>OY821742.1:41006422-42373922 GCA_963682055.1 Primula veris
TTTTTATTCTTTTCATTCATTTTCTCTATTTGATAGTAATTACATTTATTTGTTTATTAACTTTATTATTTCTTACCATCTTCGTTCTAATTTAATTGTGCATTTCGGGAAACGCATGTTTTGCCATAATTAGATAAATTGTTGCTTAAATAACAAATTACAAAAAAAAATCTATAGTAAATTTTATAATCAAATGAATTTAATTTGTTTAAAATAAAATAAAATTTGTAATCTTATCAATTTAGTTACGAAAATAATGTATTTCAAGGTCCACACATATTCGTCATGGACAATTAACAATTTTAAATTATTTTTCTTTATTATTAAGACTAATTGTGTACGAAATATCTTTATTATTTGCTTAATTTCTTAATTTATAATTTATATCGTCCCCGTCTCTTTTAAATAACTGTTCCGGTTTGCGTTTCGATACGTTTGAGATTAAGTTGGCCACTTTTATGTTTTAGTGAAATTTTCTTTTAAATTGCTTAGATGACATTTTTTGGTGGTTATATTATATAATTAGCTTTACAATTATAGTCTTACAATAAGTAATGTAAATATTAGGCTACTTAATTATGCTACTTATAAAGGCAATATTGATAGTTTATGTCTATAAAAATTATGACTCTTAAAAAAGTAGTAATTTATAAGGAGACGCTTAAAAAGAGATGAAGAGAGTAAAAAACATATGAAAATATAAAAACAGATAAAAATCATGAGCTTTGTAGTAGTGCTGTACTGAAAATTAAATAGGTCCAGTTTTTTGTAACTTAACAATAACTTTTAATAAAGTGAATAAATAAAAGAGGTTTACAAATAAATATATACCAATCAACTTAATTACAAAAAACAAACATACATGTACTTCTTTACAATTATATACATACGCTTATTTACCATTAGTTACATATGTCATACAAAATAACAAAATATACAACAAAAAAAACAAATCAAAAAAGTTGAAAAAAAATTAAAAAAAATTAAAAAAATTGTACATAATATCAAACATGATTAGATAAGATTAAACAACGTTAGACATACAAGATCGGACAGGATTGTACATGATTAGACATACAAGATTGAACATGATTAGATAATATCAGACACGATCACACATATTTTTTTTTTGTATAAAAAATATAAAATTTTGCTTTCTAATTTTTAAATATTTTTTTTGGATTTTTTAATGACATATGTATCTATTTGTAAATAAGTTCATAAAAGTTATACTTTTTTTGTAAAATAGTCGTCAAGTTTAAAACAATCGAGTTTTTTATAAAGAATTTTCTAAATATATACTAAATTTTTAGCGTGTGTCACGCAACTTCTACTGCAGCGGGAGCGAAGACAGAGAAACGTGAGAATGTATGTTAAGACAATCGTCACAGTTTCATACCTTTGAGTTTTTAGCTACTGATTCTGTTGAGATTATCAGGACACTACATAAAGTTAGAAACAGAAATGTTTTGACTGTAAGTTCGACCGAACATGTCTTAAAATATTAGTACATACTTGATATTCAAATATCTAGCGGCGCAGTTTGTTGACCGTTTATATCAAAATCATACGTAAATTATAATACATTTTTATTTTAGCTAAAAAAAAGAGTAAGGGAAGTAATAATTATAGGGGGAAATCCATAAAAGTATCTCTTACCAACTTATATTACTTCTAAATATCTTAATAATTTCATATTACTCATAAGTACCACTTTTTAATTATTTAGTTTATTTACTAAATGGTCATACAAACCAAAATATAATATACCTATTTTATCTCTCTACAAACCCAAAAAAATAGTTTTAAATTACAACAAAATTCAATAAAACCAAAAAAAAATAAAAAAAAATGAAAAAAATTATAAAAAATGACAAAAACTTATAAAAAATACAAAAAATTATTAAAAAAAATCAAAAAATAAAAAAAAATCAAAAAAATATAAATAATAAAAAAATCACAAAAAATCACAAAACATTATAAAAAAATAACAAAAATCACAAAAAATTATAAAAAAATCACAAAAATCACAAAAATAAAAGAATTATAAAAAAAATGAAAAAATCATAAACTTTTTAAAAAATTACAAAAAATATATAATTTTTTTTGTCAATATAACACATTTTCTACCGAAAAGTGAATTTTTTTTATACAAAAAAATGGTTTTTCCATGATAATGTGCCTTTTTTTAATCTAAATGAGCTGAAAGTGCATCTAGTTCAGTCAAAAATACATATAGTTCAGTCAAAAGCGTATATAGTTCAATAAAAGTGCATATAGTTCAGTCGAAAGTGTATATAGTTAGTCAAAAATGCATAAAATTGAGTCGAAATTGCATTCGATTCAACTGAAAGTACATCTAGTTCCGTTGAAAGTGCATACAATTCAGTCGAAAGTAAATACAGTTCAATAAAAGTGAGTATGCATATAGTTCAGCTGAAAGTGCATCTGGTTTAGTGGAAAGTACATATAGTTAAATCAAAAGTGTATATAGTCTAGTCGAAAGTGCATATAGTTCTATTAAAAATGCATCTGATTCAACTAAAAGTGCATCTGGTTCAACTGAAAGTGCATATGGTTCAGCTAAAAGTGCATATGGTTCACCTGAAAGTGCATATGGTTCAGACAAAAGTGCATCTAGTTCAATAAAAGTGCATATCGTTCTATAAAACCTGCATCTCGTACAACTAAAAGTGCATCTGGTTCAGCTGAAAGTGCATATAATTCCACTATTTGTGCATCTGGTTCAGTCGAAAGTGCATCTAGTACAGTCGAAAGTGCATAAAGTTTAATAAAAGTGATTTTTTTGTGATTTTTTTCAATTTTTTTTTTTAATTTTGTGATTTTTTTAATAAATTTTTGTGATTTTTGTGATTTTTTTTTTAATTTTTTTTAATTTTATGATTTTTTTCATTTTTTATAATTTTATGTGATTTTTTTCATTTTTTTAATTTTTTTTTAATTTTTTAAAAATTTTATGATTTTTTTGTGAAATTTTCATTTTTTGTGATTTTTTGTGAATTTTTGTGATTTTTTAAAAAAATCATTTTTTTGTTTGATTTTTTTCATTTTTGCTATTTTTTTTTTATAAAAATACATTTTTTTTTAATTTTTACAATTTTTTGTGATTTTTTTTCATTTATTTTGAGATTTTTTTTATATATATAATTTTATGTGTTTTTTTTCTATTTTTTATGAAATATGTGTATGACGTTTTGATAAATAAAGTAAATAATTAAAAAGTGATACGTTATTGAAGTAGTTACGAGTAATATAAGTTCAAAAGTACTAAGGGCATTATTTGATAATTATATATATATATATATATATATATATATATATATATATATATATATATAGGCTATACGTATATATTTTTTTCCAATTAGCTTTGCCCTCTTTACAAGAAAAACACCAAAAACCTCTCTCTCTTTCTCTCTCTCTCTCTCTCTCTACAGAGAGATCCCACACCGTCATGCCAACAGGTACGATTATTAAAAACCCATTTCATAACTCTTTTTTTTTACTATCAATTTATTATTCATTTTTGTTTTTTTTTAATTTGAATCTAGTTTGCTCTTATTATCATTCTCACTCAGCTTTTAATTATATCTACTGTCTGATTACACCCATTACAGTATTCACTGTTTTATTTAATGGGTTTGTTTCAATTTTGGTTTATTTAGTTGGGTTTTAATTTAAATCCAATTTTATACGAGTATTATTTTTTGGATTTTTTAATGACGTATTTATCTATTTGTAAATAAGTTCACAAAAGTTGTACTTTTTTGTAAAATAGTCGTCAAGTTTAAAACAATCGAGTTTTTTTATAAAGAATTTTCTAAATATATAGTAAATTTTCATTTTTGCTATCATGAAAATGAAATAAAATTTAAACTGGGTTTTGTTATCTGCTGTTTGATTACACCCGTTACAGAATTTACTGTTTTATTTAATGGGTTTGTTTCTATTTTGGTTTATTTAGTTGGGTTTTAATTTAAATCCAATTTTATACGAGTATTATTTTTTGGATTTTTTAATGACGTATTTATCTATTTGTAAATAAGTTCACAAAAGTTGTACTTTTTTGTAAAATAGTCGTCAAGTTTAAAACAATCGAGTTTTTTTATAAAGAATTTTCTAAATATATAGTAAATTTTCATTTTTGCTATCATGAAAATGAAATAAAATTTAAACTGGGTTTTGTTATCTGCTGTTTGATTACACCCGTTACAGAATTTAAAGTTTTATTTAATGGGTTTGTTTCAGTTTTGGTTTATTTAGTTGGGTTTTAATTTAAATCCAATTTTATACGAGTATTATTTTTTGCTATCATGAAAATGAAATAAAATTTAAACTGGGTTTTGTTATCTGCTGTTTGTTTACACCCATTACAGAATTTATAGCTATATATTCTCTATGGTTAATTAATGGGTTTGTTTCAATTTTGGTTTATATAGTTGGGTTTTAATTTAAATCCATTTTGCTAGTATTTTTTGTTACTGTGTAATAATATTTAGCTGGGTTTTTGCATCTGGTGTTTGATTACACTCATTACAGTAATTATAGCTATATATTACGTGGTTGAATAATGGGTTTGTTTTTAATTTTGTATTATTTAGGTAGGTTTCAATTTTAATCAATGTGCTATTATCATTTTTTGCTATTATGTAATAAAATTAATTGGGTTTTTGTATCTGCTGTTTGATTACACCCATTACACCATTTATAGCTTCATATTCAGAGGTTAATTAATAATGGGTTTGTTTCCATTTTGGTTTATCTAGTTGGGTTTTAATTTAAATCCATTTTGCTATTATGTAATAAAATTTAAATGGTTTTTTGTATCTGCTTTTCGATTACACCCATTGCAGCATTTATAGCTACATAATACGAAGTTAATTATTGGGTTTGTTTCTGTTTTAAATTATCTACTTGGGTTTTAATTTGAATTTAGTTTGCTGTTATACTTAAAAGCTTAATGAGCTTTTATGTGTACTGTTTCTTCCTATGTGTACATTTTATATCTACTAATTTGTTTACATCAATTACAGTATTTGTAGTTATATTTTCTGTGCTTAAGTAGCGAGTTTGTTTCAAATTTTAGTTTATCTATTTGGGTTTAAATTTGCTCTGTATTTCAACCTAATTGAGCTTTCATATCTACTTTCTAGTTACACCCATGACAGAATTAATGTTTATTTATTCCGAGGTTAAGTTATGTCTTTGTTATAACTTTTTAGTTTATCTATTTGGGTTTTGGTTGGTTCCAGTTATATTTCCTTTTCTGAATGCTTTATTGGGTCTGTGGATTGAACTTACTGTTACTCAAT
The DNA here is from genome assembly GCA_963682055.1 of Primula veris. Classification (NCBI taxonomy): domain Eukaryota; kingdom Viridiplantae; phylum Streptophyta; class Magnoliopsida; order Ericales; family Primulaceae; genus Primula; species Primula veris. Next base: position 41,011,756 of record OY821742.1, read on the forward strand.
CAAGGATATTTTATGTAGGGTTATGTCGTAATTTGAGCTTAATTAGGCTCGATTCACAAAACACATAAACGTCACATAATGCATTGCAAATTTAGAAGAATGTTTGTGCAATATGTTTAATTGCGTTATAAAAGATTCTGTATCACACTGGGAATCTGAATTTTATTATATTCTTAATTATATACTTGAGGTCAAGCTAGATTTGCTCAAATTAATTTTATTTGCTAATATTTTTGGTTGGTTTCAGTTCAAGTTTTTTCTTTTAGATCTGAATGTTTTGATGGGTTATGTGATCTGTCAATTTCAGTTGAATGCCAAACAAGCAGGGAGTTTTTAGGTGGAATTACATTGTATTTATCGTGTATTTGATGGGTTAGAGAGAAACATTTGTACTTGTCACTGATGGAGAGTATTTATTCAATTAGTTTATCTATTGTAACAAAAAATGATATAGGAAGAAACACTAGTCAAGTAGATAATTTAAAACAAAGTGTGTCCCTTGTATAACTACAAAAAAACAGAGTGTATTTGTAGTTACACCATTTACACTCGTGGTGTTATGTCTGAAACATCCTACAGTTTTTCTAATCATGCATTTGTGCATAAACATCAGCATTTGTTTTTGTTATTTTTGTGCTGTACATCTTTCCATCAAGACAACTATGATATTTCTATATTCTTTCAAATAACTGTACGTATATATACCTGGCAGTGAGTGTAAAATGGCAAAAAGAGACCTTCCCATCTGTGGAAATTGATACTAGTCAGCCCCCATACGTTTTCAAAGTTCAGTTGTACGATCTTACTGGTGTACCTCCCGAGAGGCAAAAGATTATGGTTAAAGGTGGTTTACTAAAGGTAATGTTTTATTTCCGATTCCAGACTATTTTGTTTGCAGATATGGGCTATCATCAAGCAACTGCATTAATTTGTTGCCAAGTCCATCTTTTCCAGCTCCGTGTGAATAATAAATTCTTTCTTTAATTGTGTAGGATGATGCTGACTGGTCAAAACTAGGAGTGAAAGAGGTAAAACTTTTAATTTTGATTTGTCAGGTACTTGTTTTTTTGTTTATTTGAATTTATTACTGAATTTCATTATATGATCTGCTGTATATAGGGTCAAAAACTGATGATGATGGGAACAGCAGATGAGATCTTGAAGGCCCCTGAAAAAAGTCCTGTTTTCATGGAAGACCTTCCAGAAGAAGAACTAGCTGTTGCTTTGGTGAGGTTTTGGCGTTTTGCTTGTTGTAGATACGGAAACTCAAAATTTTCTTTCTTTAATATGATTTTTTGTTTGGTGTACTGCATTTTAAGCTTACTAGTATTTGCGAAAAATTGTAGGCCAGCTTAGGGCTTGTTTGGTTGCAGCTATAAAGTAAAGTGGATTTTATAGAAAAACTACGTTCATCTACTTAAAAAGCTCCTTGCTTTTTCTGACCAAAAATCCAGCAATACCAAGTTTTAAAGCTAGTCAAGCTGTCAAGGTCGACCAAATGTGATCCAGCTTTTAAACAGAAAATCTTAATATAGAATTGCATAAAAACAAGACCTTTATAACATCAGAAAATAGTATGCATCTTCATAGACGAGTGAAGTTAGAAAGTGGAGTTCGTTATTAGAAATTTCTAATATTTGTTAGTTGGTTGATTTACCCGAGATTGCACCGCTGTTAGTTACTAGAAATCCACTTGCTAGTTTTGCTTTTGACCATATGCTTATTTTAGCTTTTGTTCTGTACTTATTATTAAAATTCTATTTCTTTTCAGGGTCATACTGCTGGGTTGTTTAATCTTGGAAATACATGTTATATGAATTCAACAGTGCAATGTTTGCATTCTGTGCCGGAGCTCAAGTCGGCTTTGATCAAGTAAGTGGGATTTATGTGATTAGATGGATAAGATTAGGAGGTAGATTCTACGCTCACTTTATATATCTATCAACGGTTAATTACAGTTAAGTAACATGCAGATTTTTCGGTTATTTACACCAACCTACGAAAGTTAGCAATTGGTACATGAGTGGTACATTTCTCCCTTATCATATAGAGAGGAGACCCATGGCCTGGGTTATTGAATAGCTAAAATAACCAAGTGCTTTACACACCATTCTAATTTTGTTTTTACTTTTGTGCGCTGTTGTATCATATGTTTCCTATTTTGCTCCCCAAGATATGGTTCTTTTCCTATGTAGTATACACACAGTTTTTTTTATTATTATAACATGATTGGGAACTTTTATAGGTTGGTGCACAAAATAAAAAAAAGATGATTATTGGTCAGTGTAAAAATTGCAATTTTAACCCCACATTTGAAACATCGAGTGACTTAAAACGAGATGTGTGGTTTTTGTTTATTAGGTACCCGCACTCAGGAAGAAGCAACGATGTGGACCAATCTTCGCATCTTCTGACAGTTGCAACACGTGATTTATTTAGGGAGCTTGACAAGAGTGGAAAAGCTGTGACACCGACACAATTTTGGATGGTATATTTTTCTGATCTATTGATCTTCTTAACATTAGAAGAAACTGATAAAGCCATAACTTTGGTCGGTCACGTTAGGCTTTTCAACAATATAATAATGGTAAATCAACGGTAAATAATGGACATTTCTTGATCTTTATTATTGGTCGGATTATTACACTTATTTGGATTGTTACACTTGCTCGGATTGTTACACTTGCTCGGATTAGTACTTCTTTATTACAATTGTGCTCGATTTGACTGCTTAATCTCTTATCTTGGTCGTTCTTCTTTCTTCTTCGATATTCGGCTCTCTCGCTGTTCGGCTTGCTTCTTTTCAGGCTAAACTTTGACTAGTTTCTCTCTTTTCTCAACTTCTCTCTATATTTTTTGGATAGATTTTCTGGTCCATTTCTAGGAGGGGTAGTTGGCTATTTATAGGCAACTATGCTTTCTAGGATGTTGACAAATGTCTCCATCTCAGGGGGTTTTTCAGATATGGGTCCCTAGTTAAGTGGGCTTGGGCTTTTGATAGATACTACCTTATTCTCTTATGAAAGGCATGTGACGACCCATTTAAACGTTGGATACCCATTTATAAAGTGGGTTGATTATTACCCGAATAGAATATTCGGGTCTAATTTTTATGTTCTATCAGAAACGATTGCACTTAACTGAAACCAACAAAGTTTTAGTAGTAGTAGTATATTTGACGGTTATAAGAAAACTTGGGACATCCATCCACTAAGAAGATTAGGCTGCTTTCAAAACAAAAAAGGTTTTATAGGACGGTTTGATGGGCAAAACTTCGATGAAGTGGTTTTTTCTGATTAAATAAATCCTTTCTCAATGTGTTAAATATTAAGATTAGTGCAACCAATGACTCTTGTGTGGAGAGTTAATGCATGGTAATGAAGTCTCAAGTTTTTGTTTTCTTTTGCAGGCAGCTTAAGCTTATCTGAGTTATAAGTTTTAACTGCTTTGCCTCCCATGGAGAATGTCCATGTGCAGTTCAATATATGTTGGATAATTATGGATATGTTGGTCCTGTAGTCTCATATAGATAATGCAGTAAACATTGCCCAATTTCTTTGTTTATCGTGTCAGGTTTTACGGAAAAAGTATCCGCAATTTGGACAGCTACATAATGGATCCTTCATGCAACAGGTTTTTTCCTTTTTCTTTCACTTCATTACCGGTTTTACTGGTTTTGTGCTTTGATGTTGATGTTGATGTTCTTTGTGTATATTACAGGACGCTGAAGAGTGTTGGACTCAGCTTTTGTACACCCTTTCTCAGTCCCTCAAATTACCAGGCTCCAGGTAATTAATTAGTGGCTGCATAATTTTATTTGTTTCTTTTCCATCTTATCTTTGTGGTTGATGTACAGTGGTTTTACTGTCATTCTTTTAATGATCAAGATCGTATAAATATTTTGTTTTTGCAGTGAGGATTTAGATGTTATGAAGTCACTTTTCAGTGTTCAACTAGTTAGCAGGTAATTTTTAGGCTGTTTCTGATATTAATGTCTTCGATAGAAATGACTAGTCTCTGCTACTTACTATCTTTGGTTCCAATATTTAGATTGGAATATATCTAGAGAAAGGCTTTCTAACTATGGTATAGATTTGAGGCTTAGATACTTGTGTATTAAAATTTGAGTTGATACGTGATATTGTCATTTCAGATTCTTACTTCTCTGTGGCTATAGAAGTTAATAGATAACATCTCTAAGTTTTTTGCTTTTTTTTTTCTTGGTTTTGGTGTAAATTCAGGGTGCACTGTGCAGAAAGTGGCGAAGAAAGCTCTGAGACTGAATCAGTCCATTTATTAAAGTGCCATATATCTCAAGAAGTCAATCATTTGCACGAGGGACTTAAGCATGTGAGTTTATCTTTTTATTCTTTATGCTTTTTTCTCATTTTTGTTTATCTTTTCTTAATTGTTTTATTTTTATTACTTAAGGAGATACATTGTGACGTCATAATTTCATTTCTGAAATGATATTGTTCAGGAATATTCATGTCTTTTACCATGTAGCAATGAGGTTAAGCCAAGGTTTTTACCATGCTAGTGCTTCATCTATGTATATATACTTTTTTTTTGTGAGCCAAAATATGTTTGAAACTTTTAAATTTGGACTATGCTACACTGTTTGACGAGTGTAGAGAAAATAATGTGCTTTATATGATAATACGTTCTTGTAAATGGAGGATTATCAAGCAAGTGAGTCAAACATTTAGAGGTGCTCTAGGAATTAACAACTGTGTTAGAAATATATATTTTCCTCTTGGAACTATCGTTCATTAAGATCCGGGAAACTTTGTATATATGCAGGGTCTGAAATCGGAACTGGAAAAAGTGTCTCCCACATTGGGCCGCAGTGCAGTTTACGTGAAAGAATCACGAATAAATGACTTGCCAAAGTAAATATCTGCTTGACTTTTCATCTTTTGATTCTAAATAATTTTGATCTCACAAGCACCTTACTTCTTTTTATGTTCGTCAAATGCAAAGGTACTTGACCATTCAGTTCGTGCGTTTCTTTTGGAAGAGAGAATCAAATCAGAAGGCCAAGATATTGAGGGTAAGTTCAGTTGATAATTTTGTAACCCTTCTTTTCCATATTATAGTCTAAGCTACCTTTTTATGGATGTAGCTGTCTCCTAGTTTACTTATAACAACCTATCTTATCTTTGTTATGGAAAAATAGAAGTAGACGCTGCATTTAGTTTTAGTTGTGTGTAGTAATGTAGAGTAAATAAATAAATAAACAAGATTGTTTTTCTTTTTCCTTTAATTTTGCAACTAATTTCGGGTTGGCCCATCAATATAATTGCAAAAACAAAAGAAATCTTCAAAATTTTGCAACAAATGTTCCTATTTTGCAAACAAAAGAAAGATAGAAGCTACATTTTTAGTCGGCCCATCAATTTGATTATCTAGAACTCAGGGTTTGAGTCATGTGACTATTTATCGTGTGTTTCTGTTCAATGTAATGGAAATATCTGATTCAATTTTGACAGTCATAAAAATATTCATATTTTGCAGAAAGTTGACTATCCATTGGAATTGGATGTTTTTGACTTGTGCTCAGATGATCTTAAACAAAAACTCGATTATCCTCGCCGGGTAATTGTGTTTTCCTGCTTCTTTGATGATTTTTCATGGCAACTTATTTATACAGGAGAATTTGTTTTCTTGCTGGTGTCCCGTTTGACTTTTCTTCTCTTTTACAATTAGTACTAGTTTTGAATTTTATACGCTCATGTCAGATTTTAAGAGAGGAGGAAGCTAAAAAGGCTGGTTTGAAAAAAAAGGAGAAGATCTCTGGCTCAGTAGACAAAGATGTTAAGATGACTGATGTAGAGGTAAATAAATTACTAGCTTGCTGAAACAGAATATGTTATCTGTAAATAAACCATCCTTTTGTATCTGTTTTACAGGGATCGTCAAATGGAAGTGGAGAATCATCTACAGCTGTCTCACAAGAAGGTAATAAGGTTATAATTGTCTTCATATTGAATTGCAGGGGTATTTTATCGCAAATCATTACAGTTATGGGTCATTTGAATCGAAAGCATCTATAAATTTCACCATACCGTCAACGAACATCTCCTAAGCATTTCAGGGGACAACGTTGACATAAAGAAAAACCCATGTCTATAGTTTTTTGAAGTAAAATATCCTTGGGTCAATGCCTGCAATATCCTTGAGTCAGAAATTTAAAAAAAATATGATTTTGGTGAATCATCTGTCATTTCTAGAAATTTTGGATATTTCTAATTTCATTTTGAATTGGAGGTGATGGATATGATGATGATTGCATGAACAAATTTTTTTTTGGCAATTCCTTTCTTATGCCATGATATGCAAGATATGTTTATTCGACCATTTACCAGTTTAAGAGCAAACTTTATATTAAAATGTTGTGCCAGGCAAGGGAGTGCTAACCGGAGTATATGATCTGGTGGCTGTTTTGACTCACAAGGGTCGAAGTGCTGATTCAGGCCATTATGGCGCTTGGGTCAAGCAAGAAAATGGTTAGTTCTTTTTGGGTGGAAACCCAGTTTTATGTTAGTTATCATAATGTGTGCCAGACCTATTGGCTGATTTTTAAAAATTCATAATATTGGTTGCAGGAAAATGGATCCAGTTTAATGACGAACATCCTATTCCGCAGCGTGAAGAAGACATTCCAAAACTTTCTGGAGGAGGTATTCGCTCCTAAAAACTCTCTCGGTTATGCCTATAATTTGCTATCAGCCCGGGAAAATAAATGCATGTTAAAAGTTATAAAATCTGAGAAAGTGGCTTGCTGACTCATTTTCTGTTTTCTTTCAGGTGATTGGCATATGGCATACATTTGCATGTATAAGGCCCGAGTTCTGCCCATGTAGGGGGGTGACAATTTGGGCGGGTTTCCCCAATCCTGACCTGACACGAGAGCAAAACTACACTAAACCCGAATGGACCCGGCCCGCTGAAATTACCCGTTTTTTCTTTTTGTTAAAAAAAATCGTTACTTTTTTGGGGTTAAACCTTCACTATTTTATGTTATAGAAAAACTTATGTTTGAAACCATACACCTAACCCTTTGGATGAAATATTGATTATTTCCTTGTTTCAATTTTCTCTATCCATATTATTTGAACATAATACTCCATATCTCCCTAAATAAGTGTCCAATTTTATTTGAACATTCCAAAAATTGACAATAATAATTATTTAATTTAAATTAGGGTTATTTTTGTAACTTTCCAATGCAATCAATAATAACTCTTAATATTTACCGAAATCCAAGAGGGACACTTAAAAAGGGATAGAGAGAGTATTAAAAGTCACCGTGTATGAAATCAATTCCATAATCGATACTGATTATAATCAAATGATAATTACAACTGACGTTAATTACAATCAATGCTAATTAAGAGTATATCTTATTCTGTAGCTTATAGAAACATTATAGATTAATAATTTATGACAATGCTAAATTTATGGCTTAGTCTTGAAATTATACCACACCTAGTGGTTTGGGTAAATACATTATTACAAAAAATTAATAGGGACTTCAACACAAATTTTAAACTTATATCATTCTATATTATTATAATAAGTCAACTCAAGTCAAATGAGTCTGTCCAATTTAGCCATTTTTTTTTCAAAAATACACTTACACCTTTTATATTAATTACAATAATATTATACTCTCGTAAAAATATAAAAAGTAAAAACTAATAAAATTATTTATCACTATTTAACAACCAAATATTCTTTTAAATCTTAAACTATGTTTTTTTTTTGTATTATCCACATAATTATATCATAACTATACTTATTTTCTATATTTTTATTGCATCACGCGTCACACACGCAACGTGTAGGACACGAATACTAGTATATATATATATATTCGTCGATCAATCGAGGTTAATAACATAATATGAATGATTTTTTATTGGGTTAATAAATGATGATTGAAAAACGATTTTTTAGGTAATAAACCATCGTTGGGTTAATAAATGGTAGTTTTATCAATACATGGGCCAGTTTTTGGATTATTTGGTAATACTCTAATAATTAGTAAAACCCAATACATAAACTAACAAGACTTTATATTAGATTGGACCCAATACATGAGCCCAAGAGATAGAAAGAGAGTTGCACTTTGAATTCATTTGGGTACCGACCCGACTCAAATAAAGTTATAATTTTACCCGACCCGTAACGGATCGGGTTGGGTATTGTATTTCGAAGTCTTTAATTGTTAAGTTATTTTTTGGGATGAGTGGCATTGTAAAGTTATAGAGCCAGACTGACTCAACCAGACTAATTGTCAGACAATAATTAATATAATTTTTAGAATTCTTTTTACACACCAACCAAAATAAAAATAAAATCACAAATATAATACTTATGGAAACCCTAGTTAAGATTACGTACCATAAACTTAAATATTAATTTAAAATATATAATTTTTTAATAATTTTAACATATTTTATTTGACGATTCAACAAAATAAAAACTCAAATATAATATTATAGAAACATATTTGAGACTACTCTAAAGTTAAAACATTAATTAAATATATTAAATATATTGTCAAATAGCAGACTCTTAAATTTCGGGGTGAAAAATGAAATTATAAATTTATATTAATGACTGGTGTATCAAGAGTCTGACTGAGACTATCTGACTCGTTAGCAGCAGAAATATTTGTGGTAGTACTAGACTAGTAGGGCTTGCTAATGCACACAAACACCATCATTAGTGTGTACCCTCAAGGTATAATTACAATTAATTACAGGTAATGATGATATTTGTGGGAGTGATTATAAAGTTTCATGTGCTCTTCATTGTATCACTGGTCCACCATTTTAGCCTGATATTTTTTCAACATTTTTGAATAAGACTAGTCTCATTGTAGGGGTAAACTCTACTAGGATGGACCAAATTGACCATCATTAGTGTTCTACTTAGATTTTTGGCTAGTTTTATGTGTTTAATTGTTTGCTTTTAGGGTTGCTTCATCACCTGCACCTACACTAACGCCGACACATTTATACGTCGGCAAGACGATTATTTATTTCTAGAAAGTATATATATAGGCTACGTTGTGATCCAGATTGAAGCACACGTAACATACCATCCAACAAGTGTTGAGTTGTGTTGAGCAGACTATCTTAAGCCTTTCGAGTACTCATACTTGATCGTTTTATGCTATTTTATGTGACCATTGGCTAATCAGCTTCTGTATCGCCTGTTAGAGATTGGTTTGCACGACAATATTTCACTTTTCATTTAGTCAGTTGATATAAGTATTTTTTGTATCTGAATTCTTTTTACCTTGTCTGTTGTGAGATTATTTAAATTGGATTTAGGTATATGGGGGCATTGTGTGCTATGTATTATTTATTTTTCTTAGCCTTTAAAGCATGTTACAAGTATAGTGACTCTTGTATTACTTACGCACATTATACCGATGTTGATTAAAAAAAACATACAATCTCCTTATATTTGGTTAAAAATAAAATAGAGTCAACCTTGGAACATTAGCTAATTGTGATTTTCTTGCTTGCAAAAGGCTAATGCTTTAAGCTAAATAACCCTATTTTCCTCTTCTCGGAGTTAATCTAGTCAGCTTATTTGCTTCCGAGTTGTAAGCGAACGAGCCCATGGAAGGTAACATCGTGTTTACACCGATCGATATGATCTTGTAGATTGCGTTGGCCTTAGTATTTAGTATAATTACTTTGAACTTATCCTCTCAAGGTAGCGTTACGAGTTGTGATCTTTGTGTGGGGGTCTTCATATCACTTTCTTGTCCAATCCTTGATGGCCCCTCTAATCTCTATGTAGCATGTAGCCAAATGACATTGTAGTATAGACGTGGTTGGCTTGAAGCTGATGAAAGTCCATAATTACCCGTATAATAAATCATGTTTTTCATTTCTCGTTTCTCGTATCCTGTAGCCAAATGACCTTGTAGTGTAGACGTGGTTGGCTTGAAGCTGATGAAAGTCCATAGTTACCCCGTATAATCTCGTTTCGCATATCCTGTTATTTTACGTGTAAATTTTAGTTTTTTTTTTTCATTTTTTTTTCACGTCGCGTTTCTCGCTTCCATTTTCCCGTGTTGACAACTATGGATGAAACAATGGTGAGTTCTACAAGTATTAACTGCTATTTGAACAAACAAACGAAACGTATAAAACTCTTATGAGCTACGATTCATGTTTTTTGGAGGGTCGCTAACATTAACATAAGCAAGTTTGTCTGAAAGTTCTTTTAACACATGTCGTGAGCCATTATTTCTTTACAATACTCCCTCATATTGGTTCTATGATTCTATCCATAGTTGCCGGTACTTAGAAACGGAGCGTGAAGAAATACGAAAAATAGAAAAGCCAAACAAAACTACTTTAGAGAATATTAAGAGATGTATAAAAAGTGACATATATCAGGAATCCTATAAATTTATTAAATTTTAGGAAACACAAAATTCATCTTATATACGAGGAATATATATGATTCTCTAGATAAATATAATAAGTAAGAAACTATCATGTGATCCATATTTTTATGGTTAAAATATTGTTATGATTATTAAATGATAATAAACAAATACAAAGAAATAATGTAGGGTTATTATAATAAAATTAACAAATAAACTAAAATTTTATATAAATGTAAACGGTTCATTAAACGATATAAAATATGTTACGTTTGAATAAACGGATAGAGCTGCTGATACGATTCATGTTATGCATCATGGGTTATGGGTCCATACATATAGGCATAGTCATTGATTATATGAGGACTGATTTCTAGTTCATTTCATCTAGTTGGTTTTTTGTCAATGTCATATAATTACTTATTTGAATTTGCAGCATTAAGTATTTGATTTCAGACTTAAAATAAAGACTTTAAGTTCTCCTCTAACTTTCCTACTAGTTTCTTTTAGAGCATTCTCAACCGTAGGGCTGGGTTCGATCTGATCCGGTTCGGTTTTTAGCAAAATTGAAATCGAAACTGAGCATATTTTTCGGTTTGGTTTTTTTCGGTTTCGGTCTTTTTATTTTTTGGGCCGAACCGGAACGGTTTTTTCGGTCCAGTTTCGATTTTTTTCGGTTTTATTTTTGATTTTTCGGTCTTTTTCGGTCTTTTTCGGGTTTTTTCAGTCTTTTTCAGTTTTGGTCTTTTTCGGTTCGGTTTTACTAAAAGCCGAAACCGACCCGAATTTTTTTCGGTTTTTCGGTTTCGGTCTTTTTCGGTTTTTCGTCCGGCCCTACTCAACTGTACGACTAAATCTTATGTTCAAAACTAATTGTTCAAACCATTTATTAAAGGTATCTATCATTTATTCATGTAGTGTGCACATCGGTCTATATTGGTTATATATACTAAGGTAATAAAATAATATAAACAATACAATTTTTTAGGTGAAGAAAAAAAATGAGTTTGTATGGTTGGACCATAGATCAAGTAATGAGTACATGTCTACAAATGTTGTACTTCAAGGGGCATTCTGCTATTACGGGTTGTCTAAGACTCGATTTTTTTTGTTACCCTTTATAATGATATTGTATAGAAAAAAAACAAAATAAATACACAAAGTGGGATTCGAACTTGGACAAATTGGAAAATAAACTAATTACAACTAGCAATAATTACCAATACTAATAAATTATATGAATGGGCTGAAATTGCCCTTAAAAAAATGTCAGACTTGCGTTGTCCAAGACTCGAGCCTTACCCACCTTACGCCGGGGCCGTCCCTGTACAAAAGTGGATAGAAAAACTATATTGCGTGTACATGTACAACGTCGACCGATCGAGTGTTGTAGAGACTGATGAGACACACTTTTAACGATTTTCTATACAATTTAGACTGACGATTGAGAATGCTCTAAGTCGATTGAATCTTCTTAATGTATATGTAACACATTCCCAAGGTTTTCTATGCATGTTATGATAACAAAAAAACATTAAAAAAATCCGAGAGATTACATGAAAACATTCCTAGGGTAAACACTAAACATCAACAAAAATATTTCAAAATCAGGCTAATCCGAAGAAGAACATACACTCAATCACATGTTACTTGGGACTAAATATGATAACAAATTTACTAATAAAGTACGTACTTGAACCGAGAACCGAAAGTCCTACACCGGTTCACAGAGTCCATTCCTTTCCGATACAATCGAAGAACCCAAACAAATCACCTTATGCAACCTTTAAGTTCAATTTCCCCCCGCTTTTTTCCTTAAATTTTGGATTGTAGTTTGTTGCTTAAACTCGAGCTTACTTGTTCTGTGGCCTGAAAAAGCTAGAAACTTTAACCTAAATGAGCCTCGTAAACATAATCTATTTACTTACTTAAAAAGTTGGAACCAAACAAGCCTAGACACGTCTCGTTCTCGTCTTTACTGGAAAGTCGAACCCGGAGTATATATAGCAAGATCGGGCCATGCGTTATTATTACTCACCCAATAACTCGAATCGTCTCCGTTTTCACCGTTACCCGAAAACTCTCCCCCATTATTACCACCATGCAGTTCCCCAACAGGGTTTCTCATCAAATTCTGACCCGAACTCGTATTCATATCCAAGATCTGATCTTTCCCAAGCCCGTTCGAACCAAACCCTTCGATCAAACTCCTAAATTGGTCATTTTCCGCGACGAAAACCCGACGGTCCTGATCAAATGGTTCGGATTTAGGCACCGTTGGATTTTGCGTACTGGGCGATGACGACAAGGAACTTTTCTTCGATGCTGAGGTGGTGCGTTTAGTTGCTTTGCGAATCGAACCGCCAACTGGAATGTTGCGTAGAGAACCGCCTTTGGTCCAGTAACGGCGACAGTTTTTACAGTAATGACGTGGCTGAGAGAGATTGTAGTTGTTGTAGTAGCAGAATTTTGTGTTTTTCGAGTCGCATCTTGGGCATTTAAGTTGCTCATGCTCTGGAAATTGCGGGTTTATTTGTTGAAATAATGTTGGGTCTTGCATAATGTTGAGTTTTCAAACAAACAAAAATTAAATATGATATGGTTTTATTTTTTTCAGAAAAGAGGTTTAGCAAAGATCTAATGTGAGTTATTGTTTTAAAAAGCGAAAAATTAGCTAATAAGCGTAAGCTTTTAGCGGCCGAAAAAGCAGAAAACGAGTTTTCTAAGCTTTTCTGAAGCTTTGAATCGAGTTTTTTTTACTACGAAGTCAGCTTTTTAATAAAGAAAAATGATAAAGAAGCAGAGAAAAAGTTTGATAAAAAATCTTTGAGACCAAAAACAAAGTTCAATATGAGAGAAAAAGGTTTAAATTTTTTGATGCAAAATTGGGTAAAGAAACATTTTTTACTTAAAAGGGTTTGTGTATTTAATGATTTGGTGAAATGGGTTTGTTTTCGAAAAAAAGATTAAAAGAGTTTTGGAACTTTTTTTGGTAGATTTTTAGTGATACAAAAACAGAGGTGGGAGAAACATAGCAATAAGAAAATTTTCATAAAGTGAAGGAAAAACATAGGGCATATTATATAAGGAGAAAATCCGAAAGTCATTTGCACGATTAAAACTTAAATGTTCTAAAAAGCAAAAGACGGGTTTTAAAACATCGCGGGGTAGGTTTTAAAGGAAAATAGCTTGACTAGTATCTAATTTCGCTTAATCAGAGCCTAATAGTTTATTGTCTAATCGTTGAATATACAGTATAGTTTTAATGAGTTTGCTATAATTTCGTTTTGTTTTTATCGCATGGAATCAATAATTTGTGTAGTGTTCTATAAAAGGAGCCGATGCCGACATGGCGACATTGGGAGTAGGGGCGACTCACTAGGCAAACAAATCTTGACGAAGCTTTGAAACCCGACCCAATTAAGGCACAATATTTTTTTTGGTAAATCCAAAGCGGCGTCGTTTTGATCTATAATTTAAGGCCATACATACCAAACTCACACAAAATTTTGACAGTGTTATCGGTTCTATTTTATTATTTGTTTATTTGCTATGCCGAAAAAAAATTAGACCACCTTGAGGTGCTACGACTCATAGGCGAATATGCATGATGGAACGATATTAGACGGATTAAGCATAAAAAGACGATAAATGAACATATTTTTGCCCAAAACTATGTCTTACGTCTTTCGATAAATATATTATTGAATATCATTCTATTATAATAAGTCAATCCAAGTCAAATGAGACTGTCCAATTTAGCCACTTTTTTTTTTTCAAAAATACTCATATATTTTTTTATTAATTACAATAATACCATACTCACATAAAAAAAATATAAAAATTAATAACTAATAACAATATTTATCCCTCTTTTAACAACCAAACATTATTTTAATTCTTATCATCTTATACTATTTTTTTGTTGTATTATCCACATATTTGTATCATAACTACATTTATTTTCTATATTTTGATTGCACTGCGCGTCACACATTAACACGTAGGGCACAATTACGTCATCATGGTCCACGTGTGAAGACAAAGAAACGTAGCTTGTGGGAATTAGTTAAAAAGAAGGGTACCAAATTAACCGAAAACACGCGGCAAAAAAACCCAATTATATTGTCACCACTTTTTTTTGTATAGTGCTCTACCACTTTATTTGACACCTTGGCTAACCAATAATAAAGAATAAATTAACAAAACATATTACTTTTGAAACTAAATTATCAAAATATATTCTTACAACTTTAACTATCAAAAACATACCAAACAAATTTAATGGTGTTTATTCTCTTCTTTCTCTATCTCTCATTTACTCTCTCCCTCCTCCCTTATTATCTCACTCCTTCATTCTTCTCCCTCTCTCCATCATTGTTGTTTGTATCTTTATTTTATATCTCACTCTATCTCTCTCTCTTCGTTCACCATGAAAACCCGTCACTAACTACCGAATACCATCTAAATTATATAAACATCCATATACATATAAATACATATATATATACATACGTAATACACAAATATTACACTGGTTGATACCCCGTAATATATGAAAAATATATGAAATTGATGAGATTGTTTTATATCCCGTAATATATGAAAAATATATGAAATTGGTGAGATTGTTTTCTATTTATTGAGATTTGAGACTATTATAAAACTTGTGGTTTTCAAGTTGAAAGAGTAGAATCCATATGTATAGTATTGAGAGAAATTCATATGTAGGGTATGAAGTTTTAAAATTAGGGTATGAAGTTTTGAAATTAAGATATGAAGTTTTGAAATTAGGGTATGAAGTTTTAAAATGAGAGTATGAAGTTTTAAATCAGGGTATGAAGTTTTAAAATTAGGGTATGAAGTTTTGAAATTAGGGTATGAAATTTTAAAATTAGGGTATAAACTCTTTTTTAGATATTTGATTGTGATTCAGAACATTTATAGTATGACGTTTTAAAATTAGGGTATGACATTTTATAATTAATATATGAATATTTTGTGAGTTTTTAGTCATTTTGAGAGATATATGAGTGATTAGCATGTGTTAGAAAGAGATACGATTATCGTGTGTTAGAGAGAGAGAGTTACGATTTGAGAGAGAGAAAGTTGCGGTTAGAGAGAGAGAGGTGTTAGATTATGGTATGATTAGAATTAGAGAAATAATAAATATATATAGGTATGTTTTTTGTAATTTAAGTTTTGGGGTATGTTTTTGGTAATATAATAGAGATAGGATATGTTTTTGTTAATTTTTTTTGGGTCCATAAAAGAAAACTAAAATAAAACGGTCAAGTAACACAAAACTTTGTACTTATTTGGGTGAATGTTTTTGAATGCTAGTATATTACTTCATTTGTACGGATTTAATTGTTTATTACGAAACTAGTATGTGCAATTTTGATCGGTAAAGAATTTTTATCAAAATTATCGGAATGAAAATTTTCAAAAGTTGATCATATAGTTGAAATGTTAAATTTTATAATTAGATTTTAAAAAAATTCATTTCGACAATTTTGATATAAGTTATAAACCGGTCAAAATTGCACGTAGTTTCGAAGTTAACAATTAAATGGGAACGGAGAGACTAATATCAAAATGAAAACTATGCTTAGATACAAAAAAATAAATATTGATAAAATATTTTTGAGCTTATATTATTTCAATTATTGACAAACTTGCATAATTATTTTGAAGTTACTTTTGACATTCTACTTTACACATTGATGATAAACTCTTTATTTGTATACATTTAACACCAAATAGAATCTAAAGATGCCCTAAAACACCAATAAATCTCAGGTTCTATAATATTTCTTCCCTTTCTGTCCGCCCACTCGAGTCAAACGGGAGGCTAGGTAACTGAATTCGACTCGTAGAAATTTACTACAGTTAGAAACTTTTTTTTTTTAATCGTTATTTGATCCCGTCCAGGTAAGTTACTACATTCTACAAACTTGGTTTGGCATTAAGTTAGTAAGTTACATAACTTCGGGTATCACGAGGAATTATGAATAGTTTTTTGGGTAAAAGTCGTAGTTCCATTTCTTTTTAATTGTTCAAATGAAATATAGAAAACCAAAACAGAAAAAGAAAATGCATTTTTTTTGCTTCTTTAAGGAAATGGATCAATGAAATTGAACATCCTAAAAAGTAACAATAACCCAAGCTTTTTGAATGGAGTTGATAACAAATTAGAAAAATTACAGTAGCTTATAATTAAGATATCCTTCTGAGTGCCCCGAAAAAGCACAAAAATTACACCAATAGCGGGTAGCAAAAAAAAAAACAAATTACAAAAAAAACAAATTTACGACTAGAATGTACTCTGAGGTAAAGTAGAATTTAACCATCACAAATTCAGTAGCTTATACGATGTTCTTTCAAGTTCCCGAGAAGCAAAAAAATACACCGGCTAAATGGTAGCAAAGAAAAGAAAAGTTGACAGTAAAAAAACAAATTTACGACTAGATTCATGTACTCTGAGGTAATGTAGATTTAAAACCATCACAAATTCAGTAGCTTACAAGATTCATGTACCCTCGAAAAAAACCAACACAAATTCACATGGTTCAAAAGGGAAAAAACATGTAAGAACCCTAGATGAAAGAATTTCCAAGTAATAAGGACTCAAAATATACTATAAACTAGGGTCAATAATGGGGGAAACCTTACTTTTGTTCTAAGACCACTACAAACATTTCTTATTCCATAGTTCAACCCCAAATAATAATAGCTGTTAGCCAAATAGCAGCAGCACTGTATCTTTTCCTTTTTCTTAAGAAATAGTAAAAAAAAAAAAAAGTTTCTTTAATAAATTCAGGGTGAACAAAAAGATACAGGATAGTGAAAAAGGGGTAAGCGAGGAAAAAAGCAGTCCACCAGGGACCGAACAACGATTAGTTGCTTCATTATCTATTTTGTTGCGCCAACTTCTATAGTGGACGAGATACTCTATGTAAAAAGCACTTGAAATTGGCTGAATCTTTTACTTGCTTTACTGATTTGTAACAACATAGGATGAGTTTAAGTGAACAACAGCAGCCCCAAAAAGGTTGAAATCAGCTAGAATAAATTATCGTCCCAGATTTTGTTTAGGCATAGTACATGTACAAGCTATTTCCAGCAGCACAAGCAAGTGAATTCTCACTCGGGTGCCATGCTAAGTGGAGCAATTTCGTCGTGAAGTCAAATGAATTTCCATTTGCATCAACTCCTGGGCTTTCAGATCCTGTTACAAAGGAAAATCAGAAACTTCATTTAACTTAAATTGAGGGTCAGAGATAGGCTATGTTTGGCAACATATTTTACGGTCCAAAATCAATTTTAAAAAAGCTGTCTCAAAAATCTATTGAAAGTCCAGATTTTTTGTTTTTAGCATAAAAATCTGCTTTTTAAAACCTAAATAATATGACTGTCCAAAGACCCACATTTTTTAAATAAAAAATCCAAAAATCAGTTTTTTTTTTTGTACCAAACGGACCCATAGTGTGCGTGTGTATCTGTGCGTGTGTGAGTGAGAGAGAGAGAAGTAACCTCGTCTGACCACTCGAGTGAGGGATCTGGTAGGCCTTGCAGGAGCCGGAACTTGTTTCCTAGAGTATCATAAATAATATGTTCAGTAATCACTCTCACAAGAAAAAAATAAACCTAACCGATGTGATGAACAAACCTTTTTTGGTTTAAAGCAGGATTAAATAAGGAACCATAGATAAAGCCCGGCATAGATTACCAAATTGCAAGTTCAATGAAAAAGATACTAAACAAAGTGACAAGCGAAGATTTATTTTTTAAATATACCTCATGGGGTTTTTACTAGCTTCCAAAGTAGTTTCTTCAATACTGCCAGAAGAACGACCAAACACTTTGAACAGATTACTGCATCACAATTGCTTTACGTTAGATACATACCCCCAACAAGAAAAACAGTAAAAAAACAAAGGTAAGTTATTTGCACAGATAGTACAGACCTGTAAGAACCTGTTGCTACTCTCTGGCCATCACCACTCAAGCAACACTCAAATTTATCGAAAATGGAATCATTTTCATATAAATCGCATAGCTGTGCAGAAGCAAATATCCTCAGTTTGGAGAAAATGAAATTACATGCTAATTTGAACAAGTATGCAGATAAGGAACAGAAAATTACCTTAGGTCTTAGATTCTCGTGAACCTGGAAAGTAGAAACTGGACCTGAATCCATGTTAATATCCCACAACTGTAACAAATTAAAAAGAATTTCAGTTATAAAAAACATATCAATAAATATAGCACAATACCGCATAATTTTCAAATTAAAACGCAAAGGACCATAAGATTAGGCTTCTCCAATGAAGGTTTTCAAGACATTTTCCTAAAACGTGTTACTCCGAATTTCAAACTTATTTTGTATTATGATGCTAACGAGTCCTCAATGTTGGGGGCTATGATTGGTACAACACATGAAACAAAAAACCTAGGTCTAAAAGATTCTTTAAATTGGTTTTTCAAAGATCTAAAAGGATGAAACCCCTGACAAATTGGAGATTAATGATGTTTTATGTATTCAACTTTCCCTCCAGACAGGCAATATAACAGTTGGCGGGTAACACGTGCTGTCATGTGCCTTTAAATAATGTCAAAAGACATTTGTACCCTTCAATTAACAAAGAAAAAGACTGTTGTACCCTCCTTCCCAAATCTGAAAATCTATCTCCTAAAATCAGAAAATCTGAAAATATATATACAGACATACATAGACATATATATACATATATATTTATACATCGATACATACATACAGACGTATATATACACACACATCGATACAGACATTGATACATACATACAGACATATATATACATATATGCAGACATCGATACATATCGATGCATACATATAGACTCTCTTTCTATCTATATACATACATACAGAGACATAATATATACATATATACAGACATATATATACATGCATACAGACAAATATATATACAATTGCAAAAAAATGAGGATAAGGAAACCTAGGTCTGTTTGGTTATAATTGAGATAAGTTATTGAGTTTTGGCTTTTAGACGTGTCACATGTCGAAAAGACAAAATTACCCTTGTAACAGACGGAAACAGTCACGTGATGCAAGGCCAAATGTTATATTTAACAGAATTGCATTAAATCGAAACAATATAGTTAGTTAATAGCATAAATTGAGAAAATACAGAGTTCAGTACCCTAAATGGGAATTGGAGGAAAGTTGAATACATTAAACATCATTAATCTTTGACAAATTGAGGTTTTAGCGACAGAAATCCCAGAACAAACTAAAAAAATGAAAACACAAGCAAAGAGACTTAACCCCATGCATTCTTTTTCACGACAAATACTTGTTCCCATAAATATAATAATGAATAGTGCACCATCTAAATCTAAGCACATCAATTTCGCAAAACAAAGACAATAAGCACTCCAACTCACATTACATCTATAGCTTGTGAAGTTCGAAGCCAAAATTTAACCGCATACAATGACTATACTTCTGTTAGTGAGACCATGTATGCAAAGTAAGAGGCTACACAATCATGTCTCACTAATTGCACTTGTGACCGGCACAATATTTTTATTTCTCAGCATGTATTTCTGTGGGGTTTTATAGGTTTAGTACACCAACCTATCTGCTTTTAACGATTTGGGTACCCCACCTTTCAAATTTTCCAATTTAGGTACCACGCTATATAATAAATTTTCAATTTAGGTACCACCGTCTTAATAAATCACGAAATCACGTGACATTTGACAAACATTAATTTGAGAGGCTAATTTGACAATTTTGCATAAAAATACGTCATCCTATAAAAATATTTTTCCTAATTTCACACATAACAAAAAATTGGATTATATGCTAAATTTTTTTATGTGTGAAATTGGGGTAAAAGTTTTTCTAGGATGACATATTTTTGTGCAAAATTGTCAAATTAGCCTCTCAAATTAATGTTTGTCAAATGTCACGTGACATAATTTCGTGATTTATTAAGACGGTGGTACCTAAATTGGAAATTTATTTAGTGTGGTACCTAAATTGGTAAATTTGAAAGGTGAGTACCCAAATCGTAAATTTGATACGTTGGGGTAGTAAATGTATTTTTTCCCGTATTTCTGTCAACCTAATGCATTTCTATGAAGAAGCAGGTGTAGGAGACAATGACATATGTTCTCGCTTTTTGCATACTTTCTCCCATCTGTAATGTTGTCATACCATTACAGATGATCGCATATAAATGCCAATGCACAAGTGGAGATCTCCGTGACAAGCTAATTAGAGCTCAGATTAAAACAGTTTGCCTAAAAGGTGTACTGATTTTAAAACAATGACCAATGCTAGGCACTCTTAAGTACCAAATATACTAGCAAATGCTTAAACTCGCTACCCCGAAAAGTGCTATTGTGGGCCATTAGTCGACCAATAAGAACCTATTTTTAACAAATTCAAACCTTAAGAGTCATGTAATCACGGCTAAGAATATATCTTCCATCCTTTCCAAATTTGATATCCGAAATTGATGCTATAATTTCCGTAAAGAAAGACCGTGAACCTGGTGTCTCGTGCTCTTCAAACCTGCATTCAATGTATCCATTACACTGATCAAGCTAAAGACATTAAAAAAAAAAAAACTTTAATAAAGCTCATTTAATCAAAAGAATACAGGTGGCAGAAAACTCACAACTTAGAATGTGAATCACATAAAGCTGATTGCCGCAAATCAATCAGACGAATTGAACCCTTGGAACTACTGTAAGCTAACGTGTTACAATGAGAAGGATGAAATTCCGCTGAAGTTATCACCTCTGCAAAGAATTAAATACATTATAATATGTTCCGGCACAATTATTGGAAATGAGTAGAATTAAACTAACAATTTCAAGCTAGCACACTACTGAGAAAGAACACAACTGCATTTCATAATCAGTCACTGTAGTTCTCAATTAATCCACCAAAACAGAAAAATTAAACAATATCACTTTCATCAGAAGCCACCCGTTTAAACACATCATGCCACAATTTTACGAAGGCAGCAACATTGAAAGTCAATTTTTGCATAACATAGTAGATTGGTTGTTTTAGGAGCGCAAATAATTTAATGCGGTCAAATTCACTCCATAAGAGCTTCATGTTTAATTGAAAATCCCATATCAAGTCATTATACAAAATATAAGAGAAATTAGATTCTATATTCTGTAGCAGACCCTTATTCAGCAAATACTGAAACCACAAGAGATACATATGTACTAATTCTGTCCTAACCAAAGTTTACAAAAAGACATTACTAATTTCTGGAAAGTAATTCAATATAACCTACTTGAATTTCGTACAATTTTGTGTTCCAGTTCAGAAAGCAGAGACCTTAACACTGAGCACCTTACCCGTTAAATCCTCCATGTTTGTAGGCTTGACATCCACAATGTTAAAACTTTGATTGCTAATTTCCAAGTTCCAAAGGTTTATTCGCAGATCATCTGCTGATATAAATGTTTCACCGTCACTGAAATATAAATAATTCATCGTCAGAAAAAAAGGTGAATCCATATTATCGCTGGCTTAGACTAAAGGTTAGTTAACCACAACAGTTATAATAAAGAAAAAAGGGTAAAATGCAAATAACCTTCAAGTACTATGTTTTCCCCCCAAATAACCCCCATATACTTTTTTGCTATTTAACCTTCATGTACTATCTAAGTTTTGCAATGAACCCCCAAATCCAAGTTTAAGTTGGAATAAATCTGTGGCTCGGTGATCCGTATTGGACGATTCATTTCTGTACTATGCTAATTGTCACTTCTACGCATTGTAAGCAGCGGAACACAGTTTGAATTCATATAATTTTTTTATAAAACACAATTCCACTTTAATGAGCTATTTTAGCGAAAGCCTTCTTTAGAGGACCTTTCCAGTTAACAGCTATTTCTATATGCATAGATATTTTTAAGGAAACATGCATAAAAAAGATTTCCAAGACAGACCAACAAATACAAAGTTTACCATTTTCTAAACTTGGTTTTGGGGTTTATTTGCAAAACTCACACAGTATATGGGGGTAATTTGCTTTTAACCAAGAATTGAATTTAGTCCTTATCTCTCACACAGTTGGACTTGGACAAAGCCAGGAGCAAAAGAGAACCAAATTTATATAGTTTTTATTAAAGATATAAAATTTTCAAAGCAAAAATGAGAAAATAGGGAAAGTACGCATATATGGTAGTAAATGCATAAATCATAATGTAAATGCCATATACAAGAAATCATTTTAAAAGGAGCTCAGCATTTGAAGGAAAAGAAAAACATGTCTCACCTGTTATTTGAAATAGAATTGATATGGTAGTCATGGGCATGGGCATAAACCCTTCTACATCTGGCCATAAGACTACTCTCATGACTGGTTACCTGCAAGCAGAATTAAGTTGACAAGATTAGGATTTCTTTTTACTGATTTACATAATGCATTGGAAGCAACATAAAAATTCGAAATAAATAAAAAGGACACTGGCATATTGCCCTTCAGTATTACCCAGGCTTGTCAAAATTCAAACTATGTATCCTTTACAGCTCCTATCTGTAGCTTTGACTTAACCAATTTAAGATTTTGCCTCATATGAATGAAATATGGCAAAACATTTACTGCCTCCGTTCTAGAAGATTGTCCATCATTTAATTTTTGTGCGTCCCAAACTATAATTAACAAAACTCGCAAATTTATCAAAAGTTGTATTGGATAGTGGGTTGGATAAATACCGAGGGAAAAATAAGTAACTTATGGATAAAATTTGAGGTTGGAGCCTCATTTTGTAGCATGTCATAATCTGTGTGGAAAAACATGCCATCCTTTAGGCAGCCAAGGAGTACTATCTTTTCGACAGGTTATCCCCAAGATTATTACGACAAATGTCCAGGCAATCGTTTTTTAATTAGATTAGTACAGTTATATGTGACAAGGAAAGTAGAATTCAGTACGCCTACCACAGGTAATCGTAGAGACTTGGTTAGATCAGGAGAAAAAGAAAATTCACAACTCAACGAGTTGTGGGGTTTATCAATGGATCCCCCATTTGCAAGATGGCGTTTGGGACTAGCAGGTATTGTTGAACTGCCAACTCCACTTTTTCTAACAGCTTTTGAGGAATCAATGTTCATCTCAGATATTTTTTTCACCTTCTTTTCTTGGACCTGTCATAAATGAAACAAAACAGATAAGCATTAGAGCCATTATGGCCAAAAAGTTAAAGCTATTTTGTCATAACACAAGAATTTTATTGGCATCAACAAAGAGAAAAAGAGAGAGATAAACCGAGGTTGAAATATATATCACATTTTGATAGTTGGAAAGAAGTGCCCTCAATTTTATTTGCATATCAACTTTTTCCTTGAAAGCTAAAAGACACAACAAAACATGATATATAGATAAAGGATGGCTCATTTAAAACATATAAGACGCAAACACTTTTGCCCAACATCAAACTGTGAATGTCTGCTTTGGTGAGATATAAGAAAAAAGTTCCTACAACACAATCAAAAGAATCTGCACTTAATCGATACCAACAAATTGAAAACCGGTAAGAACAGCAAACCGGCAAATAAAATATGTTATACGAGTTCACCTTCCAATACTTGATGGTTTTATCGTTAGTAGAGAGAAGATACAGGGCTCCATTAGCTGTTTGACACCATCTGATCTTGTTGATTTTTTCCTCAATCTCCAAACTCTTAAGATAATCAAACTGAAGACAAAAAAATCAAAAGACACAATCAACAAAGGTAACCCTTTGACAGAATTGAAAAAACAAAGACCGAGGAGATTAATACCTCTGGTTCATGGCTTTGGAACTCGGTTTTATAACGAAACTCTGGGTGTCTACTTTTTGGATTATCTGTCATCTCTAGATCTCTTAGGTTTCCACCATGCTGCAAATCGCATTTGACAGAGCATTATTTCATGAGAAAAAAATTATGAAATTATTACACTGAGGTTCAGATTTAATAGATGCAAACCACTGAGCAAGAACATACATTTTTTGTATCAGTTCTTTCAAATAATACCACTCTACCCCCACGGTCACCAGTAGCAAGATGGTCACCCGTTTTATCAAACTCAATTGCTGAAATTATATCAACTGCAAATAGAACACATCATACAGACACAGATAAGAATTATTCACGATCAATTTGATAATAAATAATCCTGTTCTCAAGCTAACAACTAAATTGGACTAAACAAAAAAGAACGAAAAAAAAACACCAGTCATCCTCTAACAAAGCTCAAGGTAAAGGTTCAAATCATACATACAACAGAGAACAAATGTATTCTATCATAAAGCCCTAGCCAATTTTCAGTGTGTTTATAAGTGTATCAAAGTAATAAAAAAACTATACAATATTTCCTAAAGGAAATCCTAATGTACAAACAACTTGGTCAACTAACATGGGTTTCTCTGCCGCGGCATTTAAGCAAATACATTCTCTTAATCTGAGTCTAAATAGAAATCCGATTCATACAATTAAAACTTGTTATATGGTCTTTTTAGACCACAGTAACAAGAGACATTTACGACTTTTAAGCCCTCCAACCATAAGTTTGTTGCTTATGAGGAAAAAAAGAACCCGAGTTTTGAAACGTGGTTTTAAGATAGAGAAATATCAAAGTATCCATCCCTGGTAATGGTCGTTCTATCTGCAATCGTGAAATCATAAAAATGGAAACTTGCCAAAGCCCTTAAAGGCCATGCTTAAACAAGAAGAACTCGTAAATTCTCAATTAAACCCAACACTTTTTTTCATCAATAATACATAAATTTTAATTACTAGGTGATAATTACTGAGTTTTTCAACATAAATCTTCTAACTTTCTCACAACATAAATGCAAAAAGAAAAGAAACGGCTTTCACATTTAGCTAACTAAATACACTACAGCTTACAAAAATCAATTACTGCCAAAAACACATGCTACCATCAATTTTGAAATATGATAGAGAGGCGCACGATACGTTATTTATCGAGCTATTCAACATAAACTGAGCTTAATATTGCAAGCAAACAAGCCCCTGAATCCATTTAAACCTCCGTATCAAGTAACAATTCAACACACCCACGAGAGAGGGGTAAAAAGGGCATCACCGCATAATTTTTGTAAAACACATTGTAAAAAGAATCAGTTTTTGTTTCAATATCTGGTGGCTGTAGCCCCCATAATCCTACTCCTGGTTCTTCCCCCGGTTAAGTTATGCCCTACCATCTCCAAAAATAGCTCAAGCTATTCAATGGAGGCGCATTAAAGAATCTTTTTATACATAACAAAACACTTAGCTTAAAAAGATACAACCAAACATACCCCTAAAATCATTTGAAATTCCATATCAACTAACAATACAACACACCCACAAGAGGGGCTAAAAGGCCATAACCTCATAATTTCGGTAAAACACATTGTAAAAAAATCATTATTTGTTTCAATATCCGGTTGTTGTAGCCCTACAACCCTACTCCTAGTTCTTTCCCTGGTTAAGTAATGTACTACTATCTCCAAAAATAGCTCAAGCTATTCACATCATATAATCCTTTTCTACATAACAAAACACCAAGCTCAGAAAGATACAACCAAATAAGCCCCTAATTCCATTTAAAATTCCATATCAACTAACAATTCAACACACCCACAAGAGAGGAGCTAAAAAGAGTAAATTACCGCATAATTTCGGTAAAACACATTGTAAAAAGAATATCATTTTTTGTTTTAATATCCGGTGATTGTTGCTCCTATAATCCATCTCCAAAAATAGCTCAAGCTATTCCCATTATATAATATTTTTTCAGTTTTCTGCAGAACAAAACACTGAGCAAAGAGATACAACCAAACAAGCCCCTAAATCCATTAAAAATTCCATATTAAGTTTTTAACTACTCCTATTAATTTAACAAACCACAATCGAAAGCAGATCAAATAACACTCAAACTGATCCCTAAATCCAAATT
The DNA here is from genome assembly GCA_963682055.1 of Primula veris. NCBI lineage: Eukaryota > Viridiplantae > Streptophyta > Magnoliopsida > Ericales > Primulaceae > Primula > Primula veris. The sequence continues at coordinate 41,038,168 of OY821742.1, forward strand.
GAATCAAAAAAATATCGAAAAATAAAATAAAAATCACTAATTTATATACCTTCCTGGACTTCTTCACCTGCAGCTCTTTCTCCGAAAACCTGCGAAAAACTCCATTCCAGCGCTGACGCAGCGACATCTCCACCGTTCATTTTAACCGAGACCCAATCAAGCCAATATTAAATTAATATAAATACTCAAATAATAAATTGCATCACATCAAAACAATCATAGATTCATATTCATGAATATGTCATATATAAATATAATAAGTTGGTTTTTATCAGATTTGTTCATTTTTTTTTGAATATATTGTGAGAAAGAAAGGAGCTATATCTCTCTCTCTAGAAATGGATCTCAAAATCTCTCTCGATTTTTGAATATCTCTCTGGGTTTCTACAAATGGGTAAGCAGTGGAAAATCCTCTCTCTCTCTTTCTCTCTCTCTCTCTCTCTCTGGGAGTCTTTGTCTCTCTCTGTATAACTCTGTATCTATCTATCTATCTATTTTATTCTCATATTGTTTCTCTTGTTTGGTGAATTGTCTAAAAGGACCTACTACTTTTGTTTTTATCTATTTTAGTCTTACAGTTTTATTTTCTATCAATATTATCCTTAACTTTGTGTTAAATTATTAGCTTTACAAATATAGATTATTATAGACATAAATGATAAAATGGTACCCAACCTGTTAAGTTTTAGCGATCTTGTAACCAACCTAACACTTTTTCTAATTCTGGACCAACCTATACGTTTCGCTCTAATTTGGTAACTAACTTAACATTTTTTCTAATTTGGTACCCAACAATACGTATACAGTCTAATTAATGTACTCAATTTGTCTTCGATCATCGGTTATTAACGCATAGGTTGGGTACCAAATTAGAAAAAATGTTAGGTTAGGTACCAAATTAGAGCGAAATGTATAGGTTGGGTACCAGATCGCTAAAAGTTAATAGGCTGAGTACCATTTTAGTAATTTTCCCGATTATTATATGTATAAAATACATGCCTCGTTTGGTTGCGGTATCAGCGGAGCCAGAGTTTCGGATGCCACGAGACTTTACTCCAAACGAGACCTGTTTTATTTAATTTCATTTAGTAACAGATGAAATAAATAAATGTTATTGGTAGGGATTGAACCCACATCATACAAAAATGATAGCAAAATATAAATAGTATTCCTGAAACTACCATTTTGGACACTTACATTTTTCACAATAATGATTCATATGTGTATGTATTATATCAAATTAACTATTCATATTCTTTCTGAAAACTGAGGCATCTATATTTTGAGCTGCCTTGGGTCTGGGTCCATGCAGCCCACCCTTAAAATCGGGCTTGGGTATCAGAAATTACTGAAATATGAGTCCATCAGGATAACGATAGTATTAGAAATGATGATGGGATTAAAAATCTAATACCACCCCTCATAGGTAATGCAAATACTCTATTTACCCATCATTTGCGTCTAAGTTTATTTTATATACCGTGATCAATTTGTTTACCAAACTCCGAACTTATGACCCCACGATACATGTAGTCTCATCCCACCTTAGTCCTTAGTTCAAACAAACAAAGCCAACATCTTATACTAATAGCACTTGTAGCAGGCTAAGACATAAACTCCTCTTAATGTTTTGTTTTTATCAATTTAAGTCTTAGAAGTTTTATTTTCTATCAATATCATCCTTTGACTTTCCACTAAATTATTACAACATTAGTTTAAACGGATTATTATGTATAAATGTAGTGGTGGGCAAAAAATCCGTAAATCCGCCCCGTAATCCAACCCGTATGGATTGGGGCGGGTTGTGGTGGGTTGAATGTTCAAAAAAAATCAATCTGCACCGCCCCAATCCGCTATATATTTTGCGGGTTGGGTTAGGGTTGAGGTTCACAAACCGCGGGTTAATCCGTCCTATATATATATATATACATTGTGTGTATTTTAAGATAACAAACTTTAATTATTGTTATATTTTAGTTTGATTACTTGTTCGTGAATGTTCTAAACGTACTTTGATTGGGTTTAATTTATATTTCTGTTTGAAATATTCAATTTATTTTAAAATTTGGGTTGATTATGCAAACTATGAAAAATAAAGGACTAAAATAAAAATTTAAGAATCAATCTAAACCCAACCCGCCCCAACCCGCAATTTATTTTGCGGGTTGGATTGGGTTGTGTTGGGGTTTTAATTGTAACGGGTTGAGATTTAAATTTCATTAATCCTCCCCAATCCGTCCCGCCATTTATTTTACGGGTTGGGTTAGGATTGAAACAAATCCGCCTCAATCCGCCCCGTGCCCACCCCTATATAAATGGGTGGAAAACATTAGTCTTTTTTTTTATCCCTCGTTTGGGAGTAAAACCTGTGACAGGGTTCGAACCCTGACGGTGAGCCTGATATACTCGGATAACAATTTCATGGCTACCCACCACATGGTCTGATGATGGAAAACATTAGTCTAATAGTGTCAAATAGCGTAATACTAATAGCCAATAGGAGGCTAGGCATAAAGACTTGCTATATATGCATATATTTTTTTAATCAATTTAAGTCATAAGGTTTTAGTTTATGTCAATATCATCCTTAACTTTCTACAAGACTTTTACAACACTTTCAACTTATCTAGCCAGGTAAGGCCTACTCAAAACATTTTAATGGTTTAATACAATACTATCAATTAAAGTCTTAAAAGTTTTATTTTATAACCATATAATCCTTAAATTTTCACTAAATTATTACAACAATCTCAACAGTTTAGCCAATTGGCTTTTACCAAAACAGATTATTACGTATACATAATTTGATAGTCTTATACTAATAGCATCCGTAGTACGACATGCTATGTTTCGTTTTTCATCAACTTAAATCTTAATGTTTTATCTTCTATCGATATCATCCTTAATTTTCCATTAAATTATCACAACACTCTCAATGCCAGTGAGCTTTACAAAAAAATAAAAAATATTACTATGTATAAATAACTGAAAAACATTACTCAAAAAGTTTTATCGTCTATGTTAGGCATAGAGACGTATTATATGTTTCGTTTTAATCAATTTAAGTCTTAAAAGTTTTATTTTATATCAATATTATCCTTAACTTTTCACTAAAGTATTACAACACTTTTAACAGTGTAGCCACTGTGCTTTACAAATTAATATAGAGATAAATGTAAACAAATGGGTGAAAAACATTACTTCTGTTGTGAATAATGGATTGTCCATTTAAATTATAAGAGTTACATATTATTTAGTATAAGCATTTGCTTCTTTGTATGTTACAACCTTTTGAATTCTTATCTTTAATATTTAGTTTATAATCTCTCAACCTCTAGCCTATATAAATAGCTTGTAGCTATGGAGTTTGTGACATCTACAACACACTTGAATACATATATTTTGGCCCTCATTATCTCTCTCTCTTACATATGTTATTGAGATAATTTGGCGTAAAATACGTTATCGGCACTTTTCTCAAAAAATAAAAAAAAATAGTTTATTTGGAAATTTATTGGGTATAAAACTTTTGAAAGTTTTGGGTATAAATTCGTTCTATCGACCTTCATCAACATAACGTGTGAAAGGTGTACAAATTTCTATCTTTTTACTATTGTCATAACAGCTAGTGTTGCATGATATTAAAAGTAGAACAAATACATGTTAATTGTTAGGAATTTGCTGTATGTTTCGTGATTATTGATGTTACAACTGTTTACCTAATTAACATCCATCTCATGCTAGTAACACAATAAAATTGTTTGTTATTGTCAAACAAGTATACAACACATGTTCTGCTATAGATGTATCATGTATGGTATTATTCTACCCAAAGATATATTTGTTTGGTAGTGATTGATTGTATAGTCATAATTCTTAGAATTGAAATTGCTAAATGACTTGTGTATGAAACTAGAATCACCTGGGCCATGATTTATATGTATGTGTGTGTATCATGTCTACTAAATCACCTCTGTTATTGTTTGAATAATGTAATTAACATGTGTAAAAATCTACTAGTACATCTGGAATAATGAGAAATCAAAAGTTATTATATGTATATGGGTTAATTGTTCATGATAAAACATGTCTAATAAACAGGCTATATGATTTATTTTGATGAAAAATGTGTAGTGTTACCCATGTATGTAACTTAAAAACGAGTTAAAACTAACAATAAGAAACATGCATCTTTCGGATTGAATATGTCACTTACTGAAACTATAGGAACTGATTTGGTAATAATTTGGAACATGTAGGACTATTCTGTAACTAATATGAAACTATTGTACTGCCTCTGTAATAGGGCTATAACTGAAATATATAATTGCATCCGTAGTCCCTATTATACACCAGTCTATACAAAACAGTATATGTGTATTAATTTGCTCATGTTTGCTCCAATTATACATACTTATGTATTTAGAAATGGAAATTGCATGTTATAAAAAACTGATTAGTTTATCAAATATGTAACTTAAATCATTATTGCCTTGAATATGACGTTACGATTTGTGTGGTATGAATTTGTAACATTAAGTTAGTTAATGGCTACTAAATGCTTAAGAGTTATAAAATATAAATAAAAATGTAATTATAACTTAGGTTACTAGTATATAGTAATTAATGTTTAAGGATAATAACAAACGTAAGTTACATGTGTAAATCCCTTAATTTTTTTTGTAACTCCAAATCATGTATTAATGTAGGCTGATTAAATGCACATTATCATATAATTGATCTATCCCGCATGTTAATTTTGCTAATATATGATATTGTTAAGGTGTAAACATATATGATGAATTGTACTTAATATTCGATAGGATTGTATCATAGAATTGGATTAATTGAGAACACCTATGCGAACACCCTCATATTAGTTACGGTTAAAATAAATTTTATCCTGCATGGAATAAGATTTTGATAATACACGTGTGAATCTGCATATGATTGTTATACATGGCTTGTTAAATTATAAATGTGATTGAATATTGCATGTGCCCTTGTGATTTAATTACTCATGATATGCTATTAGTACACGGTTGACAACTTAGTTAATTATAACTTAGTGTTACAAGTTAGTTAACTTACCATTAGTTAGTCCAAATACATGTATGTAACGTTGAATATGACACACGACTATTATAATTGTGTTAGTTATTAATTTTTTTAAGCCTATTTCTATTTAACGAATTGATTATGTGAGCTTAAAATTTTTATGAACGAGCTCATATATGAAGAAACGAAAGAAATGTATTAATCATGGAACAAAGCTTTCATGATGGCTTACAATTCAAAAACAGTATAAGTAGCCTGGTTACAAACTAAAATACAGCAATATGAGTTTAAAGAAACAAATAAGGAGAAAAAAACTAATACACAACAAAACTTGACTTTATCAAGCTCAATGACATTTTGCTTCGATGACTTTAGTCTTACTCCTTATCGTCCCTATCCTTATGACTCCTCTACTACTGGATCAAAGCGATCTTTAAGACTAACACTATAATGCTATAGGCATAAAAGTCTACTATATTTCATCCTTAACTTTATATTGAAATTATTACTCTCTCTGTTCCAATTTATAGATTCATTTTGACGGTTCCACTTTATACATGTCCAATATATCAAAAATAGTAAATAATCTCTTTCTCTTGTACGGATTTGACTCATACAAAAAGCATATTTTCATATCAATTGGGTTGATAATTTAACTTTAAGGAGTAAAATAGAAAAATAAATGCACAAAAAGTATCATAATAGTGTCCACTTTTAACTATGTTTTGAACCACTTTTCAATTCATGGCGAAATTTTACTCCATAAAGCAAATAGCTAGGAGTATATATTTAGAATAAGTTTTGCTTTAAAGTAGAAAAATCAAGAGTATGAAGATTTTTATATAAACTTAACAAAATAAGTAATATAAAACTTATAGATTATCTTATACAAAAACAGTGAGTACAAAGTGGGTTACCTCAAATTGAGTGTTCTCAATTTTTTAAAAAATATCTGTAATAATTGTTCCACAAACACAGAAATTTATAATTGTGTGTTTTAAATACCTTGGAGTTCATCACAATAGAGTTTTAAATAATTTATTATTAGTAATAAATGTTTAGAATGTTTTAGACAATCTATCAAATAAATAATTGAAAGTAGGAGAGAATATGTTAAAGAGTTAGGGGTGTAAATGATTCGGATTTAAACGGATTATCGTTAATTCTAAACCAAACCATTAAGAACGGATTGTGAAATTTTGGATCCAAACCAAACCATTTATTTTTTCAATTCAAACCAAACCAAATCTAACGGATCGGATCGGTTTGGGTTGGTTTTATGGATTCAATGGTTCGGTGCGAATTCGGATCGGATTTGGTTTTTAATAATGCTTGTCATTCGTTCTTTAATCTAAATTAATACATATTTTAATGACAATTATTTACAAAAAAAAAAATAATGTGAAAAATAATTTCAAACAATATATAACCAACACTAATAAGTACAAACATTTTTTATATACTCTATTCAACTATACAGACAATGCATAATAACATATTAATTCGGTTAGAAAATAAATAAATATGACTTATATAAGCAATAGTGATAGAATATAAAAATTAAGACATTTGAAATATGTCGCACAATTATTACTGTTCATTAGATTAAAGAATATATATATGCTCATTTATTATTATCTATATATATATAAGAAGTTTTAGGTTTTTTTTTCATAAGTAGGGTGAATAATAATTCTTATTTTTAATGGATATAACAGATTGAGTTAAATGGTTTGGATTGTATTCAATGGTTTGGATCGGATTGATCTGGTTTGAATTGACAGAATTGAAACCTAAACCAAACCATTAACGACGGATTTAAAAATTTTGAATCCAAAACCAAACCATTATTAGTATTCAAAATCTAAAGCAAACCTAACCAAACCAACGGTACTTCAGATCGGATTCACGTATTTTACTTACCGCATTATTAAGAGTTAAAGACCAATACTTTTGTAGTTTTGTTGGGTTAGATATAGTTTTTATGCTTTCATATTCTTTAAATAAAGACCTTGAAGTATTATTATAAGTGTTCCATCAATATTTTTTTTTTCTTTCTGCATATATATGCCTATATCTTACCATCATTCACTTTCAGCATGCACTTTTATATAAATTTGCACAATATATTAATGCTCAATTATCACTGAAAGAGAGAGGAAAAACAGCTTTTTTCTAGATGAGTCATTTTTTGTTGAATTTTTCAATTACACTAGAAAAGTCTAAACCATTTGTCCAATGAAAATGCTAGACGATGGAATGTATATATAGTGGTTTTTGGAATATTGCTTATTAACAAATCAAAAAGGGAGATAACAACTAAGAAATCCACTAGAAAAACGACGAGTCTTTAATGTTGAAAAAGTGTTACAAACTTGTTTGGATTTTTGTCATGACACTCAGGGTTAATAGTATTAAAAAAGAATCCATATTAATATTTTAATGGTATTTAGGACTCTAATTAAAGTAATGGAAAAGAAACGAAAAAATATCAAAATAACCACGTAAAAGTACATGTTGAGATATTTGGTTCCTAAAAATTCATATGAAGCATTAATTCATCTCATGGATGTAAATCATTTATTCATTTTAAATAACAAAACAGTACTCCTACCAAAGTGATTATTCGTGGTTTATTTAAGAGTAAATTTAGTCTCTATTAAGATATTTATTTTGATATTGTCGAATATGAGCATTTTCGTTTTTACCATAAGCCACACACATATGTATTATATTATATTATATTTAAGGACCATGTATATATGTTTAGTTTAAAAATATTAAGGATCATATTGACGTAATATATATGTGATCATTAATGTACTTGTGCTTTGTAGATTTAAAAAATAAAAATACGTTCACAAATTAAAAATAATTAGTAAATTTAATATTAGAAAAAATGTACCCTTACCCGTAGCTGCATGGTTATATTTTAACGTGAAAAAAATGTGTATTTCTTTTTTGTAACAACTAATTAACACGTATTCATTTTCCTTTGTTAAAAAATGTACCTTCACTAATAGTTGCATGGGTTTAGGGTTATATTTTAACGGATAAATTATGTTTTAGTGATTTGAGTTTTGGCCAATTTTAGAATAAGTGACATAAGTTTTTATAATTTCGATTTTGTAACCTAAGTTTAACTTTGTTAGCAATTTAGTGACTTGCCATCCTATTTTTCGAAAAAAAAAACATATTTCTTGCTAAAATGACTAAAATACCCTCAGATTTTACATTTTTAGTTAACAGACATGAGAGCACGTGATAGCACGTGTAACGTATTCCGTCCACTGAATTGACGTAAGGTCACTAAAATAATACAAAAGTTAAACTTATGTTACAAAACCGAAATTGTAAAAACTTAGGTCACTTATCCTAAAATTGGCCAAAACTCATGTTACTGAACCATAATTTACCCTATTTTAACGTGTGAAAAAAGTCTGTATTTCACCTTTCTAACAAGGATTAATTTTCCTTTTTATTAAAAAGAAGATAAGGAATATAATTTTATGCTATTCATATTCCTATAGCATCTATAACTCTATTCGCTTCTTATAAATACTCGGTACTTTATTATTATTAGTTTCACAAAACCCTAAAAAAAAAAACTCAAGAAATTTTCTAAAAAACTTTCTTGACTCTTTTTTCATACCAAAATTTCAGTAGAATGGCTGGGAAGATTGTTGTGGTTTTCGATTTTGATAAAACGATCATCGACGTTGATAGTGATAATTGGGTTGTTGATGAATTAGGTGCTAATGAGTTGTTCAATCAACTTTCTCCTACACTGCCTTGGAACATCCTCATGGTTAGTTTAATCCTCCATTTTGTATCTATAACAAGTATTTTGTCAATAAATCTTTACTTAGAAGGTGTTATGTTAGTGAGTTTTTTTTATTCGTCGTTCTAGAAAGCGTGCTAGATGCCAAGATATCATGTCAAAATAGATTTGTTTTGTTGAAGAACACAAGCAACGCGTAAGACCGTAAAGAATCTAAAGCCGTAGGATATGCTTTTGATCAGTTTGATGGTTGTACTGGATTGTCAATCATGCACTTTATTAAGCTATTTTTTGCCATATTTATGAATAATTAGTGTATAAGTTATTATTCTATTTTTGGCAAAACTAAAACATTACGTCTGCTTTTCGCGTTGGTCGCCAATAACTAATCCGTTGTGCTTATGCTTTCTGAAGAAATATTAATTTCTTGCTTTAAATTCCCAACAATAGGATAGGATGATGATGGAGCTTCACACACGAGGGAAGACGTTAGACGACATTGCTAATGTCTTGAAGCGAGTCGCTATTAGCCCACACATCGTGGCAGCTATTAAAACTGCTCATGCTTTAGGGTACTATTTCATAGTTCAGTTTATGTTTTCTGTTTTCATCAGACTTAGTGATCTGAAATCTTACTTTCCATTAGTAGGAGCAAAGGTAGGTTTCTTATTAGCTCGTTTCGAAAGAAAACCTTAATGTGGATAAGATAAAAAAAGTTCATAAAAGATTTGTTGCGATAATTGTTGTATTGCTTTTTAGATCATAGATATCACTGGTTTAAATTATTCTTGAACCATTATCAAGATACATTTAACCATACCAAATCCACCCACACATTTATTGTAATATTACTAGAATTTCCGATCCACTTTTGTTAATATTGTAACACTGTTTTTATAACCAATCCGGATTCTGTTACCAACAATTTTTTTACCAGTACATAGATCATAGACGCGATAAAACAAGCTTTAACTTGTACAATGTGCTGCGACAGGTGTGATTTGAGAATATTAAGTGACGCAAACGTCTTCTTTATTGAGACAGTTTTGATTCATTTCGGATTGAAGTATTGCTTTTCGGAGATTAACACTAATCCAAGTTGCATCGATGAACAAGGAAGGTTAAGGGTCAAGCCTTATCATAGTCCTCTTTCTTCTCCACATGGATGCAGATTCTGCCCTCCAAACTTGTGCAAGGTATGCCGAAAAATTTACCTAGTAGCGTAATAAATGGAATCTGCTGCCAATTAAAATTGCTGTAGAAAAACCATGATTATAATTTTTCGGGGAGTCTGTTATTTAGTATCTAAACAAGTTACATTAAAAAAGTAATTATCTAAAAAGTAGATGGATATGCATCCTGGTTTAGAAAGTCTTTTCGGTTTAAGTTTAAGGCTTGTTTGGTTGCAGATTTTAGCAGTAAATATGGATCTTCTTTTTAGTATATGTACAAAGTACAACCAATAAAAAGGCATAGCTAAAACTTGATATTGTCCAAAATTGTAGGGTATGGTCGTAGAAAGGATTCAAGCTTCGTTATCAACCAAAGGAAAAAAGTTCATCTACTTAGGAGATGGACCTGGCGACTTTTGCCCAAGTATCAAGCTCGGACAAGGGGACTATGTAATGCCAAGGAAAGACTTTCCAGTTTGGGACTTAATTTGCAAAAACCGTGAACTTATCAAGGCACAAGTTCACGAATGGAGCAATGGAGAAGATTTTGAGCGCGTTCTTGTCCACCTCATCAACAAGATTTCCATCAAAAATAGCAACACGATGTTCTCCCTTGACAGCAAATTGGATACACTTCCTATTTTTGGACACAATTTGTTCAACCAGGCGCTTCCTATTCGGCATTAGAGATTTTATTCTGTGTCATCTATTACTGATGTAGCTACTGATCGATTTGTGATTCTTGTGTTGCATGCTTTTATTTATAGGCAAGCTTCATATTTCATTGTAAAACTTGAATCTTAAATTGTGTAATACAATCTCAAGTTTCTTGTTATGAACACAATTTTGTATCACATCTTTAGTTTTGCAAAATAATCTGCAAAAGGTAATTATAAACTCTTATGCTCAAAGTTCCAACAAAAAAAGGGGACTGGTGTAGGAAAATTGTTTCATAAGAATACATTGGGCATCAAGTTCAGTTTTATCAATGTCTTAAGCAAGTTCTTTGTATTATTTGTTCACATTAGCAAGAACTCATATGTAGTACCAGTTCATATGGAAATTTACATTTTACATTTTAAAGTTAAAAAGCATAATGAATAATTTATTTCTGAAAATATGTTCGCCTCATCATCCTACTACCGCTACCTCATTCCTCCTTTTAGATTGGCAATTTTTTTTCTTGGGAAGTACATATAGATGATAGAACAAAATTGGAAACGAATTCAGCAGAGCGGAAACTGTTTTATTAATACAAAGTCTCCACGCCGTCCATCCAAAGTACGCTTTGGGCAGTTTTATTCGTTCAGCTCTTTCATTGTACTTTTTACTTTTATTATTCTTTTAACTCGATTAGTTTTGAAAATTCTGAGATGAGTTCCTCCTGCAACTGGACCAGTACTCAGCTACAAGCTTAGCGAATGACGAATCCGTACCCATAAGCTTTGATGGCTCATCATACTCGATCAGTTTCCCTGTAAATAAAAAAAGTAGTACTTGCGTTAGTTGGCTACATTCCAGAACCTCGAAACGGAGGCCTTGTTTGGTTTTATTCTCATAAGTTGGGCTATATTAGGTTTACCACCTTAAAAGCTGAGATTTACTGGATTTTTGCCCAACATAAAATCCATCTTATATGCTAAAGCTGGAAATTTCTGAACTTCTGGCCTGAAAAGGCTACAAGATTAAGCTGGATGAACTTTTTTTTTTTTTTCTGAACGTCAAAAAGAAAGCTTGCTTAAAATTTTAATATTTCTGGATTTTTGTTCTGGAACTTCTAGAAACTTTAAGCCGGATGAACATAGTTTTTTCTTGAACAAGAAAAAGCTAATTTGCTTTTAAGCCGGATAAATATATTTTTTCTGAACAATAAGACAAAGCCAGCTTATTTTCATAAGCTGCAACCGAACAAACTGAAAATTATATGTGATTTGAATTTTTTGACAGAAGATAGATATCCCACATACCAAAAGATAGGACCATGACCATATCACTGTCTATAACAGTTGGAACTCTATGAGCTACTGTTATAACAGTGCACTCCGAAAATTCCTCCCTAATAATTTTCTGTAAAATAGCATCTGTAGCTGTATCTATCGAAGCAGTCGCTTCGTCTAATACTAGAATTTTGTTTCGCTTCAGAAGAACTCTTCCGAGGCAGAAGAGCTGTCTTTGGCCCGCACTCCAATTTTCACCTTCATCGCTCACTGTTTTTCACCAAAAAGTTTACCATTTTGAGAAACTGAAGAAAAAACAAGCGCAGATTGAAGAAAATACAGTTTCTTGAATTTCCTTACCTGAAGAATCTAGTAAGTTGGGTAGAGAACTAATCGTAGCCTTAAGTTGGCACCTCTCTAGAGCCTGAATATTCAAAAACCAATGAACTAGTCATATTTATATAAAGTAATAAAACATATCGTTCCAACTTTACAAATACTCTTAATCAATAATCAGGAAATTTTGAGAGTCGGTTAAAGTAGCAATTACCTTCCATATTTCATCGTCAGAATAAAGACCTAAAGGGTCCAAATTTGTTCGCACGCTACCCTTGAAAAGTGTTGGTTCTTGAGGAATAATGCTTAGTTTCATCCTCAGATCCTTAAGACCGATCGAGCAAATGTCAATATTGTCTACAAGAATTCTCCCACTATAAGGGTCTACTAAACGAAATAAAGCACTTATAAGGGTAGTTTTGCCACTTCCTGTTCTTCCAACCACTCCTACTTTGCTTCCTTCATTGAAAGTGCAGTTTATGCCCTTGAGAACCAGTGGAGCATTCGGCCTATATCTTATCTGGAAAAAATAAAAAAGAGACCGAGTACTAAGAAATATTTTCTTTTGATAAGCGAAAACTAATACTTGGTTAGTAAAGTAGAAATCACAATATTTTCAAGAGATGCTCAAGTAATAGAGCTAAGAAAATATTCGTTGGCTACCAAAAAGGAGATTATGGGAATTTCTCGATTGCAGCTTTAAATCTCTTTTTTTTTTTTAGTTTTTGTTTGCTTAGAAGCTTGACTGTGTTTAGTTGATCAAACTTTTATGTAGTTTGGCCTCAAAAAGGTAGAAGTTAAAAACTCGATGACCCAAGATTTTTTCTAAACCATAAAGAATCCAGCTTCTTTTCTTACGATACACAACTAAAATATGACGTACCATGAAAAGCAAAACGACTTAACACTGAAAAAATTATTATGAAACATTCGATAAATGAACTTAAATGCCAGGCGTACAGATTAAAAGGTATTTTTTTGCTTACCTTGAGATCTTCTAACACGATCCTACCCTTGGAAGGCCATGAAGATGGTGGTCTTTTATCATCGACAACTGCAGGAGGCTCGGGAGGAATATGCATAAACTGTTTTATTCTTTCTACGGAAATCACATTATTGCAGAAGCTGCTATACCATCGAGTCAAGAAGGCCTGGGTGGCGGTTAGAGCAAAAGCATACGATAACGAGAGCCCAACAAGTCCTATAACATTACATAAATTCATTCATTCATGAAACTTTGAATCTAGAAGACTAGAAAAACATGGTTAGTTATAGCACTGTAGACTAGTAGTAATTTATAAGCCAGTCGAGAAGTATTAGTAATTTATTCGCCCACTTATATATATATCTTTGCCTATTTAGTACACCCTGAGTACGAAATAGGAAATCATAGTAGTAACTAAGTACGAAACTAAAAAAATTGTATGTTGATGTACAAAATTGAAATCTGATACATAAGTGTGCAAAACTATGATTAATCCGGAAATTCAAGAAGTAAAACTTGATTAACAACATAGAGCTATAAAAAAAGTTTAGTAATAAAACTCGGAGAAATGCGGCTTAAAAAAACAATTGTTCGATGTAGTGTAAAAAGCGGGGAAAAAAGTTAGCCTGGGATATTAATTGCTAATATTTGTCGTTCGGTGGAAAAAAACAACAAGATATGATTATATGTTAGTGTACAGAACTGTAATTATTCCTTGAAAAACAAAAAGCAGAAAGTTGATTAATTACCTGGAGCTACAAAACCTTTTGGTAACAAAACCAGGAGAAAAGCGGCTGTAAATAGAGTTATATTTTGAAGTGCTTCGACTCTCAGTATCAACCATTCCAATGATGCATTCGAGTACAAAAATAACTTTGCATCTGTATCGACGAGATTTAAAAAATTATGGAAGAAACTGTCTGTTTTCGTGAAAGCACGTATAGTTGCAACACCGAGCAATGTCTCAGTCGTGTAATTGACAATGGGAGCTTTTGTGGTTCCGTTTATACGCATAAGTTCCCTAGCAGTGGCTTGATAATAACCCTTCAAGGAAATTTAGACAATTTTAAGCAACAATTTCAAATCATGAATAAACAGTTATAGGACGGAACTATGCAGTAACAATTTGTAAATATCATTACTATTTTAGGGATTAGTTGTAGTTATGTACACTCGCGTATGTTCATCAATCTACAGACACTTCCAATTTTGTTGTCGATAATGTTTACAACATAAAAAGAACAGAAGCTGGGGGTAAGAGATTAATACTGCTCGAACGGTGTATAAAAGGTAGAAATCTTATAGAAATTTGTTTAAAATGTTTGGTTTTCCGCATCTATTAAGTAACTCACCTCATCAGTCAATGATTCTTTTTATCTGGTGCATGGTCTAATATAATTGCTATATTTTATTAATTGACGTACGAAATCAAGGCCTTATTATACATTAGTATATAAGTTGAAATTATCCCTTCTTTTCGTGATTCTGCACACGCGCGTAAAAGAACTATTATGTTTCGAGCAAAAGTTCAGTTCCAGTTACACTTAAACAAGCACTATTATATGAGCAAAAAGTTGGCTTTTTAGCTAAACTTACTTGAATATACTTTGAAGCCACTATCGCAAGAACTCCGACAATAAGAACTTGCCATGTCACAGAGGCCATTATGACAATAATCCCTATCAGCTCGATCCCAGGAGCATAAACAAAGCAAAGGGAGAAAGGTATGTCAAAGTCCAATATATTTAAATCCGACGAAGCCTGCGTAATAAAGCGGATTTTAATCATAAGCCAAAAAAAATTGAGGCTTGTTTCGTTGCATCTTTCTAAGAAAATTTCTTGGATTTTTTTAGGTTCAGGAATAAAACTGTGTTCATCCAGCTGACTAGCTCTTTCAAGCCAAAAAACCGAAAAAGCTCAGCATTATAATCCGGGTATTACGCTAAATAGTGAGCTTAAAAGCCAAAACCAAGCAAGTATAAGTACATCAAAGCTTCTAGAATTTTCACATCAAAAAATGGAAAAAGTCAGGTTTTAATTTAAAAAATTCTAATGCAGTCCAACAATTAAGCAAAAGACTTAGTTTAAGAACCTCAACAAAACAAAGCCAACAACATTAAAGATTATAGATTTTTCAGGTCAACAAAAGAAGAAGAAAAAAGTCCATATTAAAGCCGGTCAACGAATTGCAGCCGTGCTTTCGAACAAAAAACATGAGCTCAAAAGTTGAAATCAAACAAGGAGAGTACATTAACACCATGTAGAACCTTACCCGAGTCAAAATCCGTCCAACTGGGGTAGAATCGAAAAAGAGCATAGGCGCATTAAATATAGAATTCATAAACAAAGTGTAGAACGACTTGGACGCTTTTAGCCCCAAAAGAGCGGTGAATAGAGACCGTAAATAAACGAAAAAAGTGCTCGAAGTGGAAATCAACGTATAAACTCCAACCATTATTCCGGTACTAATATCCGGTTCTTGAATAGCGAAAACTAGCCAATAACTCGCAAACGCTTGTAAAGCTACAAAAAGAACTTGAGTTAGTACACTAAGCGATAGATATAGTGACCCTTTTGAGACGTTTATGTAGTCAAAAATCGGCTTCCACCCAACATCTCCATGCTCTCTCGCCTCCTCTTCCGTTAGTTGTGCACCTACTAGGCCTTTGACTGTTATTTCCTTCTCGCTGTCTTGTTTAGTAACTTTGAGTAGCTGTTTTTCAGTATTTTCATCATTTTTAGGATCGGAGGTCGATATAGCGTCTCTATGAGCATTTATGAGCTGTTCGAATGGTGTTCCTATAGTTAAGAGTTCACGGTAGCTTCCAGATTGAGTTATTTCTCCATCTTCCATTACCTATAATTTAAAACAGCTTTGTTACTTGTTGAGCAGTTCTGAAACACATTATGGACTTGGTTGCGGCTTTAAAGCAAAAAATCTGGGATTCTCGAAGTTGAGAGGAAAAAAATATGTTCATCAAGGTTAAAACTTGTAGCTTTCAGGACAAAAAAATACGAAAAGCCTCTGATTTTAAGCTACTAAACTATACAAAAATAAAATTTAATAACCGGAGCTATGAAGTTGCAAGAAAATAAGGCGCATACAACTGTAGCTAGTGCCTGTTTGGTATTGCTTTTTTCCAGGATCAGAATCTGTTATTTTGGACCGTTGTACTTGATTCAACTGTTTAATATATGCAGTCTCAGATTTGGAAATTCAGGTATAGTTTGGTGTGGTTAAATAAATTTTACAGAATATTAATGATTCATAAATAAACTTTCGTTACCAGAATTCTATCCACTTCGGATAGAAACTCCACTTGATGAGTAACTAAAATCACGGTCTTGTCCCGCAGTGCTTCCATCACACAGTCCTGAATTACATCATCAACAAGTAAGTATTCCTTGATCGAGCTTTTCATCCTAAATGCAGGTTCATGAACTGCATATCATGCTAGACTAATATTGGAGATACTCAGTCTTCTGTTTTACCTGACTACTTATGCTATTTAATTGCGGGAACTTAATGTTTAGTGCATACTTTCGGACCTAATTATTTGGGACCCGAATTTCTGTTTGTCATTTAAGAATGGGTACATATCAATATAGCATCATTGATCATCGACAATAAAACAAAAAGAAAAAAGAGGCAGCATCATTGAGCATCTGTACCCAATCTAAAAAGTTTTTTTTTTTTTTGAAAGGCTAATCTTAAAAGATATTTAAACCTTGGGTTTTTGAAAATTTAAGTCTCGAAAGTTATGTACTAAATGATCAATTTTCCTATATATAATTGCTTCTAACTGGGCTTCATCTAAACATCAATTTCAACAGAGAGAAAAAACTTAAAATTACATTAAATAGAGTAGCTGCTGTGTGTGCATCGACAGCACTAAATGGGTCGTCAAGTAGATATATATCGGCGTCGTTGTACACTGCTCGTGCAAGTTGAATTCTTTGTTTTTGTCCACCACTCATGTTAAGCCCTCGTTGTCCTATCTCGGTTAGATCACCATGGCTAAAACTTGAAATGTCTTTGTCTAAAGCACATGCTTTTATAGCGTTTTCGTATTTTGCCGTGTTCATTGGTTTGCCAAATAGTATGTTATCTTGAACTGTTCCGCTTTGAATCCAAGATGCTTGAGAAACATAAGCTATTGATCCGACGACATTAACCTGAATTAAAGTAAAAATATTAAAGTAACGGATACGAATTGAGGTCAGTCCTAAGGTAGCTTATATAAAACTTGTAGAAAAGTTTGGTTTATCAAGCTTAACTTCTATAAACTGGTATTTTTTCTGGTCAAACATATTAATCGTGACTTTGCAGGCTTTCTTCCCTATTTTTTTACTGAAGCAGGTGCTAACATGTTGTTATGTTTCCAATACGGACACTAAGAGATTAGTACCTTACACTACCAGCTTGTTTGGTTGAAGCTTCTGAGCAACAAACCTGGCTTATTTGAGACTAAGAAATCATATTAAGTTCATTCATCTTGAAGTTTGAGTTAGTCAAAATAATTCAGCGCCTTTTTCAAAACTGATAAAGAAGCTTGATTCATTTAGTTTAAATAGTTTAGCTCTCTCTCGTCGACCAAATATTCTGGGACTTGGAAGCTTGATTCAGAATATTACCACTAATGAAGGGGCTCTTTTGTTTCCCTGATTGCTTGTTTGGCTGTAGCTTTTAAGCAAACAAACTGGCTTATTTGAGACTGAGGGGAAAAAGCTAGATCCTTTGAACTTAAAATTTCTAGAAATTCAGCCAAAGCAATGCAAAAAGTAATAAAATAAAATAAACTCAGATTATAAGTTGATCAATCAAATCTAGTCAAAGTTATAGCAAAAAAAAAAAGCGAAGAAACTATGAGTGAAACCTGCAAGCAAGGAGGCCATAAGCATAAGATTAACAAACAAGGACAATATGTTTACTTACGTGTCCCGAACCTTTAGGTATTTCGCCGAGTATAGCATACAAAAGCGACGATTTTCCTGCCCCAACCGGTCCACAAACCGCGATCTTTTGTCCACTTTCTGTTTCCAAGTTAATATTTCTTAGCGTCCGAGTTCTTGATTCCGGGTCCCAACTAAAGTTCCCACCTTGTATACAGATACGCTTATCCGTATTTGTCCACGTACTTGTTATCAAATTTTGACTTGGGAGCTCATCCTCAAGCAAGAACGACTCTATTCTATCAAACGACACCTGTACTTGGATTAATGCCGAGAGAGTCTCTGGTATCATCCTCACGGGTTCAGACATGCTTCTCAAAGTAGCCAATACAGTGAAAACCGTAGCGGCGTTTAAAGGAGCGCTATTGAAAAGGTCACAACCGTAAAATACCACAGCGGATACAACCGTAGGGCACATCCAATACAAGGCCGTCCCGATAGCCTTCATAGTTTGCGACTTGGTTAGAAACTTGAACTCGTCGTCTCTATACGAGCTTATCAAGTTCTTGAATTTAGTTTCCCATGATTGTAACTTGATGATCTTCATGTTGTTTAGAGTCTCGGACATGGCGCGGATACGCTTATCTTGCGCAGTCATGAATTGAAACTGACAATTTTGAAGAAATTTAGCAAATGGTACGTTTAAAAGACCACAAATAATCAATGGGACTAAACCGAGAAGAGCCCCGAGGCCCACTACTCCGAATAAGATTATTATCGCTAATAAAAGTTGAATACAAAAAGTCCATCCCATGTGAAACCATGAAGGATAATCGCCCATCCGATAAGCATCAATTGCGATATAATTCACAATATCTCCGGTCGAATGCCTTTGCCTTGCTAAATTAGAAATAAATAGCTGTTTTTTATAAACCGCTACCATTAGAGCCGATCTCATTCTCAAACCTACCCGTCTTGAATAGAAATAGAATTGCCTCTGCGATAGAGACTCAATTATTTTAACGAAAATTAATATACCCACAAGATAGAGACCTTCTCGTATATTTTCTGTCTCTCGGTTTGAAAAATTAACGAAAGCGTAGAGTAACAAAGGGGAAGTTACGACACAAAGCGACCTAAGAAGCGCGTAAAGTCCCACTATTATCATTTCTTTCGTGTAAACGCTAATCAAGGTGCGGAAAACCAAGTTTCCGGATCTTGTTATGTGTTTCTCTCTTTGTAGCGAATCCCAAGCTTGTGAAAACTTCTTGTAGGATAAAATTGATTCATCTTCCGGGACTAGACGAGGAATGTCTTCCAGAGATAAAATCTTAGAATAACCCAATCGAATTAAATCGTTGGCCCAAGAAAATGTTAATAAACTTAAAAGACTGGGATTGCGTACTCTAGAATGATCTTCTTCAAGATTTTTTACTAACAGTGGGTCCGACAAAGTACTAGATTCGCGGAAAATAAGAGTGAATTCGCTTAAAGCGCAAAAAAAAAGCATCAAGTTCGCAAACCATGAAACCAGGTATAGGATTTGAATTTTTTGTGATTGAAGTAAAGATTCAAGATTCAAAGCTGAAACTAAGAGAAAAAAAGACACCCACCAGATGTAAACTGAAATCTTGAACCATTTTGATCCATGTATAAGCAATGAAAGAGTCAAAGATATCCAAACAAGTCCTTGAAATAAGTTCAAGACCCAAGTTGTATGAATAATCCCACTTGGTTCGGATACAAATTCTCGTAAACTGGAGGTAAAGAAAACAATGCCAGTGATGGCACAGCATATCGAAGCAATAGTTGTGACTTTATTGCTTCTATCAGTCCTGCTAATATGGCGATTTCGAACACAATACACAAACAAGTATAGATAAAACGCGAACATGAACAATCCATTGAGTATGTCGATGATAATCTCGTGAATGCAAGAATTCATGATGTTGAAATTCCCATCACAAATCCCACTGAAAAATGCTGTGTGGTTAAGATCACTAATATGCATAGTTTTCTTGAATAAGATTTTGGTACTCACAAGTCATAAACACAATATATATTTACTGTGAAATGTCAAAATTGTTGGCATAAAGACATGTGAGCTTTTTATAAAGCCAGCAAAATTATAATTGATTGATTTTCTGGCTATATTTTGTGGCTCCACCTATTCCACGTGGTCGCATTATAATTTTGGAAAATGCAAAAAAAAAAGATGCATTAAAAAAGTGCTATTTAGATCTAGAGTATCCGCATCTGATAGCTCAAAACATATTTTTTTATTAAAATTTGATGATTATGGTATAAAAAACGGCATGCAGGAGTCATATAAATTTTCTAAATTTCATGAAACACAAAATTCACCTTATACACGAGCAATGTATATGATTATCTTTGTGAATATAATAGTAATAAACTATCATTGAGTCCACATTTTTATGGTTGAAATATTGTTATGATTATTAAATGATAATAAATAAATAAAAATAAATAATGTAGGGTTATTATAAAAAAAATAATAAGAAACCTGAAATTTTATGTAAATATAAACAGTTACTTAAAAGATATAAAATATGTTAAATTTAATAAACGGCAGATGTCCCTTGTACAAATTAATGCATATGCATACAAAGGCAAAAGGCAAAAGGCAAATAATGGGTAATTATAACCCACATGAAACCAGGTGGAGACCATGGGAAGGGGGATTCTTTTTTACTTACATAACCCGGGATTGCCGATCCCGGGTCTACGTTGGCATATCGTGACTATTGAATTTTTCAAGTTATAACCCTTAAAAAAAAAAAAATTCCAATTTTACTATAAATAAAAAAAAAATCTCTCACAATCTTACTAAAAAAAAAACCTCCCCCAATTTTACCAAAACAAAACTTCTAAAAACTTCTTTTGATGCGACAGGTTGGTGACTCGTGTAATTATAGTCATCACTTACAAACTGATTATCAAAATACGGGTTGAGATGATTATTGAAATATGAATCATAAAAAAACTGAGCATTGACATATGGATCAGTCGAGAAATTGATATTTTGAGATGGAAAAAAAGGTATTTTGATTAGAATCGATCGAAAATTTGGTGTTTTGGGGAGTATTATCCGAATGAGATAAATTAAGATCCATCCCCAAATATTATAATTGTTATCCATACTTGATAACACGAATATAGAATCGGCTAGAGATAATGATAAAATGAATTCAAGTTTTGGTTTACTGTTTTAAACGAATAACGTTAACGTTTTATAAAGTTTTTCTGTATGAATAGTCAAATCAAATAATAAAAAATCTTTCTAAGGCAAATCAGATATTTTATTACTCTATAGTCAAATCAAATAGTTTTATAAGAAGACAATTTTTTTTTTTGTATTTTATCGATCATTAAATAAAATTGTCGGAATCGAATATATTCGATAAAACGTAAAATTCTGAAAAATATCAATTTGGTGGGATTAATAGCCACGTAGATGTGGGATTGACAATCCCGAATCATATGTGGCAATTTATCATTAATATGTATTTAATGAGCGAAGTAAAATTAATTCACCTATTTAAAAAAGTGCCACGTAACATACACCATGTAGATCCGGAATTACCAATCCGGGGTCCTTATACATTTCAGCATTCTGCGTAAGTAAAAAAAATCCCCCATGTGAACCATGACACCTTCAAACTTCCGATAACTGTGATTTTTTTATTTATTTTTTGAACATGCATTTCACTATAATATAATATGTAAAAATTGGTGATTTAACACCCCATTATACTAATTTTATTTCACTTAATATAATTATTTACGTTAATTCGGCTACCCATAAATCATTAATTGTTGGCTTAGTGAATAATTATAAGTTTTTCCTAATTTATTTGTTTATAAAGTGGTGTTTGAGACTTTGTATGCTAGTGTACAAATGATACCTTGTCATTGTTGGCTTAGCTCGTCAATATAGTTTTGTATGACAAGTTAATTATTATCATTTGTACATTAGCATACAAAGTCTCAAACACAATTAGAAACGTAACACTTTATAAACAAATAAATTAGGAAAAACTAATTATCCACTCACTGAAAGACAAGGATTTTATGACTAAAGAAGGTCATTATCAGTACACTTAAAAATCAATATTACAGTAATTGGTAAGAAGAATTTTTGTCTTACAAGTTATATTACTGTTTCAGTGTTTTGTCACTTCTGTGTATGCTCATATTCTTAGTATTCTTGTGTTTTGTATCCATCAGTATAAACCCTACAATAAAATAGTAAGGATACGCTGCATGCGTGTTGCAGAAAATTCAGTAACAATATACAAATATTATCAATACTTAACAACAATTTATGTTACTATATTGTTGCTAAATTTCAGCAATAAGCCGTACAGTATCAGAAAAACTATAACTAAACTGTCGCTATCTATATTTTTTTTGTCTGTAGTGAAAGTTTCAACCCTCCAAAACACGTAACAAGCAAAGAAATAAATTCTCAAGATTTTGGAGGGTCATCATATTTATTTCTTGTTAGTTTACATCAAATGATGAACCCCATCTCAACTTGGAAGATTATCAGGTCACCATATGCAGGACCAGGTTACACAACCTACAAAACATATACCGTGGGGACGCCTTAATCGGTACGTCCAAATCAGTTAAAAATATGTCACTAAATGATCATATTTGTCAGTAAAATTGAAATCCGTCGCCTTGTTGTCCCCGATTCAGACGTTGAGAAGTAAAATATGTCACTAATTAGAAATAACGACATAATATTATAATGTCTTAACTTGAAAGCTCCTAAATCTATTTACTTACATGTGAAAATAGGGGACTAATAAGAGCTCAAGACAAAATAATAAGTTAATGCACAACTTCATTATATTATAGTACATAATAATTAATCACTATATATTAAAAGTGAACAACTGAGTTTTTACTAAATGTCCTTTTCTTTTGTGTTTATATAAATATAATAGTACTCCTCATGAGGTGGTAATTATCAAATCTGATCATATAAACGTGGTACATTTGAAATCACTTTTACAAGATTGCATGAAGAAAGTGAAAATATATATGTCTAATACAAATGTGTGTCTAATAACTATAGTAAAAAGTCATAAATTCACCGTTAATTATATCTCATTAAGTACGACATTACAATAAAGAGTTCATTTATCAAAAGTTTACTTTTTAAAAACTGTTGTTAAAGTTAATTTGACTACGTTAACCTTATTTTGAGATGCTTCTGATTTCACTATCACCAAACTCGATCATCACGTTTTCTTAATATATTTTGTCTTAATTGTGTAAATTTGTCTTTATTTGTAGAATTTCAAACATTACGTGCTATATATTGGTAAGAGTGTATGAATCTAAGTAGATTAGACAAAGGACGTTTAATTATGAAAAAGAAAAGTAGGAGTGTCTTTCTTATGAGTCCAATTAGTCAATATCTAGTTATTAACGGGGTGTACGTTCGGTCATGTTTTGTTTTTTGTTTTTATATGCATTCGTATTTATTTTTATTTTTTTTCTTAAATTAACGTTTTATTTTATTTCTAAAGTATTTATTCAAATTTTTTTATAAAATTTGACTTTTTAATATTTTTTAGGTATTTACTGTTTGTTTTTGTAATTTATAAGATAGCAATATTAATAAATAATCAAAAAAATATATCAAAAGTTAAATTTTACATATTTTTTTTTGAACAAACACTTTAGAAAAAAAATAAAAAGTTGATTTAAGAAAAAATAAATAAAGAAATACGAATACATATAAAAACAAAAAACAAAACATGACCTTACAAACATGACCATGACCCCGTTAATAATCATATATTGACTAATTGGACTCATAAGAAAGACACTCCTACTTTTCTTTTTCATAAACGTCCAATATATAGCACGTAATGTTTGAAATTCTACAAATAAAGACAAATTTACACAATTAAGACAAAATATATACTATATACTTTAGTATCATATTAAGAAAAGCAAAAACACGAAATTAATTTAGACAAAACGTGATGATTGAGTTTAGTGAAATCAGAAGCATCTCAAAATATGGTTAACGTAGTCAAATTGTTTCTAGCTAGCTTTTTGCTAAAGATTAATTTAAGTATGAAAATTAGCCAAGTTTCAAATATACTGATCACAATTGTATTCTTTTAGTGCAACATTAATACTAGTTGATTTTGTTTTTACTTCATAAGTATATATACTGACCAAAAAGTGGTCTCATTTGTAGTTAATTAAAATGGCCCTAGTACGGTCGACAGTGGCGAAAATTGGAATACGGTTCACTTGAAAGTCGAAGGAATTATTGAAACTCAATAATTCATGTACGATAACAATTATTTTCATGGGCGAGAAAGCAAAAAACAAAAAGAACTTATTTTCGTTTTATTTTAGGCGTTGTCTTGTTTTCTTTTTTCGTTTTATTTGTTCATTTGTTTTAGCTTGGTGTTGGCCTCCGATGTACCAAATAAATAGAAAAAATTGTAATGTATGTTTTCAGAGCATTCACATCGATCTCTCTAATTTTTTTTGTTAAGTAAGGCTGAAAATCTTATTATTTTTTGATGTTTAGAGAGTCAATTAAGTTTTAAGTGGTTTTTCAATTCTTCAAAACACAATCTCTATTAATATTTTATTAATTTTTGTATTGTCTTTTGAGACTTGGTTTATTTTTTGTGTTGAAGGAATACATGATTGAAAGTAAGACCCAAAATAAAATTTTATTTTTTTTGTTGATGAGGAGAACCAATTTTCTTTATTTATATAGAGTGATAGTGATACTATTTGAAAATAGAGAGTTTAATATGTAAGATTGATGTGAATGGTTTTTTACGAATAAACTTTTTAAATTTAAAGAAAGTTGAGTTTAAAGAGTTTGATACGAATGTTCTAAGTACTTTATTAATATACCCGGTTATTTTAAACATTCATGGATTAATTGCTATAATATTGACTTAGTATATATAACAATAATTTTGCATTAACTTCCTAACTATGATTAATAAAAACATTAAATGCTTAGCATGTGATTAGATTCTCCTAAGTAGGTAATGAGTTCTTATAATTCATATTTTTCTTTTTTAATTAATCAAATATAAATTCTAATTTGATAAAACTAAAAATTAACTATCCAACCTAATAAAAACTCAAATAAAAACAAAAAAAACAAATTATTACATATAGTACTATAGTATAAATATATATATAATAAAAATATAGAACCATATTTGGACCTACCCTAAACTTAATAAATTAAAAAATACATTTAGTATTCCTAATATATATATATATATATATATATATATATATATATATATATATGTATGTATGTATGTGTTTGTATATATTTCTTTATATTTTAAAATTATGTCATAACTAACATTAAAGTGCCATATTTGATAATTTGATATAAACCTAGTTGATACTAACTTAAACTTAAATACTAATTAAAAATAAAATAACAAATTATTACATATAGTACTATATAATATATATAATAAAAATATATAACCATATTTGGACCTACCTTAAACTTAATAAATTAAAAAATACATTTAGTATTCCTAATATATATATATATGTGTGTGTGTTTGTATATATTTCTTTATATTTTAAAATTATGTCATAACTAACATTAAAGTGCCATATTTGATAATTTGATATAACCCTATTTGATACTAACTTAAACTTAAATACTAATTAAAAATAAAATAACAAATTATTACATATAGTACTATATAATATATATAATAAAAATATATAACCATATTTGGACCTACCCTAAACTTAATAAATTAAAAAATACATTTAGTATTCCTAATATATATATATATATATATATATATATATATCATTTTATCATTCTATTATAATAAGCCAACACAAGAGAAATGGGTCTGCCCAATTTTACCCAATTTTTTTAATATTCAATGTTTAATTTACACTAATTTATACATTTATTCCAAAATAAATTTTGTGCGGAGTTTTTTTAAAAAATAATTATTAGAATGTATTGATACATGTATTATAGTAATTGTATAATTTTTTTCAAGTTTTTTAGAAATTTTTTTTGGATAAAATAAGAAAGGAGGCACGGAAGGGGATAGAGAAATGGGGTAGAAGATTTGGACTCACTAGTGTCACATAGATATTTTAAAAAGACTAATTGCTAGCATTTAATAAAGCCTAATTATCATCCTTAACTAGTGCCCCCAAAACACTAGTTATCATTATCCTATTTTAAAAGAGCATATTTTTCAAATTTGAGGAATAGTTAGCCAAAAAACTTGTTGCATCTACATTAATCTAAGTCGAGACGATGCATCAAAATTTTACCGAATTATTCATCAAACTGAAGAATATGATTACTTAAGATAGCTGATGCATGTGTTTTTATCTAACATAAAAGCAGCTTGTGCGATTCCACATCCGTATAACAAATGCGGCTTACAATGACATAAAGAAAGCGAGATAGGGCGAGTGAGGATGCAGGCGACGACATGGGACCATCGTCGTTGTACACTAACAGAGTGATCGTAGAATTAGACCTTGTGTACATTGTAATACTAAAAAATCTATTTAGATTTCTAAAAAAGAATATAAATTTTTAATGGGGCAAAACTACAAAAAGTGTCGATGAGCAAACTATATTCCCAAAAAAGTGCTACTCCGAAAATTCCTCACAAAAAAATGTCACTTTCTTACTACTCGTCTCAAACTCATCATAATTTATCACAACTATCCGCAAATAATGTCAACTCACATCAGGTCTCTTCTTACCCATTAATCACCGTATTCATTCGTATAAGTGCATACTCATTCGTAAGTTGCATATATATGAGAGAACTGCATAATTGTTCCCAAAAGGGCATACACACTACAAAAAAAATACTCAAATAACGACGGGATTAGTGATGCTATTTTTTGTTACGGGCTTATTAGCGACGATTTTTGTGACGACTTTGTGACAGTTTAGTCAATTTGTGACAGTTTTTGACTCTCAGTAAATTAAACATTATTTTGTAGTGACACATTGTTCGTTAATCACCGACAGAAATTGGCGGAGCTTCGGACCTCCGATGATCTCACCATAATAGAGGGGGACTAAAACTTATTGAAAGTTTTGTCCAAAATGCAATCTTTGAAGTAGGCTAGGATATGGCCTTTCGAACCCCTCACCATAATATTCAGCCCAAGGTATTTAGTGTTGAGCCCAATAAAATCCATGTTTAAAACTGGAAAACATACATGAGTCTTTAAAAAAAAAAATGGCACTAAACATATTTTCAAGTGCAAGCTAAATTTTTTAATTTTCCATTTATACATTCTCGTTTCACTTTCCAAACAAAATAAATAAATACTCGTTTGTAACAAGAAAGCTAACAAAATTATGCCTTGCTTTAGGAGTTTTTTGGTGGATATAGTAGATTAGCTAAAACTCTCGGGAACAAATTTCCTCAAGTTCGTATGATTAGCTTTTGGTCAGTTTATCGGGTTTTTTTTATGTGTATTCGTATAAAAAAATATCGATTTTTTTTTTATAAATCGTCGTATTATTTTATTTTTAAAGTGTTTGTTTAAAACTCCCCGGCTTTCATTTGGGCTATGCCTCAATAGAAGCTCTTATTGGGACTAATTTAACTTTTTCCCAGAAGTAGCTCTTTATATAGAAGAAAAATCAATAACATGCAAATACATTCATGATACATATCAAAGAGTATTTAGAGCTATGATTTAAATTGATCATCTATTTTATACTATCATATCTTTTATATCTATTTTACTCATTGTTTATAAAATATATCAACTTTACTGATTTTTGTCTCAAACTGATTTTCAAAGATAAATTTTCATTTCCATATTGCTCCACCATGTACATAACTTGCATCTTAAACAATTTCGTTGAAATAGCTTTTACTACATGTACATTTCAAAAAATAACTTGAATTAATTACATAACCAACAAAATTTCAATTCTAAAATATATACTTTTACATAAAATTCAAAAGAATATATCTGATAATCTTAAATAACATACCACATGCATTTCACAAATTAGTATATTAAAAACACAAAAATAAAGAAGCTTCGAACAATAACAATTTACCTTTCGAACAATGATGAAGAAATGAAATTAAAGGCAAGTTTAAAGCCTGGAAAATGACATATAAATGATCAGAAGATCAATTGATATGGTACCTGATCATATATTACTGTTGAAAAACAGCTAATTTTTTAAATGATTTGTTTAAATATTGAGATGAATTTAATTGAGTTGCTTTAAATCTCAATTCTATAAAGTGAATATGTAGCCAAAATTTGCCATTCAGTGTGAATGCCCTAACATATAAGAAATTGCTGGTATTTTATCAATGTATGTAGTCTTGATATATAAGGCACATTTTTGGATTAGTTGATAAAAAAAATACTTAAGATACTAATTCATTACAAAAAAATACCTAAATAGCGACCGGATTAGTGACGGTATTTTTTGTTATGAGCTTATTAGCAACGGTTTTTGTAACGGTTTTGCGACAGTTTAGTCAATTTGCGACAGCTTTTTAAATTAGTGACAGACTTGTAACAGTTTTTGACTTTTACTAAATCAAAAATTATTTTGTAGTACTTAAACTTATTATTCCAAGTGGATGTTTCCTTTCTTCATAAAACAGTACAAAAAAAAGGTTTTACCACCATTTTTTCTAAAATGCTAGTCAAAACCATCTATAACACTTTGATGATAAATCATATCATAGATTCTGTACTTAATAGTACCTCACAAGACATAAGTAACGTGTAAGAGGTGGGTTTAATACACTGCATAATTTTTTTAAAAATGCACAGACCGTAGATTTAATCTACGGTCTACAGTGATTAACTGTAAACCGTAGATTTAATCTACGGTTTACAGTCAATCATTGTAAACCGTAGATTTAATCTACGGTCTGTGTGTTTTCACAGATTTTTTGAAATTAAAAATTAAAATTAAAATTCTAATAATTAAAATTAAAATACTGAATATTTTTTTCAAATTAAACATGATTTTTTTTTTTACATAAAAATGCCTTACGTTTAAAATTTGATATTTTTTTTCAAGTGTATAATTTGATATTTTTTTCAAGTGTATAAGTTGATATTTTTTTCAAGTGTATAAGTTGATATTTTTTTCAAATAAGGCATTTTGTTTTTTTCAAATTAAAAAACAAAATGACTTATTTTTAAAATTTTACATAAAATAAATTACCAATATTCTAACAATCTCTCAAAATAAACACAAAATTTACACAAATTTACACAAAAAAAGTTGATTTGATAAATTTTATGTTTTTGGTTGATGTTATATTTTTGTCAAGTTTATAAGTTGATATTTATTGAATCATTAACTAAATCGTCAATTTTTGTGAAGTACATTTGGTTTGTTTTTAACACTTGTATAACGCAATATGAAACATTAACTAAGTCGTGAATTTGGTGTCAATCGTCAATTTTCTTGAATGAAACAATCATAAATTATATAAAATTCATAAAAGAAATTAAGTCAATATGCAAACATGAATATCAACTTATAAATTTCATTAAACAAATTTATTAAACAAAATTTACAACAAAATTAAACAAAATTTACAACAAAATTTCATAGAACTAAATTTCATAAAACAAATTTATTAAACATTTGTTTACATCATATAAATTTACAACAAATTGGAAAAAATAGTAATTTACATAAAATTAAAATAAAAAACCGATTATGGACTTAGGTCTATAGGTTCTTCATTTGCTTTTTTCTTTCCCGATTGCTTTTCCAGCGCCATATATAATTTGAAATTTGGTCGAAAAAGTTCCTTCCATGGCGCAGCTGCCTCAGTGCGTGTTTGTTCCCACCGTGCTATAATTCCTGGCATTGGGAAGATCCCTTCTTTAGGAATAACCTGAGCATAGTGACAACTGTTGACGAACACCATTACAGTCGGGATGTAATATGTCGTTCCCTGAGGCGGACCAGTATAAAGCGGTAAAAAAGTACTGTTCCACACGTTTACCCCTCCATTTTGATTTTCCCATAAGGACAACAATACAATTGGCATATTGTAATGAGAAGCAATTAAAAACCCATAAGACGGAAATCTCATCCATTTGTCAATAGGTGCGGGATCTGTAGGATGATAAAAATTTAAACTTGATAAAATGTAATCATACCGGTAAGCTTCAAAGTCAAGATTCTCAAACAGCTCATAATAAACACCTTTCATTTGCTGCAGCTCTTGAAACAACTCACATCTTATCGCGTACCAATCATCTTCCCCATTCTGTTTACCCGTCGCATTTGTAAGTACCCGGAACCCACAGTTACCATCCCCACGCACATCATAAACTGTTTCGATGTAACTATGTAACATGACCCATATTTGGTCACTGTACAGGAAGGTTGGCCTATTGGGGGTGGGTTTAGGGTTCTGGTTTCGCGGCCTCCTAGTTGGGTTTACCCTTACCTCCGGTGTTTTATCCGCCTTGCCTTTACCCTTGTCCCTACTAGCACCAGCACTCTGTTCCTCCACATACTCCCATCCCGACTTATCCCTCTTACTAGATTTGTCGCCTTTTCTAGGTCTCCCCCTATTTGCTCTCACTTCGGGGTCACTGACGGATGTTCTGGCTGGTACGGTTATCTCTCGGAGTTGTGTTTTCATACGCCGTTTTTCAACATTCGTTTTGCTAGCATAAACACTTTTAAACTCTTCTAGATCACCCTCTACCCCATAATCATCGGTGTTCCCATTATCATCAATTACGTCTAATTTTTTCCAGAATAGATGAATATATTCTAGAGGAAGAGGCTTCCCGAATAAAATATGTTCACTCATAATATGATGACAAGGTAAACCGTGAGACAATTTAAAACCGCAAGAACAATTCTCATCAGCCTGGCCACTACATTTTTTGTGTTCTTGGAATAATAAATCAAAGGCATAGTGTGTGATATACGACCTAAGATTTATAAATAGAGGCGTTTTTTCAGAATGTGGAAAATAAGACTTGCATTTATCCAACTTCGTCTTAATATCCTCAAACTGTTTTTCTAGAATTCTATTCACCTCTACCCAAACAGTTTCAAGCGTGCCAGTATTAGTGGAAAGGGATCTTTTCAGCTTAGCATGTTGTTGTTCGGCTCGATTGCTAGTTCTGTTACCTAGATGTGTTGTGTGGTTGGTATAGCATGCAACAAACTTTTCAGCATAATCATTTAAAAGCTTGTCTACATACTTAATCACAGCAGGGTACGATTTGTAAGAGGAATTGAAATTAGTTCGGTTATAATTGTACTCCTCTATCGACTCAGAATCAACCAATAAACCCCAATCATCTAGAAACGTTTGCCACTCCTCGTCAGGGATCTTTTTACGGCAGTTTTTCAAAACATTTTTTGCAATATGAAAAGTGCACAAAATATGATGAGAATCGGGAAAAACAACGGATAAAGCATTTGATAAGGCCATTTCCCTGTCGGTTATAAACACCCTAGGTAGTATACACCCCTCCAATGTAACTTTAAATTTTTCCAATGCCCATATATAACTTTCTTGTGTCTCGTCACTCATGAAAACAAAACCTAAACAATATGTTTGGTTCGTTGATGTCATTCCTACGACTTCTAGAAATGACATATTAAAACGGTTTGTCCTATATGTACAATCCATTAACAAGACATCAGGAAAAGCTTTGAACATCCTTATAGAATCGGGGTGTGCAAAAAACAAGTTCTCAAGGCAATGGGTTGATGGGTTCATATTATAGTAGAATGTGTAGCGATGTCTAAAGTTCCTGTGTCGGGTTTCTACCATCTCGTTCTTTAAATTTCAGTCCGGCCAAAAAATTATGTATCGTTTTAGTGTTTGATACATTGTCAGGATTTCGATTTTTAATGGCCTCTAATATTGCACCAACTTTAAAACTACTTTGCCTTAAAGTTTTAACAATTTCTTTTTCATCTTGGGTTAAACGAGCACGTCGTGCTTGCCCTTGGAGGTAAGTTGGAGGTGGGTGGTTATGTTGTCCATTTTCTACGTGACACATCCATTCACCATTAACTACGTAACCTTTAATGAAAAATGGACAGTCTTTTTTCTTTGTACCTGATTTTACGGAAGATGGTTTCTTTTTTTCGTAAACCCCCGATTTATCACACACAATATCAACATACGGTGTTATGCTCCCATCACCCCCTCCAGACCTACGAATCGTAAGAATGAAACCCCAATTTCCAGCCACATCAGCAAGATCAGCAAGCATTTCATCCCTTGTTTCCCAAGTCAATTCATCAACTTCAAAGTGCTCCGAATAATCAGTTAGCTCATCGTTTGAGCCACTGGATGAATTCGCATTGTTGTTGTTATTCCATTGGTTGTTGTCATAACCATAGTTGTAATTCATTTTCGAAAAGTGTTTGTTTGTATATTTTATTGGGGAGAAATGAGGATTTTTTTAGAGATTTCCGAAATGTGTTTGTGTTTGATTTTATGGTTTGTTAGAATTGGCAAAATTGAGTCATATTTATAGGGTAAGTTTACACTACAAACCGTAGATTACTTTTACGGTTTGTAGTGAATTTTTGGTGTAGTCATTTCGAAACTTTAATAATGCATTGAGTAGTCATTTTCGGATAGGGTTGTCAAATCATAATAATTCAAAAGTGATAAGGTGTTGTCGGAATTATTTTGATAGATATGGTATCCAATGTAATTTACACTACAAACCGTATATTACTTTTACGGGTTGTAGTGTTTTTTTTGGAGTAGTCATTTCGAAACTTTAATAATGCATTGAGTAGTCATTTTCGGATAGGGTTGTCAAGTCATAATAATTCAAAAGTGATAATGTGTTGTCGGAATTATTTTGATAGATATGGTATCCAATGTAATTTACACTACAAACCGTATATTACTTTTACGGTTTGTAGTTTATTTTTTTTTTACGTTATTAACGGTGATTCCGTGTAAAAAGTACATTCGTAAAACGTCGCTGCTCAATTTTTTAATCATAACCAAACACACATTTTTTCATAAACCAAACAATAATAATTCAATTTTTTAATCATAACCAAACACACATTTTTTCATAAACCAAACAATAATAATTCAATTTTTTAATCATAACCAAACACACATTTTTTCATAACCCAAACAATAATAATTCAATTTTTTAATCATAACCAAACACACATTTTTTCATAAACCAAACAATAATAATTCAATTTTTTAATCATAACCAAACACACATTTAATCATAAACCAAACAATAATAATTCAATTTTTTAATCATAACCAAACACATTTAATCATAACCAAACACATTTAATCATAAACCAAACAATAATAACTCAATTTTTTAATCATAACCAAACACATTATCAACAATTCAAATTAACCAAACAAAATAAAAAAACATGCAAAAATGGGACAAATATCAACAATTATTAAAATTTCTATAATTAATATAAACAAACAACAAACAATTATATATAGTTAAGTGAATTATGGTTTTGCATATTTTATATATTTTTTCCTATTTTACAAATTAAAATTACAAAAAATAAAAAAACATGCAAAAATGGGATAAATATCAACAATTATTAAAATTTCTATAATTAATATAAACAAACAACAAACAATTATATATAGCTAAGTGAATAATCAATTTGCATATTTTATATATTTTTTCCTATTTTACAAATTGAAATTACACAAAATAAATAATAAATTAGAGAATAAAAGATATACTCTTGAATTATGGATAAATTTGATTGATGATTTGGGGTTTTTTTGTTAATTAATTTGATAGGTAATGTGTTTGATTGATTTGGGTGGTTTTTTGGGTTGAAAATTGGGGGTTTTTGAGAGAAAGGGAGAGAGTATAGTATAAAAATTTATTTTTTTTAAAAAAAACGTGAAATTCTGTTTTCAAGGGACTGTCTATGTAATTTTTGCGCAGGGACTGACTGTGTAATTTCTGAAAAGTAGGGACTGACTGTGTAATTTACAGACATTTGCTGCAAACCGTAGATTAAATCTACGGTCTGCATTAATTCAATGCAAACTGTAGATTTAATCTACGGTTTCAGCGTATTTTCAGAAAATTTGAAGTTTAAAAATACAACCTCAATGTGTAATGTACACTAGTTCATGTTAGTTCAAATCAACTAGGTGTCCAAACATATTGATTAAAGTTATAAAGAAAATGATGAGACAATGATATTTTGTAATATAATATATACGTTCTTATTTAATTGTTTATTACGAAATTACGTGTAATTTTGATCGGCTTATAACTTGTATCAAAATTATCGAAATAAATCTTTTTAAAATCTAATTATAAAATTTAACATTTGAACTATATGATCAAATTTTGAAAAATTTACTTTCAACAATTTTGATACAAGTTATTAAGAAACGGAAGTAATATATATATATATATATATATATATATATATATATATATATATATATATCCTAATAAATGTTTTGCCACTTAGTGGACCAAGACTTTACATGAATCATGGGGTATCACAAATACGATACATACTAGACATATCACGTGTATTATATTTAATTTGATTGTTGAGTAATCAATTTAGCCACATATGACCATACATTACAAATTTTAATTTCAAATTTCCATTTCCATTGTAATTTTGTGACCGATTGGGTGTAAAGTAAACATTTACAGGTAAAATTAATTGTTCTTGCTTATATGTAAAATAATTTTTTCATGAAATCTTTCCCAAATTTAGTGTAAAACAGGGGAAATGATTGCTCTAAAAAAAGATGGAAACGATTTCCTTACTTATGTCAAAAGAAAAAAATCAAAAAAGGTAATAAATATTTTAGCATTTTTTTAAAAAAAGGGTTATTTTGATACGAGATTTTTGCAAGATTAAGCTGCTTGTAGTTTCGTAATGATAAATTATTTCGTGAGAGTACGAACACAAGGTTTTAGGTTACATTACAAATATTTCCTAGAATAGGTTAATTAAAAACAAAGAAAGATGACCATCAATAAACTTAAGAATTAAAGATAATATTTGTAGACATAATTAAATTTTGTTTCCAAATGATAATTTTTCGGAACAAAAATAAGGTTTTATTCACAACAATAATTTTTTTGTCGCCAAATATAACTTTTAGGCATATAATTTGAATTTTTTTGCCTTTAAATACAATCTCATATGAACATAATAAGACAATTAAAATTTATCTTCAAATACTTTTTAAGACGAAGTTAAATTGTCTTCTTGTGTCGTATGAGATTGTATTTCGAGACAATTTTTTTTTCAAATTATATGACTAAAAGTTAGATCAGATGACAAAAAAAAAAAATTTGTGTCTAAAAGATTATTTTTGTCCTAAAAAATTACCATTTGGAGACAAAATTTGATTGTTTTAAAAAAAAAGTGTCCCTAATGAATCCATACAAATAGCATTTTCAGGATAGGTTTTTTTTTAAGGCTTTTGCTTTATGCATACGCCTTTTGCTTAATACAGACGATAATAATATAAATCACGTCACGTAATAAAAACTCAACCTATTAAAAACTCAAATAAATATATTGGAACCCTAGTTTGAGTCTATCCTAAATTAAATTAATATTAATTAAATTTTTTATTTTTATTTTTATTTTAGTAGATTGAGTTTTTATTACGTGGCGTGACTTATACTCCACCCCATTAATACAGCTGCCGTCTGCATCAAGCAGATATCGTCTGTATTTAACATCAGTATTTTTAAATATAAAAATAGATGATTTACAAAAATGAAAAACTATTGAGATACTGCCAGTATAGAAGCAATGATGAATATTGTCAATCTCTGTTTCTGAATCAGTAGATGAATGGTCAGTGTAGAGTGAACACTGAATACTGAATAAATTAAGATCTGAACACTATTCAAAAAAATTAAATCAAATACAAATATAGAAGATACATGCTTTTATCTCTCAAGGCACTTTATTTCTGGTGTGTCTGCTTTTTACTCAAAATTGTCTTATATAATGTTAAATAGGAACTGATAAAAAAACATTGTCGTTTTATGTATGATATATTACAATTATTTATCATCATTTCACACACACATGAAATTCAGCTAGTAGATCAGGGTATGGATTCATTTATATAATTAAGGTGTCCCACTATGTCACATATTTTCCTATTTGTAATAGTAGATTATTAAAAAGACAAATGTACCAATGTCCCACCTTAAATTTAGGTTTCATATCAAGTAACATGCATATCATATCAACTTTATGAAGGTCAACTGATATGTCAAAATTTTCATTTTTGATTGGTTTGATTGAAAACTTAATTAAGCTACCCCTCAAGTTTCTATTGATTTAAATTTGGTGACTATAACTTTGCCTCGACTTTACTTTCAACTGACCGTGTGTCCGTTTGCATATTTTGCGAGTTATCGAATAATTACATAGCTAGGCATGGTTTAAATAGAAAGGATAAAGAGTAATGATCTACTTTTTCGAAATACGTATGTAGAAGGAATCCAATCGTTCCCCACAATGAAATTCCAAACCAAAAATTGTTCCGAATTCTTTAGAACTTTTAAGTACTTTGGACCATTTTACTCTTGTATGATCCACATTAGCGTCGAGTCCCTAGTTTTGGAATTCCGCAAAGAACCATTTTTGATTTAACCAATCATTGAGGATCAACTAAATCATTAATGTGCGTCTGCATAAAAACACTAGAATAACTTTTCAAGGGTCTGCCAAGATACGCCCTAAACGTGGTTTTGTATTTCTCACATGCATAACGACCCTGTATTATGACGTTTATTCAATTTTGTGGCTTAAATTCGGATTTTTTCCGTTTCATAACCTGAATTTACGTGTTTTTTTTAACGTAAACTGTCATATTTTGGATTGAAAAGTTGCACATGTGACACACATGTAGTGTACATGATATTTTTTCTGTTAGATTCAATGCTATTTTAAAGTTTAATGATACGTCCATTGTGTTTCAATCATAAGATCGGAGAACGATCTAACTATTTTATTTTTTAAAAGTAAAATAAATATATAACCGTTATTAGTATTTTTCTTATATAAATGTAAATAAACAGTTACATATGCATACACCTAGTACTCGTAAATGCGCGAAGTACATTTTATTTATTTATTTGGGGGAGGTTTTGTATTATTAAATCATGTATTTATTATTATTATTGTTGTTGTTGTTGTTATTATAATTATTTTGAATTATTTCACGTTTTTTCTTAATAGCAGATAGTGTAACAATTTTCACAAAAAATAATAATTTAAGAAGATAAATTGACAAAAACAAGTAAAAATTGTTCTAAAACTCTATGCAATTCAAATTTACAAAAAAAAAAAAAAAAAAAAAAAAAAACTCTATGCAATTCCCCCCAAAATATATCTTTAGTATTTCGAAAAATACATTTTATAATTTGCTAGCGTATTTCTTAAAAAAATACTTATAAAAATTGTATTCAAGGAAAAAACACAGTTTTCAGTAATACAAATGGATTATGAATAAATTAAAAAGGTACACGGAAAATGATTATACAATAAGTTGTAGTCGAAATGTTGCCTAAATTGATTAAGAGCCAAATGGGACCATATAACCTTTGTTAATATACTATATCAAAACGATATCTTGTGTTTTATTCGTGTATTTGTAAGAGCTTATTGTATAAATATTGTTTCCGAAAGTGAAACACGGCGTGATCACTAGAAGGAAAAGTTAGAGACTCGGATTGTACCAATTAGAAACTAAAGGATTAAATTGACATAACAAAACTTGCAAAAGGCATGGTTTCTCATGGTTTTAACCTGGTCTTATATTTACATTCGATAAGTTGATGAATATTTTAAAAAGAAAAGGAAGCTAAAATATTGCATTCATCAATTATCTCGATTTTTCGGCCAAAGTTTCGTCTACTATCTTACGAATCACGATCGATTAGATTGTAGTACTGTTTTACAAATCTCTTTGTGAGGATAAACGATAATTTTTGTTTTACGGCTAATCCAAATTAGATAAAGAAAAAATGACTTCGAAAAGGGAAGTTCAAATTTATTTTATTGGTTTCAGTATTATTGTAACATCCCGTATTTTTATAACTGTTTTTAATTAGGAATTAATTTATCCAAAAACGTTTTATTCAAAATTTTACCAAAAACCGAAAGTCTTCCGAAAAAGCTTATTTTAAAAACCTGTTACTAATTTTACTAATAAAAAGGACCCAATAGATTTGTTTCTAAAGATTTGTTATTATTGAGTAGTTTATTAATAATTTTGATTAAAAGTTAGCTTTTAGAACTTTGGGAACCAAATAGTTCGCTTCCACAAACTATCTAAAAACAGTTTTTTCTAAACCAAAAATCAGCCCACTTCTTTTAAAAAACAAACCTAAAACCAGCCAAACACAAGAAAGAAAAAGAGAGAAAAGAGAGAAGAAGAAGAAGAAGAAGAAGAAGAAGAAGAAACCACGCTAGCGGATTCTTACCGGAAGCATCTCCTCTACGCGCTAAGGTAACGGGGGTTATCCATAGCGACTAGACGAGGGTGTATATTAGGATTATGTTTTACGTTTAGTATAAATTGGGGGTTTTTGCCTTTTATCTTAATTAGTTTTATAAATTGTTAATTGGGTTTAGTTGTTATATGTTTAATTCACTTATTTGTTAATTGGGTTTAGTTGATTATATGTTTAATTCACTTATTTGTTAATTGAGGATTTAGTCGTGTTAATTTCGGATTAACGAGAATATGGATGAGTTTGCATGTCTTTATGTATTGATATTGTGTTATTATAATTGTTGATAAATTGGTTAATTTATTGTTGAATATAGATGCATTGTAGTTTATGCATACAAGGTGTTTGCTAGAATGCTTGAATGAGTTTTCATGTTGATTAGACTTGTTTGGCAAGTTGCGAATCTATCAACTATGCTTTTGGGTTTTGTTGAATTACGTTAGAATGACGTAAGAGAATGTGATAAATGATTGGTTTATTATTTATTGGCCGAGGCCTTAATATTTATATGTATGAGAATGTGTTATATGAATAGTATAATATTATCGGCCGAGGCCTTAATATTGATACATTAGCAATGGTCTCTGTCTCTTCCTAATTCCGGGGACAGAAGACGGCAGTGGGGATAGGGAATGACTCGTCTTACGGACTGGGGCGAGTGGCATGAGAGATCCTAGTGTGCACTATATTTATTTTATATTAGCTATGGTCTCTGTCTCTTCCTAATTCCGGGGACAGTAGACGGCCGTGGGGATAGGGAATGACTCGTCTTACGGACTGGGACGAGTGGCATGAGAGGTCCAAGTGCGCACTTTAAATCTACTTTTATGTTAGCAATGGTCTCTGTCTCTTCCTAATTCCGGGGACAGAAGACGGCCGAGGGGATAGGGAATGACCTACCTTACGGACTGGGTAGGTGGCATGAGAGGTTCATGCTTGTTATAGATTTGTGTTGACGTTATTTAATTTATTTAATTCATCCCGTTATAGAATGTTATTATATTTCTTTTTATACGTCGATTATCGTAGTTGTAGAAATTGTGAGCTCTTGCATTTAAGGGATGGAGTGACGGTATTTGTGGTGCCGTTCCGTCTAGTTATGTGCGTGGGACTCACCGTTACAATTTTGTTGTTCAGGTACATTATAGGTTGAGGCGTTTGGTTAGGAGCTCTAGCAAGGCATCACATGGGTTCGGGGCTTCTTTCGGTTGCTTTTATTTCATTTTTACTTAGACTTTTTTGAGGTTGTAGCCTACGGGCAAATTCATTCGTTTGTTAACTTTTAGCTTTTACAAATCTTGTCTTGTAGCCGCGTTTGGCAAACTTTTTATTTATCCGTTAATTGTTCTTTTAGCTTGCAAATGTTTTCTTTTAAAAATTTTAATTTCGTAACAACATGTTCTCTTTTCTTTGTTTTAAAAAGGTCATGTCTCGATATCCGTGTTCTATGGAAATTGGGGTGTGACAATTATTGTATATTGTAGTAGTTTATTGAACAGATTAAGTTCGAATATTGTGACTCAAAACACAAGGTTTTTTTTTATATAATAAATATATTTCTAGAGTATATTTGGGGATTGGTATTACAATATATTTCTTCAGAGTAGTGACTATTCAAAATACATTTAATTATTATAGAGTGTCTATAGAACATACCACCCATTTTATTGCACGATTTCCCGGGTTTTTATGATCTATAATTCAACCATATATAGTCTTAGAGTACGTTTTGCAACATATTTTTTTAGTTAAATTTTGGATTTTTAATTTAAAGAACCTGTGAGTATTTGGATAGTCGGATTATTTAGCTTATAAAAACTAGATTTTTAGGCTAAAAAAACTTTAAAAAATCCACATTTTCAGTTGATTTTTAAAACAGATATTTAAAATCTGATTTTTGATCAAAAAAATCTGTTACAAAACGAGTAATGATACGTACACTATTCCAACACTCTTTGCCACACTCATAGGGTCGAAACGTAATTATAACAAACTCGTTTATACTTAAACATGTTTAGTAAAAATTTGTTTTGGCTGCTGCCATATAGAATTTGTGACATGATTAGTGTGAAAATAGCGTGGTATCGTTACCCTTACCAAAAAGACCCTTAGTACTAGCTACTATTTTACAACTTACCTTATTATAAGTATCATTTTGACTCCTTCGATAACAAGGAAATGAACTTTGAACATCTTTAATAATCAATTTTTCTCCATATATTGATGAGTGTAAATGTGAAAAGTGGTCCTATAGTTAAAATTTAAAAGATAAGAGTAATAATGAGATGTGCATGTGATTTGAAAACTCATGCAATGGACGTGTAGCATATGGCTTTGGTGGAAAGACAGTGACCCTTCTTAATTATAATAAAAAATAACAACGATGAAACCCCCGACGATTATAGTTTAGAAATACAAAAAGTTTTATGTCAATAAGCGTTAACTATGCTTGAAAAGTTGGAATTATTTTGGATTTAACAATAAAATGTTAATTATTTTGAACTGATCTGAGTTGAGACTGAACATTTTTATTTCTATAAAGAGTTTATTCTTAAATAGAGTATTAGTGTAGGGATATTCTACTTTAGTAGCTAATTGGTTAAATATTTAAGGTACACAAAATTTATGAATTTTCATGAGCTCATAAAGTTTCCAAATCTTTGTAGTAGTAGTTTGTAATTAAGGTGCTATGCTTAATTATCATTTCATTAAAACCTTCTTAATTACTCAAACATTTTGGAAAGTCTCAAGTTTTTTGTCCCACCTCCATGTGGTTTTACCTTGTTTTCCGTTCACAATTTTCAAGATCCAATTCAAATGTAATTACATTACAGTACCCTATTACTAGGGAAACCAAATTCATTCAAATCTAGTTTGTTTTTTTAATTTGTCCAAAAGGGGTTAACATAGCTATGATATTAAATTGGATTGATAAAAAAATTGAACTTTTGTTATGTAATATGTTAAATTATTTCCATATGTTTCTTCTTAATCTAATATACTAACTATGAGGTTGCCTGATTTTTCCATTCCGCTATCGGAATTTTTAGGGGGTCAATATGCCTTGTTTCATGAGCGATTGTCAGTTTTGGAATGAACAATATGGTCCGGATATTGAGTCGGTCTCGACAAGAAAGCTGGAACAAATTTCCAATATCGTCGACTAACTCATATCGTCTTCCTCGCTTTACAAGAACAATAGTGTTTGATGCTTTTCATTCACTCGAATGCGTTATTTGTGGGACATATCTGACTTCGGGGGCGGATCATTCTTGGTGCAAGGGAGGTCAGTCACCCTCCCTTGATTCGGTCCCGTAAATGAAAAAAATATATATTTAAATTTGTATAGGTTTATTTTGACTGTGTTTTAGTATATATATATGTTTAACATTTAAATTAGTTTAGAAGCTCTCATGTAGCCCGGTGACGTAACCATTTGGATCTTGCCAGAGGTATCGAGATCGAAACTCCTCCCTAGTTTTTTTCCGGCATGCATATTTTATAACTTTTTTGGTTTTTTGGTAAAAGATAAATTCCAATGATATTTACAGCTTATAAGATTTGAACCTGTTACGTCTATGTGCAAAAAGCCAAAAATCTCTTCCATTTAGACTAATAAGCTTTACAATTTTAATAGATCATTTAAGACTACTTTTCTTCAATGACTATGGATATATGTGATCAAACAATCATCATTACAATATTAATCCATCAACAACAAAGTAATAACTTTTTTTTAAAAAATAAAGTGATAACTTCGTCAAGACAAATCATTATACAATAAAGACCAAATTAATTTGATCGGACACATCAAAATAACAACAATTCTCATACACTATTCTAGCATGATTCGCTAAACAGTTTATCAGAATATTTGTTGATATCGGGTTTCAGCAAAAGCTCCATTTTTTTTTTTACC
This sequence comes from Primula veris, assembly GCA_963682055.1. NCBI lineage: Eukaryota > Viridiplantae > Streptophyta > Magnoliopsida > Ericales > Primulaceae > Primula > Primula veris. The sequence goes on from OY821742.1 coordinate 41,080,829, forward strand.
GAAAGCAAGTCTCCGAATATCTCTTACAAAGGGTTCGATTTTTCATGGAACTTTCTTGGTATCTTCTTTACAACATTGTACGAGAGTTATTTTGTCCGACTCGGAATCAACTTGAATACTTGATAGTTGCCTCTAATGGGATTGTCCAAACACGGTTCTCTATGTGTCTTGAATCTAGAGAAATTGGTCCATTTTACATTTAATGACACGATAATAACTAAAACAACCATCTTACTCAACATACCATCTTTTAAGTTAGTAGCTACTATCTCACTCAACTCAGGTTTTAAAACTTTAAACACATAAATATGAATCAGAGAATCACTAAAAAATAATGTTTGATTTATTAAGAGTCAAAAGTTGTCACAGTCACAAATCTGTCGCAAATTGACTAAACCGTCACAAACCCTTTATAAAAACCGTCGCTAATAAGCTCGTAATAAAAAAAACATCACTAATCTCGTCCCTATTTAAGCAATTTTTTTGATAGTTAATTCTAAAGTTACAATCTACATTAGACAAATATAGATGGGGTGTCCTCTCTAAATTGAATTGTCAATTTTCATCTTTGTAATATCATTTCCAAAATTGAAAGCTTATGTTATAACCAGAAAGCCATGATTAAAGTTTTTTAATAAAATATGGTACTATGGTTAGGTCAATGTCTATGTTGCTGTTTCCAAATAAAAAATATTTATAAAAATGTATCCATATTTAAATAAAGGAAGAAGACAATGATGTAAGTATATATTTAAATAAAGGAAGAAGACAAAAGATACCCTTTGGACGTGTATCCCTTAATCTTTCAATAATTTTATTGATATCCAAAACACTGTGCATATGAAGATTCTCATTATAAATCAGCATTAAGATACAGTATAAAGTATTAGTATTTTATAAATTCCATAGTCTTTTTTATTAGCCTCTTTCTATCTTCTAAACACTACAAAATAATATTTGATTTAATAAAAATCAAAAACTGTCACAAGTCTGTCGTTAATTTAAAAAACTGTCACAAATCTGTTGCAAATTGACTAAACTGTCACAAAAACCGTCGCTAATAAGCTCGTAACAAAAAATACCGTCTCTAATCCTGTTGGTATTTGAGTATTTTTTTTTTAAAGGGAAACTTGGGATACTTCTTATCAAATTTATTATTAGTTTTGTATGGTGGGATCGCTTGAATATTTAAATCAGTGACCATTTTTTTTTTAATTAATCAATCTTGAAGTTTTCCACCTCTTAGAAAGTATTGGGATTGAGATTTTGCAGAGCTCAATAAACCCAAGGATTAAGAATTTTTGTATTAAAATAAGTGTTCTAATAATAAATAAGGCTCAATTAAACATATTGAATGTATAAACTACTAATAAATTATAAATATTTTGCCTTTTCGAGGGTTAAGTTTCTGCCAATGATATGTATTAACTGATCATTTTCCACTAATTAAAGCAATTTGGAGTATAATTAAAGTCATTAAATAACTAGGTACACCATTGTTTAATTAATACTCCATTTTCTACATTAGTTAGCACCAAGTTTCATTAGTAACGCCCACAGTTTTCTTCTAGTCCCTAGTTATTTTACCGTAAAAATAACGCACTCGTGTAGTGAGTAGTTGACGGTGGTCTGATCAATTTATATTGCGGTACATCAATGATTCTCAGTTTGTTAAAAAGAATACGTGAATGCTTCTCGCTTAATGATGGTCGTCTGATCAATTTATATTGCGGTAGATCAATGATTCACAGTTTGTTAAAAAGAATACGTGGATGCTTCTCGCTTAATGATGATCGTCTGATCAATTTATATTGCGGTAGATCAATGATTCTCAGTTTGTTAAAAAGAATACGTGGGTGCTTCTCGCTTAATGATGGTCGTCTGATCAATTTATATTGCGATAGATCAATGATTCCCGGTTTGTTAAAAAGAATACGTGGATGCTTATCGCTTAATGATGGTCGTCTGATCAATTTATATTGCGGTAGATCAATGATTCGCAGTTTGTTAAAATGAATACTTCGATGCTTCTCGCTTTTCATTTTTTCTTCGATACCACGTTCGTCATTTTCATCCCGCTTATCTTTTTCCACCTCCTTTTCCGAACATAACGATTGACGATCCCAATGTATATAAAAAGAACACTGAAGAAAGGTAAAAGAATGCAAACTTTTAGGATGCTAATTTTGTTTGCATTCTATTTCTACCAATAATGCAAACAATTTGATCCAGGTGATGCTAAACTTGTATAGCACAGGACCACCATATATAGATACTTTTCATGTCACTGAAACCCATCATAACCCTTTTTTTCTGATCAAGTCTTCATGTGACTCCAAAATGGTCATGTATAATAGAGTAGTTGATGGCCAACTGATCAATTTATATCGCGGTAAATCAATGATTCTTAGTTTGTTAAAAAGAATACGTCGATGCTTCTCGCTTGTTGATGGTCGTCTGATCAATTTATATCGTGCTAGATCAATGATTCCCAGTTTGTTAAAAAGAATAGCTTTTCATTTTATCTCCGAGATCACGTTTCTCATTCCACTTATCCGTTTCCATCTCCTTTTCCGAACATAATGATTGACGATCCCAATGTATATAAAAAGAACACTGAAGAAAGGTAAAATAATGCAAATTTGTAAGATGGTAAATTTGTTTGCATTATATTTCTACTACTAGTTCTACCAATAATGCATACAATTTTATCCAGGAAATGCCAAAATAGTATAACACAGGACCACCATATATAGATATTACTTTTCATGTCACTGAAACCCATCATAAGTTTTTTTTTGTTTTTTTTTACTTTTTCTGATCAAATCTTCATGTGATTCCAAAATGGTCACACCCCTAATCAGGTCACCCTTTTTTTTTTTGAACAATCTCCAAAAAGATCTCTTATCCCACGATTTCAAATTATTCATTTCTAGTAATATGTCAATTTTTCACTGCTGTTTATAAGTATGTTTTAAGTGCAATACAAAAAGATCAATGAATAATTACTAAAATTTTGAGTGCCCCACATCAACCAACTGATTAATTTCAACAAAAACAAACGATCACCTCAACTAATGTAGAAAAAAATGTGGTTAAAATGTCCCCACAGAGACTCTGAATTTTTATACCCAACTAGTTTTATGATTAATATATTTTGATGCAGAATAACAAAATTACCAACTCACGTTCAAGTTTATCAAGCACGTTATGTCATGTGACATGATTATGTGATTAATTTAGACACTGATATTTAAACTGAACAGTTTATTACGGTGTGGTAACCAAATTATGAAAGTTGAAAGATGAGGTACGCAAATCGTTAACCGCAACAGTTTGTTTGATGGACAATTTTCCCCCAGGAAAATGCTATAATCAGCCTCTTTTTATATTGTACAAAACTTTCTTCATAAAAGTTGGGTAGACTTTATAAAAAAATACTGGTACTAAATTGAAAGAAAAGACAGGTTCAAACGCCAAACTCAACCTTTTTCATAGTACAATTCCCAACTACCATCAAATATAACTCGAAATACGAGATACTAGGTCGTTTTTAATAAGGGTTAAAATTTAAATTTGAACAAATTCTAGGTGGTAATTAATTTAGTTTCACAACAAGATCTACAAAATTAATTAAAATATAGTACAGTGTGCTACAGTGTTTTTGATTGTTCAGACATGTTGTAAATTTTGTATGCTAAAAACCAGAAAGTTGACTGTTGCAACATTAATTGCATTTGACGAAAAGAGAAAGAATTGCATTTATGATTTTATTTTTGAATTATTTGACATTATGCATCACTTGTGATCGAGTACTGTTATGCCATAAAAAAAAAATGATAGGTATAGTAAACCTTATAAATTTATTAAATTTTATTAAATACAAAATTAATATATATGATTGCATATATTAATATAATAATAAGAAAATATCACGGGGTTCATGTTTTTTTTTGTAATATTGTTATGATTATTAAACGATAATAAAAAAATAAAAAAAATGTCGGGTTACTATAATAAAATTAATAGGGAAAATCTGCAATTTTTTTGCAAATTTAAACAGTTTTTTAAAAGATATAAAACGGGTTACATTTGAGTAAATGGTTAAATATGCTGACACGGTCAAAACTAGAAACTCTACTTAGCTCCAGCTTCCAAAGTTTGAAAATCATATAAAAAACAAAAATCATTGATTTTGAGTCACACTATTTTAATTTAATACAAGGGTGACAAATTAAAGACAAATGAAAGGTACTGTATTTTTGAATGATAATTAGTTTAGCGATGATATAAGTAGAGAGTTTTTGACAGAGACTATCGTCTAACTAGTTTTATAATCATTCAAACAATAACTAACGAGCTTGTAAATCACTTAATGGTATCGTGGACCATACTCTAATGAAACTTCAAATAATATTAATGTGTCTCATTGGGTAAAATCGTTACTAATTGAGTATTGTTATACCCAAAAAAAAACTTGGCCAAAAATATTATCCGTCACGGATCAATTTGACCAATATTCATATACTTGTTAAACTAAAATTAATTTTTAAAATCACAATAAAAAATGAATTACCCTGTATAAAAAAAACAAGTATTTTTTGAGGCTGCTAAAGTGACCACAATTTTTTTTAAGAAAAAAACTCCAACTATTTTTGATAACACATTTAATTTCATTTACGCTTCACAACACAACTAATTACTTTTACGACTAACCAAAAAAAAACATTACAGCCACCCGACCCCGTTTGCTCTACATACGCGTTGCACACGCAATCCAACGCGTGAGGCGGTATGATTATAGTAGTTAAATGTGATGGCACTATATGCCTAATGTGTAATTAAGCAAAGTAGTGGCATTATTAATTATTTTATTTATGTATTTAACTATGGTGAGGTATATACACATCTATGTAGACATAATTTTAGACATTTTTATGCAAAAACACTCTAAATTAATATTTGACTAATACAAATCTTCACAATTTCACGACGAAAAGACAAATATGCGTCTTGTTTTTTTTTTTTTCGAGATGTATAATTGCATGTATTGAATTTTTAAATTTTTAAATTTTACCTTAATTTTCAAAACATGCAATTATACCTCTCGAAACAAAACAAGACGCATATTTATTTTTCCGTCATGAAACTGTGAAGATTTGCATTAATCAAATATTGATTTGGAGCGTTTTTGCATAAAAGTGTCACATATATATGTTATATTAATGTATGTATAAAAATATATATAATATAATGCATGTATACATATTATTGTAAATAATGTAAATTCTATATGATTTTTGTGTATAAAAAGAAATTATAAATACTTAACAAGTATATTGTATTTAAAAAAAAATAACACTTTTTTGAAAAAAATAACAATTTTCTTCCTGTTTTTTCATAAAAGTATACAAATAGTGACGTGGGCTCAAATAATTTTCGCTCGAATCCCATAAATCTAAAACTTACTTTATTTTCGTTTTAGATAAAGTGTAAAAAAAAATTATAATTTTTTTTATTTTATAGAAAAAAAATCAAAGAAAATCTAGTCAAATAATATGTTTTTTTTAAACTGAGATATTTACTTGTTTTAGTAGAAACAATGTAAATTGTAATGTTTCGAAAAGACATGATTAAATTTATACAAACTAAAAAGAATATGACCAAAATGAAAAGTGAAACTAACTTTCATCCGACTAAATTAACGCAACTACCTGAATTATGAATATTATCATAGTTCAATATGTCAATTGCTATATATTTATTTGTTTAGTAGAAACAATATAAATTGTAATGTTTTGAAAAGACATGATTAAATTTATACAAACTAAAAAGAATATGACCAAAATGAAAAATGAAACTAACTTTCATCAAACTAAATTAATGTCACTACATGAATTATGAATATTATCATAGTTCAATACGTCAATTGTTATATATTTATGTGTTTTAGTATGTTGGCCCCGGTGCGGCTAATCCTTAGAGGGGGGGTGAATAAGGATTTGGCGATTTTCGCCTAATTAAAATTCTATGCAACTAACCACCCAACTTATGCAATTCTAAGCTTAAGCGTTTTAACAAGAGTTAATAAATTGCTAAAATAACTAAACGCAAGCAATAAATATGCAAGAATATAAGTTGCGGAAAGTAAAAGCAAGAGAAGAAAATGACACCGTGATTTATAGAGGTTCGGCAAACGCGCCTACGTCCTCTTCTCGGTACTACCGAGTATTTCACTAAAATGTTTCTTCCGGATTTTACAAACCCTATCGAGCTCAATTGACCGATTGGCTCACCCTCTACCCGAGGTTCCTACTCTTGATACAAGTGCAAGAGAACACGACTACGAGTTTACGACTCCCCCTCAATTTATGAGTACCCGAATGAAAAACCTAGAGCTTTTAAGCTTCACTTGCTTACAAAGCCTCTACCCGTTCAATCGCTCACAATTGAGTTTATAAAACACTCGATACAAATTTTGTTACAAAAATGTAACTACACTCACTATTCTAATTGCTTCTTAAAAAGCTAATTGGTGAGTTGTTGATGATGATCGAGCTTGAATCTCTTTCTCGTTGATTTCCTTCTTTCTCGAATATATTCACCAAAATGGTGATTTTTAGGGTTTTTATGAGAGAGGTTGAAGGATGATGTTATGTATGATCATTGGTCATTTGGGAGAGAGATTGGGTTGGTTTTTATATCAGCAAAGTCTGTTTTTGCTGGATATGACCGTTGGAAGTTTTAAGCAACTTTCCAGAATAAGCTGAAAAGCTGTTTTCGAAATCTTGTAGAAAACGATCGGTCGTTTTCTACGGTCGATCGGTCGTTTTTATACTGAACTCACTGGAAGAAATTGGACCAAAAACGATCGGTCGTTTTTGTCCAGTCGATCGGTCGACTGTTCTTCTGGCAGTTTCTCGGTCTTCTCGCTATTCTTCGAAAGCTCATAACTCCTTCGTTTTAGCTCCGATTTTGGTTCCGTCTGAACCTGTGGCTTCGTTTTTCTGTGCTCTATCTTTCTAGCGCTGAAATTTTCATTTACTTCTTTTGGAAAACGATCGATCGTTTCATAAAACGATCGGTCGACTTTTCGACCTGCTCACTGGAAGAATTTGGACCAAAAACGATCGGTCGTTTTTGTACAGTCGATCGGTCGTTTTTGTCCTGGTCTCGTTAACCTTCGAATGCTTGTATCTTCTACGTTTTAGCTCCGAATTTGGTTCCGCTTGAACCGTTGGCTTCGTTTTCGAATGCTCTTTCTTTTTAAAGACCTGAAATATACATTTACTCTTTTTGGAAAAGATCAAGCATTATTTCATTGAAATATAAAATCATTAATTCATAATCATACTTATAATCAAAATCAATTATTGAACCCATGTTCAACATAGTATAAACATTGTAAATTGTAATGTTTCGAAAAGACATGATTAAATTTATACAAACTAAAAATAATACGACCAAAATGAAAAGTGAAACTAACTTTCATCCGACTAAATTAACGCAACTGCATGAATTATGAATATTATCATAGTTCAATAACTCAATTGTTAAATATATTTATGTGCTAACTTTCATTGGACTAAATTAACGCAACTACCTGAATAATGAATATTATCATAGTTCACTACGTCAATTGTTATATATTTATGTGTTTTAGTAGAAACAATGTAAATTGTAATGTTTCGAAAAGACATGATTAAATTTATACAAACTAAAAAGAATATGGCCAAAATAAAAAGTGAAACTAATTTTCATCAGACTAAATTAACGTCACTACCTGAATTATGAATATTATCATAGTTCAATACGTCAATTGTTATATATTTATGTGTTTTAGTAGAAACATTGTAAATCGTAATGTTTCGAGAAAAGACATGATTAAATTTATACAAACTAAAAAAAATATGACCAAAATGGAAGTGAAACTAACTTTTATGCAACTAAATTAACGCCACTACCTGAATTATGAATATTATCATAGTTAAATATGTCAATTGTTATATATTTATGTGTTTTAGCAGAAACACTGTAAATCGTAATGGTTCGAGAAAAGACAGGATTAAATTTATACAAACTAAAAAAAATATGACCAAAATGAAAAGTGAAACTAAATTTCATCCAACTAAATCAACGCAACTACCTGAATTATGAATATTATTATAGTTAAATATGTCAATTGTTATATATTTATGTGTTTTAGCAGAAACACTGTAAATTGTAATGGTTCGAGAAAAGACAGGATTAAATTTATACAAACTAAAAATAATATGAACAAAATGAAAAGCGAAACTAAATTTCATCCAACTAAATCAACGCAACTACCTGAATTATGAATATTATCATAGTTCAATACGTCAATTGTTAATTTTGCTAGTTTTGTATCTAAATCTAAGGTTGGGTGAAAAACCGAAAAACCGAACCGATAACAGAACCGAAAAAATCCGAAAAAGACCGGAAAAGATCGAAAAACCAAAAATAAAACCGAAACCGGACCGAAAAACCGATCCGGTTCAGTCCAAAAAATAAAAAGACCGAAACCGAAAAAAAAACGAATCGAAAAATATGATGGATTTGGGTTTTACGAAAAACCGAACCCAATATATATATATATATATTATTAGAAATTTAAAAATTATTTAAACCAAAACACACGCTGCTTTTTATCTCTCTTCCATAACTTCTCTGTTCCATTTCACCGGCATATTTTCTGCTTATATTTAATATATATATTAATATTAATATTTCATGTAAAAGATAAAATACATACAAATAAATCTCACTCTACATTATTTCCCCTAAACTTCAAATTTCAAAACTCTTTTGGTAATTTTCTTTTCTTTTAAGAATATACTCACATACTAACTTGCTATTACATAAAAAAATTATATTTTTTAGTTTTTTTTCTTTGGATGAATGAAGGTTTTGATTTATGGTGGGTTTTGTTAGATTTTAATTTTTAACAGTTTTTTAGTCCAAGAGCAAATAATGTTGGGGTTTATGGTACTTTTTTTTTTTTTTTCTTTTAAGAATATACTCATATACTAACTTGGCATTACATATGAAATTTATGATTTGTTTTTGTTTTTTGTTTTTTGTAGGATGGAGATTTTGAAAAAGAAGTTTTAAGTAAATTTGGATTAAGTTTTTATGTTTGGGATTTATAAGTATTTCCTCTCTGGTATTATTTAAGAATGACTGAATAGATGGGTTTTTTAGTGGATTTTAATTTTAACAGTTTTAGTCCAAAGAGCAAATGTTAAGGTTTTTATGGCATAGTTTTAGTTTCCATATTAAGGAAATTTTGATCTTTTCCTTTCTGGGTTTATTCAAGAAGGAATAAACTGTTGTGGGTTTTTGTTGGATTTTTAAATTTGAGCAGTTTTAGTCCAAGGAGCAAATGTTAAGGTTTTTATGGCACATTTTTAGTTTCCATATTAATGAAATTTTTATCTTTTCTTTTCTGGGTTTATTCAAGAAGTACTAAACTGTTGTGGGTTTTTGGTGGATTTTAAATTTGAGCAGTTTTAGTCCAAGGAGCAAATGTTAAGGTTTTTATGGCACATTTTTAGTTTCCATATTAATGAAATTTTTATCTTTTCTTTTCTGGGTTTATTCAAGAAGTACTAAACTGTTGTGGGTTTTTGTTGGATTTTTAATTTGAGCAGTTTTAGTCCAAGGAACAATTGTTAAGGTTTTTATGGCACATTTTTAGTTTCCATATTTAAGGAAATTTTGATCTTTTCTTTTCTGGGTTTATTCAAGAAGTACTAAACTGTTGTGGGTTTTTGGTGGATTTTAATTTTAACAGTTTTAGTCCAAGAACAAATGTTGGAGTTTTAATACAAATATGAGTAGAGAGATGAAGAGAGAGAAGGAGAAGCAGGAAGCGGCGGAGAAGGTGGTCGTGGCGGTGAAAGCGTCGAAAGAGATATCGAAAACGGGTCTCGTTTGGGCCCTCACTCATGTTGTTCAGCCTGGTGATTGTATCACCCTCCTCGTCGTTGCCTCTGCCCAAACTTCTGGTATGGATGTTTAGTTTCAGCTTTTAAGCTAGTTTAACTTTTCGGCTTTTTTTCAAACTTGTGAGGAACCTTAGGCATATATATTAGGAGGGTCGAGAATTTAGGCATGTTTGGTTCCAGCTTTTAAGCTAGTTTAACTTTCGGCGTTTTTCACAAAGTTGTCTGCATTTTGTTGAGGAACTTAAAAGCTGATACTCCATTTTTGAGGATTTCAGGCATAGATAGCAGGTTTGTTTGGTTTCAGCTTTTAAGCTAGTTTAACTTTACGGTGTTTTTATCAAAATTGTCTGCGTTTTTGTTGAGGAACTTAAGAACTGATAGTTCTCGAGGATTTTAGGCATAGATAGTTGAAGGAGGGTTTAGAATTTAGGCATGTTTGGTTTCAGCTTTTTTAAGCTAGTATATTTTTTTGAACTTTTTTATTACTAAACTTGTCTGCATTTTGTTAAGGGGATTAAAAATTGTTATTTTGTGATTTTTTAGCTTGTGAAAACTAGAAGGCTTATGAAAACATCAAACATGGATTATTGTTCCTAATAAGAAATAAATGTTTGCTTAAAAGCTGCAACTAATCAAGGCCTTGATTATTTCCTTTTTAATTAGTACCGCTATTTGTGTTTAATATAGTATGATAAAACATGATTTTCATATACTTTGATTTTATGTAATTAAGTAACCGGTAATAGTACTATTCTTCTTTTACTGTGTAAATCTCTCCCATTTATTTTTTGTAACATATAACGAGATTCATACTTTGATTTTGCTAATACTTTCATGTATATTGGCAAGATCTACGAATCCCTACCCACTACGAACACCAAACGCATTTGGCTATACTAAGTTCTGTATAAACTTCATTTTTCTTCTTGAATGGGAACACTATTTTGAGGCTTTGATTTACAAAAAATGTAAAAACAAATTCTACTCAGTAAAAGCAATGTTTTCTGCTCTAATCGGACATTTTCTGGGAACACTATTTTGCGGTTTTGATTTACAAAAACTGTACTAGGAAATTATGTCATTTTACATTTGAACAAGTTTTATCTTAAAATAATATAGTTCTACTATGACATTGTTGTTTGCATTCTTTCCAAATGATTATTTGGATTTTGGACTTAATTTAATATTAGCCTGCACTTACATTATTGCTGATCTCTTTTTGTCTCTTAGCAAATGCAAAAAGTTAAGAATGATTGCCTAACTGATGAATATTGTTAGTTAGTACAACCCAAATAAATTGTGTCACCTTTGTCCTCAGTTTTTATTAATATTTTTTCATTTTAATTTCAGGTAAAAAGCTATGGGGCTTCCCAAGATTTGCAGGGGACTGTGCGAGCCATCGAAGATCTCATTCTGGAACTAGTTTAGAACAAAAATCCGATATTACAGATACCTGTTCTCAGATGATACTTCAGCTTCAAGATGTCTATGATCCTAATAAAGTTAGTTCAACAATCTTTCTTTTGTTGTTGATATTTTGCATAAGGGTAATTCTCAATTTTTTTGTCGAATTGTTTGCAGGTAAATGTAAAGATAAAAGTTGTTACTGGATCGTCCTGTGGGTCCGTGGCTGCAGAGGCCAAGAAAGCTCAAGCTAATTGGGTTATCTTGGACAAGTAAACACTCTTTAGTTTGAAACTACAATGTCTGAGTTTTTTTAGTATAAAGTAATTTGTGTTTGAAATTCAAATAAGATGCGATTTCTGAACTTTTTAGTTCAAAGTAATTGGTGTGTGAAATTCAAAGAAGATGCAGTTTCTGAATTTATTTTAAATACTAGTATAAAGTATGGTGTTGGTAATTGGAATATCATCTTAGTTGCCTTTTTCTATTGTTTCTTTTTTCTTTTTACCAGATTCCACTTTGGTAACCTTTTACTTGAAGTACCCAAAGACCTTACTATTTGAATTTTTCGAAATTCACAGATTCCAAGTAATTTTAGAAAAAAAAAATATGTTCTTTAATCTGAGAGAATGGTCACATTTGAACAAATAAAAAATGAGGTGCTCGTCTCTGTCGCATAGAGAACGAAATGTAGTTAAATCTATACTCAATGGTCACATTTTAAACAAATAAGCTTCTGTACTCGATGCTCACATTTTAAACAATTAAGCTATGTCTTATTTGAGTCTGATACTGAGTTTTATTCATCTTAGATTTGTTGCCTATTCTCAGAGCAGAAAACCAACAAATACTAATTTTTAAGCCAGCCAACCAAATTGAGTACAAATTATAAGTAAGATAGCCTGAGCTTAAAAGCTGCAGACTCAAAACTAACATTTATGTGTCAATCTCTTTTCTAAAATCAAAATAATTTAATTTCTTTCAGGCAGCTTAAAAACGAACAAAAGCGCTGTATGGAAGAGCTACAATGTAACATAGTCGCAATGAAAAAATCCCACCCAAAAGTCCTTCGACTAAATTTGGTCAGCTCTTCTAAAGCTGAAGCTGCCATATCATCGTCTCAACTCAGCCAATCATCTGACGAGCAATTTGCAAAAACTAACGAAACTACGGGTTCGATCCGAGGCCCTTTCGTAACACCAACTAGTAGCCCTGAGCTATTTTCAGCTACAGAAGCTGGAACTTCATCTGTGTCGAGTTCAGATCCTGGGACCTCCTCGCCATTTTTCATTAATGAAAATATAAAGAAAGATGAAATGTTGGAGACGAAAGTACCGGTTAATATTGATGAGTCAAGTTCGGATTCTGATGGCGAAAACTTATCGTCCACATCGTCAAGTTTCAGGTTGGTTGATTTACCTAATCTACTTAAAGCTCAAGATATTAGTAGGAGAAATATTTAACTTTTTTATTTTTATTCTCCAATTTTCACCTTTACGTATTAGGCCAAACTCTCTAAGTCCTTTTATTTTTTTGGAGCCCACACACATTTTTTTTGTTTTCTATTGTTAAAAATTTAATGGACTAGCGCGATGAATTTGCGAAGAATTGAGCTCATGACTTAAGCTTTGATACTAAGTTTGGTGACTTTCTCTCTTAATCTTAAGCAGCAACTAAACTGTTGTCCTAGGTTTCATAAACCCATGATCTAAGGTTGAACTTATTTTGTAGAAATTCGTAAAAGCTTCATTTGGTTGCCACTTAGTCGATAAGTTGATCAGTTTTTTCAACTTAAGCCTTATGTATTTGTATTTATTATATAAACTGAAAGCAAACGACACCGGATAGCTAGCTTAGTCGGAAATGCTCTATTTACATAATATTACATGAATAATAGAAAGAAATACTTAACAACATTATTTTTGATAAATGTAACCTGGTATGTCCCCCATGATTATTTATAAATTATTATTTTCCTACAGGTTTCAACCATGGATGTTAGATGCTCTTAGCTCTCATCAAGGCTCACAGAGACCAAGTTCTAGGCTTGAAACTAACACCACAAAGGCTTTACTCGAAAAGCTCACTAAACTCAACCGAGAACCTGGATTTGAGTTGCCCGATTACATGCCTGAAAGGGAGTTCAGCGGCAATGTGAGAGAAGCAGTTTCTCTATCAAGAACTCCTCCCCTCGGCCCCCCACCACTCTGCTCAATATGCCAACACAAGGCACCAACATTTGGAAAACCCCCGAGGTGGTTTTCCTATGCTGAACTGGAACTAGCTACCGGAGGATTTTCGAATGCGAATTTCTTAGCCGAAGGAGGGTATGGTTCGGTGCACAGGGGCGTGCTGCCAGGTGGTCAAGCGATCGCTGTGAAACAACATAAGTTAGCGAGTTCTCAGGGTGACCAAGAGTTTTGTTCAGAAGTCGAGGTACTAAGTTGTGCTCAGCACCGTAATGTAGTGATGTTGATCGGGTTTTGTATTGAGGATAGGAGGAGGTTGCTGGTTTACGAGTATATTTGCAACGGATCGTTGGATTCTTATTTATATGGTATTACTTCTTTGGATTTATTTGACTATCTTCTTTTTAACTTTCGATTGTTGCAACGCCTAGTGGGCTAGAACCCGCTAAGAATAGCTTAGGTACAGGGTTTGAGTCTTGTTAAATGGGGTAGGTGTGAAATCCCTTGATCCTCTTTAATAAGATTTAGAAAAAAACTTTACATTGTTGCCTTGTCCAGTTGTAGCCTTTCGAGTTTTTTTTCTCTTGTCACTTAATAGCTAGACTTATTTGGTCTAAAAGAGAAAGGTGGCTTTTCTGGTATCTTGACCTGAAATACTTGGAAGTTAAAACTAAAATATGGATGAATCCAGCTTATTACCATCTCAAACAAGCCTTCGATTATGGCATATATGTGTTTTGTTAACAAATTAAGTCCAACTTTTCATTGGGTCATTCAGATTAACAATAGTGCCTGCAATGCAATAAAGTCTTGTTGTTGCAGATTTAAAGTTCAGTTTGTTTCTTTAAAACTAGACTGCATTTTGTCAAGTAAGGTTAAGAAGCTTGCTTTTCTCGTTTTAGGATCGACCTGTTTATTTTATCAATCTCAAGAAATCTTGATTATTTGCTCAATATATTGCTACCAGACAATCTGAATTTCCCTGTCATGTTTGCGTATAATAACAACATATGTGTCCCTCTTTTGGTTGGTGTCATTCAGATTAACAATAGTCTTTGATACATTATGCCATTGCTTGGTTGCAACTTAAGAGCTAAGATGTTGTGGGCTATTGGCTTGAAATAACTAGAACTTTCATTATCAATGGGACTAAAAATTATTATTGTTGATTTCTTAGGGCGGCATCGGGACACATTAGAATGGTCAGCACGCCAAAAAATTGCAGTTGGGGCAGCTCGTGGGCTACGGTATCTTCACGAAGAGTGCAGAATTGGTTGCATTGTTCATCGAGATATGAGGCCTAACAACATCCTCCTCACCCATGATTTTGAACCACTGGTATAAATCATTTCATGTCCTTCTTTACTACTTCACTTGGATATGGATTTCCTTTATGAGTATAGTCTATTTAATTTTCCGACTTAGACAATATTCATGAGTAACCTATACAATCTGAGTAATCTGTTAGATGTTTCAGAAACTTCTTGGTGTAAGTTGTTTCCTTAACGATTAAACCATCAACACGGAAGCGTTTTCGAAAGATCTACATCTCTCAATTTTGATAGGAGTATTTACTCTTTAAATATACTCCTACTAAAGACGGATTATATCTTATTCTAAGTATAGTTTGTTTATTTCTATTGTCTTCCCTTGGGCCTTGGCAGTTTGTATCTTCCGATTCGGAGCAGTTAATCTTAATATTTCTCAAGCCAGACTTTATAAACTTCTAGCACATCTTTTGAAACCATTACATCTCCCAATTTGTTAGGAAAAAATACTCAAGACGCCTATACTTTTGTCTGTCTTAAATATCTAATGGCAATTTTTCTCCGACAATTGAGAGTGTTATCAGCGGTCCCTGATTTGATATGATAACTTATTATTGCAGGTAGGAGATTTTGGTTTGGCAAGATGGCAACCTGATGGAGACATGGGAGTCGAAACAAGGGTGATCGGAACTTTCGGGTACATCTTCGAACGAGTCTCTTACAATTTCACTTGCCATATTTGAAGCTCTTAAACTATATTAAGTTATTATGTTTAATGACAGGTACTTGGCACCAGAATATGCTCAAAGCGGCCAAATTACGGAAAAAGCTGATGTGTACTCTTTCGGGGTGGTTTTAGTTGAGCTTGTCACAGGAAGAAAAGCGGTAGATATTAACCGGCCCAAGGGTCAACAGTTCCTCACTGAATGGGTATGTTCCATAAAATTCTTACAAATTTCTCTTTTTCTTTCTTCCTGTTTTTCTCATAAAGAACTCTAGTACATGTATACAAGCATTGTTTCATAAAGGCACTTAACTGGGATTTCGTCAATTGCCACCTTCAAATTTTTCACCAAACTAAACCAGCGGAATCAATTCCATTTTGTTAGCCAATTTTCTTAAGCTTTTCAATTTTCCTTTATTTAATTATATCAGGCTCGCCCTCTACTAGAAGAATGTGCTATTGACGAACTGGTCGACCCACGACTAGGAAGCAAATTTAATGAAAACGAGGTGTATTGCATGTTACATGCAGCATCTTTGTGCATTCGACGTGATCCACATTTAAGGCCTAAAATGTCACAGGTAAAGAGTTATATTGTTCGAATTGAACTTTTCTTTTAACTAACATTTTCTCTAAAAGTCTTCAGTCGGATACCTATAGCATATAATATTTTACCATCATGAACTTGGCGTGGTATGCTAATTTGCGCTTTTTTCTTTTTTTTAAATGTGAACAGGTAATTCGTGTACTAGAAGGGGATACACTTATGGACTCGAATGCAAGTTATGAGGTGGGCAATAGAAGTGGAAGAATTTTGCAGGAGAGAAAACAACACTCGAATGAAGCATTTGAAGGTTTTAGCCGAAAAGTTTCAATAACTTGAATTTTATCTGGCTACTTTTTTCTGTTCAGTTGTTCCTTAAGAAATCTGTTAATTCTAGTAACCGTTGGGAAGAAAAAAGGCAAGTTGTTAGTTGTATTCTTTTTGTGTAGTGGAAGCCGCGAAGCGCGTCGAATTAAGTTTTGTATAGCACAGGCAAATTTCAGCCTATATTCTTGGATATATAGTAGTCTGAGAAATTTATTCTGTTTTCTTCTCCCATTTTAATTTCTAAATCGTTACAATATGCATGCCTAATGCTAAATCTGGCTAATCGTTGAATCTTCGAATTGGATTAATCCAATAAATAAAAGCAAGAGGCACAATCTCTCTTTATCTCCATCTCTCAACTCAATTAATGGTTGAAAATGTATTTCTTAGGCATTTTAAAGCTGGTAACAATGACAAGATACTGCAACATTAAGCAACAACCCATAGGACATAAAATTGCAAATTAAAGTACTTAAGTACGAAGCGGATTAAAAGAGCCGTTGAGTTTGCTTATTTCTGTGGCAGGAAAGTCGTTGCCACGTTGAGAGCCTCTTCGTCTACAAACAAGTTATCTATCTTTCTGAAAACTGCGTGAACTAGTACCAGCACCACTCCAAACAACAAAGACAAAGTCACATTCATTGTTGCTCCGGTTAATAAGAGGAAAACTATAGTAATTGCCGAGAGAACGAACATTACCATACGATCATCGATTATATAGTCGTAAATCACTAACCGCTTGTCCCTACAAAAGTAAAAGAAAAGCCATGGAGCCATGGTGGCGGTTAAGACGAGGAGTGAGAGAGGGTGCCAGAGGAGGCCTAGAAAGAGAACTGCGAGCATGACAACGGCGTAGTTGGTGAGGAAGTGGTCGAGATTTGTTATGAGCCGTCCGATTGTTTCTTCAAGGGTTGTTGGAGAAGCGAAAAGGTGGCGGTTGAGCATATCCTTCCAGGGCCGTTGATTTGCAACGCCTGGTCTTGGCCGTTGGTTTGCATGGGAAATGTACTCCAAGTTTGCGCCTAGTGGCGAAGGTGACTTGGCGATTGTGCCATACATAGTCATTTCGCGACAAATTTTCTCCTTATGGTTTTATGTAAAATAAATGTTGATTCAAGAATAAATATAACTAAAGGAAAGGAGAGTTTTTCTTCTTCTTGGTACATATAGGAATGATGAGTTAGGTGTATATATAATGTAAAATTATGAACCATTCAACTATGCAAGATGAAAACATTATTGTGAAAGGGTGCAACTTCATTGTACAAAAATGCCAAGTAGAAAAATTCACTTTTTTTAAGACGGTATGGACTAGGGACCCGATCGACCCCGACAAGTGCAACAACCCTTGTCGAAAAGGATCATTTCTAAAGGATAAAAGACTACATATATTGTGACTTTGTTGGGGTGTAATTATGTAACGACGCAAAGGTAAAGACGGTATGGACTAGGGACCCGATCGACCCGGACAAGTGCAATGTAATTATGTAACGACGCTAAGGTAAAGACGATTAACTACCTATGCCACCATGTGGGTGTTACTATTTGATACCTATCCTGTTTTTTTTCTTACTATATATATTTTTAACGATTTGATTACCTTATTTTATAATTTTTTCAATTTGGATAACACTTTATAATAAACTTTCCAATTTAGATATCATCGTCTAAACTAATAATAAAATCATGTCACGTGACATCACGTGCTTAAAAAACGTTAACGTGAGAGGGTTATTTTGTTATTCTGCACCAAAATATATCAGGATAGAAAAACGTTTTTCTTCAATTTCACACATAACAAAAATCAGCACATAGCCTAAATTTGAAGGAAAAAATTATTACTGAATGATATATTTTGAGGCAGAATGACAAAATTACCCTCACACGTTCAAGTTTACCAAGCACGTGATGTCATGTGACATGATTTCGTGATTAATTTAGACATTGCTACCTAAATTGGACAGTTTATTATAGTGCGGTACCCAAATTGAAAAAGTTGAAATGTGGTTAACCAAATCGTTAGCAGAAATATAGTTTGGTATACTAAATGTATTTTTTTCCGTAAAAACTATATATTGGCCATTATTTTCTTAATTAACTCTTATAGTCTCATAGATGATACTATTCCGTTTCAATTTATTTGTCCACAATGGACACAATGAGAATCCGTACATTTTAAGATGTAAAAAATTGTAACTAAATACTAAATTGCTAAAATGATAAATTTGAAAAAACTTTAATATACTCAAATTTAATTTGATCTTGTAAATTTTTTTTCAAAATTTATCATTTCGGCAATTTAACTAGTGTAATTCCAACAAAACATATAAATAAAAAAGGCAAAAAACTAAAAAAAAATCTGTAAGATTTAAAATCCGTTTCAGTACTAAAATTTCTTTTGGGTATTTATTATTAGAAATATATATTTGATTGGAAAAGATCTGTAAGATTTAAGATCCGTTTGTTATCAATTTTTCCAGTCAAAAAACTGTTTTCAGAAAACAGTATGAAAAAAACTTGATTTCTAAAATATACATGAATGTTCGGCAAAAACTTAAAAAAATTAACTTTCAACATATTGATTTTTTTACATTAGATAATAACATTTTGCTTTTTCAATCAAAATAACTTTATAAGCCATTTTTTTGATAAAATTTTCAAATATTATATTTAAACGAACAAGTAATACGTCAAGTGAATATAACTAGAAAATCTAAAAGAAAAAAGTACGAACAAAAAGTATTCTTAATCTAGATTTTTAAAAGCTAAAAAAACACAGTGATAGCAAACGCATGTAACTTTTTAAAATAAAAAAGACTAAAAAAGTTAAGAAAAAAAGTTGACGTCAAACATGCACTTAAAATATATTTTATGCTACTTTACTGTTATTGTTTCTACAATTTAAATATTTTTTTATTATTACTTTCGGGTTATCTATATAATGAGCCATATGTAATTCATTATAATACAACAAGTACAATACAATTATTCTACCATAATATTCTACAATAATATTCTACATTTTACCTCTACTTTTTTTCTTTTTAATATATTTTAACAGTATTTGTACTATACAACTATAATAATGTAGGTATGTTAGATCAAGATGCTATTAAAGTATTGATGCATTTTTGAGCAAAAATGTTACTACAATGAAATGTTGGCATGTTTCACTTTCGAGTCTCCCATATTAAGCGGAAAATGAATTTAACTAAGTATTTTAATAAGAAATTAAAGATTTATTTGCTATGCAATATTTTGTTACAGAGTATCATTTGAGTATATATATATAGTTAATATCTTGAAGCATGTTTTTTTCCTTGTGTATGTAGGAGTCGTCTTTTATAAATAAACTATTGACGTTATCGTATTCTTGTGGGAAGCTCGTCCTCGATCAGCTGACGAGCCCACTTGTCATGTATCTTTTAACGATGATCTTTCCGTGCTCTGGTGTTGAAGCGGTTTCGACACTCTTCACATTTGAACCTAGGGTTTTCATTTTGATGTCTTCCCTCGTAGTGTTTGTCCATATCATCAAGTGAATTAGTTTTTCATTAGGTAAATATGAAAAACTAGCATGCTAGCATCACTAGTGAAAATCTGTGATTTAAGTTAAAAAGAATTAGTTTTTCATTAGGTAAATATGGCAAGTTGTTTGTGCAACTCGGTGTTGAAGGGAGCGATATAGAAGCAAGGGTCATGCTGTCGGAGTTGAGGTGATTGACGATAAGGCTCCAAAGATGGATGACATTGAGGTAAACCCAACTGAGGAAAAGGCGGAGACGGAGGAAGTCACCGTGGACAAGAATGAGTGTCGCATAGAAATTCCTTTTGCTTGTTTCAAAATCATCAAGAGACAATTTGTTTCAAAAATAAAAATTATTAGGACTTCATTATAAGGAGTATATAAACTAAAAGAATACGACATTCGATAGATAGTATATATAGTTAATATTTAATACAGATCATGATTTGTGATGTATTTATATAATAACATGGAAGAAAATGTAAGTTATATGTGTATAGAGTGACATGAACATATTTATCAAATGGAAAATTGCAAAAATCTATTGAAGTCGAGTTTATCATTTAAGGGAGAATAATCTATCTACTACCTAATAAATATGTACACATTAACTTTAGAAATTAGCTGGTTATTATTTAGATTTAATAAAATCCTTTATGTTATCGATTATTTCAACTTTACTAGCTTGGTTTAGAAATTAGCTGGTTATATATTATTAACCATTGGTAGTAAAGTGCATACTAAATGTATTTTTTTTCCATTTATGTTATCGATTATTTCAATTTTACTAGCTTGGTTTTGCATATGTACAGTACTTTGAAATTAAAGTAAATACCAGTTACCACTTAGTATTAGTTTATATATAGTAATATTTTTAGTACTAAAAGAATAAATTAAACTAAGATTTAATATAATGGGCCTATCAAATCATGTATATATAAACAAAAACCAAAATTAAAATTGACGAAATTGCAGTTGCTATATCTCACGAAATTCCTATATAGCAAGTGTTATACTCAAATGACGTGCAATCGAACAATCGAACGAAGTGATAAATAATTGGAAGAAAAAAAACTTTATTGTATGTAAAGTTTTCTTAACCTAGATCGAAGTTAATTTGTCTCCCAACTGACATATGGAATCCAACAAGAAATTCTATAACTTCTTCGAAGTCCGACTTTAAATAATCCATGATTGGATTTAGGGAATAATTCAAACCCGAATAAAATCCGTTCCTACATACAATATGACGTGTGCATTCTCGTTAATTATTAACGGGTTAATAGAAAAAATTGTAGGGAAGATCGAAAGGGGAGAACGGAAAAAAACATTTGAAGAGTTATTAGGCCAAAAACGAAGGAGGAAAAAGGTTTAGAAATTTATACTCTTTTAATTGTTCTTCTTAGCAATACAATTATGGAAATTAACGCAATATCACGACCAGCCATGGACGAGAGTTTTGAAGGCGATGTAGTTTCCAAATCGTTGGTGTCTTATAGCTTGTCAAGGCAATAAGTAATGTTTCGTTCACTATCAGTTAAAGTCAATAAAATGTCAAAAAGTCGTTAGAAATCCGTCACCAATTGAACAAATTGTGAGAAGTTGTCACGAAACGACCAAAATATTTCTTTAATTATTTAGTCGTAAAACGCGAATAGCCTTCCTAGTTTTTAATGTCTCGCTTAAAAGTCCTTCTCAACGGGTCTCATTTCCATTCTTTTTATAATAATTGTTGACTTAGGATTGATAAACACATGATTACAAAAAAAAAAAAAAGGGATTGATAGACACATTAGGCCTGCAAAAATTTGAGTCCAAATGAGACAAGTTTATTAGTATTAAGATCAATTTACTGCATTTTCTAAGCAACTTCCTTTATGTATTAAACAAGTCTCAGAGTCATACATTTATCTTGATCATGTCAAATTAATAATGGTTTAGCACTAATATCAACTTTTGAACTCATCCCATTTCAAACCGTGCAATACAATCCTGTTTCGGATGGCAACATTGGTCCGTAACCAGTTTTTGATATCAATCTCACTTTTTTTTCTTTTCACTATAGTAAATTCTCTCAATTTCTCGATAAATCGGTTTGGTTACGACTTAACCAACATAGCTTATGAGGGAGATGCTTCACCAGCAATCGGCGCCATTGATTTTAACAGTGTTACCTACCAAAGCCGTGTTGGCTGGGCTACGTATACCGAGAAAGTTCGTATGTGGGACTCAAAAACAAGAAAGTTATCTGATTTTGATACCCATTTTTCTTTCGTAATCAATACTCTAGGTAGACCAGTATATGGTCATGGCCTAGCTTTCTTCCTTTCTTCGGCCGATTTTCACATCCCACCAAACTCAGCTGGCGGGTTCTTGGGATTGTTTAATACAACCACTAGAGACTTTGCATCTAACCAAATCATAAGCATCGAATTCGATTCTTACTCTAACGAAGAGTGGGACCCACCGTATGAACATGTCGGGATCAACAACAATTCGATAGTCTCGGCTGTTGCCACTCCTTGGAATGCTAGTTTGCATAGTGGATACACTGCAGATGCTTGGATAACATATAACGCAAGTACAAAAAACTTGACTGTTTCTTGGTCCTATAGAATGGGCCCTAATTTTCCTCAAAACTCGAGCCTTACTCACCATATTGACCTAATGAATATTCTTCCCGAATGGGTAAGGATCGGATTTTCTGCTGCTACGGGTCAAAATGGGGAGAGACATACACTTCTGTCATGGCAGTTTTATTCAAGTTTGGATGGTAGGGAAAATGGTGGGGGAAAAGCCAAAGAAGTCGGTTTAATACTTGGACTTACTATTCCATTGGGTCTTATTTTTATCTTGGGTCTTGTATTTTTATCCGTCTTTTGGTGGAAATCGAAAAGAAATGTTAGATTAAAACAGTCAGAGAATCTGACTTCGATGAATTATGATCTGGAAAGAGGGGCAGGACCGAAGAGATTTTCTTACAAATCTCTTGCTATTGCCACAAACAGTTTCTCCGAAGAGAGGAAATTGGGTGAAGGCGGATTCGGTTGTGTATACAAAGGTTACTTGACCGATGTTGATCTAACAATAGCCGTGAAGAAAATATCAAGGGGATCAAGACAAGGCAAGAAAGAGTACGTTACCGAGGTAAAAACTATTAGCCAACTAAGGCATCGAAACTTGGTGCAACTTTTGGGTTGGTGTCATGACCAATCCCAATTTCTTCTTGTGTATGAGTTTATGCCTAATGGAAGCTTAGATGCTCACATCTTTGGTAAAAAAGCTCCTCTCAAATGGGTTGTGAGGTATAAGATCACCTTAGGCATAGCCTCGGCCTTGCTCTATTTACATGAAGAGTGGGAGCAGTGTGTTGTGCATAGAGACATAAAATCAAGTAATGTGATGTTAGATTCAAACTTTAATGTAAAGCTTGGGGACTTTGGGTTAGCTCGGCTCATGGATCATGAGCTCGGCCCACAAACAACAGGCCTAGCGGGAACTTTGGGTTATCTAGCCCCCGAGTATATAACTACCGGGAGGGCTAGTAAAGAATCGGATGTTTACAGCTTTGGTGTTGTGATTCTGGAAATTGTGACAGGTAAGAGATCGAATGATATAAAGGTTGGAGACTTGGGGTTAGTCGAGTGGGTATGGGATCTATATGGAAAAGGAGAGGTTCTTTCAAGTGTTGACGAGAGGCTAAATGGGAACTACGAGGTAGATCAAGTCGAGTGTTTGATGATGGTGGGCTTATGGTGTGCTCACCCGGACCGAGACCTTAGACCTTCAATAAGGCAAGCTATCCAAGTGCTACATTTTGAGGCTACACTACCAAATATTCCGACTAAGATGCCTGTTGCTATATATCACGTACCTAGTTTATCGAGCAGTGCGGGAAACCCTCCCTTGTCGACTTGTTCGATCATAGATGTTGGCCGTTGAAGAACTTGTTCGTCCATGGGGATTCTCTTTAAATTTTACTTTTTTCAAATTTATGTTTATTGATGAAGTGCTTAAAGTGTTGAACTATCCTTTTCTTTTTCTTCATGGTTTTGTAAGTAAAATGATTGTAAATATTCTTCTTCTATACCTTTTGGCTTTTCCATTGTTTCTATTATCATTCTGTAAAAAGAATAAGCAAAAAATGGTGTGTTTTGAATTAAAAAAAACATAGTATAAAGTTTTAAAAGTAGTAAATTAAAAATATTTATTTATATTATTGTTACATTTTTTGTTTTTTTTTACATAAAAGAGTAAATACTACTAGATTTTTATAGTAAAGATTATAAATAAATAAAAATGTTATAAGTATTCGTTACAAAAAATTATACAGGTATATTATAACAACGTTAATAATTAAATATATATAAGTTTTTTAGTTTATTTGTCTATATAATATATTTTAATATTTCGTTTTGAATCGGTAGCATACCGAACTCACCAAACGAATACCGAAACCGAACCGACTTTCAATGATCGGTTCGGTTTGTACTGTACCGTAATGTCAGTATACCAAACTTTTGATACCGACTTAATTAATTCGGCTCGAAAAACAATCGATTAGTAGAAGTCGGTAAAAAAGTCACCCATGCATAGTGTTTTTGATCAAGGCCCAAAATAAAAGGGGCATCAAAACTCTATTTGTTTGTAATACATAAATATAGTTTGGTCAAAAGTAAAATATAAACATGACAAAATTACTTAGTATTTTAATCCCCAGCCACAACAAAACTTTTGAAAGCTTATTTCTAGAAAATCTTCTTTCTCAAAAAGAAAAATTGTTTTGATCGAACAATATATTGTAATAGTGAAACACAGTTTTTAAGTTATTTTTCTAAACCGGAGAATTCTTTTTTGGGAAAAATCCTGCGCTCGAAAAAAATTCTTTCTTTCCCTAAGAATGATTATTTAAATTGTTCTAATTTAAAAACTCTTGTTTTTTTTTTAGAAAATTTATCGCTCAAATACATTGTTTCGAAAAGTAGCTTAGAATATCTTGCTAAAGGATTAAATTTCTCACTGTGAGCAGTGTATGGTCGATTTGTTAATTTACAAAAATGATTCTGTCACAACATTTTTTACATGTATATTTAAACATTTATTAGATTTATCAAATTTTGGACTTGGTTAATACTTAAATTATACACATTCTTTGCTAACTTGGTTGGCATTCACAAAATAATTACATATTTGTGATCTTTCACCTTTTAATTTTTTGTAAAACATATGTCATCACTGAAACTTTTCTATGAATTTTTTTTTATATTAATGGTGGGGGAAACCAAATTATTTATTTATTAATAATGATGGAAAAATAAAAAAGTGGGGGAAAAGAAAATCAGAGTATTAATTATGAAAATCAGAGTATTAATTATGAAAAGAACTTTTTTTTTATATATTAATGGTGGGGGAAACCAAATTTTTTATTTATTAATAATGATGGAAAAATAAAAAAGTGGGGGAAACCAAACTTTTCACAACTTGTTCCGCAAATTTATAAACTTTTATATTATATTGTATTCAAATTTTAAAACATATGGGCATAATATTGTTTTAGATAATTTTTCTAAGATTTAATGTTTAATTTACACTAATTTATACATTTATTCCAAAATAAATTGCGTGTGGATTTTTTTAAAAAATTAATTATTGGAATGTATTGATACATATATTATAGTAATTGAACAATTTTTTTCAAATTTTTTAGAAATTTTTTTTTGATAAAATAAGTAAGAGGGCACAGAAGGGGGTAGAGAATAAATGATAGAATATTTGGACTCCATCGTAGACCATTCATACAAATAACGACTAATTGAAAAAAATATTTCAAGTTTACATTTTTAACGACCATTCATACAAATAACGACTCATTGAAAAAAATATTTCAAGTTTACATTTTTAACTTAGGCTCTGTTTGTTTTGAAAAATTAGAAAACTATCATAAAACAAAAAGAATTTAAAAGTTTAAGATTATTAAGATTATTTCATGTTTTCTCTTTCCCTTTAGTTAAACTCACCAATACTATTTACTCCATGGTCATCCCATGCTTATAGTTAAATTAAACAACTAAATATTTGGTAAAATTGACCCAAAAAAATTGAATATATCTTGTGAAATATAAGAATTTATTAAAATTTACAACCTGTTAAGAAAGATTAAGAAAGAAAATAGTAATGCACTTATTTACTTTACAAGATATTCAATAAAGGTTTACATAATATTCCCTTCAAAAAATTACTTTCATATCAAACTTTAAAAATAAAAAACTTTACAATTATATTAGCTGTTAAATGAGTTAGCTAAATTATAAACTTCTTAATTAACCAATAGGCATTGGTTAGTTTTTACCTTAAATAATATAGAAGATTTACTAAAAAGGATTATTAACTTTTAGTATAATATGTTTTCACTGGTTTTTCTTGTTTTTTCCTAGTCAGTTTAGGTTTAGCTCTCTTTTTATTTGGTCTCCATTCCTACTTCTTGAAAGATTAATTTAGAGAGAGAGATAATGAAGAAAAAGAAAGAAAAGTCCATAAAAGAAAAGCCTTTTTTTGCAAACCTACCTGAAAATATCATCAATGATATATTTCTCCCGTACCAGTCAAAACCCTAATTAGTTGCATCAGGGGCGGCCCGGCTCCTAAACTTGTCAAAGACTTAAAAAATTTCGTTGCTCATAGTATCAAGCAAAAAATGTTGATATATTTGTCCTTTCATTTTGGTAATTAAATTTCATGATTTAAACAACAAAGAAGTAAAATTGAGCTAAACAAACGGTGTTCATAGGCATAAAACAATTGTTATTGTATCAAAAAGGCATAATATTAGAAATGTCAAAAATAAATTGATGTTTTTTTGCAAACCTACCTGAAAATATCATCAATGATATATTTCTCCCGGTACCGGTCAAAACCCTAATTAGTTGCATCAGAGGCGACCCGGCTCCTAAACTTGTCAAAGACTTAAAAAATTTCGTTGCTCATAGTATCAAGCAAAAAATGTGGATATATTTGTCTTCTCATTTGGGTAATTAAATTTCATGATTTAAACAACAAAGAAGTAAAATTGTGCTAAACAAACAGTGTTCATAGGCATAAAACAATTGTTATTGTATCAAAAAGGCATAAGATTAGAAATGTCAAAAATAAATTGATGTTTTTTGCAAACCTACCTGAAAATATCATCAATGATATATTTCTCCCGGTACCAGTCAAAACCCTAATTAGTTGCATCAGGGGAGGCCCGGCTCCTAAACTTGTCAAAGACTTAAAAAATTTCGTTGCTCATAGTATCAAGCAAAAAATGTTGATATATTTGTCTTCTCATTTGGATAATTAAATTTCATGATTTAAACAACAAAGAAGTAAAATTGAGCTAAACAAACCGTGTTCATAGGCATAAAACAATTGTTATTGTATCAAAAAGGCATAAGATTAGAAATGTCAAAAATAAATTGATGTTTTTTGCAAACGTACATGAAAATATCATCAATGATATATTTCTTCCGGTACCGGTCAAAACCCTAATTAGTTGCATCATGGGCGGCCCGGCTCCTAAACTTGTCAAAGACTTAAAAAATTTCGTTGCTCATAGTATCAAGCAAAAAATGTTGATATATTTGTCTTCTCATTTGGGTAATTAAATTTCATGATTTAAACAACAAAGAAGTAAAATTGAGCTAAACAAACAGTGTTCATAGCCATAAAACAATTGTTATTGTATCAAAAAGGCATAAGATTAGAAATGTCAAAAATAAATTGATGTTATAGAGGATTGAATTTGGGTCTTTGGAGAATTAGGGGGTGGCATAACCATTCAGCCTATATATAAATATGTGATTAATAAACAATATGTATTAATTTTTACATGTTACCCATAATATTTTTTTTTCTCTTTGCCCAAGTCCCAAGATTTGTTGGAGTTGGGCCTGAGCCGGCCCTGAGTTGCATGCATGTTTGCAAATTATGGCTTTATTTGATTTCAAACCCAACATTTATTAATACCCATCTCCAAAAATCAAATCTTTCTAAAAATGACCACAAGCTTATCTTTAGTCTCGCTCGTTATAGTCACTACGAAGCCGAAGACCCTTCTGTTGGATATGACTTAATTAAGTCATTATCGGTTCATAACGAGAGTAATGTCGTTGTACTTGATGACCCTCTCAAAAGTGTTAAGTTACTTGGCTCAATGGAAACTTATGATAGTGAAGTCTTGGTTAATACAAAATTGTATAAGCAAGAAAACACGAAATAACAAGATGGAGAAATTTTCTTATATTTTAATAATAATCAAAATCTATCAAAACACGCGCACAACTCGCAGGGCCGGTTTTTGGCCTAGGCCCCCAAAAACCGTATTGTCTCCCAAGATCGCCTCCAATAAGCATTATCTAAAATTTCTAAACAAGTTTTATTTTAGTTTCCAAAAGATTCAGATACGTTTCTTACTTTCTTCTACTTAAATTTTAAAAGTATCATCTTCGAAACGCGTTTTCGAAAAATGTTGATAGGTGCCCGAAACAAGAGCATTCAAGTAATTCGGGATTATACATTTCTATATATTCGTTTCTTCACTTTTTCCTCTCTTTTTTTTACATTGGTTTCTTAAAAAATAATTTAAACCTTGGTTTCCACTTCTTTTTTTATTTTTATCAAACTTTGAGTAATTTTGAATTTGTTAATAAATCCACATATACAGTTTGTAGCGCTTGAAAATTGACAAAAAAAAGAAGTAGAAACCAAGGTAAGAAAGAAAAAATTAAAAAAACAAGACAAAAGAAAACGGTTGAAACCACGACACATAATAAACAAATAACATTAAGAAATCAAGGTAAAAAAAAAAACGAAAAAACAAAGGTAATAAAAGTTTATAAACCCCAATACATTCTCATATTATACAAAAAAAAAAATACAAAAAACAAGGAAATCAATAAATATTCATTATAACGGATAAACAAAATGTTACACAGAGTCAACAAAATACAAAATACAAGATAGTGCCGGTTTTATATAAATAAATCTGCCAACAATATTGTATCTCCGTCAGACAAACGCATAAGCCACATATACAATTTGTAGCGCTTGAAAATTAACAAAAAAATAAGTAGAAACCAAGGTAAGAAAGAATTTTTTTAAAAAACAAGATAAAAGAAAACGGTTGAAACCATGATACATAACAAACAAGCAAACAAAATTAAGAAATCAAGGTAAAAAAAAAAGGGAAATAAATAAATTTTCATTATAACGGATAGACGAAATGTTACACAGAGTCAACAAAATACAAAATACAAGATAGTGCCGGTTTTATATAAATAAATCTGCCAACAATACTGTATCTCCGTCAGACAAACGCATAAGCCACATATACAATTTGTAGCGCTTGAAAATTAACAAAAAAATAAGTAGAAACCAAGGTAAGAAAGAAAAAATTTAAAAACAAGAAAAAAAAGCGGTTGAAACCACGATACATAACATAAAAAACAAAATTAAGAAATCAAAGTAAAAAAAAAAATAACAAGGAAATAAAAAAGTTTTCGTTATAACGTATAAACGAAATGTTACGGAATACAAAAGACGAGACAGTACCGATTTCATATAAATAAATATGCCGACTACGTGGTCGGACCGCATAAGAAAACCGTCATGGCGCGTAGAAGGGGAAAGATAACCCAAAAAAAAAAAAAACAAGACAACAAAAGCGGTTGAAACCACTATACATAACAAAAAAAAAACAAAATTAAGAAATCAAGATAAAAAAAAAATACAAAAAACAAGGAAATAAATAAGTTTTTGTTATAACGGAATACAAAATACGAGATAGCGCCGATTTCATATAAATAAATATGCCGACTACGTGGTTGGTCGGACCACATAAGAAAACCGTGGCGGCGGCGTAGAGAGGGAAAGATAACCCCAAAAAAAAAAAAAAAACAAGAATGGTAGGAGGACTGAATTTCACTCCCTCACTAGCTTCATTCAAAACCAGAGCTTCTTGGGACACAAAAAAAAGGCTAACTTATAACCCACAAAGAACTTATCCCAAAATTCCCAAAACACTAAAACCCAACACCAATTCACAAAATAAACCACCATCTCTTAATATTACCACTCAATCTCTTACTAAACCTGTTGTTTTACTAAACCCGTCTCTTCTTTTGAGCCGAAAGGACCAAAAACTTGATAATGGTACGGTTTTTATGGGGTTTTTCTTTTCTGCAGTAACGGCACAAAGTCCCGTTTTCAAAAATTTGTTATTTTTTTTCAAATTTTGATTAATAATTAAATTTACAAAAATATATATTCAGTTGTTATTTTTTTTTCAAATTTTGATTAATAATTAAATTTAGGTAGTATCCACCAGGGTTGTATATTTTTATTTGGGTTTTTATTGTGTTGTAAAATTTGTTTTTAATTTATTAAATCATAATTTGTCTAATATATAATAAAAATTGAAAAATTAAATTAGTTATTGAAAATGTATCATCTAACCCTCCATTTTTTAATCTAATCGTTGTAAAGGTGACTGGACATTGTACGGTCTAACTCAATAACTGCACAAAATGGGGACCCGTCTTTATGCGATAATTGGTTTTAAAAATGATAAGTGTATAAAATATTATGTGAAATTGTTGTTTAGGTGAATGATTAGGGTGTACTTATGTATGTTTACATAATTTGCTAAAATTTGGAATTGTTGTTTAGGTAAACAAGAGGGATATAGATTATTTATGTGTACAGTTATTTATAATCGGTGTTTAGGAAAATGATAAGGGTATAAAATATTATTTGGAATTGTTGTTTAGGAAAATGACAAGGGTGTAAATTTTTGTATGTAAATCGTAAATCGCATAGCGGTTTACGATTACTTCACTATCTCTTAATACAATTATTCAAACTGTTACTAAACCTGTGGTATCGCTAAACCCGTCTCTTCTTTTGAGCCGAAAGAAGCAAAAACTCGATAAAGGTACGGTCTTTATGCAATAATTGTTTATGAAAATGATATGGTGTTTTTGTTTAGGAATATGATAAGGGTGTAAAGTATGTATGTTTACATAATATAGGGATTTGGAATTGTTGTTTAGGCAAATGGGATGGATATAGATTATTTATGCATACAATGATTTGGAATTGTTGTTTAGGCAAAATGATAAAGGGTATAAATTATGTATGTATTCAGTAATGTATACTTGTTTATGAAAATGGTAAGGTTATATGTACGTATACAGTGATCTGGAATTGTTGAAGGTACAATCTATTATGCAATAATAGTTTATGAAAATGATAAAAGGTGTATTAAGTATGTATACAATGAATTGGTATTGTTGTTTATGAAAATGATAAGGGTATAATTTTAGGTATGTATGTAATGATTTAAAATTGGGATTCAGGAAGATGATAAAGGTGTAACTTATGCTTGTATACAATGAAATGGAATTGTTGTTTACGAACATCATAAGGGTATAAGTTATGTGTGTTCACGATGATATATTGATATGAGATTGTTAGTTGTGCAATTTTGCGTTTATTATCTAATGGGTGTTTCTAGTCACCCAGAAAGGTAAAACCTTTATGCTTTAGTTGCTTATTATAACGATTGGGATCTATATATGTTTAGGGTGATGTGGAAGTGTTAGGGTTGCAAATTGAGTCCATTACTAATGAGTGTTTCTAATCACTCAGATAGGTGAAACCTTTATGCTTTAGTTGCTTCAAATAACGATAGGTATTTAAAATATGTATACATACAATGATTTAAAATCATTGTTTAGGAAAATGAAAAGGTGTGATATTAATTATTAAGCATGTATGAAAATTGTAGTTATGCAATTTTTGAGTTCATTATCTAATGGGTGTTTGTAATAACTCATGACGGTAACATCTTTGAGCTATAGTTGCTAGGGAAATAGAATATGTATGCTTACAATGTTGTGGTCAGGTGGAAGTGTTAGTTCTGAAATTTTAAGTTTCAACTAACTCAAAAAAGATGAGACCTTTATGTAATGTTTACTTAGAATAATGACAAGGATTTGACAATTTGTTTGCAAATACTTGATGAAGGTACAACCTTTTATTCAATACGGAGTGTTTGCTTAGGAATGGGATATAAAATTCTGTAAGTTAAGAATGATGTAGAAACGTTGGCAATTACAAGTCATCTATTGGCTGTTTCATTAAACTCGACAAGGTACTACCTTCGTGTGTTATATTTTCTTTGAATTGTGAATTGTGATAGGGTTTTCAAAATCTGTATGTATATAGTAATTAGGAAGGGTGAAATCTGCAAATTTGAGTCCATTATATTATGGGTGTTTATAATAACTCAGAAAGGTAAGACCTTTATGCTTTAGTTGCTTAGAATTTTGCAGGGATATAACATATGTCTGTATACAATGATGTGGGTAGTGATGGTTCTGAAATTTAAGTTCATCTAATTGGTATTTCAATTTACTCAGAAAGGTACGCTTAGAACAATGACAGGGATTTGAGAACCTATATGCATAAATTAATGTGGCAGGGTTAGGAACTAAGTAGTTCATCTCTGGGTCATCTAATTGAGTTTTTGAACTCAGAAAGGTAAAGCTGTGTAAATAAAATCATGCAATTTGACGACCGGTCTAATTCACAAAATGTTGTATGTACCTTAGAAAGGTGTCCCCTTTATGCAATTTTTGTTCGGGGAAATGATAGGGATACAAAATGTTGAATGTACATTGTGATGTGGCCTTGCCAGTTCTGCAAATTTGAGTCATTTAATGGATGTAGCTTTAAAAAACAAGTGGATGTGTGTTGATAATTAGATTATGTGGATATTATGATACTTATCATATCTGCATAAATTTGTTATTAAGTGTCATCACTCATTTTCTTATGTATATATTTGTTTCTGCTAAATGGATTTAATTTCCATTAATCGATTTCGGTTTTATTTGGATTATCTGAAGGGAAATCAGAGGAAACAACGTATTTAGGCTTCGAGACATGGTTGGCGAGTCCACCAAAAGTAGAGAGCCCTCGTTCCATTTACAATGCTGCTCAATTGGCTTATATTGGGGATAGCATCTATGAGGTTCGAAACTAGAATTATTTCTCTTGGGAAGTGCAGATTGCAAAACGGTCTTTATGCATAATTATGAAACTAGAAAATGATATGGCAAATGCGGACATGTAATTTTAGTGGTAGATCTGCTATTCTGAGGCATTTCCCGAGTGTACTGTTTCTAAATAGGTATATGTGTTTGCCAACTAGATCATGTTCTTTTTAATGCTTAGTACTAGAGTATAAGGTTAAACGTTTGCTCTATGTTTAAAGGTTTAAACACAGAGAAAGAGTAATTATCTTTTAAGTTGGGAATATATAATCTATATGATCAAATATTGGGGGTAAAGAAGCTCCTTCTGTACAGGGAACATATTTCCCTTGATGGAGTTCATTCTCAAAACTGTTAGCCAAAATAATCCTATATTTTTTCTACCTTCATTTTTGGAAAAATCTATGCCTTGAAATTGAATCCTGGTTCTATGCCTTCATTTTTGCTGATGTGCTTATTCTCGTCCTCGTAGTGTAAGTTGGTGATTTTTTTTCTTTTTTGAGCTAGTCCAGTTATATGCTAGGAGGCATTTTTTGTTTCCACCACTAAACATTGAAGAGTATAATGACCGTGTCATGGCAGTTGTACGTTGCGAGGCACAGGTATGAACTACACATATTTCATCATCTTAGATGGATCACAGTCTATCTTATTCTATTCATTCCTTTTATTCCCTCCCTATATATTTACTGTAATAAGAAGTTCGTATAATTGTGGTTGATTGATCTCTTACAGGATGCAATGCTTCAAAAGCTCATTGATGAGAAATACTTGTCAGAAGACGAGAGGTAGGATTGATGTAACCGTTGATTTTTTTTCTTTTTTAAGTTTGCTGTCCTCCCCATATATATTAACATAGAGGGACCAGACCCAGAAATACAGATATTCAAAAAGAAACAGCCAGCTTATATAAGCTGTCATTACATAGCCAGACTAGAAACAGAAAGGAAAAAAAGTAAGCTTTTCCAAACAGAAGTCGGTTTGAACTATAGTTTAGAAGATGCAATAGTTGTTTGAAAATTTCAGTTCTAAACATCTACTATCATAGTTTACTTGAATGAATGAACTGAAATCTGATTCGGCGGTTTTATTGAACAAGGAACCCTAATTTTTACTACGATGCTTATATACTATGCTTTTTGCCAATATTGTCTTGAGTTTTCTTGTTAAGTGTTGTATAGGTCCTTTCATTTAAAAATTACTTGTCAAACTTATGAAATATTTAATCTTTAATCTCTACTGTAGAGATGTCCTTCGTTGGGGTAAAAATATAGGTTCTTCTAAAACTCGGACCAAAAAGCGTGTTGGTGCAGCACTGTACAATCGTGCATCTTCACTTGAAACACTGGTGAGTTCCTGTTGATTATACAGAGTAATTCTATTTTAAATACCATATCCTCATATAAAAAAAAAAGGCATACTGGTACGTATAACTAGAACGAACGACTTGTTTTACATGGCATTGAATGAGGTTTCTCTAATTTTAACAAGCTATGGTTTTTATATGTAGGTTGGTTATCTATATCTGACAGATAAAAATCGTTTGGAGGAAGTTATGCTCAAATTGGGTTTCTCATGCAACTGAACTGATTGAGGACTAAGTGTAACGAGTCCGGACAGGGGACAGAGGATAGAAAAGGAGAGGGATGAGGGAAGATTAACAAAAATATTAGAAAGGGGCTAATCTATGGACTATTTAGAAAGCGAGGGGGTTAAGTGCAAGAAGTGAAACTTCAAGGATGACTCTGCAATTTAGTTGAATTACAAGTAGTATAAATAGTCTTCATAATATGAATCTTAATTTCCTTTCTTAAGTTCCGAATTTATTTTAAATTTCGTTTTTTTAAATTCTGCATTTCAATTATTAGTACTTAGATCTTGTAACTTCAATTTATGAGTTGATATATAAAGAAAATATTCCCTTAAAACATATTCGTTTTGTTCTTTTTCCGTTATTAAGTGAACTTTACAAGTGAGCTCCTTACAATGAGTTGGTGGTAAGTTTATATTTTAGTTTTAATGTCGGGGATATGGATTTAACTCTATATTAGTTGGAGCTTTTTGGTAGTAGTCGTGACCAACAGCCATCAGCTGTCGGCTCGTTGGTAAGGCGAGAGCTTTAAGCCCGATTTCTGGTAGCGCACCCCCCACAGAAGGACCACCCGACGAAGGGTGGACGGAGAAAGCTACAGGCCCAAAACCTTCGATCCTTCTTTCTAAATGGGTTGGAGTGCCCTTTCAAAATAGGGGCTATCCGTTCTTTGCTCACATAAGCTTTGATGAACCTGCAGTGCGGTTTAGTTTAGTTTGCCTTGGTTAGAACATCTCCTATCTCAAAACATAATTTTTTTCAAAATTTGAGAATTATTGTATAAAAAATGGATGCATCGGTAACCCTATAAATTTCTTAAATTTCAGGAAACATAAAATTCATCTTATATACGAGGAATGTATATGATTATCTAGATGAATATAATAGTAAAAAATTATTACGGGGTCCATATTTTTTTATGGTTGTAATATTGTTATACTTATTAAATGATAATAAACAAATAAAAAGAAATAATGCAGGGTTATTATAAGTAAATTAATGTTAGATTTGAGGAAATGGTTAAAGATACTGATGCGGTTGCTTATACTTACGCCATCTTATTTTTTGTAAGCGAAGATCAGGTAAAAAAGGATTGCAAAGTATTTCAAACTCTTGTCACTCAATGTTTATACAAAGCTTACCAACCATCTCATCTCAACAATTCAACAATGACAGTAAACACATTCACATTATGTCTTTTTAGCATTTTTAACATTTTTAGCATTTTTTGACAAGTGTCTGCCTCTTTCTCGTCGTGCTTGTTTAGAAAATACTTCCGTTACTATTTAATTATCCATTATAAAACTACGTGCAATTTTGACCGGACAATAACTTGTATCAAAATTGTCATAATAAAATTTTAATAGAAGTACACATATCTGGTACAAAATCACTCAAACGCTGTTATAGAAGTACACGCTCCAACTATCGAAACTCAGGTATTCCCTCCGTTCCCATTTAATTGTCCACTACAAAACTACGTGTAATTTGACCGTCTTATAACTTGTATCAAAATTGTCGAAATAGATTTTTTTTAAAATTTAATATTTGAACTATATAATAAACTTTTAAAAAATTTCATTCCGACAATTTTGATACAAGTTCTTGACCGATCAAAATTGCATGTAATTTCGTAATAGACAATTAAATAATAACGGATAAGTATTGTTTAACTAAGCAATTCAGTCGTTTATTATTTACTCTTTTTAACATTACACTTTCCATAGTGTATGCAATATACGCCATGTTGCCTAATAATATCACTTTTTGAAATATATCAGACGTTAATATCACTTTTTGGAATATATCAGACGTGGAATTTAAATTTAAATCGAGCTATGTGGAACTCCACTTTAGAATCCAACAGAAAAGAGAAATATATAACAGATGAGACCGATGAGGATTGATAGAACATAAAAATCAGACCCGAATATACCTATTCGGGTATGAGACGACTCATGCATTATTAACGGTTATCCAATGCAATTATAGTTGGATCTGTGGTATAATGGTCTTCTCCCTATTAATACAAGGGTAATTAACCGTTAACATCTCAGCCCAATTCGTAAGGGTCCAACAGTTGAAAAACCCATGAGATGACGCATGAGATTAAGACACTTGTCAACATGCTATGCCGCACGAATGTATATAAATAGCCAAGTAACTGCACTAGAAAAAGGACCTAAAATCTGCTTGTCAGAGCTCATCTCACTAGAAAGTACACCGAGAGAAGTCAAATAAAATATCGAGTATCAAGGAGAAAGTTAAAGATTAAGATTAAGATTAAATTATCAGACCGAGCACAAGTGTAATAGAAACTGTAATCCAAGCAAGAATAATTACCGATCAATAAAGAAAGAATAACAATATGTCCAATATTTACTTTCGTTAATTTATATTATTATTGTTGAGAAGTATAACGTGACCCGATCAAAGTTAATGTTTTATCACCGATATTGCCAGAGATTTAGAGAAAACTCTGAAGTTTTCAGCACTGCAAAGTTCCAGCACTTCTATCACCGGGGATAACAAACAGCCTCATTATGTTGAGAAAATTAATGTGTTACGTCTGTCATAGTTAATAAGATGGGTACGAGATATATCAACCTCAACGGCGAACGAAATATGTGCCCAAGTTGTCATTCTTTAGTAGTCTTGGATTTCAAGAAAGCCGATATTGTGTTTAACAAAGTACATGAATTTTATGAGCATATGAAACTCGAACTTGATAAAGATATACTCTTTTTCCTAGTTGATCCAATTGACATGGTTGAATATGTTAGTGAAGGTGGGACAAAGAGGAAAATATATATGGGTGGACCTCATACATACCCATGGTTATTAAAAGTGTTACAAATTGTATGATAAGAGGGGATACTATTGAAGTGATTAAAAAGACTGAGAAATTTAGATACCAAGACGTGACTGGAATGTTGGTTATATGTGGCCTTTCTGTGATCGAAACAGGAGGTGTTTTGGCTCATGAGATGATGCATGCCTGGTTACGGCGTAAGGGTGCTATAAAACTTGATAAAAAACTTGAAGAAGGCATTTGTCAAGTGATGAAATATAAGTGGATCGATTGGTACGACTTCAAAGCCGACAAGTCTTTTTCATACACCTCTGAGCAAATTCAATTTCTTGAAAAGTTGAAACATTCAATCAAGAGTCTCATAGAAGGGCATCCTAACAAGATCTATCGGGATGGATTTAGAAATGCGAATCGTGCGGTTGAAAGATTTGGTTTGGAATATACATTGAAGTTTATTGTTAAGAATATGAGGCTGCCGTATAAGGATGAGGAAACAGAAAACAAAACATCGGGACAATCATTTATGTTCATATTGACTTGTGCTTCGGTCTTTGTTGTATGTATATGCTTAAAGAGCTACTGTTTGACCTGCGCTAAACCTGAGCTATATAAGTAACGATGTGAGTTTCGAATGGAATCGGATAAATTCTCCCCACACTAGTTACCAAGATGGTAATCTCATTTACTTTCACTATGAATCTACATAAGATCATGGATAAGAATTGACGAGTCACTTCATTTCATCTGTTTATAATTGTGATTATCATTTAGGTACAACAGGGGGACGATCTCATCGTTTTATCATTTATGTGTTAGTGTCGTGGATCCGATAATGAAAGCTACAACTACGTTTCAGTGTTACTTTCGAATTTGGATATGCCTTCCATGTCAAAAAGCAAAATTTAAGAACCTTGTTTGTTCAAGAGTATGTGGCATGCATATCAATTTAAAGATAAGATAAGCCTCTAGCCTTATACTATCAATTAAGTTAGATTTTTTACTTTGCATATATTAATAGTATTGATAACAAGAGCTTTAATTCTCTCCTCATAAGGCTTGTTTTGCTGCTTTGCTTAGGTAAGTAAACTTTTATTTGAGACTAATAGAAAAACAAGTCACAAATAATAGGGTTTGAGGTGAGCAAATTATTGATAACAACGTTCGCTAGTACAAATTTTATTGTCTTTGGAACAAATTTAGTACAACTACGTAGAAGAATTAAAAGAAAAGGTTTAAGTTGAGATACTTATGAGTTGTCTTAAAAATTAATAGAATATATGCCCGTTTATTTTAGTGTCGACTTTTCACTATGTCAAAATACTAAACATAGTTCATCTGAATTCGTTAGGCGTTTATAAGCTTAATTTAAACTGTGTTTAAAAAGAGATTATGATGAATGAGAACGTATGTGGCTAAGAAGATGATGAGGATGCTTATCTGTTTTTGTTCATTTCAATATCTATGGAACTGTGGAGAATGGTATTCATTCAATCTCTAAAGAAGATAAGCTCGTAAAAAGTCGCAATCGCGATCAATAAAAGGCTGCGTTTCGGTTTAAAAAACATTAATTATCCCTTTCTTATATACCGTAGAAAAACATTAGTAATCGAGATCAATAATCCCTTTCCTGACCTTAGAAAAAATTTAATCTCATATTCTCATTCAATATGATCATTACAAATGACATACATAACTCAACTTTATTACTACCATAATTTATATTGTTTGAATAATATGCCAAGGAGTCAAGTTTTAGCATCATAAAGAATCATTTTGTAGCTTTGTATCATTTTCAGGAAAGAACTAAGTGGTGACAGCCACGAGCTACAGCCTCTTATTTTGAAAAAAATTGATGAAAAAACATACTTTTCCTATCTATTTTTATCAAAACCTTTAAATTTTAGTGTTTCGGCCTCCGTTCAGTAAAATAACTTCATATAAGTTATAAAAAAAATTATATAGAAAATCATCCGTATTTCGCAATACTGATTCCTCACAATACTGATTCCGTTACCGATCATTTTCATGGTTATTTATGCTTGTTTGTAAAAGAGTACTTTATCAACTCATTATCAATGAGATAAAATATAAATTTTGTAGAAATATTGTGTTATATTAGTGTTAGTACATGAATTGGTTTGTAGTTGATGATATATGATTGATTGATCCATGCTAGTATATATATATATATAATGTCCCCACACACCCCATAATTTGTCCCATTATTAAGAATACATCCATTAAAGAACATGGCTTTGGGCCCTTTTTATTTCAATCAACAAATGTATAAATAGTTTAGGAAATATAAACAAAAAGAAAATTAAAAATGAAGGACAATTTGGATTAATTCTTTCACGGGTGAGATATGAGTCCAAAATATTGCATCCCATTTTTTATATCCTATTTCGTGTCCTGTTAATATTTTAACCTAAAATCGTTATTTAAAAAAAATTACTACAGTTATAATTAGGCATATATCACTGACAATCCAATAGTTTTTTCGTACGAAAAAAATCAAATATGTTTTATTTTGGAATTAAAATACGAACCAGTGTAACTTAAATATAAAATCAAAAAATATTAATTTAACTCAACAGTATGTTTTAATATTATGAATATGTATAGAATACGTTGTAATAGTTTATAAACATACACAAAAAGTTGAAAAAATACAAATCAGGGGTATAAGATTTGGACTCGTGAGATATCACTGATAGTTTACTATACGACTTGTCGCTAAAAAGTCGGCAACAATTATCAACGCTTTAACAATTTTTGTTGATATACTGTTACTTAGACTTCGACAAATATCATGCATCATGTTACTAAATCGTTGTTATACTTATATGTTTTCGTACTGTATAAGCCATCACAAAAAATTTCAAACATTAGCGAAAGTATTGAAGGGAATCACCGAGACACTAACATACTTAAATTTCAAAAACTTGTATTCTCAACCCTTCTTTAAAATTTAGTACACCTAACATAGTATCAAAATTAAAAACAAAAAGTAAAAATAAGTAGTATCAGGTAGCATATATATATATATATATTAAGATTTAGTAAAATATAGTGTGATTTTTTTTTTTAATTAAGTAGCAATGATATTTATTTCATAATTTTTCCAAAGTATAATTTTGCCATTGAATTAGTGCTAGCAAATTGATAATTATTGAACTTTTTTAGAGTGTATAAGACGGACTGTTTGATCATGCACTACAAAAAAAATACTCAAATAACGACGGAATTAGTGACGGTATTTTTTGTTACGAGCTTATTAGCGACGGTTTTTGTAACGGTTTTGTGAAATTTAGTTAATTTGTGACGGTTTTGTGACAGTTTAGTCAATTTGTGACAGACTTGTGACAACTTATGACTCTCACTAAATCAAACATTATTTTGTAGTCATGTTTGAATCCAAAATGTGTACACCTACTCATGCTATTTAGCTAATTTTAATTTTGTCACATGAATTTGTCCCATTTATTTTTCATTTGGTCCCATTTCTTTTTCAACAGTAGTTATAACTATATGTGCTAGCTGTGCTATAGCTTCTACATAAGAATCCAAATGTTGGTATAAAACCAATTTGCCAGAAAGATTTATTAAAAGTCTATATATCATAGAGATGAAAATTGAAAATATCTATAATATGGTTTGTTAATATGACCCACACATTTACCTCAAAACTCATTATGAAAATTGATAACAAATTTGCTTAAAATTCTAGCGGTAAAGTTTTTATCATATTTTTTGTTTTTTCATATGTATTTATAAAAAAAATAGTTTTTTAATTGTAAATCAGCGTATTAATTTATTTCTAAAGTGTTTATTAAAAAAAACTGTAAATTTTGACCTTTTATATATTTTTTTATGTTTAATTAATTGTTTGACAATTTATAAGGTAGTAACATTAATAAATACAAAAAAAATATATAAAAGATTAAATTTTACAGATTTTTTTGAACAAACAATTTATAAATAAAACAGTACGTTGATTTACAAAAAAAATCAAAAAAAATACAAATACATATGAAAAAACCGATAATGCCAACAAGTAATGCCCATTCGATTAAAATATTGCGAGGGGCATTTATAAGTTTATTTCTTAAAAAAATGTTGACGTGAATGAAATGCTATGTTGGAAACTACAAACCATGAAACCATGCCAAGTATTAATGTTACGTTACATATTTTTATTTAGCATAAAATTTCAAAAGAATTTTGTTGACTTAATAATTTCAAGAAAATATACAAATATATTTTAGGGCAAGCAATATTGAACACCACTTATATTTTGGTTTGATTTATGCATTTTGAATTTATTTTCTTCTTCTTTTTTAGGAGCTCAAAATATTCTAATAATCCATCAAATTAAATACTATGCGTGTAATAAAATCATACCATGTGGAAATTTTGCGCTTTTACTAAACTTGGTTCACAAACCCTAGCTAGAGTCTAGAGCTATAAATTTAAAGTGAGCTAACGGGTTTTTCTTTTATGTAGTCAATCGAGTGAACGACACAAAGTCTCGTTTTCAAAAATAAATATTCAACTGTTATTTTTTAAAAATTTTGATTAATAATTAAATTTAGGTTAGTATCCACTAGGGTTCTATATTTTTATTTGAGTTTTTATTGTGTTGTAAAATTTAGTTTTAATTTATTAAATCCTAATTTGTCTAATATATAATAAATTTTGAAAAACTAAATTAGTTATTGAAAATGTATCATCTAACCCTACATTTTTTAATTTAATGGTTGTAAAAGTGATTGCATATTGTACAGTCTAAGTCAATGACTGTACAAAATGGGGACCCGTAAGCTAAGTACTTACGAGACTCTTAAATTTTATATATAGCTACAAAACATGTTATTTTGTCTAAAGAACGTATCATAATCAGCGTTTGAGGGTGATGTAATTCCATTGAGGTTGCGATAAGATGGAAATGAGGTCGCTTTGGT
The DNA here is from genome assembly GCA_963682055.1 of Primula veris. NCBI lineage: Eukaryota > Viridiplantae > Streptophyta > Magnoliopsida > Ericales > Primulaceae > Primula > Primula veris. Next base: position 41,123,240 of record OY821742.1, read on the forward strand.
TGATAATTTAATTTCGACAGCTAAAGTTAAATATATTTACACTGTCGATGAAATATATCGACTAGATAGATCTACACGTACAAATGTATAGCAGAAAACACACCCGTCTTGCAATTTCTTTATATTAATCGTTAAATTTTCGTCATCCATTAATTAAGATGGGAAAAAAAAGTCCAGCAGCGAGAGTCGAGACCACACGTATGTCACGTATATAACTATATAAATCTGAATGTCCATATAGTCATTTAGTAACAATCAAATATTATGCAAATAAGGTTAAATATCTTATCTAATGTTGCATAACTTGATTTAAGTGTCACATGTAGGGGAAGGTTATATGAGCTTAAAGCTGGTTGTTTGGACCACACGACCTCGATCCATCGATCGATGTTTCAAAATCCATTTATCTTCTTGTGTGATGTATATCACTCAATGTAGTTTCAGACAATATTGGAAACAAGTGATCAGTATTCAGTCTCAGTAATCGGATCTAATAGCTAAAACGGTGGTCACCTTTTAAAAAAAAAATCTCAATCGTTTGTCCTAACATATAAGATCAATGACGGAATTAGAGCTATTATATTTTAGTAATTATGGGGCGTGAAACGCTAAAATCGATCCCCCACATGATAAAAGATTGTTTTTCCCTTAATTTATAGAGGGTGTTGTAGTGCTTTTTAACCTATATATTGCTAGTTTTTCCTCTTACTATAACACTTCAACCGTTGCAATCGCGGGCAAATTTATATGATCAAGTTCGTATGGTCAATTTTTGGTTAGGTTTTCGGTTTTTTCATAGGATCGTAATTAATTTTTGATTTTTTTTTTTGTAAATCAACGTATTATTTTATTTCTAAAATGTTTGTTCAAAAGAATTTATAAAATTTAACATTTTATATATTTTGTGTTAATTGTTTGTTTGACAATGTATAAGATATATAATAATATTAATAAAACTAAAAAAATGATAAACTTTACATATTTTTTTTAACAAATAATTTATAAATAAAATAGTACGTTGATTTACAAAAAAAATCAAAAAATATTATGAATACATATGACAAAGGTGATAACATGTCCATACAAACTTGAGGAAATTTGTACCCGTTTTCAATACCCCTCCCCACTAAATGTGATAACTTAAAGAATTTCATTATTTACTAATTATTCAGAAAACTATAAACATCAAATTAATGTAGCTTAGCTGTATAATGCTTTTTTGTAAGCCGGTGATGAAATTAGGTGGAAATTAATTAATTTGTATACTTTTTTTTAATTATTAGTCATTGCTGAAAGCAACATCTACACGGTTGTTGAGGAAACCACAGCTATGTAATAATTGTAAACTATATCATTATTCATAATTGTTACTCTACTTTTCTTACATTTTTCATATTTGTAACACCCCCTACAAAATAATATTTGATTTAATAAGAGTCAAAAGCTGTCATAAGCCTGTCAATAATTTAAAAAGTTGTCACAAATCTGTCACAAATTGACTAAACTGTCACAAAGCCGTCACAAAAACCGTCGCTAATAATCTCGTAACAAAAAATACCGTCACTAATCCCGTCGCTATTTGGGTATTTTTTTTATAGTGACGTTTCTTTTTGTTGTAAAATGTAATGAAACCTGATTTCATATTTAGCCAACGGAAAATGACATCATGGCCAGCATCCGATTAATTAAAATGTGGAGGAGTATACACTAAAAAAAAGATGTCTAATTAGTTACAAGAATTATGTCCAATTAGTTATAAGTTGTAACGGATTTTTTTGTTACGACCATATATCATTAATTCTTCAAATGATAAATCAGTTGTTGAATGTTCAATAATTTAATCCTAATTACGTTAATTTTAATGACACTATAAGACATGACCATCATTCTATTATAATAAGTCAACCCAAGCCAAATGAGGCGGCCCAATTTAGCCAATTTTTTCCAAAAATACTCATATACTTTTTTATTAATTACAATAATATCATGCTCACATAAAAAAATAAAATAAAAAATAACAACTAATAACACTATGTGTCCCTTTTTAACAACCAAAAATTCTTTTAAGTATTTTAAGTTTTATACTATTTTTTTTTGTATTATCCACGTATTTATATCATAACTACACTTATTTTTTATATTTTAATTGCATTGCGCGTCACACACGCAACGCGTGGGACACGATTACTAGTGTTTATATATATATATATATATATATATATACATATACATGTATAGTTAGGTGATGAGTCCATAGCAACATATCAATTAGTTATGAATTAGCTTAGATCACCTTTGTCTTTAATAATATTAGGTCACACTTAATACTCAAGGCATAATCTTGAACTAAATTATTCCCCATCTTTTTGCACTTTTCACAAGCCCTATCAATCCTCAACAATATATTGCATTCTAGAAGGAAACTTATAAAACCATAGTAACTAGTTACGGGTTAAAAGAGACTAAATCAACACTCATATTAAGAAAAATACGAAATTTTTTGTTTATTTTATAGAAAATTTGACGATTACCTCCCATAATTACAAAATACTATATACATATAATTGAGCTCCACTCATACATAAATTCTATTTCCGCCACTTGATTATTTATTTTATAAATATCGATATGTATTTATATAGAAAAACCTAAAATAGTCATATTATTCAATTGCAACGTTTAGAGGTCTAGTGGTCCTGAAGATTTAAAAATGTTTACCTAATTTAAGATTTATATTTATGAACAAATTTAACAGAAAGCAACAAATCATAAAAGTTATATATAGTTTAGCTCATTTATGTTTTTTACCATGTTATAATCTAGCTATGACAGTAATTAATCCCTTATTTTAATTTTAAATTGGTCAATTGTGTTGAAAACAAACAAACATATGGTATGGGAAATTGATGTTGACACAATATGTGCACATGCAATTCATGACTTTTGTTATAACTGCCAATAAATTACTCCTTATTAGTCTTTTTAGTTTAAAAATAACTATAATTGGTGTCATTTCAAAAAATAAAATAAAAAAATATTGCAAGTTACTATAAATTTTTTAACTTTTTCATTCTAGTAATCATAATATAACCAAATGCATACTAGACCCTTTGAAATGTGAACTTGAATCAATTTGTGTAATTAAGGAAAAAATAAGATTGAAATTAAGCTCCATCCATGACAATAAACAAACTTATGCCCTTTCCAAATCGATCTTGACCGTTTTTTGCGAAAGTTAGATAATTCATTGGGATTTATATTATTTACATAGACTTATTCCATTTTGGACATTCGGAAAAACTCGGTGACATGACGGTGATGACGTATTTGCCACGTCACTTTCTGTTAATCAATCAACGAACGTATACTAACATAAACGATTCTAGTACTTGAATGTACAATACTAAGTTTTTTTTCTAATAGAATATACTAAATTAAAAAAAGTGTATTGTACATGGTAATAAACTGTTTAAAAACCCATTAATTTGCAAATTTCAAATTTTCATATATTTTATTTTTTTAAAATAAGCTATAGTTAATGGGTCCCACAAACACACTTTATAAATATAAGCTTTTTCTAAATTCCCACTCTTTCTTCTTCAAAACAAACCACCTTAAAATTTTAACCCTTTTTTTTTATTATTATTATTATATTTATTTATAATTTCTCAAAATTAAATAACAAAACAGCTGTTTTTCTCCTCTTCCCAACATTTCTATACCCTTTTTTTTTCTATCTGATTTTGAAAAGAAGTAAAGAATAAAGCTTTTTCCTAAAGGGTTTAACAAAACCATTTAAAAAAAAAACAAACACTAAAAACTAAAAAGCATTGCTTTGTTTTAGGCTCTAAAAAAACATGGGTTTTGCAATGTTTTTTGGGGTTTTGTTATTTTTTGGTTCATTTGTATCTCATTGTTTAGGTTCTGTATCATATGATAGCAAAGCAATTATTATTAATGGTGAAAAAAGAATTCTTTTATCTGGTTCTATTCACTACCCACGTAGCACACCTGAGGTATTTTTCTAAATTTTGTTTTTTTTTTGCAGTTTTTAAGCTCATTTTTATTCACCATTTTGGTAGTATTTTGTGGAAAAAATGACCATTTAGTATATATTTTTGTGTCAAAAACTCATGGTTAAGATATCTTTGTTAAAATTAGGTACAAATGTTCAATGATGCTTACTGATGCTAGTTGATATGTACCAAATATTGAACAAAAACCGCAAATTGAGGTTTTTGATAATTAAGTCCGAAAGTATTTACTAAACTATAACTTTCCCTTTTTGGTTTTTATTTACCATGTTGGCAGTATTTTCAGGTATTGTATGTTTTAAAGGCTTAAAGCTTAGCTCATATGATTTTTCTAGTCTAATGTATTTGGTTAATTGGATTGAAACTGAGATTTTGTAGTTCACCACTGAAAAGATAGAACTTTTAAGCTCCTTGAACCCGACTTTTTTTTTTTTCCGAATCCTGCTTATTCTACTTTAGAAAAAGCTACCAAACAAGCCCTAAGTTGGTTTTATGTTCTGAAAAAACGAGAATTTTCTAGTCGAATAGAGCAGTAAAAATAAAATACAAGAGCCTCGAATAACTTGCCTTATTTTGCTTAAAATATGCTCTTTGAATAAGACCCTATTTCCCAAATGTGATTCTGGGGTCATTTTTATGTTGCCCTGCATTTTTTTTATGTTTATAATGGGTATGCTTTTGTTTATAACTATAGTATTTGCTATGGGTATTTGCAATAAATTCTATTTCCCAACAAATGTTTCTGGAATTATTTTTATGTTGTCCTGTATTTTTATTTTTACTCCTATTTTAGTAAATGAGTATGCTTTTGTTATAACAGATGTGGCCAGATCTTATTGAGAAGGCTAAAGAAGGGGGATTGGATGTTATTCAGACCTATGTTTTCTGGAATGGACATGAGCCTCAACCTGGCAAAGTATTTTATTTCCCTCTTTTAATTTTTTTTGTAAATATTTATTTTATTATTAGAAAGTACTGATTTTTGTACTTTTTGATGTTTGTAGTACCACTTTGAGGGGAGATATGATTTGGTGAAATTTATTAAGACAATCCAGCAAGCAGGCCTTTATGTTCATCTCAGGATTGGTCCCTATGCTTGTGCTGAATGGAATTTTGGGTAAATATTATACTACAATTTACTTTTCTGGGAAATTATAAAAAAGGAGAGGTCTTTTTAGTTTTTACTTATTTTTCTTTATTTATATTTTTTCTATTTTAGGGGCTTTCCTGTTTGGCTGAAGTATGTTCCTGGTATAAGTTTTAGAACAGACAATGGGCCCTTCAAGGTTAGGCAACTATACCCCCTTTGAACATGGAGTTACAATTATTCTTTTTATTATTTTGAAATAAAATATTTTTATTAACTAATTATTCCTTTTGCAGGCTGAAATGCAAAAGTTCACGACAAAGATTGTGAACATGATGAAAGCCGAGAGGCTATACCAGTCTCAAGGCGGTCCAATAATTTTATCTCAGGTAGCTTCAGAAACTCATATTTGATTTATTTCCCTTTTTCGTTATTTTTTAGGTGTAACTGAAATTTGAGAAAATGTTTGCAAAAGATTGAGAATGAATATGGGCCAATGGAACGTGAGTTGGGTGCCGCGGGTAAATCATATGCTAAATGGGCAGCTGGTATGGCGATAGCTCAAGGTACCGGTGTTCCATGGGTTATGTGCAAGCAAGACGATGCTCCGGACCCCATTGTAAGTATACAAAGTTAATTTGTTTTTACTGCCTTTTCTATTTGTCAAGTTTCACTGCTGTACTTTTCCGTTTTCGTTGTACATCAGTTGCAGTTTCTTTTTAGTAAGAAAAATGCCTTTTACTTTTTAATATCATAATTGTTTTTTCTTTAGGAATGTTGGTTATTAATTAAATCGTAACGCTGAAAATACTGACCGAGTTAAAATGAAACAGTGTGTGTTGCCTTTGGGCTTATTTTGTTGTGCTTCTAAGCGCAGTTCATTAGTTAATTCTGTTGGCCAACTAAAACTGATTGTTTTTGTTGGTTCCGGGTCTTAAAAAGCTAGTATCTTTAGTTGGATAAATTGAGCTTTGTTCTCAGACTCGGATTAACAGTAACTTCCTTAAATGATGCTTTCAAACAAGCTCTTTTTTCAGCAAGACTAAATTGTTTTTTTTTAATTCCTTGCACATGGCTCAACTTTTATGTTTTGGCATGCCTTTCAGTTAAGTTTACCTTCGTTTAATATATCAATAGAGTATATTGATGTTTCCTGGTTGGTTACTAATATTACCATTTTTTATTTAGTTTCCATGTTCCAAAAAGGCTACAATATTTAAATTATTAGACTGAAGGGTTTCTTAAAATTGAAGAGATGGTTTCAACCGAGTTTTGGAAATAAGTTTGATTAATTTTTTTTTTATGTGTAACTACTGAGCGTTTGTATCTTACACAGATCAATGCTTGCAATGGTTTTTATTGTGATTACTTCTCTCCCAATAAAGCTTACAAACCGAAGATGTGGACTGAAGCCTGGACCGGATGGTAATTAATTCAAGTTATATTTATTGATAGATTTTATATGTATGTATATTTTATTTTCGATTTAATATTGAGTTAAATTAATTAATTCGTCAGGTTTACTGAATTTGGAGAAGCAGTTCCTTATCGCCCTGTCGAGGATTTAGCCTTTTCAGTGGCAAGGTTTGTACAAAAGGGAGGATCATTCATAAACTACTATATGGTACGTGTATAATCTGCTTGTCGTAATTCCAAGACTATAATCTAAGAATAAGTCAACTAAAATTATTATGTTTTTGGTTTTTGTAGTATCACGGAGGAACCAATTTTGGAAGAACAGCTGGAGGCCCTTTTATCACGACTAGCTATGACTACGATGCTCCTCTTGATGAATATGGTATGTGATTGATAATTTTCATGTAATATCTGTAGAGTTTATATCATGCTTTTGCTGTATTGTTTGCTTGACAAACACTTAATTTTATTTGAATTTTTTAATTATTTTTTTTTTACAAATTTCAAAAAAATATGGCGGACGCATATATAGGAACATAACTGGAGTCATAACCCTAACTATCACCATAAGTTGACCTCTACATCAGCATGTTTTGTTGATAGGAAATTATTTTTGTCGTCAGGCAGCAACTTAAATTCTTTACTAAAAAGAGTAGTATAAAGCTAATAGCAACATTTAGTGTGGAACGTTCCTTTAATCGGATTGATCAGTAGCAAAATATAGTGCAGACATCAGAAAATTGAGCAGTTTTCTGCATAAACGGTATAGGTCCTTTGTTGTTGCGCGAATTTTTTGTTTTCCTCGTATGAATAGTTAGCATTAGCTTTCGATATCTTAACATAACATGTTTGTGTGTATAACTTACTGAGCGTTGATGTTCTCTTTTAGGACTATTGAGACAACCGAAATGGGGGCATCTGAGAGATCTACATAGAGCAATAAAACTATGTGAGCCAGCTCTGGTATCTGCAGATCCCACTAGGATTTCTCTTGGGAACTATCAAGAGGTTAGATATCACCTAACTTTTTCCTCCTCAAAAACATGATTTTTGTTTAAGATAAATTAATGAAAACTGGCTGTGTTTTCAAAGCTATAAGTTTCTCTTACATTTTTATTTCCTTCTGTTTTAACTTTGAAGACAATGGGATTCTTGAAAGACTTTATATTGAATAATGTGCTTGATACTTTGGCTAAGTTTTACTTGTAACAAAATGAAGTGAAGTAATTTTCTCTCTATTTCACTATATTTGCAGGCTCATGTATTTAAAGCGAGATCTGGAGCTTGTTCAGCATTCTTAGCAAACTACAATTCAAGGTCCTATGCAAGAGTAGCTTTTGGTAGTATGCATTATGATTTGCCACCTTGGTCAATAAGCATTCTTCCAGACTGCAAACACACAGTTTTCAACACCGCAAGGGTAAGAAATCTAAGACTTAGCCTTTTGCTTTCTTAACGAGGCAATTAGCGAAAAGGAGGGTACTACATTTTTTCATTTCAGTCTCATATAAGTGATATACTATTTAATCAAAATTTCCCTGTAAACCAATTTCAATGTATACGTGACTAAAACAGAAAAAACAATAAGCCATTGTACTCTTTGTTATACAAGTCTAATAAACTGCATCTAGCTGAAGTGTATGTGTTTTCATTCTTTTTACCAGTTGGAAACCTTTCCTAAAATTACGTATCTATAGGCTTACAGAGACGTTTAAACAGAAAATTTATCTTTGCAGCTTGGAGCGCAAAGTGCTGCGATGAAAATGACACCTGTCGTTTACAAAGAAGGATTCAGTTGGCACTCTTATAATGAAGAGCCATCGGCCTCTTATGAAGACAATTCTTTTACAACGGTGGGATTGTTGGAGCAAATAAATACAACTAGAGATGTTTCTGATTATTTGTGGTACATGACAGAGTAAGTTTGTACTTCTTTCTTTCCCTTACCATTTTTACAAGTTTTTACCAAAGCAAAATCAATATTACTTGACAAATGTATTGCCTAATACTTAATCCTCATTTAGTCATACGACATACTAACTATTTCCAGTTTAGTTGCACTTTTGATGGGCCGACACTTCAATGAACAAATTTTTTATTGACATAATTGTTTAATAATCTGGTTTTCACTTTTGATGGACAGAGAATTGGATATTTGCATAATTTTCTTCTTTATGGCAATAGACTTCAATAGACTGATTGGCAGTACCACTAGGAATGATTTTTTTCACTTTTAACTTGATGAGAATCAAGTCCAGATATGTCACATATTGGGAGTTGCAGCTATTAATATCTCATTTCTGTTTGAATCTCCAGTGTGAAGATCGGTTCTAACGAAGCATTTTTGAGGAACGGAAAGTATCCAATTCTCACAGTATTATCAGCTGGGCATGCTTTACATGTTTTCATCAATGGAAGATTATCAGGTTTGACCTCAAGTTAGGCATTAATACGTACTTTTCTATTATGTACCCGAAATTATAATTAAAATTTGGGAAGAACTGAAGTGAAACTGTGAAAATGACGTGCTGCCTGTTTTTTTCTTCTTTTGTAGGAACGGCCTATGGAAGTTTAAACCGACCAAAAGTAACATTTAGTAAAGGTGTGAACCTTAGAGCTGGCGTAAACAGAATTGCACTCTTAAGCATTGCTGTTGGTCTTCCGGTTTGTTCTCTTTCTATACCTCTTGTGCACTGATTACACATAATGCCCAGATATTTTGGTTCATAAGAACTAAACATGTAGTTGACCTTTTCCAAACTTCTAAAATTATGCAATTGCTAGATGCTTTCTGAGTCTATCAGCGGCTTCCTTTTTCCCAATATTTTGTGGTATTGAGATTATCTTTGTTTTTGTGATGGAAATAGAACATTGGCCCACATTTCGAGACAAGGAATGCTGGAGTTCTTGGCCCAGTTTCACTGAACGGTCTCAATGAAGGAAGGAGAGATCTATCTTGGCAAAAGTGGACTTACAAGGTATGTGTGAATTTAGCTATTTTTTAATAAAACAGGCCTGTTCCTTTAATAGCGTAAGCTTTAAATTTGAAACTTGGCCAATAATATGACAGAAGTTTATAATTGTGTTTGATCAGATTGGTCTAAAAGGTGAACAGTTGAGTCTTCATTCGCTCAGTGGAAGCTCTTCGGTTGAGTGGGTTGAGGGTTCTATGGTTTCCGAGAAACAACCACTTACGTGGTACAAGGTTAGCACGATGCATTCGATTTAAAAATTTTGTTTTCAAGCAAAAATCCTTTTTGATGTATCTGGCTTTTTTCCCGAGAAACTATGTATCTAGCTTGAAACTAAAAAAACTCAACGCAAAAGGCAAAAAAAAAACAAAAAAACTCAGCTTACGCTGAAACCAAATGCTATGCATCTAACACTTGAGAAAAAAACCATTCAGGCCAGGTTTATAAGCCTCTTGGCTTGTTTGGGTGCAGGATTTAAGCAAATAAGCAGGAGTTTTGTAGGTCGGGTAAAAAATCAGGTCTTGCCGAGCTTAAAGCTTATAGATAAGACGGATTTTGTAGGTCGAGGAAAAGTCGGGTCTCGTCCAGCAAGCTTTTAACTTTTTCGGGCCAAAGAAACCCGACAAACCCAGTGTTTAATCTGTTCAACCAAATAGCCTAGGCTGCTTAGCTATTAAGCAAAAACAAACAAAAAAACTGCAACCAAACAAGGCCTCTATCAAATCATGACCTATCAAAATTCGAATACTATATGCATTACTCCTTAGAATTTGAGATTGAGATTATTTTGTGCCTTTTATTTCAGACTATTTTTAATGCTCCAGCTGGAGACGAACCTTTGGCTTTGGATATGATTAGTATGGGTAAAGGTCAAATTTGGGTTAATGGCCAAAATATAGGGCGACACTGGCCTGCTCGAACAGCTGTCGGTTCATGTACCAGTTGCAGTTATACTGGTTATTTTAATGAGAAGAAATGCCTTAGTAAATGTGGCGAGCTTTCTCAAAGATGGTATGCGAATCAGCATTTCGTTCTAAGAGTTTGATTTCACAATTAATAAAATAAAAATGTTAGATAATTTTATGTAATGTTATCAAGGGTAATCTTTTGATGCTAAACTATGAGTTAATTTTGATTATTATAATCCTCAAGTTTTTTTACATAACGAACAAAACTTTTCTGGTTAATTTTGTATATCACCCTCAATTTATGTGTAGTATATTCAACTGATGATTTTTCAGTAATTTATCCACAACTTAAAATACGCAATTTTTCAGGGGGTACTCTTGTCATTTTATCAAAAAACTGGTATTGTGTAAGGAAAATAAAAAAATTTGTAAGTTAATAATTCAAACTTGGTGGAAGTGTGTACACAAGTGGAATTTTTGTCGTGTTATGTACGAATTGAAATTTACATTATAATTTACATTACCTAACCTTAATATTATTAGGTATCATGTTCCTCGATCTTGGCTTCGTCCAAAAGGGAATTTTCTCGTCGTCTTCGAAGAGTGGGGCGGTAATCCATATGATATATCCTTGGTGAAAAGAGAGATATACAGCGTTTGTGCGGATATATACGAGTGGCAATCAAATTTGATGAATTATCAAATGCAAGCATCTGGTAAAGCCAACAAGCCCCTTAGGCCAAAAGTTCACCTCTCATGTGCTAATGGTCAAAAAATGAGTTCAATAAAATTTGCTAGCTTTGGAACACCCGAAGGAGGTTGTGGGAGTTATAGAGAGGGGAGTTGTCATGCTCATCATTCGTATGATGTTTTTGAAAAGGTAAACATGATGGGACATTTTATGGCTTTATTGTTGATAATGATGAGAGTGTTGAAACAAAAAGTGGGGTTCGAGGCTTTCATTTCTTGTGATCTCATAGTTCTAAAAATTGTTTGTCATCTTCGCTTAATATGCTTGTTTAGTTGCATTTTTTTCTCTTTCTGAGTTTGAGAAAAAAATCCTGGTTCATCCTGCTTAGACATTCTAGCTCAAGCCCAACAAACAGAAACGATCAGTTTTTAAGCAACTCAAACGATTGCATCCTGCTTTTCTGTAAGTTAACCAACTGCACTCTAGGTTTCATGCAATAAAGGATAAAAAAACTAAGCTAAAAAGCTGCAAAAAAAAAACAGGCGTAAAGGATAGGCAAGTTGTCGTTCATTGTTCATTTGTTTCTTTGAAAAGGTAAATAAAACGACGTCAAAATTAAAGTAATTACACACTTAGGCCAAATGACAATTCCGTTACTAACAAAGTTGTATAGAACGTGCAATTTGTATTTCATCTTGTTTAAACTTTAAACTAATTAAGCCTTGTTTGGTAGCATCTTTTTAGCCTAGTCTTTTTCCTTTGGTGCTTGAAAGCTAGACTGCATTTGGTCATTTTTATTTATTTATTGGGCATGAAAATGCTACAAGTTTTAAGCTGGAAAGAAGCGACTGTAGTTTTCTACTTTTCTTTATCAACCTCAAAAAAGCCAGATTGTTTGCTTAAAAGCTGCAACCAACTAGGGTCTTAGTTAGTTACATAAGAACTATCCTCCTGCAACTAAATCGTTAAGTTTTTTTTTCCAGTATTGCATCGGGCAGCAATCATGCACAGTACCAGTAACGCCAGAGATATTTGGAGGGGATCCGTGTCCTAATATCATGAAGAAAGTGTCAGTCGAAGCCATTTGTAGTTGATGATCTTGAAAGCATACTTGCCACATATTCATACGTATCCTGGAGTATTTTCCTTTTCACCAGAGTTGAAAGAAATATAACTTTATTCCTGAAGAATCACAGATACCATTTGTTTCGCCATTGCCAGGGTGAAGTTGTAGAGAATACAACACACCATTTGGCTGAAAGCCATATATAAAGTTATGATCAATATGAAGTTATTTGTACATTGTATGTATACAAGTTCAAGTTACTTTTAATAGTAGGAACTGTATCCATGTAGATCTATTTGTTGTTTTCATGTATAACATGAGATGTAAGCTCTTGGCTTTCATTTATTATTTAAAGAAAATTTGTACTCTTATCTAATCTTCTTCGAGACAATTTCATTTCGTGTAACTAATGTTAAAGGGTTACTGTACAAACAAAAACACTTTTCCTTGAATATTCACCGATTTTGTAACAGTCAACAATAATGATCCATGCATTAGATGAATGAATTACTATCAAAACATATTGAATTCTTCTACTGCAAAAGTAATCATCAGGATTACTATAACAATCTTGTTAGCCATGACCTATTAAAGGTATGTTTTGCTCTTGCCGCAATCTCAAACGTAAAACATTCTGTCAATTCTCATAGTTATGAATGTGATGGAGAAGTTAACCTAAAATATTCTATGTTTAAACAGTCCTATTTTGACACTTTTAACCGATCATTATGAAGGTTCTTATTTTCATTCTAATATTTGTCTGTCTGTACTCTGCATTACGAAGTACTTTCAACTACAGTAATAAAATACGAGTTCTAAGTTATAAATCAATTCTGTGACAGATGTGAAAGACTTCGACATTTCGTAGATTTGAAACAGTAAAAGGTTTAAAAGTGTTACGAATTACGAGTTAACTATAAACTTACAAACATTAATTAAAAAATGTTAAAAACTCCAAGTTGAGAAACTAACAGGCAAAGTTTTACCCAATGAGCAAAAAAACTGCAAAATAAGACAACAGGATAGCTTCGACGTCGGAGGAGCAGACTAAACTGGACAAAATCATAGCGAGGAAGGACGTATTGAAAGGGCTCTAAAAAAGTACAAACATTCAGATTTCACTGTAATTGGCAACATTCAAGATTACACTTCGCATTTGGTAAATATAAAGAAAAATATTACAACTGAAACTAAACCTCTACTGAAAAGCTTCAAGCAAGAAGCTCAATAAGTCTCGCTACATGATGATAAGGAAAAAAAGGGTACAAATTTAACTCATAGGTTTTGGTATTTTCAGTATTTCCATATTTGTAATAAGAAGCTTGCTTCTTCCTGGGTACTTCTCCGGCTAAAACCCTCTAGATCCTAATTCAATTTCATGATTGCCCAACACAATCATTTTACCACAGCTTCACATATCAGTCGATCTTAACCGAAGAGTATATTTTCCTCACAAACCAGAAGCAAGCATAGAACCCAATAGTACCCGTCAAGATGAAAAACGCATACGATATAATTAGCATATAGCCAAAGTACAAGATCCCCGAGACCAGCTTTGTTATCTCCAATTTAGTAAAAAAGTAAAACACCGAGTAAAGAAAGAGATACAGAGCCGAAGACCCTGCAGTGAGATATGCCCTCCACCACCAGTGATAATCTTCACTACATAGCTGGAAGTAGCATAGCACAATAGTAATCTCCACACACGTGATCGCGAGTATAACGAAAACTATGAATAAGAACCCGAATATGTAATAGAACTGGTTCAGCCAAATAGATGTCAAAATGAAGAATAGCTCAATAAAAACAGCTCCAAATGGCAGAATACCCCCGATTAAGATAGAAAAAGTTGGGGTCATATACCAAGCCTGTTCTGGTATTTGCCTTGGGATCTTATTTGTTTTAACCGGATCTTCAATAGTTGGTTTTTTAAATCCAAGGTAGCTTCCAACAAAAGCTAAAGGTACTGATATACCAAACCATAAGCAAACGAGAGCAAACATGGTACCAAACGGCACTGCCCCCGAAGATTTTTCACCCCAAATTAGCGCGTTTAATATGAAAAATGCCACAAACAAAATACCCGGAAACATAAATGCGGTTTTCAAGGTGTTCCTTTTCCATTCGGTACCCTTGAACATCTTGTATAATCGAGCTGAGGCGTATCCCGCAACTAGGCCCATGAAGACCCATAAGAGAACCATGGCAGTCATAAGCCCACCTCTATTGGAAGGTGATAAAAACCCAAGTACCGCAAATATCATGGTAACAAGTGCCATACCAAAAAGTTGTACACCAGTTCCAGCATAAACACACAATAGTCCGGAATTAAGCGGTGCCCTAAAAACGTCGCCGTGTAAAAGTTTCCACCCAGTTTCTTCTTGAGCTTCGTCTTGAGTATCGAGTTGATTATAGTTTGCAATATCTCGGTATAAAGTTCTCATCATAATCATGGCAACCATGCCTGAGAGGAAGAGGACGATCATGAGAGAATTTATGATAGAGAACCAATGGATTTGGTCATCGTTCATGAGGAGGTATGTGTCCCAACGTGATGCCCATTTGATATCACTTTCCTGGATGAAAAAAGGAAAAGAAAACTAAGCAAATGCCAGAAGCTAGAAACAGATTCAATACCTTGAAATAGGAGGTTAGTTAGAATATTGTACACAAAGGTATCAATAAATTTCAATTTTGTTGACCAACCTACAAAAGCAAGTGTGCATTCCTATACAATTTGGGTATCTCGCAGAAAATCTTAGGTTAAAATACTAAATAGTGAAAAAACATTATAAATTATTCTATTGTATTATTATAATTTGTACAATTTTCTGTCAGGTTATTTCCTAGTTCCTACTTTAGTCTCCGATCTATGTTCTTTTCTATTGCAGTCACCGGCCCCGATTCTTTTCCTATGCAATGTACTAACATTGTCCAGATATTTAACGTTGTTGTATCAACTGCTACATTATGTAGGTAGGTGTACAAACCAAAATCCGGCGATACTTGGTGTACAAAACTATAATTTCCTCCTTTAAAATGATAGAAAAGCTAGAGACGAAAGAGGAAGCATACCTGAAAAGAAACATCATAGGTGAAAACAACTTCCTTGTCTGTATCTACTTCTTGTGGGACAGGGTTACCTTCAAGTATGTTTTTCGTGTTCTGGTTACAAGTAGTCAACTGGGGATTCTTCTCGTCCCATTCTTTAAACTCGTGATTGATACTGTTTAAACAATAAAGGAATCACAAGTAAGCAATCTTGAAAAGAATTTGTCACCTTTCACCATTGTAAGAAAAACACATTGATATCAAAATACTAAAGCATGCAACAGTTCCACGCAATATAGAAGTAAAAGACATCATTTTGCACCTTACTGAAAACAAATCAAAACAATTTATTCAAATAACTCTCCACAAATTTTGGTAATACGGCCAGAATTCTACATCATAGCTTTTCCTTATAGACGACATTTGACATCTAACTGAAAGCAAAATTATAACTATCTATTTAATATGCTCTACAAAATTTGGCAATGTCTACATTAGCTATCTTGACAGACAAGACGACGTAGTTGAATCCCTTGATAATATAAATACCTGATGATAATGAGTTTATAAGGAGGAGGATGAACCTGTGAGGGGTGACTTCAAAACCAACTATTCTAGCAGAATCAGTCTCAAGATCCTTGTGATACTTGACTCTGAAACTCAAATGATTGTGTATGAAATACTTCTCTTCTTTGCTCTGCAAAAGCAAATATGTATGGTGATTTGACATACTAATAAAAGCACAATACACTAAACAATTTTTTTCACCCAACTTACCCCTTTATATTTTCCTTTGAAACCCACGCGAAATCCATGTTCGTAAGTAGTTGACTGAACGCCATCCCTTCTCTGCCTCAGTACAGCAACTGGAAGATTATCTAAAATCCTGCGCAAAATATTAAATTAAAAGTTAAAACTAAGCTAACAGGATTCTTAGCAGTTACAGTATTAAAAAAAAAAAAAACGGAACAAATTTTCACACATACATGTTGACTCTGTATTCATCATCGATTTTTTCTTTGAAATTTTTTGCAGCCTGTTTATCAAGCTTAGCTCGGCAAGCTACTTTGCATGGCTGTTCCTCCCTCATATTAAACTGCAGAAATTTTTGAGTAAATTAGAGAAAACCCAAATATCAAGAACCTTGTACACCAGATGCAATATAATCCAAGGTATGGCAATATATGCTAACCGTGTAAACTGAATTTTCTATGCGATCTCCTCGAAGAACCTCCCCCAAATTCTCAGCATTGTTCATAATTTTCTTAGGCTTGCAATACTTCAAATAATAGTAGTCATAAGGAAGCTGTGTCTTCGTAGATGACAACTTGTTCACCTTAACTTGAAGAGGATCACCCTGTTAGGAAATTGGGTCATTCATGTGAATATATATAATTTCAGTGGCCAAAAATTTTCAGAAATACAGAACAGAAGCAATGCCTTAAAAAATATCAGCATTATTCAAACAGCTCTATCAACACGAACAAGTGAAAGAACTTAGAGCAGATTAACTAATTTATGGTTTGGTAACTTTGTGGCTTTGAATTTTACATGCACTTAAACCTTGTTTATGGGTACATGTTTATCCTCAAATATGAGGAGTCCGATGAGGAGTGAAAGAGCTAAGAATAGGCAAATCGATCTGTGATTTAGTGAGTTCGTGCATATGATTCCCATGGGCCCTTAAACGTTGTTTGTCAGCCAATTTTATCTCATCTTCATTTTTATAGAATTTATTTTATGATAGGAACATGGTCAAATAAGTCTATAATTTCCATAAGCTTATTTTAGCTTGGAAATCATATTTAGAATGACGTCCGCTACTAATAAATTTTGCCTATTGACTTTATTCATCAATCATTTTTGATATACACAAAATTAGAAAACCGCTTCATAATTCCATTATTTTGTAAAATAAAAACACCTAAATAGCTATACACAAAATTGATCAATCCTGACAAGAGTGCCACAACTACAGCAACAAATGAACACAACAGAATAAAAAACTACACATACAGGATCAACAGACATTAAATTTTTAAACCCAAGATCCAGCTCAATTAATAGATCAAGTAACAAATAAATAACCTTATTTGACCTCGAACTATTATTTAACAGCTGGATCAATCATAATACCAAATATCAACAGAAGAGAGCAATCAATGGATCAAAAATGTAACAGATTATAACAGTGGTTTAAACAATAATGAAACAATTGAATCTCATTTGTTTGTTTTTTGATGCCAAAGTTTCTTAACTTACCTTTGTTAATTGATCATATAACTTTACTTAATAATCATATACAGAATCACATTTCGTAATTTTACCATGAAAATTTATACGGATAGATATACACACACAAAAAACCCCAGTTTCAATAACATTGATATAGCTATATCAGCAACCCATGAATATGGAGAGATGAGATTTAAAAACAGCCGAGTCAGAATATCTTAACAGTAAAGACATTAGATTCCAAAAGCCAATATCCAGCTTATCTTTGAGTAAGTCGATAACCTCCACATGCTTAATTTAGCTTGAAAATCATAATTAAAACATGTTTACTACTAATACATAACCTTGTTTATTCATCAACCATTTTCACTATGTATACACAAACCCATTTCAACATTCCATGATTTTAGCTACTATAAAGAGGAAAGTTCAACTCTAGAAACATTGCTACTGGCTAAATCAACAAAAAAACACAACTCAACAAAATATACACAAACAATATCCGAACTCATCCAGCCAAAGCAACAAATCTCAAAATAGTGTCAGAGACACTATTTAAAAACCCAAGATCCAGCTCATCTAACATATCCATTCACACAATTTACAAACAAATAACCAAATTTGATATCGACCTATTATATAACATCTATACATCATTCAATAATACAAATATTGAACAGATTAAACCGATCAATAAATAGAACAATTAATAGATTAGAAATGTGGTCTTTAAAATATAATAACAGATAAGAGACAAATGAACAATTAATAACCAAATTCGATCCCGGCCCATTATGAAACATCTACAGACGAATACATTCATCAAACAAAATCAACAGATCTATCAATATGGTTCATCAATATGAAAAAAAATAACAAATTAAATCAACCAATTGTTCAGGACAATTGAAAGATTACTGAAATGATATTTTTTTAACATCAATTAACAAATAATAACCTAATTCAATCCCGAATTCCCGACCCATTATAAAGCAGCTACAAAGCCATCAATATGACAAATAATGAACAGATCAAACCAATCAATTAAAGGCTACTGAAATGTATATTTATAAAATTAACAAAAAATAACCATATTCGATCCCGACCCATTTTCTAACAGCTACAGATCAATCACTCTAACAAACAATCAACAGATTAAGAAAATCATTTTTAATCAACAAATTAAACCAATCATTTTTAATCAAACAAATAAAAGATTACTGATATGATGTTTAACATAAATTAACAAATAATCACACCTAATTCGATCCCAACCCATCATCTAACAGCTACAGATCAATCAATCAATCAAAATAAAAACAACACATTAAACCAATAAATTGATCAAACAATTAAAAGATTACTAATATTATTTTTTCATAATTAACAAAAAATAACCTAGTTCGATTTCGACCATTATAAAGCAGCTAAAAATCAATCAAACAAGTAATCAACAGATTATTAAAGCAATTCATTTAATCAAACAATTAAAATATCAGATAAATGATTTTTAACATAAATAAATTAACGAATAATAACCTAATTCGATCCCGATCCATCATAAAAAAGCTACAGAATATTGATTTAAAGCAATCAAGTTAATCAAAAAATAAAGATAAAAAGAAACGATGAAATACACTGAGGAAATCTCGAGGGGCGACACCGGGGAGATAGAAAGCGGTGGCGGAGGAGATAAATACGGTGATGAGAGATATTGTTACGGCGGCGAAGAAACCCGCCATCTCCGAATCTAGAGAGAGAGAGAGAGAGAAGTGAAGAAGAAGTAAAGGGGAAACAGAGATTTGGCCGTCGGGTTTTATATGATTATCTTTAAATCAAAACAATCAAAATATTGGAGAAATTGTATTTACCTATATTAACAAGCAATCACCTAATTCGATCCCGACTTATTATTTAACAGCTACAGATCAATCAATCTAACAACCAATCAAATTGAATAAAACAATCAAAATTATTACATAAATTATATTTAACATAGATTAACAAATAATCGCCAAATTTGACCCCGACCCATTATCTAACAGCTACAGATCAATCAATATAACAAACAATCAACAGATTAAACCACTATTTAACATCTGAAATAATAATAAAAAATAGCCTATAAAATAACAAAATAATAACCTAATTCGACCCCGACCCATTATTTAACAGTTACAGATCAATCAATCTAACAACCAATCAAATTGAATCAAACAATCAAAATTATTAGATAAATTATATTTAACATAGTAATACAAATAATCGCCAAATCTGACCCCGACCCATTATCTAACAACAAACAATCAACAGATTAAACAACTATTTAACAGCTGAAATATAAACATAAAAAAAATAGTCTATAAAATAACAAATAATAACCTAATTCGACCCCGACCCATTATTTAACAGTTACAGATCAATCAATCTAACAACCAATCAAATTGAATCAAACAATCAAAATTATTAGATAAATTATATTTAACATAGATTAACAAATAATCGCCAAATCTGACCCCGACCCATTATCTAACAACAAACAATCAACAGATTAAACAACTATTTAACAGCTGAAATATAAACATAAAAAAAATAGTCTATAAAATAACAAATAATAACCTAATTCGACCCCGACCCATTATTTAACAGTTACAGATCAATCAATTCAACACATAATCAACATATTGTTTAATATAAAGCAACCAATTTCATATAACCAAAATAAAAAAAGAGATGATGAAATACGCTGAGGAAATCACGAGGGGCGACACCGGGGAGATAGAAAGCGGTGGCGGTTGAAATAAATACGGCGATGAGAGAGAAAGTTACGGCGGTAAAAAAACCCACCATCTCCAAATCTAGAGAGAGAGAGAGAGAGAAAGTGAAGAAGAAGAAGATGAAGAAAATGTTAACAGAGAAATTATTTAGTTAAATACTATAAAATTAAATCTAATTTCTTTATATTTATTTAATTTAATTTAGTTATCGAGTCTAATCGCTTAATCTTGTCTAATTCATTAAGTGTGTAGGCTCGTTTTCTATAATATTGATATGCAGATAAATCGTCTTTGTCGGGAGTGGAAAGAAAGGGGAAGACGAAGAAGGAAACGGAAATGTGAAACGGGTAACATTCTAAAATTTTACATTTGAATTAATAGAAATAAGAAATCTGTAAGCGGTAAGCGGTTATGAGATGTACGTTTTTTGAAAGGTGAGACGAGTTTTATGGTAGATATGAAATAAACCTATGTGATATGTGATATGTGTCACGTGTGTGTACTTCGTGTTAGGAGGGTAAACAAGGTCGGATTACTGGACCAAAGCAATATGTTGTTGATCGGGAAAATTCGAAACCAAATTAATCCATCAATAATTCTAAAGCAAACATAACCAACAGAACGGTGTAGAGTATTTCCTTTAAGCCAAAACTAGCTAGTTTTCCTCTTATATTATTTACGCTGAGAAAGTCTCGAGAGCCGATACCGGGGAGATAGAAAGTAGTGGCAAAGGAAATAAATACAACGATGAGAGAGAAGATTACGGCGGTGAAGAAACCCGCCATCTCCGAATCTAGAGAGAGAGAAGTGAAAAATAAGAGAAGGGAATAGAGATTTGGTCTTGGGATTATACGATTATACTTATTAATATCTTAATTAAACTAATTTCATTTAGTTTTAATTTAGTTTTAAATGCTAGTACTAATTTTGCTCACTATTGTTAAAATATGGTTTGTATGAATAAATTCTTTATATAATGTGACTTTCCAAGTTTTTATCGTATTATAAAAATGGGCCTACAATATTTTTTATCTATTGATATGTATTATAATCTACAATACTATTGAATCTAGCTTGTTTTTAGAACTCTTAAGCATTCACAACTGAATGTCTAAAATCATAGTTACCAAGTCGGAAAGCGGAAACGGGAAACGATACCGAAAACATAAATGGAAAATGCATGCTAATTTTTAGTGGAAAACGAAAACGCCGACATAATTAAAAATTTAATTAGGATATAACATGTATGAAATATTTATAAAATACTTTCAATTTTATGAATAATACAAT
Organism: Primula veris; assembly: GCA_963682055.1. Taxonomy (NCBI): domain Eukaryota; kingdom Viridiplantae; phylum Streptophyta; class Magnoliopsida; order Ericales; family Primulaceae; genus Primula; species Primula veris. The sequence continues at coordinate 41,144,767 of OY821742.1, forward strand.
AATACAATGAACAACTAGTTAAAGTCTAATGATTTAAGAGATAAATTATCAAAATAACCCATCTATGCTCTTTTATATATTTGATTTCATCATATTTTAAATGCATTTTTTCACTTTTATTCAAAAATAAGTATATTACAAGTTTCCTAAATGATTTATTGAGATTTTCGAGATATATAATTTAAAATTTTAAAAAGATTTCGTTTAAGTTTCCGAAATGTTTCACAAATGTTTCCCCTATAATTTTGAAAGAGTACCGGACCGTCTTTGAAACGCGTTTTAGGAAAAACGTGATACGTAAACTAAACAGAGTGTCCGGATAACTATGAGTCTAAAACGAACATCTATTTTACATGATCAAGCCTCTTATTTCTATTTTACGTATTGATTTTAACACGTAACTTTACAACAGTTTATCTAAAATACACGCTCAGTTTACATATTTTCTCTCCAACAGATCATCTAAAAATACAGATTGTCTTTTTTAACAAATTAATTATAAATAATCGTAACAAAAACTAGAAATTATAAAATTAGTCCACTAAAACTAAAGCACTAGTGTCAACTGTCAACCCATTTTTGCATAAGTATTTTTTTAGTAATACATATACCTTTACTGCTGTAATTGCTCTTAAAGAATTAAGATTTTAAACGAGCGAGCGGTGTCGTGTTCATGTTTCGTTTGCTTACTTAACATACTTTGTTAATATTATGTTTAATTATTTCGGTTCATTTACTTAGCGAGTGAACACGATCCAAAATGTTAACGAACTGACCACTATGTTTGACTCGATTGACACCCTACCATTACAAAATAATGTTTGATTTAGTGAGAGTCAAAAGTTGTCACAAGCCTGTCATAAATTGACTAAACTGTCACAAAACCGTCACAAATTGGCTAAATTGTCACAAAACCGTCACAAAAACCGTCGTTAATAAGTTCGTAACAAAAAATACCGTCACTAATCTTGTTCCTATTTGAGTATTTTTTTTGTAGTGTATAATTGACCAATTCTTCATGCTGGTCATGTTTTGGTTACAAGAAAATATAATAGAAAGGCAGAGATAACATGAAGTTGACTATAGAACATTAGAACTTTTCATATCTAATTTGAAGTGTTAATTAACTTTGAGGTGAAGTTACTATAGTCAATGTTGTGACTTAGTCATTTAAAAGTTTAGTTTAACCAATGTTTATTTTTTTTGAAAAGCTATAAATTTATTTACACTACAAAAAAAAAAAGAGTACAAATAGCTATGAGAATTGTGACATTTTTTTTTGTTACGAGATTATTAGCTACGGGTTTGTGATAGAAACATGAATTTGTGACAGGTTTGCGACAGGAAATTCCTTTTGTGACAGGTTTGTGATATGATTTGACTTTTACAAAACTAACATTATTGTGTAGTGTTATTTCAGTGGATTTTACTGTATATGTTACATTTTCTTTATAAAACAAAGGAACCTAACTGGTAACTATTACTATATTGTTGAATCGTTTGCCAAGATAGGAGTATGGCGTGTTTTAAACTCGAAAAATGTCACGGAAAGGAAAAGAAAACGAAAATAAAGTAAAGCCAAGAAAAATTAAATTGAAATTATTTTTCCGATCATTTGTTTGGAAGTTTGGGAAATCAATAAAAAAGAAAAGAAAAGAAAAGAAAAAAGGAAGAGAGGGGGAGCAAGTCCCAATTTTCCTATTTATTTTCATTTTACTTTCACTTTTGTAAATAAAATGTTTTATCTTATTTTACGCACAAAGTTTTTCCTCACTTTCTTTTGTTTTCTATTCCGTTTTTTTTTTCTTATGCAGCAAAATATAAGAAAATGTTTTACCATAAAATCATTTTCATTTTACCATTAATTTTTCGGATTTCAAACACATGTATCGAATATATGAATTTTCTTCTCTTGCCTAAAGAAAGGTATTATATCTACTAAACTTTATGGTAGTGTGCAAATTTTAAGACAATCAACTTTTGTCCCCACTTTATTTGATCCGATTCCTTATTAATTACAGAAGTTGAATGAACATAAATATAAGATCAAGCATCCATTTAAAGAAAAACTAATCATATATTATAAATGATACAAACTCGGTCCCTATTTTTAGATATCCAAATCAGATTTTAAGTCTAACATGAAACCGAACACGACACAGAAACATCAAAACGTGAAATTAAATTTAGAATTTATGACACAACCATATCAAAACACGACACAGAAACATCAAAACGTGAAATTAAATTTAGAATTTATGACACAACCGTATCAAAACACGACACTAAGTAAATTATGTAATTATATTTTTTACATACATGTCATATTTTTATGCTTAACCAAACAAGAATAATTTGTCATATATGTGAAAGATGGTTTTTTTTTTTATGTGAACTTGAGAACCGTGCTAGGATTGTAGGATACGTTATAAGTATAAAAATTCTATAATTATCTTACTTTGATGTCAATGTTATATAAAACATGTTGTCCCGACATTTTACTGTCAATTTTAATTTATCTGTTATTACAAATTTATTATATTGAACTCAGCTTTCGGGCCGTCTATAACCCTCCAACCAACCGTGTGCGACTCGCCTGTCCAATTGGTCAAGTAAAGCAATTATAAAAACACAAAAATAAGCACATGTACACGCCATTTACCGTGTCTCCCTGAATGCCCTTTTTTTTTGTAAAAAGTATATGTATTTGAGCCTAGAACTGAGCGAAAACCCGGAAAAATCGAACAGAAAAATACCAAAACCGAAAAACCGAAACTTTTTCGGGTTGATTTCGGTTTACAGTAAAACCGAACCGAAAAAGACCGAAAAACCAAAAATAAAACCGAAAAAAACCGAAACCGGACCGAAAAAACCCGGTCCGGTTAGGTCCAAAAAATAAAAAGATTGAAACCGGAAAAAAAAACCGAACCGGACCGAAGCCAGCGGTATACGAGCCTAAGCATACATGAATCATTTTCGAAACATGGTGGTTCATTAATGTCACAATTGAAGATCATACGACTAAATTCAATTTTCAATGAAACTACATAAACTAATTAACAATTATACAATATTTTCATAAATAATTTTATTTTTTTAAAAAAGAATCAAAATTATATGATTTTCTGGAATTTTGCAATCGCTGATCAGTCAAAAGACTCAAAACCCACTTTAGAGAGAGAGAGAGAAAGATCGAATTTGTGAGATTATTTTCTCGATTCAATCTCAAATCTCCAACAATGGGTATTTTTCTATTTTTTCCAATTTTGGCTTAATTTTACTTGATCTGCTGTTTTTGCTTACTGTTTCAGATAATTTTAGCATCTTAAAGGGTAAATTAAGCTATTAATAAAATACCCTTTTAAGGGTTTCGATTGGTTTGAACTGTGCTGTTTATTAAATTTATTATTATTATTTACTGCTAAATAGAATTATATATATATGTGTGTTTTTTAGTTTGGAAAATACCTTTTTATGTAATTATTATTGTATCCAATGATGTGGTAGTGAAATCTCAGTAATTTAAGTAGTTATTATTATCCACTAGATTATGTATATATATATATGTATGTAATAATCTCAGTAATTTAAGTTTTCATCTTTCTAATTGGATGATTGGTATTTGTCTTGGTGTTTTAAAAAAGCAAAAACTTACTTAAAACATTTTTGCAAGAGCTTCACTAGAAGCGCAAAAAGTGTAAGCTTTTAGCGTCCTAAAAAGCGGAAAAAACGAGGTTTTAAGCTTTTTTTAACCTTTGGATTCAGCTTCTATCAAGCTTTGAAATTTGAATCAAGGTTTTTTACTACAAGCCAGCTTTTTAATACAGAGATTTGTTTTCTGGATTATGTATATATAGATAAGTATGCTTGTGTATCAACTGCTCAAAAGTCAAAACATATCGGGTGTACCTTTGATTTGCGTAGGTAAGGTATTCGGTATTCTTTTTCAAGTTTGATTTGAAGTGACCATAGTTGGTGCAGAAATTGGTCATTGTTATTCACTATTGTGTGGATCGGTGGTCCGCAAGAAGATATGGTGTGAATTGATGCATATCTATCATTAACTGGCTGTTTATTGTTATGCATTTTAAACATCAAACTCGTAACCATCCTTAAGTTTGCCTTTCCATGGAGTTAAAAGTGTTGTTCTTCAATTACATTTCCGGAGGCTTCATTGTTTATTATTTGGACATATCATTGAAGAACAAGAAGCATATTCAAAGTTGCATTTTAAATTCATTTTCGAATTGACTTGTGGCTTACTAGAATATTTAGTTTTCTGGGAATAATGTTTATGCTTATTTCTTACATGATCTGTATGTTTTTTTCAGATGCATGTTGTTCAACTCATATAATAGATGGGGATGGTACTTTCAATGTCTCCGGGGTCGAAACCTTTATGAAGGCGGTGAAATTGGGTGAATGTGGGCTTTCCTATGCCGTTGTTTCCATAATGGGTCCTCAAAGTAGCGGTATATATTTCTGACCAAATGAGAAAGTTTTTTAACCGATGGATCTAAAGTACTCCTTGTTACATGCTTAAACATATGTGCTAATCTTTACTATCTGTATAATAGGGAAGAGCACTCTATTAAATCACCTTTTTGGAACCAACTTCAGGGAGATGGATGCTTTCAAGGGAAGGTGTGTACTTATGAATTCTTTATGTGGATTAGTGGTGTAACTGTTGTTTTATTTAAAACATGGACCATTAATGCAATTGTGTATTCTGTCTCCATCAGGTCTCAAACAACAAAAGGTATTTGGATGGCCAAATGTGGTGGTATCGAACCTTGCACAATTGTAATGGATTTAGAGGGTACTGATGGAAGAGAACGAGGGGAGGTAGTTTTCAGTATCTTACAAGCTTAGTAAAATCGGTTGGGCATGATAAAAAACCCTTTTTTTTTAATTATTGTTAATAATATGATTATTGAGTAGAAAAGAATTAATCTTTTCGTCTTGATCCATGTGTTTTGGGTGAATATTTCCAGGATGACACTGCATTTGAAAAGCAGAGTGCCCTTTTTGCCCTTGCTGTTTCAGATATAGTACTTATCAATATGTAAGCTTGTTATCTATCTTAATTATTCTTAAGCAAGTTTAGTACTCTTCATTTGAGTTTTTTTTCCAGTGCTTCATTGTGATTTCAACTCATGTGAGATATTTATAAAAACTTGAATATTTAGGTGGTGCCATGACATTGGTCGTGAGCAGGCTGCAAATAAACCTCTTCTGAAAACTGTATTCCAGGTACATTATCATTTATATTGATTCACTGGCATTTATTTACATATAGTTGCTTGAAGTGTCAAGTTTTAAACAATAGGTGATTTACTGTCATTTTACAGGTCATGATGCGATTATTCAGCCCTCGTAAAACAACTTTAATGTTCGTGATACGTGATAAAACAAAGGTGTGTTCTTTATTCCTTTTTTTTATTTTTATGTATAGTGCCATTAAAATCGTAAGTGTTTTCTTTATTCCTATTGAACTGACTTTGAAGAGTGGCTTTTTTACTTTTTCGATGTGTGTAGACACCTTTGGAAAATTTAGAACCTGTTCTAAGGGAAGACATTCAGAAGGTAATGTATATAGATTTTTCATATGACTATTTTCTACTAGTATCTTGAGAAATAGCCTTCTGACCATCACATGGTTCGCAGATATGGGATTCTGTTCCTAAGCCACAAGCTCACAAGGAAACTCCCCTCAGTGAATTCTTTAATGTAAGCTTCTAGCATTATCCTGTTTGTATGTTCTTTTTGACAAGATAAAGATAATGCATATAGGAATAACCATAGCTTTTATTTATTTTCAGGTTGAAGTTGTTGCTTTGTCGAGTTTTGAAGAGAAAGAAGAACTATTTAAAGAGCAGGTATACTTGTGAATAATTAGGCTGAAAGATATGCTCAATCATGTTACCTACTCAGTATCTATTTGTAGTCCAGATATCATAGTAATTCAACTTTGGAACTTACGTTTTGTTAAACTTTTCAGTCTATTACTTATTTAAATGCAGCTGATAACACTTGTTGATCCTTGAGTGTAAGGTAAAAATCTCATTATTTTTTTTCATCTTAATTTATGAAGGTGGCTAGTTTAAGGCAGAGATTTTTCCACTCGATAGCACCTGGTGGACTTGCAGGAGATAGACGTGGTGTGGTACCAGCTTCGGGTTTCTCTTTCAGTGCACAAGAGATTTGGAAAGTTATCAAGGAAAACAAGGACCTCGATCTTCCAGCACATAAGGTAAAAAGGCAATATCTCTCACTAATGAAATTCTCCCTCTTTTGTAGCTATATTTAAAATTAAAATTAGAAGTGAATGGTGTGTTATTGTAGGTCATGGTAGCTACTGTTCGGTGTGAAGAAATTGCCAGTGAGAAGCTTTCGTCTTTTCTTGTGAATGAGGTATCTGATTTTGATTTATATATCTTATTCGATACATATGTTCCATTCAATTGCTATCATGCTAAACCTGGTAACGCGTGATAATCATTTCCAGGACTGGTGTCAGATAGAGGAGGCTGTTCAAACTCAACCAATATTAGGGTTTGGAAAGAAACTCAGTTTAATTCTTGAAAATTGTTTGGCAGAGTAAGTTTAATAAATAAATTATTTAACTTACAAATATAAGTTGCTCAAGTTAAGTGAAATGCAGGAATGACAATTTTGTAATGTCAAAATTTTGGTGCGATGAGAGTATTATTATTCTTTTGAATTTAATACTGTCTTTCCAATTTTCAGATATGATACAGAGGCTACATATTTCGACGAAGGTGTCAGATCTGCAAAGAGGAAGCTGTTGGAAGAGAAATTGCTTCAAGTAACTTTTCATGACCGTCATCTGTTGTATATATAGAAACTGAATTTATTTTTACAGACCTGGGGCATCGTATTAATGCTTTCTGAGGCATATTTTTTACCTTATGATCAATGGTTTCTCTTCCTACAAAACTTGCTTGGGATAAATTACTACAGATTCTGTCCATTTCCTGTCTAAAATGCTTCCAAAATATAGTTCGTAAAGGGCTTTACCAACCTACCCCTTTATGCTAAACTGCTTCCTGGATATTTTAAATCTCTTTGACAAGTTAGATTTATTTTCTGATACTGTCTTATGGTTGGTTAGCTTGTCCAACCGGCGTACCATTCCATGTTGGGGCACATACGCTCAGGAACTCTTGATAGATTCAAGTCGACTTTTGAAAAAGCTCTAAATGAAGGGGAAAGGTTTTCCCTTGCAGCTCATGAATGCACCGAGTCTTTTACGAGCCAATTCGATAAAGCATGTGCAGGTACCTATACTTTCCAATATTTTTATCTGTGTAGATTACTCATCTGTTTGTGGTTTTGAAATTTTCATACATTTATGGCTCTGAATTAAGCAAAATTTAGGACCTTTTGGAGTGTAAGCACCGAGTGGATAGTATTTATTTGATTCCTCGAAAGTTGTTATAGTTTCACTATTTTTTCTTGACAACTAATTTCTCTGACACTAATACAAACAAATGTGCAGATGTCATGATCAAACAAGCCAATTGGGACTCATCTAAAATACGAGATAAACTTCGACGGGACATAGACGCTTATGTTTCCGAAGTTCGTGCTGCCAAACTTTCGGAGTTAACGGCTTTTTACGAGGTAATTTAACTGATTGCATTTGTGTATTAAATGAGGTGTCGACTGTGGTGGATACTTTTAAGATTATGCAAGCCATATATTATCATTTCATTAAGTGCTAGTAGAATTAAGGTGCTGTTTTGAAATCGTATTAGCAATGCTGAACTTGCAGAAAAAGTTAAACGATGCATTATCCGCGCCAGTAGAAGCCCTTTTAGATGGAGCTGGAGATGACACCTGGCCTGCTATAAGGAAACTTCTTCACCGTGAGACACAGTCGGCTGTTTCTGGCTTCTCTGAGGCAATTTCGTCTTTCGACATTGATGAAAAAACCAAGGCCAAGATGATCTCAAGCTTAGAGGATTATGCAAGAGCAACTGTTGAATCGAAGGCAAAAGAAGAAGCCGGAAGAGTTCTTCTTCGCATGAAAGACAGGTAGTTTATCCTTGTATCAGAATTAAGTAGCTATATTATCTCTTCTTCTTTTTTGGTTTATGGAAGTGGTTTTGAATTCATCTACAGGTTCTCAACGTTATTTAGCCAAGATTCTGATTCAATGCCGCGAGTTTGGACAGGGAAAGAAGACATACGAGCAATAACTAAATTGGCTCGTTCAGCTGTATGATATTCATAACCAATTTTTTTTACTGTTGGTGCAAATCAGGTAAACTGTGTTTACTAATGTGCTGATTATGTGTTTTGTTTGTGTTGTAGTCTTTGAAGTTGCTTTCCGTTTTGGCTGCAATTCGTTTGGATGATGAAGCGGATGATATTGAGAAAACGTTAGCTGTTGCTTTGGTGGATAATAGAAGTGGTGCTGTTACTAATAGGAGCATCACATTAGAAGATCCCCTGGCATCTAGCTCTTGGCAAGAGGTAACCGTTTTTTTTTTGCTGAAATTCTATTTGCGTTTGGCCTCTTATATAAATGATCTGTACAAATACAGAGCGGAAGCTGTCGGATCTTAAGAAGGTCCTCTTGTATACTACCTATGTGTATGAGCTAAACAGCTACATTTACTTATTCAGTGCTATAATATGAAGGAATTACTGTTAACACTCAACAACTCAACCGCGGAATGGAAGTCCCTTTGAGAGTGATTTTGCCTCTTTTTTTTTTTCAATGTGTATCTATTTTTTTTGCAGGTTCCGTCAGCAAAAACATTGATCACTCCAGTCCAGTGCAAATCTTTGTGGAGGCAATTTAAGGCAGAAACAGAGTATACAGTCACTCAAGCCATTGCTGCTCAGGCATGATACTAACTTCATCTCTTCTAGTTTTTAGCTTTGTTAGAGTTTTGATTTTCATCAAACAATGAAGCATTAACACGCTATAGATATTTAAATCTGACTTTGTGTATCTAATTGATGGTTGGTATGTTAGTAAGTTTAGAATCTGAGAAAGAAAAAGATGGTAGTAAAGACCAAGTAGGCAGTCTTCTTTAATACGATTTGTTGTTTTGAATGTCCTAGAGTAAACTTTAATTAGAATTCTTATATTTGATTCATGATTTGTAAATGGTTCCCCTTAAATTCCAGGAAGCTAGCAAGCGCAATAACAACTGGATGCCACCTCCGTGGGCAATGGTTGCATTAGTTGTCTTAGGATTTAATGAGTTTATGACACTTTTGAGGTACTTCTTATGCTATTTATGATTATTGATTTCTTTTAGTTTGATCTGGCTTACATTTGGAAATATATTCCTTACATTTGCGTTTCTTTGTGGGCAGGAATCCATTGTATCTAGGTGTAATATTTGTTGCGTATTTGATTATAAAAGCAGTATGGGTGCAGCTTGATATTCCTGGCGAGTTTCGGAATGGCGCTGTAAGTGTCAAAACAGTGCCTATGATACAGATATAATATACACACACATACATATATTTATACTCCCTCTGTTCTAATTTAATGGGTCCTGCCAAGAGCTTGTATCAAAATTGCCAAATAACTTGTGAAAATTTTCATTTCGGCAACTTAGGAAAGAATTCTTTGGCGGTCAAAATTGCATGTAGATTTGTATAGGACAATTAAAAGGGAATGGAAGGAGTACCATTTATCATTTAGTGAGGGTTTATTACTATAAATTCAAAAAGACTTATAAACCCTATACTACACTAATTTTTTCATTCGGTGCTTTTCCATCCAATTGTTTGATGCCAGGGAACTAAATCGACAAACAAGTTTAGTATAGGGTACTAACTTGAAGCATGTACAACTTTCCATTGAATTATTTAATGACATGATACTAAACTGACAAATAGGTGTAGGCTCGGGCAGTAAACACAATTTAAATTTGCTTAATGTAGTCGATTTAAAGCTTAACAAATCCTTGAATAAGGTATCTGCTATTTTTAGCTTTATTCAACACGTTGATTACTTATATCTTTATTATTGCTTTCCAGCTTCCTGGTTTACTTTCGTTGTCTACCAAGTTCCTACCAACCATCATGAACCTTCTTAAAAAATTAGCAGAGCAAGGACAAACGCCTGCATCAAATACAAATGAACCTCAAAGAAACCAAAATCCGTTAACCTCAGGAAACTTTGCCGAAAATAATAGCGGAATATCTTCCACTGCATCATCTGAGGTAACTTCGGCCGATAATGGAACCGAATACTCGAGTCCAATCCGTACATGACAAGTTAAGAATGAAGAAAAGACACATTGTGCAATTTCTCATTTTGCCCCCCTTTGATTTGGAACACACGGTTTATCAATATTATCGATGATAGCAAAGATATGAACAAGAATGGTTCTTCAAGAGGTGCCATATACTAGTGGTTAGGTTGTAAATTCCCCTATTAATGGGCTCTTGTTTGCTATCTGTGAGGTGTTTTATTTGGGGGTTGTGATATGTAGTATAGTTGCAAGAGTTATTTATCTTAACCATACGGTGTGTTTTGAATTTTGTAAAATGAGCTGTTACGCCTTTGTATTTCTCCGACAGTTATGTTAAATTTATTTGTATTTTGAAGCGAAAGCGACTGAACTTGGTTCTTGTAACCAATGAAATTCTTAAAAAAATGATTTTGATATTAAAGTTTACACATTTTGTTCTCAATTTTCTTCAACCTGCTAAAGTTTAGTATGGTAGCAGTATTGAACCAAATATTTAGCTCTCAATTTTCTTTTGCTCTCATTCTTTTTCTTTATTTTCTTTCTTTCCTTCCTTCGTCGATGATTCGGTTACACTTGTGCGTTTCTGTTATTTGATTTGTGCGTTTCTGTTATTTAAATATATGGTGTGGGTTACGCATCAGTTCACTTATATAATCCGTTTAACTTAAATACGAGGACACTGTTCTAAAATTGTACATGCATCAGTTTACTTATCAATTATCTTAAATTTACATGAACTCAAATATCACTCAAATATAAGTGATCAATATATTCACTTATAATTAAAATAATAATTTATCTCTCTTACTTTTCTCTTATTCTCTCTCTTTTATTTGTACTTTTCACATATAAATTAATAAAATAACAAAATATGAGTTGTATGGTTTTGATAGAGAAATTGATAAACAAACTGATAATTTGTATAAAACAAAATGTTTACTTATAAGTTGTAAAATTGTACTTTTTACTTTGAATACGATAAAACTTGTAAGTTATTTAATGTGGTTGTTGTAGTAAATTAATTTGGCTTGAAAAAAATTGATAGAAGTAAATTAAAATTGTTGTGTAACATATTAGCTCGTTATATATATATATAGATATATGTATAGATATAGAGAGAGGTATGAGAAACAACAGACGAAATGTTTATTCATTAATATGATTGTACAGAGAGATATATCAAGAGACCCCTGACATTCTTTATATAATAGAGGGTAGGGTTACATATGCTAGGAAAGCCCAAGATAGGCCCAATAATATCCTACAACACTCCCCCTTTGGACGTCTTGATTTCTTCGTCTTCATGCTGTCGATGTGAGTCGAGTTCATTCGCAGTGCTAAACACATAAAAACCTTAGGGACGGAAAACCCAGTGTGGGACAAAACCGGTACCTAGGAGAAACTATGTAGCCGAATGATATAGGCCGAAATATCATCTAAGTAACTAACCACAAAACAGTGTGCCTCATCAAAATCTTGCCAGAGCAAACTCAATGGGAAAATCTCTGATCGAAGGAAAAAGAGTGCAACAGTGGTAGTAGTAGGGGATCAACCACAAAACAGGTGCCTCATCAAAACCTTGCTAGAGTAAACCCAGTGGGAAAAACCTCTAGTCGAAGGACAAAAGAGTACACAGTGGTAAGAAGTATACAACAGGATACTCCCCCTAATTCGGCAATCTTAAGTGAGATAAGATGGGAACGTGTCTCGCTAAAAACCTTGTCAAGGAAAACCCAGTGGGAAAAAACTTTGGTCTAAGGACAAAAAGAGTACACGAGCATGCGACTGGATGCTCCCCCTCACTTGCACACGACAGGGTGCGAGGATTTCGACTAAGTAGTAATTAGTGCAATAAGCATTCACCTGGATGCTCCCCCTCACTTGCACACGACTGGGTGCAAAGATTTCATATTCCAAGAAAAAGTACGAGCATTCGACTGGATGCCTCATTTACTTGCACATGACTGTATGCAAGAAAATATAACGTGGAATAAAACAAGCATTCGACAGGATGCTCTTAAACTTCATATGTGAAGATTTATTTCGGCAAGAAATGCTAAATAGCATAATCTAGTCATGTCTCTATTGATTCATAACAACAAGTTGTCCTCAAATAAGACAAGTGTTTTATCTGGATCGTGAGACAGATCATATGTAATTCAAATATGGCTAATACAAGCTCGAAGCCATATACACTCTCTAGTCGTCTCATAGAGCACGAGTAGATCAGAGTGATTCGTTTGGAGTCATTTCAAGACCTCCAAGATATCGCCTTATTCTTAATGGTAAAGACAGACCAAGTAAGGAATATCCCTTATGCGGGTCTGATAAGTAACCAGCATCGGTATAACCGAAAAAGGGTTGCGTTAATTCGAGTACCAAAGGGGGTAGGTACACTCGATGACGCAAAATGGGATAAGACAAGCCCTCATTCCAAAATTACCATAAGGTAAGGGAATGTGTCTTTAGTGCCATTTCGATGGCAGCGTGTTAGCACGATGCTGTGTCGAGCTATACCATTCACATCATACGAGATGTTCGTCCTAGTACATTAGACCAAGTACAATGATGCGCTTATTGTACTTAGATATGAACATTATGGTTCAATATCTCTTCATCGTCTCATCAGGGACGGACTGGGTCTATATCAATGTCTAGTGATCGAACGATCATGGGAGAATCTGACGACTTGGCGTCATGATGACTAAAACGTCATAACACCTTCTTAGTGTAGTATGAATCATGAACTTATTCAATCTTTACGGGACTCGTTCATCAGACCGAGTCACTACCGTTTCTTCCCAAAATCCTTCATCTCGAAGGCAAATCCAAAAGTGGATCGCATAATAAAACACGCAAGGGCATAATACTTGTTCAAGTATCCCAAGCTAATCAAGTACTCACTTAGGCGGGTATACCACATCCGCTCGGATTATATTAATCCATATAGTGAACGTCTCATTTAATTGAGATCGTGTTCCATGGTCAGGAACTACTTGATTCAAGCATTATGAAGTCACACAGGGACCTTCATCTATATCTCTTTGTCTAAATCCCCATAGAGATAAAACAGTGACCACAATCACATGCTGCATAATCAGTTTTTTTGGGAAACTACTAAACTGATAAAGTAGGGGACCGTTATAACGTCCATTACGAGGAAATCAACCATCTCGTAATCAATTCCAAGATGTGAGAGAAGTCTTGCGCTACTAGGCGAGCATTCTACAATCTCATTATTCTCATCACTTTTCCTTACGAATAACCAAATAAACGAACTCGTTTAACATTGGTGGTGTTGGAGCTACAGGTCCGAACACACTTTCGCTAAGGAGTCTACTTGGATTGCAAGTTTCCATTAGGCCAGTCTATTCTATGTTGACTTCAGGCAACATTACATGGTTCCCTGTCATAATTTCCTCATATTATCAGTCGTCACTGAATATATGAACAAGTAATCAATGACAGTTTCGTTTCGCTTCAATATCGTCTAAGATATCATGATCGACAGATATTTCGAGATTCTTAGGATGAGGAGGAAATCACACATCTCCTTGATCCTTTATAATCTCGTGCGACAAACGAGTTTCAGTTCACCACCTTTGGGGCTGAACGAATTAAGAACCCGTCAACTTCCTCATATCTTGGGAAGGACGACAGACTGACGGCCGACGACAGCGTCCTTTGCTTGGCGGGTTCGGCCAAAGCAACGTGATACGACAGGAACACGGCGTCCGACAGGGACGTCTATCATTGCAAGCATTTTGCAGCAGGTATAAATGATCTCGTGACATCTCATAGAGTCATTAAATGCGTCTGTCATTTAGTTAGACTTGAGGTAGTCTATGCACTTACTTATCACTAAGTGCAGTTTTGGGGATCAAGCTAAGACTGGGTGGGTTATGCCACGTTACTTCACATCGTTTCTTATCAACGGTAACGTGCAAGTCTCCCCCTAACGATGGGGAGAACAGTCTTAGCGATGTCACTTTCGCATATCATGCGGTAAAGAGATCGCTTGCCAACGTTACTCTATCAAATGATAGGCAGGGGATTCATAATCGACTTATGTCCCCTGCAGAGGTCCATATTTTGAACGCTATAGCGGCTCAATCAAAATATTAATTAAGCACTCCAAACATGCATTAATATGAGACTTCTGGCTCATAACCAGTAACCAGCTGGTACGCATATGGTGTTTGAGTGTCTATGGGCCTCATAACGGACCAATGCAGCAAAATAGCATAACCCCACACGAAAATATAAATCTTGGTGTGCAAGACCAAGAAATGTGTGCAATCATTTGCAGCCGTATCATCAAACTTTCCGTGAGTCCATTTGGGTCTGAACATAATCGACAGGATGTTCAATTTCAATTTCCAAACTCAAGTAATTCAAATCGAAATTTCGATTATTACTCTTCGGAATTATCAAGTCGACTAGACTTTTCAGGATAATCCGGATCATGAGCCATCAACTTAATGATAAGGCTAGAAGTTTAGGAAATGCTGCATTTCTGTGGACAACAATAATCATGTGACCTTATTGTCGATGCATCAACCATAACCATTTATATTTATGGTCCGTCTTATGGTTGGATAAGTCCACAATAACTTCTTCAATTCTTTACAAGAATTCTACGAGTTCTTTTCGTGATCTTTACACATACTAGTCTTTCAAATTGAGCATTAGTGGCATTAATTTCGGATTAATCACGAAATATATCCTCAAAGAGAATCCAAATACGATGCGATTATAAATCAACTATCGTTTTTTTTGACCCGGGAATATCTCATCCGGTCAATGCCACAATATCAAAATGCTCTTATCAATCGACGACAGGCGAATGATAGTACAGACAATCATGTCTTAGCATCTAAATCATTTATCATTCGACGACAGGCGAAATGATAAGGTAACTTTAAATGCTTTAAAGAATGTGGTAACAACCACTTGAAAGACATTTCAACTCCTCTAAAATACGCTTTTGGTCGTATTGAATGGAGGTTATGTAAAGAAATTTTAATTCTTTTATGAGCTATTACCAGATAACACTGGTTTTCTTGAATATTTTATAACTCAACAAGGTACGACAGGACCTATAGGAGTATAACGCCTCATATTTGACAAATCAATTTGGCTTTACCAAAGATTTCGATTTGGAACGACAGGTCCAGAATCGTTGTCACTGAGTACTCTTTTAGGCAAGTAGTTGGTGAAATTATGTGGTACACTATTACCCACTATTTTCAAAAAAATCAACTACCCCACAAGTATTGCCTAAAATTTCATAATTTAAAATTTGGTCACATTTGTCAAAGGAATTTGCTCAAAACATTTTAAATTATTTCGAGAAATTTCGTAAACAGGCAAACCATAATCCAAAAGTATGTCCAAATGGAAAAATCATAATCCAAATGGAAAACATAATCCAGATGAGCAAAAAAATGACTCAATGATTTATCAAAATCAATAAAGAAAGGTATCAAACTTATTTGAGCCACAAAACTGGGGGTCTCAAGAGTTTCCTTTTCATTTAGCTTTAACCACATTAGCATCGGTTTTTTCACCTTTATAATAGTTGTGAACTATTTAAGGGGTAACCGTGCATGACCTTTGTCTTTATAGCATAGAGTTGCCTCATTGATCATTATCTCTTGCTTTGTGACAACGGGCCATATTGTTCCTTTCAATTACTGTCTTGCAGCCATAAGTTTTCGATTTGGACGATTGTCTAAAATCTCGCTTGGCTAGGCGATTCATCAGGATCACGACAGTTCAGGACAAATAACACTTGTTTCGGTTCTCGATTCGTGAAAAAAAAATGTACACGAAGAGCATTAATATCAGGCAAACACTTGTCTCGGTTCTCGATTCGTGAAAAAAAAAATGTACACGAAGAGCATTAATATCAGGCAAACAATTCACCATTGACCCAATAGGATTAAAACTACTCACCGGGGTAATTTTCTTATCCAATAACAGATGGGTGATAAAGGAATATGGTGAATATAAATTCACGATACTGCTTATGGAATACAATTTTCAAGCTAATATTTTGGTGAAAGATAGCTCCAATATGTCAATTTCAGACATTTGTTCACCATAGACGTCATCACGTCCCAAATGTGGCGGCGGAATAAAATCAACGCCTTAGCATTCATCCTGATGGTAGCAACAAACTCGTATTTTACTCATCAAAGATGACATCCAAAATAAAATAAAATTGGGCATCACATTTTCCACACATCAGGGTGGGTAACATGTGGTGACGGATTAAAATCAACGTTTAAACAGTCATTTCGCAAGTATGTTTTACGATTTTTCTCATCATAGATGGCATCCAACATGTGTTGGGAGTTCTGGATTATTTATCATATAAAACGACTGGTTTATATTTTTATGGTTGCACAAGCACAAACTTTTTTTCGAAACGACAGGTTCGAAAACATTAGTTTTGCTTTTCATATGAATCGGTTCTCATTGATCGAACGACGGGTCGATACTGAAACACCAATTCAGCGAAACATACATCACTATATAAACACACTCGGGAAAATTATTATTTAGTCAACCCCTTTCGGTAGCTCTATTTGAACACGACCAGGAAAGACGGTGAGGGGGGTGGGCACGAATGCCTCTTAAAAACCGACCTCATTAGGAGAACGACTTCCGCCTTTATCTTTTCTAGACATCGTATCCAAATAGGTGAGCCTATTTGGGGAAGATTCATAATTTTTCCAACTTAAATGTGAATATATATGATTTTCGCATTTTATATATGGCAATAATATTAAACAGCATAGAGAATATCTATTTAGATTAACCACACATATATAAACAGGCAGTAAATATATTTTAGAATCTATCTAATCATGAAGTAGATTTGGTGTTATCAATTTAAAATTATCAATCAATCCATAAAGATTCTAACATATAAAATCAAATCAATTTAAGATTATCAATCAATCCATGAAGATTCTAACATATCAAATCAAATCAATTTAAAGTTATCAATCAATTCATGAAGATTCTACCTATCAAATCAATTTACATGCAATTTTTTTTTATTCGTTTGCCTTTTAATAAAAAAAATTATATGCATGTGTGTGTATCTTTACCAAATATTGTATCTTTATCAACCATATGTACTGTTTTCGTATAAGTATTATACTACAGGACCATGCGTGTAATTTCAGCAAACTATATATCTATTTACAGCATTATTACATATACAGTCCAGAATTTCAGACAAGTTTCAGTTTAGTTCTTAAGTAATTTACAGAATAGTTTACAGCTTTCAGAGAATTACAAATCAGTACATACGTTTCAGTTTGTTGCAGATTTAATCCGACATATTAATACATGTTTTTTCTACCATACCAAGACATATATGTTCACAGAAAAACAGCAAACAGTCCAATCAGTCAAGCAGACCAAAGCAAACCATCATAATATGTCTTATGATTATTTAATATGCAAACAATGGACGTATCACAGTAGCTATGTTATGCACATGAGTACCAGTAACTTAGTCCAGTAACTTAGTACCAGTAACGTAGTTCCAGTATGTTATAACAAGTAGTACATGCACATGTTATGTTATTATATTAAAGACAATATTAAAGACAACCACTTCTGTTCTAAATCAATTTGTGCATTCTAAATCAATTCGTGCATGGAACAGTATGCAGTAAATACAATATATTGGGTTAACGTCATCATTCTGTTCTAAATCAATTCAAAAAAATTATATCCGGGTACCTTACGCACGGTATGTTGATGAAGGTCGATATAGCAAAATTCTAAAAAAAATCCGGATAAACCTCAAGTTTATTGAATGTACAATCCGTACTTCGATCTCCGAGAGCAGTGTTGATAACGTGTTGTAATACAACTATTAGCTATGTATTTAGTGAGACAGAAGTAGACAGAGGGGAGAACAGTATCGTCTTTATTAATGAATGAATATGTGAATGGATAATAAAATACAAGACTCATAGCCCTCTTTATATAGATAGAGGGTTAGAGTTACAAGCCCACTTGGGCTCATAAAGTAAAAGTCCAAGAGTACAATAATATTCTACAACAAAAATATAGTAATATTTAGTTATGATAATAAATTTGATAGGAAAGCTGAAAAATGTATAAAGTTAAATTGTTACCCTAAAAATATAAAAATGATGCTAATTACCTTAAATATGAGGAAAAGTGTAAAGAAACTGGTACACATGTTCTAAGGTGACTAGTCGATGCCTTTGTATTGACTGACGGTTATTTTGAAATTATTTATATTTATAGATAAAACGATGGATCTTTTAACTTGTACTAATGATTATTGAAGTTTTTGTCTATGTGATTTTACTAGCACTACAAAATAATATTTGATTTAATGAGAGTTATAAGTATGTCGCTAATTTAAAAAATTGTTATAAATTTGTCGCAAATTGACTAAACTGTCACAAAGCCGTCACAAAAACCGTCGCTAATAAACTCGTAACAAAAAATACCGTTACTAATCCCGTCGTTATTTGAGTATTTTTTTTGCAGCGTAGCTTCCTAATCCACACCAGTTATATTAATCATCTCTACCTATGTTGGTAGCATTGAATTAATTGTTCACATTTTTTTTTGTGCTGCTCTCAATTCTTTCTTTAATTATTTTTTCTTCTTGTCCATAAATTTCGATAGTTTCTTCGTAAATATTGTGCGTTTCTGTTACATAAACTATCATGTCGGTCACCACTCCCGGCTACCAGAGTCGTATATTGGTTATTGTGTCGTTATGCTTTACCAGTAAGTAATAGCTTTAGGACTTTATGAAGGAGTTGCGGATTTTCGGGTATTATCGCAATATCTCTTTCTTTTGTTCATATGAAAGTTCTGCAAAAAGATGAAATAGATACTGGTGCCTTTGTTGATAATTCTTGGGGTTGGAATCAATCGAGTAATGTTACGTTCACCCCTCTTACACTTCTTGACATAATATGGACGAAAATCGTTACAAACAAAAAAACTGCAATTTTGTTATCACCCATCTCACAAAAAGTGTAAGGAGAAGTATAAAATGAGTGAAAACATCCTTACTCGGATCAATTGGTCAAAAACAGTGCCATAATAGTAGTGTCTTGCTGATTTTAGCAACAATTGTAAGGTTTTGAGATCACATTAATCAATAATACTAATGAGTCAGATAAACTCAACCAGACTCTCAGCACACCAGTTCTTAATGTAAATTTAAAATTTCATTTTCATCCCGAAATTTAAGAGTACATATGCTATTCGGCCATATATTTAATATTTTTAATTAATATTTAAATTTATGTTAGTCTCAAATAGAGTTCTATAATATTATATTTGTGTTTTTATTTTATTGAATCGTCAAATAAAATATATTAAAATTATTAATATTTTAAATATTTTTAATTAATATTTAAGTTTATAGTAGTCTCAACCAGGGTTACATAAATATTATATTTATGATTTTATTTTGTTGAATAGTCAAATAAAATATATTAAAATTATTAAAATTTTAAATTAATATTTAAGTTTATGGTAGTCTCAACTAGGGTTTCATAAATATTATATTTGAGTTTTTATTTTTATTTTGGTTGGATGTCAAAAGAATTCTAAAAATTAAATAAATGACTGTCTGGTAATCAGTCTGATTGAGCCAGTCTGACTCTATAACGTTACTGCACATGAATTCATAGGAACTAAAGCTTGTTGAGTGAGTAGTTATGAAAAAGTGAAGACTATTAAGAGTTGTTTAAATAAATGCATGAAAAAAGCGTTTGTTGTACTATCAATTTTAACAGACGATACTGGCTTATTTTGGGTATTTATAGTGACTAATGAGACACTGAGACCGAGATAGCACTATAAAATAATGTTTGATTTAACGAGAGTCAAAAGCTGTCGCTAGCCTATCACAAATTTAAAAAGACTGTCATAAATCTAGCACAAATTGACTAAACTGTCACAAAGCCGTCACAAAAACCGTCGCTAATAAGCTCGTAACAAAAAATACCGTCACTAATTCCGTTGTTATTTGAGTATTTTTTTGTAGGGTAAACTATGTAGGTAGGAGTAAGGTGGGATTAAAAGTAGTAGGTTTGGTACTTAAATAGACTTATTGTTTTTGACCATATTTAATGATTTCACCATATATTCATGATTTTGTACGATTTGCATAAATCATGAGAGTGTTGGGTACACCATATATAATTAGTATACTTGTCAGTTTCATGGTGATGATCTTTGTTATACGGTTGTCGATGGTCATGTTTCACGGGATCGAATTAATTCGGTCCGAGTGTGGTTAAATTGTTGTTGGGTTATATCATACGCTCGACTGTGGCCACATTATTATCGATGTATGGTCATCACCGTGTTATCATTAAAACGTCTTTGTAATTCATGTGAACCGATTTTCCTATTAGGATCAACACTTTTCTACGTTTTAAAATGCGGCGATGGAGTAAAAGCCATTAATGTTATCAAATCAGGTTGAATCAAAATTTATCCATTTGGTGTACTGGTTTCATTTTTTATGTTGGCACTTTCTGTGTGTATGTATCCACGCAAAATATTCATCTCCGAGGTGCATATATAATTGCTAACTGTAATGCGCTAGTGGTGTTTCGATTAGTGGTGTTTTCAAATGCGATTGTGGCAAGCTAGCATCGGATAGCACTGAAAGAAAATGTCATTTTTTTAGATCTATATACAGATATAAGTTTATGATATGGCAACTGAAAGTGAAGCGAAGAATCACATATATATTGTATGAACATCGATTTTAGTTAGTTTTGGGCTGTATCTGCTGGCACATTATAAATTTGCGAGCATTGTATGCCCGAATCCCAAACTTTGAAGCTGTTATGCGTGTATGAAAGTACGCAAGTCGCGAACGACAAAATAATATTTTTGTTTATCGAAAACGTTTAGCAGTTAATCATTCTACATTCTGAAGTAACCACAACTTTCATCATACTGCTTCATTGGAGTAACATTTTGATGCCCTGATCCAAATTTGGTCACAAATATTTCCTCATATCGGGAATATGGCGGAACAAACAATGTCGATCTATAAGACACATAGTTGCGCGGTTTGTTGTATGTGAGATTATCCTCCAAAAGGGTCCGTTTTTAACGAAACGAATCACTATTTCCATTTGTTACAATTTTATAGTAAAAACTATTACAAACATACGCTACAAAAAAAATACCCAAATAGCGACGAGATTAGTGACGGTATTTTTTGTTACGAGTTTATTGACGACGGTTTTTGTGACGGATTTGTGACAGCTTAGTCAATTTGCGACAGATTTGTGACGGATTTTTAAATTAGTGACGGGATTGTGACAGCTTTTGAGTCTCAATAAATCAAACATTATTTTGTAGTGATAAAACCTTGGTGAGCGCATTTTTCATCCTATTTGATTTGATATCGACATATTTTTTCATTCTCTTTGTTTTAATGAATCCAGTCCATATGTATACAGTAAAAAAAAACAATTTTAAGTGTAATTATAAGAAATTTTAAATTTAACCTAGCATAAGTAAAAATAATTGTAATGACTTGACCATGTTGTTTATTTATTTCTTTTTTTAAAAGGCACCATTCATTTTTGTGGACATTACAAAGTCAACACTCCAAAAAACTCAAAAACTAGAAAGAAATATTTGATGAATTAGTACGAGGTCTCATTGCCATTATAAAATAATATTTGATTTAATAAGAGTTAAAATATGTTACAAATCTGTCGTAAATTGACTAAACTGTACATCACTCATTCTTAAAACCCGCGTTCTTAAGACTAAAGAGTCGGGCGGAAAAGGGGGGAAAGCTCTCCGTTCCTGGTTCTCCTGTAGCTGGATCCTCCGGAACCATAAGAATCCTTAGTTAGAATGGGATTCCAACTCAGTACCCCTTGAGTGAGATTTTGAGAAGAGTTGCTCTTTGTTCACTAAACTGTCAAAAAACCGTAAAAAAAACCGTCACTAATAAGCTCGTAACAAAAAATAGTGTCACTAATCCCGTTGCTATTTGAGTATTTTTTTGTAGTGAACCGATGACACGTTTTATTGTTTCATCAACTTTAGCGTAGTTTAATTTAATTATGTGTTGTCTAAGTTTTTTTTTTTTTTTTTGGTTTTTTTATGTTTTTTAAAAACTATGAAACTTTAATTTTATATGATCATGTTTTTAGCAATATCATATGAGTTTATGTTGTTTAATTAATTGAGTAACGTGACACAAGTCTAGCTTATTATATTTCCAAAGCTCTTTCATATTGTTCCATGTAATAAATATGTTTGCCACTAATTAAAACTAAACAATTTCATTTGATATAATATTATATAAGTTGTAATGTATATCAAGGTCACAACTTATAAAAAAAAAGGTAAACTTTATGGCTCTCTATGTAAGTATTTATTGTTACCAATAAATCTTGTTGTAACCTATATTGGCGGTGGATTTCGAAAATTGAAAGTGGTGATATTAATTACAAATTACTCCAAATGAAAAGGAAAATACTTAGATTTAATTAAGGGTCCGTTTGGCATCAGTTTTTTCAGTCAAAAGGTTGTTTTCATAAATCAGTAGGAAAAAAAATTTGTTTTTCAAAATATACATGAGTGTTTGCTAAAAACTTAAAAAAGATAACTTTTAACATATTGAGTTTTGACATTAGCTAATAAAATTTTGATTTTTCAATCAAAATAACCTTATAAAATATTTTTTGATAAATTTTCAATATATCATATTTAAACGAATAAATAGCACGTCAAATATACGAATAAAATTTTAGTTGAAATAACATCAATATTTATTTAAATTCTTAAAATGGTGGTAAGAAAGCTATCAAAATCTCCAAAATGTGTGATTTTTTTTTTTTGCTTTTAGCTTTTCTAGTTATATTACTCCAAAATCTATATTTTTAAAAGCTAAAAAAAACAGTGATACTAAACATATGTGGCTTTTTAAAATTAAAAAGCTAAAAAAAAAAATTGATGTAAAAGATGCACTAAGTTATAGTAACAAATAAAGTATTTTTGCATTCCTTAGAATTAGTAAGAACCAAATTTTTATTATCCCCATAGAGAGATTTTGGACACTATGCACTCGATTGTGAATAATATTTTACATTTTTTTAAAACTGAACAACCCTTTTTAATAGATAATGAAATTATTACATTGATATGAAAAAACCAAGTTGCGCCGATAACACTTTATGAATCGTAAAATTAATTCTTTTAAACATTACTCCATTGGTTCATATTAAATTGTCCATTACGAAATTATGTGCAATTTTGACCGGTCAAGAACTTATATCAAAATTGTCGGAATGAAAATTTTCAAAAATTGATCATATAGTCCAAATGTTAAATTTTATGATTAGATTTAAAAAAAAATTATTTAAACAATTTTGATACAAGTTATGAGCCGGTAAAAATTACACGTAGTTTCGTAATAGACAATTAAATAAAAAGGGAAAGAGTACATCCATAAATCTATGAGTCATAACATTAATATGCATGACTCTTTTAACTTTTAATGATCTTTGATCCTGAATATTTAAGAAATTTAACTAGATGTGATGCTTATCTACTATGCATGATCATTTAAACTCTTTCTTTACATTCCATTTGAATTTTCAAAGTAGGAGATGTGAGGCTTACTTAGTCAATTAAAGTTTAGGGTCAAACCAGCAAAGTGATATACATTTAATCCTGAAAGTTGCTATTAAATTTATAAGTTTTATTTGAACCTGAAATATTGAAAATATAATTGTTGTATCCAAATAAAACAAGTAACCTTAAATTAATAACTAACAAAACATGTATATGCTATTATGTTTTCCTGCCAATGGTGTAAATGCTAGATCGGTTCATATGCTTTTGTACAACAATTATATTTTTTATTGAAATAATTTTTTTCATAATTAAAATTTTCTGACCAATTGTACAATTTACAGCTGGATGGATAAATTTCTCGATTGCAGATTAAAAAGTGTAGGATAAATGAGTTGTGGGTCATTTAATTTCAATTCAATGTACTTCTGCAAATATTGTGTGTTTGAGACACATGCATGTCAACCAGGTTGGCATACTGTTTTTGGGCATTTTTTTTAATAAAAAAATTGGATGATGTTTTTTGCTTACTGGTAAATGGAAACATTGGTTAGTTCATACTTTCAAGTTGGAATTTACTCTTGAATTTTTTCTTTTTTTTTTGTTTGTAAAAGTCCTAACATTTTGTTCATGAGAAAAGAAGTTTTTTTTGCATGAGCCCAGCTCTCATACTAGCAATCTGATATGAATACAAACTGAATATAACAAAACGAACTTAAACTCACACATTACAACCCATAAAGCTTTTGATTTGTGACAGCTTTTGATTTAGTGAGAGTCAAAAGCTGTCACAAGTCTGTCGCTAATTTAAAAAGTTGTCGCAAATTGACTAAACTGTCACAAAAACCGTCGATAATAAGCTCGTAACAAAAAATACCGTCATTAATCCCGTCGGTATTTGGATATTTTTTTTGTAGTGATAACAAAACGAACTTAAACTCACATATTACAACCTAAGACCTTTAAATATATTTAAAAGAAAAAAATAAAAAGTGACAACAAACTGAATACCATTTTGAGCTCGACACAAACAAACTTTCTCGTCAATCATTCTCTTCTTCTTCTTCTTATACCCCCTAGGAACCGTATAACTCCTGATCATTGTGATCAAAGTGATACCTGATTAGCAAAAAAATGTTCATGGAACTCATGTTTTCAGTTCATCACGATCTGAAAAACATTCTAAATAATGACATGAAAATACTCTTGATTTTTTTTTTAGATCACGCTAATGGAGCGAGTTATAAGGAGGAGTGATTAGTGTAAAAACAAATCATCAGTTGATCTAATTTTTGAACAGACACCTCAAAACAACTCTTTCAACTCATTAAATCGTAACTCTAAATATTTCTGTAAGATTTAATCTCTTTGTATTTTCTAGATTTTTGTGAACTGCAATAGGGTTTTTTTTGTTGTTGGCTAATTAATGCTATGTTTAGGTCTTGATTGAATAGAGCATTTGATTGTAAAAAAAGCATACTCTTGGTCACATTGATCCGGAAAAATAAAGGTTATATATATGGGTAGGGGTATAAAGAGAAGAGTTTTTTTTTTTTTTTTTAAGTTTACTTGCTCTTTTTTAGGGTTTGTTTAAAACTCAAAAAATATCACGAAAAAGAAAGCAAAATAAAGGAAAATGAACATGAAATCATATTCCCGTCATGTGTTTAGAAAGTTGAGAAATTAAGATAAAAGAAAAGAAAAAAAGGGAGAGAGACAAGATAACCTCATTTTTTTCCATTTATTTTCATTTTTCTCCCAACTTTTGAAAATAAAATGGTTTCTATCATTATACACATAATGTTTTTCTTCTTTTTCTTTTGTTTTATTTTCCATTAGTTTCCTATATAATCAAACACAAGAAAATATTTTCTCGAAAAATCATTTTCATTTTCTCATGAGTTTTCCGAGTTCAAAACATGCTTTCAATACGAGTATTGGTTCGCTCTTTTTTATCCCCTTTATGCGGTATATGTTATCGGTTTGTATTTATTTTATCGATCCTTGATCAGATTTTTTACATTACAGCTATTGTGGGGTTCACCTAGCTAGTACTAGTAATCGTAACTCACGCGTTGCGGGTGCGATACGTATATAAATATGATCTCGGACAAATGAATTTAAATTTTAAAAAAAATGATGGAATGAATATAGTAATTTAATAATATTATATAAGAAGTAATATGATGTTTTATTGTTATAGAAGTATAGTTTGAGAGATGAATTGATGTGTGGAAATGAACATATTTATTAGTTATTTATGTATATGAATTGCATTATGGTATATGGGTAATTAGTAAATTAGAATAGGGGTATTTTTAGAAAATTTTGGTAAAATTTGGCAGCTTCATTTTTCTTGGGTTGACTTATATTAATAGTATGATGATAATCGTGCATGTTTTTGCTATAAGTTTTGGACATGGCCATGTTTAGTTTTTTTCTTCTTCTAAGTAACAGCACCATTTTATTAATAATGTCAGAAAGTATTATGGGACAAAAACCCCCATCTTGACTTGCAAAACCGAATCCGATGAAAGTAACGATATGTCTATCAAAATTGCTAAGATAATGATAAATCACACAGGACAGCTAAAGCAGCAAGAAAGAGGGGGGAAAAAAAAAACAAATTAACAGATTTCTTTAGCCATGATTAGGTTTGAGTTTGAGTAAATAATGTTTAGCTTAAATAGCAAATATTAGATCTCCAAATTATATTGGTCTTGTTCAAGGAAGGAATATTTACATTATCATCAGAAGAAGACATCAGTGTTTTTAGCCACTTTGTTAAGCATTTTAAGAGAGATTTGTCTACAAGAGTTTTACGAGTGTTTCGATAACCACCCATAAATCTAATCTAAAAACTTTATTCGATGTAGCAGATTAGGTGTATCAATCATATGTTAAGTGAAAACTGTTTTTTAAAATCATAAATAAAATGTTTGGTCCACGTTATTTGTCACATCGGCGGATAAAATTTTTGTTACTAGCCAGTTTTTATAGTTTCTGGAATTGGTCTCACGGTCTCTAAACTTCTATGGAGTTAGCAAATTCATGGAAGATATTTAAGGCATATCAAATCTTAATATGCTTAAAATACATTGAGTTTTAAGTGTTCATATTTACATTTAATATAATATGTAGTACTTAATAACACATAATATACTTCAGATTCATGTTTATTGCGTCAACTTGGACATGTACAAAAGTAGTAGTCAGACTCTCTAAGAGTAATTAAATTTAATTAATGATATTCAATGGGTTAAACAAAAATTATAAAACAACCTCTTTTTTTAAAAAGAAAAAAAAAACAATAAATCTAACCTTCCAAACCCATAAGAACCCAAATAAAAATGAAGGACCCTAATCGATACTATCCTAAATTTAATTAATTAATTAAAAAAATTGCTAATTTTTTCGTCAAATATTGTATGAAAAAAACCCTATAAAACTAAACTTTCTCTAATAAAACCCAAATAAAAATGAAGAACCCTAATTGATACTATCTTAAATTTAGTTATTAATTAAAAAAAAACAATATTTATTTTCTTATCAAATATTTTCAACTCTTGTTTAATGAGAAATTAATTATTGTGTTGGGTAATACTATGTCTTATTTTATTGAGGGAAATATAGTATTATCAAAATAAGGCAAATTAAAAGGATTGAGGGAAGGAAAAGATACGGTGTAATATTACCATATATCAAAATCTTTTCATTTTATTAAAATTGAATTGAATTATATACAGTAAGTGCCTTATTCTTTCTATCTATATATACCTTGACTACATTTATGGCTTACTATAATTTGTACTAAATACTTTCTGTATTTTGGTCTATACTACTATATCTCATAGTATTTATTTATTTTAGATATCTCATAGTAATGCACATCCCAATCCATATTATTGCACTATTTTGTATTACTACTAATTAATCCAGCTTCAATACTGCATTACTACTAGAATAAGGTACCTATATATGTAGGATGTGACAAGTGGACATTTTTTTTTTACTGATGTTGACAAATGTACATCTCATTATCTCATACTATTATACTCCCTCATTCCTATGTAATTGAAAATTACGAAACTACGTGCAATTTTGATCGGTCAAGAACTTGTATCAAAATTGTCGGAATGAAAATTTTCAAAAGTTGATCATATAGTTCAAATGTTAAATTTTATGATTAGATTTACAAAAAAATTCATTTCGACAATTTTGATAGAAGTTATAAGCCGGTCAAAATTGCACGTAATTTCGTAATGCATAATTAAATGAGAACGGATGGAATATTTATTTCCACTTTCTCTAGTAATACCATATGATATCATAATGGTCATACGATACCTATACCCTCTTATTTAAGATCGCAACACAATGCAGGTAAACTTTTGTTGAAATTATTTTTCTTCGTACTTTGTTATTCATTTAACAACCAACAGCCCCGTGAGAAGATGGCGGTCGCAAGAGGCGAAGCTAGGAATCATGAACGGAAGTGCTAAATTTACATAAAAACTAATGTTAAAAGAAAAATAAGTTGTGGGTTGGCAATTTATTTATTTTAATAAATTTTAGTAAACTACGTGATAAAAACTGTACAAAATAGAGTTACGGGATGTCCTGATTCAGATGGTCTCCACTTAACTTCCATGGACTGTGGTTGTAAAAAAAAAAAAAAACTATTCGGTTATTGTGTTCTTTTCAAACGCTAGTGATTAAAGAAAAAGTAGTGTCGTTATGGTGATAAGTTAAATAAATATACAAACACACTCTCAAATTTGATCACAATTTGTAACACTCTGTAATTGAAAAATTTAAGGCAAATCTCAATCTAGAATTCTAGTTAAGTTAGTTGGCTAGCTGTTTGAGCTTGTATAATAGATCCATATTACCTAAAATCTAAATTATTGAAAAACTTGTATTGTAGGTGTTAAATATAATTTCACCAAAGTTAAATTAATGCCTCAACTACTGCAGTGGTTCATTTGGTACCAAATTCAAGTTTAATAGTACTACTAACTAGTAATGTAGGTTCCTACTAACAATCCGGTATGATTATGAATGAGATTTGAAAAAAAATCCGGATAAGTAATTTATTCGAGATTGTATAATTTTAAATACCATCCCCTATGATGAGATTATGAATAACCGAATAAATACCCCACTTTAACATCATTTGATGTCCGAATCATACATACAGTAGAAAGTTAAATCGCGTTGCCATAGTAATGTTAAATACCGGACTCATAGTCCAGGCGGAGCTAGGGTTTGAAAATTGTATGCTGAAATTCTAAAAAAAAAAATAGAAAGGGGCTAAACCACTCTTTTTAATAAACTTATACTACGTAAAACACTACAAGAAAAAGTTCATTTAACATCATAATTTTTTTCCGGTTATGTTGCTAAAGTGGTTGTGGCTAAATTTTAGTAACAGTTTAGCAACAAATTATGTTGTTATTTGTTGCTAAATTGTTACTAAAATTTAGTCACAACCACTTTAACAACATAACTCAAAAAGATTTATGATGTTAAATGAACTTTTTATTGTAATGAAATATATACGGACTCATAGTGTTTTTCCTAATATGGGAGTGACGGTAGTCCATGTCAGTCTCTTTACCTCCTTCCTTTGTTAAGTGTTAGTTTCAAATGATGCAAACAAATAAGGGCGTAGGTGTACGATTTCCTAAATTCTATAAAGTACTTCGCAAATAATTCCTCGATAATGGCATGTAATGGAGTGACAATTGGCAATAGAAATATAATTTACTAGTGTACAATGAATTAAAATGTAGTTGTCGAATCAGTAAATAGATATACACATATAACCTATACATGGTCTAACTAAAATTTGGTTAAGTTAAAAAATTTACTTAGGATGAGAGAAAGAAATGTAATTTGGGAACCAATATATTATCTACATAATAATACTTTATTGATGTTTCTAGGGTTGAAAATATTTTTTGAAAAACACAATGTTAATTTAGCTTTGAGTCACTGTTGGTATAAGTTGCAGTTTACAAAATGATCCATTCATCATTAACTACATGGAAAATTGTATTTTATCTAACGGTTTGATTTTTGAAAACTTTTGGTAAAGTTAGTATCGCTAAATTTCAACAACAAAATAGCTAGCAATTGATTATGTTGCTAAAATTTAACAACACTCAGTTTAACAACAGTTTTCAAAAAGCATACGGCTGGTATTTGAACTTTTCTAGTATAAGTATTATATGGATGCTTATCAAATAAGAATCTTTTAAATGGTATACTTAATACATACTTTACAAAATTGATATATGATTGATCTTCAAAATGAATCAAGGAGGGGAAATATGGTTAAGAGGACAAATCATCATACAAAAAAGCAAGAACTCGGTTTAGAGTTTGGAGCCTAATCAATATCTTCAAAGTTTGGAGAATCTCTGCACTGTGTTTCGAAGGGCTCGTTTCAAAATTCGATATCATACCAAGAAACAACAGTTAAAAAAAGTTATAAAGATGTAAGTTTTAACTTGTAAGGCGCGTATTTATAATCCATGCATATGCCCATATGAATTGTACAATTTAACCGTTATTAAGGTATAGAATTGCACAATTTTATCAATTCGAACGTAGAATTATACAATTTAATCAATCTCAAGGTACGAACTATTCATAATTTTGTGAATGATGTGTTTGGAAAACGTGCGACGACACGATGAGAATTAGACACGAAAACTTGAGATTCGAGCAGCTGGTCATGAACAATCTCTAACTCGCTACTTAACACAGTAAATCTTAATTACAAGGGCAGTAAATTAATAATCACTCCGTTTCAAAATATTCGTTCACCACGAAACTACGTACAACTTTGACCGGTAAAACACTCATGTAAATTATCGAAACAATTTTTTTTTTTAAAAAGTTGATCATAAAGTTTAAATGTTAGATTATCTTCTGTAAGTTATTTTAGTTTTGTAGCTGTTTTCTAACCCAAATCAATGGTTGTGATAACACCACTTTAGAGGTTTTATTAATCCAACAACCATGAGCATTTAATTCTCTGTTAATAAATGACCTATTTTTAGTTAGATCATAAATGAGAAAGTGAGATAGAAAAACTGGATTATTAATTAAAATCATTACCCAACAATATATAGCTGTTGCTTTCTTTCTACACCGTTTATAACTATATATATAATTAAAATCATTACCCAACAATATATAAAACGTCATACAATCTTAGTACTATGTTGTATTATTATATATAGACATGAATATGTGAGGTGTGATTTGTATTTTTGTACACCCCCTCCCAAAAATATGTACGTATTTACGGGTGTTGATTTCACTAAAAAAAAAAAAAAAAAACTGGATTTTTCGACTGCATTTTATATTTTTACATGCACAAATTGTAAAAAAAAAATTACAAATCGTAAGTTATATTTACGGTTTGACCGTTAAATGATAAAATTGCCCATGCGTCTTAAATCAACCTATTTTTCAGTAAGGTTCGCCGATCGATCGGCTCTGACCCCGATTGATCGGATGAATACTTTTTTAATTTACGAAAATTAAATAATATAAATGAAAATGTGGCATTTGTGAGAGTAAGAATTGAATCAAAAACCTTTTTCAGTTGTCAAAAAGTTTAACCTAATCAAGACAACCATTACAGCACAACAACATTCTTACAAATTAACAAACTTAACAAATATATATACAATTGTTAATAACATAATGATGTCATATATTCAAAAATTGATAGAGGGATTTTATAAAAATATAATAACATATATTTCTACGTCGTGCAAACCGAATTCGGATTTGTGTAATCTTAATTAATATTGGTTTTTATTGTGTGGTTTCTTGGATTTTAATTTAATATTCCAAATTAAAATGTTAAAAGGTGTTTTTTTAGAAATTCGTTGGGTATAGATCTAAAAAAAAACAGCGGCAGTCAATTTTTTTTACTTCAATCAAACATCCGAGTTAAAGTTATAAACTTTCAAAACTTTACATAAATAAAAAAAAATTGTATACAACCGATCGATCGGGGCTCAAATCCATCTTCACATAAATAATAGTATGATATGCCACTTTCTCGAACTTACATTATTTTTAGGAGTATTTTGCAACATTAACTAAAAAAAAAAAATGTCGGTTTACTATCTTGTTATATATTTTTTTTAGTGATTTAAGATATTGACCCCAACTAAACATTGTTGCTATTATAGGGACCACTGTGTTAAATACTATATATGACCATTCACTATAGGATTAGCATTAGTAATATACTATGTATGTATATATATAAGCTACTTGTGTATAGCATATAGAATAAGACCAACAATTCAAAGATAACTCAAGCTTTACAAGACAGAGAAATAATTTTAATTTTTTTTAATATATATTCATAAGTCTCTCACTCTTTGTGTGTTTAAAGAAAAACTCAAATGGCTTTGAAGCTTCTCTTTCTCTCTTTTCTACTTGTTGTATGGTTTAACACACTCATTCTCTCTCAAGGTACTATATTTCTATTTTCTTCCGCTTTATTTAACAAGATAACGCAACGGTAAAACTGTTGTCATGTGACCTTGAACTGTTCGAGTTTCTGTGGAATCGGTCTTCTTGCATTCTTGTATAAATGCAAGAAGACCGTCTACATTAGGTCTAAAGTGACTCGACCTTTTACCTAGACTTGAGCATAGTGGAAGCTTTGTGTTCTTTTCTTTCAAACATAAAAATAAAATATGTTACTTTTCTTTGTGTTCTTTTCTTTCAAAAATAAAAATAAAATATGTTACTTTTCTTTTAGTTAAAGTGTTAAATGTATTGAC
The DNA here is from genome assembly GCA_963682055.1 of Primula veris. Classification (NCBI taxonomy): domain Eukaryota; kingdom Viridiplantae; phylum Streptophyta; class Magnoliopsida; order Ericales; family Primulaceae; genus Primula; species Primula veris. The sequence continues at coordinate 41,177,477 of OY821742.1, forward strand.
TAGTAAGTGAGTTTTTGACTTTTTTTCACTGTTGTTTTTTCTTTCTAAATTTGAGGTGATGAGGCTTTTATTTGTAGAGTGAAATTGTGGAATTTTTTTTAACTGGATTTGTTTAGTTTTTTTTTTTTTTTTTTTATTGTTTGGGTTTGTTTAGGTGATTAATTGTTTGTTTTTTAAAATGGAAAGTATAGAATTTTTGGACTGATAATTGAACCTTGTTTTCTCTTCATCCTTAAAGATGTGACCAAACAATTAAATACTTTAAAATTTACCAAATATTGACTGCAAAGTGCAATCTTCATTTTTTATTTTTTTATTTTGAAATAAGCCAATCTTCATTTTTAATTTAGTAAGTCACAGTATATTATCTTACATTTTTTTTTTTAACTCAACTTTGCAATTCTACTCTGGGATTTTTTATTCTTTACATTTTGAATAATAGTAATATTTGAATATTCCAACAACTTTTTTCTCTATTTGATCTAAACGGTATCTATGCCTCAAATTTTGGGTTTTTCTTAAAATTCAAAACATATTTAGTACAAAGATCCCAATATTCCCAACTACTTTACCCCTTCATTTAATGTAACACCAAGTTCTCACTCCTTACCTTATAGGTAGATGTGAATAATGTCTTTATTCACATTGTTCTAGAAATATTTACTTACAAACATACGTATAAAAAAAAATACTCAAATAACGACGTGATTAGTGACTATATTTTTTGCTACGAGCTTATTAACGACAGTTTTTGTGACGGTTTTACGACAGTTTAGTCAATTTGTGACTGCTTTGTGACAGTTTAGTCAATTTGTGACAGACTTGCGACAACTTTTAACTCTCACTAGATCAAACATTATTTTGTAGTGATATAAATAAATAAAGTACTTGAGTTTAATTGGTTTATTAAAAAAAATATCCAGTAATTGATGATCTTTCAACAATGTTGTTACAAATATATCCCACCTAAAATGAAGAAAATGTCACTTAAATTTTAGAAATTTCATTTAATTAGGTTATTTTTCTAGTTTTGTTGTATTTTCTAGTTCACTTCCTCTATTGTAAGTTACTAAGTTGTAACACTGAATTTAAAAGATTTAAAAAATTATTTATAAAAGAGGTGATAAAAATGCAATTTTGTTAATTTCACATTGGTCCCCAAGATTAAGAAAGTGACAGATTAGACTTTACTCTCATGGTAATGTAGGTAAGCTAAGCTGGAAAGAACAGTACCCCTTTATCAAACCTGCTAGCACATTCTCCTCCGCCACGTCATCGTCCTCGTCCTCCGCCACATCATCAAGCCACAATGGCAAACACAGCCTTACATTCGACTACATAGTCATTGGTGGCGGCACAGCTGGTTGCCCTTTGGCTGCCACTTTGTCAAGAAACTTTACGGTTTTGGTTCTTGAAAGAGGTGGAGTACCATTTGAAAACATCAAAGTGTCGCTTATGAAGAATTTTCACATTTCTCTAGCTGACCTTTCGAATACTTCAGCGTCGCAGTTTTTTCAGTCTGGGGATGGGGTATTGAACTCTAGGGCCAGAGTTTTAGGTGGCGGTACTGCCATTAACGCCGGTTTCTACACCAGGGCAAGCACTAGGTAAACCCTCAATTTTTAATTTAATTTTAAAATTGGAAGTACCTCAATTGTTTCTTGCTAAGCCTATAAAGTGTATCTTAAATGTAAAATTCTTCCTGCAACTGCTAATCAACAAGGCGATCAATAGATTCAATACGATAAAACTTACAAGAAAACAATAAACGATCTTACTAGTGGCAACCAAACCAAACAAGTCATAATCAGTTAAATGATCAATTTTCAAGTTGTCTTTTTATTTTCTCATGTGTTTATGCCTATTTACTTGTTAGAAATATAGTCCTAATCAATTCTAACAAAAATGTACCCACCGCCATCGAATCAACATCAGTATGTTAAACGATGTCTGATCAAACAAAACGTTTGTCTGGCTGCAGTAGTTTAATAAAATAAGCTAGCGTTTTTTAAGTTGCAGAAAACTAGGTTTATCAAGCTCGAAACATCTAGTTTTTTCAAGACAAATTATCAGAAATTCCGAGTTTTTTAAGTGATGAACCAAATGCAGCCTAGCTTATACTAAAAATAATGAGCTCACAAGCATGTTAATAGGTTTCTTGTAGTTTTTCCTCTTATGAATGGTTCAAAAAAAGGCAAAAACTAGAAACAGTAAGGTTACTAGAGAATATTTCTAAATTCTAAAGTCAATAAGTTAATATTTAGGAGAAGACACAAAAGTTGGTTGAAAGAAAATTTCCAGATATACTCAACTCAAACGACTATTAATTATACCATTCTACAGTTATATACGTACTTTTAAGTTCATTTATATCATATTGAGGCAATGTAGATCAAATATGTATATATATAGCATTAGCCTCTACCACCTCTATACTCATAAATGCACCACTTATATTGATTTGCTCACCAATAAAAGAGGGATTTATTAGCATCTCAAATTTATCAATTACTCTAGATAAATAATAAGTTACACTACTTGATTGTGACTCAATGTTTGGATTTTTTTAGTCCATCTTCCACCACAACAAACCTTTAAATTACCAACAATATTTTTAAATATAATTAAATTTGTCTCTAAATATTAACTTTTCGAGATAAAAATAGTTTTTTTTTTTCCCAAATCTAACTTTTAGGCATATAATTGTAAAAAAAAAACTATTTTCAAATACAATTTCATACGAACATAATAAGACTTTTTGAGACGAAATTAAATTGTCTCCTTATGTCCGTATGAGATTGTCTTTGAAGATAATTTTTTTTTTCAAATTATATGCCTAAAAGTTAGATTTGGGAAGAAAAAATTTATTTTTGTCCCAAAAAATTACCATTTAAAGGTAAAATTTGGAGATAATTTTTTTTTTTCAAATTATATGCCTAAAAGTTAGACTTGGGAACAAAAAATTTATTTTTGTGTCTAAAATATTATTTTTATCTCAAAAAATTATCATTTAAAGATAAAATTTGATTATCCCTATAAAAATTGTTACTAATTATTAAGTGTGTTGCAGTGTTGTAAGTCATTATCAAACTGACTGTAAATTTGTTTGACATCAACCTTGCATGATTTTCATAACCAGATTTCAATATTTCTAGACTATTTAGATGCTTATTTGTAGGCCACCTTATTTGCCATATGACACTGCATTTCATGTTTTTTTTATTGCATTTTCAGTTGTAACTATCAGGTCCCATAATTATACACCATGCACACTTTTATAGCTTTCCAGAAAGATGCATAGTTTCAAATTAAGCTTAAGGAATCCCTTTTTATAAGTTAGTAAACAATTGGTGAAGAAAATTTTATTCATTTAAAAAAAAAAATTCAAAATTCCGGATATACGGAAGCAGAGTACCTGATTCTGAGCCAGGGTTACTCTGCTTCCCACAGCCATTGGATCTACTACAGTTTAAATTTAATAACAGATCCAATGATTGTGGAAAGCAGAGTAACCCTGACTCAGAGTCAGGTACTCTGCTTTCCGGATATACCTTCTTTGATAGTGATGAGTTGTTCTTTATTCTTCATTTATTAGAACCAATTTTTAATTTTTAGTTGGAAAACTGTTTTATTATTTGGAATTTATTGAGTCCACTAAATTTGCATGACATGTCCATGTGTTGGTGAAAGGCTTTGGGCACATTAAATGTTTTTTTATCTACTCATATTAATTATTGTGCCTTTGATTAAATGCCATTACAATGTTAGTGTGGCCCTAGCTATCTTCATTACTGTTTTGTTTGCTTTCATTTAAGTTTGTTTTGCTTATGAGGTGTATATACAGCTATAAAGATACAATGAACATTTATGATTCATATCATATTATCAATATAAAAAAAACTAAATAAAAGTTGAATATGGTCAGATTTTTTCGAATTTTTTTTAAAATATCTTCACTCTGTTGTAATAATTAGGGCTTGGCGAAAAACCGGAAAAACTGAACCGAACCGAAAAAATCGAAACCGAAAAACCGAAGAATTTTCGGGTCGGTTTCGGTTTTCAGTAAAACCGAACTGAAAAAGACCGAAACCGAAAAAGACCGAAAAAACCCGAAAAACACCGAAAAATAAAAAATAAAACCAAAAAAAACCGAAACTGGACCGAAAAAACCGGTACGGTTCGGTCCAAAAAATAAAAAGACTGAAACCGAAAAATATGCTCGTTTTCGGTTTCGGTTTTGCCAAAAACCGAACCGGATCCAGCCCTAGTAATAATTACTGATGTATCAAATCTAATTAGTTTTCAATTTGTAATCACTGTATTTTTCTAATTACGGATGCAATCTAAATCAATTAACAATTAGTTTTAACCTCCATAACTACAATAAATGATACTAAATCTGAATATTATGTTAAAAATAAAATATATTACGATATTTATATCATTACGCATCTCACACGCAACGTGTGAGAGGTTTTTATTTTGTGCAGTCATTCAATTGAACGGTATAAAATCCCGTTTTCAAAAATAAATATACAATTGTTATTTTTTTTTTCAAATTTTGATTAATAATTAAATTTATGGTAGTATACACTACGGTTCTATATTTTTATTTAGATTTTTATTGTGTTGTAAAATTTGTTTTTATTTTATTAAATTTTAATTTGTCTAATATATAATAAAAATTGAAAAATAAAATTAGTTATTGAAAATGTATAATCTGATCTTTTATTTTTTAATCTAATGATTATAAAGGTGACTGTATATTGTACAGTCTAACTCAATGACCGCACAAATTGATGATCTAACTGTTACTGTGTATATAGTTTATGTGATTATCATACCAACCACCCTTTTAATTGTTTAACTCTAATCTCCTAGCTTTTCAAAGTGATTTTAATATTATTAGCAATGATAAGAATTAAGAACCATCAAATTTTAATTATAAAAAAAATGTAACTTACTCCATAACTTTTTAAAATAAAGAAATATCACACGACTGTTAATGTTGTTTATTTGTCGTCGTCCTCACTAAATAAAACGCATGATAACAATATTATTAGCTAAATTCTTTTGCATAATTTTCAAATTTCTGCATGCATTTAATTAACCACTAATGCTATAATTAATTAAATTTCGCACTGCAGATTTGTGCAACAAGTAGGCTGGGATACTAAATTGGTGAATGAGTCGTACCCATGGGTCGAGGAACAAATTGTGCACCTACCCGACCTTGCGCCGTATCAAAAAGCCGTTCGAGACGGTTTATTAGAAATAGGTGTAGACCCTTTTAATGGTTTTACGTACGATCATATGTATGGAACTAAAGTTGGTGGCACCATTTTCGACAAATTTGGTCGTCGTCACACAGCTGCCGAGTTACTTGGTTCCGCAAACCCCGAAAAAATCACTGTTTTGGTCCATGCCACGGTTCAAAAAGTCGTTTTTGACACTACTGGTACAATAATTATTACTCTGTATGATATATTTAGTCTTTAAAGGTTAAATGCAAATAAATAATGGGAAAAAATGCTAAAATGGTACCTAACCTATCGATTTTTAGTGATTTGGTATTTTACGGTATTTTATTAATAATCCCTGCGTACTTTGGTTGCTTGCACTTAAACCTCATGCACTAGTTACATTTTGCAATAGATCCCATGTCTAATTCTGAAAGGGCATGACTTCGCGTTACGTACGTGGTTCCATTTTCGATAACTTATTTTTCTAGTTTGAGATTTTTTTTAAAGCTATGCACTAAAAGCAACGAGTGGAATTCGAGACCAGAACTCCTCTTTTTTTAAACGCGGCTATAGCTCGACTATGAATTTTATGCGATGTTTCTTGAATTGACAATTCTTCATTAATCGCTATCTTTTGTGCATAGATATAGACAAAGTACATTATCAAAAGAAAAGTTATCCAAAAAGAACAATCAAACACACAGTATATCCTTTTAGAATTTGGCAAGATTTTGGGAAGCTAACGGAAAAAATTGTATATAGGGAAAAAACCAAGGGCAGTGGGAGTGATCTTTCATGACGAAAATGGGAATGAACACACGGCAAATTTAGCAAGGAGGAAGGGAAGTGAAGTAATTGTGTCGTGTGGGGCGATTGGAAGTCCACAAATGCTATTACTAAGTGGCATTGGACCGAAAGCGGACCTAGAAAAAATGAACATTCCTGTTGTGCAAGACAACGAATTTGTTGGGAAAGATATGTCTGATAATCCACTAAACTGTGTTTTTGTTCCATCAAAAGCTCCGGTCCAGCAGTCGTTGATACAAACCGTGGGGATTACCAAACATGGGGTCTACATCGAGGCTAGTAGTGGTTTCGGGCAAAAAGGGGATAGCATTCACTCTCATCACGGGATTTTATCAGGCGAGGTTAGTCCTGTTAATTTAATTCCAAAAAAAAAAAGCCAAGTTACTTTTTCCGAAGATATTATTTGTAACTGTTATACCTACAATGAAATAAGTAACTGGATCAAGAGCCGTAAATGTTGAAAATTTGGATCAAGAGATTTGATCTCTTGATTGCAAGAATATTAGATAATAGATATTGATGAACCCTCTGAAAAAAAGAATATAGATCATACAAGAATAAGAGAAAGTTACAAATACATCAGTTTAACTATCATTATTATTATTATTTCAAATAACAGATTGGGCAGCTTTCTACAATTCCTCCGAAGAAGAGAAGTTTTGAAGCTATGAAAGCCTATAGTGAAATCAAGAAAGATCTCCCATACGAAGCCTTTCAAGGAGGTTTCATCTTAGAGAAAATCGCTTTCCCGCTCTCAAAAGGCAAGTTATGGTTAAACAATACAGACGCTAGCGATAATCCTAACGTCATATTCAATTATTTTAGCCACCCCGACGATGTAAAAAAGTGTGTTGACGGGATAAAAATAGTGGAACAGCTACTCAAGTCTAAAAACATGTCAAATTTCACTCAAGTTGACAATCTCACCCTGGAAATGATGTTGAATATGAGCGTGAAGGCTAATTTTAACATAAAACCGAAAAATACTAATGATACGGCATCTGTTGAGCAATTTTGTAAGGATACGGTGATATCAATTTGGCATTATCATGGAGGGTGCCATGTAGGCAGAGTCGTGAGGCCGGATTACAGGGTCTTCAACGTACACAGACTACGTGTTATTGATGGGTCGACGTTTTGGGAATCACCCGGAACAAATCCTCAAGCCACTGTCATGATGATGGGAAGGTATATATACTTGTCAATGTCTCCTTTTTTAGCCTTTAATTTCTTGATTTGGAAGTAAAATTGAATCAAGAATGGTGTCAAAAGTAAATAACATAAAACCATTTAAGCTATGGTAATACATTAATGGTCCTTCGTTTGAAACAACATTCAATTTTGTCACTGGATGTTTCAATTGTAACAAAATTAACCCCAAGTTTTTACTAATTATCTTTCTTGTTATTTGATATTTCAGGTACATGGGGGTGAAAATATTGAGAGATAGATTGGGAAATTCAGCTGGTGTATAAAATTAAAAAAAGAATAAAAAGGGCAAGTAGGATGGTAGTAAGATGGAGAAGAAAAAACATGTGTTTTTGTGTTTTTTAATGTTTGTGTTATAATGGAAATGTTTTATTTCTAATTCATTTTAGCAAGCAAATTAATGTGTAGGGATAGGCAGGCTTGCCTCACTAAAACAGTGTTTTTTCCTTTTCCTAATTCTTTTTTCCCCTTCATTTTCTCAAATTACAATGAATCTGTAACCTTGTATTGTTATCAATCTTAGATGGTGTCCTTTTCAAGATATTCACCTTTTAACTTCAAATCAATCTTCTGCTAAAATGTTTGTAATATCTTTGCGGGTAAATTATGGTTTAGTGACTTGGGTTTTGACCAATTTTAGGATAAGTGACCTAAGTTTTTGCAATTTTGGTTTTGTGACCTAAGTTTAACTTTTGTATTGTTTTAGTGACCTTGCGTCAATTCGGTGGACGGAATACGTTACACGTGCTATCACGTGCGCTCACGTCTGTTAACTAAAAGGGTATTTTAGTCATTTTAGTAAGAAATATGTTTTTTTTTTTCGAAAAATAGGATGGCAGATCACTAAATTGCTAACAAAGTTAAACTTAGGTCACAAAACCGAAATTACAAAAATTTAGGTCACTTATCCTAAAATTGACCAAAACTCAGGTCACTAAAGCATAATTTATCCTATCTTTGCTAATCAATTAAACCAGGTTGTTACCATGTCACTAGTTATTTCGAATCTACGATCGAAGGTTGAACCAGTTAACTCTATTCAACCGAAACAAGCACAGATCCAACAATGACACGGTACAAAAATGTTGATGAAGACTTTCATTACATTTATGCAAATGCTTTTAAGCATCATAGAGAATTGCAACAAAAGAATAATAATAAATATGATTCAAAAATATACATTGTTCGGTTGAAATATGTAGTATACATGTAGAATTGCACATAAAGTACATTGTGTGTTCAAAATTACGCAATCTCTCTATTTTATGCTCGACTAATATGCGTATCGGGACAATTACATATATGTAGCGTTGCAACATGATGTATTGTCCTATAAATGGGGTAACATTAGATTTTCCATACTAAAAGAAGCAACACTACCAATAAGCGAGTCGTCAATTCCCTTGTAGTTAACTAACGAGACTTTCTAACAATATAAACCCTTTCGAAGAGCTACACTTGTGCAAAAAAGTGCGTTTAAGTCGTGCCCCCTATAGACAACCCCTTTAACCTTTTCCAAAACGGCTTTTTTGTACTCATACTCAATGGCGCAGAGTTACATTCTTTTCCAAGATAACCTAAATCCCCTTCGAACCCAAACGTCTCAGTCACCAAATCTGGAGTCGACAATGCCACCTTGGTTTCATTGTTATTATATACATACCCAGGTACCAGATATCTCGTACCAGGATCACCCATAAGCTCACCTGAGTCATCAACATAAACATCATCTCCGCTGCAACTTCTTGACAAATTATTCACCTCTTCTAAGCTGATCAACAAAATGCAGTCCAGTATTTAGCAAAAGATTAACTAAAAAACTGCATAACTACTATAGAATGCTCAACTCTTATGAAAATGAACCATTTTATTTTTCGACACATGCGAAATCTCACCACTAGGCAGTAACTAGTACCTACGAAGGCTTTGTTTGGTAGCGAAAAGCTTTGTATCATAATAGATATATGAAATACTCCGTTTTTATATTGTTTTTTAATTACTTTCACGAGAAACCAAAATTTCAGCAGTAACTACTATTCCAACTAAGCTTTTGTTTAATTACTTTCCGACACAACACTAACTACTATAGAGATGGACTATACAAAAGAAAAAAAGATGGACTATACTTGGTTAATCAGATAAAATTGAGCTAGTGTTATTTTTGGCTGTAATAGATAGAAACTTAAGCCGTATGAACCCTCTTTTTTTATCAACCTTAAAGGTTCCGCTTCTTTGCTTAAAGTCCCAACCAAACAATCCCTTACTGCATAGTATGGATTTGTTTGGTTGCTGCTTTTACGAAATAAGCTGGTGGTTATGTTTGATTTGGGTTAAAATCTTCTGTCTTCTTCAGGTGAAATTTTGATAAAAACTCAGATTTTCAGACCATCAACTTGATATAGTCAATCTTGTAAGAAAAAGAAACTACAAACAGGTCACTTATATTGGGATGGAGAGAGCAATTCTAGCTTTTTCAGGCCAGTTTTTTTTAAAGAAAATATCAACTTATATAAGCCAATCAACCAAATTCATTCAAGAAAAAAAAGCTAGCTTAAAAGCCAGAACGAAACAACACCTAGGAGTGAAACAATAAAAAAAACGAAAAGAAGAAAAATAAAATCTTACCCAGAAGTTCCAATATCATTAACCACATTCGTCTCATCAAACTCGTTACAGACAAGTTTCAACGCTTGAACAACTTCTCCCATAAAAGGCCGATGAGAGACCTCTGGTTGCACACACATCGATGATATGGCAGCTACTTTGGACACACTATCGAGCAGGACATTTGGGCCTAGAGAAGGGTCAATCATGGACTCAAGGCCCTCTTTTGTTGCTAAGAGTGGACGAGCCCAAGCAACAAGGTTTTCTTGGCCCGGTGGCTGTGACAAGTCCACTGGCTTTCGGCCTGTTAGGAGCTCGAGAAGGACTACTCCGTAGCTATACACATCACTTTTCACTAGGAGATGCCCCGTCATCGCATACTCTGGAGCTAAATAACTAGAGAAAAGAAGCAAAAATTATAAATTAATTACTTTGAAGGTATAAGCCAAAATCTCATTGCTAATTACTGTTTCCTACTAAGGGCTTGTTTGTTTTCAAAATTCTAGGCAAAAGATAGATATTTTGAGACTGAGATAAAGTTGCCTTACTTCAGCTTATAAATTCTTGTTTTTCCAGCCAAAAATACTAATTCAGTCAAATTTCACCTAAGGTCTTGATCAAAAAAATAGAAACAAAGGGCTTCAAAAATCTGCATCCAAACAAGTTCTAGCTACTACCTGATAAATGTAAATTATGAACGGAATGATATTCGGTGCAGGGAAAAAATAATAACAAGGTCAAGTTTCTGTTTTTTCTTGAATGCTAGATGGTAATTGGTTCATTAACTTTAAACATGAGCTTCTTCTCAACCTCAAAACACCAGCATATTTGACTAATAGCTGCAATAGAAAGGGCCCTAAGTGCATAGTATAAATGAAATAGTAACAAATACAGAGAAAAATAAATGACAAATACATACCCGAAAGTCCCCATAACTTGAGTAGATACGTGTTTACTTTGCTCTTCCATAGCAGTTCTAGCCAATCCAAAATCAGAAACTTTAGGCGTAAAATCATGCTCTAGCAAAATATTGCTGGATTTAAAGTCTCTATGTATAACACGGGGACTCGAATCTTCGTGTAGATAAGCCAAACCCCGAGCGGAACCAAGTGCAATCTTCATTCGGGCACTCCAGTCAAGAGGAGACACTTCTTTATCAATGCCTTATGAACAACAAACAGACAAATATATAGAGAATTACCATTAAGCAAGAAAGATCTGATTATCATTTAGTCACAAGGCAAAATTTGTTTTCTAGGTAGTGGTAACTTTGATCAGTATACACTTCAATGATCAGTATAAACTTTGAAGTAAGCTAGATTTACTGGTAACAAAAAGTATAAAAGCTGGACAAAAATGGCATTTTGTTCAATTAACTGGTTCGTTTTTGAAAGACAAAAAATTCAATAAACTGATTCTGGGTATGCATGCATATGTAGATTACTGTATGAGAATGAAAATTTTCCACTAGGACAAATCGGAAATTGCTCATAATGATAGAACATGATAATGCAGATATTGAAGTGTTTAAGAAAAAGATGAAACCACTACCATGTAAATGAGATTCGACACTTCCATTGGGAACTAACTCATAAACAAGGGACCGATAGTGATCCTCGGTACAAATTCCAATCAATTTCACCAAATTTCTATGATGTAGCCGACTAAGCATCTCAACTTCTGCCAAGAACTCGCGATCGCCTTGTCGATCGTCTCTCTTGAGAACCTTTACAGCAACATTTTGTCCATTGTCGAGAATGCCCCTATAGACAAGTCCAAATCCACCTTCTCCTAGTATTCTCGAAGGGTTAAAATAGTCTGTCGCTATTTCCATTTCATCAAGACTGAATATTTTCGCTGTTCCTGTGTATGCTAACCTATTCGAACTAACGGACATCGAGGCTGAACTATGAATTGTCGCAAATGTTGTCGATCCCACATCACCCGCTGTACAATATTTCAATTGTTACCGAAGATAGAACTGTCGATACAATCTAGTTTTTACTCTTTCTAAAGGTGTGTTTTCGTGGAAATGGAGTAATTGGTACACCTATGATTATTCTTTTTGCTTAAGAGTAAAGCAAAATTTAGTTGATCAGACGAATAAATTGAGCTTTTACGGGTTTTACGGCCTTAAAAGTCAAAAAATCTAGAAGTTTGAAGTCAGACGAAGCTAGTTTTGCCAGAAAATCAAGTTCTGCATCCAGCTTAAAATTTTGAGCAAGTTCTTTTTCAGTTGAAAAATTATTAAACTTTTCCTGACTAACAAAAAAAAAAATGACAATACCTGATGGTTTTCTGTGAGATGAATCTGAAATAGTTTGATTTTTTCCGTGTTTTCGAACACAGCCGCAATTTAGTACTAGAAGCCATACAACAACCATACATACGACAAAAGCGGTAATAGATGAGAGAATGATAACAATGGTATAGCTTCGGTTAGAATTATCTTTCTTTTTTCCCGATACATCGACACCTATTGGTTTTATGGGGTCTCGATTGTCACGGTTACGTGGATATGGCACATTATTCATGGTATCCAGACTCGAAGTTACCGAAGGTGGAGATGATGGAAGACCTGTACAAAAATTAGAAATTAAAAATAATATATTTATCTCCAATTTTTAATTACTTTTGTTTTATATGGAAGAACATACTCCTATTTAGGATCTAACTACAAATTACTTTGTTCTGGATAAATAGAATGGTCTGTTTCAAAGATCTCATGAAATGTGATTTTGAAAACCAACAGGTTTATAAGAAGTAAGTATCTTTTACAAATGTACAATCACATATTTTGAATTGTCATATCATTTACTACCATTTTCTAAGATTAGTACCCTAAGACTACCATATTTAGTCAGTTATTAATCCATCGGGTTAAGTTTAGACTGATACCATTAGATTCAAGGTATTTCAGTCGTAATCCAAATATTTGATGGCTTTAACATAAACTTTTCAGAATTGTTTACAAGTTGTAATAAATTTGAAGATCGAAGCATAACCTGGGTATTGTACGTATACAACGTCGTAAGCACCATAAACCGACGGCTTAACGAGAACTAATTTTTGCCAAAACTTGTTATATATCCCCAACGCCATAGATCTATTAAAATTTTCTCTCAAGGGTACCAGATTTATGAGAACTACGGTTTGATCTTCTTGCTGATTAGCTGCATTTGCACCCATAATACGAACTTGGCTTTGGTTAAGCGAAAAACTTGAAGCAATCTCCTTAGAGAGTTCTGTTACTAACGGGAAAAAAGTGTATAAAGCAACATTAAGCCTCAGTTTAACTTCGATTGGCCAAACACAGCCACATGGGAACCCTGACGGCGTATATGTCAAAGGATCTGTACATGTCATCGACGTGCAATCTACGTACAGAGCAAGCAAAATCGTCATTTTCTTAAAAACACGAACCTGTTTCGCAATTTGAGGGTGACAAAAAAAATTAACCCTGACTTTGACAATTGGCCTAGTTTGGTTGGAGCTTTTAATCTCTTACTCTTTTTTTTTTTTCTTGAGAATGGATCACATCTAGTTGATCAGCTTAAAAGGTGAATTTCACTGGTATTTTAGCCTGAAAAAGATAAAAGCCAATTTCTTTCTTCAACCTAAAAATGCAGCTAATTTTGCTTAAACCTGCGCAAACAGAAAATGTTTCTTTAGAATCTTATAGTAGTGTCGTATATATATATACCTTTATTAGGAGGAGGAGGTGGCAATGTCAAAAACGATGACGGTGGTGGAGTTGCTCTATTTTTCACAAAAGAGCTTGTTGGTGCAGCTTTAGACCAAGGATTACACAGTCGAGGAATACAAAGAAAAGTCAGAAAAACATGTTAATTTTCATTTGAACCAGGGTTAGTTAACTTCAGCACTCAAGCAAGCATGCTGAATCTTTTCATTTTTAAGATAAAAATAATAATTCATCCAGCTTAAAACTTCTAGACTTTTCAGGATATAAACTGGAAAGACTCGAGTTTTAAGCTGTTGAAATACAATTGATCTCTTCAGCGAAAATGCTGAAATCAAACAAGGCCTTGATTCTTCATTAGAAATTAAGTGAAACTTAAGGAGCAACAAACAATCTTATCCATACTTATGAATTGGTTTGAATCTTTTGATGGTGCAGGTGCAGGAGAACTTGAACTCGCTGCAAAAGGATAGTTAGAACGTGAAGGCGCAATAGAAGGGCCTAAAATGTCACCTAAAAAAGAACATCGGGATGAATAAGTCAACTAAATTTAAATACAGTATTTCCTAGAATTGTATAATATGTGAAGAAAAATTAGAACTGCCGAACCTTGGTCAGTATGTGTCTGCGGGATATATGATGGGTCATGATGATGCCTGTGAAATTTAGCATGCCTTCGAGCAGGGGCTGCAATTCATACCGATTTAAATCTTATCAGCTAGTTAAGGTAAATTGAAAAAATGATCAAAATTTCGTTACCTTTGGTAGGTGAAGAGTACTTAGGTGCTAAATTGTCAAATGAATATTTTGGTGATGGTGCTAGAGTACCATAACTTTTCCTCTCAAAATTTGGAGAAGTTGACATGGTAGGGCTAATGTAATCTGCAAAATTTATTCAACTAGCAATTTAGTAACAAATTGAAGAACACCAATTTCGTGACTCGTAACCACCTAGTTTAATCAGTTTAGAAACAAATCATATATATTTCAAGTTTATCTTACTTGATCTATAGTTCTCACGAAAGCTAAGACTAGGCGGTCCCAAATTAGCTTTGAGGAGTGTAGAAACTGCTGAAATTGAAGGAATGCGAAAGCCTATACATACAACAGAAACAACAATTACTTGGTCACACATAATTAATTTCAAATCATCATCTTGTCCTTTTTGTAGTTTATACTACTAAACGAGCAAATTTTATGCGCAAATTCATGAGTTGTTGTATTCGTTTTCCCCTGAATCAATTCAACTCGATCAAGTATTTTTCCAACACTAGATTAAATATTAAGATTTAGTACTTAAGACAAAAAAATTGCTGGAAAACCAAAAAATGAGCAGTAAACCAGACATGAATTATGGAAATTAAAACCTAAATGGAAGTGTGTTCGTTTATTCCAATCATAGATAAGATTGCTAACAAGCGATCACGAAACACTACTAGGTGTTTTAAGTTAAACTTCACAGGCATCCAAATAGACTAAACCAAGAATTCAACTATAGCAACCGAAAAATCAGTATTTTATAGTACTAAAAATCATCAAACTAACAGACAAAAAAAAAAAAAAATTACCTGAAGAAGCACAAACTGTAAAAGCACTGAAGATCATGAAAATAAGAGGCATACCCATCTCTCCTCACACCTCAATATATTCTTTTTTCTCAAATATCTATCAAAGAATATGAAACTAAAACCAAAAAAGCAAGAAAAAGAATTGGCAACTCAAGTGAAATAAAACTTGGGTGTTTTGACTATATATATATGTATATATATATATGTATATTGGTTAAAAGTTCATGAGAGAACCCACAAATAGTTCAAGTGAAGTAAGGTGAATGAAAGAAAGTAATGATAGAAACAAGTTTTGCTTTGTTCTTTTCTTGAGGCAAAACTCTTTTGATTTTTCAGAGCTTTGAGGGTTGTTATGGAATAGTTTCAACTGACAAAAACTGATTAAAGAGACTCTCTTTTTGCTAAAACTGATCAGGCAAACAAAAAAAGTGAAAGCAAAGGTTCAAGTTGAGAGGGAAAAGAAGGTAACCCAAAATATTTAGAATTAATTTAATAAAGGTAATAAACTCTCTTTCAAGAAGTTCTTTTCAAGAAGTTTTTTATTTTTTTATAGTTTATTATTTCAAGCTAAGTTTGTAATGTCAGGCTCATTCGTTTACTGGATTGGTAGTAACTGCGTTATCAATACTTTCGGATTACGACGGAATAAGAAATGAATGTCGTATTAATAGTACATAAATAAAATATTAATAAATCATTCGTTTGATTTTTATTGGAGTTGGACTATTTTACAAATAATAAATAAACTTGCAAAATATATATCATATATTATTTACTCCAAATACCCCATTTTTCAATATCACATCAAAATACCCTCATTTCTCATCACTTATAATCTCATATTACTAATAGTACTATCTCCACTTTTCGTACCAAATACGATATTTGTATACCCGACAATATTTCTATTACACACTACCATAATACCACCGTAATCTCATCTTACCAAACAGACATGTAGTAATGATTATGGGGTTGACTTGATTATGGAGTATTTTATATTACTCAAATTTTCAACCCATTTGAAAATGTGAACTTGGAGGAATATATTCAACATGATGTAATGTGTATTAATGAGGATTTCTAATGTGACTAAGCCTAATAAATATGTGCTCTACATCAATAATGAAGTAAATTGTAATTGATGATGATGTGTATGTATAAATGAATCAGATTAAATAATGAACTAAAGAAGGCTAATGTTTTTTTTTAATAAAAAAATAGTAGTCAATCCGTTCCCAATTAATTGTTCTCTACAAAATTACGTGTAATTTTCATCGAATTATAACATGTATCAAAATTGTCGAAATAATTTTTTTTTAAATAAATCATATAATTTAATTTTTGAACTATATGATTAACTTTTAAAAAATTTCATTCTGACAATTTTGATACAAGTTATTGATCAGTTAAAATTACACGTAGTTTCGTAATAGTGAATAATTAATTGGGAAGGAATGAAATAGTAAGTAAGTTGTGACAATGCATGGAATATACTGTATGGAAAAATATGTTACATTGCCATAATTTTCTTGATTAGTCTACCAAATTCTTCTATAGAAAAATTGTCAGAGTTTTGGCAGCTACATATTTAGAAGTTTTTATTTCCTTTTTGTCAAAACAAATTTGGCTTTGAAATCAAATGAAATATAACCACAATAACAAAACAAAAAATAAAAAATAAAAAAAATCAGATGATAATATTATTTCATGATTTATTACTAACATTAATTGGTTGTAGATATAGGGCCACACCATTATTCTGGATCTAACATAGTAACCAGCTTTTAAATTTTATTTCATTATAATCAATTATTGAAAAACATCAACATTTGGTACACCATGTTAAACTTTACTTTTGTTTTTTTATTTCGATAATTTTGATACATGTTATGAACCGATCAAAATTAAACATTAAAAACGGAACAATTATGAAATAATAACTGACCCTACATACCATGACATTGTTGGTTTTTGGTGGTTGGCTTTGAAGAGTCATCACTAGCAATATTTGACTAATTATTTTTGGCATTTTTTACAATACAATTAAAAATAATATTAGTATCCTTATGCTTGTCGGTGGAAGTTCATTTTTCCTTTTGACAAAAGTTAGGTCTTAGTTCAAAAGTTTGGCAATATTTGTTGAAAAAACGTCACACACTACAATATTATAACAATGATCATTTACTAGTCAAAAAAATAATATTTGTAATGATGAATAAATATAATATTTGTCACTGGATAAATGGTGATTCGTGTTAATGTTCAGGATAAGTCTAGTTTCATGGGGTAATTAATTTTAGACATATAGATTACATATTACATATCAATATAAATTTACGAATCAAAATTATCAAAATTGTTGTTACTTTTTACCATGTCATTTACGACGGTACACATTTGAGGTTAAATATGTTATGCTTTTGTCAAGTTATTATTTTTATATATATTTGTAATTATTTTTCGATTAGATTTTTTTTAATTAACTTTTAATTTTATTTTTAAAGTGTTTGTTCAAAAAAATCTATAAATTTTGATTTTTTATAATTTTTTTGAGTATTTATTAATATTACTACCTTATAAATTTTCAAAACAAACAATAAATACAAAAAAAATATATAAATTCAAAATTTACTGATTTTTTTAAACAAACACTTTAGAAATAAAATTGAAAGTTAATTACAAAAATCTAATCGAAAAATAATTACGAATACATATAGAAAAAAAAAACGTTCATTTTAAGTAAGACGACATAATAGAATTTAATTTAGGGAAAACTATGATAATTGTTGGTGCAAATCAGTCTATCATAATTATAAGTTGAGTTAGGTGGGCATCACCAAATAAACAAATTATTATTAAATTAAAGTGCATTTTTACCCTTTTATTTGTGCTATAAGATGTTGTATTGCACTTATTTGCATGGTTCAAAAAGTGGTTCATTATGAGTGGACACGAGGATTGGAAAATGAAATATGATTTAATTAATGTCACAAAATGTTACATTATAGTATATATATCTCCACTCATGAGTTCCTTCATCATTTCATAGTATTCCATGAATAAATAAACATTTATGTATAGTTCGATAATCATCTCGCTACCAAAAAAAAAAAATCAACTTATCATCAGAACGTCTGTTACTAAACTATTGATAAAGCGAGTGTCGTTCAATTTGGTAACAGTTTAGCAACAATTTTTGTCGCTAAAATTTAGCGATACTCACTTTACCAACAGTTTTCAAAGAGTAAAATGTTGTTATCTTGACTTTGTATTGTAGTGTCTTTCGTAACACAAAGACGGAAAAAATAGTAGTAATATCCACATAGCAAGTCATGTCCTTACACAGAGGAAGCGAGTCGATACGAGATTGATGTTGATCACTTCGTCTTCAAGCAAGTTGACGAAGCACTACAAAAGAAAGGTTCAAATCAGAATCAACTGAATCTATTACATTGCTAAATGATAATATGTGTCAGTAGAATTAAAATTTGTCTTCATGCCGCCTGCGACTAAGGCGTTAGAAAACAAATTCTGTCACGATTTCCGTCTCCTAAATGTAGTGAAACCATGTATGGAAAAAAATGTGGACGTATATTAGAAAGTTTGGAAGAGAAGATGCGGACTATTCAAGGGACATGCTTAAGGAATTATCATGTACGTTTCCGTTTATGGTCACCACCTCGATCAAGGTTAATTTATAGCTTGTGCTAAGGATTTGGATTCCGGCTCAACCTGTAATGCAAAAACTGGTGAAAAAAAATGTGTGCTCAACCTTATGATAATTAGGGAATATGAAAGCGGAAATTAAAACACCCCATGTAAACACACGAGTACGTTTACAAAACGAGGTTCATCCGAAATTTGTCACACACAAAATAGACTATTGTTACAATAAATTAGGTTAAATTATGTACTTATATAATATATAAATACACACAAACAAAACAAGTCAATGTTTGAATTTGGCTCCACAGCTTAACTAATTGTTATCTCAATCATATCATAGGAAATTAGTATATAACGCTTCAAAATTAGAGAAGAAAATTAAGAAGATCAAAAAATTGAAAATAAAACGTACAAGATATTATCAAAATGATGCGAGAGCAGGTCTACCTTTGAATTCTTGTAAAGTTCGTCGTAAACGAAAAAATCAATTATATACATGTGAGTGGTCTAACGTTTCGTGTCGGATTTCTCAAAACATAAGAATTTGAAAGAAGAAAAAAGGAAACTAATAAATCATTGACAAAACTAAAAAAAGGTTTAATCAGTGACGAATTTTGTGACAAATTTATTCTTCAACCCCCTAATCGCATCGCAGACGGATTTACGAAGGATTTTAATTTTACTGACGGATTTTTTTATTTCGCGACAGATTTCTGACAGATTTGACCGTTCTGATTAAACTTATTTTTGTAGTGCAATGTTAACTTTAACACCAGATTGAGATAGGACGATGTCCTTCAATTATATATCTCAAATTATTGCATTTCATACTTTGGTTTGTTTTGTAACATTATTCACATGTCATTATCAAATAAATAGTGTTCTTTTGGTCCTATCATGTGACGTGTTGGACAATATAATTTGTGTGCAAAAACTAAGTATGTTCCCAATAATAATGATGCAAAAGAACTAACAATTGTTATACCATGCAAAATAGTAGTATATATTTATGTACGTGTAACTTTGATCGAAAAATCTATTGTATTTAAATTATTGAAATGTAAATTTTTAAAATTTATTCATGTAGTTAATTAACATTTTTAACTTTTGAAAAATTCTATTTCGACAACTTAGATATGAGTTATTTGTCGGTCAAAATTGCACGTAGATACATATAGTATTAATATTTTGGTACGAAGCGAGTATTTACAACTGTATTAATATTACAGTGACGAAGTTTAGGCTAATTATGCTAACAGTACCGTATGTACAGAATAGTGACAAGTTTAGTCCAATTTATATATATGCAAGTTGTAGCAACTACCAAGTTTGTAAAGATTTCTATCAAGTCCTGAACAACCTGAAACATATCAAATTAGTCCAGACTAACACATATAATTAACACTTTTTGCGTGTGATTCGGGAATAAACTGGATGGGAACAGTCAGGGGCCACGATCCCCATATTATAAAATTCTTCACGATTTTATAATTTTTGGTTATTTTTTCAATTAATGCCCCATATAGTACTAAGATAAGAAAAAAAACATGAAATTTCAGCCCCCAATCCCGCATTGGTTCGGTCATTGCGTGTCCCGCTACTATACGAGACTTGTTTTATCCAAATATGTACGACTATTGAGCTCATGTTCCATTCCCAAACAAAGGGTATTACATTATACTACCAAATTATATTTCTCTATAAGAAAATGTAATAGTATGAAAGAATGTTCTAATATTTTTTTTTAGTGATAATTCCCCTTTTACTAAATCTTGCTAAATGGATAAATAACTCATGTCACTGTTATATAATATTCATGCAATCATTACATTTAAACGGAAGTCAATCGATTAGCGATCTGTATTGTTAGTCATTTTTTTATCACAAAACTAATTGTTTTAATGGCTCATTTCATTGATGAGAAGTGATCTTTTAAGTGTAGGTCATAATATTTTTAAGTGTAGGTCACCTTAAAATGATTAAAAAAAAAATTATTTTCGTAACTTTTTGATATTTTTTTTTTACTTAATAAATCAAAAATCATGTAGATTATAAAAATATTTTTTTACTTTTTGATATAAAAACAGTTTTTAAGTTATTTTTTTTACACCTTTGTATATTTCTCGTGTAGATTATAATATGTTTTTTTAAGCTGAAAAACAATTTTTTTAACCCATTTTTTTATATTTTAATATATTTTTCGTATAGATTATAAGTTATTTTTGAAGCTTAAAAACAACTTTTAAGCTATTTTTTATTGGGTCGGTTGACTGGAACTTAAAAAAAATTCTACCTATAACCTCTATTTAAAAAAAATGTAAAAAGTGAGCTATAACTAATATTATATTATTTTAAATACTACAAAATAATCTACAAAACACCCTACAAAATAACAAAACTAGAAAACGTAATTTTCGATAAAAAATAAATAAAACCAATTTAACTTAAAAGTTTTAAAACAAAAAAAACATTATAAAAAAAAAAAAGTAAAAAAAGAAGAAACTAAAAAAAAAAAAAAAGGTTTTGTAAGCTTAAACCCTCTTCACTGTTTCAAAGCTCTCTCTCTCTCTATATATATATTATATATTATATATATATTGTCATGTATCGTGTTGGTGTTGCCATAGCTTATTCAATAAGGTAAAAAAAAAAAACAAAAAAAAAAACATTAATTCCTTTATTTTGTTTTACATATAAATAAAAACAGTATATTTTTGACTAATGTATTAAAAATATTATCTTTTGTCATCTCTTCAGGTCATCAGCTACTTGTAACCAGGTGGGTTTTTTCTGTTTTTCATTTTTATTAATTTTTAGTAATTATTTCATTATTTGGTGTAAATGGTGACCCAATTTGTGCAAATGAGTTGTGATTGAGTTTCGATGAGACGATTTGATCGTATATTTATATATCTATTGTGGGTTTGATTGGAAATGAAATATTTACCTAGTTCCATTATAGTTTTTATCATATCAGTGAAAGATCGTTTTTTTTAATAATTTATTTTTGTGTTTTATTTGTTAGTTGGTGTAAACGGTGACCCGATTTGTGCAAGTGATTTGTGATTCAGTTTTGTTGAGTAGACGATTTGATTGTGTATTTATGTATCCATTGCGGGTTTGATAGGAAATTAAAAAATTAGCACGTTAACATTAGAGTTTTAATCACATATCTATGAAAGATCGTTCTTTTCTTTTTGTAGTTAGTTTCGTATTTTATTTGTTAGTTGGTGTAAATGGTGACCCAATTTGTGCAATTGACTGGTAATTGAGTGTTTTCGATGAGCAGACAATCAGGGCGTAACTACTTGTGATTTTGATTTATTTTGTAATTCATTGTCATAAGCTAAGATCTGTTCTTCTTTTGGTAATGCTTATTTGGTTTACATTTGGGCTTTAGAAGGCGTTGCGCAGAGTTAAATATTTATTAGGGAAGATGAACAGTAACCTTAATTCTTCATTAACTAGTATAATTGACAACCTAAGTACTTGCAAATGACCTGTAATTGTGAGTCGTATGGAAGATTTGTTCTTTTTTATAATGCATTTTGTCAGCTTGCAGGAAGGAAAATAGTAGAGTTAATCAAAGATGAAAGATAAATAATCTTTAGTTTCTTCATCAACTAGTGTAAAAGTAATTTCATTAATCATTACTCGGGAATGACGACAGGCGATAGGTGATAGCTATCCTACACAATAGCTATGTAGCTACAGTGAACTTGGCTGAATACGTAGTTATTTCGTCAGTTGTGTTTTTTCTAATGCTTATGCTTATGCTGTTTGAATTTGTGTTTTAGAAGGCGGCTACTAGAGTTATACAAAACAGAAATTTTGTCGCAAAGGATATTAATTTCGGTAATGAAGCTAGAGCAGCCTTGCTCCAGGGTGTTAATGAACTAGCTGAGGCTGTTAAGGTCACTATGGGACCTAAGGTAAATGGAGTTGTCATCTCTGTACTTGTGTCACTTGCTGTTTGATTGCAACTTTAAAAATAATAAACCGGGTAATTTGAGATTGAGACCAAGGTTTATTCAGCTTTAAAGCTTTGAGCTTTGCATAGCAGAATGTAAAAAAAAAAGTAAGAAAAAAGAGATTTTAAGCTGGCTAACCAAATGAAGTATAACTTATGAGAAAAAACAAAAAAGGTGCACGTATAAAAGGTGGTGTTTGTGATTTAGGAAGTCATATCCTCAAAGCTGAAACAACTCTCATTATCTTCTACTCTTTGCTACTTAGGGTCGTAATGTTATCATTGAGAAGAGCTTCGGAGCTCCTAAGGTCACAAAGGACGGAGTTACTGTCGCTAAAGCAGTATCATTTTCCGAAAAGGCTAAAAATTTAGGCGCTGATCTTGTAAAGCAAGTTGCTAATGCAACTAATTCTGCCGCCGGGGATGGTAATATTATACCTACTTCTTCATGACATTCATGTGTTTGAAATTTCTATATAGATATAAAACCGTTTTCATAATTCCTCTATCGAGACACTTTTAATAAAATCCTGAAAGAAGAGGCCAGAGTGTAATTTTTTTGGGGTAAGTTGCCAGAGTCTACTTATAAGTTTGTTAGATGGAAAGGTAGAGCTTGTTTTTTTTTTATCTTTAGGAAGTCCTTTACTAGAGGCTCTGCTGGATACTTCCTATATCATATAACCTTTTGGTTTCATTACGATTTTGTAAATTAAGGTGTCATCAAAATTTATTTTGTTTCGCCAAACCAAACTACAAAAATTAGCTATTAATGCCATAACCGAACATTTCTTTTTCGCTTTTGTAAATTACAAAGAAAAGAAAAAATATTTTTGGTCCTAAAACAAGAAAAACCTGATATTATCAGTGTACAAATGCGAAAAGAATGAACCTATAGTGGATAAATTATTCAATTTTCTTAATTAATTAGTATTCTGAGTTCCAATCTATGACTTTTTTTTCCAGTTTGGTATACTATAATACTAACCATACTGAGTCGATGAGAAACGTCATATTAGTGTCCTGATAGCTAATTTGCTTGCTTAGTTTACAAAACTGAAAACAGATAAATATGCTAGTGTACAGAACTGTAACTGCCCCTAATCTTTTTTTACCTCAAGAACAATGCTTAGCATGCCATGCAAAAACTTTTCTAATTGATAAACGGTTGTATTTTATTAATTACAGGTACTACCTGCGCCACGGTGCTGACACAAGCCATATTTGTGGAAGGCTACAAGTCAGTAGCTGCTGGAGTAAACGCCATGGATTTGCGTAGTGGTGTCAATATGGCTGTTAATGCTGTTATAGCGGACCTAAAAAGCCAAGCACATATGATTAGCACACCAGAAGAAATAACACAGGTAAGTGTGTGAGAAAACTTAACGTTTTTCCATATTTATTGCATTTGATATGGGTAACAGGCTCATTGATGTGCAGTTTAACTCATGAGGGTTGTATATTACGGATCAAATATTCGAAAGGAGTTAAAAACAGTTTATAAGCTAACATGTCATCTGATTTCGATTTTGTACACCAATCTACAAAAGTTAACAATTAGTACATGAACCTTGCATTTTCCGACAATTTAATACATTTAATTTTACCTTTACCAGATATAATAAAAAGAACCATAGGTTGGTGTACTAATTAGTTATGAAAACCAAGTATTCTGTACACTCCTATCATACTTTTTGTTTATAAACTATTCTATCACATAGTTTCGATTTAGTTAGTAGCTTATGAGCCTTTTTCTTTGTAGTGCATAAACGCAAAAAAACATTAGGTTGATATACTCATATAGTCATATCATGGTTTTTGTTAGGCTATATCAAAGAATTGAAAAAAATCTTTAATTAGTTGGTGCAAAAGAGTTTGAGTAGCCCATATATTTGCGTTCTCTAACCTCTATACACCCGAAGTAGGTGGCTACTATATCTGCCAATGGTGAGCGTGAAATAGGAGAAATGATAGCACGAGCTATGGAGAAAGTTGGCAAGGATGGAGTAATAACTATTGCGGTTAGTATAACAATATTACTTTCTATTACGGCGGTTAATTAGTATTTTCCTAAGATCATGCAATTTTAATTGGCAATAATCCAGGATGGGAACACTATGGATGATGAACTGGATGTGGTGGAAGGGATGAAGCTAGGCCGGGGTTATATTTCACCTTATTTTGTTACTGACCAGACCACTCAGAAATGTGTACGTATAGCTCTTCTCATGATTTTCTCCTCGTTGAATTGACTTTGAAACATCTTTTCTGTAGTATATTGCACATCAATTTAGCTTCAAGTTTTACTTGTATGCAGGAATTGGAAAACCCACTGATCCTAATCCATGACAAGAAAATTTCCAACATGGAATCGCTTGTTAGAATTCTGGAGATGGCTGTAAAGGTAGTAAACAGTTTTTTGTCTTTTCGAAAAGCTATTTCATCCTTAAGAAGTAACAGAGAGATGAGTGAAGATTGGGATTGAAATTTATTTATTTATTATATCTTTGTGTTTTACCCAACAGAGAAACCGCCCCCTTCTTATTTTTGCTGAGGATGTGGAAAGTGATGCACTTTCTATGCTCATCATGAACAAACATCGTGGTGGGGTTAAGGTAAGACATTGATTTCTCTTTGTCCCTTAACGTCATGATTTAAATCAGTCTTTTTTAATCGTTATTCTTTAGGTTTGTGCCATTAAATCCCCTGGCTTTGGTGACAACAGAAGAGATAACCTTAATGACATTGCCTTACTCACGGGAGGAGAGGTAATTCAATATCAATCCATTTGTTTCATATTTCTCCTTTCTTTTATCTTTTTCTTTCTTTTGTCTTGCTTCTTAATAGTACCCGTTGTTATTTCAGGTCATAACTGAAGAGCGTGGGTTGAATTTTGACAAGGTTCAAATAGATATGCTTGGTACTGCTAAAAAGGTTAAGACTAGTTAACCTTCCTCGCCTCCGTGGGTTTTTATTTTGTCTCTTAGTCACTTAGGTTTGTTTGTTAACAGGTCAGTGTGTCTATTGATGATACAATTATTTTACATGGAGGTGGCGATAGAAAGCTGGTTGAAGAAAAATGTGAGGAGGTATGGTCGGTTGACAAGATTAACTGTATCATTTTAATTCATTTTTTAAAGCATCTTTATACTTTTGTACTTGAATTAGTAGAAATTATTTTGACCTTTCACCGGATACTACAGGTAAGTATATTAATTAAGTCGCGCTGTGCCAAGTAGCCATTTACTGATATTATGCCATTGATACTTTAGTCTTTTTCACCTTTTGTGATATAAACTACTGTCAGACATGACTTGAACTACCACATATTGGTATATATTCAGTTATTTGGGCCCGATTGTTGGATTAAAATAAAATACGAGATCCTCCAGATACGGTGGAACCTCCTAAACGGAAAGTCAGAACCCCCTCTTTTCGATTAAAAATTCTTAAAAGCATCTGGAAACTTGTTTAGTCGTGTTTTTTGTTCTACTTAACCATGGTGGTAGCTTAAATGGACGTTGTTTTTAATTGTGTACAGCTTAGATACAAAACTGAGAACAGTAAAGCCGTGTTTGACAAGGAAAAAGCACAGGAGAGGCTATCAAAGCTATCTGGTGGTATTGCTGTCTTCAAGGTAAATATTCTTCAGCTTATAGAAATTTCCTCTTTTTTCCTTATGTTTGGATTTTGGAGCTAATGACTTGCAATGAAAAATTCCAATTGTAGAAAAAGAATTCCTGTTCAAAATTTCATGTATACATGGAGGAACTTATCTTTTTCGTAAATTGTTGCTATTTCATTCTCCAAATATTGAGGAGTCTTCTTCGTCTTTTAGGTAGGAGGAGCTAGTGAGGCAGAAGTTGGGGAAAGGAAAGATAGGGTTACGGATGCCTTAAATGCCACAAGAGCTGCTGTGGAAGAGGGCATTGTTCCAGGTGACTATTTTTGTCCTTAAACTGTCAATTTTTTTGTTTCGATCAAAGAAATAATGAAGTCGCCTTTTCTTTATAGGTGGTGGTGTTGCTCTCTTGTATGCTACCAAAGTTTTGAAGAATCTTAAAACTACAAATGAAGACCAAAGGAGAGGGGTCCAAATAATCGAGAAGGCTCTTAAGGTCTTTGTTCCTTTATTTTTCAGCTATACTTCTCCTTTAATGTCCTCCCCATCAGTTGTGTTAAATCATAAATACACTAGTGTATCGTCATGTTTGGATATTGTACACTAATTCATTAGTTATCCCATGCTAAGGTTTTAGTTGTAGTAGTGTGTGATATCGACGCAGCATTTGTCTTGTAGGCGCCAACTGTTGCTATAGTTTCAAATGCTGGTGGAGATGGCAATCTGGTGGTTGGCAAGCTTCTGGAGCAAGATGATATTTGTTTTGGTTATGATGCTGCCAAGGGTTTGTTTCTCTACTTGTCATATTCCTGTTTGTATATGATCATTTAATGGAAAATTGCCTGAAATATTTTGGACTTAGTTATCATTCAGTCTTAAGAAGAAGAAAAAACGGCTACGTATTTACGGGTGCTTTCGATAGCATACAACTCGAAGAACTGATTTTGATTGGCATATTGTTCAATAAACTGATGTCACTTTCAACGGGCATAAACTCCAATAAAATCATTTTGTATTGGCATACTGTTTCATAAAGTGATTTCAATTTTGAGTGGTAAATTATTAAATAAGCCGATTTTGGAAATGCACGTCGATAGTAATTTAGTATTCAGTGACATTAAATGGGAATGATAAGATCTCACTAGCACATAATGAAAAGCTCAAAAATGTTAAATGAGAATTGCCTTTATTACTGTTTTTCCTTGGTAATGCATGTGGTTTTTTTTTTTAACCAGGTGAGTATGTTGACATGGTGAAAGCGGGAATCATCGACCCTCTCAAAGTTATCAGAACAGCCTTGGTAGATGCTGCTAGGTAAATGCCATCCTATTTCTGTCCCTGTCGCTTAAATTTTACAAGTCTTCCATATTTCTATATATGAAACTTGATTTTTTTTCATTTTTACAGTGTCTCGTTGTTATTGACGACAACCGAGGCTTCGGTTTGTGACCGTCAAGGATCAAAGAACCCACTTGCGAACCGCATGCCAAATATGGATGACTTGGGGGGTTACTGATTCATCCGATACACAACACTAGAATTTTGATATTTTATCTACGAATTAACTCTGGGGCCTTGGAGAGAATAGAAATAGCAGAAGTTTATTTTGCTATAACATTGTTGTAGTTTTAAACAACTCTAGTTTCATTTTAAGTTAGTGGAAACTAAGCCGATGCTCGGATAGTAAACTCAACTTGTGTATGATAAATTGATAATTGGCTGATTCCGTTTTTGTTTTGTCCAATGACTTGGATTTTTTGCTTTTTTTATGATTTACATTTTTGCAAGATAAATCTGTAATATAGCACTGACACAATGCTTGTTTTTCTTGGGGTATTGTTCTGAGATTCAAGGATGAAGAACAGTCGATAATCTGAACTCCATCCTATTTTACATTACGTATACCGTATACGTAATCATCAGTTCATGTAAGATATAACAAGTCATAACCTTCGAACCACAAATAACAACAAAACCGATTTGATAAGTTCGCATCAACAATATGTCAAAGAATACATATATCGACTTCCTATTTCTTACAAAAAAAATTGCTGATCTACAAAAGGTGCTTATTGCGTTGCGGTTTTGAGCAAATAGCTTAGAGTTTTTTGATGTCTAAAATCAGAAAAGTTGTGCTTTTAAGTTGAAAACCCAACTTCAAATAAATCTTTCTAAATTCCAGCTCAAATTTTATAAGACTCGAGAAAAACTGAGCTCAAAAGCTGCAACTAAATAAGAAAAAGAAAAAAATGGAAACATTTAAAATATTTATTTACTCTTAAAAGCTCCACACACATTCACTAATACAAGTAAGAAACAATCTTCATGATTCACAAAACACGTACATATTTTTATGGTATGCATGGTAAAAGTACCTATTTTTGTAAATTTGGAAACCCGACCAGGCGAAGCTAGGATTGGTAATGGGGGTTGACGGATTTACATTAAGCAACTATACTAAATGAAATGAAAAAACGTGGGGTGCCAAATCATCGTTTTTACATGTTCTAGTGAAAATGCATAGTCAAACATTATAAAACTCACCATTGTCGGAATTATGGTGACCCTCAATGATCTCTACGTAGCTTCCTCGTGGCCGGCCACTACTGTTATCTGTTAAGTTTATTGTTTTACTAAGAGGACCATATGAAGCACCCGGTGCTGCTACGACAATACTCTAGTTTTGAAATTTTACAAGGACATAATATGTACCCATAATTACCAATACACGGTACGTATTTGGTATGAATACCATGGTATTCAGGGCCGTTTTTTGGGCTGGGCACGGGCCTAATGCCCTCCATACCAGCTAGGGGTGGGTAAAAAATTCGTAAATCCGTCCCGTAACCCAACCCGCATGGATTGGGGTGGGTTGAATGTCCAACAAAAATCAATCCGTCCCGCCCCAATCCGCTATATATTTTGCGGGTTGGGTTAGGGTTGAGGTTCAAAAATCGCGGGTTAATCCGACCCAATCCGTTTCAACCCGCAATATATATATATATATATATATATATATATATATATATTGTGTATTTTAATATACCAACATTTAATTATTGTTATATTTTAGTTTCATTACTTGTTTGTGAATGTTCTAAACGTACTTTGATTGAGTTTAATTTATATTTCTGTTTGAAATATTCAATTTATTTTAAAATTTGGATTGATTATGCAAACTATGAAAAATAAAGAACCAAAATAAAAATTTAAAAATCAATCTAAACCCAACCCGTCCCAACCCGCAATTTATTTTGCGGGTTGGATTGGGTTGGGTTGGGGTTTTAATTGTAACGGGTTGGATTGGGTTGGGTTGAGATTTAAATTTCATCAATCCGCCCCAATCCGTCCCGCCACTTATTTTACGGATTGGGTTAGGATTGAAACAAATCCGCCCCAATCCGCCCCGTGCCCACCCCTAGTTGTGACGATAGATTGTTTCCATTCGACCATCACTGTTTTCACATGAGCATATACTGTTTTCAAATGACCATAGACTAGTTTAAATGACTTAGAATGTTTGCTTTGGGGTTTTTTCCAAGTGTAGTTTGTGTTCAGGCTCATTTTTGAAATAGTTTAAATGATTAAGACTATTTATTTTAACAATACTATACTAAATCAAGTTTAATTGGTTTAGTATGTACATTAAATCTTAGTTTATTTGGTAAAATCGGTACAAAAACCGCGGTACACTAAAGTATAATTTTCCCACCTATCGTCTCCAACACAAGTCCCGAAAAAGGAAAAACAATAGCTTGGTGTATTATTAAATCAAGAAATTTAAACGTTGGTATACAAAATCGAAAAAAATGTAAAAATTGGTGTACCGAATTACAACTTTTGACTCAACAAAAAATGTAAATTCTCATTACTGAGCTACTTATTATAATAATTTAAAACTATTTGGACTATAACTATAATTCCTCTTCATGGAGTATAAAAGCTAAAAAAAAAAAAAAAACTACTAATTAGAATATAAAAATTAAGGTTTTAACTTTTAATCAAATTCTCCAGAGAAGTTGATTAAAGGGTAGAAATCATTTATTTTCAACAAACTAAGTGACTTTATAAAATGTTATTTTTTGGTATACCCACAAGGTGTTCGATAAAATGACCAAAAGAATTTGAGAGCATAAAACCATCTTCATGATTCATGGAGTTTTCGCAAGACACCTATTTTCATCGTTAGCATTCTTTTCACATTTTCCGAAACTAGTCAGGTCGATATCCACTGTCGAATATTACTCAAAAAAACACGATCTTTTTTGTACCTTTGATCACCTCTTTAAACATTGTGCCTCTATTCGACAATGCAAGCAAATTCACGCAAGAATTAACGTCACCGAAACCCAAAAGTCTTCGTTTTTCATCGATAAAATTATTTCGTCTTATGCCTCTTTTGGGTTTCTTGATGATGCCAAAAAGGCGTTTGAAAACGCCCCGGAAGAGTGTTTTCAAGATTCTCTTATTTGGAACTCGGTCTTGAGAGCAAATGTGAAACATGGGAAGTGCGAAAATGCGATTAGGGTTTATGCCCGGATGAGAAAGGTTGGGGTTGAGCCTGATGGGTACACTTTTCCTTTGGTTATAAGAGCTTGTTCTTCGTTTGGTGGTTTAACGTTGGCAAAAGATGTGCATTGTCATGTTATTCACATGGGTTTGCATAGTAACATTCATGTTGTGAATGAGTTGTTGTGCTTATACGGGAAGCTTGGGAATATGAGCGATGCTTGCAGGTTGTTTGATAGGATGGTTGAGAAGAGTCATATTTCATGGAATACTATGATTTCGGGATATGCGCTTAATTATGATTGTGACAATGCTTTCGAAGCTTTTTGCAAGATGGAGTCGGATGACTTTGTGCCGAACCATGTGACGTGGACTTCATTGTTATCGAGCCATGCCAGGTATAAGGATGATGATTAGGAAATATTTAATGTAGTTACATTACGAGTAATTTTATGAGTTTGATAAGGAAAGATTTGTTTCAGTGCGGAATAACTGTTAGATTAAATTAAGGCTTTGTTCTTGTTTGACAAGTTTATTAGCTGGACTGTTGACTAATTACTATATAAATAATTTTGGTTATTTTAGTTGAGGCGCGACATAATATAAATACTCCACAATATTTTCTTTCAGTTGCTTGCTGTTTTGTACACTCGAGTTACATATCATAAAAATATTTTTTCTACACCAATCTACAAAAAGCAATTAATTTGTTTCAGTCCTTATTATTTGATTATATTCCTATATTGTGTACACAAGCGGAAAACTGTTAAGATAGGGCACTAGCTAATATTTCTTGTATGGTTATGTATAATATCAAAATCTGATGATTGGGTAATGTACGAAACAGTAATCAACCCTTCTTTTCCTTTATTATTTCTATGTATGACCCTAGGTGTAGGCGTTATAAAGAAACGCTGCATCTGTATAACCTGATGAGGAGAAGTAGTACTTGGATCTCAGCAGAAGTTCTTGCTGTGGTTATCTCAGTTTGTGCTGATTCTGGTGAACGAGATAATGGGGAAATTTGTCACGGTGATGCAATCAAAAGTGGTTTCCAAAAATATATATTCGTAATGAATTCGCTAATTTCCATGTATGGGAAACAAGGTGCCGTTAAGAACGCGAAAAATCTGTTTTCAGAAATGGAAACCAGGAATAGAGTTAGTTGGAACGCTTTAATATCATCCATTGCAGAATGTGGATTATGCGATGAGGCCTTATCTATATTTTCAAAGATTGAAAGTCCGAACGATGTGGTTAGCTGGAGTGCTGTTATTGGTGGATTTTCGTCAAAGGGGCGTAATGTAGAGTGTTTCAATCTCTTTAGGCGTATGCAATTTGCAAACGTATCGGCTAATTTTGTTACGGTTGCTAGTGTTTTATCGCCCTGTGCAGAATTATCGTGCCTTCGATTTGGAAAAGAAATACATGGGTATGTAACTAAAGCTATAATGAACGGGAACACTCTGGTGGGAAATGGTTTGATCCATATGTACACAAAATGTGGATGTTTAAGTGAAGCACATTTGATATTTGAAAGAATTGATTTTAAAGACATAATTTCATGGAACACGATGATAAATGGGTATAAAATGCACGGACGAGCTTTTGATGCTTTGAGAACTTTCGAGGTGATGTTAAGTGACGGATATAAACCCGATGGGGTGACTTTTGTAGCTCTTTTATCTGCTTGTAGCCATGTCGGTCTCGTTAAAAAGGGTAAAACTCTTTTTGATAGAATGAAAAAGGAGTTTAATATCGAACCCATGTTAGAACACTATGCTTGTATGATCGATCTTCTTGGTCGCGTTGGGCTTTTACAAGAAGCAATTGACTTAATTAATTCTATGCCAATGGAGCCAAACACTCACGTGTGGAGCTCTCTACTTAATTCTTGTAGAATGCATAAAAACACAGATTTTGCGAAATTAATTTCGTCTAGGATTTTTAGTCTTGAATCTGACATGACGGGGAGTTATATGCTGCTTTCAAATATTTATGCTAGCAATGGGAGATGGGAGGATTCCTCTAGAGTGAGAGTTGAGGCGAAAACAAAGGGTTTGAAGAAAATCCCGGGTCAGAGTTGGATTGAGGTGGAGAAAAGGGTGCATTTGTTCTCATCAGGGTGTAGCTTGCAAACAGAAATGACGAAGATTTACCAAGTGTTGAAAGAACTGGGCCATCAAATGGAAATGGAATGCTGTTTTCTTGATACGAACATCGAACCACAAGACTTAAATGAAGCTGTCTAAGTGTGCTAATAGAATCTTGTTTACATAGGTCTCCATACAAGATTTATTAACGAGATTTCTGAGCTGGCAGTGGGTCCGACACAGATTCAGACATCTTGATTGGTTAAATATTGTTTGAGGTCCATTGACACCTGATAGATCTGCATCGGGATCTGTTACATAGCATTAAAGATTCCAACCTTATGGGAATTAGGACAGTACCAAATGTTTCTTGGAAAAGACAATCAGAAACATAAAGGTCATTAATCGGTGCGTATTGCCAGGGAAAAGGGCTGGGTCCGGTTTATCATCATTTTCAGGTGAGAAATGATTTTTGGTTAGCTTTTTAGTTTTGGTTTTTTAATTATTCTAAGATATCCTAAATACTTGTTTTCGAACTAATTAGTTATATTTGTTAGATACAAAGAGCTTCCAACGTTGATTAAAAGGTCACAAACCCAACCAAAATCATACTACGACAAGAAAAGGTCTCTTGAAAAGTTTCTAAAACATTTTTTTCCTCAAAAACATGTCGTTTAAAACAAATCAAAAAGGCCTTTAATTGTTTATAAGTGTTCCTTTTCAGCTTTATTCACGTAATACCTGTAATTGCATTATATTGCAGGTCACAGAAGTATCAAGCACATCATTGCAATGTCTGTAAGACTGAGAAACATGGCGGAAAGCATCTGAAAAAGCTTTGGTCTCATTATCTATTCTCTGTGCCAAATTTGATGAACTACAGAACACAGTGGTTTGAACGGTCCCTAGAAATCTATTTCCTACAATATATTTTCATTTGTCCTTCCGATACACTTATATATTATACAGTATGTATGTTTAAGCTGTAGTAAACAATGTAGCTGAACTTTCTATATCATGGCTTTGAGCATCTTCAATGGGGACAAAATCTTCTCTAACAATGTATTTCTCATCTTTGGATATATACGAGGCAGTTTCTTCCTCTACAACCACCTTGTTGTCCTTCGATATAGCCTCATCGCTGCATTACCAAGTCAATAATTCATGAGTATATTTGGTTATAATCTGTGACCACAGTGCAAAATGTAACTACTTATAAAAATTGACCGTGTAGAGCCGAGTTACAAAATAAACCAAGGGTTATGTTAGAAATTTTACGAAATTTCGTAGAAAAGAGAAGTAGTGCCTCAATTTTTTTTCTAAATGATTGTTTGAAGGGAAACAGACCTTGTTTGTTATAGTAGCTTATAATGTCATTATGATCCGATATATTTGTGAATCAGCAATTGAGTCGAAATAGCTTTATTCTCTAGGTTGTGACATTGGAGATGGAACTTTTGTTGTTTACATATTCAAATTTTGATGTGGCATACAGATTATATATTCATTGAAAATTTATCAGCAAATGGTGGCTACAAACCTGTGTTCATGAGTTATTTGCTGTTCGTCGTTATAATACTTGAAACCAAGTCCATCATCGCCCATATCTTTGTACTCGCTAACAAAACCTTCCTTGTCATGTAGGCAATACGCCAATGCATCTTCATCTTGAATGCCCCACGCCTTCATATCTTGC
Organism: Primula veris; assembly: GCA_963682055.1. Classification (NCBI taxonomy): domain Eukaryota; kingdom Viridiplantae; phylum Streptophyta; class Magnoliopsida; order Ericales; family Primulaceae; genus Primula; species Primula veris. Next base: position 41,212,164 of record OY821742.1, read on the forward strand.
AATGGCATCATCTCGTTACTATTATCATCATTATTAACGTCACATTCATCCAAAATATATCCCCCGATCTCTCCGTCTTCATCTTCGTTATTTTCAACCGAATTTCGAAGATCTTGTAAATAAAAATCCTCAGGATTGGTATTGATCATGCTATCACACTGAACCACCACATTGTCATCATCCTCAGTCTTAAGGTGCAGCACATTCTGCTGACATAGAGGCGATGTCCCCTCATCAACGGCATTATACGTATTAATTTCATCATACTCAACGTTATTGTTAATCATGTTACCACAATGAATCGTGACCTCCTCAGACGCAGCCCCAACGGCTATTTGGGGCTGAGTCTGAGGGTCGGCAATGAGAGAGATGGTATCTGCAGCGGCAGCCGCCTTACAAATGGCGAGTTGTTGCAAGACCAGCTCGAGTTCTGCACATGCGTACTCGATCTCACGTTGTAAATTACGGATGACACGACAGGTGCCGCCGACATTATCGACAGCCCTTACATTTGACTCGTACTTGATGGTGACCATGGCTTGGTCTTTCTGATGCTGGGGGAGGGGACGGATAATCTTGGTTATATTGCTTACGCCAAATAATTTATGAGCGTTCAAGAACTCGTGATGGAGGTGATGAGGGAAGTAGGGGGCAAGGAGGCAATCCGAGGCACATTTTCTACGTTGGTATTTGCACGCGGCGCAGGCTTGGGTGCCATTTGTTCTTGTATTATTGTTACTATTATTAATGATGTTAATATTTTCGGTGTTGTTATGAGTTGTACTGCTCATTTTGTGGGTTGAGAGAGGGGAAATGAATTTCTCTCGGCAGAGTTTCCGGCCGAGGACTTTGTGGGATGATTGGGAATTGTTTTCTCAAAGAGATGTTTTCTCCTTGCTTTTCTCAATTGAAGATGGGAGCAGAAATAGGAGATAACAGGCTTATTTAAGAACTAAAGAAAAAAAATAGTTATTTCTGGAATGCAAATTTTAGTTTATTTTTAGAAAACAGACTTAGCAAGTTATCACATTTGGTAAACTCAAAAATTCAAGTCTCGACGCAAGAATTATTCACCGCAAGAACACGTATTGGAAATCGGTTATACAAACTTTACTTTCTTCCATCAACTTATACATAATACATAATACTAACTGCTAACAGCAGTTTTCATTTCATGACAAGTATTTAGATTCCATCTCCTATTTAAAATCCGTAACTATGCACGTCAAAAATACGAGGTTTCTGGAAAACGAAAACGTTGTCACGAGGTCTCCTTTACGGAAACTTTTTCACAAGAATATATATTTACCAAAATGATTCATATAAAAACATTTGGAGCATGCATAAAAAAAAAAGGGACAATGTTATGATATGCACTATTCTCAGGGGCAACCAGATCCTATGAGTTTAAATTACAAAAGTAAACTTAGGAAAAAAAAAGGCTATTTAGTATATAAAATACTATATACCATGTTACTAATATATACTCAATTATTTGAATCTTTTCAGTAAGATCTATTTCAATTGCCAGTATGTAATACAAGTCGGAATAATTGATATATTACGGTTAATGTGGAAATACAAACACGAAATAAGATGTACAACACGGATTGGTTTTGGCTGCCTTATTTTTTTTTAGGATAGCCTGCCTGTTTTTTTTTAACCATTAGATAAAATGCAAGTTCATTTGAGGGTCAACAATTTTTTTTAAAAAAAACATCTGTATTGTATTAACATATGAAAAAACAATTATATAAACATGATGCACTGTTATTTAGAGTATGTCAACCAATAAGTAATTTTGAATTAATTTTATGGTAGATATTTTTGGATTCATTAATATGTGTTAGCTTTTTAGTATTTTTTAGTTTTAATTTTGAATTAATTTTATGGTAGAAATTTTTGAGTTCATTAATAGGTGTTATGTTTTTAGCATGTGACGCATCCTAAATAATAGTGGACTGGATTCACGATAGTGTTACTCGTTCGGTGTTCATTCCAAAACATTAAAACCAAAACCAAAGACATAAATGGATCCGAAAATTTAACTATTAATAGATGTGATTAACTAGGGCAGGCTGCCTCAAAAAATTTAAGGCAACAAAAATGGATCCGTACAACACGACCAAAGAGGAAAGCATTAGATTAGAGTTGTAAAAAATTCCTGCAATTACGGTAGTCGATGTTACACTAAACGGTTACTTCAATGAAGCTAAACAAACAGGGGTAGAAAGAAGATTTAAGATATCGTATCTTCTTTAACATGGATAAGTTCAGCATCTTCCTGAGATCATTGTCCAGACTTGATCAGTTCTTCAATGGAATTTCTGTACTTGGCGATCACATCCCTGAAATTATTACTAGTGAAAATTATTATTTGTACAAAAAAGCTGATTTATTTGAGACGCCGGATAAGATCAAGGGGCATACTTGCGTTGATTTAACAACTGTTCATTCTCCTCAAGCTTCTGCTTTTGACCCTCAACTGTCTGAGAGAAAATTACAAACGAGTAAGGGGTCAAGTTGGATTAGTAAATGTAGTAGCAAGCAAGGGCTAAAGTTCATAAAAGAAATAGTCTAGTTCCGACAGACTTTAGGAAAAGGTAAAAAAATTGAGTCATACAAAATAATTTCCAATATTTCAACAAAGGACTTAATGCTGGATTGGTATTTACAGATATAAATATATATAGCGAAAAGGTACAAGAGAAATTATGTAGAAAAGAGGCTTTTGTTTATTCTTGAAGATCGAACATACAGGACAAGTTGTAATTTCAAATCTATGACTTCGAAAGTTCTCTTTGTTCCAAATAGTACACTGTCATGGTTATATTCTGAAATTGAGAGTAAACCCCAAATATATAAGGTACTAGCTAACAACATTTCCAAAATCAGCCAGTTCCACTCTTAAAACACTCGATGTCAAATTACAAAGAGAGGGAATTCTGATTACCATTGTTTTCGCATTTATCGAGACTGATATGGAGTTTAGCAGCTGCTGGCATTTCTCAAACTGGCCATTCAACTCAGAAACCTTTTAAACAAAAACATATTCAACCATGTATCCAGTTAATACACAGAACTGTGTAACTAAATACACGTTCTAGTCAAGAAATCACAAGCAATAAATACAAACCAAAGCATCAGAATGTTGATCCCTTGTCCCGTTCTCAATAGCGTCAGCTAAATTCTCCACCAACTGCACACATAATAATATACGAGTTACTCAAACAATTTTCAAATTTTTACACTTGCATTCCCTGAGGTTCGGAATAAAATGTAAGCTTTTAAGAAATTACAACCCTTCAACCTTTTCATTATGAACAATCTTCATGTTTTTTTGTACTTTCCACCCAAATTCGAAGTCTTTCTGCTAATTAAAACGAATGATTCCAGAAATTTGCATAAATGGCTAAAAGGCTCCAGAGTACAGGATTAGGTAAAGTATACAAACGGATCCCGTAGCTTGAACAAAAGTTATATCCGGTCCCTAAGGTTTTAACTTATACAGTAAACATTCTCACAATTTAGAAAATTACAGAATTGGTCGCAATGTCGAAATATATGACATATTTGACCCATTACATAGCATTTTTCTTATCTAACATGTAAGAAAATCACTGAGGGTATTCAAGGGATTTACTCCTCCAGAAAGAATTGGATAACTAGGCTTAAAAATTGCTCAAGCTCACATTTTTATGTTCCTCAGGTTGGATTCTGCTAAAAATTACAATAGATCACAAAAATGGCTTATTTACTAGTTGAAATAAGTCAGATGTTACTTCCATTCTTAAGGGTATTCAAATAGTCTACTTTTGTGAATCAAATTTAGGGAATTACGGTCTTAAATTTAGCACATATCGCATATTTATGTACACCAAGTAATAGGATCACAATAGATTAAAATACAGATAATATACCAGTTAAATTAAGTCAGGCATTACCTCAATACTATGTAATAAGGGTTTAGCCAAAATCAACTTTTTTAAGGTAAACAAGTGGATTTTGATCACAGCAGATAAAAACATGTCTCATATGCTAATTGAATTTAGTCAGGTAGTACCCCAATTCCTGAAGGTCTTCAAGAAATCTACTCGCCTAATCAAAAATCGAGCATTTTTATGTTCACCAAGTCGGATTTCGATCACAATGGATAAAAATATAGCTTAGATGCTATTGAATTACCCAAATTCTCGAGGGTAACCGTTAATTTACTCCTCGAAACAATATCGTAGAATTAGGAAATAATTTAGTAACTACCCAAGATCACATTTTTATGCTCACCTAGTCTGATTCTGAATACAATGGATCAAAAATATAGCCTAAATGCTATTGAATTAATTCAAACATTGCTCCAATTATCGAGGGTATCCGTAATTTACTCCTCCAAAACAATATTGGATGATAAGGAAATAATTTAGTAACTACCCAAGATCAATTTTTTATGCTAACCTAGTCCGGTTCTGGATACAATAGATCCAAGTATAGCTTATATGGTACTGAATTAATTCAGGCATTAACCCAGTTATCGAGGGCACCCGGTAATTTACTCCTCCAAAACAATTTGTACAGCTAGGAAATAATTTAGTAATTTACCCAATATCACAATTTTATTCTCACTTAGTCCGGTTCCGAATACAATAGGTCAAAACATAGCTTATATGCTATTGAATTGATTCAGGCAATACCCCAATTCTTGAGGATACCCGGTAAGTTACTCCTCTAGAACAAACGATACAGTTAGGAAACAATTTAGTAATTTACCCAAGATCGCATTTTTATGCTCACCTAGTCCGATCCTGAATACAATAAACCAAAATATGACTGATGTACTAGTTGAATTAAGTCAGCGACTACCCCAAAATAGTATCGTACAATTAGGAAATAACTTACTAATTACCCAAAGTCACATTTTTATGCTCACCTAGTCCTGATCAAAATATGGCTTTATATACCTAGTAGTTAAATTAAGTCAAGAATTACCCCAAAACAATATTGTACAATTACCCAAGATCACATTTTTATGCTTACCTAGTCGGGTTCCAAAGACAATAAATCAAAAAAAGCTTATATACTAAGTAGTTAAAATTAGTCATGAATTACCCCAATTCTTGAGAGTATTCAAGTAAATTACCCTCAATATAAAAAAAAATGTATAATTAGGCAGGATCAAGCGATTGATTAGGCGTCCATTAAGCGGTATTAGGCAGGATTAGACGCTAAACGACCTATTTCTGCCTCTCCTTGCGCCTCTTAGAACATTACTCGTGGGTATTCAAGAAAACTAAAATCAATATAAAATTATAGCAAAAAAGGCCTATTTCCGCACTAAACGACCTACTCCTTGTGCCTAGAACACACCTTGCGCCTTTTAGAACAATATCGTTAAGGGTATTCAAGTAAATTACCCTTAATATAAAAAAAAAAATGTATAATTAGGCGGGATCAAGCGATTAGGCATCCATTAAGCGGTATTGGGCAGGATTAGACACTAAACGACCTATTTCTGCCTCGCCTTGCACCTCTTAGAACATTACTCGAGGGTATTCAAGAAAACTAAAATCAATATAAAATTATAGCAAAAAAGGCCTATTTCCGCACTAAACGACCTATTCCTTGTGCCTAGAACACACCTTGCGCCTTTTAGAACAATATCGCTAAGGGTATTCGAGTAATTGGTATCAATATAAAATAAAAATAAAAATAAAAATGTAGAGAGAGGGGTTTAGTAAATTAAGGAATTCCCCAATGTATGAGAGGGTATTAAAGTGATTTATTTACTACTTCAGAACAAATTTGGATAACTAACTAGGCTTTTAAAAATGCCCAAGATCACATTTTGATGTTCCTCAAGTCGGATTCCGTTACAAATTACAATAGATCACAAAAATGGCCCAAACGCAGACGCCTAGTGAAATCGCCTTGCGCCTATTAAATTAAATTACTATAGATTTAAAAATAAAAAAAATAAAAAAATAAAAAAGTAGAAAGAGTCAAATTGTAAGGTACATACCTGTGAGAGATGAAAGTGAGAGGCAAGAGATTGGTGTTGTTGAAACCTTTGTTGGGTTTGTTGATATTGTTGATTATGTTGTTGTTGAAATTGTTGTTGAATATTATTAAAAAGATGATCAAAATTATTATTATTATTAATAATATTAATAGGTGTTGAAGAAGAAGAAGGTGTAGCTGGGTTACTATTTGTTATCATTGACCAGCTTCCTCCTCCTCCTCCTCCATATCCATTTTTATTATTATTATTTTCCATTCTTTATTATTATTAACTATACCTCTCTCTCTCTCTCTATATATATATATATATATATGTATGTATGTATTTATATGTATTTATATGTGTTTATAAAGACACAATGTGTCTGTGTTTTCTTGTTTGTTTGGGAGAACAACAAAAACAAAAGATGATGGGATAGTGCATAAATGTTAACTGTGTCGGTTTTTGGAAAAATCGAAACTCAATATAAATTTTGGTTCGCTTTTTTTGGTTTTTGGTTTTTTCGGTTTATGAACCGAACCGGTTTTTCTCGATTCGGTTTCGGCTTTTTTTCATTCGGTTCGGGTTTTTTTTTTCCAGTTTTAGCTGGGTCGGTTTTTGGTAAAATCGAAACCGAATATAAATTTCGGTTCGGTTTTTTTGGTTTTTGGTTTTTTCGGTTTATGAACCGAACCGGTTTGTCTCGATTCGGTTTCGGCTTTTTTTCATTCGGTTCGGCTTTTTTTTCAATTTTAGCTGGGTCGGTTTTTGGTAAAATCGAAACCGAATATAAATTTCGGTTCGTTTTTTTTTTTTTTGGTTTTTTCAGTTTATGAACCGAATCGGTTTGTCTCGATTTGGTTTCGGCTTTTTTTCATTCGGTTCGGGGTTTTTTTTCAGTTTTTCGGTTTTTTTCGGCTCGGTTTTATAGGAAACCGAACCCGAACCAAGATGTGTTCGGTTTTTTCGATCCGATTTTTTCGGGTTTTTGCTCATCCCTACTAAATTTGTCAGACTGCAGTTTTCGGTGAAAATGCTTGTATAAGTTTAGTATTTGCTATTCAAATAAAATTAGGGGCGTAGTTTGTTATCCGATTATCTCCAACTCATATGTAATAATTTTACTTACTCGGTTTTATTACTATAAAAATTATAAAAATGATATATTTTGGCAATTGACACCTAAAAATTATCTCGTGGCTACTTTATTTATTTAATAGGCTATGTGGACATTTATATTACCTAGTTGGACTATTTAGTAAGTTACCATTTACATTTATGGTCTTTTTATGACTTATATGTAGATAACTTAGTTATCGTACAATGCATTATGTTAAATATGATATAAGCGGAGAGATTTTCTTCCTAAAAATCGGTATTCATCACTCTCCCAAAACAAATATCCAAATAATATTAAATAAATGAAAAGGAGGGAATATTTGCCACTTTAATTATAACATAACTCGCATATATTAAATAAATTAAAAAATGATTGAAGATTTGGGACGTAGGGAGTAATTGACATAACTTTTTGCTTGCAGTTTGGTTTTTTTAAAATTTATATGTATGTATAGAGGGAGGGACGAGTGTAAATTCACAAAGATGATATAAACTTTGTTTATGATAAACGAGATGATATACAAATAACAATTAACACTTAACTTTGGAACTCATTACCGTTTTAGTAACATAAATTTAATGCGGTGGATAAATTGAGTTTAAGAGGACATAGTTAAACGGTCGTCTCGTCTCAGATATCTATATCAAATGTTTGCATATCAATCTCTTACTTTTGTATAATTACATTTCAGTTATATAGTTTTATATATTTACAGTTCAATCCAATAGTTTTATGTATTTAAATTTCAATCTAATAGTTTCAGGTATTTACTATCTACTCCTATAGTTTCAGATTATTATAATTTTGTGTTATTTCGTATTTTTACAATTTATTCAAATAATTTCCAATATTTACAATTCAGTGCTTTTCAGAAATAAAATTGTATTTTCTTGTTTGGTTTTATTCTGTTAATATAGTTTTTTTTTTTTATTACGACCTTGTATACATCTATCCCAACAACAAAGAACAGTTGATAAGTTTATTCAAGTAGTGGTAATGTGTTACAATTACATTCCAACTTTTATTATGGTGATTTGTATCTGAAAATGTCTAGTTAATAGTGTATATATTCGTCCGTTCCAAATTGTTTGTCCGCTTTGGTGATGTAATTATTTATAGAATAACAGTTAATTATGTGTCTACATGTCAAAAAACCAATTATACCTCTCATCAAGTTTTGTGAGATTACACTTTTATGTATTGACTTTAATTTGCAACATAAAAAAATAATATGAGAACATTTAGTTAGTTTTGTAAAAAAAGTACAAACAATATCAAAGTTCCCGAAATATAAGGAAGAGTAGTACATTTCGGAACCGATGGAATATCGACCAAGGTATTTGTGAGATTACACTTTTCTATATCGACTTTGATTTGGACCATAGACAACAAAAGTTAAAAAGTAAACATCTAGTTTTGTAAAAAAGTAAAAACAATATGAAGCTATCCAAAATATAAAAAAGAACAAACATTACGAAACATACGGGGTATCAACTAATGTATTTGTCGAAGGAAGAGGGCGCAAGCGTAAAGCATTTAATGAATTGTGTTCTCTTTTTATACGGAAAATTGCCAAAACATACAATTTTCAAATCTAATTACAAAAAACTACAAACCAAATTTTTTTTCCCCAAAACATGCAATTCTAATAAATATGTGTAATTGTATGTTTGTATGTTTTGAAAAGATACATTTAACTGTTGTTGGTAATATATTTTGATTAATCGTATATTTTGGGCATCGCCTCTACTTTATATACTTTGTCAAATAAACTTTTTTTTTCTTTTTTTAATCTTGTCAAATAACCTTTGTTACTCAAAAGTTTACAACTTTGAATCGAGTGTGCAACATCTTAAACTAGCTAGACAGTGTACAATTTATTGGCTAAAATATTTAGTACTGTTATTCTTTTCGTTCCTATTTAATTGTTCATTACGAAATTACATGCAATTTTGATCGGTGAATAATTTGTATCAAAATTGTCGGAATGAAAAATTTCAAAAGTTGATCCTATAGTTCAAATGCTAAATTTTATTATTAGGTTTTAAAAAAAATTCATTTCGATAATTTTAATATAAGTTATAAACCGTTTAAAATTACACGTAGTTTTGTAACGATGAATTAAAATGGTAAATTTGGGTGAATCCTCCCATGACCCATCATATGTACCAATATATAGGAATATAATTTTACTTATTTCCCATACTCTCTATTTTTTATTTTCATTTTCATTTTTTACTCACAATAAAAATATAAGAAAAGGACAAAAGATGTGTCTCAGAACCCACCACAACACTGACAAAGTACATTACATTACATTGACCTAACATAAGCTCAATATTTGACAGTCTATTAATATTTACAAAATAATTTTTATCATCATGTACAAAATAATGAGAATCAAAAGATGTCACAAGTCTGTCATAAATTGACTAAATTGTCACAAAACCGTCACAAATTGACTAAACTGTCACAAAGCCGTCACAAAAACCGTCGCTAATAAGCTCGTAAAAAAAAACAACGTCACTAATCCCGTCGCTATTTGAGTATTTTTTTATAGCGTTATTTATCTAAGAATAGTTACCCCATGAATTAACACACTATACACTGCAACAAAAAGTTTACATATCCACAATTTATTTTTTAAAAACTGTTGATAGAACGAGTGTCGCTAAATTTTAGCAACATATCGACAATTTATTTTTGGAAAACTGTTGGTAAAACGAGTGTCGCTAAATTTTAGCAATAAAAACTGTTGTTAAACTTAGCAACACTCAGTTTAGCAACAGACGCTCTGATGGTAAACAGACATTTTTTTTGTAATGATATACGTCCATGTTTGAAAAATAAAAATTGAGTTTCTCATCCAACTAAAATGTGCTTTAAAAAAAAAAGACATGTATAATAGTAACAAAGTATACATTTGGAATTCAAATTCTCTAAAGTTAATAATACATTCACATCATTTAGGAGTTTCTTCTAACGGATAAAATTAAAACAATCAAATGGTCTAGATTTATATGTGAATTTTGTAATTTTCTTTTTATATAATTTTAATTTATAAAATACAAATTATGATTTTGTAAATTAAAAACTAACTTTACAACACAATAAAAAGTCAAACAAAATTATAAAACCATAGTGCATACGACCCTAAATTTAAGTATTATTTAAAAATAGTAAAAAAAACAATGATTTTAATATATCTTATTTTATATATTAAAATTATATAAAAATAAAATTACAAAATCCACGCATAAATCTAGACTATTAGATTATTTTAATTTCATCCGTTACTCATTGCCATTGGATGTGTCATCTTTTATTAGTTAATCATTGCCCAGTAAGAAAAAAAAAACCATTAAATTACACACGTACAAATCTAACTATAACTTGTCCGATTTTTTTTTTTTTTTTTTTTATATTAAACAAACTAGTTTTGGTTAGAATGAATATATTTTTTATTAATATATTGGTAATGGTTAATAGGATGAGTGAACTTATGATTATTAAACAAGTTAAAATAAAAGCTGCCAACTCACGTATTAGTGTTTTTGTTAATTTTGACACATAACTTAACAAGTAATTATGAATGTGATATCAAATCTAACGAGATGAAAATATAATCTCTTGATTGAATAACTAGTGACACAAAATTATGATATAAAAGTCCAATGTATTTGTTCTAAGCTCAATGTGGTTTACATGTTCCATGTTCATGTGAAAGTTTCCAATTGATTTAGTTAATGTGATGATAGTCTAATCATTTACCTTTATGAGTTATATATACACTTTCATAAAGGGTTAAGGCTATATATTCTTTTCACACACACCACATGTACGCTATCTGTTAAATACAGACGCTGTCTGTTTGATGTAGACGGCAGCTATATTAATGGGGTGGGGTATAAGTCACGTCACGTAATAAAAACTCAATCTGCTAAAAATAAAAAAAAATTAATTAATATTAATTAAATTTAGTGTAGACTCAAACTAGGGTTTCAATATATTTATTTGGGTTTTTAGTAGGTTAAATTTTTATTACGTAGCGTGATTTGTACCATTACCGTATGTATTAATCAAAAGTCATCTGCATAAAGCAAAAACCCACATGTAGTGTGCCTTAACTAAATAAGTAGATTAATTCTTGCTCTATACCTAGATTTATATCAACATTAAATATTATTGATGGTGTCATTTCTTTCAAACCAATTTTTTTTTTTTAAAAGAGAACATGTCAATTACAAAGTTTTAAAACATATAACATATAAACAAAATGAACAATGTACTAGCACTTGATCATTAATTTGAAATTTTAAAGTATAGTATTTTTATTTTTATTTTTATTCTGAAATTACACATAGGCAGTCTCACATGGAATCCATTAGTATAATTTTGTATACAAAACAACACATTTTTTTATTTTGAAATTCCTTGGGATTAAAACCCCTTTGTAGCCAGAACAGGAGTCAAACAGAATCTTTTTATTTTATTTTTTGTTTTGTGTAGTACATGTGTATTTTCATTTATAATATCACTAAAAAGCATGATCTATGTTTTGTTAGCTAGAATTATATTTTGAATTTCTCACAAAATCACCCTCCGAGAATCCTATGTTTTTGTAGTGCATCCGTCCCAAAATATTAGAACTCTGGGTATCTATCTACGTACAACTGAACGATAAATATATCGTGATTAAATTATTGAAAAATAAAATTTTAAAATTTATCTATATAGTTTAACATTTAAACAATGTGATAAAGTTTAGAAAAATTCGATTTCGATAACTTAAATATTAATTATTTATCGATTAAAATTCCACGTAATTTCGGATAGTAAAAACAATTTGGCAAAGAGGGTATATATTAACAAATACAGTATTGTGAGTAGAGTAGACAAACATTATTTTTTTGGTGTTAATCACACTTATCTAACTAGCTCTACATATAATATATATTTAATATTCACAATCAACTTTTTAACAAAATCCAATTTGAAATATATTTTAGATTCAGTATGGTTCAGTTTGTATACTGAAAAAATGATCCAAAATAAAAGTTCCACATTCATTTGGAAACTATTTAATTTACTATAATTGAAAATGGTACATAACACAAAATGCCAATTTCCAACATTGTGTACCACCTTAAAAATTGCCTCCCCCTTCAAGTTCAAAATTATTTTTTCTAATGATAATAAATTCCATTAAATTATACGTACAATCAGGATAAATCTCATTTTGAAGCAATTAAATATCATTAAATATTTAAGTAAAATGTTGCATCATACTTCAACTAAATCCCTGGGTTAAAGATTACACTCCCTTTAATTCAAAGTTGAACTTCAATCTATAATTGTTTATATTAATAAAACTAATTAGAGTAAAATTATTACATATGAGTTTAAGGGCAACAAACTGTGCCGCTAATACTCTTTGAATATCAAATCCTAACCTTCTAAAGACATATTTAGCCGAACATGCGGTCAACACATTTCTGTTCATAAATTTATGCACTCTTCTAAGAAGTTCAACATACTCGGTAGTTAAAAACTCAAATGTATCAAACGTAAAATGTATAAAACTGTACTGGTTGTCTTGACATGACTTCTCATGTTTCTTTACCTTCGATACCGTTACAATACTAGTTGGGTGACCAGGGTAAATATCTTCAATTTCAGAGGCATCAAAACTGAAGTATAGAGCACTTCTGAAAAACTACTATATATTTTTATAACACCACCTAGTGAATTTCTCAAACAAGAGCATCAAAACTAAAACAACAATAAACATCATACAAGATGTGATTTTAATATTAAGAGAAATATAAAGTGCATGGTACTGTTTTGTAATATCAAATCGGAGCACTCAAAACAGAGATAAAAGAGAAGTTCTCATAAAATATATTATCATCCACAATTCCACATAGTATCTTCATTTGGACAAAAAAGAAACCATATAACCAAAAAAGAGTACCAAAACTGATCTTTTGTCATCTTAGGATTCATATGCTAGTTGTTTAGTAGCTAATCTTCCCATGATTTTTAGGCATGGTACTGGTCTTGATCATGATCATTAACAAAACTGAGAAAACCACTATTTGTAATTGGCCTTAATCCCAAGAAATCCGTAGTCGTGCCCTCTTCATGAAAACTCATATCCCCATCTCCTTTAGAACTTAGCAACCCGCAAAATGTACTCGCATTCGTATAATCCTCAAACGGCACAAACATAGACGGAGAAGATGTGGAGAGTACAAAACTGATTTTTTGTTATCTTAGGATCCATGCTAGTTGCTTAATTAGTAGCTAATCTTCCCATGATTCTTGGGCATGGTCAATAAAACTCAGAAAATCATTATTTGTAATTGGTCTTAATCCCAAGAAATCCCTAGTCATACCCTCTTCATGAAAACTCATATCCCCATCTCCTTTAGAACTTAGCAGACCACAAAATGTACTCTCATTCGTACGATCTTCAAGCGGCAGAAACGTAGAGGGTGAAGATGAGGAAAGAGTGTTCGTCATGATGTCCTGAATGAGCATCGAGTGAGCATCCATGGTAGCACCTCCTACATGTACCGAACCAGTGGTACCCTCTAAACTGCACATGTTTGGAGCAAAAATACTTGTGTTGTTGCTCATTTTTGCACCCATTTGAGCTGCCCTTTGAAGCAAAGCGGTGGCGGGCATGTGGTCGAAAGGGTTAAGGTTTTGATCTAGTGTTTTGAGCTCATACTGAGGGTTTGTAAAACCATTGAGATCCAGCGGTGAGGAGAAGATCGGGTGAATGGGTGGTGCGAATGATTGCCACAGAGGGAGTTGGTGGTGATGAGGTGGCAGTGGCGGTGGAGCGACACGTGGACTAGATAGAAAGGGGATGTTTGATGGTGTTGATCTAGCACTCTCCTCTGCTAGTGCCTCACAAAAGGCTGTGTGTGTTATGAAACTATCCTTCCTGAAAATGGAAACAAAAAAATAAAAAATAGTAAGAATGTCAACATTCTAGTGAAGCTTATGGCTTGTTGTTGATCACAGATTTTAAGCAAATAAGCTGAATTTTCTCATAATATAGAAAATACTTGGGTACATTTAACTTTTGAAGGCAAATAGTAACAAAAAGTCTTTGGTAGTTGGTCAACCAAAAGCAGCATAGTGGGAAAAAAAAACTGAGCTTAAGAGCAAATAAGGCCTTACATGCAAATGTTAAGAACTTTTCTAATTTCAGCCTGGTGGAAAAAAAATACGTAGATTGTTAGATCATTTGGCTAGAAAAAAACCTTTGTCCAGCAACATAAAGAGAACAAATAAACAGGCTAAACCAGAATTTAAGAATGTATGAAGTAAAAATGGTGAAACACTATTTTTACATTGACAAATTGTCACACAGGGCCTCATCATCAAAGACAAGATGTCATATCTTACACATTTTCCTAGACATTGACAAAATAACTAAACAAGGCTAATCTAATGTCCAGATGTTATTATTACTCATTATAATTTGTCACTTCACATGGTGTAGGCAGCATCAAAATATTAAATATCAATCATTTTATGTGTTTATTCACCCAATGTATTTGCCAAAATGGAACTCAAGGACCCTCGTGAATTTTCAAGAACATCAAATCAAACTTTAACTGCATGCTATGATGGGGAAAAATAAATAACACAAAGTTCATAAAACGAGTTGACTATATATTAAACCAACTTAATTTTTCAAGAGCCTATCTATTGTTTTGTTTAATTAGCAGTCATTCCATATAAATTCCATATTTCAGTTATTTTCACTTTCTTTCATCTCATGACCTCATATGCTTCCATACGGAGTAAAAAAATGCATCCCATTTTTATTTACCTTTTTATCGAGTTATCATAACGGCTAAAATTTTATGAACTCGGAAAAAAACTACCTCGTGAAAAGGGTCCCACAATCACATCTATACTCCCTCGTCCCACAAGTTTTCGAATGAGCTTTCCAATCCGACTGAACCGCATACTTTTTCGAGCACTTGTCACATTTCCACTTTTTCTCGCCGTGTTTTCGAGAAAAGTGCTTTTTAACCCCTGTCAAATCCCCCAAAGCCCTCAAAGGGTCGTGGTGTATGCAACCTACTTCCGGGCATATATAAACTTTCTTACGTATGTCTTTGCTCGTTCTTTGCTTGAGCTTCCATGGTAAGTTGTGACCTCTTCGGTGAAGTTGAAGATTTTGGTCTCTTTGGAAGCCCTTGTTGCATATTTCGCACACGAATTTGTTCTTCGCTAGAAGGGAATTCGGGGATAAAGCTATTACTTCTGCATTCGGATCTGAATTACAAAAGAAATGATAAATCAAAACTGGGGAAAATGATAAAAGGCCTATCATTGTTTAGTTACATTTTATGACTGAATATTTGTTTAATTGCTTTTTTAAATTAATCAGACAAACTGTGTATATCTACAGTTTGTCCAGAAAACATTTTTAGTCAACTGTGAATTATTTTTAGTCTCATTTTGTCAGAAACATAAAAGGACAATTGAACAAGTTATTAAAAAAGCAAAATTATTTATGGTTCAACGTTCTTGCTCTCTTTTTATTATCTGTGAATTCATTGCATTATTTAGATCAGTTATTAGACTCTATAAGCTATTAATCCCTCCTTATCATGAACAACTTAATAAAAATAAAAGAGAAATCATTTCAGTTACTTGGTCAGGAAATTTTTCAACTTTTTAGTATCTAATTGGAAGTTTAAGAATCATATAAGGATCATAGATTCACATCAAGGTCAGATTAGAAACCCAAGAATAATAAAAATCCAAATGATAAATAAAAGTAACTAAAGACAATGGTCTCTGAAATACTAGTACACTATTTTGTCATCTAAGAGTTATAAAAGTAGTTCATTTTAGCATTAGAAGCAAGGACAAAATCATCAGTAATGATTTCATTGTTACAGTATTTTGCATTTTCAAAGTAAGACCAGAAGCAGAAACCAATATTCCATTCATTTATTTTTTGATAAATGGCAAAATTATAGTGTCAGTAGTCACATAAAACATTAAACTTTATTAAAACAACAAAATAGGGGGTATTAATTTTAAATGTAACAGTGTAAATAGTAATACACTGGTTGATAAAAAGAAATATTAAAGGACTAGCTAGGCTAACCCTTTAGGTCAAATCCAACTCCCAAGAAAAATAAAAAAAGCTACTTTCATAAAACAAATGAAAGCATAGTGTGATTTTAATCAATAATCTTGCAACTGTAATTGGTGGCCAAGTATATAGTCCCCAAAAGTACAACTTTTGTTAAAATTATTCTGGAAAAATAGAGACTTGAATTAAGAAAATAAACTACTAGTAACATTTATGGAAAAAAATAAAACTATCCCTTCATTGGCTGTTTTAAACTAAATTTTGTTTTATTTTTACTTATTTATTACTCTAGTTCCATAATTTAAACCAAACCCATGCCCAAATCTTGGATTTTACAAGCAAGAAAAGAAACCTAGCTAGGTTTTGCTTGGATTTAAGTTTAGACAGATATACAAGTTGGTTTTTTAAGTATTAACTGACTCAAAACTTATTATACATATCCTTTTCCATTCATAGACCCAGAAAATCTGACTTTTAAGCTGAAGGTACATAATATAATATAATCAAAACAAAAGAAAAACAATTAGCAAGCTGTAAAAAGAACAAGAACCTAGCCAAAACAACTACAAAATTGAATTTTTAACTTTTTATTTTTATTTTTTGAGTTAAGGGTGTTGAATATGTACCTGGGTTGCCTGGTAGGTTTCTCCTCTTTTTAGTAGGTGGTTGTTCAACATACTTTTCATAAATATTGTTTGATAAATCATAAAAATACTCATCACCATGAATAAGAGGAGTATATACATGATTACTTGAAGAAACACTAACATTAGCTTCACCAGATAATGTCAAATTTGACATATTACCTACAAATATACACTCTATATAATATATATATATATATAGTAGTTTTTTTGTGTGTGTATTATTAGACTCTATTTAGATATAGATCTAAACCAAGACAAAACTTGAAAAGTTGTGCTTTTTAGTTATTTGGCTTGAACCCAAGTGACAAAAACTCATAACCAAACAAACCCATGAACTAGCTTCTAATTCTCTTCATGTTTTGAACTTTGAAGTGACCTAAACTTTTATATAAACATACAAAATATGAACTAACTACTACAATATAGACATATAGTGATATATAGTGATAGAAAGAGAAGGTGTGGATGAGAAATGATTCCTCTGGCTATCTTTCTGATGCACTTTCTGTCTTTTTCTAGCTTTCTCTTTCAATTGCCCTAAGAATAAATATTATCTTAGTCCTTTGTTGTTACTTTTTTGAAAATGTTAATTTATGCTAAAATGAACCTTTTTTTCTTAATGTGCCAGTGTGTTTTGCATCCCCATGAAGTTTCAAAAGGTGGCAATATGGCTTTATTTCACTAAATGTCCTTTTAGTTCATACTTGTATTATGTTTGATAAAAATGTTTTTATTTTAATTCTAGCAACACCCATATTATGACAAGGTGACAGATTTCACTACAAAAAAAAGTATGAGTATAGCAATAGTTTAGAAACGGTTTGTATGATATTATACGAGTTCTTACTGAAACTAGCAACAATATAGCAATAAAATCTGTTTATAAGCGTTGATATATTGTTGCTGGATTTTTAGCAACAATACGTATACTAACACACCAGTTGTTGTTATCCTTTTATTTGATCTTCTTGTGTTTTGTCATCGATATGTGTGAATTATCGAGTTGTTTGAAGTACAATCCCAATTTTTTATGACCCTTGTAGACTATGTTTGGTAACATATTTTTTGGTTCAAAATCAGATTTAAAAATTCCGTTTTAAAAATCCACTGAAAATCCAGATTTTAAGAATATGGATTTCTTTAGCTTTTTCAGCCTAAAAATCAGATTTTTAGAAGCTGGATAATCCGACTTGCCAAACACCCACATATTTTTAAAATCTAAAATTCAAAAATCCACTAAAAAAAATATGTCAGTATCGATAATTCCAATCAAGACGGAAACAAGTGTAACATATGTTCATTTTGTCAATTTTAGCCTAGTATTTTTTTTTTACGTATCATGGTCATAGAAGAAGAGAATGATAATAAATAACACTCAATAGTTCATTATTCTGAATAAAATACATTACTGTAGCAGTTGAAAGTATATAGATTAAATAGACTTTTTTGTTGCAATTATGTGAACCATTATCTTAATTAACCCTAAAAGGAAATATTATGATTAAGCTAAAAAGTTAATGTCGGCTAAAAAGTTATTTAATCACTTATTTTATACTTTATATTGTAAAATAATTTTAGCTGGTACTACAAAACATTATTTTTATGGATTTTTAACATGCTATTTCCAACTTATTCCTTAGCTATTTCAGGTTGAATATCAAGGTAATAAAATCTTCTTTGAATATAAGCATTTCTCTACTCTTAAGTGTACCAATAATGTGTACAAAATACGGGAATAATATATTTGCCTTTGCAAAAAGTATTTCTAATTGATGTGATTAGTGGAACCACAATGGTCTTTTTTATTTTATTTTCATGTCTATGAATATGCTTTAATGCTCAGAAGCTAATTAAAAAATTACAATAGAATAATACTATTTTTGTCCGTTTGTTGTTTATTCTTCAAATAGTTTAAGTTTCAAAATCAGATCTCGTTCTACCTTAGGCCCCTATGCTGTATGGCCAGCTCACTTCATTATAAAAAATAACCAAATAATAACGGGATTAGTGACGGTATTTTTTATTATGAGCTTATTAGCGACGGTTTTTGTGACGGCTTTGTGACAGTTTAGTCAATTTACGACAGATTTGTGACAGCTTTTTAAATTAGCGACAGGCTTGTGACAACTTTTGACTCTTACTAAATCAAACATTATTTTGTAGTACGGTTGCCTTTTTAATTTTTTTAATTTAGAAAAAAAAACAGGGACAGTCACACCAAAATAGAAAAGAAAATAAATAAATTACATCCATATAGAAAAAGAAGTTTGACAACCCATTAATTACATCCATAAATAACGTACATTCAAAGAATCAAAACATCAATAGAAACAAGAAAGAAAATAGGGAATTGCATGCATTTCCTCATAATTATATGAGAGATAACTATATATGCATATTAGGTAGTGAATTACTTATCATTAACCTGATGAATTACTTATCTTAATATTATATCTTAATTATTAGTTAAGATAACCTGTACAGACTTTACAGGTTATCTTAACTAATAATTAAGATAAAAGAGTTGACATAAATGTTAGACTTTACAAAACATAATAAAAAAACATAACCTGTACAGACTTTACAAAAAAAAAATGTTAGAAATGGGAATTGCGAGTTCTGCGACGGGTACGTTTTGGCAACACCTTGTTCTAGCTACTTTTGTATATATAGCGGTGGATTCACGGTGACTTTATCGATACACAATGGCTTTCACAGCGTATATATTGTTTTTCCTTATTGTGTTGTCAACTTAAAATTTCAAAAAAAAAATTATCAGATGCGTTATGTTCTATGCTAGCTAGCTAGGTAAATAGCAACTTAATTTTCAAGTGAATCATTACTTTGTAGTTTGTACTTAATTAGGAGTAAAAAAAATAAAATTATGAGGGGTGTCAAATCTTTAATTCAAACAAAACATAATAAAAATGCATGTAAAACATTAAAAAAACTATATATTTGAGGCTGATGGGAGGTGTGATATATATTCTACAATTAGCAATAGCGACGGGATTAGTGACGGTATTTTTTGTTACGAGCTTATTAGCGACGGTTTTTGTGACGGTTTTGTGACAGTTTAGTCAATTTGCGACAGATTTGTGACAGCTTTTTAAATTAGTGACAGACTTGTGACAGCTTTTGACTCTCACTAAATCAAACATTATTTTGTAGAGCAGACCTAAAACTGAAGAGTTTTGTTAAACGTTTTAATGATTTAAAATCATGCTAACCCTATAGAACTTGAAAATGTTTCTTTAATTCATATATTCGTCACATTCATCCACCTAATCAGTTCTTTTCAAATGCTATTTTTTTTCTTATTTGATATTTGAGCTCTTTGCTTTCTTTCTTTGTTTTCTGAATGATGATACGAATCGACTCCATAGAGTTAATAATTAATAGTTCCGGTATACAGACTTTGATTTGAGCACACTATAAGATAGAAAATATGTATATTTATGAAATATTGCTCGCATTTGATTCTATGTGAAGCTAAATGACAAGAGAGTTGACATAAATTAAACATAAATTAAAGATTTGAAGTAAAAATGTGCTCTATCGAGAAAAAAATGTAAAAGATGAATAGTAAATTCTTGAAAAGGCTTTATAACACAATTGTATTTCACTCTGTCAGTTTTCAAAAGAGGCTCGAGGCGTAGGATAAAAAATCTAGCTATCTATTCGTGGTTTGGTGTTCGTCGTAGGCGGGTTAAATATCAACTAATTTTCACTACCCGGTTTACTTTTTATACTTTTTGCAAGCAAACTTATAAATATTTTATTATTACATCCGTAAGTATACTTTTCGATCTTCATAAAAAAAATATTTGTTTATACTTATTGGACGCAACCCAACGAGGCCATAAGCTTTATCCATTTGCTTGGCCAAGTTCAAAAACTTGTGATTTTTATTTTTTATTCTTATGAAAATTGTACCAGTTAATGAAAACTTGTGATTTTTTTCTTTGGTTTTTTTGCTCACAAGTTACGAGTAAATAAACATATCGCTTTTCATACATGCAAAGCAAAAGCCCTAGAAAAACGTAAAAAAAGGGGGAAAGCAAAGCAAACCCTAGACGGCGACGATGGAGGAAGGTAGTTTTAAAAGGAAAAGCCCCAGCTTCGGCGGAGAACGGTCGATATACCTTTTGTTTCATTCAGCACATTCAAAAAAGGCTGCTGCCCTCTTTGAAGTTAAGATGATGACCATCATCAGAGACGAAGGAGAAGAAGTTGATATTGTCAGTGGAGGAGACAAGCTTACGGAGGTTGTTACTCTCTACGACCAGAACATGGCAACCCTAACTGAATACGCACCTTGCACGCCTTTTTACAAGACTCAACCCTCGTGTGTATAATTTGCTCACCAAGAAGCCTGATACGAAGGAGGAGGCTACATTTAAGCCACCCTCAGGTCGCAAGGTTTGTCCCATTGCACTGACATTAATGGGTGGCGGTGATAATTACAACAAGATCTATGTTCTCTCACGGCATCGTTTAATACGAGAATATATACTCGACCCATCTTTCAAGGCCTATGATATGGTTTCTAAGAATTGGGAGATTTTGCCCACACCTTGGTTCAACGATAACTTCCCCGTCGATTTAACCTGGGGTTTGACCACTATAGGGTATGCTGTTTTCCAGGATTTCTTGATTTTTTGTTTCGACAACATACGAGCACAACTGCCTACACATGACATCTGGTCTTACAGTACTCTCACTAGAAAGTGGAAACGTGTTTCTTTTACCACAACACCTCTAGTAGCTAGTCACCATTGATGATGACGGTGTTCGTCGTTCCTTTCTTGCAAATAATGATGATGAAGCTGACGACGAGGAGCATCATTCCGAGTTCCGTATGCAGGCTGGGCAAGCTGTAGTTATCGGCAATTTCATCTCTGGCTACATAAAAAGGCTTCAAACATTTGTCTCATTCTCTTGCTCTAAGGTATCACGTAATAAGGATGAATTAATATGATTTATCACTGGGTGATGATCATATCATCATGGAGCGTATAGACCGCCTTCAGTATTGGGATCAGTGGACTGACATGGAGCGTTGCCATATTAAGAGAACAGGAGCGGTTGGTCAAATCGGGGATGACTTGATTTGTATGGTCAGAACTATCTTCTCCGAGACTCGCTCACAGGGTTTCCGAGTTCCAGCCTGTTCATATCAAGACCTTTCGCATTCTTCCAAGGGATGACTTCACCGGAGTCGAAACCTTCTATATATCTATATATGCCAAGGAATGAGCAATTTGAGTACGGGACGCTTGCATCTTGCTTCACAGTGTAGGCTTGTCTTTATTCCTCTCTCGCTTTAGCTTATCGTTCTTACAGGTCTTGCGTAAATAGCTTGGTCTTTCAATACATAGTTATTGTTAATTTCTGTACAATATCTCTTGATGTCTGCCTTGAAAATGTTTTGTGTGGCGACTTCTCAATGTACCTCACTTGGAACACTCCACATATTTTACTTGGAATCCTTGGTAGCAACTTCACTATGATTGTAAATGACAGTGAAGAGACTGGTTGATTTCTTAGTAAAAGAACTCCTCGCCCTCTTATTTGTACCTAGACGTCTCTGTTGTTTTTTCAGAGAAAATCGAGAAGAAAAAACATTTAGGACGATGTTCGTGCTTAATAAAAGTAAATGCATCAGTTAAAACTACAAGTCCCCTTTTCTGAATGTGTAAACTTCGTTTCACGCCCTATCCTTTACCACCGTCTCGTTTATCCCCTATCCAGAAGACTGTCAGCTGCTTAGACGCAATTCCTGTATCCATGCCAAGGATATGAAGTCGTTTCGGGAAATAAAAGGGTCACGGGATAAGAAGTCCGAGAGGATTAGGTCTGGACATTAAAAGGGTCACAGTGAAAGTCGATAGTATTTGTTTACACCTGGACCGTTCAACATGCACTACAAAATAATGTTTGATTTAGTGAGAGTCAAAAGCTGTTACAAGTCTGTCATTAATTTAAAAAGCTGTGACAAATCTGTCGCAAATTGACTAAACTGTCATAAAGCCGTCACAAAAACCGTCGCTAATAAGCTCGTAACAAAAAATACCGTCACTAATTCCGTCGCTATCTGAGTATTTTTTTTTTTCTAGTGATGTCTTGTTAAACTATTTGTTATTGGTGCATAACTATATATGTTTCTCAGTCAAGTAGCATAGAATATCGATATTAGAGTTTAATTATTTAAAACATTGCATTAACTATTCGATTAGACAATCACTAATATATGAACTTTGAACAATAATCCTATGTTAATTACCAAGTCATTTCCAAATTTCAAACTTCTTGTACAATTATATGCTGTATTTATTTAACCATGCAAGGTAAAATCTCTATATTTTCAACCTGCATTTCTTTCTTCTTGTGTATATATAGAAGCATTTAAATTTACTGATTTACAAAACGAAAGTCAATCCGTTCAAAAACAACCGTTTAATTTCATTATAATATATCTCACGTATATTTGATAAAATAGAAATAAGATATGGCCGCATAGAGTATGTTCTAACGAGAATTACTAGGAAACAGTCATCATATATGACTGGTTCCTGGTTCACAAGTTATTTGCATAAAAATGTGTCAAATTGATAAAAAAATATATTAAATTTTGATTAATATTTAAGTTTAGTGTAGGTCTCACTAGGGTTGTATATTTTTATTCGAGTTTTTAGTGTATTGTACAATTTGTTTTTAATTTCTCAAATTCTAATTTATTGAAAATAGAAAAAATAAATTAGTTATTAAAAAAAATCATCTAACCATTTATTTTTTAATTTAACGGTGTTTAACATGCCTGTAATATAAATAGTCAAGTCAAATAAGATGACTGTTATAAAGAGAACATCGTTTTAACAATTAGTGAGATAAAAAAAAAAGTTAAATAAGGCATAGCACGTCTCGCCATGCGCGTAAAGTTATAATGTTGCAGTAAAAACTAAGAATTAACATTAAAATTTTATCCACCATTTTCACTGCTTTGATAGACGTGATTTTGTTGTCTACTTTGTTTATAAACAATTCTACAAAGGGTTGAGTGTTGACTTGAAAGTTTCAAAATTATTTGGAAAAGAATAAAAAAGTTCCCTAAACATTGTATCCATATCCTAATTAATTAATGATTGTATAAAACAATTTACTAGTGTTTCTCAATCAAAATTGTTTATAGATCACTAACCTTTTTACTTGTAAATCTCTACCTAATATTCTCAAGTAAGCACACTTAAAATCCTTGAACAAATTTAAAAGTAATAATGGTTAAAGTTTATGTTTGGCTAATTATATGCTCCATCTCCTTTCTTATCTCTTTAGAGCTTAAAGCTTATTATTATTATGATTTTAGAAGTCTCCCTAATGCTTCATCAAAACAGCCTTACAGAACTGCGTTCCATTTTCAACCGCCGAAAAATTGGATCAATGGTACCTCTATCGACTTCCTTTTCATATTCAGTCACATATTTTTGCTTTCTATCTAGTATTCTAACAATTATTTGGTCCATTCTTGCTCTTGGCTTTGATCATCGTTTGCTCCGCTTTTGAATGGATGTGCAAATTTATTTCTCAGATCCGAATGGTGAGTCCGCTTGACGTTACTCAATGTTTTATACTTGTGATAACGAAAATATGTATTTCTTAAGTGTCTAAAATTGGTTAATGATCATGATATATATATATACTTATTTCATAGGCCCTATGATATACAAGAGTATATATCATTTGTTCTACCAATACAACCCAAATGGTTCTGTATGGGGCAATATAGTATGGGCTCATTCAACGTCAACGGATTTGATCAACTGGATCTCACACGATGTTGCCATCTTTCCGTCACAACCTTCAGATATTAACGGATGTTGGTCAGGGTCCGCCACTATCCTCCCTGAAGGTAAACCAGTAATTTTATATACCGGGATCGACCCAAATAACCATCAAGTCCAAAACCTTGCTATGCCCAAAAATCTATCGGATCCATTTCTCGTCGAGTGGGTGAAATCGCCTAAGAATCCCTTGATGGCACCAAATTTATTAAATAAAATAAATCCCAGCTCATTTAGGGACCCAACTACTGCTTGGCTAGGCCCAGATGGGCAATGGAGAGTTATAATTGGAAGTGAATTACTAAATAGAACAGGAATAGCAATTCTTTATAAAAGCAAGGATTTTTTGACATGGGTCCAAGCCGAAACCCCGTTACATTCGTCTGAAAACACCGGAATGTGGGAGTGTCCTGACTTTTTTCCCGTATCTTCTAATTCCACTATTGGGCTCGACACTTCTGTAAGTGGGCCCATGGTTAAGCACGTATTGAAAGCGAGTTTAGGTGATCCTAATACTGATTATTACACAATAGGGACTTATGATCATGAAAAGGATATTTATACGCCGGATAAGGGGTCAGTAGATAATGGTTTGGGATTAAAATACGACTATGGTAAATACTACGCATCAAAGACGTTTTTCGATGATAAGATGAACCGGAGGATTTTGTTAGGGTGGATCAATGAGTCTACTAGTGCAGCTATAGATGTGGAAAAGGGATGGTCTGGTCTTCAAGTAACATTTCTTTCTCTTATAGGAGTACATATTTCTTGCTTATCAAATAAATGCAGACTTTAATTATAAAAGTATTAATTGCTTCAAAAAAGTTGAAAAAGAATAATACAACTCGTCCATCCTTTGTGCATTTCATGTGAACTTCTCCCATAACAGCATAGCAACAACTGTCATGTTACTAAACGGCTTGTTGCTAAAAATACACTAACAGTAAAACAATAGTTATCAACACTTAGTAACGGTTTCTGTTGCTATATTGTAGCTAAATTTCAGCTACAAACTGTATAGTATCATACAAACTCTTGTTATCATGTTTTTCTTAGTGGAGTTGCATGACTTGCATCGAATCGTTTTTAAAAAAAGAATGTGGCTTTGTTTGGCAGGCGATTCCAAGGACGATTTGGCTTGATAAGAATGGAAAACAACTAATACAGTGGCCTGTTGCTGAACTTGAACAGCTAAGGGTGAAAAAAGTAGATTTGCCAAACAAGGTGTTAAAGGGAGGGTCAGTATTTGAAGTTAATGGTGTCACAACCACACAGGTAACTTCATTTTTTAACCACTAGATAGTTAATATTTTGAGATTTAGACGTTTAGTAAACTAATAAATACATAGCTACTATATATGATCTAATGGAATTGCTATGTGAAAGAAACTATATAGCATCATTTTTTGCCTTTTTTTTCTTCATGAGTTTATGATTTGGTACCATTTTCTTCCTAGTCATGTTATCGTTTTAGAAGGTACAAATGGTTTGGTAAAAAATGTGTACTTACAATATTGGTTTTTCAAGATCATGTTTAAAATTTATGTTAGAAAACTTAGAAGTATCTTTTTACATAATGAACTGAAAAACTATATTTACAAAAATGGTATACATTAAATTTTGAAACACTAAAACTCCCTTGCTGGCGATCTTTTACTAAAAGTCTAAAACTGTCAAACATCGTCATAGAAGTGGGCGAGAGAGGTTGGGCACGGTCTTATCGGACAAAAGATTATCTTTCAAACACATTATTTTTGTATTGATTTACTTTTATGGATTATTCCGCCCTTCACCAAATCAATACCTTATAATAATAATAATAAATCATAAATAATCAGTGTTTTGAAAAGAAAAACCCTAGCTATGCTAAAACTAAAAGACTAAAAAGCGAAAAAGCAAGATTTTTAAAAAAAAATTAAGTTTTGAATCGAGTTTTTTTTTACTACGAAGCCACCTTTTATAAAAAAAAAAATTAGAATACATCATGATTGTTGTTATACATTGTTGTGATACATTATGTGGTTGTCCATATTCATGTATAGGTTACATACATTATGTATGACATTTAAGTTTGAGACTTATATATGACTTTCTAGCTTCCCTCTTATATATACATGTATCTTGTTCCACCCCTCCACTATATAAATGGGTTGGAGTCGACACATATTCATACTTGAATAAGACGATTTTACTCTCTCTCCATACATATCTTGCTATGTCGATATTTTGCTAATAGTTGACACACAACAACGATAACTTTTATGAATTTTGGTCAGGCTGACGTGGAAATAACGTTTGAAATACCAAAGTTTGAAAAAGTGGAAATAATGGAGCAAAAATGGACCAACCCAAGGTTGCTATGTAGTCAAAAGGGGGCATCTGTTAAAAGTGAACTCGGACCATTTGGTTTATTAGTCTTAGCATCTAAAGACTTAGAAGAATACACTGCTGTATTTTTTACAATTTTCAAGTCTCAAAATAAATTTATGGTGCTTATGTGTAGTGATCAGTCCAGGTCCCTTTCTATCCTTCTCTTTATCACTTTTTTTAACACAAATTTTACAATAATAAGTTGACTTATTTGAGCTTCTGAAAGTTTTATTTGCCTTGACTAATTTTCTTTTAAATTTTAACACCTCAATACACTACAAGAAAAAGTTAATTTATCATCATTAAACTTTTTGAGTTATGTTGGTAAAATGATTGTGCCTAAATTTTAGCAACAGTTTAGCAACAAATATCAACATAATTTGTTGCTAAAATTTAGCCATATCCACTTTAGCAAAATAACCGAAAAATAATTGTGATACTAAATAACTTTTTTTTGTTGTGAGAAAATTTCATGATAGCAAGGGAGAACTTTTTTAAAATGTTTGATAAAATGGGCGTTGATAAACTTTAACAAACATTTTAGTTGCACAATTATTCGTTGCTATTGCTAAAATTTAAAAAAATACTCACTATACAACATTTTTAAAAAGGTCTCTCTCGACATTTTCTTATAGTGTAACAACGTATCTTTAATTTTATGTTGATCAGTATATATATATATATATTTCTTTTTGAGAAGCATGCTAATTATATTAATATTGAAAGTTAATTTTCAGGTCTTCAACACATTTAGACTATGATAAGACTAATTATGGAGCTTTTTTGGACATTGACCCTTCCCATGAAAAACTCTCCTTGAGGAGCTTGGTGAGTTAATTACAATTATATAATTAGTGAGCATAAAACATGTAAACTGTTGTAGGATATTATTGGACTCTTGGGCTTGTACTTTATGGGCCCAAGTGGGCTTGTAACCCTACCACTCTATCTATATAAAGAGGGTTAGGGGTCTTGTATTTTACATCCATTCACATATTCATTCATTAATAAAGACGATACTGTTCTCCCCTCTCTCTACTTCTGTCTCTCTAAATACATAGCTAATAGTTGTATTACAACACGTTATCAGCACTGCTCTCGGAGATCGAAGTACGGATTCTAGATTCAATAAAACTTGAGGTTTATCCGGATTTTTTTAAAGGATTTTGCTATATCGACCTTCACCAACATACCGTGCGTAAGGTATACGATTTATTTTTTATCGTACACCCGCATGATAAGTAAAATCACATGCTACTGCCAATCAAATAAATTATGTGTATATGTGGACCTGTTTAACTGTATGCGAATTATGTATACTAACAACTATGTTATTAAAACCATGCTAAATCACATGTCATAGTTTGTTTGTCTGTTTTTGAACTACTAGTACTACTGCCATGATTACTAATCTAGAAGCATGCATATATATGTTTTTTTTTTTAAAAAAAGCTTATACTGCCATGATTACTAATCTAGAAGCCTGCATATATATTTTTTTTGTTAAAAAGCTTATGCTAGTAAGTACTGCAACCTTGTTTTAAAACTTGTATAAAAAGAAAAGTACTGTAACCTTGTTTTAAAACTTGTATAAACAGAAACATGACCTATGTTTTAATTTTGTTTATTAAACATACTAATATGCATCTGTCAGACTATATATGTTATATCCTGAAACGCATGTACTGATTTGTAATTTTCTGAAAGCTGTAAACTATTCTGTAAATTACTCAAGGACTAAACTGAAACTTGTCTGAAATTCTGGACTGTATATGTAATAATGCTGTAAATAGATATATAGTTTGCTGAAATTACACGCATGGTCCTGTAGTATAATATTTATACGAAAACAGTACATATGGTTGATAAAGATACAATATTTGGTAAATATACACACGCATGCATATAATTTTTTTAATTAAAAGGCAAACGAATAAAAAAAAATTGCATGTAAATTGATTTGATATGTTAAAATCTTTATGGATTGATTAATAATCTTAAATTGATTTGATTTGATATGTTAGAATCTTTATGGATTGATTGATAATCTTAAATTGATTTGTTTATAACATCAAATATACTGCATGATTAGATATATCCTAAAATATATTTACTGCCTGTTTATATATATGTGGTTAATCTAGATAGATATTCTCTATGCTGTTAATATTATTGTCATATATAAAATGCGAAAATCGTATATATTCACATTTAAGTTGGAAAAATTATGAATCTTCCCCAAATAGGCTCACCTATTTGGATACGATGTCTAGGAAAGATAAAGGCGGAAGTCGTTCTCCTAATGAGGTCGGTTTTTAAGAGGCATTCGTGCCCACCCCCCTCACCGTCTTTCCTGGTCGTGTTCAAATAGAGCTACCGAAAGGGGTTGACTAAATAATAATTTCTCCGAGTGTGTTTATATAGTGATGTATGTTTCGCTGAATTGGTGTTTCAGTATCGACCCGTCGTTCGATCAATGAGAACCGATTCACATGAAAAGCAAAACTAATATTTTCGAACCTGTCGTTTCGGAAAAAAGTTTGTGCTTGTGCAAACCATAAAAATATAAACCAGTCGTTTTATATGATAAATAATCCAGAACTCACAACACATGTTGGATGCCATCAATGATGAAAAAAATCGTAAAACATACTTGCGAAATGACTGTTTAAATGTTGATTTTAATCCGTCACCACATGTTACTCACCCTGATGTGTGAAAATGTGATGCCCCATTTTTTTTGGATGCCATCTTTGATGAGTAAAACACAAATTTGTTGTTACCATCAGGATGAATGCTAAGGCGTTGATTTTATTCCGCCGCCACATTTGAGACGTGATGACGTCTATGGTGAACAAATGTCTGAAATTGACATATTGGAGCAATCCTTCACCAAAATACTAGCTTGGAAATTGCATTACATAAACAGTATCGTGAATTTATATTCACCATGTTCCTTTATCGCCCATCTGTTATTGGATAAGAAAATGACCCCGGTGGGTAGTTTTAATCCTATTGGGTCAATGGCGAATTGTTTGCCTGATATTAATGCTCTTCGTGTATATTTTTTTTCCACGAATCAATAATCGAGACAAGTGTTATTTGTCTCGAACTGTCGCGATCCCGATGAATCGCTTAGCCAAGCGAAATTTTAGACAATCGTCAAAATCGAAAACCTGTGGCTCCAAGACAGTAATTGAACGGAACAATATGACCCGTTGTCACAAAGCAAGAGATAATGCTCAATGAGGCAACTCTATGCTATAAAGACAAAGGTCATGCACGGTTACTCCTTAAATAGTTCAAAACTATTACAAAGGTGCAAAAACCGATGCTAATGTGGTTAAAGCTAACTGAAAGGAAACTCTTGAGACCCCCGGTTTTGTGGCTCAAATGAGTTTGGGACCTTTCTTTATTGATTTTGATAAATCATTGAGCCATTTTTTTTGCTCATCTGGATTATGTTTTTTCATTTGGATTATGATTTTTCCATTTGGACATACTTTTGGATTATGGTTTGCCTGTTTACGAAATTTCTCGAAATAATTTAAAGTGTTTTGAGCAAACTCATTTGAAAAATGTGACCAGACTTTAAATTATGAAATTTTAGGCAATACTTGTCGTGTAGTTGATTTTTCTGGAAATAGTGGGTAACACGGTACCACATAATTTCACCAACTACTTGCCTAAAAGAGTACTCAGTGACAATGATTCTGGACCTGTCGTTCCATAATCGAAATCTTTGGTAAAACCAAATTGATTTGTCAAATATGAGTTCTTATACTCATGTAGGTCCTGCCGTACCTTGTTGAGTTATAAAATATTCGAGAAAACCAGTATTATCTGGTAATAGCTCATGAAAGAATTAAAATTTCTTTACATACCCTCCATTCAATACGACCAAAAGCGTATTTTAGAGGAGTTGAAATGTCTTTCAAGTGGTTGCTACCACATTCTTTAAAGCATTTAAAGTTACCTTATCATTTCGCCTGTCGTCGAAATGATAAATGATTTAGATGCTAAGACATGATTGTCTGTACTATCATTCGCCTGTCGTTGATTGATAAGAGCATTTTGATATTGTGGCATTGACCGGATGAGATATTCCCGGGTCAAAAGACGATGCTTGATTTATAATCGCATCGCATTTGGATTCTCTCTGAGAATATATTTCGCGATTAATCCGAAATTCATGCCATTAATGCTCACTTTGAAAGACTAGTATGTGTAAAGATCACGAAATGAACTCGTAGAATTCTTATAAAGAATTGAAGGAGTTATTGTGGACTTATCCAACCATAAGACGGACTATAAATATAAATGGTTATGGTTGATGCATCGACAATATGGTCACATTTTAATGTTGTCCACATAAATGCAGCACTTTCCAAACTTTTAGCCCTATCATTAAGTTGATGGCTCATGATCCGGATTATCCTGAAAAGTCTAGTTGACTTGATAATTCCGAAGAGTAAAAAAATCGAAATTTCGATTTGAATTACTTGAGTTTGGAAATTCAAATTGAACATCCTGTCGATTATGTTCAGACCCAAATGGACTCACGGAAAGTTTGATGATGCGACTGCAAATGATTGCACGCATTTCTTGGTCTTGCGCACCAAGATTTATATTTTCGTGTGGGGTTATGCTATTTTGCTACATTGGTCCGTTATGAGGCCCATAGACACTCAAACACCATATGCGTACCAGCTGGTTACTGGTTATGAGACAGAAGTCTCATATTAACGCGTGTTTAGAGTGATTAATTAATATTTTGATTGAGCCGTTCTAGCGTTCAAAATATGGACCTCTGAAGGGGACATAAGTCGATTATGAATCTCCTGCCTATCATTTGATAGAGTAACCTTGGCAAGCGATCTCTTTACCGCATGATATGCGAAAGTGACATCGCTAAGACTGTTCTCCCCGTCGTTAGGGGGAGATTTGCACGTTACCGTTGATAAGAAATGACGTGAAGTAACGTGGTATAACCCACTCAGTCTTAGCTTGATCCCCAAAACTGCACTTAGTGATAAGTAAGTGCATAGACTCCTTCAAGTCTAACTAAATGCCAGACGCATTTAATAACTTTATGAGATGTCACGAGATCATTTATACCTGCTGCAAAATGCTTGCAAGGATAGACGTCCCTGTCGGATGCCGTGTTCCTGTCGTAACACGTTGCTTTGGCCGAACCCGCCAAGCAAATGACGCTGTCGTCGGCCGTCAGTCTGTCGTCCTTCCCAATATACGAGGAAGTTGACCGGTTCCAAATTCGTTCAGCCCCAGAGGTGGTGAACTGAAACTCGTTTGTCGCACGAGATTATAAAGGATCAAGGAGATGTGTGATTTTCTCCTCATCCTAAGAATCTCGAAATATCTGTCGATCATGATATCTTAGACGATATTGAAGCGAAATGAGACTGTCATTGATTACTTATTCATATATTCGGTGACGACTGATAATATGAGCAAATTATGACAGAGAACCATGTACCGTTGCCTGAAGTCAACGGAGAATAGACTGTACTAATGGAAACTTAAAATCCAAGCAGACTCCTTAGCGAAAGTGTGTTCGGACCTGTAGATCCAACACCACCAATGTTAAACGAGTTCGTTTATTTGGTTATTCGTAAGGAAAAGTGATGAGAATAATGAGATTGTAGAATGCTCGCCTAGTAGCGCAAGGCTTCTCTCACACCTTGGAATTGATTACGAGATGGTTGATTTCCTCGTAATGAACATTATAACAGTCCCCTACTTTACCAGTTTAGTAGTTTCCGAAAAACTGAGTATGCAGCCATGAATGTGGTCACAATTTTATCTCTATGGGGATTTAGACAAAGCGATACAGATGAAGGTCCCTGTGTGACTTCATAATGCTTGAATCAAGTAGTTCCTGACCACGGAACACGATCTCAATTAAATGAGACGTTCACTATATGGATTAATATAATCCGAGCGGATGTGGTATACCCGCCTAAGTGAGTACTTGATTAGCTTGGGATACTTGAACAAGTATTATGCCCTTGCGTGTTTTATTATGCGATCCATTTTTGGATTTGCCTTCGAGATGAAGGATCTTGGGAAGACACGGTAGTGACTCGGCCTGATGATCGAGTCCTGTAAAAATTGAATCTAAGTCAATGATTCAGACTACACCCAGAAGGTGTTATGACGTCTTAGTCATTATGACGCTAAGTCGTCAGATTCTCCCATGATCGTTCGATCACTAGAGATTGATATAGACTCAGTCTATACCTGATGTGACGATGAAGAGATATTGAACCATGATGTTCATATCTAAGTACAATAAGCGCATTATTGTACTTGGTCTAATGTGCTAGGACGAACATCTCGTTTGCTGTGAATGGTATAGCTCGACACAGCATCGCGCTAACACGCTGCCATCGAAATGGCATAAAAGACATTTTTCCCATTACCTTAAGGTAACTGTGGATGAGGGCTTGTCTTATCCCATTTTGCGTCATCGAGTGTACCTACCCCCTTTGGTACTCGAATTAACGCAACCCTTTTTCGGTTATACCGATGCCTGTTACTTATCAGACCCGCATAAGGGATATTCCTAACATGGTATGTCTTTGCCATTATGAATAAGGCGATATCTTGGAGGTCTTGAAATGACTCCAAACGAATCACTCTGATCTACTCATGCTCTATGAGACGACTAGAGAGTGTATATGGCTTCGAGCTCGTATTAGCCATATTTGAATTACACATGCTCTGTCTCACAATCCAGATAAAACACTTGTCATAGAAGACAACTTGTTATTATCGATCAAGAGAGACATGACTACATTATGCTATTTAGCATTTATCGTCGAAATAAATCTTCACATATGAAGTTTAAGAGCATCCAGTTGAATGCTCGTTCTATTCCACGTTAGATTTTCTTGCATCCAGTCGTGTGTAAGTAAATGAAGCATCCAGTCGAATGTTTGTACTCTTTATTGAAATATGAAATCCTTGCACCCTGTCGTGTGCAAGTGAGGGGGAGCATCCAGGTGAATGCTTATTGCACTAATTACTACTTAGTCGAAGTCCCCGCACCCTGTCGTGTGCAAGTGAGGGGGAGCATCCATTCGCATGCTCGTGTACTCTTTTTGTCCTTAGACCAAGGTTTTTTCCCACTGGGTTTTCCTTGACAAGGTTTTTAGCGAGATACGTTCCCATCATACCTCACTTAAAATTGCCGAAATTAGGGGGAGTATCCTGTTGTATACTTCTTACCACTGTGTACTCTTTTGTCCTTCGACTAGAGGTTTTTCCCACTGGGTTTACTCTAGCAAGGTTTTGATGAGGCACCTGTCTTGTGGTTGATCCCCTACTACTACCACTGTTGCACTCTTTTTCCTTCGATCAGAGATTTTCCCATTGGGTTTGCTCTGGCAAGGTTTTGATGAGGCACACTGTTTTGTGGTTAGTTACTTACATGATATTTCGGGCTATATCATTTGGCTACACAGTTTCTCCTAGGTAACGGTTTTGTCCCACACTGGGTTTTCCGTCCCTAAGGTTTTTATGTGTTTAGCACCGCGAATGAACTCGACTCAGATCGACTACATGAAGACGAAGAATTCAAGATGTCCAAAGG
Source organism: Primula veris (assembly GCA_963682055.1). Classification (NCBI taxonomy): domain Eukaryota; kingdom Viridiplantae; phylum Streptophyta; class Magnoliopsida; order Ericales; family Primulaceae; genus Primula; species Primula veris. The sequence continues at coordinate 41,246,888 of OY821742.1, forward strand.
GGGAGTGTTGTAGGATATTATTGGACTCTTGGGCTTGTACTTTATGGGCCCAAGTGGGCTTGTAACCCTACCCCTCTATCTATATAAAGAGGGTTAGGGGTCTTGTATTTTACATCCATTCACATATTCATTCATTAATAAAGACGATACTGTTCTCCCCTCTCTCTACTTCTGTCTCTCTAAATATATAGCTAATAGTTGTATTACAACATAAACTTTGTAATTAGTGCACACAAAATTAAACAAGGTGGATAGGGTTAATTTCATAATGATTGGCCCGTTTTTTTACGATAAATTGTATTGTAGTACTCTAAGAAAAGCTAGGTTCTCGAACATCTTACTTACCACACATTTTCCGGGTTCGTCTATTGTCTGTAATAAAATACAATATACATGGGGTGTGTAGTGTGTTGGAGTATTTCTGTAAGATGACCAAATAATTTATCATTTTCACCGGTTAAAACTTGTTTTTTTTCTTTCCCAAGATCTATTTAATTAAACATCTTTTATACATTTTCTTTTATTAACATATTGTAGGTTGATCATTCCATAGTTGAGAGCTTTGGTGGAGATGGGAAAGTTTGCATAACATCTAGGGTTTACCCTAGTTTGGCTAATGGAAATGGGGCACATCTATACGCCTTTAATAATGGGACTCAAAGTGTTAAAATCTCAACTTTCACCGCATGGAATATGAAGAAAGCTCAGATGATCTTTTAGTAGGTACCAAAAAATTAGGCAGGAAAAAAAGGAAGAGTAATTAAAAGGACTAACAGCATTTACAATAGTTTTGTTATCTCTATTGTTAACTAAAAATGTTATCTAACAATGCAATTTTGTCTTCTCATTAGTTGTGTTAAAGTGTGTGTTAACTTTATAGATATGTACAATAATATTGTTATCTCTATTGTTAACTAAAAATGTTACCGGGTAAATTTTGGATTGGGCCATGAAAACAAAACTATTTAAGAATTGGTCTATGAAACTGAAACTAATTAAGGATTGGTCCATTTGGTGACATCATTAAAAAAAAATTGCTGACGTCATCAAAAAAAATTGCTGACGTCATCAAAAACAATTAAAAAATAAATTAAATAAAAAACAGTCTGAAAAATAAACAGTGTGAAAAACAGTCTGAAAAATAAAAAATAAAACAGTCTGAAAAATAAAAAGTCTGAAAAACAGTCTGAAAAATAAAAAAATAAACAGTCTGAAAAATAAAAAATAAAACAATTAAATAAAAAACAGTCTGAAAAATAAATTAATTAAAAAACAGTCTGAAAAAAAAAACAGTCTGAAAAATAAATTAATTAAAAAACAGTATGAAAAAAAAACAGTCTGAAAAATTAAAAAAAAAACAGTCTGAAATTTTTTAAAAAACAGTCTGAAAAATTAAAAAAAAAACAGTCTGCAGTCATAGAAAGCAGAAATAGTTTCCAGCAAGTTCGATGTATCCAAAATTCCAAACACGTTTAGTACTATACTACTATTCCATATGCCTTCTGAAATAAGCAATAAATCAAGAAAACAGAAAAAGAAGGATCTGATTCTCAAGCAATTGAGTTTTCATTGTATTTATTAAAACTGGGAATATAAATTTTGGCTATATTCTAACCCAAATGGTGAATGTAGACAGATAAGACGGTGATGTATATATATATATATATATTATGTGGGTATGTATGTGGGTATGTATGGATATATATATATATATTATGTGGGTATGTATGTATGTGGGTATGTATGTAGAGAGAGAGAGAGAGATATTTGGGGATAAAATGTTTTCTCTGTAAGCTGTTTTTTTTTTTTTAGAGAAAGAATGATTAATTAGATAAATAGATTTGGGAGAACTTTTATATTGGACCAATTCTTAATTAGTTTCATAAATAATGGACCAATCCTTAAATGAATTTTATAGCCGGACCAATCCTTAAATACTTTTGTTTTCGTGGACCAATCCTTAATTTTCTCACCTAACAATGCAATTTTGTCTCACCGTTAGTTGTGTTAAAGTGTGTGTTAACTTTATAGATATGTACAATAGTGTTGTTATCTCTATTCTTAACTAAAAATGTTACCTAACAATGCAATTTTGTCTTCTCATTAGTTGTGTTAAATTGTGTGTTAACTTTATAGATATGTACAATAATGTTGTTATCTCTATTCTTAACTAAAAATATTATCTAACAATGCAATTTTGTCTCCCCATTAGTTGTGTTAAATTGTGTGTTAACTTTATAGATATGTACAATAGTGTTGTTATCTCTATTCTTAACTAAAAATGTTACCTAACAATGCAATTTTGTCTTCTCATTAGTTGTGTTAAAATGTGTGTTAATTTTATAGATATGTATAATAGTGTTGTTATCTCTATTCTTAACTAAAAATGTTACCTAACAATGCAATTTTGTCTCCCCATTAGTTGTGTTAAATTGTGTGTTAACTTTATAGATATGTACAATAGTGTTGTTATCTCTATTCTTAACTAAAAATGTTATCTAACAATGCAATTTTGTCTTCTCATTAGTTGTGTTAAAATGTGTGTTAATTTTATAGATATGTATAATAGTGTTGTTATCTCTATTCTTAACTAAAAATGTTACCTAACAATGCAATTTTGTCTCCCCATTAGTTGTGTTAAATTGTGTGTTAATTTTATAGATATGTACAATAGTGTTGTTATCTCTATTCTTAACTAAAAATATTACCTAACAATGCAATTTTGTCTCCTCATTAGTTGTGTTAAAGTGTGTGTTAACTTTATAGATATGTACAATAGTGTTGTTATCTCTATTCTTAACTAAAAATGTTACCTAACAATGCAATTTTGTATCTCCATTAGTTGTGTTAAATTGTGTGTTAACTTTATAGATATTAAAAACATTATTAAATATAACAATTTTTTTAATTGTTATTACTTGATGAAATGGCAAAAAAGTATACCCACACCCACAATTAAGTGTTATTTCGCACGTATATCTTTTATATCTCTACCATACTGCTATTTATTTTCTCACAGCACCTATCCATAGTACTATATTTTGAATAATTAATTTTTAGTTAAAATAGAATAAACTTAAAACTAATGTGAGTATTTAATTTTAATATACATGTGTCATTTAATAGTTTTTTAAATGATGATGTTTCACTGGTTAACAATAAAAAGTTAACAAAAGTATTATGAATGCTCTAAGATTAGTCTATTGTTTTTTTTTTTAAATGAAAATATAATTAAACGGAATCGGAGTATAAAAGTGGCCGCAACTGGTCCGACAAAACAGAAAAACGGTCTAGCAAACTTGGCTAAACAATTCTTCTTAGGGTGAAAAAGAAAGAGCCATTGGATTTCCATAATTTAAAACTTAAAATATAAAAACTTATATGTGAAGATGAGGGTTATATATATATATATATATATATATATATATATATATATATATATATATATATATATATATATAGAGAGAGAGAGAGAGACTCTCACTACAAAATAATGATTGATTTAGTGAAAGTCAAAAGCTCTCACAAGCCTGTCGCTAATTTAAAAAACTGTCACAAATCTGTCATAAATTTACTAAACTGTCACAAATCCGCCACAAAAACCGTCGCTAATAAGCTCGTAACAAAATATACCATCACTAATCCCGTCGATATTTGAGTATTTTTTTTTTTTTTTTATAATGCGTAGTTTATGCCAAGGGAACCATCTTTATTCTTTTTTTATTCATTTGTCAACTAGACCTATGTATACAGTCATTTGTCACTTATCTAATATTATGAATTAGTATACGTGATCAGTTTAAGCTTATGTAATATGCATGTATGTGAGTTGGGTTAATTCGTGTGATATCACATTTTATTAATATTTTTGTCCATAAGTCATTATTTTTATAACATTTTTAACTATAGGTCATCTTACAAGTGATAAAAAAAAATATGATTTTCGTAACTTTTTGGTATATTTTTTTTTTTACTTAATAATTCAAACAAACACTAAAAAAAGTTTAAAAAATAGCTTTTAAGTTTTTTTTTTACATGTTGATATCTTTTTCGTGTAGATTATAATATATTTCTTTAAGATTAAAACAACTTTTAACCTCTTTTTTATATTTTCATATCTTTCCCGTATAGATTATAAGTTATTTTTTAAGCTTAAAAACAGCTTTTAAGCTCTTTTTTATTGGGTCGGATGACTGAAAGTTAAGAAAGTTGCAGCTCAGTAACTCAATTTAAAAAATCTTATAAAATGTGACATATTACTAATATTTCCGTCTGAGCTTTACTTTAACTTATAAATAAGTTCGATATATAAATACGAGCTAGGTACGTTAAATAATTCGCCTCCAATGGAAAATATACAAAGAGGCTGTTAACTAATTCGCCATTTCGCCTCTAACGGAATGTACAAAGAGACTTATATATATAAGGTGCAATTGACCTAGCTAACTAAATTTCATAATATATGAATGAACTTTTTGGACTCTTGTCATGTGTTTCTCGGTTTTTTTCCTTATTGTTTCACAAGTTCTTAGTTGTTCAAATTGTTAAAAAGTTATAACATAATTAACAAATTTGTTAAAAAATTCGTTAGATTTAAACAAAATCAAAAAGTTAGACAATACTATATTGATATAGTATTCGTTAATAAAATTGATTATCAAACAAGATAACTAATTATAATTATTTTTAAGAAAAAATAAATAATAACATAATTCAAAATAAAAGCATGAACCAAATGTTATAATTTTAGTTATCAAGATAAATAAACAACATATGCAACAAGAAAAATCGGGTCGGGACCAAATCGGATCGAAATTTCAAAAACTTTTCCCCACCCTAGTTTTTATATAAAAAAATAAATCATGTAAAAGGTGAAACACAACAATTCATATCCCACGCAAATTTATTTCGCCCAACCCCAATAATTTAATATATTTTTAGTCAACTTGTACAAGTGTAGGATTTTGTGTCCCACACTAATAAAACTTTATCTAATTTTAGTCAAAAAGGTACGTACACACTTTTTTTTTTTTTCCATCCATACTAATAAAATTTCATCTTAAATTCCTATCTAGCTAGTTAACTGATCAATTAGCTCATCTTCTCTATATATCATAGGTCCCCCATTTTAGTTCTTTCACTTTTTTTTTTTATGTAAATTTACTATATTTCGTAACTTTACGACGGGTTGATAAAATTTAAATGTTAACCTAACATAACCCGTTATAATTAAAATCCTATCCAACCCGCAAAATAAATTGTGGGTTGGGACGGAATTGATTCTTAAAATTTTATTTTTCATAGTTTGCATAATTAAACTAAATTTTAAAATAAATTAAAAAATTTCAAAAAAAAAAAAAACATAAATGAAAATCAATCAAGATACGTTTAAAAACATTCGCGAATAAGTAACAAAACTAAAATATAACTGGTATCTTGAAATACATACAATGTATACATAAATATATATATTTATAATTATATATATTATAAGTTGAAACGGGTCGTAGCGGATTAACCCGCGGTTTGAAAACTTCAACGGTAACCAAACCCACAAAATATATAGCGGATTGGAGCGGGACGGATTTTTTTTTTTTTTACACTCAACTCGTTGCAACGCGCCCCAATCCGTAGGAATTGGGTTACGGGTTGGGTTTACGTATTGTTTTTGCCCACCCTGATTCTCATAATTTTTAGATGACTAGGCGAAACAACGCAACTTGAGAAATTTACACGAATAAAAATCCACTATTAAAGGTTTCAATAACATGAACAATTGGCACCCTTAAACACCATGGTTTTTGTTACCACATTTGCAATCATCTTTCCACTAAAATGAAAACACAAACCATGCACTTAATTTGATCAAGCATGCATATATGTATAACCCTAAAATAACCAACTCAATTTCACTTTATTTCCATCTTTGTCAAGTCAACTTTTTAGTGTATCCAACTGTGCCTATGTGGACAGACTAAGGGCATGCGATAAACTTATCACTAAAAAAAAAAATATCCAATGTAAAATATCTTACATATATGTCGGTAAGTAAAACTGAAATTTGTATCTATTTCGTTTCTGATTAAGGCGTTGAAAAACAAAATTTTTCACTATTTTTGTTTGTTGACTTTTGTTTTGCAGTGACTGCGTATGTAATTTCATTTACAAAATTGAAATGTATCTGATTGCTAGAGTTTTTATTTGATATACAAAATTGAAATTAATAAATAAGTGACAAATATGTGTTTTGTTGGGTAAAGTGCAACAAATGGCAAAAATGTTTTTTATTTTATTTTATTTCATACACTTAACCAACTTTAAGATAAACTAACTTTCTAATTTTGCTTCCTTAACATAGAAATCCATGGCTAGGCCTTCATTATAATGATAATTTTTCCCCCTTTCATCTAAAACCATAAACAAATATTTATTTTTAGATTTAACCTTTAATTAGTCAGTCAATTGAATGGATATCCCAATATCTTTGGAGGCTTAATTATGATCCAAAATTATAATCCACAAGTCATTATAAATAGTCCACCATTTGCACCTTTTAACTTCACATCTCAAGAGGCTTTTACTAAACACCATGGCCAACCCTTTCTCTCCCTTAACAACCCTACTTTTCTCCATTATTATTGGTCATGGTGTTATCCAAATTATTCAAGCATCCCACATTCATGTAATTAATCACGAAAATGTCGAAAAAACTTACCCTCCAAACCCGACTTATAGAACTGCTTTCCATTTCCAACCTCCTAAGAATTGGATGAATGGTATGTTTTTTTTCTAGAAAAAAAGATATGTTGCTAATTTTGTTTGTAGAAAATGTAGCTATTCCATTTTCAAAAATTTCTAACGATTTGTTTACTATTTTAAATATATCTAAATCTACCCGGATACTTTTTTGTAGTGTTTGTTCATCTAATTAAATAATGTTCAAAAATCTATTTTGGGGTAAAAAAAAATTAGAAGGCTACAATAATCTTAAGGAAACATACATAGTTAAGTATTTGCTAAATGAACTGAATATGGAATATCGTAAAATAGGAGCCATGCATAATATGTAATTTATTATATTTCCCGTCACAATTAGTAGCTGATAATTCTCTATAAGAATAATTCTTCCATTTCTATGATTGTATGTTATTCTTTATATTATATGACCTCTTTATTATATGCTCTAATTTTTTTTATCTTGTTTTTCTTTGCCTGCCATGGTGGTCTGGTGGAATCTACAATGGTGTCTTTATGAATCTAAAGATCCTAATGGTATTTCTTATTTTTTTTCACTTTTTATTATAAGTGTGTTTCTTTGTGTTTTTAGTTTCTTTCTCTTTTGATTTAATGAACACTGCATCCATTTTTTTTAAAATACAGGCCCAATGGTGTACAAGGGAATTTACCACTTATTCTACCAGTACAACCCTTCCGGTGCAGATTGGGGGAACATCGTATGGGCTCATTCAACTTCATTGGATCTCGTTAACTGGACTCCTCACCCTGCTGCCGTTTCCCCGTCTGATAAAGGCGATATCAATGGTTGTTGGTCGGGTTCGACAACATTCCTCCCTGGGTATAAACCAGCCATTTTGTATACCGGTATAAACGCACAAAACCAACAAGTTCAAGACCTAGTCGTGCCTAAAAACTTGTCCGATCCATACTTGATAGAATGGGTAAAGAACCCTAAGAATCCTTTGATGGCACCCACCACAATGAACCAAATAAACGCTAGCTCGTTTAGGGACCCAACCACTGCTTGGTTAGGCCCAGATAAGGTATGGAGGGTTATAATCGGTAGCAAAAGAGACCATACCGGATTAGCTATCTTGTACAAAAGCAAAGATTTTGTACACTGGAAACAAGCTAAAAGACCTTTGCACTATGCTAAGAAGACCGGCATGTGGGAATGTCCTGATTTTTATCCCGTTTCAGTAAAAGGTCAAGTTGGCCTTGATACATCTAAAATTGGCTCCAGCGTGAAACACGTGCTTAAGTTGAGTTTAGACGATACTAAACATGATTATTATACGATCGGAACTTACAACATAAACAAGGATGTCTACACTCCAGATAAAGGATCCGAGGATAGCGACGCTGGATTAAAATACGATTATGGAAAATTTTATGCCTCTAAGACCTTTTTTGATGATTTCAAGAACAGAAGGATATTATGGGGTTGGATTAATGAATCTTTGTCCAAACACGACTATATCAAGCAAGGGTGGTCCGGAGTTCAGGTAACGAATATAAAAACGTTAATATATATTGTACATGCTTACGGAATACGTCAAAAGAAAAATACAGTAACCTTGCAATTTGAACTAAAAAAAAATGTTATAAATTTTGCAGGCAATTCCAAGGAATGTTTTCCTCGACAAATCAGGAAAGCAACTTGTACAATGGCCAGTGTATGAATTGGAAAAATTGAGATCTAACAAAGTTGAATTGCCTACTAAAGTGCTCAAGGGTGGCTCAATAGTAGAAATTTCACATGTTACAGCTGCACAAGTAAGTTGATAATTTGTAAACAAATTACAACTACGTTAACGTCAGAATAGCAACATAGCGTCTGTCAGCATTCTTATATTTTCTAATGTAATGTATTTTCAGGCTGATGTTGAGATTTCGTTCGAGGGATTAGATTTAAATAAGGCAGAGAAACTAAAGGCCGATTGGACCAACCCACAAGAATTATGTAGCCGAAAAGATGCAACTGTTAAGGGTGGGCTCGGACCATTCGGATTAAAGGTTTTAGCTTCAAGTAACAACAAAGAGTACACTGCAATCTTTTTCAGAGTCTTCAAAGCCGCTGACAAACATGTCGTGCTTATGTGTAGCGACCAGAGCAAGTAAGCCTTTGAAAATTCCGGTTAAGAAATTATTTGTGTACCTTAACTAATTTATCTAGGATTAAACAAAATAGTGCGCCAATTCGACATTTAATTCAAAAAATCATAATATTTTGTAATTATACCGTAACAAACTAGTTCTAGTTAACCTCCTCCGTTTTCTTTTCCTAGATCCATTGCATTCAAAAAATAATTTACTCGACCTCGTTTTCTTTATTATTTATAATCCTTAGTTAACCTTTCGTTGGTAAATATATTAGGTCTTCACTAAATAAGAGGACTGACAAAACGACTTACGGAGCATTTTTGGACGTGAACCCGGCCAAGGAACCATTATCACTTAGAAGCTTGGTAATTATTCCATCTCTCTTTCTTTCTTTTTACATTTATTTATTTATAAGTTTGTCTAATTTTTCAGTTAAATGAAAAAACTAAACGACATATAATTAACATAAATTTATGTATACAGATTGATCACTCGATAGTTGAAAGTTTCGGAGGAGAAGGGAAAGTTTGTATAACTGCAAGAGTTTACCCGAAATTGGCTATTGGTAACAAGGCCAAATTATTCGCTTTCAATGACGGAACCGGCAGTGTTAAAATCTCGAAGTTGAATGCTTGGAGCATGAAGAAAGCTACAATGTAAAAAATAAATTGAGATTTGTGTGGATGTATATATAATATATTTGCTTAGAAGTTATAAACTTTGAGATTTATTATCATTAATTATGTATATGATGTAACTCTCGTTCCCTCTAATTAGATAAAGAGGCTTTTACGGGGTTTTCATTGAATTAATATACATTTATCATGATTCCAACAAATTGTTTATGTCTCTATATTTTTATTTTATTTTTTCTACCTTTCATTTTTTTATATTTACTCAATTTAACTTATTAGTAGTGTTGTAAATTAAGTAGGTTGGTATAAGTCATAAGTTGACAAAAATATATATGACTCAATAATTTAGTGATCATCATGAAAAAATTAGTTGACAAATGAATTAATGTTAATGGTTTCGAGTTTTTTTTAATTAATCCATAATTGGTACATGTAGTCCGTCCACGTCAGCGAATAACGTTTTTGACTAGAGTTTTTAGGTGGTTACAACAATACTAAAATAAAAATAAAAATTAGCAAATCACATTTCCAATACTAGCACTAAACTGCTAACTGATCCAAATAAGATTGCCCAAAACTACACTTAGTTATTTATTACTCTCTCTGTTACTAATTAATTGTTCATTACGAAAATACGTGTAATTTTGACCGTCAATAACTTGTATCAAAATTATTGGAATGAAAATTTTAAAAATTTAATTAGTTTAAGCATTAAATTATATGATTTATTTTTGAAAATTTTCATTTGGACAATTTTGATACACGTAATTTCATATACTAAAATTAATTGAAAACGAAAAGAGTAGTTATTATCAAGGCAAAAGAATGAGAGGTGCCAGGGAGGCCGAATATTCCGTGCCCGAGTCACCCTGCGTTTTTGTATACCGTTGTTTTTGTTATAATCCAGCCAAGGACGGAGCCCTTTGGAAAATTTGAAGTGGAAAAATCCGGTCCCATATATTTACGTATATATATGTTCTACGGATGATGAGATAAGGCGAGTGAGGATTTAGTTTTCCGGTGGATTTTGGCCAGAAAACATAGTGACCCGTTTTACATACAAGTTTTTTCTTACATTTTCTTTTCTTATGTTTTCTGTGGTAATCAAACAAAAAAAAAGAGTTTTAAGATCATCAAAACACCAAAGCAAATTTATATAATTAATTATCCTTGATAAATGCGACCCAAAATTGGAAAACAACCAAACAAATAATAGGAGCTCCACTCATAAGATACAGACCTAAAAACAATCATCAAATTACCGGGGGACAAATTAGCCCGGATTGTCTCACAATCACAAACACTCATCACCACAACCAAACTCGTCCCATTGAATACGGATTCGACTGCTAGAAAAATATAAAACTACTGTTGCTTGCACTCGGGAGGGCGCTCACTCTGCTGGCCATCTCCTACAGCTGGAGCTCTTCCACTTTTCTGTAATTTACAGCATTTCAGTTTTAAAATAGAAAAAACATGGAAAAAGAAAGAACTGCATATATAACGTAAATGTTGAATATCTCGTTTAGTAATGATCTGGAACACAAAATGAGTCCATTCTGAGAAATGATTACAAATCAGTTCTTATTTGTTTCTCTTAAAAAACTTTTAACAAAAAGGGAGGGAAAACAAAGGGACCAAAAAGACAGATCAAAGACAGTAATAGTGTATTCCCAGATTCTCTTATAAGTCGAAACAAATGCAGTTCTAATAGGAAAATAGGATAAACTTCAATTCTGTGTACAAGTCGCAAACATAACATCGGTTTTTGGCGAGTACACTCAACGGACCAGATAGACACAAAATCACAAGTTATGGTATTAAATTGTAACGAAAACAAAATACATTCTATGCTTATTCATCATGTGGTTTCTTATCTTGCTCACTGTTCTATCAATCACTTTCTGATATTTTAGTCTCCAACCAATGGTTTTTCAATTGTAGGGTACGAAATAGGGAGAAAAAAATGTTAAGGAACTGCCAACTTTTGTTGAATGCTGTTCATAACCGAAACCTTATAAAACAGTAGTGTACAAACTTTTATTAATAACCCGAAAAAATACGAAACATTACCTTCTTCCTGCTTTTTCCCTCATCTTCCTCGTCCTCGTCATCTTCGTCCTCATCCTCCTCGTCCTCGTCCTCCTCATCTTCATCCTCATCACCTTCTTCATCGTCTTCTTCATCATCTAGGTCTTCGAAATCATCACCTTCAACAGCTTCCCCCGTAAACCATGACACTGCATGTGGAATAATCTTATCCCGGATGGTTGAACTGCAAAAGGCAAAACCCATAAAAAATGAATCAGATATATAGCTTGAGAAAAGCAACATGAAACTTCCAACAAGGAAAAGTTGGACATGTCCCAGCTAGTATAACTGGATTTCCAATATTATCTTATAAATCCTCTAAAGAATAGTCCTCATTTACAAGACATTATCTTCTAAGGATCATCAAATACAACCTGTATGTATGATACCTGCATGTTATAACAAAAAGGAGGACTTACCCAATGTCGTAGTCTTGTTCCATTTGGTTCTGAAGTTCTTCCGCCTGAAAATGCAAAACATATGGTTTATTGGAAATTTTATGTTGTAGTTTTACAATGTCAAATGAATTTATTTATTTGCACTAACCACGTCCTCATCAATTTCCTCTGCCTCGTCTGGAACCTGAGGAGGGCTGAAAAAGTTGAAGAAACTTTCACAAGTTTCAGTTTTTGTAATAGGTTTCCCATTCTTCGAACCTTTCTTTGGCTTCTTCTTAAGGATCTTCTGAGTCAAGCACTTACCTGGATACCATTCGATCTCCGTTCTACAAAACACAAGATATTTATAAGAAAGAAGAAAAAAGATAATTGCAAAGACTGTGGCGTAACAACTTACCCTATTGCTTTTTCAAGTATAGGTTCATCCTCGTCGACCATGTGATATGTTTTCGTCAGAACAGAGTTCTTGAAGAAAGGATTGGAATCGAAGGAAAACTCGATCTTAAAACCCTGTGGATCGTCAATCCTGTACCACTTGATATCTTTCAGATATTTGAGAGCCTCTTCATCACGCTCAGATATCTAAATAAGCAGACAAACAAATTACAGTCAACATAGAGTCAAAAAAAAAAAAAAAAGTTTTGGCAGAAAGGACATAATTGAATGGTGTCATAAAATTACCTCGTCAGCCAAAACTTCATTAGTCTTCATTGCGTTAACCCAGAAATTAGGAACACCTTTCTCTGCAATTGGCCAAGTCATTAGACACACAAGGAAGCTCATACAATTGGATCTTTAACAGGTTACGTTACGTAAAAGAAGGAAAATTCAAAACAATGAAAAAAACAAAGTTTATATGTAAGTACCCTTGTTCTCTTCTTGCTCGACAGAAGCCTCATTCGTAACTCCTTCAACTTCCACAACACCATTAACGATTTCAAATCTCTGCAAAGTTTTCAATAATAATGTTAATCAACCAGCAAAGAATGAGAACATGGACAAAAAAAGAAAATAATGCAAGGCTGGGAAACCAAGGCTTATACAAGGATTAATATATATATATATATACCTTGGAGTACAATGGTTCATATAGCTTCTGATATTTAGCTTCAAGTGCTGCTCTTTCTTCGAAAAATTTCGCCTCCAACTCGTCATGTTGGCTCTGCAGATGTACAAAGTGTGAGGGAAAACGTATAAACACGTCAATGACAAAATTCTACGATCTAATTATCTACTCTCAAACTTCAAATGTAAGGCTGGGGTGAATCAAACTAGCAAGGACACACTGTTGAACAAAGTTTGTACAAATTACAATAAACAAAATAGGGTGACCTAAACCTTTGACAATTTTCCAAACAAACCAGTCAAAATCAAAGGACAGTCTTCAAGAATCATGCTAGAGAATCACAGACATGCGTTCTCAAAAGTACAATATGAAAAAGAATATAGATAAAAAAGAAAAACCTTATATGTCAATAAACCATAAGGCTAGGAGCAAGATGGTTATGTTTGTTGACAAATATGATTTAAGATTATTTTGTGGTCTAAATTGATTTTATTTGATTAGATTCTGATTGATATAGAATCAGCAAGATTGATATTGATTCCTTATTATGTCATTGTAACTATATAAATAGAGGACTATAGCTCCTCAATCATTATCAATGAGAAATCCTTTTCTTTCTTTTATTTTTATACTTCTACAATGTTGATGTAAAGATAGACCAGAAAAGGAAGGGTATCTTCTCAAATAGTTAGTATACAAGCCAATTGTAAATATCTCAACTCAGTGTTCCTTTATAAAAGGATCACATTTCATCAGATTGAACAACTATTCGGTACAACATGACCGAAGGACTATTATTTTCAGCCAAATAAAAGCAAAGTTTGCATATAACCCATGTAAACGCGAAAATCAGTTTCCATGGGATGGCAAACCCCAAAAAGCGACGTATTAATCGAGATCAGGATAATGCAACTTCAGACAAACAATTATGTAAGGAACCTATGTATAAGTTTCTTGCCAGGCATACAAACCTAGCTTAGACAAGCAACTTCAACTAATTGAGATGCATTCTTAAAACACAAACATAACCCAAGCGTGAAATAACAAAAAATTAACACTTGTCAACTATAATCCTACACAACTAAACAACATTCAAATCAGACCAGAACATAGCTAATAAGTTAATATACAGATTTTATGAGCTAAAAACAAACCTGGAGCTCTCTGAGAAAATCGACTCTCTTCCGGACATTTGGCGTCAAAGCCTCAAGAACATCAGCATGCTGCCCAGCCAAATTCTGAAGCTTATTCTACAAAAACACAAAAACCACATTTAAAGATAAATTACTAAATCATGAATCCCTGATGAAAGGGCATCCAATAATGGGAATATTTGACTGCTTTTAGGCAAGCAAGCTCAATCATACCAGACCCAACATTTTAGTATAGCAGAAATATTGGGTTCATCCACCTGCATTTTTTTTTAATATCTTCAAGAAAAAAGACTTGGCTTTTAGCCCAACCAAATGCACCACAACTCAAAATAAAAATAACTTGTGGTCGATAGGCTGTTCTTAAGCAAAAATGGCTTCTTTGAAGTTGATTCAATCCACCTCTAATTATTTAAAATATAACGAAACCAAAAAAAATATTATATTGTAAAGAGAGCCAACCACATGCAACACAAATTGAAATCAAATGCAAGTGAATTAAGCTCAAAAACAGCAGAAATGGTTTATCCGCCTTCCATTTCTACTCTTCTTTCAAGCAACAGAACAAAAAGATCAAAGCTTCCAACATGGCCAACCAGACAACACGAAAACAAGAAACCAAATAAAACCTATGGCGACACAATTAAACAAGTACGAAAAAAAATATGCTTACACACCTTTGTTTACTTAAGGTTGAGATTGTTCAAATCTACAACGTATTAATTATTGTATAGATCAAATCAAACCAGAAACCAAGTATTTCTAAAAGACTAACCAAATGCTCCACAGATTGAAGTCGATTAGATTCCGACTTGAAGCTCTAATCAATTATAATAAATTAATTCAGATCGAAGACAATTAAGCTGGCATACTTAACTGGCTTGTTAGCCTTCCTATTAGCAACTAAGCACGCTTATTTAGTGGGACTGTTTTCCTGCCTATTAGCAAATAAGCTGTCTGTCTTAACTCCAAAACATTCGGTCTATGAAAACTTAAGACAGATTTGAACACAACCAACCGAATTCACCACAACTTTAAACCAAAAGGCAAACAACTTTCAGCTTAAAAATAGAAACCCAATATGTAGAATGCAATAACAAACACAAGTAAGACTTCTAACAAACTTTAAATCAAAAAAGCAAGTAACTTTGAGCTTATAAACTAAAGCCAAACAAACCCAATACTTTTATATATTGACAATTGCTAACTGATTTATTTACTCCACAATATAAGTTAGATGCTCTTCCAGACAATAAAACCATGAAAAATAAAACTTTCAACAGACTTAAAATCAAAAAAGCAATTATCTTTCAACTTATAAACTCAAACCAAGTAAACCCAATACTTATTTCCAATTAAAAACACAAAAGAACCAACCTTTAATGGATTAAACTGGTTTATTTACTCCACCTAAAAAATTAGCTACTCTTCACAACAATAAAACCAAAAAAACCATAACTTTCAACAAACTCAAAATAAAAAATGCAAATAACTTTTAACTTATAAACTTAAACCAAACAAACCCAATACTTATATACATTTACAATTGTAGATTGGTTCATCTACTCCACAATACAAATTTGCTTCTCTTCCAAAAAATATAACCAAATAAAAAAAAAAAGCAATTATCTTTGAACTTATAAACTCAAACCAAGCAAACCCAATACTCATATACAAATTATAAACACAAATAAACAAACCTTTAATGCATTAACAAGCCCAGCACGATCCTCCGCGCTAAGAGCTACAAAATAAAATAAAAAACTAAATTAATTCTAACTAAAATTAATAAAAAAACATTACAAATCAGTACTATAAACTATAATAACTAAAAATTAATTATGATTTTAATATAACCTGCGGCTGCTGCAGGGAGATTTGAGCCAAGATCAGTCATATCAAACTCCTTGCCACTCATTTTATATCTAATATTTATATTATCTAATATTATATATATATATATATATGTATGTATAGAGAGAGAATGTTAAATTGAAATGAAATAAATAAATGTAAAAGAAACCCTAGAGATGAGTGATATATATATATATATATGTATATTATCTATATATATATATATATACTTGCTATATAGTGGTGAGAATATATAGGGGGTTATTATTATTTTCATTTAAGGGACCTTTGAGGTTTTATTTATTTTTATTTGTAACCAATTTGTTTTGATTTTGATCAATTGGGTTATGTGAGCTTTTAATTAATTGTCTAGTTGTATTCTTTCGGAAGACCGTAAATGTCGTTTTTTTATATCACTTTTCGATACGTTTTGTATAATCTTGTGCGATTATCTTTTTAGGTACGTCGATCTTTTCATCGTGATATGAAAATACTGAAGATAAACTTAGTTATGGTTGTAAAATATCGAAGAGGAAAGCAAGTGACGGGGAATCTCATGCTTCTTAATTTGCCTTTAGACGTGTATAGGATTAACTCGTGTTTAAAGTGTTTTAAAGCCTTTTTTGTTAATTTTAATAACGAGAAAACTACCATATGTGTCTCATCAAAGACATATTTAATTGGAACGAGCGTTTTCAACCTTGATCTGAGCTCCAATGAACCGTACCACATTGATTATGTAGTAACCTCTTCGTTAAACTATTGCATTACTTACGTCTCGACGGTACTCTCATGTGCTGCCATCATCAACCCGCGTAAATTACAAACTGGTATTTCATTGATTGTTTACATGATATTTTCTATTTTTGATTGTTACCAATTAAGTCAGCTACATACACACGATAAAATATATCCTTTATTCATAAATTTGGTCCAAATATAATAAGAACTTAGAGCAAGCATTACAACCATCTTATTTGATCTTTTCATCCATAATATGAGGATTATAGCTAGTTTTAACAAGAAAACATTACCCATAGCTTCCTCCTTCAAAACATCAAATTTTGAATGTTGTTCAATATGCTCCATAAATAAGTAACAAAAAAAACTCCTCATAATTATTTTATATTAAACATTGGGGGCAAATTACATAGAAAGATGCAATGGGTTTGATATAAAATTAATTAGAAAATGAGAAAAATATAAAATAAGGAAATTTATGAGTAAGTTGTTGTTTTGTGTGAATGTAAAGTTGTTATATAAATTTGAAAAAGTGTAGTTTTTTTGTTAAGTTTGAGGAAATAAAAGAGGAAGCTCTAGTACTTGCTCTTATAAGTAGTTTCTCGTTTACCCTTTTTGAAAGCTTGCTTCTCGTCTTCCGGTGTCGTTTCCTATTCCGGCAAACTTGGAATGGGCCATTGTCGTTTGTGCTCATTAACAAAAAGCAAGGCCCAAGAAAAACGAACACTCACATGACACATACAAACATCCACCCCCTACACAAACAAACTCGCACGAGAAACTCGTTCCTTCTTTCCCAAAACCGCTTCCTACCGGCAATGTTACAAAAAGGCCAAATTACGCAGAAATTAGGCAAAGGTGTCGCGAACTAAAATAGGCTATAATAAACGATTAAGCACTGATTAAACATAATTAAACAAGACCCAACAACAAAAACAAACACACATAGTTATACGGCTGGGCAAAAACCCAGAAAAACCAAAACTTTTTCAGGTCATTTTCGGTTTATAATAAAACCGACCCGAAAAAAATGAAAAAAGAAAAAAACCGAAAAAGCCCTAAAAGACCGAAAAAGAGCGAAAAACCAAAAATAAAACGGAAAAACCCGGTCCGGTTCGGTTCAAAAAATAAAAATACCGAAACCGAAAAATCTGTTCGGTTTCGGTTTCGACTTTGGAAAAAAGCAAACCGAACCCAGCCCTACATAGTTAGATACATGCATAGTATCTCCGATTGATTTAGTGGAATTAGGCGATAAACGACCTGTTTTAAATAAGCTTTTTGAAATGGGCCACAATGATTTGGGCCGGTTCACAAAAATATGAAGGTTCAACAACAAAAACACACAGACAAACACACATTCATACACACACATATAGATACACATATATACATATATACATCGATACATATATTATACATATACACACATATAGAAAAAAAGCGAAGCGAAAAATCTGTTCGGTTTCGGTTTTACCAAAAAGTAAAACGAACCGAACCGAACCCAGCCCTACATAGTTAGATACATGCATAGTATGTCCGATTAGTTTAAGCGGAATTAGGCGATAAACGACTTGTTTTTTTAAACGAGCCTTTTTGAAATGGGCCAAAATGATTTGATGGGCCGGTCCAACAACAAAAAAAAACACACACAAAAACACACATTCATACACACAGATAGATACATATACTTTCTCTCTCTATATCACTCTCTCTCTACAATGGCGACGAGGAGCGCGGTGGTTAGAGGCGGAGCTTCACTAGCTAAGAAACTCTTTTTATTCAATAAAATGAACCCACCTCAAAACCTATGCCACGTCATTCCACCAAACCCGATAGTCCCGATGATACTCCCGTCCTCGTCGACCGTATCGAAGCTACGAGAGTCGATAAGCGGACTAACGATTGTTCAAAACGACGTTGAATTTGTTAATAAATTGTCGTTTGATGCCTTTTTTTACCCTTGCGGGGTTCCGTCTCTCGAGTATTACCTCCCTCAAGGTTTTTTATTTTATTTAATTATATATTTTATATAAACATGGAGTAAATGGGACTGTTTGGCGACTGCGTATTTCTTAGCTTTTTTTTGTTTAGAAATTTCTTGGGCTGTTCGGTTTGCTAGCTTATTTAGCTTGAAAAAAGCTAGCTTTGAGAATTTTCTAGGACTGTTTGGCAACTGCATTTATTAGGATTTGTACTTTTTTTGTTTAGAAATTTCTAGGGCTGTTCGGTTTGCTAGCTTATTCAGCTTGAAAAAAGCTAGCTTTGAGAATTTTCTAGGACTGTTTGGCAACTGCATTTATTAGTTTTTTTACTTTTTTTGTTTAGAAATTTCTTGGGCTGTTCGGTTTGCTAGCTTTTTTAGCTTGAAAAAAGCTAGCTTTGAGAATTTTCTAGGACTGTTTGGCAACTGAATTTATTAGTTTTTTTTACTTTTTTTTCTTAGGAATTTCTAGGGCTGTTCGGTTTGCTAGCTTATTCAGCTTGAAAAAAGCTAGCTTTGAGAATTTTCTAGGACTGTTTGGCAACTGCATTTATTAGTTTTTTTACTTTTTTTGTTTAGAAATTTCTTGGGCTGTTCGGTTTGCTAGCTTTTTTAGCTTGAAAAAAGCTAGCTTTGAGAATTTTCTAGGACTGTTTGGCAACTGAATTTATTAGTTTTTTTTACTTTTTTTTCTTAGGAATTTCTAGGGCTGTTCGGTTTGCTAGCTTATTTAGCTTGAAAAAAGCTAGCTTTGAGAATTTTCTAGGACTGTTTGGCAACTGCATTTATTAGTTTTTTTTACTTTTTTTGTTTAGAAATTTCTTGGGCTGTTCGGTTTGCTAGCTTTTTTAGCTTGAAAAAAGCTAGCTTTGAGAATTTTCTAGGACTGTTTGGCAACTGAATTTACTAGTTTTTTACTTTTTTGCTTAAAATACAAGGTTTCTAATCGTAAATGTTTGTAGAGTTAGAAATTACTTATAAGTTCAAAATAACCAGAAAAAATGAGTTATAAGTAAATGTTTGGTTCGAGCCGGAGCCTCATTAGCCAACATACTCTTCAGTTGTCATCAAATACCCCCGATATGCCATGTCATCACACCGAATCCTATAATCCCGATGATACTCCCTTCGACTAGGGGTGGGCAAAAAATCCGCAAACCCAACCCGTACCGATTGGGGCGAGTTGGGGCAGGTTGAGTGTCCAAAAAAATTCAATCTGCCCCGCCCCAATCCGCTATATATTTTGCGGGTTGGGTTAGGTTTGGTGTTTCCAAACCGCGGATTAATCCGCCGCAATCCGTTTCAACCCGCAATATAATATATAAATATATATATATATATATATATTTTGTGTATTTCAAGATACGAACCTCCCATTCTTTGTTATATTTTAGTTTTGTTACTTGTTCTCGAATGTTATAAACGTATTTTGATTGGTTTTAATTTGTATTTCTCTTTGAAAGATTCAATTTATTTTAAAATTTAGGTTGATTATGCAAACTATGAAAAATAAAGGACCAAAATGAAAATTTAAGAATCAAACCCGCCCCAATCCGCAATTTATTTTGCGGGTTGGGTTGGGTTGGGTTGGGTTGGGTTGAGATTTAAATTTCACGAACCCGCCCCAATCCACCCCACGATTTTTTTTACGGGTTGGGTTAGGATTGACCTCAATCCGTCCCAATCCGTCCCGTGCCCACCCCTACCTTCGACTGTAACAAAGCTACAACAGTCGATCGTACAACAAAACGACGATGAATCAGTTAGGAAAGTGACGTTTGATGCCTTTTTGTACCCTTGTAGACTCCCTTCCCTCGAATTCTACCTCCCTCAAGGTATTTATTATTTTTATTATATAAACACGGAGTAAATGGGACTGTTTGGCGACAGCTTATTTCTTAGCTTTTTTGCTTTAAGATTTCTAGGAGTATTTGATTTGCTAGCTTTTTTATCTTGAAAAAAGCTGGTTTATTAGTTAGGACTGTCTGGCAATTTGAAAATTTTAAAAAGCTAAGCTTATTTATCTTGAAAGAAGCTGGCTTTAGAATTTTCTAGGACTGTTTGGCAACTGCATTTATTAGTTTTTTTTTACCTTTTTTGCTTAAAATATAAGGTTTCTAATCGTAAATGTTTGTGGAGTTAAGAAATCACTTATAAGTTAAAATAAGCAGAAAAATGACTTATTAAGTAAAAATACACACAGATAGATACATACAACTCTCTCTCTCTGTCTACAATGGCGACAAAGAGCGCGGTGGTCCGAGCACTAGCCAACAGACTCTTCTCCTTCAATAAAATACCCCAGCCGCAGAGCCAACTATGCCACGTCATCACACCGGACCCGATAATCCCGATGATACTCCCGTCGTCGAGTGTATCGAAGCTACATGAGTCTATCAACGGACTAACGATTGTTCAAAACGATGCCTTTTTGTACCCTCGTGGTCTTCCCTCTCTCGAATTTTACCTCCCTCAAGGAATTTATCATTATTATATATATATATATATATATTATGTATGTATATATATATATATCTGTATATGATGTTTAATAGATATGGAGTATATGTGTGTGTGTGAGTATTAATTAAAATATTGTTATTGGAGATTATGAGATTAGACTAAACTGTGTTTGTATCTGTGGGGTTTGAGTGCTACGAGTCGAAAATGGGCATACATACATTCATATGAGCATGGAGTATATAATGGGACTGTTAGGCAACTGCATTTTTATTAGTTTTCTGCTAACAAAATTTAAGGACGTTTGGTTTGCAGCTTTTTTAGCTTTAAAAGAAGCTACTTTTTTTTACCATATATTTATGTATGTATATATGTAAACATGGAGTATATGGGACTGTTTTGGGAACTGCATTTTTATTAGCTTTTTGCTTAAAGTTTGTAGCGGTGTTTGGTTTGTTTGCTGGCTTGTTACTTTGAGGGTTTGTTTGACTGCAGCTTTTAAACTAATAAGCTGGATTTTTTTTATTTCTTACAAGCCCCATTGAGACTGCAGCTTTTTTGCTTAACTTTACAATGTTAACTTTTTTGATGTAAGTTTTTTTCAAGCAGTTTTCCGACCAAAAATGCCGATGCCAAATGGGTCCTATGTGTGAGTGTGTGCTATGGATGTGCTATGAATTACATTATTGTTTTTGGAGGTTAAGTACTTCAACACGAGAGGTGTAAAATAGTCAGAAATGGGTCGGTTTATGTTTGAAATATACTGTATACACTAGTAATTTCTGTTCTGTGTAAAATTAAGAAAAGAAGGGTCAGTTTATGTTTTGATTCATTTGCTTTTTTGTTATGAGATGTGTGAAACTTAAAAATGGGGTATTTCAATTTATATGAGATGTGCGAAAATTGGAATCGGAGTCAGGTTTATGTTTTGATATAGTTCATTTTCTATAAAAGATGTAAAATTAGAAGTTGGGTTAGTTTATGTTTGGTATATCTTTTAATTTATATGCCTGTTTCTGTGAGAACTGAGATGTGTAAAAATCAGAAATGAAGTCAGTTTGAAAAGAATTTTGAAATATATATACTAGTAGTTTCTGCTTTATAACCTTCTATGATTTGAAGAAATAGAGTAAAATTTACATCGTAGACCTTGTTCGGCCGCAGATATAAAGCTTCCTACTTAAACCCAGGTTGCATTTGGTTAATCTGCTTGAAAATTGAGTTTTTGTTTTTGTTTTTTTGCCTCTAAAAAGCATAAGCTATGTTTATGCCTAGTAGTGTCTTAAGGTCATTGATTTAGTTTGTTCCACTTTAGCAATCATCAAAGCAGTTTGCAATATTCTTTACGTAAGACGACAGTGTTATACAAGGTTAAAATCTATGTGCAGAGGTATAAATAACGATTTCTTAAATAAACGATACTAAGCGATTTAGGTTACAACATTGAAGCTCGTTTTTTTTTACAGTGTATAAGCGGCAGTGCATTATGCTGCCAAGTCTCAAAGCTAATCTTCTTTTGTTTGGGGTGAAGAAACTAGAAATTTTATGCTGGATGTACCCATCCTGTAACTCGATCTCAAATAAACTAGTTTGCTGACTTAAATAGCTGCCTCTATGCAAGCCCAACTGTATGTTTGGGTGGCTTATATGGTCAGATTAGCTTCATTTGTATCTTTTAAGTTCGGCTTCTAATTCACCTCAGTTTATTTCCAGACTTTTAGCTGGATCCCTCACTTTGCATATTGATCATCCGATTAAAAATCCACTTTTTTCCGATTTATCCTACAGCCGACTAAACCCTTAAAGTTTAAATGTTTGCAGTTGTCCATTTCCGTGTGGATTTTTATGTGTTTGATATGAGTTAGATTTCTCTTTTGACAACGTTTATTGCATTAAAAAGCATGCTTATGCTAAGTAGTGTCTCAGAGTCACATTTAAGCTTAGTAAACATGAAAGCAGTTAGCAATCTTCATTAAAATATTTGGCTTTAGTGATATACAAGGCTGAAACTTTTGTGTAGAAATATAAAGGAACGAGTAATCAAATTTCGAGATACTTAGGATTTCAGGTGCAGCATTGAATCTCATTCCTTTTTTTTTTTTTTTTTTTGCCTTATAAGCTGCTGTTCGTTATGTTTTCTGACCTAAAAGCTGTGTTTTTTGAGTTTTAACTAGAAATTTTAAGCTAAATGGACCACCCGTCCTCTGTCTCAGTTTAAAATAGGCCAGTTTACTAACTCAAAAGCTGCCTTTATTTCTGTAGAGAGTGCTTGCTTGGATTGCATCTCTAATAGTCTTCAGTAGTTGCAGTTTTCCATTTCTGTATGGATTTGACTTGTGTTACTGTGTATGATCTCACTCTCTATATTGAATGAACCCTAAAGAAGAAGTGTTGACTAAGAAATTGTTGTTGTAATCACTGGGACTTTTGTTTTGGTTTCTGTGTGCTATTTAATACATCATGGTTAGAAATATGTAACTGATATATTATCAAACGACTGCATTTGAACCGTAGTGTATACTTTGTAGCTTTCAAACATTGGGTTGATGTCTTATACTTATAAACATGCCGAATTTCGTAGTTTTTGGAGTAGTAAGAGTGAGTAGAAGTATCAGAAAGGGTTTGGACTTTGGGGTAAGTAAACTCTTACATCTGATTGTAATCCATATCAGTATTCAAATTTACGAGCAGTTCTGAAGCTCTATTTTTCTTGCATTGTGACTTTGATGTGTAACTTATTTACGCTTTTGCTTGGATATAATCTTACAACGATTTCTCCAGTAGTTAATCAAATTTCAAATTTCTTTTTTTGCTTTCTTTTAAGAAGTCTTGTAATCGGGGAGTTCCATTCTTATCTGTTTCTGGACATTTGACGATCCTGCGTGCATGTGTTTCTTTAAGGATAGAACGGTATAGCTAGCTATAGACATACGTTTTATGGGGTTACCAGAGGAACTCATAGTAGCTGGTTTTAAAGTAATCCATCAGGTGGGGGGGTGTCTTTGTATTGGACTTTAAAGAGAAAACAAAGGCTTAATGCTACAGTAGTTTTCTCTTGTCCAGCTGTCCAAACTTATTAATAACCCATCAATATGATTAACTTATTAAGATTGCTTAGTAATTTGGTCTTGATGAAGTTGAGGTTGAGTTTAAATGTGAGCTTATAAAGCTGATTTGTAAATTGTACACTTTTCACTATTTTATTTAGTTGTCATGGCTATTTATTTTGTTGAGATGCATTTGGCCTCTTTTGGCGAGAGCTTCAATTTGGTGGTTATGCTGCCTTGTTTTTGTCATTTGCTGTCTGAACTAAATAGTTGATCTGTTCCGCAGGAGATGAGTCATCAGATGAGCCAATGCTCTGTAGAACCAAAAGAACTTACCAACCGAGCAACATCAAGAGGAAGAGGAATCATGGATTTTTTGCCCGGTACTTCTCTCTCTATTACACACACTCACTAACTACCCTACCATATTGTGATGCATATGTAGCAAATTCACACACTGATCTATTTTTTCTCAGTTTTATGTCTACAGTGCATCCTCATCAAGCTCTCTCTCTCTCTCTTTCACACACACACACAGTAACTAACTATAACTGGCATATGATGATACACATGAATCAAGCTCACACACTCTGATGTATGTATTCTCAGTTTTATGCCTACACAGTGTATTCACATCAAGCTCTCTAAATGCTAACCTTGTAGAGCACACCCCAGAAAAAAATGAGCACACTAGGCCCTCTATCCTACTTTTTGAAATTTGTTGTTTCCTCTCCTCTCTACGAAGGAGCCATGTTTGGCTTCCTTCAATTGAATATTAATATAATATTTCCACCATCTTTTTACTATCTCCTCTCTTTTCCGCTGTTGTTTTTTGTGGACATGAGTATCAGTATTTGAAAAAAATTGAGGAGAACGTATAATAAAATGAAAATATTAGGAGTCGGATAGTACCAATGAAAAATGGTTAGTTTAAGTTAAAAGAGTATGTTACAACTTACACTTGCACTTACACCTTAAGTTTGACACGTAAAATGAGAAGGATGGCATGGAAAGCTTAAATATGCTGATATATAATAATGCCAAATCCATTTTAAAGGTCATCGAAAATCATTGTCCAAATGGCCGCTTCTTATCGTACACACCTGTTCTCTATAAAAATAATATTGTCATCTGTTCTAATGCGACGAGATCTTGACTTGTGACAGGAAAGCAACCGTGGGTGGGAGACGGGTCATTGCTCGAAGAATTGCTAAGGGTAGAGCTAGAATAACAGCTTAAAGACTTGTTTTCTCAAGCAATTTGGCGGAGAATCAAATTGAGCCTTCTTTGGTTTTGAGCTTAGCCTTTCTGAAGTGTACCTTAGATTGGTGTTATTGTTGAATTTAGTTAATTATTGCAGTTTCTCTTCTAATTTCATAATATGGATCTGGTGATGGTTGTATGTATCACTACTCTCACTCTTTGTTATTGAAAATGCGTTATTTTAAACCCGAGTTATCTTAATTCTGAAATATTAGAACCTGTTTGTCTCATTATCTATCATAATAACTTCCTGAGGCTATGTAAACATATGCCTCAGACTGATTGAGCTCATGTTTTTGAACTGCATTCGGTTAGGGTAGTAACTTTATTTTTCTGAGCAATTGGCTCTTCTTTTTTCTCAGTTATGGCCCCAAAACAATACTAGTATTAGAAAATTTAAAGGTCTATGATCTTGATTCTTTCTATATGTAGTCCCTTTTCTATGTTTAGTCCTTTAGCATGTGTTTGGAACATTGAAATTGGATGGGAAAATGAAAATGATTTCCTGAGAAAACATTTTCTTGTGTTTTGTTGCATAAGAAAATCAATGGAAAAGAAAACAAAAAAAAAGTGAGGAAAATTTTGTTTGTAAAATTAGAGAAAGCATTTTATTTTCAAAAGTGGGAGAAAAAATGAAAACAAATGAAAAAAATGGGCCCGGGTACATCTTTCTCTTTCTTTGTTTCTTTTCTTTTCTATTGATTTTCCAAGATTCCAAACAAATGACTGAAAAATGCTTTCAACTTAATTTTTCTTGGTTTTTTACTTTTCTTTTATTTTCCGTGACAATTTCTGGGTTTCGCTGATTATTGTTCTTGATACCCGAAAACTGTAAAGTGAGATAAGGTGCTTGAACGTACTTTTAGGCATAGGCTTATACATAGCTTACATTGTGATATTAGAAAGAGATAAAATGAGTAATATGACCATGCTTGTCCAAATTTTTTCTTTTGTGACTTTTAAGGAATTTGTCTCTAATAAATCTCTATTAAATAATGCAGTAACTCAATTTATTGCTCAGTAACCATCTGAGGTTGCATGCCAATTTGTATCTTCTTTACAAGATTTGCTCATTTGACCTCTTTTCTAACACACTGACCAGAGCCCACTATATGGCCAATAAGAGAAAAGCCATTAAAAGTATTTATTAACCTTGATTCTATGATCGAGCTTATTTAGGTAATGCTAGTAGAGTGAATTACAAAATTGAGAAATCATTATTGCACTTGGTCTTTTACTACATTCCGATTCTTAAGAAATAAAGGTACCCTTCCAATTTTGACAAAGAAACAACTCAGATATCAAAAATGTTTTTGTATTTTATGTCAGCTTTCACTATCCGGGAATCGTATCCCATATTGTTGACGTTTTAAGAACTGTATTATGTGTAAATCTTGAATCTCCAACGATCGTCCACCGTTTATCAAGAAGAGGTAACAGTGGGATAAACGATGACTATGAACAGTGGTTAAACCTTGATTCCTTCAAGTTAATACAATTATCCTTAAGAAGAGGAACGAGAACTTTAAAAACATTTATAACAAATAACGACCAAATTCATATTTCAGAGTATCTACCACATAACCTCTGAAAATCCATTTGCCAAAAACCAGAAACTTGAGTTAACAAATCATCCAGCTTTAGATATATGTAAATAAATTAGACTATTCCAAGAACAACAAGTTGTTGAAAACCATCACAAGGTGTCGCAACATTAGTACCCATATGGTATAAAAAAAACAAGCCTTTTCACTCCCTTAAGGATTTCACAAAATCGTACCGATCCAAATGCATTGGTGGGTATAGATCCTTGCACACCGAGTAAAGATCAGATCCATCATTTTTTGATGTTTCCATTGGTTTCTTCACAAAATTATGTGATGAATAAGGGGTTGTTCTTTGCTTAGCCTTAATCGACTTAGTGGGATTCATATAATTCGGCTTAAGATCACCGAAACTACCCTCCATAGTAGATGTCGAGCTCTCATCATTCAATACCTCAGAACGAGGGTCCGAGGACGAAAAAGTCAATTGCGAGCTCATAGGAGGCTTAGCACTTATTCGGGTAGATACATTGTTCCTACGGATTTTCATCGAATCGAGCTCGGAAAAGCTAGCACGAGAACCTACTAGATAATCCTCATGCTTTTTGTGAGCACGAGCTGGTTCAGATTGGTCCAAGTTAATCTCGTCCGTTGATTTAGTTTCCCATGGCTTCTGGGCCATCCAACGGTCAAGCCAGGTCGCTCCTGGGCCATTCTTGTCTAGCTTGTGAGATCCGACGGGCTTGCTTGTTTTGGGGTGTACACTCGGGTTTGCAGTTAGTTGCTGAAGAAAAGACGAACAAGCCATAATTGGACTGAGAATGCAATTTCTAAAACAATAAAATTTCACTAAGAAAATCAGGAGAAATTTTATAAATCTAAGTTTAAAACTGAACCTCAGAGGTGTTATTTGTCCTTAAGCTTGCACTAGGCTTGATCTTAGTTATTCTAAGAAAGAATTAAACTCACAGATGAAGGGTGTAACTTTTAAAGTTGCATCTCATTGTTTCTCAGAATGGACAAATATGTGAATCAACAATTTTGGTTTCCGAACTTCTTTCGAAAACATATCTTTAAGTGCCTACTGTTGCGGCTCTTAAGCAATAAGCTGTATCTTTTGAGATTCAGACGAAAACGAATTCATACAGCTTAGACACTTTCCAAAAAAAAGCTTAGACACTTTACCTTTTGCAATCCAGAAAGCCAACTAAATCAGTCCATATTTTAAGGAAAAGAGACAGACAAACAGCTGAGCTGTAAATAAGCAAGGTAAAACCTAAAATGGTTTACCTGTTTAGACATGGCGTATGCAATTGCTCTCTCCCTCTTGATAGCACCTTGATGCTTCAATTGCATCTTTGCTCTCACTTCTTCGATCGTCCCTGGGCTATTACACCACTGATCCTAACAAAAAAAAATTGATAACGAAAACTTCAGTAAATCAGATACAATATTTCAAACATGATAATTTTTAATGATTTTTTTGTTTGGTATTACCTCGTTTAACTTAGTTGGATCATGTGGAACATTACTTGTAGCGAATGATAATAGAGTGAGATATCATCATAATAAAATTCCAATAATAGCAAATAACCTTAGAAGACAATGGGATGATAACATCCTAAGTTTCTTTCAGTATTATCTTGCCTAGCTTAGTTAGATCATAATGAGCATCACTTGTATCAAGTAATAATGAAGTGAGAATGCGAGATCATGTGAAACATTCAATAATAGCATTTGATCTTACCAGACCATCAATTCAATATTTTCCTTTAGCAGTACTACCTCACCTAGCTTAGTTGGATGGTAAGGAACATTATTTGTATAGATTAATAATGATTTGAGATTATCATCGCAACAAAACAGTCAAGACATTATAACATCCGATTATTATTTTTAGTAATACCTCATCCAACTAATTGAATCATATGGAATGTTATATGCATCCGATGATAATGAAGAGGAAATAACATCATCGCAAAACATTCAACGGTAGCATTCTAACACGATAATAACAAGATGATAACTTCTGTTTGTTCTTTTTAGTATTACCTCGGTTAGCTTAGTTGGATCTTAAGGAACCATACTTGCATTGATTGATAATGAGATGAGATCATCATCATATCAAACATTTGAAGATAGCACATAACCATACAAGACAATAATTTGATTTAATCAAATGATATTTTTTTTGGTATTACGTCGCCTAGCTTAGCTTGATCAAATGAAACCTTACTTGTATGGAATGATAATGAAGTGATCATTTCAAACATACAATAATATCATTTAATCTTACAA
This sequence comes from Primula veris, assembly GCA_963682055.1. Classification (NCBI taxonomy): domain Eukaryota; kingdom Viridiplantae; phylum Streptophyta; class Magnoliopsida; order Ericales; family Primulaceae; genus Primula; species Primula veris. The sequence continues at coordinate 41,276,261 of OY821742.1, forward strand.
GACAACAAAATCCAATTATTTTATTTTGGTGTATACTAACATTGAATGTCACTTTTTAACGGCTGTTAAAGAAGTGAGAATGAAGCACTAACATAGCATATAACCTAAGAAGACAATAACATGACAACAGCAAATGTTTTTTTTTTTAATAATACCTCGCCTAGCTTAGTTGGATCAAACGGAAGGTTACTTGTGTCGAGCGATAATGAAGTGAGATTGGACTCAGTTTGGGTAGAAGATTGGGCTCGAGCTCGGGCTTGGACACGAACAAGGGCCTGCATACACTTAAACGTAACATCCGCTTTTTTTCGAACTTGTCTGCCTCTGAAAATTGCTTGTAGCCTTACTACTGCTTTCAATGCCCTCAAAGCCTGTCTTGCCTTCAAGAATATCAAATATAAATAATCCAAAACGGAATGTAAAGATTTCACAGACAATTTTAATTATTAATATCAGTTGATAACAACGTCAAGATACATATAGAATTGTAAAGGTTCTATACATGTTTTCAAATTCTTCGCCAGCCTCTAGTTTAGTAGTCTTTCATAACTAACAAATATAAAGATTTATGGAACAATACTTATCTGGACCTTTTGAACATTAAATAGTAGCAAAGCCAGTGTACATATAGATTAGTGAATGTGAGAAATGTATTTCCTACTCTTTAGTTGATCGGTAGTTTTCCACCGCTTCTGTAACCGAATATAACTATAACATCAAGGTGCTTATGGTATAGTGAAGGTCGTTTTTTTTCCCATTACTTTGTAAAGTTTTTTCCCCAAAACTGATCATACATTGTGCTTGGTATAGGGACAGGAAGACAAATAGACAATCCTTCATTCACTATATAAATCATTTTCCAAATTGGAAAAAAAAGTAAGCTTATTATAATAAGCATATTAAACCATAAGTTAACCATAACATAGAGATTTCACTACCAACTATCAAATGGTGGACTTGAATTGAATGTTTCTATTTTTGGTGCAATGAAGGCTATGCATACTAGACATTTGTAGATTCGTCTAAACAGAACAAATGCGAAGCGAATCTGACAATAAAGGTCATTTAAGACTTTCCGTCATTCGCTTTGTCTAAATCAGATGTCATGATATGGCTAAGTTAGAGTAATTTATTGAGACATTAACAATTTAATGAGAACTCCCTCATTAAGACTTAACAAAAGACACCGCTTGTAGATTCACCTATGCACGAGGAGGAGAAACTACGCTTCGCCATTTTAAAAGGGAATTGAAGACTCTTTCTAAATGGATCTCATTGTTATACAATTCTAATTGGTACTGAGTGTCGGGGCGTGAGTAGATCAAATAAACAAGTTCCAGCAGTTGTAGTTAAATGCATGCATGAGGACTAAAGAAGCATAAGCACAAACTATAGAGAATATATCAAAAATCAAAACTTCATAGGGGCACTTAAGACCCTCCACCATTCTACACTAATTAAGCACCATTACTATCCGAGCTACGATTGAGTAAATTGTTAACTTACTATCTTGTTCAAGATTTTATTTTAGTGCTGTGAGAAGTGACATGACTAGTAAACCAAAAACTACTGACCACTTTCCTAATTCAGAAATATTGTTCTTCGGATGGAGACAACAAACTACACAGAGCATGAGCTATACATGAAGAAATAATCGATCTACCAAGCATATTCGAGGAGCTCATAAATACCAACACAGTTTTATAAAGATGTGAAATTTAAGATGATTTCGTTAATTCGTCAAAACAATTCAACAATTGAGTACTTTAATACTACTTAGACTGACAGAGCAAGGAATCAAACAAAGAATGTGACATTTAAAGTGCCAGGAATCATTAAATGATTGCAGTATCCTCCAAATTAGATATTTATTCAAGATAAGCGAAGTGCTAAATCATTTAAGTACTGAAGATTAACTCTCTCAGAAATGTTACCAGAAAGGATCTAAAGACGGCCTGGATCCGTAGGGCAGCCCACTCTCTCCTGACCTCCAAGAAATCCTTCACCGGAGCTCGAACCACTGCCGCCACTGCAGCATTGAATGCAGCACCACTGTCTGACGAATAATCAGAAGCTGCCTCTGACGAAGCCGAAACATGTCCTCCTGAAGCGGTCCTCCACAGTTTCCATTTTCTACCTTTTTCCTACATCATCCAAATTAAACCCATTATATAATGCAAAAGGAGAGTGAACTTATTTGGTATCTTTGAGCATAAACAAAACATAAATAAGTGGGCAAAAACGATTCTATGATAGAAACTAAATGTTTATAATTCAATTAATACATTTTTAATGAAACTAAACTACAATAGTCTTAATCTAGATTATCTTGTAGTAAAGAAATGTAGCGATTAATTGAAGTCGAAAAATAAGTGGTCTCATCTTCGTCCTAAACAATACGCTTTGAATTATATATCGATATATTTAGCATAAACCGAACTTCATCATATTGGCAAGAGTCGTTACAACTATAAATGTTACTTGGTGAACTATAAAAAAAGCTAATTAAGAAATAAAACAATCTGGAGGCTAAACTAAAAAAAGGAAATTAAATGAATAATTAGGGTTTACATTTAATTAGGGATTTCCGATACAACAAGCGACTTAATCCACTTTTCTAAGCTACTCATTAGAGAAAGGTACAATCTTTGATGAACAATAAGAAAACCCAACCAGGAAATAAGCTAAAATAGAAGCTAAACTAACCTAATCAAACAACATTTCAAAGTACCAATTAACTTTAAAAACTATTAATAAACAAGTGACTTAATCCACTTTTTTAAGCCATAAATTAGAAAAAAGGTACAATTTTATGAACAATTAGAACACCCAACTAGGAAATAAGCTAACATTGAAGCTAAACTAACCTAATTTGTTAATTTACTTTTTGATAAGCAACTAAACTAACCTAATTAATAAAATTAAACACTTGATAATTCCTAATAAATAAGTATTTGTAGATATTGATAAAAAAAAATAAAAAAATAAAAGTAGAAAGACAATAAATGAAAACAAAAAAAGGGTTTTTGATAAGCAACTAAACTAACCTAATTAATAAAATTAAAAACTTGATAATTCCTAATAAATAAGTATTTGTAGATATTGACAATAAATGAAAACAAAAAAAGGGTTTTGATAAGCAACTAAACTAACCTAATTAATAAAATTAAAAACTTGATAATTCCTAATAAATAAGTATTTGTAGATATTGACAATAAATGAAAACAAAAAAAGGGTTTTGATAAGCAACTAAACTAACCTAATTAATAAAATTAAAAACTTGATAATTCCTAATAAATAAGTATTTGTAGATATTGACAATAAATGAAAACAAAAAAAGGGTTTTGATAAGCAATTAAACTAACCTAATTAATAAAATTAAAAACTTGATAATTCCTATTAAATAAGTATTTGTAGATATTGACAATAAATGAAAACAAAAAAAAAGGGTTTTGATAAGCAACTAAACTAACCTAATTAATAAAATTAAAAACTTGATAATTCCTAATAAATAAGTATTTGTAGATATTGACAATAAATAAAAAACCAAAAAAGGGTTTTGATAAGCAACTAAACTAACCTAATTAATAAAATTAAAAACTTGATAATTCCTAATAAATAAGTATTTGTAAAAAAAAAAAAAAAAGTAGAAAGACAATAAATGAAAAAAAAAAAGAGGGGTTTATTTACATTGGATAGAGGTTTTTTAAGACCAATAAGTGACTTAATCCACTTTCCTGAACCACCCATTTAAACAAAAAGGTACAATCTTATAACTCTACTATTATTATTAATAATAAGTGTACAATTTAATGATATATATATATATATATATATATATAGATATATAGAGAGAGAGAGAGAGAGTAAAAAGAGTGGTGTTTTGAATTTTGAAAAAATGGAGCAAATTAAAGAAGACAGATAGTCTTTCTAACGGATACTTTCATTTAAAAAAAAAAACTTCTTTATTTATTACTCAACCTTACAACTAATCAAAATTATAACTATTACTTCTTTTTTTTAATAATACGTTTAGTGTACTGTATCTCGGTCTGATCCGATTCGGTTTTTGGCAAAATCGAAACCGAAACCGATCTGATTTTTTGGTTTGATTTTTTTTCGTTTCGGTCTTTTTATTTTTTGGACCGAACCGGACCGGGTTTTTTCGGTCCGGTTTCGGTTTTATTTTTTGTTTTCGGTCTTTTTCGGTTTTTCGATTTTTTTCGGTTCAGTTTTATTGTAAAGCGAAACCGATCCGAAAAAGTTTTGGTCTTTCGGTTTCGGTTTTTTTTTTGTCCGGTTATCGGTTCGGCTTTTCCGCGTTTTCGTTCAGCCCTAACTAAACCAAGTCTTCAGTTGTGACAAATTTCGTAGATTAGTAAATTAATTGTTAAAATTGGTAGTACAGTACATAAAATTGGTAGAACACTAAACGTATTTTTTCATTTTTTTTTAATAACCTTACATTTGTGTAATCGGTAAAAAAAAATAAGTTTAGTATATTCTAATGAGTATTCAATTGTGATAAATTTCGTAGATTAGTAACTGAGTTGTTAAAATTGGTAATATAGTACTTAAACCGTTAAATACCGATAATACAGTACACTAAACGTATTTTTTCACATTTTTTTAATAACCTTACATTTGAGTAATCGGTAAAAAATACATTTAGTGTACTCTACTGTGTCTTCAATTATGACAAATTTAGTAGATTAGTAACTCAATTGTTAAAATTTATAGTACAGTATATAAATCGTTAAATACCGATAATACAGTACAATAAACGTATTTTTTCATTTTTTTTAATAACCTTACATTTGAGTAATGGGTAAAAAATACATTTAGTAATAAAAAAGACACGTTTAGTGTACTCTACTACAATCTAGGTAATAGACCACCACTTTTAACAATTAAGTTACCGAACTATGAAATTTCCTCTAATTAAGTGACTAACAGTATAAATCGACGAAATTGCAGTTTTTATATCTCACATTTTGTGATCTATTTTTTACGGATGTCGACAGAATTACACTCACTATGTGATAGGCAAAAGAGCGTGAACGTATTTTTATGATTTTATTTAATGATAGGTGCTCAGTTATGACAAATTTCGTAGATTAGTACCTTAATTGTTAAAATTGGTAATTCAATACTTAAATAGTTAAATATTGGTAGTACAGTACACTAAATGTATTTTTTTCCGAGTTAATCCATCACTTTGTACTCGCAAGAAATCGAATTGTTGTGGTGATCATCGTATATTAGGGCGATACTTTCATCAACCACTTTGCTCAACTATTTAGTACATGTTAACCGGAATTTGGCTAAAGGAAAACAGCATCGAGATGGAAATTCTGAACAAAACTTGTATGGTTAAGACCAACCGCATCAATTTCCATGCGATCTTTCGTAAGTTTAAAAGAAAATCAACACTTTATCGGTTCTTACAACCGATATAAGTTTAATAGAATAATCCGGTTTTCCTATTTCCCTCATATAAAATTTGTTATTATATTAGGTTTTCTATTAAAACAACTTATTCTATTTTCGCTTTTGAATAGAATACATCTCGATAACCAATAAAGTAGTAAATGAATGAGAATACATTAATTAGTAATAATATTTTTTCTTAAAGAGAACAACCACTTTCTTTGTCTTTGAGTTGACAAGGAGTACATCTTTTTAACGCATCAGTGAAGTGGCCGAAAAGGGTTCGTCTCTTTGGCTTTTCCGGTGAAAATTTTCCGAATTCGTTGATTGAATGAAATCTGGTGATGATTCATCTCTGCTGGTTCGACGTTATTTCTCTTCATTGTTTGATCGTTTCTACGGAAAAAAAATAGATTTGGATGTTTGGTGGCCATGGAAGATCGAAATACCTATGCGGAAAGTTTGAGTTGCTTGGTTAGAGCAACCACATCAGCATATTTACAATATTATCTAAATTTAACACAAAAACCACACTTTATTAGTGTTGCCTATCCAATTTTACAATATAAAAAAATTGAGGCTATCAATTATCACTCTCTATTTTTATTTTAATATTACAATTAATATTTTGATTACATATTTTCATTGTTTTTGGGTTCACATAAAACAAGTTTATTCAATAGATAGATCTACATGATGTAATTTTTTTTTAACTAGTGTCTTTGCTAGTTATAAATAGATATTATTTTATAACATATTAAATTTAGCTAGTGCATAGGTAGCAGAATACTCAGGGTTTGTTTGAGTGTCATGCTAGTTATATTTACTTAAAATTAAACTTTAGGCTAGCTATTTAATTTTATGATACTAATTAAAAATAGTGAGTATTAGTATGCTAGCTAAAAATAAATAGGAAGATGCATTAGTTAAACATATAAAGTATTATTATATACATATTTATCTCTCCCTCTACTAAATTCTTCTCTGTCTTTTCAAATAATGCATATATCATTTAATTGAAATAGATAGCATTGAAGATAACCTAATATTTTGAAAAAATGTAAATTGAATAGGTAAAAGTAATAAAATGGATTTTTGTTGATAAAAATAGCTAACAAAATATAAAGTCTAATGTGGTTGCTCTTAACATGATAAGAATCGTAGCATGAAAGTAAAAGAAAGAGAAAAAAATTAGGGCCAGTGATGTATAGTTTGCAGTAATATATAAAGTATGGATTCAAATTAATAAATAATAACAAAAGGTGATACAATATAAATGGCCTTAATAAATTTAGAGATTTTATCCTATGGTCGTTATGACCCTCAATTTCTGATTTGAAGTGATCCATAATACACATGAACAATATTGCAAAAATTAGCGACGAAGAAGCTTAATTAATAGTCACCCAACTCAATCCCGTATCGCTCTACTTTGGTAGTAAATGCTGGTCGAAAAATGTTTCGTTCAAATAATTAAATTGATTCATCGATATGCCATGTAACCACTACAAAATAATGTTTGATTTAGTGAGAGTCAAAAGCTGTCACAAGACTGTCGTTAATTTAAAAAGTTGTCACAAATCTGTCGCAAATTGACTAAACTGTCACAAAGCCGTCACAAAAACTGTCGCTAATAAGCTCGTAACAAAAAATACCGTCACTAATCCCGTCGCTATTTGGGTATTTTTTTGTAGTGAACACACAGTAAGTAGATTGCTAAAACTTTGATAAGCTTAAAAGTAATATTGTAACCTTTTAAATATTTAGTTGACTTAGTTCTAATACAATGCCACAATGTTATTATTTGTAACGACAAAATTGCACATGGAGATTTCGAAAAATTAGTGACGACTAGTTTTTTTTTGGGATAAACAACCTTCCAATTTATACCAAAATATAGTTATCTATGGAACAAGCCTCCATATATATGGTGTCACAGTAAAGATTCCGACAACAAAACTCGGAATGTTGAACATATTACACCAAGTAAACAAATTAAGTTCACTTAACTCGATTCTCGCGTAACGTTAGAAGTAAATGTTGGCCAAAAATACTTTGTCGAAATATTAAGAATGACTCAACCAGCCGATTTTGGTTGCCGTTATGCAATTAAGTCTGCATGGTCTTTAATAAAATATTCCATTTCGTCGAGCTTGGGAAACCACCATATTTAGCATTATCAATGAAAGTGTAAAAACCAATAAAACCGTAAAAGATCGTACGTTTTGCCGTGACCAGCTTATATCATCATTCTTCACACTTGATATGACGTAATTGACAAGATCATTATTCATAATACAATAAAATTGAAAGAAAAACAATTAAGTCATCTTTTAATTGAAATTCTAATATATTTTTTCCATGCTTAGACTTAAGATAATTAACTTAATATGGTAAGTTAATTTCAAGAAATTTCCTAGATAATGTTGCAATTATAATATTCATGGCCTCTGCCAAAATATTTATAGAAAAACAAGGCTAATTAATTCTTATGACATCGCTTTAGTCAATTTTCAATTAAGAAAATTCAATTCGAAAATATTTATAGAAATTCAATTAGTTTTATTCTTCTTTCATGCATTTTTGGCATGCTAATTTAACAATTTTTTTATAAAATTCACTCTATATTACTAGGTCAGATATGGAAACAGTATCATATGATTATTTACTTAATTAATTAAATAGATTAAAGCGTCAGATTAGAGTAGATAACAAATAAGTTTCCCCTCACCTCTTATTTACTATATAAACAACCATTCTAATTTGTATTCCTCATAAAATCTCAATAAATAAACCATATGTTTTCTTAAATCACCTAAACATATGATCACTAGTTAGTTGTACAATTTTCTTACGATTTTCGTACGATTTTCATATAATTCCACTGCCGCACCGATATTCGAGCTTCAAATAGTCATACTACCGATTTTTCTCTGCAATGCATTATCATCTACAATCAGAATCTTTTTCTCACTCAAAACATCATCATTAATCGGGACTTTGGGATCTAAAATATCTTTTCCCTCGGAGTTGGACACGGGAAGAATATCCCACATCATTTCTTGCAAATTTAGAATCATAAGGTAAATCGTGTTGATTTTTTGCTTTTTCTCCTTTTGGAGCCTCAAGAAATACAATAAATTGAGGATGAAACTTGCCTCGTAATGTTTGATTTAGTGAGAGTTAAAAACTGTCACAAGCCTATCGCTAATTTAAAAAGCTGTCACAAATCTGTCGCAAATTGACTAAACTGTCACAAAACCGTCACAAAAACCGTCGCTAATAAGCTCGTAACAAAAAATACCGTCACTAATCCCGTCGCTATTTGGGTATTTTTTTTGTAGTGATACCATGTGAGAAGGATCTAGCTCATACCCTCCGACTTGGACTAATTATATTTTGACATGTATGAACTAGAAAATTAGTATAGTTAAGCTTATTTTATGCTATAATTTATTATCAAATATTACAAATCAAATCTTTTTCACTATCAAAATTACATAATGGTCATAAATAAGTAAGTGAACATGAGACAATTTGTATAAATTATCTATCATGACTTGAAATATATATTACCCAAAAATTTGACTGAATAAATAGCAAATAATTTATATCTATGTTTTTTTTTTTTGTTATATATGATTATTTCTTTGTATATTTTCATATTATATTTGAGTATAACAAATATTTTAGCTTTTACTATTGATTTAAAAACATAGGTTGGAAGTATTCTTTTCTATGATTTTTTAAAATTCATTCGAGACATGTATCTTTAAAATAATAAAAATAACATCACTACAAACAAAATGAGTAAGTATTATTGAATTCATAGAGAAGTTGTACGAGACTAAAATAAATCAACAATTATTCAAAAGAATTGATATACACTATCTTTAAGTAAAATAATTGACACATGATATTTTTTTTGATAAAATCTTGAGTTTGAACTTTGGCAATATAATGGAAGTATAGCAAATATATATGTATATATATTTACTTAAATGTTCTCATTTATAATAACGTGTTCTTATAAAATATGAAACTCAAAAATTTATTTTAAGATCAATTTCAAATATATTTGTTAAAAATCTTGCGTCAAACTTGGTATGCTAATTAAAATACTGCACAAATAATGCACAAATATATATTTGTGATTAGTAGTAGTATGTAATTTTGATAGTAAAAATGATTTGATTTGTAATATTTGGTAATAAATTATAGTGTGAAATAAGTTTAAGTATACTAATTTTCTCAATGGTATGAGTTCAAATATTCTACCCCCTATTCTCTACCCCTTTCCGTCCCCCTTGCTTATTTTATCCAAAAAAAATTTCTAAAAAACCTGAAAAAAATTATACAATTACTATAATACATGTATCAATACATTCCAATAATTATTTTTTTTTAAAAATCCACACAAAATTTATGGTATATGTAAAAATTTAATTGGTTCGTAGGAGGTAGATGTAGATGATGCAAGTTTCATCCATAATTAAATTGAATAGTCGATGGATGAACACAAAATCCTTATTATTTAATATTTTATTTCCTATTAAATGAGTATAAGATTTGAATCATCCGGAATTTTGACTACGAGTGGAATAAAATATTTACTTTTAATCTAATACATTCTCTACTAATCTTACTGGAAAGGAATTTGGTTTGTTAAATCTTATCTAATAACTAATCAAATAAAAAAGTAAATTTTCTATGGTTGAAGAGCACCATATATATTATTGGTTAAAAAAAAGGTTTGAATATTCAAAGTTCTATTCTGAAAACCATAGCAAGAACTTTGATTGCAATAAGAATGGAAATAAGAATATTTTTTCCTTCTTAAATTAGTCTAATAACTAATTAATCATATAATCTAGCTAGAAAACATATATGCCCCCGGACTCGTAAAACCCCAATCACGCGAAATATTCGAGAACCTTGAAAGGCTTGGATATATTCGAGTGAGTTAAAATAAGTTTATTTTCATCATCCCACTGAAATTTCCATAACGAGAAAAAGCAAAACAAAAGATGTGCCAGTTTTATCTTCCGGTTCTAGATTTTCAAGATATGATGAGGGTCATCCCTTGTTCAAGGGGAAAGAGATTTCGATTCCCAAATTCCCGATTTATGATGAAAAATTGACTGAGAAGAAGATTTTGGTAGTGGATAATAATGCTTCAGAGAAAAGTCGCTAGTATGGCTATTTTGAAGCTCAGTGTGATTGCGAAATTATGTGATAATGACGAATGCGTTTTAAAACTAGTGAGAAGATGGTTAAGTGATAGAAGAAAACAGGTTCTACCACCTCCTTATGACTATATATATCTTCATGGATTGTGAGGTAAAATCGCATTTTCGTCTTTTATAAATTTGCCTTTCCAAAATTAGTTAGTACTAGTACGTACTTAACTGAACAGGTTTAGATACGACATTATATATCTTCCAAAGATGGATTATAGTTACTAAACTATGCTATCAACCGATCATCATATGAAGCACTAGAACTTGCATCTCATGATGGAAAGCTATTAAATCGATTTGATTCTTTTTCATATGCCATACCATGAAATGTTGTTACTTAGTTTTTATATTGAAACGAGCTTACTGCATGCGACTACAAACAATGGTATTTTGAGTTTGAATGACCTGGACAAAATAATTAGTAACTATCCAGTACACAATTCGAAAACTATGCATAATTTTGATACCGCATAGGAAAATCTAGACAAAGCCATACTATTCTTTAAATCCTGATGCATAAGTATATATGATGCTGATAGAAAGGAAAATGTTTATTGTTCGGATATATTTTGTTCTCTGATTAATTTGTGCAGATGCTAGTGATGGATAAATTTGAAGCGGCGAGAATGATAAGAACAGAAGAAGGGCGTTACGAGCGTTTTCTACCTATCATAGCATTGACAACACATACAACTGGAGAGGAAGCAAATCGAATGAGGGAAATATGCATGGGATAGATTTTTTCTTGACTAAACCATTGAACAAGGAATAAGGATAAGCTAATACAACTTAAATTACGCTTTTAAACTACTAGTAATTAAGACACTAGGTGTATATATGTGACTAGGTTTTTTTGGTGATTCATTGAATTGAAAGAAAATGATGATGATTCGTCTCTGGTTTGACGTTTGAGTTTTTTTCTTCATTGAGTTGCTCTGTGTACCATGATAAGAATGGTAACAATTAGGGCTGGGTTCGGTCCGGTTCGGTTTTTGGCAAAACCGAAACCGAAATCGAGCAGATTTTTCAGTTTGGTTTTGGTCTTTTTATTTTTTGGACCGAACCGGTCCGGTTTCGGGTTTTTTCGGTTTGGTTTTATTGTAAACCGAAACAGACCCGAAAAAGTTTCGGTCTTTTTCGGTTCGGTTATCAGTTCGGTTCGGGTTTTTTCGGGTTTTCAACCCCGCCCTAGTAACAATGAGAATTAAAGAGAAATATAAAACAATAAAGACCAATAATTTTGTTAATATTCCAATTACAACAGTCACGTACATATATAACCTACAATAGCATATATACATATAAGGTGGGAATCAAATAACATAAATTGATATAAACGACTTTAACAAATACTGTATATAGAGATTTTATTCTATGGTCATTAATTACAGTGCAGAAAATCGACGAAGAAGCTTAAAAATATTAAGAGTCACCTAACTCAACCGGCATCGCATGATTTTGGAAGTAAATGGTCGTCGTAAAATGCTTCGTTCAAATAATCAAAACGATTCATCGGTAATTAGAAGTAAATGTTGGTAAAAAAAAGGCTTATGTTGAAAATACTTAGAAGGACAACGCCCGGTTTTGGTTGTCGGTATATATGCAACTTCGACACGTCTTTAATTAGTAAAATCTTCCCATTTAGCCGAGCTTGTGAAACGCCATATTTAGCATTATAATCAAAGTGTAATAACCGGTAATTATAAGATCTTAACAACTTTTTGTCGTGACCAAACTTATAGCATCACTCATCACACTTGATATGATTCGTATGAAGTGTTATTGACAGGATAATAATTCATAACATCAATAAAATAGAAGGAATAACAATCAAGTAATTCTCTTTTAATTGAATTATAATACATTTTTTCCATGCTTAGACTTACGAAGTTACGATAACCTAATATGGTAATTAAGTTTCTATAGGACTTACAAAATAATGTTGCAATTATATATACTATAATAATTCGTGGTCTCTGGCCAAAACATTAACTTTCCTTATAGAGATTTGGTATTGTAATAATTAAAAAGGAAATATAACAATCATGTCAAAACTCATATACCTTCGTTTTTCAAGGTTATAAGACAAGAGTTAATTACAGTACATGTATTTGTGTGTTTATATATTTGTTGCCAATATTTTGTTTCTTTATAGTTCGATGAATGATCACGTTTATTGTTTGTTTTATCATATTAAGAACTTTTAATGCTTGTATACTTATATATATATATATATGTTTATTATTTTTTAATTGGCTTTTTCTCTTACATCCTCGACATGGTACTATAATAGAAATGTGTTTAAGAAAATAATTCCGTAAAATATATCCGTACATCCGTATGTGACTATTTCATATATACGTACATCCGTATGACATATATCCGTAACGTGTCACTACATCTGCATGCATGTCGTGTATCCGTACAATAAATTCCAAAAGCATATTTTTAGCCTTTTACAAACACGACTGAACGTGAGTAATAATTCTCATAATCTTGATTCCAGTGAGTATTATAATCCTAAAAATAGTTAAAATAAAACATTGATACGTAGTCGTAGACAATGTTTCCCTGGTATATAAGAATTAAAAACCAACGAAACAATAGACACGACTTAAGCAAAATAAAATGAAAAAAGAGAGACTAATATTCCTTATGAAATCATGATTTCAGTTGATCTTCAATTAAAAAAATTTAATTCGAAAATATGTATAGAAATTCAAACAGCTTAATTCTTCTTTCACAATATTTGACCACGCTTTTCATACAATATTCTTGGCATGCTAATTTTTCTATTTTTAGTTAAATGGAATTTTCTATAGAAGAAACTCGTAATGCTGCCAAATAATTCATTGTATATTAATTGCAAGGTCAGATGTGGAAACAGTATATATCATATATACGATTAGTTAAACAAATATTAACATATATAGTAAGTTAAGACATGACTAATTAACAAACAAAGTTAATCTATGTCTTTTTTTATTTCAGTTCCTAGCTATATATATTATGGGACTATATATCGGAGATATCATGTCTTTTCTGGAAATTAAATTATATTTAGTAATAATAACCACATCAGTGTTAGTTGAACTCTGATTTTGAAATCTTTCTATTAATGTTAAATTTGTTTAGGTGTACATAAGTTAATGTTTTACTGCTATTAATAATAAATGACAAGATTTGATATTGCTTTTTTATTACTAAATCATGGACTTGGAAGATTCTATATAATCTCGAGTTGATCGAATTTCTAATCAAACAGTTTTTCTCCAACTATAATCTCGAAATACCAAGACTTTCTTATTATTTTTTCTTGTGAGTTTAGAAATAATAGCCTTCTTAGCTAGTTGAAATCGTCGATAAGTTTCAATGACGTCCGCAAAACTGAAGACAGCGTTACCTTTCTTCTTCATACTTCTGGTATTTTTTAAACACAGAATAATTACCTATTGTTTTGGATAATTAAGTTTCAAAATATGTACTAAACGATCATTTTTCCTTAATTGTTTGATAATACGAAATCATCTATTAAGTTGTATACTTGTTCATGAGTTGATGATATCATTTCTTCTTACAGAAACATTGTGCATTTACCACATTATTATTTCTAACCTTCAGAGTTGTAAATTTGATTTTATCTCACTTTGCTAGTCATGAAAGCAACAATACTTGAATGATTTTTTATTCAATTCTCAAGATCTTACCAGTAGTTTTATAAACTTGGGAGAGCGCCTATATAGTCCAGACCTTAATCTATACAATTTAGTTTTATTTTGACGATGTTTTTTTAAGGGTAAACGAACCGTGTATTAATAAATAAGAAGGTACGAGCTACAAAAAAAATGATTACAAGAGCTTACATGATAGGTTAGGAAACCTAATCGCCAATAAAGTTTGGGCTATGTTTCCGATGTCTACAAATAAAACTACCTCTATGATTATGATCAGTAACATTACACAACTTGTTCATGCTATTAATTACATAAAACTCAATCATTTTAAAAACTTGTCCGGGAATAGACGTCTTTCCCTCGTAAATTCTAGCATTGCGTTCCCGCTACAAACTATATTTTCGTAATATAGTTAATGCTATGTTTTCAAGATTACCGTGATATTATTAATAATATATTTTCATGTTCCTTTAAACTTTATAGTCTGATGGTAGTAAGTTCTTCTAAATTCAATTTTGCAGGCTTTTGCAATACTGTTAACATCAAGTTTTATGCTCCCATATTGGATCATCAAATTGAAAGGAACCGAAAAACAAACGGAGTCGATTTCTCGTAATGAGAACCACCAAATAATCTCCGAAATCAGGAAAAGAGCGGAACTATTATCCACAATGAATACATCTACATTGAAACTGGCAAAAATTCTTAATTCATCGTTGCATGGAGTGAATGTCTCATTCCACACCATTCAAGATCATGTACATTTTCTCAAATCAGCTATCTTGCATCACACATTGTATATTTTGTTTTGAACTAAATATAAACTTCATTATTAAACATAATCTAAACTAATTAGGAATTATTTTGGGAGAATACATAAAAAAAAACACTTAATTTACAAAAGCCCACATTCTCAATTCTTTTTTAAGATTAGATACATCATACATATCAACATAACATTAGTGAGAATCAAAATTAAAAATAAAGAGTAAAAAGAAGTAGTATAATTGAGCATCTATACCTAAGTTTAAAATATATTTTAATCAATGATTATTTGAATACATCACCAATTATGTGCTAAATAATCATTTTTCGAACTACTTTTCAGGTGAGTCCTATACTTTTTCAAGCCATATCAACAATCCCAATGGTGTCACAAATTTCATATACTGGAGTGGATAGTTTATTCTTTTCATACCAATACAAAGATGGTCATCTATTAGCAATGTATACCAATTCTTCACAATTTAAAAACATTAGATTTACTCAGCAAGTAAATCCCGACAACGGAATATTATACGGGGAACCAACTATCCTACCTGTTATGGCAGTCCAGCATTTTCCCTTCAACCAAACTGCTGACCTGGGAGGAAAAGGGTTTGTCACCATAGTTTTCGCGGTGAAAACCGTGGCGGAATTTTTTTCCGGAATGGAATTGTACGGTGGGTACTTGTGCTTGGCTTCAAGAGAAGGGATCGTGATATATGAAGGAGCTCCCGAAACTTGTAATCTTAAATGTGATGGCAAAATGTCAAGTGGGCTTACGGTGAATATTCAAGGCAGTGATTATCACGTTTCTTGTTCAGTTCTCAATATCTTAGGGGTGCAATCTGTATACAAGTTGGCTTTACCTTTGAAGGAAAAATTCCATGAAAGAGACGCGAAAACTGCGTTGACTCTAGTAATCTTGACAATTATTGTTTCCATAATATCTGTTTTTGTTTTTGCTTCCATGATCTTTATATATTCAAGAAGAGATATGTACCTACGCTCGATGCTTATACAACAAATGGAAATAATTCAAGAAGCAAAGACAAAGGACTCGAACAAAAGCATTGCGTTTGCTAGCGCAAGCCACGATATACGAGGTTCGCTAGCTGGCATTACTGGTTTGGCGGAGATAAGCCAAGAATTGGTTGATCCTGATTCGGCGTTGGGAACCAATTTAAAACAAATCCAAGACTGCACAAAGTACCTCATGGGTAATTTCCTTTTCGGTTTTCGCATCATATGTTTGATAAATCTAGATTCTCATTTTCATCCTTCTACTAGTAAAATATTAACATGTCGGCTGCAGCTATGTTATATACCCTTTCTATATAGATTTTGCCATTTTAATACTTTTGAAATCTACTTTTACCTAGCTCCAAAATAAGTATGTACATTGTTTTTTCCCCTTTAACTAGTTTTCATATCAAAAATATAGAAGTTTACTTTTGTACCAACTGGATACAAACATATGAGCTCATGAGTTAGTACATATTAATTAAATCAAATTTGGCAACACTGTAAAGTAATAGTACATGATATGGTTTATTGAAATAAAATGCAGGTATTTTGAATACAATTCTTGACAACAGCAAGATAGAGGCTGGGAAAATGCCACTAGATGAAGTAGATTTTGACATGGCTCAACTAATCGAAGATGTGGTTGATTTGTATCATCCTATAGGATCGAAAAAAGGAGTAGACCTAATATTAGATCCTTGCGATGGCTCTATTTTCAGAAAATATTCGATGGTAAAAGGAGACCAAACTAAACTCAGACAAATACTATCCAATATAGTTAGCAACGCTGTCAAGTGTACAAATGAAGGACATGTGGTACTTCGTGGTTGGGCTAAAAAACCAAGCTTGAATACTCCTCCGTTCTCTTCTATTCAACAAAGAAAATCATTTGGTTTTAGTTCATGCTTCTTTCCAAGGAAAAACGAGGAAATCTATGATGAGAAGAATGAATCTAGGTTCATGATTCGAGATAACCCGAACATAGTAGAATTTATTTTTGAAGTGGACGACACCGGTGTAGGGATCCCTAAAGAGAAACAAAAATCTATTTTCGAAAACTACGTTCAGGTCAAAAAGAAGGACCAGCTTGAAGGCACTGGATTGGGGCTCGGTATTGTTCAATCTCTGGTATGTTGTATTAGAAATTTATTTATGGTCTTTAGGCTTGTATATTTAGCAATTGATCTTGTCAATTATATCATCATGTAGTTATTTAGGATTATACCAGTGAGGATGTATGTAGAAACTACTTCAAGAAACTCTAGCTCGTTCAACTTCCCAAACACATTTTCTTCATTTTTCCCATTCCATTATGCCATATTCGTTTTTGAAATAACATGATTTTATTTGTACTTACGCAGGTCAGATTAATGGGTGGTGACATAAAAATCAAAGACAAGAAAGTTGGTGAGAGAGGCACATGTTTTAGGTTAAACATATTTTTGGCGAAAAGTGAAAGCGATCTCAACAATGAAACCAGTAGAGAAACTGAATTAGAATCGCAAGGGAAATACTCATCTTGCGATTCATCTAGTAATTCAGGTTCCCGCCCAAGCGTTTTGAGCCCAAAGCAAGAACGTTCACGTGTTGTGCTATTTATGCAAGGTGAAAAACGACGAAAAGTTACCCGAAAGTACATGGAGAGGTTGGGTATAGAAGTGTCAATTGTGAACGAATGGCATCAACTCTCTTATAAACTAAAGAAAATCAAGTCAGATATGACTCGTCGCAAGTATTCCACTTCCTCAATATCTGATTTAAGTTTAAGCAGTGAAAACAAAAGCATTCCTCTGAGTAGCATGGACGGGGAGGATGAGATGCCACATTACTGGTATAGAAGGGATAAAGCAAAAAATGTTCCAAACTTTGTATTAATTATAATTGACACAAGTGGTGGCCCGTTTATAGAATTTAGCAAGGCGGTGGCTGAGTTTAGAAACGGGCTTCAAAACACTTGTTGTCGAATTATTTGGGTAGATAAACCCGGAGCTCAAAATATGATGAACTCAAAAGGGCTCGATGAAGATAAACTGCCTTCAACCGACTCAATAATATCTAAGCCTTTCCATGGCTCTCGACTGTTTCGTGTGATTGGTCTTTTACCGGAGTTTGGAGGTATATTTTCTAGCTAAATAATCTTATTGTTGTTCTTACTATTATTAGACAAAATTAAGGAAAATTTTGGTTGCCGTTCTTACTATTATTTCTCTGGATAGAACTAAATATCAAAGTCTTCCTTTACCTATCTTGTATAGTGGTGCTTTTCGTTTCAGTTACAGTCGAAACTTTACGTCTTTATTTGGTCAGTTATTAGCTGAGATTCTAAAAACAAAATTCCTTGCAAGTAGATTAGTATAGATTAATAAGTAAAAAATTATTTCCCTCTCTGATTTGCTCCACATTAGTCTAAATTCTTACTGACTCAGTTTTATGTTCATTCCATTATAAAATAGAATAATGAAAAATAATAATGAATAATTAGGATTTTATGGTCATCGATTCAGTATTTCAAAATTTCCATTTCTACAGGTTCCAAAAGGAGAAAAAGCGAAAAACAAGAGGTGCCAAATCTACCTTCCGATCCTAGGCTTATGAAAAAAGGCGATGATCTTCCCGTGTCGAAGGGGAAAGAGATAGCAAGTCCTGTATTCCCGACCAATGATGAAATCTTGGGCGGGAAGAAGATACTAATAGTGGATGATAATGTCGTCCAAAGGAAAATCGGTAGCATGGTTACTTTAAAGCTTGGTGCCATAGTAGAATTATGTGAAAATGGCGATGAGGCTGTAAAACTAGTGCGGAAATGTTTAATCGACAGAAGTAGACACAGGGCTTCTACCACCTCACTTCCTTATGACTATATTTTCATGGACTGTGAGGTAAATCACTTTTTCGTCTTTTACAAATTTAACTTTCCAAAAATAGTTAGTATTAGTACTTAATTGCAAACAGATTTAGGTACGGTATTATATAGCTTCTAAAGATGGATTATAGTTACTAAATATGTTAACAACCAATCATCATATGAAAGCACGAGAACTTACATCTCATGATGGAAAGCTACCAAATCGATCCGATTCTTTTTCAAATGCATACCATTAAATAGTTTACTACTATTTGTTTTTTATATGGAAACCAGCTTATGGCGATTGTGAACCATGGTATTTTCAGTTTGAATTTGAACAAATTAATAACTATGCAATACACATTTTGAAAACTATGTCTTATTTTGATAGCGCTAAGGAAAATCCTAGACAGATCCATACTATAGTCTTTAGTTCCCGGCGCATTAGTATACTATATATGATGCTGATAGAAGGAAAATGCATATTGTTTTGATATACTTTGTTTTTATATTGATTTGTACAGATGCCAGTGATGGATGGATTTGAAGCGACGAGGATGATACGAGCAGAAGAAGGGCTTTATGAGGGTGTTCACATACCTATCATAGCATTGACTGCACATACAAATGGAGAGGAAACAAACCGAATGAGGGAAAATGGAATTGACTTTTTCTTGACTAAACCATTGAACAAGGATAAGCTAATGCAAGTTAAATTACGCTTCGATACAACCAGTAATTAAGAAATGAGACGTGTTACTATTAAATGAATCATGATATGAGACGTTGGGGGTTGTGTTGTTGTGTCAGCTTTTGTCAAAATAAGTGTGGGCGTTTGTTGTGTTTTTGAATGATCGAATTTGAATTTGAATGATCGACTATCAGAAAAGATATTTGTATTTTTGTGAGGTGAATGATGACTATATATTAAATGAAGTTTAAGTTTAATTGTAACTTGTAATTGTATTTCTTGCTAAAGAGGTTTCATTACATCAACTTGAGAAGTAAAAACTGTAAATTTCTACTGTATGAGAATTGGTTCTAGGTTGATATGTAGGATGACTTGCTCTTCCTTTTTATACTGAGACTCACAGTTGGGTCGATTTAATCGTATACCCTATGAGATTCTACAGATGCCATATATATATATATATATATAAAGCATAAAGGTCCAAAAAAACCCTGTATCTGGAAAACCAGGAATTTGCTACACATCATTGTAAGATAGACAAAAAGAGACTTGTGTCGAGACTTGAGACCATGACCCCCAAGGATTGTTAAACAGTCAGAGAAATTGCACATTTATATTATTTATGTCTAAAATTGCTTGATAATTATGTTTTTGTTATCGGTAATAGACAGGAAGTTTCACCTTTGGTATTCTTCTTCTTCTTCTTGAATTCATTCGTCTTCATTGGCCCATGTTTGTACATTCAATTAATTCTATATATACAAGCTACTTAAAAGTTAAAAGTATTGTTCTACCAAGTTGAATTGGACAGTTTATGCATTTTTTCAATCTTATCTATTTACTCTTTCTATCGAACAACACTTACACATCCGGCTCAATGGGATCACAATTAGTGATGTCAAACGAATCCGGTTTTGGAAATCCGACTCGTAACAGATAGCCTAGTGGATCCATACAAGGTAACAGAAAAAAACAAAACAATTCAGGTTTTCCAATTAAAGTTGCTTGATGTTTTGTAAGCAGTTGTATTTATTGTGTAATTTTCATTGGTTTAAGGTTTTTTTATTCAAATGTGTCGTTCGTTTAGTTTCTCTTTACTTTGTTTTCATGATTCTATTATTACTTTTAGTTGAAGAGTTTAGAAAAAGTATAGAACATGCTAATAATAGTTAGGGTTCTTTAAAAGTAATTATATACTGGCATAAATCACCGATAATCTTGTTACCGAAATATCGTTCCCTGGCCTTGTTATGGGTGTGTATATTGTATTTTTCTACCTTTTGAAAATGTCTTGATTAGTTGTAGTGTGTACCCCAGTGGTGTTTGGTGTTCCTTACTTCATGAGTGGATTTTTTGTTTTGCAGCTTCTTAAGCAGACCAACTGGATTTCTTTATGTTGAGAAAATAAGCTAAGTTTTTCTAATTAAAAGCCTTAAGCTTTTTCAGCGAAAGTTACAGTAAATTCACCAAGTCCAGTGTAACTTTTTGTGGGAAAAATATGAGCTTAGATTTTGCAAGTTAACTTTGGCCATGTATATATGTTTTGTTCAATCGGGTAAATATTGATATATGTAAGAATTAGGCGTAACAAAAGTGGAGGGTGTGTTTTGTACTGGAATTTCTAGCCAACCGAGGGTTAAATCCACATTCCGTCTTGGATTAGAAATGTATTCAGTTAATTTTTGAAGCAAGCAAAGGTCGTCTCTCAGAGCAGCTAGTTTGTATGGAAGAGGATAGCATGCGTATATTAAACGACTTCATTACCAAACATAATGTTCCAAAGGAATTCTCGTTGGAAGATGATGACAATGCGGATACCCAGGAGTGGGCCCCTCTCAAATCTAAGATGCAGCGGAAATAATTATACTTTTATTTTCCTAGCTATTAAGTGTCGGTTGCATGTCAAAATGTTCTTACATTTTCAGTCTAGGTTTGTAGCGGTTTAAATTGGATTCTTTTAAGGTGATATCAGATTTGGGATTCAGGTGATGGTTTCAAGGGGTTATATGAACTTTTGGTTGTATGTACATGGCCAATCCTGTGATACCTTTTCTTAACAATAATCAGTATGCTATTTAGAATTTTTCAAGAATATCATTACCAGCTCATAACAATCTTGTTTTGTTCTAATTTTTAGTTAAGTCATGTTCTTCCTGCTTTCTGTTTTTCAAACTGTTGAGATATCTATCAAAGATGTTCGTAATTGGGAACCGCTTCGAAGTAGCCTGTGTTATTATGATTCCACTAAAAAGTGCAGGGTTCTATGCCAAATATGATCTTTCTAAAAAATAAATAAAAATTAAAACATAATTCTTTGAGAAAAGACAAGGAAGAACAGCATATGGTTGTAAATACGATTTAGTGTAAAATTCAAGAATTTCGCATTCACTGTCCATAATCCACTTGAGAAACTTGTGATTCCTGTTCTCAAAATTGTATGTAGTGTGTGATTATGATATTCTCATTTAAAATGGTAAATACAGAAAGAGTATGATAAACAACACATGCTCTACTGCATGATAAACAACACAGGTTGGTTTTGGTACTATTTCGAATACGATAAATGAAAGAACAATAAAATAAAGAAGACAGGAACGCAATGGAAATAACGATTTTATTTCTCACAATTGGAATATAAATTACAATTCCTGACTCAACAAGTAAATAAAACTGCTGGACTGTTATAAAGAAACTGCCGGACTGGTTTAACACATAAACTGCCGGACTGGTTTTATATAAACTGCCGTACTGGTTTTAACAAACTGCCGGACTGGTTTTAAATAAAACTGCCGGACTGGTTTTAAATAAAAGAAACTGCCGGACTGGTTTTAACAAACTGCCGGACTGTTTTGTAATAAAAGAAACTGCCGGACTGGTTTTAACAAACTGCCGGACTGGTTTTAACAAATAAAAAACTGCCGGACTGGTTTTTAACAAATAAAAAACTGCCGGACTGTTTTTTGTAAATGCTGGAAATTACAGAACTGAAAAGTAAATTACATAATTGAAAGACTGAAAGTAAACAGTACTGAAAAGTAAATACAGAAAAGAAATAGTACAGAAAAGTAAATTACAGAAAAGAAATGGTACTGAAATGAAATATACAGAATGTAAAGGATTGAAAAATAAATAACAGAAATAAAGGAAAAATAAGAGGCAACTGCTGAGCAGTTTCCCTTAAACAATATTTCGCTCGTATGGAAACCGGCACCGAACCACAGGTCGAGCTGTTGGTGGTGCGGTTCTCTCTCTCTAAGTGTATGCTTATGCTGTGAGGTTGTGTGTATATTTTATACAAAACTCCCTATTCGGGTTTGGACCCAAGATCCAAGACCCGAGACATTCCCCAAGCCCAAGCCCAAGCCCGCGCCCGAGACCCGAGTTAGTTTAATAACTACATGGGTTGGTATAGTATATATATTGTAAAATTAACTCTTAATCTTCCAATATGGGATTATACTAAATGGTTTTCCTTTACCATTTCGGTTTTCCAGATTTGAGCTTTCGAGGCACCAACTTTGAAGCCACTTTGTATTCACACCCATTCTCCGAATAAGTCATGTGATATACCGTTACGAAGCTCGTCACACGGGATACTCAACCACGTTAAGTACGGTATAAACAACTCAGCGCTGTTATACGAAATAATGACTCGAAGTTGGTCCAGTGACCATTCGGAAACACCCATGTTTTCACATGTTTTTCCAACAAATACGATTTAGTGTAAAATTCAAGAATTTCGCATTCACTGTCCATAATCCACTTGAGAAACTTGTGATTCCTGTTCTCAAAATTGTATGTAGTGTGTGATTATGATATTCTCATTTAAAATGGTAAATACAGAAAGAGTATGATAAACAACACATGCTCTACTGCAAAATATCATAGCATTTCCAAAAACTTAAATGGCATACTATTTATTTACATCATAGCATTTCCAGTATGTATAATAGTAATAAAAACAAGACTAATTATCATTCCAGGATCATCGCCTTTTGATCCTTCTGGTCCGTGTGCCCAGGCTAGGGCTTGATCGGTCCAATAATTAATAGCCATTTGATCTTCACTAGCTTCAGTATGCTCCTTGGCAAATATACGGTATACCTACTCGATGATCACCAACTACTAGCATCATGGATAAGAAAACCATTCATAAATACTCCTAATTAACTGAATTGAGCACATATTTTTACAAGGTTAGTGAAATGGAGATATACAAACCTTTGTGTAAAAATTAGGGATTGATGAGTGGTTTGCAAATTTCATTGTCTCCTTTGCGGTAGGCATCACGAACATTACTATCAACGAGTCTGTTAAACGATTTCTGCTAAATGATTTATTGGAAAACACGGCTGACAGGTTCTCCCCAAGATAGAAAGATAATATGTCAAATATTAACATCTAGTCATAATTTTCACTTGCCTGATCATTCAAATTAAAGAGAAAATATGAGTTTGCGGCGCGGAACTATACAGGGGCTAGAGGGGTCACATGACCCCCCTCAATTTTGAGTTTTTGAAATTACTATTTTGCCCTTACTCTATATAATATTCAATAAAAATATAACTAAACGCTAGTGTTATTGCACAGAAAGGATAATAAAAGAAGGAAAAATAATGAAGGAGCTAATTTTGTATTTTATAACATCAATAGAAAATGTACACTACATACATAATTTTACAAACTCTTTTCATTTAGAGTTAATTATAGACGTGATCCTTTAAAATCATTGAAATACTATACGCCCCAGTAGTTTTGTTTTGTAAGATTAGTAGTCCTCTTACATGATAAAAACATAAAACAAGTTTATAAAATCTTAACTTTTAAAAATAAAATATAAGATTTACTCTTCTCACCGGTCTTCTCACTACTTTTAATTAATATCGCCTATATGTTTAGTGTTTTTGATAATAATTTATAAGAACCAGAAACAATAAATTCTAGATGTACAGTTAATATAATTAGCCTTATTTTCCAAAAACAACAAATCCAATCTTGATTTATAATAAATGGTTTTTTTTCCCAGTATTCTAATTTCAGATAAACTTTTACAGTTTCTTTTAAAAAAAACTCATAGAAAAATGTCCGAATCTAAACTTGATTATGTTTGATAACAACTTTTCTTACGGCCGGCGTGGTTTGATTTTGTATCCAAAATGCGACCTCCCTGGACAAAAGTCCTGGCTCCACAACTAGACTTTGCGCGGTCATAAATCTTCCCACGCTTATATGCTTCTCGTTGTGAAATCAGTTCACCGGTATAATCTCCAAGATAGTCATTTTTGTGGACTTGTAGTTTTCCATCATGAGAAGTAAGTTCTCGTACTTTAATATGACGATCGGTTATTAGCATATTTTAGTTACTATATAGTTTATATTTTAAAGATAATAAATATTACCCAACTGTTTTCGGAAAGCAAAATTTGTAAAAGACGCAAAAGCGATTTATCTCACAGTTCATGAAGATAAGACATAAGGGAGCGAGGTGGGTCGTATGTTTGCATATGTTACTTAAACATTTTCTAACTAGTTTTACAACTTATTCGCCATTTTTACATAATTCGACAATGGCACCAAAAAAGAACCCATGCTAACGATTTTCCTTTGCATGACATTATCATCAACGACCAAAATCTTCTTCAGCTTCTCAAGATTTCATCATTGGTCGGGAATATGGGGCTCGAGATCTCTCTCCCCTTCGACATGGGATGATCATCACCATTTTTAGTAAACCTAGAATCTGAAGGTAGATTTGGTACCTTTTGTTTTTTCTCCTTTTGGTACCTGTAGAAATACAAAATTTGAAATGCTCAATAGATGACCATAAAATCCTAATTATTCATTATTTTATTTTCGTTTCAGTTACCGTCGAATCTTTACGTGTTTATTTGTTAAGTTATCAAATGAGATTGTACGAACGAAATTCCTTTCTAGTAGATTAGTATAAATTGTTAAGTTAGAAAATATTTCCTTCTCTTGCGCTCCTCATTAGTCTAAATTCTTAATGCCTTAGTTTTATGTTTATGCCATTAGAAAATAGAATATTAAGTAATTAGAATTTTAGACAATTTCAAATTTTGTATTTCTCTAGGTTCCAAAACTAATAAAAGCAAAAAACAAGAGGTGCCAAATCTACCTTCAGATTCTAGATTTACGAAAAATGGTGATGATCATCCCGTGTCGAAGGGGAAAGAGATCTCAAGCCTCATATTCCCGATCAACGATAAAATCTTGAGCGGGAAGAAGATTTTGGTCGTTGTTGATAATGTCGTGCAAAGGAAAATCGGTAGCATGGCATGGCTTCTTTGAAGCTTGGTGCCATTGTCGAATTATGTGAAAATGGTGAAGAAGCTGTAAAACTAGTAAGGAAATGTTTAAGTGACAGAAGCAAAACATAGCGCTTCTACCACCTCACTCCCTTATGATTCATCTCTCGTTTGACGTTTAGTTTTTTTTCTTCAACGGTATGATCGCTTATATGGATGAATCTGTATTTGGATGTTTGATGGCCATGGAAAGATTAGCAATGCGTAAAGTTTGAGTTGCTCGGATACCATGACAAGGATTATAGCAGTGAGAATTAAGCAGAAAGATAAAAAATAAATAAAGAGCAATATGATTTTGTTACTGTTCCGATTACAAAGGTCACGTATATATATAGCATGCGGTAACGTATAAAGTGTGGATTCGAATAACAAAAATTGATCCAGTATAAATGGCCTTAACAAATTTAGAGATTTTATTCTATGGCCATTATGATCCTGATTTGAAGTGATCCGTAAAGTCAATCCCACCTCTCGTGACTTCGGATTTAAATGCTGGTCAAAAAACGCTTCGTTGAGATAATCAAAACGATTCATCGATAAGCCACATAACAGTAGATTGCTAAAACTTTGATATTAAATTCAATATTGTAACCTTTTAAATATATATCCAATTAGTTCTATACAATGCCACGCCATTATGATCCTGATTTGAAGTGATCCGTAAAGTCAATCCCACCTCTCGTGACTTCGGATTTAAATGCTGGTCAAAAAACGCTTCGTTGAGATAATCAAAACGATTCATCGATAAGCCACGTAACAGTAGATTGCTAAAACTTTGATATTAAATTCAATAATGTAACTGTTTAAATGTATATCCAATTAGTTCTATACAATGCCACGCCATTATGATCCTGATTTGAAGTGATCCGTAAAGTCAATCCCACCTCTCGTGACTTCGGATTTAAATGCTGGTCAAAAAACGCTTCGTTGAGATAATCAAAACGATTCATCGATAAGCCACGTAACAGTAGATTGCTAAAACTTTGATATTAAATTCAATATTGTAACCTTTTAAATATATATCCAATTAGTTCTATACAATGCCACAATGTCATTATATACTTATGACTGCAGAAACTAGCTTTTTCGTTTTTTGGTCTATATAAACAACCTTCCATCTTATCAAACTATCGAAGGCGGAATATAGTGGAATCCTAAACATATTACACTAAGTAAGCAAAAGTTCACCCAGCTCAATTCTCGCGTCACTTTAGAAGCTTGGTCAAAAAGGCTTTGTCGAAATATTTAGAACGACTCGCCCGTTTTGGTTGCCAGTATGCAACTTCTACATGTCTTTGATTTGTAAAATCTTCCCATTTACTGGAGCTTGTGAAACCACCATGTTTAGCAATATAATCAAAGTGCAATAACAGGTAAAAAGATCTTACGTATTTTTTGTATTGACCAACTTATACCATCACTCATCACACTTGATATGAAGTAATTGACAGAATCATAATTCATAGTAATATTAATAAAATAGAAGGAAAAACAATTAAGTTCTCTTGAAAATCGTTTTATAGATCAAATCAAATCTTATTTATAGTGAAAGCTTTTTCAATAAGTTCTCTTTTAATTGAAATTCTAATTATTATTTTCTTGCTTAGACTTACCATAACCTAGTATGGTATACAAATCAGTTTCTAGCTAGGAACTTTGCAATTATAATAATTCGTGACCTCTTTTAACTTACATCGTAGTGATTTGTATAATAATTAAAAGGAAATAAAACAATCATGTCAAAACCAGTGTTCTAAATGACATGCGTAGCTGTAAATTAGGATGCGCCTATACGGTAGGCGGGGTCTGTAAGCCTAAAAGAGTAGGAGGATTACAAATTAGGCGGCGTCTATGCGGTGATTGCATGTCAAAACCAGTGTTCTAAATGGCAGGCGTAGCTGTAAATTAGGTGGCGCTTATGCGGTAGGCGGAGTCTGTTAAGTCTAAAAGAATGGGTGGATTAATCGGATTACAAATTAGGCGGCGCCTATGCGGTGATTATGCGGATTAAGCGGATTAGACGGATTAAACATGGTAAAAATAGTAGTAATTCTCATAATTAATCTGGATTCCAGTGAGTATTGTAATCTTACAAATGGTTAATATAAAACATTGACATGTACATAGTGACAATGTTTTCCCAAGTATATAAGAATTAAGAACCAATGAAATAATAGACACGAGACTTTAAAAAAAGACAAAATTAATAAGACTAATTCTTATGACATAAGTTAAGAAAATTTAATTCTAAAATATGTATAGAAATTCAAATATTTTAATTATTCTTCCACATTTGACCACTCTTTTCATACATTTTTGGCATGCTAATTTTTCTATTTTTAGTTACTTGGAATTATATCTATCGAATTAAGAAAATAGTAAGGCTGCCAAAGAATTCATTGTATATTACAAGGTCAGACATAGAAACAGTATCATACGATTACTTAAATATTAATGTATATATACTAGTTAAGACATAACTAATAAAGTAACAAACTAAAGGAATATTAACAAAGTGATGATTTTATATTATAACTGATAAATTAAGTTAATATATATGTCTTTTTTTAACTTCAGTTGCCTTATGGGAGATGCATGCATGTCATGGCTTTTTTGGAAATTAAAATATATTTAGGAATAATAACCACAATAGTGATATATAGCAGAACTCTGATTTTGAAACAATATATAGAGCCATGGAAAGCTTGGATATTATCGAGTCGGTTAAATGCAGTTTATCATCATCGAGCCCTTTTGAGCTTATCATATTTTGATTTCCGGGTTTATCTACCCAAACGATTCGACAACAAGTGTTTCGAATACCTTTTCCAAATCCAGCCACCTGCCTTGCTAAATTCTATAAACGGACTCCCACTTGTGTCAATTATAATGAATACAAAATTCGGAACATTCTTCGATTTGTCCTTTCTATACAAGTAATGTGGCATCTCATCCTCCCCGTCCATGCTACGTACTGAGGGTGCTTTATTTTCACTGCTTAAACTTAAATCAGATCAATATTGAAGAAGTTGAATAATTGGGAGGAGTCCTATCGACTTGATTTTGTTTAGTTTATGAGAGAGTTGATGCCATTCATTCACAATTGACACTTCTATTCCCAACCTCTCCATGAACTTTCGGGTAACTTTTCGTCGTTTTTCACCTTGCATAAATAGCACAACACGTGAACGTTCTTGCTTTGGGCTCAAAACACTTGGGCGGGAACCCGAATTACTAGATGAATCGCAAGATGAGTATTTCCCTTGCGATTCTAAATCAGTTTCTCTACTAGTTTCATTGGTGAGATCACTTTCACTTTTCGTCAAGAATATGTTTAACCTAAAGCAAGTCCCTATCTCACCAACTTTCTTGTATTTGGCTTTTATAATATTAATACCTCCCATTAGTCTAACTTGCTCAGTTACAAATAAAAGCATGTTATTTAAAAAACGAAAATAGCATAATGGAACAAGAAAAATGACCAAATTCATATCAGATCCAAATCATCTAGGACCCTTGGTACAAACAACACTCCTAAGAAGCTAGTATATATAGAATTAATTGAATGCACAAAACATATCGACCAATGAAGACGGGAAAATAGCATGTTATTTTGCCCCCAGTGCTTTAAGAAACTCTCAGTCAATTTTCCGAACACATTTTGGTCATATTTCTCATTCCATTATGCTAATTTTGTTTTTGAAATAACCTGCTTTAATTTATTTGTAACTGAGCAAGTTAAATAATGGGAGGTATAATAAAAATCAAAGACAAGAAAGTTGGTGAGAGAGGCACTTGTTTTAGGTTAAACACATTCTTGATGAAAAGTGAAGACTATCTCACCAATGAAACTAGTAGAGAAACTAATTTAGAATCGCAAGAGAAAAACTTATCTTGCGATTCGTTCAGTAATACGGATTCCCGCTTAAGCGCTTTTAACCCAAAGCAAACGTTCACGTGTCATACTATTTATTCAAGGTGAAAAACGACGAAAAGTTTCCCGAAAGTTCATGGTAAGGTTGGGGGTAGAAGTATCAATTGTCAGTGAATGGCGCCAACTCTCTCATAAACTAAACAAAATCAAGTTAGGTATTACTCATCCCAAAGAATCAACTTCTTCAATATCCAATTTAAGTTTAAGCAGTGAAAATAAAAGCATTCCCCTGGGTAGCTTGGATGGGGAGGATGAGACGTCACATTATTTGTATAGATCATAAAGCGAAAAATGTTCCGAAGTTTGTATTGATTATAATTGACACAAGTGGAGGTCCGTTATAGAATTTAGCAAGGCAAGTGGCTGAATTTGAAAAGGTTTTCGAAACACTGGTTGTTGAATTGTTGGGTAGATAAACCCGAATCTCAAAATATGATGAACTCAGAAGGGCTCGATGAAGATAAACTAACTTTAACCGACTCGATAATGTACAAGCCTTTCCATGGCTCTCGATTGTTTCGTATGATTGGGCTTCTACCAGAGTTTGTGGGTATGTTTTCTAGCTAAATGATCTCATTAGTTATAAGACGAATTTAAGGAAAAAAATCTTATTGCCATCCTTCATGTATATTGTTTCCTAGCTAAGAACTTATATTGTTTTTCTAGATAGAACTCCTATTCCTTTACCTGTCATGTATAATGTGCTTTTCGTTTCAGTTACAGTCGAATCTTTACTTATATATGTTGTTTAGTTATTAGACGAAATTCTACGAACGAAATTTATTTCCAGTAGATTAGTATAAATTATTAAGGAAATATTTCCTTCTCTTCCGCTTCTTATTAGTCTAAATTTTTAAATGACTCAGTTTTATGTTCATTCCACTAGGAAATAGAATAATAAATAGTTAGGATTTTATATATAGTCATGGACTGAGTATTTCAAATTTGTATTTCTCCAGGTTCCAGAAGGAGAAAAAAAAAACTGACAAATCCACCTTCTGATTCTAGGTTTACGAAAAAATGGTGAGGATCATCCCGTGCCGAAGGGGAAAGAGATTTAGAGCCCCATATTCCCCATCAGTGATGATATCTTGAGCGGGAAGAAGATATTGGTAGCATGGCCACTTTGAAGCTTGGTGCGAAAATGGCGAATTAGCAGCTGTACGAAAAGTGAAGACATGTTTAAGTGACAGAAGCATATATAGGGCTTCTACCACCTCACTCCGACACTCCCTTATGACTATATCTTCATGGAAAGTGAGGCAAATCGCTTTTGCCTTTTTTACAATTTTAGCTTGCCGAAAATAGTTAGTACTAGTATATTACTCGACTCCGAAGTCCAAATAGGTTTAGGTGTGATATTATTAATCTTCTAAAGATGGACTAAAGTTACTAAAATATGCGGACAACCGATCATTGATATGAAAGCAGGAGAACTTTCATTTCATGCATGACAGAAAGTTACCAAATCGATCAGATACCTTTTCAAATGCATACCAGCTTACTGGATTGTGAATCATAATATTTTGAGTCTGAATTTGGACAAATTAGTAGGCAGCGTCTTTATGCAGTCAATGTTTTTTAAATCCAAGACGAGTCTCGTACTTTCAAAATCATATGAAAATTGTTTACTAAAACAGTAGGTATTGTATCTGAAAGTTTTACTTATGAAATTTGAAGAATACAGTCATCAACTTTTGGATGTCACCTGAAATTAAGTAAATAGAAAAAATTGATCTCATTGTTTTGGTGGCATATTTATCATGCATAATATTAATGCATAAAAATGGTATCCTTGTATTTTATGTGTTTAAAATCTTAATTCAGTTATACTGAGCCGAATGCTACTTCCTCAAATTGCAACTTTCAATGAACTACGAGATAATGTATCATAAAGTCCCTAGCCTAAACATGTAACTACGAGATAGCATAGGAAAATTAAAAAAAAAAGTTAACGAGTAGATTCTCGTCACTCCAAAACAGGAATTTGCTTTTCTAAAAACGATCGATCTGCTTTCCAAATAACGACTCTTCTTTCGAAAGTACGAGACTCGGGCTCGATTTACTAAACATTGACTCCATAAAGAGGCTACTAAATTAGTAACTATGCAATACACATTTTGAAAACTATGCCTAATTTCGATAGCGTGGACAGATGCCATTTAGTTCCCGACGCATTAGTATATAAGATGCTGATACAAGATAACAGTTTGTTTGATGTTTTGTAATTAAGCAGTTGTATTTATGGTTTAGTTTTCTTTAGTTTGTGCTTTAATAATTGGTTTAGGGTTTTGTTTGTTTAGTTTCTCTTTGATTTTGTTATCATGATTCTATTATCATAATTATACTTTTAGTTGAAGAGTTTAGAAAAAGTAGAGACGATACTACTAATAGTTAGGGTTCGTTAAAGACTTTTTATAAACTGGCATAACTCATCGATAATCATGTTATCTAATCCTTGTTATTAGGGTGTATAGTGTAATATTCTTCTACCTTTGAAAGTTTCTTACTTCATGAGTGGCGTGTTTGTTTGCAGCTTAAGGATACAAACTGGATTTATTTATGTTGAGAAAAAAAAGCTAGGTTTGTCTAGTTAAATGTCTTTAGCTTTTTCATGCAAAAATTACAGTAAACTCACCAAGTCCAGTCCAACTTTAGAAGGGGAAAATATGAGCTTAAATTCTGCAATAAAACATCTTTTGTTCAGTAAGGTAAATATTGATATATGAACGAATTAAACGTAACAAAATGGAGGATGGATTTTGTTCACATTCCGTTTTGAGTTAAATCCTCATTTCAATGGTAAAATTACAGCAAGAATACGATTAGCAACACATGCTCTACAATAAACTGCGAAATTGCAGTTAAAACTTAAAACATGCTCTATGGCATTTCCAGTATGTATAATAGTACTCCAATAAACTACTTATCAGCTTATATCGACTGTAGAAGCGGATTCATGATTATTCATGATAAGGGAATATAAGACTCTACATTGATTTCGTATTTACTAGTTAGTGTAGTACATGACTATATATTAAATAGATGAGTCGCCAGAAGGTGAACTGCGTGAGGACAAGGTGCAATTAGCTTCATCTGCTCTATCGCATATTCACATACATTGGCGACTTGGCGTATTTAACAATAAACTTGGAAAGCTAAGAAACTGCAGTCCTATTTCAGAAGTGTTTCCTTTGATGATACTAAAAGAAGCATAAGCTACAAACTAATAAGGAAGAATATGTACACATCAAAGAGGCAATTAAGACTCTCTAAGTCATGTTCACACCTGTTTTGTTCTAATCGGGATCAGTTAACTGACAAACTGAACAGCGAGAAAGAGAAATATCTCCTTCCGCTAGCAGATTTTCACACAGATTTACCCGTTTAATAAAGAAAATAAACAAGCTCTAGATACCACTCTCCTAATTCTAAGTTCTTATTCGTCCGATGAAGACAGTAAACTTAACTGGGCATAAGCTGTAAATTAGAGAGAACTGAATTTCATCTCTCTCATCTCTTATTATCAAGGTTTAACACATGCGCTCATACAGTCATACACAAGAGTTCGAGACTGTCCACATCGGTTCACAACCTTTTGATAGAATATCCACGCTGTTCGAGCTAAGATCAACTAAATTATTATAATTCTTTTTGCAGATGAGATGTTTAGATGGGGGTTAACGAGTGATAAAACATAGAATTTGTTCGGTTAAGTCGTGCTTCTCAACAATAAATATTTAGATGATGGACAGTGATAAACTGGATGAGATATTATCTTTCTTTATTGATCGAATAAATTACAATATGTTTTATTACAACAGTTTCTAATAGTCTAATCCTCGGTATAGATCTTCGGTTTTCGACTTGACTTTTATATGACATGTACTTTCTAGTGAGATAAACTCTGAAAATTCTCTCTACTGATATAACTTTTTCTGCTTAGAAGCCAGATGATCCTATTATACTGTTTTTTGAGTTTATTTATAAGGGTGCGTGCACCGCAGGATGTTGACAAGTGACGGATTTATTGCTAATTGGAGTTAGTCCAATAAATAATTACATTTCCTACTTTATGAAGGAAAGGTCTATCATGTCCTTGTACCAAATTATGCCTCTCATGTTTGATGTAATGGATTACCCATTAAAAATGTATAAGTCGGGTCTTTGCCGAATATCTCTAATCGGGTATTATTTTCATTTCATATCAATGAGTGCAACCATCTTCATCAAATAAAAGTCTTTTTTATTCGTTTCCTTACTACGAAAGATAAGTTGAAAAAAGAAGAAAAACAAAAGGAGAAGTTGAAAAACCGGAACCTTTATCCTAGTTCAGAATTCATTCCGGCAAAGGCAACAAAATAGAGAAAACAAACTACCAAAACTACAATATTATGTGTGTGGATATTTGTTAAGAGTGGTTTCGAGTCTTAATTATACACAGAAAAAGTTTACAAATATCAAATTATCAGCTTTTAGATTACTGGTTTAGTAAGTGAAAATATCAAATTTGAATTTGTAGTTTATGGATAAAAACAGAACTTCACTTCAATATTATTCCAAATCTTGTGGAAAGAGACCATAGTCACCCAATATCAAATAATAATAATAATCCAGTACAAATGTACCAAATAATAATCATGTACTTTAGATTCCCCAAATTACAGAAAATATAACATATGAATATGCAATGGTACAAGCATTATGAGTTATTCCTACAATAATATAGTCACATTTAATGTTACAACCATATATATAATGTACATTGTTATCACTTTACACCATATCCTGATATCCCATAGGATTATTAGATTATGGGTCCGTTTAGCATCAACTTTTTTT
The DNA here is from genome assembly GCA_963682055.1 of Primula veris. Taxonomy (NCBI): domain Eukaryota; kingdom Viridiplantae; phylum Streptophyta; class Magnoliopsida; order Ericales; family Primulaceae; genus Primula; species Primula veris. The sequence continues at coordinate 41,311,031 of OY821742.1, forward strand.
GGTTAAAAACCTGCTTTCAAAACGCAACTGTAAAAAATCTTGATCATAAAAGCTGGTTGGGTGCGTTTGGTAACAAATTTTTAAAAGTTCGCTTTACTAAGATTTGTGTTTGGTTTTAAATTTTAGCTTTTTGCAAATTCATTCGAAATGACCAAATTATCCTGCTATAAATACCATATTTCGTATCAATTTGCTATTTTTAACATAAACTATAGTTGTATTATCACAAACTTATTCATTCATTTTTTTTTTCTTAAACCGTGAAATTGTTGCCGGGAAAAGCTTAAAAAATCCAAAAAAAACATAGATTTTTTGCTTTTTAAGCTTTTCCTGCCTTTATACCCAAAATCTAGTTTTTTTAAAAGACATAAAAACTAACGTATCAAACACCCAATACTTTTTACATTACAAGAAAATAACAACATAACAACAACCGGTCTGTTATGATACGATTTATTGCATAAAATTCAGGTATAATATGAGGAAAAAAAGTTTATACCACAAGTATTCTGTATATGAGGCAAGAAATTATGGGAAGAGTGGGTGTTTGACAGTGAGACTTTTTCTACAAATCTTGTAAAAAAATACAAATCTTTTAAATAAAAAAAATGACAGAGAGACTTTTCTGTAATGCAGAGAAAAGCCAAGTCCTCTTTTTGTCTCTATTGGATTGTAGTGCACAGCAGTGATTGATCAAATCAATAACATTGATACTTATTAGCAAGTACACCATAAAATTACAAAAAAATATTTAAAATACTTACTATCTCTAATATTAAAATTGAAAGACTTATCATAACAGCAAATTAATATGGTTTGAGTCAAAATAAAATTACAAGTCAACAACTATAATTAGTGCTGGGTTCGCTCCGATCCGATTCGGTTTTTGACAAAACTGAAATCGAGCATATTTTTCGGTTCGGTTTTTTTCGGTTTTGGGCTTTTTATTTTTTGGACCGAACTGGACCGGTTTTTTCGGTCCAGTTTCGGTTTTTTTCGGTTTTATTTTTTATTTTTCGGGTTTTTTCGGTTTTTTTCGGTCTTTTTCGGTTCGGTTTTACTGAAAACCGAAACTGATCCAAAATTTTTTTGGTTTTTCGGTTCGGTTTTTTCGGTTCAGTTTTTTCGGTTTTTTACCCGGCCCTAACTATAATAACACTTGAACTAGATACATATGATATGAAACAAACAAATATGGTTTTGAGTTCAAATTTACACATCATTTGTTATAAATTAAGTTATATATTATTGTAAAATTGATGTGGCTGTTATGAATCTGGAGGTTATCCTGGTAGTTTGAGTAATCACGATTAAGCTCGTGTATTACTCATCATAGTCGTACCAAATCAACCTTTGTTAGGGTTAACAATGTTCTCTTAACGAGTTCTTCGACAAGTTCAACTTAATTATCACAAACAAAATAGTACTATGAGTTTGATCAGCCCAAATTATTCTGATGTTTAATTACTTTACCAACCCAAAATCGATGTAAAAAGTCTGATTTCCAATATATATAAAAAAAAACACTGTCTTGGTTAGTCCTATAATAGTAACTAAAGATGTAGATCATCATGAGTAACAATGGGCAGATCTCCATCTATCAGAAGTAAGAACAATCGATTAGATAACTACTACGTACAATACGGTAAATGATTGTCTCGACGTAGAATAATTGATCAATTTTGCGAATGTCTAACTGTAAAATATTACTGCCTGACCGAGACATGAATGGAAATGTTACTAACAAACTTTCTAAATCACATGTAGCCAACTCATAATTCTGTAAAACGGAATACTGCTCGCTTTGCCTAGACTGATTCGACACGATCGAAACCTTTGGTAAAAGTAGTCCTACTGGCTACTTCACCATAAACATGATTAATAAGACTAAATTCGATGGTTACTTAGTACCAACTATCATGCATCAAAACCTCAGCTCAACATATATATATATATATACAATCAGATTGTGACATACTAACAAACTAAGATGAACAGTTAAATAAGAAGCCAAAGTTCCCATCACTTCTATCATATTTTTAAAGTTTTTTTTAACTAACTCATTTAATTTCTTTGCTTGTGACAGTGGTCCCAAAAACTGAATTTTCAAAATGGTGTGCAGACATTGATTCGGGAAATTAAATGGGAAATAAAAGTGGGCCTTCTGCAAAATGATATTTTCATTCTAGTTATAGGAATAAAAACCACAAGACTATTAGAAAGTTGATAATAAATATTTGCACTGCAGTCTAGGGAAACACCACTATTCATATTTCATTCATTACTCAACTCAGGATTTTATTTCTTTCTATATACTAATGTAGTATTTTCTTATTGCTGCAGTGATTCAGCTCCTAAAAAGGTTTCAGTTATACTCTTGGCTCAAGAAACCATTACTGTTCATCCAAATTTATACTATTGTTACTATATAAATAAATGTAATGCATTCAAATGACAAGACATTTTCAATATGCAGTATATACATGGATAGTGTTTGTTTTTCTAATCTTTTAACCTTTTGTCTCCATATAGTGTTTGTAGAGCTTGGTTAATTAACTTAGAAAACTAGAGTTTTGTGAAACTAAAAGATAGTGAATCTAACTCCACTTTAATAAACTACAAGCTTTAAATTTCACTCCTAAGATGTTAAATTTAGCTTTCTTCTAAGCCTAAATTAGGTGAATTTTTTGTTTGAAAATTGCAGCCAAACCAAACTATACTCAAGCATCATCAACAAGTGACTTACATCATAGTATTATTTAAAATTTTAAAATATTATTAAATAGGATCTAGGAATTCCACGCATACTTTTTAACAAGACTCGAAACCTGTATCTAAGCTATTCCTTGTGGGTTCTCGTCCACCAGCTTATTCCTAATGAGTTGACTTACATCATAGTAAAATTCACTTTTCTTTTGCTCGGTAGTCATCCATGTGATGCACATGAGTGATATATCATAGTACATGAAACATAGTAGTAATTTAAAAGGTTTAAAAAAACAAAACAAGTGAGTTACATCATAATATTAAGATTCATTTTTCTTTTGCTTGGTAGTTATCTATATGATACATATGAGTGATATATCATGGTACATGAAACATGGTAGTAATTTGTTAAAAACAACAGTAGATAACCTCTGTAAAAGATATAAAAAGTTAAAGAAAAAAACAAAAGAAAAGAAACTAACAACTTCAATAGTAGCTGGACACAACAAGATTGAGAGGTACACCATTAAATGACAAGAGTTTTGTATGAGTTGTCAAATAATGAGAAAGATAACTTCTCATACTCAATTTTTACAGAAAAACAGAATCGCTTCTGATACAAGTTAAGTGGATAACTGAGAGAATCCCAATGAGTAGAGTAGCAGCTAAAGAAGTTCAGAGGCTCAATTTTGCATATTTCTTGAGATATCTAAATTAGTACACTATTCATATAGGCTTTCTCAATAAAGCCCTTTATAAACACCACAATCATTCATCAAAAGTCAGAACAAGTGTTCACTTTCTATCAATTACTATCAAAAACTCATAATCAGCATATCATTTGAGCTTGAAAGGATATGAGAGGGACTGTGGGAATTTGTTACTTTTTAATAGTTTTACAAATATTTGCCTGGGTTGGAGTTACTAGTAGGCTTTTGGCTCCTAATCATAATGATCATCATCATATTCCTCTATCAGGTTTGTTAACTTCTTCATTTTTCTTGGCACTATAAACTTATCCTTAAGCTATGCACTAATACATCCTTTCTCATTTTTTACTGAACAAATTACTCATAGATCCTGCTCTTGAATATTGATGTTGCCAACTTCATTTTTCATTTAGAAATTTCAATGTATTTTATTGATTTTCTATAGTCTAAGTAACACCAGTAAAAACATATATGCATTACTAATTAAAACAACGTGCTTAAAGTAAACATTCATACTAACTTAACATGTTTTTATCAGGCACAAAACACACAGCAAAGTCTCAGCAAGACAACTTGACCCCAACAGAGGTACTTCAATTCTACTTTCTGCTTCTTCTTTTTACAAAAAATTACATAATAAAAAGAACTAAATTCATCTAACAATGGTGTGATTTTTGTGTAGTTGAAGGATCAAATGAAACAAGAAGAGATGTACAAAGGGGTGAATAAGAGATTAGGCTCAAGCCCGCCAAGTTGTGAGCACAAATGCTATGGGTGTATGCCTTGTGAGCCCACTCAAGTCCCTACAGATACTAGCCGAGTCGGCCTTCAATACACTAACTACGAACCCGAGGGGTGGAAATGCAAATGCGGCCCTTCTTTTTACAGCCCTTGAGTCCCATGGCACAGAAAGAGTTAGTACAAGTTAACACAGAGTAACGTGTTCGTTTATCGTATTGAATGTGCGACTAGGATTGAGATTCGGTATTTATAGTAACGCTTTCTGTATTATTTCGACCCGACTATTAATATGGCAGGAAAAATATAGTTATTTATTTATTTATATTTAGAATGTAATGTATAGTAGTAATTAGCTACTACTTAACAATGAATCTATGATTTGTTCTTTTTGGTATTGATTGAGGTTCCATCTGTTGTACATACAGGACTTGAAGTCAAAATGTTAAATGAAATGTATGCTCTATCTATGTTTTTTTGTGCAAATATCTTTTCATTAGTGAAATTCATCAACTGCCACTGTATTAAAAAACAATAAGTTTTGAAAATGAACACACCTAAATAAGAGAGATTTAACTGTTATAGAGTAGATTTCAAAGAAGCACCAATACTGGACCCTATAACTGAATTGTTTGAAGACGGAAAAAATCAGTCGGTTACTTATACATAAATTAAGAAAATAGATCAGTGTTATGTAAGCAACGGATTTGCAGACTTAGATTGGAAGCTTAAACAATATATCGATAATGTACCGAAAAGATCACAACACTTGCATTAATATATATTTTCCTTCGAAATCAATAACGACATAAATTTGACTAAATAATCAAAATCGAAGGGGGGAAAACAGGCTGTTGACATATCAGGACCTTCCTCTCCCCAATATCAACACAACAAGAAAACAAATTATGTTATCAATTTTCCCTTATTAACCAAAAAAAATAAAAATTGGTTCTGCCGCTGGCCAAATTACTTACAATACATTATTGAGTAATCTGGTCCGACTTTCGCGCCCTACCCTCACTTGCTGCGTCTCATGAGTTTTTTTTATCTCGAACTAAACCCAATATTAAATCACTAGTTGAAAGTTCTTTCGATTTCTCCTTATTACCCCTTCCTCTCCCTCTTCGGCTCGGCTCATGCTCATTTATGTTTACATGAATTTCCTCTTCCGTTCTTTTCTCTTCCTCTAGTATAACCATCGATTTTTTACCCCTCCCTCTACCTCTACCTCTTCCTCTCCTGCTCGTTTTTTTCTCATTTGTGCTCATGAATTGTCCTTCATCTCCCACTTCTTTTTCTCCTTCTTCTTCTTCTCTTGATTCTATCTGTCTTTCTTCTGGTTGATCATGTACCTCAATTGGGGCACTGATGATAGGTTCGTATGCTAGAGCATAATGGTTATTGGGATTTAAAAGTAACTCCTTTTTGTCGCACAGTTTGCGTAGATATAGCTTTAACAACGCTGTGTGGTGAAATGGCAAGTCCGGATATTTGTTTTTAATGAAATTCGATATGAACTCTTCGCTTGATCCAGATTCTTTGTTTAATTCTCGAATTGCCTCGTGTATCATCTGTATGTAAGAAGTATTGTTAAAAACAAATCAATACCAGAATTTCTTCCTACAATATCTCTTAAAATATGAAACCAGTATACCAAATCATGGCAAGACTTAAGATTTCATCTGTATATATCATAACAGCTACTCTGTCACAATTTAATTTGTATAGCATGTGTCAAACCAAATTATGTCATAATGCTAAGTTTTTATTCTGCTAAAAACTGACTGGTTGTTCAAGCTTGAAACTTTCCACATTAAATACTTCGAAGCTTCATTCAAATAAAAGCTGATATTGTTACTTAATTTTCAGATAATCAGAAAATTCTCTGATTTAATTAATTACGAAATGGAAGTTAAATGCTGAAACCAATGTGCTCTATATATAGTCAAGGATAAGAGAAAAAGACTGCTACAGAAGAAAATAAAGAAGATAAAGAATACAAATGAAATCGATTAACCGAACAAAATACCAAAGAAGTGCGTTCCAAACAAATTACAGTAACAAACTAAAGTTGCAAGCAACTACAATTTACGCAGGGTTTTGAAATGTCAGAGATCATAAATCGTAGTTAGGATTTGTAACTCATAAATTGTGGTACAATTTTGAATCAGTAAAATCAACTTTATCAGTTTTGACTTGGTATCGATGCATAGATTAAATCTAGAATTAAATTTATCGGTCACCAGCAAACATAAACCCTATTTAATCATTCAAGACCATCTTCATAAGAATAGTTACGAATATTCAAGACCATCTTCGTATATATACACACACAAGATCATGTAAGAATTTCAAGTTTTCTTTGTAAAGGAACTAGATTTTATCCATGCCATTAGGAAGTGTCAAGTTAAATGCTAAAACTAATGTGCTTGATAAGTCAAGGAGAATAGTGAAAGACTGCTATAGAAGCAGATAAAGAATATGAATGAAATCGATCGATTAATAGAAAAAAACACTGTAGCAGTGTGCGGTTATAAACAAGGAATGTATATGATGCTCCATAGAACTCAGAAACCTCAAACCAAATTCTTAATTCATATGGCTGTTAAATTTTTCTTTGATTTCATGTGCATTAAGAGGGGTAAATGTTTTATTCTCACATAGATCATTAACTTGACAATCCAAAAACCAACCATAATAAAAATATGGTGATACAATTTTGAGTCAATATAAATCAGCTTTATCAGTTCTAATTCGGTATCAATGTATAGATTAAATCTAGTATCAAATTTATCGGCCGTTACGAGGAAACATAAACCCTATTTAATCATTCAAGACCATCTTCATGTATTTCATATTTTTACACACACAAGATCATGTAATATAAGAATATCAAGTTTTCTTTGTAAAGCAAGTAAGCCTTACCATTAGGAAGATAATCAATTAATATAACATACAAGAAACTAGTAAAAAGGATAGATAGATAGCTAGATAGATAATTGTTTCAATATTGTTTGTAGTGATTGATCATCTCCTTTTTTTCTTTTGACAGGTCCATCTTTTATTGAAACGATATATTCTTATCATGGAACAAGCCTTCATGAAATAGATTTAAGATGATAAACGGAGTGTGATCAAAATACAGCAGCAAAAACAACTACCGGTAAGCAAATACTAAGGCCTGTTTTGGACTGCAAAAGGAGGAAAAGCTAAGAATACGATTACTCTCATTTTCTTCTTATAACTCCCAACCTTGTATCACTCCTTATCTATCCATGAGAAAGGGGTGTACACGGTTCGGTTCGGCTCGGGTTTTGAGTATAATGCAAATCAAACCAATAAAAAACAATCGGTTCAGTTCGGTTTTGACTAAAAAAATCACCGGAACCGAACCGAACCAAACCAATCATAATCGGTTTGATTCGGTTTGAACTTTAACAAATAAAAAACACAATATTCAAAATTACACTAATTTCGTAAAATTTTTGCTTATATTTCATTTACAACTTTAAACCAAAAATCGAATAACAAGTACATTTACAAATAATTTAACAAAATATATTATTAATAAATACAAATAGCAAGTAAAACAGCATATCTCAACTTATTGATGTACATATATAAATAATTATATTATTTTATATATGAATAAAAATAATCGATTCGGTTTGGTTCGGTTTGAAAACCACTGAAACCGTTAACCGAACCGATTAAATCGGTTTATCAAATTTCAAACCAAACTGAACCGATTACTAATTGGTTTGGTTCGGTTTATGTACACCCCTTGATGAGATCATCTCTCTTATGGCATGTATAATATTTAGCTGCTTTATAAATAAAACTTGATATTCTCACATGATTTTATGTCAATACACATAATTTAACAGGGTTTATGTTTGCCCGCACGACCTATAAATTTGATTCTAGATATAATCTATACATTAGACACCAAATCAGAACTGATAAATTAAATTAAAAAAAATAGATAGATAAGTGAGAAAATATACAAAAAGATCAAGAAAGGTAATAACGGCGGCATAGCTAGGGAGATGATCGAGGCTTATGCTTTATGCAGACTGTCTGTGATTAATACAGACGGTAATAGTACAAATCACGTCACGTACTAAAAACTAAACCTACTAAAAACTCAAATAAATATATTGGAACCCTATTTAAGTCTATCCTAAATTTAAATATTAATTGAAAATAATTTTTTATTTTTTTTGTATTTTTAATAGATTGAGTTTTTATTACGTGCCGTGATTTGTAGACTTCCCCACTAATACAGCCGCCGTATGTATAATCACAGACGGTCTACATACAGTCGTCACCGATGATCAATTACTATCACATACAAAGAAACAAGTACAGAAGTCAGATAAATATACATACAAACACACGAGATCGTGTACGAATAGAAGAAAATAACCGGATATCAACAATTAGTCAGTTACTATTTGCAGAAAATTCAGCAACAGTATAGTAACAGTTATCAGCACTTAACAACAGAAATTGTTGATATACCGTTACTAAATTTCAGCAACAAGCCGTATAGTATCAGACAAACTGTAACTAAACTGTTGTTATATGAATATTTATTTTGTAAATATTTCCTTTGTAAAAGAACTAAATAATATACGTTCCGTTCGGGAGATGATCGATCAATTACAATCACATACAAAAAAACAATTAAAAAAGATAGATCGATACATGTGAGAAGATATATATATACAAAAAGATAAAGAAAGAATTATTAATTTTACAGCGGCGTAGGGAGGATGATCAGGAGTACGAGAGAGAATGTGAGACTTTGCGGCGATGTTCTCTACGATACTTTTTGTTTCGGCCACCGTAAGAGGACGTTTCAGGCGATCGACAGCTACCTTCATCACTTTCTCCGTGAAACTTTCTATGGCACGGCTTTGTTTGATCTCCATCGTTTCTTTTTTAGTCTTGTTTTTAGGGTTTAGTGGTTTGTTTTGTTGTGTTTTATTTGTGTGCGTGTGCATGAGCTGTTACTGTGTATCTTCCTTGGTTTTTTTAACCTTATATGGAAAAAAGCAAAACGAGATAATAACTGTTCACTATAAAACTGCGTCTAATTTTGATCGGTTTATTCTGACAATTTTGATACAAGTTATAAGTCGGTTAAAATTGCACGTAGTTTCGTAATTGATAATTAAAATGAGAAAGAATGGAGTATATGAGAATAGTTTTGTTGACCAAAAATATTTTTAATATAAGCCGTGGGGCATCAAAAATCAGTAGCGGGACAATATTTTTAATATAAGCTGTGGGGCATCGAAAATCGGTAGCGGGACAATATTTTTAATATATATATATATATATATATATATATATATATAATAAGTCAACAAAAGTCAAATAAGACTGTCCAATTTAGCCCTTTTTTTTCAAAAATACTCACACATATTAATTACAATAATATCATACTCCAATAAAAATATAAAAATTAAAAACTAATAAAACTATTTATCTCTTCTTAACAACCAAATATTATTTTAAATCTTAAACTATATTTTTTTTACTATCTACATATTTATATCATAACTATACCTATTTTCTATATTTTTATTACATTACGCGTTGCACACACAACACATGGGACACGATTACTAGTTTTTAATATAAGCTGTGGGGCATCGAAAATCAGTAGCGGGACAATATTTTTAATTTGTCCATTTTATCGACAAATTATTTAGTCCTCCCCGAGAACATTGGTCTTCTATATCATTTACGAGGCGATATGGATACAAATCTTCTACCTTCTATTCTTTAACTTTTTCCGTGTCATTTTGCTTATTTTCGCTCAAATTTTAAATTTTCACAACTTGTTTCATAAATTTATTAGATTTTATATTATATTGTATTCAAATTTTAAAACATTTGGACATAATATTGTTTTAGACAATTTTTTAAGATTTAATGTTTAATTTACATTAATTTATATATTTATTCAAAAATAAATTGTGTGTGGATTTTCTTTTTAAAATAATGATTGGAATGTATTGATACATGTGTTATAGTAATTATACAATTTTTTTTAAATTTTTTTAAATTTTTTTAAAATAAAATAAGTAAGAAAAAACGAATGCGGTTTAGAATTTGGACACACGTGACATGCGTAATAAACTTATATAGGGACAATAACACACCATTATTCTTATTTTATGTAGGGACCACTGATTTAAATAAACATAAATCATCAATGTAGATTTATTTTTTAAACCATTTACGGTAACTATAAGAATTAATTGTTGTATTTTATTTTATCTTATCTTAAAAAACAATAGGAATTTTTTTTTAAAACTCTCAATTTTTTTTTTTAAAAAACAATAGGAATAATGTTCAGGGAAGATTTTATTTTTACACTCTCAATTTTTATTATTTTTATTAAAGCAACATTTTCTTTAAATATATAGCAATTTGTAGTTAGGTTGTCTTGTTTAAAAAATGATAAATCTTCGTAAACTTTAATTAAGTTGTTTGGTTTCTCTTCTATAATTTTAGGAATCAAATAATAGTATGAGAGAAAAAAAGCAACTTTAAGGTTAAATAAAACTTGGTGAGTAGATCTTGATTTACAAAAATTAATTATGAATAAAAAAAAATCAATTCTAAATTTTTTCTTTGAATTTGATAACTTAAAGGGGCTATAATTAAGTAATTTCTGCTTTCAACCATCCTGTTTTAGTAACTTTCTTCACTTAAGATTTTTAGTATTTTTATTATCATTCAATTCCAAAATTTATACATTTACGTATCTATGCAATGTAACTAAATAAAATATTTATCAGATTTTGTTGAGACATGGAGTACTACTTACGAAATTTACAAGGCTTTGGTGTTTTATATTTTTCTAGCAGTCGAAATCCGTATTCCATGGGACGAGTTCGGTTGTGGTGATGAGTGTTTGTGATTGTGAGACAATCCGGGCTAATTTCAACGAGAATTAATTATATAAATTTGCTTTGGTGTTTTGATGATCAAAAACTCTTTGGCTGTGTTTGGAGGGTGGAAAAATGACTCGGAAAATGAAAATGATTTATAGGGAAATACTTTTTTTTTTTTTTTTTTTTTTTATGTTTGGGTACCACAGAAAACATGAGAAAAGAAAACCAGAGAAAATGCAAGAAAAAATTTGTATGTAAAATGAGGCCGGATTTTTTCACTTCAACTAAGGGTTCCGTCCTTGGTTGGATTATAACAAAAACAACGGTATACAAAAATGCAGGGTGACTCGGGCCCGGAATGTTCGGCCTCCCTGGCACATCTCATCCTTTTGCCTTGATAATATATAACTAAGTAATAAATAAGTAGTGTTGTTTTGGGCAATCTTACATTGGAAATGTGATTTGCATTTTTTTTTTTGTCTCCAAAGTTCTTCTTTTGCAAGTAATAAATCTGAAAAAGCACACATTTTGAGATAAAGACTGGGCAAATATTGACATTAAAAAACCTCGTCACTACCATGTTTATTTATGGTTGTGCATTTTGATAGCCAGTTAACAAACAGGCATGCAAATTAAAGTCTTGTTGGTAAATATTACTACTTCATAAAGCTGCTTTTTTACTCTCTTTTTTTGAACATAATGCACTCTTTTTTATTTGACTAATTAAGTCTCGTTATTTTATAGTCATGAGCTCATTGGTTAAAAAAAATGGCAAGAATCTTCAATAACAATAAAGTAGTTTTAAGCACACAGTTTCTTTTGGAACAAATGGGTTCATATATACTAGTAAGTTATAGTTGTTTATTCTATTTTTAAAAATTAACTTTGTCATTTTAGGTTCTTAATTAGAGCTATTTGAAGTTAGTATAATTTAGTCAGATACTTGAGACAAGAAAACATATGAATGTCACAATACTCGAAACCATTAACATTTATTCATTTGTCAACTAATTTTTTCATGATGATCACTAAATTATTGAGTCATATATATTTTTGTCAACTTATGACTTATACCAACCTACTTAATTTACAACATTACTAATAAGTTAAATTGAGTCAATATAAAAAAACGAAAGGTAGAAAAAATAAAAAATAAAATATAGAGACAAAAACAATTTGTTGGAATCATGATAAATGTATATTAATTCAATGAAAACCCCGTAAAAACCTCTTTATCTAATTAGAGGGAACGAGAGTTACATCATATACATAATTAATGATAATAAATCTCAAAGTTTATAACTTCTAAGCAAATATATTATATATACATCCACACAAATCTCAATTTATTTTTTACATTGTAGCTTTCTTCATGCTCCAAGCATTCAACTTCGAGATTTTAACACTGCCGGTTCCGTCATTGAAAGCGAATAATTTGGCCTTGTTACCAATAGCCAATTTCGGGTAAACTCTTGCAGTTATACAAACTTTCCCTTCTCCTCCGAAACTTTCAACTATCGAGTGATCAATCTGTATACATAAATTTATGTTAATTATATGTCGTTTAGTTTTTTCATTTAACTGAAAAATTAGACAAACTTATAAATAAATAAATGTAAAAAGAAAGAAAGAGAGATGGAATAATTACCAAGCTTCTAAGTGATAATGGTTCCTTGGCCGGGTTCACGTCCAAAAATGCTCCGTAAGTCGTTTTGTCAGTCCTCTTATTTAGTGAAGACCTAATATATTTACCAACGAAAGGTTAACTAAGGATTATAAATAATAAAGAAAACGAGGTCGAGTAAATTATTTTTTGAATGCAATGGATCTAGGAAAAGAAAACGGAGGAGGTTAACTAGAACTAGTTTGTTACGGTATAATTACAAAATATTATGATTTTTTGAATTAAATGTCGAATTGGCGCACTATTTTGTTTAATCCTAGATAAATTAGTTAAGGTACACAAATAATTTCTTAACCGGAATTTTCAAAGGCTTACTTGCTCTGGTCGCTACACATAAGCACGACATGTTTGTCAGCGGCTTTGAAGACTCTGAAAAAGATTGCAGTGTACTCTTTGTTGTTACTTGAAGCTAAAACCTTCAATCCAAATGGTCCGAGCCCACCCTTAACAGTTGCATCTTTTCGGCTACATAATTCTTGTGGGTTAGTCCAATCGGCCTTTAGTTTCTCTGCCTTATCTAAATCTAATCCCTCGAACGAAATCTCAACATCGGCCTGAAAATACATTACATTAGAAAATATAAGAATGCTGATAGACGCTATGTTGCTATTCTGACGTTAATGTAGTTGTAATTTGTTTATAAATTATCAACTTACTTGTGCAGCTGTAACATGTGAAATTTCTACTATTGAGCCACCCTTGAGCACTTTAGTAGGCAATTCAACTTTGTTAGATCTCAATTTTTCCAATTCATACACTGGCCATTGTACAAGTTGCTTTCCTGATTTGTCGAGGAAAACATTCCTTGGGATTGCCTGCAAAATTTATAACATTTTTTTTAGTTCAAATTGCAAGGTTACTGTAATTTTCTTTTGATGTATTCCGTAAGCATGTACAATATATATTAACGTTTTTGTATTCGTTACCTGAACTCCGGACCACCCTTGCTTGATATAGTCGTGTTTGGACAAAGATTCATTAATCCAACCCCATAATATCCTTCTGTTTTTGAAATCATCAAAAAAGGTCTTAGAGGCATAAAATTTTCCATAATCGTATTTTAATCCAGCGTCGCTATCCTCGGATCCTTTATCTGGAGTGTAGACATCCTTGTTTATGTTGTAAGTTCCGATCGTATAATAATCATGTTTAGTATCGTCTAAACTCAACTTAAGCACGTGTTTCACGCTGGAGCCAATTTTAGATGTATCAAGGCCAACTTGACCTTTTACTGAAACGGGATAAAAATCAGGACATTCCCACATCCCGGTCTTCTTAGCATAGTGCAAAGGTCTTTTAGCTTGTTTCCAGTGTACAAAATCTTTGCTTTTGTACAAGATAGCTAATCCGGTATGGTCTCTTTTGCTACCGATTATAATCCTCCATACCTTATCTGGGCCTAACCAAGCAGTGGTTGGGTCCCTAAACGAGCTAGCGTTTATTTGGTTCATCGTGGTGGGTGCCATCAAAGGATTCTTAGGGTTCTTTACCCATTCTAGCAAGTATGGATCGGATAAGTTTTTAGGCACGACTAGGTCTTGAACTTGTTGGTTTTGTGCGTTTATACCGGTATACAAAATGGCTGGTTTATACCCAGGGAGGAATGTTGTCGAACCCGACCAACAACCATTGATATCGCCTTTATCAGACGGGGAAACGGCAGCAGGGTGAGGAGTCCAGTTAACGAGATCCAATGAAGTTGAATGAGCCCATACGATGTTCCCCCAATCTGCACCGGAAGGGTTGTACTGGTAGAATAAGTGGTAAATTCCCTTGTACACCATTGGGCCTGTATTTTTAAAAAATGGATGCAGTGTTCATTAAATCAAAAGAGAAAGAAACTAAAAACACAAAGAAACACACTTATAATAAAAGGTGAAATAAAATAAGAAATACCATTAGGATCTTTAGATTCATAGAGACACCATTGTAGATTCCACCAGACCACCATGGCAAGCAAAGAAATTAAAACAAGATAAACAAAATTAGAGATTATAATAAAGAGGTCATATAATATAAAGAATAACATACAATCACAGAAATGGAAGAATTATTCTTATAGAGAATTATCAGCTACTTGTGACAGGAAAAATAATAAATTACATATTATGCATGCATGGCTCCTATTTTACGATATTCCATATTCAGTTCATTTAGCAAATACTTAACTATGTATATATCCTTAAGATTATTGCAGCCTTCTAATTTTTTTTACCCCAAAATAAATTTTTGAACATTATTTAATTAGATGAACAAACACTACAAAAAAGTATTCGGGTAGATTTATATACATGTAAAATAGTAAACAAATCGTTAGAAATTTTTGAAAATGGAATAGCTACATTTTCTACAAACAAAATTAGCAACATATCTTTTTTTTCTAGAAAAAAACATACCATTCATCCAATTCTTAGGAGGTTGGAAATGGAAAGCAGTTCTATAAGTCGGGTTTGGAGGGTTAGTTTTTTCGACATTTTCGTGATTAATTAGATGAATGTGGGATGCTTGAATAATTTGAATAACACCATGACCAATAATAATGGAGAAAAGTAGGGTTGTTAGGGGAGAGAAAGGGTTGGCCATGGTGTTTAGTAAAAGCCTCTTGAGATGTGAAGTTAAAGGTGCAAATGGTGTACTATTTATAATGACTTTTGGATTATAATTTTGGATCATAATTAATCCTCCATAGATAATGGGATATCCATTCAATTGACTGACTAATTAAAGGTTAAATCTAAAAATAAATATTTGTTTATGGTTTTAGATGAAAGGGGGAAAAATTGTCATTATAATGAAGGTCTAGTCATGGATTTCTAACTTTCTAACTTATCATTAAAGGTTAATCTAAAAAAATTATCATAAGCCTCCAAAGATAATGTATATACTGAACATGCCGAGCTTGGAACTCATGTCTTGAAAGTTAGGACGAGGAAGAGCCTTTGTTAAGATCTGCCGTTTGATGCCGAGTAGGAACATAGCTCAATTTGATAATTTTACTTTCAATCTTTTCACTGATGAAGTGTCGATCTATTTCGACATGTTTCGTTCTGTCATGGTGCACCGGATTCTTTGCTATACTTATAGCCAACTGACCGTCACATAACATATTAATAAGTCCATTTAGCTCTGCCTTGAGTTCCTGCAACAATTTTTTTAGCCAAATTCCTTCACAGATTCCATGCGCTAATGCTCGAAACTCGGACTCAGCACTACTTCGAGCAACGACTGATTGTTTCTTGCTTCACCATGTTACTAAATTTCCCCATACAAATGAACAATATCCGCATGTTGATCTTCGGACGGTAGGAGAACCAGCTCAATCCGCATCCGTGAACCCCTCAATTCCCCTGTCAAATGTCTTTCTGAAAAACAATCCTTTTCCAGGATTCTTCTTGAGGTATCTCAAAACTCTATACACAGCCTCCATGTGCTCCTCAAAAAGGATTGTTCATAAATCGGCTTATAACACTAACTGCGAAGCCAATGTCAGGTTGTGTGTGTGCCAGGTATATTAATTTCCCTACCAGACGTTGGTATCTTCCTTTATCTACTGCTACACCATCGTTTCTCGTTTCTAACTTGGTGTTCGGGTCCATAGGAGTGTCAACCGGCTTACACCCTAGCATGCCTGCTGTTTAACAACAAAGTGCTACTTTGTTGCCGAACACTACCTTTTCGGCAACAGATTTTTTTATCGTTGCACGACTTCGTTGCTAAAAATGCATTTTCTTGCGGTGCGTAAACGTGTAAATTGCAATTGATTGAAAAAATTGAGGACCAAATATATGTAAAAAAATAAAAAATGTTCTGAAATGTTTTAATCCGGGGTAAATTAGATGTGCAAATATCATTGCTATTGACAGTATGAAATTGATAAGTTTCAAAATCAAATTTAGCTAAAATCAAGTGTGGTGCAACTAAAAAACAAAATTCTTACATCTATAACATTATTTCGTGACTGAAAATGTGCCACAACATAAAAATTAGCAAAATTCAACCCCATTAATATTGCTTATGTGAAGGATGTATAGCTATTATGTAGATTAAATTGGATATCATGTTAAATTTATTTGTCTAAGAGCAAACGTCACAAACTAATAAAATCATAAATCATGTGCTTTTAGCCAAATTATATCTACCTAGTATCATTATTGGTGCTACATATTACTTGTAGTTTGTCAAATTTAACACATGTCACAGTGCCTATGTAAAATTGACTATTCCATTTTGCTAATTATACATTAATTAATGGCATGTTTTGCATCAACTTTTTTTTTTTTGTTAGTTTTTTTAGTTTTTTGATTTTAAAAAGTCACATCCGTTTGGTATTGTTGGCCCGTGTGGCTAAATCTTAGAGGGGGTGAATAAGGTTTTTGACGCTTTTCGCCTAATTAAACTTAATGGCAACTAACAACCCAACTTTTTGCAATTCTAAGTTTAAGCGTTTAATAACGTTAATGAAATGCTAGAAGTCCTAAACGCAAGCAAGAAAATAAGCAATAATATAAGTTGTAAAAAGTAAAAGTTTAGGAAAAGAAATTGACACCGCGATTTATAGAGGTTCGGTAAACGGCCTACGTCCTCTCCTCGGTACTACCGAGTATTTCACTAAAAATCTTCTTTCGGATATTACAAATGCTATCGAGCTCAATCAATCGATTGGCTCACCCTCTATCCGAGTTTCCTAATCTTGATACAAGTGCAAGCGAACACGTTTTACGAGTCAACGACTCCCCCTCAATCTATGAGTACCCAAGTATTTAACCTAGAACTTTTAACCAACACTTTGCCTTAAAAGCTTCTACCCAAACACTAACTCACAAATGAGCTTATAATATGCTCTTTACAATTTATTGAAATTGAAACAATATCCACAATTTGATTGCTTCTAAATAAGCTAATTTGTGGTTTTGATGATGTTTGATCTTTGTTTGAGCTCGAATTGCTTTTTCATCAATTTCCCTTTTTTTTGAATTATTTCACCAAAATTGTGATTTTTAGGGTTTTGATTTAGAGGGTTTGAAGAATGATGATTGTGTGTGAATGGATGATCTTTTGAGAGTGATTGTGGTGGTTTATATGGCCAGCAAAGTCTGTTTTTTGTATTATGACCGTTGGTAGTGGTTGAGGTTTTTATCCAGAGGGTTTTAAGCAATTTCCCAGAATAAACTGAAAAACTGTTTTTGAAATCTGCAGAAAACGATCGGCCGTTTTCTGCATTTCGATCGGTCGTTTTCAGAAAACGATCGGTCGTTTTCTGTAGTCGATCGATCGTTTTTATAACGATCTCTCTGAAAGAATTTGGACCAAAAACGATTGGTCGTTTTTGTCCAGACGATCGGTTGTTTCTTCAGTATTCCCGGTTTTCTCGTTAAACTTCGAAAGCCCGTAACTTATTCGTTTTAGCTCCGATTCTGGTTCCGCTTGAACCGTTGGCTTCGTTTTTCTGTGCTCTATCTTTCGGACGTTCTGAAATTTATATTTTCTACTTTTGGAAAAGACAAAGCGTTATATCATCGAAATAGAGAAATCGTAAAATCATTAAAAACATAATCAAAGTTATAATCAAAATCAATTATTGAACTCTAAGTTCAACAGGTATCACTTCTTTTTTTTTTTACCTTTTAAAAATCTAGATTTTGGAATAATATAACTAGAAAAGCTAAAAGCAAAAAAACCCACACATTTTAAAGATTTTTGTAGCTTTATCACCACCATTTTAAAAATTTAAATGAATATTAATCTTATATCAACTAAAATTTTATTCGTATACTTGACGTATTACTTGCTCGTTTAAATATGATATTTTAAAAATTTATTAAAAAAAATGTCTTATAAAGTTATTTTGATTGAAAAAGAAAAATTTTATTCGTTAATAACAAAAATCAATATGTTGGAAGTTATCTTTTTTAAGTTTTTGTCAAACACTCATGTATATTTTGAAAATCAAGTTTTTTTTCTACTGTTTTCGGAAAGCATCTTTTTGACTGAAAAAAGTGATAACAAATGGACCCTAAATGATGTATTATGAAATACTATTATCTAATCCTTAACACTCTTACATTTATCTCTCCTCTTTTAAATTATGATTATTGGTTTGGCTAAAGTGTTTATATTGTCGAGAACATATATAATCACATTGTTTTGGTAAAAGTCATTGAAAAAATGTTTCGAGCTATAATTTGTATTTAAGTTTTTTGTTTTTTCAACATCATTGATAGATTGCTAACATCCATTAATATTTCTTTGAAGTGAAATCAATATATATGATATTCAATTTTAACTTTTTTCAGTTGCTAACAATTACATCATTAAGTATTATTTTTGAACACTGAAATATTTTATGTTGTTGTTGTGATGTTATAATGGTTGTACCTAACTTCGCAACAGATTAATAACCGTTTACGTAACTGTTTGTGTTACTAATATTAGGGCTGAGAGAAACCGAACCAACTGTCTGTGTTACTAATATTAGGGCTGAGAGAAACCGAACCGGACCGACTAATATTAAGGCTGAGAAAAACCGAACCAGACCGATAAACGAACCGAAAAACCGAAAAAAATTCAAGTCGGTTTCGGTTTTCAATAAAACCGAATCGAAAAAGACAGAAAAAAACCAAAAACAAACGAAAAATAACCGAAAAACCGAAACTGGACCGAAAAAAAGGGACCGCTTTAGTCCAAAAAAATAAAAAGACCGAAACCGAAAAATATGCTCGGTTTTGATTTCGGTTTTGCCAAAAACGAATCTAACCGGACCGAACACGGCCCTAACTAATATAGTCACAAAGTCAAAATATTTAAGATAATGTCACATTGTTATTATTATTGTTTTATTAGAACCTCATATACTTTTTCCGCTTTCTTTATTTGAATCTCAGCTGTGGGATCTAATGAGAGATTTCCATCTAACGGCCCTCATTTGAAATTAATCATGTGACATAGTGAAGTGAAGTGAGTAACCCTACTGTAAAATTATAATTTAAGATCCGTTATCGACTTAAAATACAACACATATTAATGAAAAAAAAAAAAATTAAAATTAATTCAAAATTAAAACTAAAAAATTCTATTAGTTGACACACTTTTTATTCAGTAACGTCGCTATATTTTATTTGACTATTCAATAAAATAAAACCTCAAATGTAATATTTATGGAACACTGGTTGAGACTACCGTAAACTTAAATATTAATTAAAAATATTTAAAATTTTAATGATTTTAATATATTTTATTTGACAATTCAACAAAATAAAAACTCAAATATAATATTATAGAACCATATTTGAGACTACCCTAAACTTAAATATTAATTAAAAATATTAAATATATGGCCGAATAACATACTTTTAAATTTCGAGGGTGAAGATAAAATTCTAAATTTACATTAAAAACTGGTGTATTAAGAGTCTGTTTGAGTCTATATGCCTCATTAGTATTATTATTTTTTATTATAGTGTACTGGATTTATATTAATGTTTGTCTAATGAAGTAGTGAAGGTGAAATATATATATATATATATATTAAAAGTAGTAAAATATTAATGAGTAAATTGGATACGATAATAACAGATAAAAATAAACATACAGTATGACTTTCTCATTAATGTCGAATTTTTATAGATTTATTTGCAACCACGTTCTACAATTATGTCAATTCCATTTCACCTACTTACTTTTATTAATAATATCTACTCTTACTTTTATCATTTTAGTCTTCTACATTAATAAATGAATATATGACATGATTGGCAAACACGTATTTATAAAGATCCTTGTCACTTTTAATATATATATATTACTTAATTTTTAGTATATATATTCACACAAAAAAAACTTCAAAATTGTATCAGTGCTATCCAGCTTTTAAAACAATAATTAAACATGTTCAGAAACATCACAGTATGGGAGATTTTTGCTATTTACAACATTAACCAAAACTTTGTCAACCAAACAATTATATACATTGCATTATATAGAGAATTCAAACTATAGTAAAATTTAAAGACTATACCAAAAAAAATCTACTGAAATAATCTTCCAAACAAATGGTGTACAGTATAACTGTATTGCACATTACAAAATAATGTTTGATTTAATGAGAGTCAAAAGTTGTCACAAACATGTCGTTAATTTAAAAAGCTGTCACAAATCTGTCGCAAATTGACTAAACTGTCACAAAACCGTCACAAAATCCGTCGCTAATAAGCTCGTAACAAAAAATATCATCACTAATCTCGTCGGTATTTAAGTATTTTTTTATAGTGGCAGGATATAACTGAAAACTGTAACCAATAAGTTATAACAAGTATAGACTAAGAAGAAACAAATCAAATTGAAACAATGTAAATTCAATTTTATTTTTGGACTATGATACAAATAACGTGATACTTGAACTTGCAGTCTAGAGGTAATTATAATTTATAATACCTCCGTTCTCAATTAATTATCATTTACGAAATTACATGCAATTTTGATCGGCTTATAACATGTATTAAAATTATCGAAATGGAAAAATTCAAAACTAAATCATATAATTTAATGTTTGAACTATATGATTAAATTTTAAAACTTTTTTTTCTAACAATTTTTATACAATTAATTGGGAACGAAGAAGGGAGTAATGCTATTCAAATAACTTGTTGAGTGTATCTTCCATTATAAAGCAAACGATTATTTCTATTTTACTTAAAATGAACAATATTGAGTTGAAAAGTATTGCCCTAAATATTTCTTTTTTGGGGGAAAAACAAAGCAATGAAAGTTAGCTAAAAGTAATTAAAGGTACACGAACATTTGTCAACAATGCATTCGTAGTTTCTTAATTAAATGTACGGCCACTACAAAATAATGTTTGATTTAGTGAGAGTTAAAAGCTGTCACAAGTCTCTCGCTAATTTAAAAAGCTGTCACAAATCGATCGCAAATTGACTAAACTGTCACAAAGCCGTCACAAAAACCGTCGCTAATAAGCTAGTAACAAAAAATACCGTAACTAATCCCGTTCCTATTTGAGTATTTTTTTATAGTGACGAACATGTACAAAAAACCGAAACTAATTTTTTTAGCAATAAAGAAACAAAAAAAAAACACGCAAACTAAATAACAAGAAACCGGGAGAGCTAATCCGAAAACAAAAAACAAGAAATACGGGTCACGACATGTCGGTTTCAATAACAAATGTCACTTCCAACTTCTAAGTACAATTTTTTATGTTCCTTTTTTTTTAAAATAAGGATCTATATTCATCCATAACTGATCAACTATAAAAATAAAAACAAATAAAAAAAACTCATTTGTAATATTCTAACTCGAAAAAGACTCCAAACTAGCAAGGTTTAAACCCGATAAATCGAACAATATATTTCCGGTCCAAGTAAATGAGTATCCAACTTATTTTATTAAATTTCAAACTTAAAAGAACCATACAATTATAAAAAAAATGATGTTGATTTATTAATTATGTGCATCCATGGTACAAACTTTTTTTTTTTTTTTTTTGCTTTTTTAGTCTTTTTATTTTAAAATGCCACATGCGTTTGGTATCGCTAATTTTTTTAGCTTTTAAAAATTCAGATTTTGAAAAAATATAACTAGAAAATCTAAAAGCAAAAAAGACACACATTTTGGAGATTTTGATAGTTTTCTCACCGCCATTTTAATAATTTAAACGAATATTGATCTTATCTCAACTAAAATTTTATTCGTATACTTAACGTATTACTTGCTCGTTTAACTATGATATTTTAAAATTTCATCAAAAAAATGTCTTATAAAGTTATTTTGACCGAAAATCCAAAAGATTATTAGCCAATAACATAAATCAATACGTCGAAAGTCAGCTTTTTTAACTTTTTACCAAACGCTCGTTTATATTATGAAAATCAAACATTTTTACTACTGTTTTCTGAAAGCAGCTTATTTACGGACTATAATTTTTGTTTACCAATAAAAATAAACAATAAAAATTTAAGTAATAAAAAAAGAATAAAAAAATAAATAAATAAAATGATATATAAAAATAGGTTTGAGGGAGAGGGTGTATGGGATGACCGTACAAATTTGTGAATTTTTGTAAACTTTTTCCCATTTTTTTTTCCCACACTCTCTCTCTCTTAAACCTATATATATACATATGTGTTTTTATTTATATATTATTATATTTATATATATATATATATACACACATTTTGTGATCTCTGATCTCATTTTCGTTCAGGTTACCTCTTTCTCTCTCCTCAATTTTATTTAAACGTGTGGCATTTTGCTTTTTTTTTTATATATATTTTTAAAAAAAAAATGGTTTTTTGTTTTGTTTTGTAGATGGTTGTTATTTTGTCAATTTGGGTATGTTTATTTACTAGGGGAGAAATTGTAATGCATGAAATGTATGGTTTTCGTGATTTGTTTCGTGTTCATTATTAGTTGGTTAAAAATTGAATCTTTTGGGTTAATAGTGATTATTTTAGGCTTGTTTGGTATTAAGTTTTTTGAAATACACATTATTTAGAATTTGCATTTTCTTGGTTTGTTAAAAAAATTGAATCTTTTGGGTTAATTGTGAATTTAGTTACTGAATATAACAAATGACACCACCTTTGGCATAAATTGAATTTAATTGTTTGAGAAATAACTAAGTTAATTTTAATTTATTTTTTTTAAAAAGTAAATATTACCATGAGTGGGGTTTTAGGTTGGTTGGTTTTTTTTTTTAATTAATTAATAATTTTATGGCAAGTTGGTAGTATAAATTAAAGATTCAAATTTTTACTTTCAACTTAGATCCATTTTAATCTGAATAATTGTGATACTTTTTTGACTTTGTCAATTGCAATAACTGTCAGAAATTAAATAAATATGGTAACACATTACTTCAGCATTTGCATTAATTGATTTATTTTAGGGATGTTATTAGACTATTCTTAAAAATTAAGAATTAAGTAAAACTTTATTTTCTCTTCTATCCTATTTGTTTTGTTACTCTATTTTTCAATCTACGAATTTAGATATCGTATTCCACAATTTAAGAATGGATGTTTTGGCAAAAAAGATTCAATATTTGATATAGTTTAATTTGCGTTTTATCCCTAAGGTTATGTCCGATGCATAATCTCCTCTTTTTTTTTATCGCAAATTAGCTTCATTTCATCCCTTTTTAGTTAGTAATTACTAATTAGTATGCAGGACGATATAAACGACATCTTGTGTTAGACACAGGGGTGAATGCAAGAGATCATATGCCATTGCCCTAGTTCTTTTCTAGGGAGTTAAATATAAGAGAGAGAGAATGGCAAAGGGCAGAATAAGAGCAAAGCTCCGAAGGAGCAGTTTATACACATTTGGTTGTCTTAGGCCTAACGAGGCTAAAAAAGAGGAACCACATCAGTTCGAAGGTCCTGGTTACTCTCGTATTGTATATTGCAATGAGCCAGATCAGCATAAAAAGAAACCTCTAAAGTACTGCACTAACTATATATCAACAACAAAGTACAACATATTAACGTTTCTTCCTAAGGCCATCTTTGAGCAATTTCGCCGCGTTGCCAATATATATTTCCTACTTGCTGCACTTCTCTCTCTAACAAAGGTCGCCCCGTTCTCGGCTGTGAGTATGATTGCTCCTTTAACCTTTGTGGTTGGGCTTAGTATGGCAAAAGAAGGTATGGAAGATTGGCGGAGATTTATTCAGGATATGAAGGTTAATATGCGTAAAGCCAATGTTCATAGAGGGGGTGGGAAGTTTAGTTCTAAACCATGGATGAAAATGCGAGTTGGGAATGTGGTGAAAGTGGAGAAAGATAAGTTTTTTCCAGCTGATTTGCTTTTATTGTCGTCGAGCTATGAGGATGGGATTTGTTACGTAGAGACAATGAATCTAGATGGTGAAACTAACTTAAAGGTTAAGAGGGCTATGGAGGTGACGTTACCATTTGACGAGGATGAAACTTTCAAAGACTTTACGGGTAGAATAAGATGCGAAGATCCAAATCCAAACCTTTATAATTTCGTCGGTAATTTGGAATATGATCGCCAGCTCTATCCTTTAGATCCTAGTCAGATCTTATTAAGGGATTCAAAACTTAGAAACACAGCTTATATCTATGGAGTTGTGATATTCACCGGTTTTGATTGCAAAGTGATGCAAAATGCAACAAAATCTCCCTCCAAAAGGAGCAGAATCGAAAAACAAATGGACAAAATTATTTATATACTCTTCGTGCTCCTTCTATTGACATCGCTTATAAGCTCAATGGGTTTTGCTGTGAGGACTCAGTTTGAGATGCCAAATTGGTGGTATCTAAAACCAGATGATCAACCAGGTTTATACGATCCAAACAAGCCTGGCTTATCTGGATTATACCATTTGGTCACCGCACTAATACTCTATGGGTATCTGATCCCTATCTCTCTGTATGTATCTATTGAAGTGGTGAAGGTTTTGCAAGCGATGTTTATCAACAACGATGTGCATATGTACGACGAAGATATGGGAATTCCAGCTCAAGCACGAACATCGAATTTAAACGAGGAGTTAGGGATGGTCGACACTATTTTATCTGACAAAACAGGAACCTTAACATGTAACCAAATGGACTTTTTAAAATGTTCAATTGCTGGTAGAGCATATGGTACACGTCCTAGCGAAGTTGAGCTTGCGTCTGAGAGAAAAATGGCTAGTGAATTAAATCGGCAAGATACGGAATTAATGAGTCCATACGCAAGAAATTCAGAAATAATGAGTCCGTATGCAAGAAATTCGGAAATAATGAGTCCATATGCAACAAATTCGGAAATTGAGCTTGAAACTGTTGTTACGAGTAAAGATGGGAAATGTCAGAAAACTCAGATAAAAGGGTTTGGTTTTGAGGATAGTCGATTAATGGACGGAAACTGGACAGAACAGCCAAACCCGGAAGTTATTTTGTTATTTTTCCGGATTTTAGCTCTGTGTCACACTGCAATCCCGGATGTAAATGAAGAGACAGGTGGCATAACTGACCCAATTATTTTTACTTACCCCATATATGCAATATCTAAAAAAAAAATTACTTACCCAATGTCTTATCAACCCCCCAAAAAAACAGGTGTCATAACGTATGAAGCCGAGTCTCCAGATGAAGGAGCCTTTCTTGTTGCCGCTAGAGAATTTGGGTTTGAATTTTGTAGAAGGACTCAATCCAGTATATTTGTTCGTGAATCATATTCCTCTTTCGAAGAACCAATTGAAAGGTTGATAAAGTTCTTTTCTGGGCCTTGCCTCTGGTTCCTCTAGTTCCTTTCTGTGGGGAAATTACAGCTGTATAAGCAATTAAATCACCAGATTTTATTTTGTATACCAACCTACAAAAATTTGCCATTAGTACTCCTGTTGTAACAACCATTAGAAGAACAACCA
The DNA here is from genome assembly GCA_963682055.1 of Primula veris. Classification (NCBI taxonomy): domain Eukaryota; kingdom Viridiplantae; phylum Streptophyta; class Magnoliopsida; order Ericales; family Primulaceae; genus Primula; species Primula veris. The sequence goes on from OY821742.1 coordinate 41,337,182, forward strand.
TTCAGTTCACCATATAGGAAAACAATCAACCTATAAATTTTCTTTGATTTGGTACATAGTGTACAAAATTCGTTAAAAATGTGGCGTTATTGTATTAATTGCTGTATTTTGTTGGTTGGTGTACAATATCATAATCTGGTAATACATCAGTATACAGTAATGAACTCTTTTCTGGTTGTAGATTCTTATGTATCTTCCTTAAGTTTCCAGGGAATTCAAAATTCTCAATCTCTTGGACTTTACTAGCAAAAGGAAGAGAATGTCTGTGATAATCCAAGACAAAGAGGGACATATATTTTTGTTGTGCAAAGGAGCAGACAGGTTTGTTTGTTATGAATTTCCTCATGTATTTGCTTAAGCTAGTACTAGAGAGATATTCTCACTCCTATGTTGCATTTTACATGAATATAATGATAAAATTGTCTCAAGTCTCAACTAAGTAAATGTTTCTTTATATCAGCATCATATTTGATCGATTAGCAAAGAACGGGAGAATGTACGAGGAAGATACTACAAGGCACTTGAATGAATATGGAGATGCGGGATTACGTACTTTGGCACTTGCGTATAAGAAGCTTGAAGAGAAAGAATATACGGCTTGGAACAGTGAATTTCACAAAGCAAGGACTTCTATAGGTGGTAATCGTACAGCAATGCTCGAAAATCTCTCTGATTCTATGGAAAGGGATTTGATCCTTGTCGGTGCAACTGCTGTAGAAGACAAATTGCAGAAAGGGGTACTTGTTTAGAGTTTTAATTATGAGGGGCATGTCACTTTTAAACACCAAACTAACAACTTTTAACTATTTATTGATACACCACACTATTTTATTTGAAATGAAGACACCAATTTATCCCACCAACTTATCAAAATTTGAAATTTAGATACCAATCTACAGAAAATATCACAACCAGTGCGTACATATATCAAATTTCCCAAGTGCTTAAAAGTTAAAATTGTGATTTTTTACATACTTGCCGACTTAGAGTCGAAGTTTTAACGTGGTTGCTCCTAATTACTCGATTTTGTGTAGATTGACGTCTAAATTGTGAATTAATTGTATGAACTCTAGTTTTTAAAAGATTGTACTAGCTTGGTGTATAAAAGTGACGTTTGACTATAATCATGTTGTAGCTTTCTTTTGTTTGTAAAATATATTTTTGCTCACTGGTAAACTGATTGTAGGTTCCTCAATGCATAGATAAACTGGCTCAAGCTGGGTTGAAGATCTGGGTTCTGACTGGGGATAAGATGGAAACTGCGATTAACATAGGGTGCGTGATGAACTGATAAATGAGTTTTGTGATAAATTTAGAGAAAGACATAGAGGTTTTGGTAATTTTTAATTTGTTCTTTTCATTTGAAGATTCTGTCCATTGATGTGGATTTTACTCTATTGTGCAGATTTGCTTGTAGTCTGCTTCGGCAAGGCATGAAGCAGATCTGTATAAAATCAATAAATACGGATACGTTGCTACAAGATTCCAAAGAGGTAAATTTTACATGTGTTTATATATATTTAGATACACGTGTGTGTATTAATATGGTTCCAATCAATCAACTATATGTAGCTTCAGTTTTGTTCACCATACTATGCTTCTCTTTGGACTTAGTTAATGAACTGAACAATAATTTATTGTTAGTTGAATAAACTAATAACTCGCACAACATTTCAACTTTCTACATGATCCTACCATAATGTGGGTTATTAATGTCATTTTTTTGGAAATTCTGTAATTGGGTATAGCAAATACAAATATCATGTAAGTTGGGGGTACGGATTGACTTCAGAGTACAGAGTAATATATAGAAATAGAATTTCTTGTTCACTACATTAAATTAAACTTTTTGTAGTCTAGTTTACAAAATGAATATATGTAATGGTGAGTGAACTAAATCTCGATAAGCTCTAAATTGTTGTGGATACCCTTTCGAGGAAAGTGAAAGTTTCAAGTCTGAAAGTGGGGTTTTATTTGATTCCTATCAGGCTTTGAAAGAGAACATCTCTAAGCAAATTGTGAATGCCTCTCAAATGGTCAAGCTTGAGAAGGAGCCACATGCTGCATTTGCATTAATCATAGATGGGAAGACTCTAACTTACATTTTGGAGGATGATCTTAAATATTCTTTTCTGAATTTAGCGGTTGATTGTGCATCTGTTATATGCTGTCGTGTCTCCCCCAAACAGAAAGCCCTGGTATCTTCTCCTTCCCTGCTAATCGTTCTTTCCGTTTCATTACTTGTTTTATAAAAAAAATCGTTTTTCTAAAAGAATTTATTTAGCCTTGTTACTTGCCTTTTTGATGTTTTTATAATAAGAATCTGTTTCTTTTCTGCATTTATTTTATTTTTTTTTGTCTTTTTTGCTGTTTTATAGAAAAAATAAACAGCTTCCATTATTTGCAACCAAATGTACCATTAGAGCTGACAAGAATTCAAGCACAGCTGGCACTTTTACGGTTTAAAAAACAACTAGTTTTTTTTTTTAAAGCTGCACCATACAAAACCTTAGTATTGGTCTGCTATTGCTCTTACTTTTATGCTGGTGTTTTCAGTTGTCTCCATGTGTTAAAATGGTAGTTTTTGAAAATTAATGAATTTTGGCACTTAGTAACAAAAAGCAGAAACATATAGCTGAAGGAATGAGAAACGGGCACTTTTTCTGTTCTGCTATATCAATCTGAAGTTTTTTACATATCTAATGGCCTTATTTTGTGGCACTAGGTGACTAGATTAGTCAAAGAAGGAACTGGGAAAATTACCTTAGCTATCGGGGATGGTGCAAACGATGTTGGGATGATTCAAGAAGCAGATATTGGTATAGGCATTAGTGGAGTAGAAGGAATGCAGGTTAGTCGTGATCAAAGAAGTACTACACAATGTCCGTTTAAATTGGTTAATAACTTATCATGGTTCTATATCTAGAGTAGTTACTATTTTTTTTTTTATCTTTTTGCAGGCTGTTATGTCTAGTGATTTTGCTATCTCACAGTTCCGATTTCTGGAAAGGCTTTTAGTCATCCATGGTCACTGGTGTTACAAGAGAATATCACAAATGGTAAGGACGCAGCTCATTATAGAGAGAGTATTTTCATGATAAACAATGACTAGCTTTCATATTTATCTTGCATTTGATTATGTGTTATGAAATATACATCTAAATTTCACGACCTCTGGATACTGGTCATGTCATTTTTTGTCATTGTGTAAATGAAGCACTCGGGAGCATTTTCTATCTCATTTGCCTTACAATTTTTATAGCATATCTGAATGTGACTAGTAGACGTTAACAGCTATGAACAAACAGATATACCTCTAAAAATATATCTGCATGCACGCACGTGTAAAGAACGAAATATTTGGTGTTTCTGCTCTTTTAACTTTCATTTAAAAAAAAAATCTGTCTACAGATCTGCTATTTCTTCTACAAGAATATAGCATTCGGCCTTACGCTCTTCTACTTCGAAGCATTTACTGGATTTTCTGGGCAATCGGTTTATGACGATTGGTATATGCTACTCTTCAACGTCATTCTCACCTCGTTGCCTGTCATTTCACTCGGAGTTTTCGAGCAAGACGTTTCTTCAGAAGTATGCTTGCAGGTAAATTTGCAATTTAAATAATAATATATTCGTTATCTTGTCAAAGTTTAATTTGTGTTCAATTCTGTTAAACTTGTGAACACGCGTATTTTGCAGTTCCCAGCACTTTATCAACAAGGGGTAAACAACTTGTTCTTTGATTGGTGCCGTATATTCGGGTGGATAGGAAACGGCATATATTCTTCCCTGGTGGTTTTTTTTCTTAATCTCCTCATATTCTATAACCAAGCTTTCAGACGAAATGGGGAGACCTCGGACATATCACATGTGGGTACGACAATGTTTACTTGCGTAATATGGGCTGTAAATTTCCAAATCGCATTTACAATGAGCCACTTCACTTGGATACAACATTTATTCATTTGGGGTAGTATCGCCTCGTGGTACATTTTCCTATTTTTATATGGGATGTTACCCCCAGTTTATTCTGGGAATGCTTTTCATCTCCTAACAGAAGCTATTGCCCCTGCGCCTATATTCTGGGGAACAACATTGTTAGTAACCGTCGCGTGTAATTTACCTTATTTGGTTCACTTGTCGTACCAGAGGTGTTTTAATCCCATGGATCATCATATTATACAAGAAATTAAGTACTATAAAAAGGACGTGGAGGACCGACGGATGTGGAGGAGAGAGAGATCCAAAGCTAAACAGAGGACAGAAATTGGTTTTAGCGCGAGAGTAGATGCAAAGATGAGGCAATTGAAAGGAAGATTAACAAAGAAATATTCGACTTTGGCCTCACCCATTTTAACCCCTGGTTGTTTAACTCCTCGTTCACGTTCTCCCCGGTCGTTAACTCCTCTTTCGCCAGGGTGAACTTTTAGTATATCTTTCTTTTCTTTTTGGTGAAATGATTTAGGAGTACGATCTTTTCTGTAAATTTTTGTATCCCCTTCTTTTCTCAGTATTGTTTAGCTTAGGTCTCCTCTTTTTCAAGTCTAATACATTACAAAGTATATAAACAGAAGTTCGAAAGTTTACCCAATAACAGAAATTTTTAAGATGTTGTAATACACTTTACAGTTTACCATCTACACTGTTCATATTTTACATTCTAAATTACAGATCCCTGAAATTTACATTTTCTACACCCAAATTCTGAATCAAAGATCCCTGAATTTTACCATCATATTCTACTTTGTACATATGTGTGTATGGTGTTAGATCTGATACATGATAGAAATATATTGTTGAACTAAAAGCACATCAATTCTACATTATGATTAATAGAATTATAATAAGGTTAAACCCCAGGAGAGAAACAAAACTCCTTTGAACATATAAAGTTATAAACAAACCAATACAGCAAGATTTCAGTCAAATAAGCTTAAATTTCATTTCAAATAAAAAAATAAAAAAACTTAAATTATCTAATACACCCTTAAACATTCATAGAAGCACAAACACTTGTGGAACCTTAGCTTGTTCAGTTGTAATTTTCAAGCTCGATTTATTTGTATTTTGTATTTGATTGATCAGCTTACAAATTGAGTATTTTTATATCTGCCCTGAAAAGAAACACTAACCTTTTCAGCTGGATAAACCAAGTTTTTCTCACAATCTCAAATAAATCAGCTTATTCGCTTAAAACTTTCGCAAGAAAAACGGAAAAAAAAAAAATCAGCTCCAGCCATGAACAACAAGGTTACAAGTATCTTTTACCCATTTGAAGCTCTTTCTAAGGGATCCCTTCATTTTGCCCTCCACTTTATACACATTATAACCAGCTACCCTTTTCTTCCTCTTCACCTCTGGATCATCAAAGTTCCATTTCTTAATTGATAAAGATCCAAAGTTGCCTTTGTTTTTCTTAGATGTGACAACAACAAGGTCCTTTTGTTGATGTTGTGATGGTTCTTGAATAGTATATGATGAAGTATGAGAAGTGCTATAACTTCTTAAATCATGCATGCTATTTGGGCTCCTTATTCTTCCATCTCTAGTTGACATGGATCTATATTTTTCCATGATAGAGATGGAAAGATGAGCTTGAAAATGGCAAGTTTTAGGGGTATGATTAAGTGGAAACAGGTAGAGAAAAAAATGTTGTTTTCTGTTTTGTGCTTTTGAAGAAGATTTTGGACCTATTCAAATCCTATTATTATATCTTTTCCACTGTATAATAATAATGTTTGATTTAGTGAGAGTTAAAAGTTGTCACAAGCCTGTTGCTAATTTAAAAAACTGTTACAAATCTGTCGCAAATTGACTAAATCGTCACAAAGCCGTCATAAAAACCGTCGCTAATAAGCTTGTAACAAAAAATACCTTCATTAATCCTGTCGCTATTTGGATATTTTTTTTTTTTTTAGTGTTCAATAATGTGATATTAGTATGTTGTGACATGTTACTTGACTTGATCTAACATCGATCTCTACAATTTTTGTACTTGTTTATAATTTATAGTTTAGCCTGTTTTGCATTAGTTGTTTTTATTACGATTAACAAGTATTAAACTGAAAAATCACATCATCTTATAAAATCTTCTTCGGTCGTGACTCGTAAACGGTACACCCAATATAGCCAATTGCTTGGCCTTTTACAGGTACAAGTGCGTTCTCTCGAATCCTCGATCCAAGCAAAATTTCCTAATTTGTTGCCTGATAAAATATTACATTCGTTAAATCCTTATTAGTTATTGACAAATGACGATTTTAGCTTCTTTTAAAAGGAAACAAAAAATGTAATTGGGTCTATTTTTAGAGCTGTTATTTTTTTATTTTTTTAAAATTTCTTTCTAGAAACCGACTGTTTTTATTCTAAAATTTGGCAGCCTACTATGATGAGCAAAGCAGTGGTCCATATAATTTTAATATATCATAAAAAGTATAAATTAAATGAAAAGTAAGGTTGAAGTCAAGTTTGACTACTATGTTTTGAGAAAAATTCAAATAGATACAAACAATAGTTATTTCAAAAAATGTGACATTTAATGCCTTCAATTTCTAGCAAAATTTTGTCTCGTTTTTCAATGATATATGTTTATTATATACATTTGGTAGCACCTATAAATAAATTAAAAAAATTGTATTACTCTATTGGTCTAGTCGGCCATTCTGTTTTTCCTCAAAACAAATAAATCAAGTAGATGAAACAAAGTTTCCATAGTGGTGATGAATCTGATTATAACCATACTGCTAATCGTTTATCATGCGTTATGTTTAGGATACGTAATACAATAAAAATATAAAAAATAAGTATAGTTATGATATAAATGTGGATAATACAAAAAAAAAACATAGTTTAAGATTTAAAAGAATATTTGGTTGTTAAACAGTGATAAATAGTTTTATTAGTTTTTATTTTTTATATTTTTATAAGAGTATGATATTATTGTAATTAATATAAAGGTGTATGAGTATTTTTGAAGAAAAAATGACTAAATTGGATAGATTCATTTGACTTGAATTGACTTATTATAATAGAATGATAAAAAAAAAAACATTCATGCCAACATTTTTCTTTTTATCAAGAAGTACTTAATAAGCAGTAATATTAATGCGTATGAAAAAGGAAACCATATCGATTTTTGTCTCATTTTTATTTTTTATACTTTTCTTAGATCCAAACGATGAAAATTTAATAAAGATATCGAATTCTTATCGACATTATTTATTACATAGAGTCAGTATGATTCCAGCCAAACTGAGCTAAACAGTAATTTTCCTTAATAATATCGAGACACACTCCCGAATCCGAAACGTACCATTGGCAGATAAAATTCTTTACACCGCACCTCTTATCATTCAAATCTCGTTTGGGGTCGAACAACACAAAGGTGCCTTTCAAGAGCTCATGACCCCTTTGGCTTTCTAAGTTCATGTCACAAGTGTATACTTCGTCTTTTCCAGTTTCTACAATTACGGACCACCCAAACTTCTGAGGATAAGATATGTTATTGGCAGATATTCGAGTACCGAAATTTGTCAAACAATTTAATCGGATAGGATAAACACTATCGGTTATCAAATACACATGGCCTCGTGTTTGGGTTCCGAGTGACTTTGCGGTCACCGGTAATTGGTAGTGTGATAGTAAAATCACAACAATTGTTATTGCACAATATATATGATTAGACATGGGTGGGTTTTTTTTTCCTTTGATGGTTTGTGGTGTTTTCCTAACAATGATCCTTTTTTTATATATGAATTTAACGTGGATAAGAATCATTGTATATATAATAATCATTAAATGTTATTGCCAATCACATTGTTCTTAAAATAGATAATAATTAATTACATATTCACCGTTACATATTCACTATTACATTTATGATAATAATCAAGTATAGTTAGTATATGATAAACATTTTTTATGCAAGTACAACGAATTTGGTTTACCAATGAAGACCATAATACATTACTCACAAAAAAAATAAAATTACACGTACCCATATTAATTCGGCAAACAAAATTTGCGGAAAACTTAAAATTTAACTTCACATTTTTTGCCAAAATGAATATGCTGGGAAATAATTATTATTCTGGTTTTACTAAAATAGTGTAATATTAGTAAAAATAACTTTTCTTTTGTAATCAAGCAAAGAAAACTATTTATTTATTGAAATAATATGAATAGTTAATTTTAAGGTAGATAATTAAAGTATATATTCGTTTGATTTGCTTCCATAAAGAATGGTTATCGTATAAATATAATTGATTATTCTCATATACTATATACTTAAATACTTAAATTCTCATATATTAGCAAAAGTAACGTTCCGATATTCCAATGTTACGCCATATAATATTAAAAGAGGAAAAAGTATATTGTCTACTAAAATAATCTTTTACTGAAGTTTAAAGAAAAAAAGATGTTCCATGATATTCAAGAATAGATTTTAATTTAAACAAATTAAGAACCTGGACTTGTGATATTTTGTAAAAAAAACATGTAGAATAATTCATCAAAATTAAGTGAATTTTCATTACTGATATTATAAAAAAGGGCTTTTTGTATAGTTGAAATAAAGTCAATACTTGTTAACTCCTTTTGATATATTGGAAAATGACGATTTTAGGTGTGTGTCTTCTTTATAACGGGATGTATTGCAGTGTATTTATCTCAAACCGCAAAATAAATTACGGTGCGAATTGTGACGGATTGTTAAAATTTAAATATCAACTCAACACCACACAACCCGTTACAATTAAAAACACAACTCAACCCAACCTGCAAAATAAATTGCGGGTTAGGGCGGGTTAGCTTTAGATTGATTATTAAAATTTCATTTTGGTCTTTTATTTTTCATAATTTGCATAATTAACCTAAATTTTAAAATAAATTGAATTTTTTAAATAAAAAATATAAATTAAAACCAATCAAAATACGTTTAAAACATTCACAAACAAGTAACAAAACAAAAATATAACAAGGATGGAAAATTGGTATCTTAAAATACGCACAGTGTATATATATATATATTGCATGTTAAAACGGGTTGGTGCGGATTAACCCGCGGTTTATAAATCTCAACCTTAACCCAACCCGTAAAATATATAGCGGATTGAGACGTAATGGATTGATTTTTTTTTTTTACACTCAACTGTCATAACCCGTACTAATTCATACGGATTGAATTACGGTTTGGGTTACGGAGTTTTCGCCGCGCTAACGATGATATGCCACGGGGAGAGGTCAAGTTTGACCACTATGTTCACGAACGGGACGTCTTTTTTTTAAAAAAAAAAATTGTCTTTATTTCACTAATGCCTTCATTTTGTCGCAAAATTTGTCTCGTTTTTCAATGATATATACATTTAATTGCACCTGTATATAATTTTTTATTTATTGATCTATTGTCTCAAAACGAATAACACTAAATATTACTATGAAACAGCATGTCTTTTTTTGGAAATAAATGATTCTAAATTTTGTCCTTTTATTTATTTTCATTCGAATTTTAAATTTTTATAACTTTTTCTGCAAATTTATAAGATTTTATATTATATTGTATTCAAATTTTAAAACATTTGGACATTATATTGTTTTAGACAATTTTTCTAAAATTTAATGTTTAATTTACACTCATTTATACATTTCTTCAAAAAAAAAACTGCGTGTAAATTTTCTTTTAAAAATAATTATTGAAATGTATTCATACATGTCTCTATAGACAATTTTTTTCAATTTTTTTTTAAAATTTTTTTTAGATAAAATAAGTAATGAGACACGAAATAGATAGATAATAGGGTTAAGATTGACATATATATTGAAAAAAAACACAAACTCATGATTAATGTCTGGATTTTTTCTCATATCATAAAATGAACACTATACACAGCTATCATGGTTTTTTCATCTGCCACTTTAATTATTTTCTGCTGAAATTTCACAATTACAGATTAATTTACATCTAGAAAATATGATAGTGACATGAATTCTTGAGCTTTTATTAGCCTCGTGTCTGCATGTTCGTTTCGATAAATCCAATCTTTACAAAAAAAAATAAAATATCAGTTGGGGACGATCAAATATGTTACAAATCTCAAATCTGTCAGTAAAATAAAAATATGTTCATGCCGTATCCGATTAGGGCGTTGAGGAGCAAAATCTGTCACATATTATGAAACCCATCTTTTCCAATACTATACAGAGCTAGTATTAGAAAAAGTGAGGCCTTATTTGGTTGCGGTATTAGTAGTAATGAGACTAGCAATACCTTCGGACTATAGCGGGATAACAAATAAAGGTGGTATTAACAGTACATACATGAAATATCAATGAAGTATTCGTTTGATTTTTATTGGAGTAGGACTATTTTACAAATTTACATTTATATCTATAATAAATAAACTTGCAAAATACATATACATATGATTTTAATATATATGTACCACATATCTTTACTTCAAATACCCTAATTTTTCAATACCACACACTCCCTATTACTCCAAATACCCTCATTTCTAATATCATGTTACTAATAGTACCGCCGCCAATTTTCGTACCAAACGCAGTATTTATGGGCCCAACAGTATTTATAATACACACTACCATAATCTCACCTTAATCCCATCGTACCAAACGAGGCCTGAATGTATTACTAATCATACGATATTGTAATCCAACACTTATCACACAATATTGTAATCCAACACTTATCTCATGTTATTACTAATACAATAAAAAACAGTATTGCAACGAAACGAGAACTTATTCTTTATCATCTGATGACCTATATATATTGTTATAATTATGAGTTTGTGACAGAATGAATAAACAAACATGCAAACTATATGATATATAAACTGGTGTACATGCATTTAACTTCTGTTTCAACATGGTCTAGGGAGAGATTAAACTTAACAAGTAATTTAGCTGTCATAATTAGTTTGGTCAACATTTGAAGCCACTATGCCAAAACTCCCCATCTTGTGTCATTAGATACATAAAAATACTGCCATGCAAGTATAGTAAATTCAAAGAAAATGAGTTAGTAACCTTTCTTTATCAAAAGTTTTAATGACAAGTGTTTTCCCTAGAGAAGGTTATATAATATGAAATTGGTAATTTTGCAATATCCTAATTATATCAATGCCTCTATGAAGACAATATTTGTGTGGTAAAAATGTTTTCTGCCTTGTGAAGATATCATTTAGTACCAATCTAGATGTATGCACAAAAAATATATAAATGAAAAGAATTCTAAATCGTATAAGTAAACACATCTCTTATCATCTTATATATAGTTTTCCCCATTCAACGACACATAGTAGCCCCTCGGCCTCGCCAAACAGTCGTTCGGTTAAATTTGTAACTCCGTCACTTCACATCTATTAAACAACAATCAAAATCAATGTCAGACCATGTAATCGAGAGAAACTTGTGGTGTTTGTCATGGATGCTACCATGTAGGACATGTATAATAAGTCTATACTGATTTATGCCAGGCTCAGCCAGGGACGGACCCAGGAAGGGGTTGTGGGTGGCTACGACCACCCCGACAATTTTCAAATTTATTTTTTATATATGTATTTACAGTTTTTTTGTGATATATACAAATAAAGTATTCCTTAACCTTAAATAGTGTTCCTTTCAAAAAAAAAAAAAAAAACCTTAAATAGTGTTACTAGCATAGTGGTAGTTTATAACAATAACAAGTGGGAGCTCAAGAGTTCAATTCTTATAAATTACTAAGTTTTTTAATTTTAAAATTTTAAATTAGTAAGGAGGGAGATTATCTAGGATGAACTCTTCATACTTGCGTGATCAATTCGATGGACGAAGAAATTACATGACTGATAAGACGAAATTCACCCGCATTTGAAGTTATTCTATTCTTCATGTGACCATGACATCACCTTTTATAATGTAATAATGTGTACCAACTTCCGACCCGAATATAGCTATTTGGGTACTAACCAAACAACATGTTATAAATGGGTATGAAATGCAAAAAGTAAGGCCCGGAGTATAACAGTATTTTTTCCCATTTAATGATGAGGGCTCTTATACAATAAGTATCTCAGCCCAATTAGTAAAGGTCCACAGTGGAAAAACCCATGAGATGACGCATGAGATGAAGACACTTGTCAACATCCTATGACGCATAAATGCCTATAAATAGTCAAGTACCTTCACTGGGAAAGAGACGTGGAAAAATCACAAAGAATAGATATACAAAGAGAGATTGTCTCACTAGGAAGTGACCGAGAGAATTTAAAGACAAAGACCGAGTATCAAGAATAAAGATCAAGATCAAGATTAAGATTAGATTATTAAACCGAACATATCGATTTTTGTCTCATTTTTATTTTATACTTTTCTTAGATCCAAACGATGAAAATTTAATAAAGATATCGAATTCTTATCGACATTATTTATTACATAGAGTCAGTATGATTCCAGCCAAACTGGGCTAAACAGTAATTTTCCTTAATAATATCGAGACACACTCCCGAATCCGAAACGTACCATTGGCAGATAAAATTCTTTACACCGCACCTCTTATCATTCAAATCTCGTTTGGGGTCGAACAACACGAAGGTGCCTTTCAAGAGCTCATGACCCCTTTGGCTTTCTAAGTTCATGTCACAAGTGTATACTTCGTCTTTTCCAGTTTCTATAGTTACCGACCACCCAAACTTTTGAGGATAAGATATGTTATTGGCAGATATTCGAGTACCGAAATTTGTCAAACAATTTAATCGGATAGGATAAACACTATCGGTTATCAAATACACATGGCCTCGTGTTTGGGTTCCGAGTGACTTTGCGGTCACCGGTAATTGGTAGTGTGATAGTAAAATCACAACAATTGTTATTGCACAATATATATGATTAGACATGGGTGGGTTTTTTTTTCCTTGGTGTTTTCCTAACAATGATCCTTTTTTATATATGAATTTAACGTGGATAAGAATCATTGTATAGATAATAATCATTAAATGTTATTGCCAATCACACTATTCTTAAAATAGATAATAATTAATTACATATTCACTGTTACATATTCACTATTACATTTATGCTAATAATCAAGTATAGTTAGTATATGATAAACATTCTTTATGCAAACACAACGAATTTGGTTTACCAATGAAGACCATAATACACTATTATGTACACATTACTCACAAAAATAATAAAATTACACGTACACATAAGTTATTTTTAAAAAAATTTAACGAGAAAATTACCTTTTTAGTTACCTAAAAAAAATTTCCAACTAAATTTTAGAACCCATATTAATTCGGCAAACAAAATTTGCGGAAAACTTAAAATTTAACTTCACATTTTTTGCCAAAATGAATATGCTGGGAAATAATTATTATTCTGGTTTTACTAAAATAGTGTAATATTAGTAAAAATAACTTTTCTTTTGTAATCAAGCAAAGAAAACTATTTATTTATTGAAATAATATGAATAGTTAATTTTAAGGTAGATAATTAAAGTATATATTCGTTTGATTTGCTTCCATAAAGAATGGTTATCGTATAAATATAATTGATTATTCTCATATACTATATACTTAAATACTTAAATTCTCATATATTAGCAAAAGTAACGTTCCGATATTCCAACGTTACGCCATATAATATTAAAAGAGGAAAAAGTATATTGTCTACTAAAATAATCTTTTACTGAAGTTTAAAGAAAAAAAGATGTTCCATGATATTCAAGAATAGATTTTAATTTAAACAAATTAAGAACCTGGACTTGTGATATTTTGTAAAAAAAACATGTAGAATAATTCATCAAAATTAAGTGAATTTTCATTACTAATATTATAAAAAGGGCTTTTTGTATAGTTGAAATAAAGTCAATACTTGTTAACTCCTTATGATATATTGGAAAATGACGATTTTAGGTGTGTCTTCTTTTATAAAAGGTAAAAAAAAAAAAGGTCTGTTTTTAGAGCTGTCATTTTTCCAAAAGTTTCTTTCAAGAAACCGATTGTTAGTGGTCCTTATGATTATTTAATATCATAAACAAATTAAATGAAGAATAATTAGGTTGAAGTCAACTTGAGCATGGTGTACATGGTGATTAGGAGTGGTGGGATGGATTGCAGCGTATTTATCTCAAACCGCAAAATAAATAAATTAGGGTGTCAATTGTGACGGATTGTTAAAATTTAAATCTCAATCCAACACCATACAACCCGTTACAATTAAAAACATAACTCAACCCAACCTGCAAAATAAATTGCGGGTTAGGACGGGTTAGCTTTAGATTGATTATTAAAATTTCATTTTGGTCTTTTATTTTTCATAGTTTGCATAATTAACCTAAATTTTAAAATAAATTGAATTTTTCAAATAAAAAATATAAATTAAAACCAATCAAAATACGTTTAAAACATTCGCAAATAAATAACAAAACAAATATATAACAAGAATGGAAAATTGGTATCTTAAAATACACACAATGTATATATATAAATATATATATATATATATAAATATATATATATATATAATTATAATTATATATATATTGCGGGTTAAAACGGGTTGGTGCAGATTAACTCGCGGTTTAGAAACCTCAACCTTAACCCAACCCGTAAAATATATAGCGGATTGGGACGTAATGGATTGATTTTTTTTTTTACACTCAACTGTCCTAACCCGTCCTAATCCATACGGATTGAAGTACGGTTTGGTTTGGATTTACGGAGTTTTTGCCGTGCTAACGATGATATGCCACGGGGAGAGGTCAAGTTTGACCACTACGTTCACGAATGGGACGTCTTTTTTTATAAAAAAAATTTGTCTTTCACTAATGCCTTCATTTTGTCGCAAAATTTGTCTCGTTTAGTTGCACCTGTATATAATTTTTTTTTTATGTATTGATCTATTGTCTCAAAACGAATAACACTAAATATTACTACGAAACAGCATGTCTTTTTTGTGGAAATAAATATTCTAAATTTTGTCCCTTTATTTATTTTCATTCGAATTTTAAATTTTTATAACTTTTTCTGCAAATTTATAAAATTTTATATTATATTGTATTCAAATTTTAAAACATTTGGACACTATATTATTTTTGACAATTTTTCTAAAATTTAATGTTTAATTTACATTCATTTATACATTTATTCAAAAAAAAAACTGCGTGTAAATTTCTTTTAAAAATAATTATTGAAATGTATTCATGTATGTCTTTATAGACAATTTTTTTCAAAATTTTTTTTTAGATAAAATAAGTAATGAGACACGAAAGAGATAGATAATAGGGTTAAAATTGACATATATATTGAAAAAAAACACAAACTCATGATTAATGTGTGGAATTTTTCTCATATCATAAAATGAACACTACACAACTATCATGGTTAATAATTCTTTTTCATCTGCCACTTTAATTATTTTCTGCTGAAATTTCACAATTACAGATTAATTTACATCTAGCAAATACGATAGTGACATGAATTCTTGAGCTTTTATTAGCCTCGTGTCTGCATGTTCGTTTCACTAAATGATCAAATCTGCCAGTAAAATAAAAATATGTTCATACCGTCTCCGATTAGGGTGTTGAAAAGCAAAATTTGTCACTATTTCTGTATACGGTATGAACTTTTTCATGTAATGATGTCAGACAAACACCTAGTTAGACGAACAAAGTGGAGATATTAATTAGGGGTGTTCCCAAATTTTCTTGTTAACATATTAATTTTAATAAGAAGTAAGAACAGTAAATTGAGTAATTGACACCATAAGTGCATAATTTGATATAAATTTCAGCCTTTCACCGTTTCACGAGCTAAATTGAACAAGATATATTACTGCTTTCTTGCATTAAAAGCTAAACATTACATGTGGGCCTATAACAACATGTTTCTTAATTTCACATATTATGAAACTCGTATTTTACATTACCATACAGAGGTAGTATTAGAAACACTGAGATATAACCTTGAGACTATGACGGGATAACAAATGAAAGTGGTATTAATAGTACATACATAAAATATCAATGAAGTATTCGTTTGATTTTTATTAGAGTTGTACTATTTTATAAATTTACTTTTATATCTATAATAAATAAACTTGCAAAATACATATACATATGATTTTAATATATGTATACCACACCTCTTTACTCAAAATAACCTAATTTTTCAATACCACACCCTCCCTATTACTCCAAATAACTCAATTTCTCATCATTTCTAATATCATGTTACTATTGATACCGCCGTCACTTTTCGTTCCAAACGCAGTATTTATGTGCCCGACAGCATTTATAATACACACTACCATAATCTCACTCTAATCCCATCGTACCAAACTAGGCCTGAATGTATTACAAATCACACGATATTGTAATCCAACACTTATCCCACAATAATGTAATACAACATTTATCTCAAGGTATTACTAATCCAATAAAAAACTAGTATTGCAACGAAACGAGAACTTATTCTTTATCATCTGATGACCTATATATATTGTTATAATTATGAGTTTGTGACAGAATGAATAAACAAACATGCAAACTATATGATATATAAACTGGTGTACATGCATTTAACTTCTGTTTCAACATGGTCTAAGGAGAAATTAAACTTAACAAGCAATTTAGCTGTCATAATTGGTTTGGTCAACATTTGAAGCCACTATGCCAAAACTCCCCATCTTATGTCATTAGATACATAAAAATACTGCCATGCAAGTATAGTAAATTCAAAGAAAATGAGTTAGTAACCTTTCTTTATCAAAAGTTTTAATGACAAGTGTTGTGACGACCCATATTTCCAGGAAGGAAATTCTGTGGTGCGGTGTTGTGCGTCAGTCCCACATCGCCCAGATATGAGAGTACTCGTGTGGTATATGAGCTTAAAGATCCATTTTCTATCAACAAGACCTTTTAAAGCCGTGCGGCACAATAGCGAGGACGGAACTCCACAGTTAAGCGTGCTTAACTTGGAGTAGTACCAGGATGGGTGACTCCCCTGGGAAGTTGTGCCAAAGCGGACAATATTGTTGATACGGGCGTGGCGGTTCGGTCCGTTTGGGCCGGGTCATTACAGATGGTATCAGAGCCTCTATCTGGCCGGAAATGTGAGGACTAGCACGAGTGTGTGAGCCCCGAAAGGGCGACGTGCCCGACGAGGACGTCGTGCCTAAAGGGAGGGTGATTGTGACGACCCAGATTTTCAGGAAGGAAATTCTGTGGTGCGGTGTTGTGCGTCAGTCCCACATCGCCCAGATATGAGAGTACTCGTGTGGTATATGAGCTTAAAGATCCATTTTCTATCAACAAGGCCTTTTAAAGCCGTGCGGCACAATAGCGAGGACGGAACTCCACAGTTAAGCGTGCTTAACTTGGAGTAGTACCAGGATGGGTGACTCCCCTGGGAAGTTGTGCCAAAACGGACAATATTGTTGATACGGGCGTGGCGGTTCGGTCCGTTTGGGCCGGGTCGTTACAAGTGTTTTCCCTAGAGAAGGTTATATAATATGAAATTGGTAATTTTGCAATATCCTAATTATATCAATGCCTCTATGAAGACAATATTTGTGTGGTAAAAATGTTTTCTGCCTTGTGAAGATATCATTTAGTACCAATCTAGATGTATGCACAAAAAATATATAAATGAAAAGAATTCTAAATCGTATAAGTAAACACATCTCTTATCATCTTATATATAGTTTTCCCCATTCAACGACACATAGTAGCCCCTCGGCCTTGCCAAACAGTCGTTCGGTTAAATTTGTAACTCCGTCACTTCACATCTATTAAACAACAATCAAAATCAATGTCAGACCATGTAATCGAGAGAAACATGTGGTGTTTGTCATGGATGCTACCATGTAGGACATGTATAATAAGTCTATACTGATTTATGCCAGGCTCAGCCAGGGACGGACCCAGGAAGGGGTTGTGGGTGGCTACGACCACCCCGACAATTTTCAAATTTATTTTTTATATATGTATTTACAGTATTTTTGTGATATATACAAATAAAGTATTACTTAACCTTAAATAGTGTTCCTTTCAAAAAAAAAAAAAAACCTTAAATAGTGTTACTAGCATAGTGGTAGTTTATGACAATAATAAGTGGGAGCTCAAGAGTTCAATTCTTATAAATTACTAAGTTTTTTAATTTTAAAATTTTAAATTAGTAAGGAGGGAGATTATCTAGGATGAACTCTTCATACTTGCGTGATCAATTCGATGGACGAAGAAATTACATGACTGATAAGACGAAATTCACCCGCATTTGAAGTTATTCTATTCTTCATGTGACCATGACATCACCTTTTATAATGTAATAATGTGTACCAACTTCCGACCCGAATATAGCTATTTGGGTACTAACCAAACAACATGTTATAAATGGGTAAGAAATGCAAAAAGTAAGGCCCGGAGTATAACAGTATTTTTTCCCATTTAATGATGAGGGCTCTTATACAATAAGTATCTCAGCCCAATTAGTAAAGGTCCACAGTGGAAAAACCCATGAGATGACGCATGAGATGAAGACACTTGTCAACATCCTATGACGCATAAATGCCTATAAATAGTCAAGTACCTTCACTGGGAAAGAGACGTGGAAAAATCACAAAGAATAGATATACGAAGAGAGATTGTCTCACTAGGAAGTGACCGAGAGAATTTAAAGACAAAGACCGAGTATCAAGAATAAAGATCAAGATCAAGATTAAGATTAGATTATTAAACCGAACATATCGATTTTTGTCTCATTTTTATTTTATACTTTTCTTAGATCCAAACGATGAAAATTTAATAAAGATATCGAATTCTTATCGACATTATTTATTACATAGAGTCAGTATGATTCCAGCCAAACTGAGCTAAACAGTAATTTTCCTTAATAATATCGAGACACACTCCCGAATCCGAAACGTACCATTGGCAGATAAAATTCTTTACACCGCACCTCTTATCATTCAAATCTCGTTTGGGGTCGAACAACACGAAGGTGCCTTTCAAGAGCTCATGACCCCTTTGGCTTTCTAAGTTCATGTCACAAGTGTATACTTCGTCTTTTCCGGTTTCTACAGTTACGGACCACCCAAACTTTTGAGGATAAGATATGTTATTGGCAGATATTCGAGTACCGAAATTTGTCAAACAATTTAATCGGATAGGATAAACACTATCGGTTATCAAATACACATGGCCTCGTGTTTGGGTTCCGAGTGACTTTGCGGTCACCGGTAATTGGTAGTGTGATAGTAAAATCACAACAATTGTTATTGCACAATATATATGATTAGACATGGGTGGTTTTTTTTTTAAGTTCACAAGCTTTTCTTTGATCGTTTGTGGTGTTTTCCTAACAATGATCCTTTTTTATATATGAATTTAACGTGGATAAGAATCATTGTATATATAATAATTTATTGCCAATCACATTGTTCTTAAAATAGATAATAATTAATTACATATTCACCGTTACATATTCACTATTACATTTATGATAATAATCAAGTATAGTTAGTATATGATAAACATTTTTTATGCAAGTACAACGAATTTGGTTTACCAATGAAGACCATAATACATTACTCACAAAAAAAATAAAATTACACGTACCCATATTAATTCGGCAAACAAAATTTGCGGAAAACTTAAAATTTAACTTCACATTTTTTGCCAAAATGAATATGCTGGGAAATAATTATTATTCTGGTTTTACTAAAATAGTGTAATATTAGTAAAAATAACTTTTCTTTTGTAATCAAGCAAAGAAAACTATTTATTTATTGAAATAATATGAATAGTTAATTTTAAGGTAGATAATTAAAGTATATATTCGTTTGATTTGCTTCCATAAAGAATGGTTATCGTATAAATATAATTGATTATTCTCATATACTATATACTTAAATACTTAAATTCTCATATATTAGCAAAAGTAACGTTCCGATATTCCAACGTTACGCCATATAATATTAAAAGAGGAAAAAGTATATTGTCTACTAAAATAATCTTTTACTGAAGTTTAAAGAAAAAAAGATGTTCCATGATATTCAAGAATAGATTTTAATTTAAACAAATTAAGAACCTGGACTTGTGATATTTTGTAAAAAAAACATGTAGAATAATTCATCAAAATTAAGTGAATTTTCATTACTAATATTATAAAAAGGGCTTTTTGTATAGTTGAAATAAAGTCAATACTTGTTAACTCCTTATGATATATTGGAAAATGACGATTTTAGGTGTGTCTTCTTTTATAAAAGGTAAAAAAAAAAAAGGTCTGTTTTTAGAGCTGTCATTTTTCCAAAAGTTTCTTTCAAGAAACCGATTGTTAGTGGTCCTTATGATTATTTAATATCATAAACAAATTAAATGAAGAATAATTAGGTTGAAGTCAACTTGAGCATGGTGTACATGGTGATTAGGAGTGGTGGGATGGATTGCAGCGTATTTATCTCAAACCGCAAAATAAATAAATTAGGGTGTCAATTGTGACGGATTGTTAAAATTTAAATCTCAATCCAACACCATACAACCCGTTACAATTAAAAACATAACTCAACCCAACCTGCAAAATAAATTGCGGGTTAGGACGGGTTAGCTTTAGATTGATTATTAAAATTTCATTTTGGTCTTTTATTTTTCATAGTTTGCATAATTAACCTAAATTTTAAAATAAATTGAATTTTTCAAATAAAAAATATAAATTAAAACCAATCAAAATACGTTTAAAACATTCGCAAATAAATAACAAAACAAATATATAACAAGAATGGAAAATTGGTATCTTAAAATACACACAATGTATATATATAAATATATATATATATATATATATATATATATTTATAATTATAATTATATATATATTGCGGGTTAAAACGGGTTGGTGCAGATTAACTCGCGGTTTAGAAACCTCAACCTTAACCCAACCCGTAAAATATATAGCGGATTGGGACGTAATGGATTGATTTTTTTTTTTACACTCAACTATCCTAACCCGTCCTAATCCATACGGATTGAAGTACGGTTTGGTTTGGATTTACGGAGTTTTTGCCGTGCTAACGATGATATGCCACGGGGAGAGGTCAAGTTTGACCACTACGTTCACGAATGGGACGTCTTTTTTTATAAAAAAAATTTGTCTTTCACTAATGCCTTCATTTTGTCGCAAAATTTGTCTCGTTTAGTTGCACCTGTATATAATTTTTTTTATGTATTGATCTATTGTCTCAAAACGAATAACACTAAATATTACTACGAAACAGCATGTCTTTTTTGTGGAAATAAATATTCTAAATTTTGTCCCTTTATTTATTTTCATTCGAATTTTAAATTTTTATAACTTTTTCTGCAAATTTATAAAATTTTATATTATATTGTATTCAAATTTTAAAACATTTGGACACTATATTATTTTTGATAATTTTTCTAAAATTTAATGTTTAATTTACATTCATTTATACATTTATTCAAAAAAAAAAACTGCGTGTGAATTTCTTTTAAAAATAATTATTGAAATGTATTCATGTATGTCTTTATAAACAATTTTTTTCAAAATTTTTTTTAGATAAAATAAGTAATGAGACACGAAAGAGATAGATAATAGGATTAAAATTGACATATATATTGAAAAAAAACACAAACTCATGATTAATGTCTGGAATTTTTCTCATATCATAAAATGAACACTACACAACTATCATGGTTAATAATTCTTTTTCATCTGCCACTTTAATTATCTTCTGCTGAAATTTCACAATTACAGATTAATTTACATCTAGCAAATACGATAGTGACATGAATTCTTGAGCTTTTATTAGCCTCGTGTCTGCATGTTCGTTTCACTAAATGATCAAATCTGCCAGTAAAATAAAAATATGTTCATACCGTCTCCGATTAGGGTGTTGAAAAGCAAAATTTGTCACTATTTCTGTATACGGTATGAACTTTTTCATGTAATGACGTCAGACAAACACCTAGTTAGACGAACAAAGTGGAGATATTAATTAGGGGTGTTCCCAAATTTTCTTGTTAACATATTAATTTTAATAAGAAGTAAGAACAGTAAATTGAGTAATTGACACCATAAGTGCATAATTTGATATAAATTTCAGCCTTTCACCGTTTCACGAGCTAAGTTGAACAAGATATATTACTGCTTTCTTGCATTAAAAGCTAAACATTACATGTGGGCCTATAATAACATGTTTCTTAATTTCACATATTATGAAACTCGTATTTTACATTACCATATAGAGGTAGTATCAGAAACACTGAGCTATAACCTTGAGACTATGACGGGATAACAAATGAAAGTGGTATTAATAGTACATACATAAAATATTAATGAAGTATTCGTTTGATTTTTATTAGAATTGTACTATTTTATAAATTTAATTTTATATCTATAATAAATAAACTTGCAAAATACATATACATATGATTTTAATATATGTATACCACACCTCTTTACTCAAAATAACCTAATTTTTCAATACCACACCCTCCCTATTACTCCAAATAACTCAATTTCTCATCATTTCTAATATCATGTTACTATTGATACCGCCGTCACTTTTCGTTCCAAACGCAGTATTTATGTGCCCGACAGCATTTATAATACACACTACCATAATCTCACTCTAATCCCATCGTACCAAACTAGGCCTGAATGTATTACAAATCACACGATATTGTAATCCAACACTTATCCCACAATAATGTAATACAACATTTATCTCAAGGTATTACTAATCCAATAAAAAACTAGTATTGCAACGAAACGAGAACTTATTCTTTATCATCTGATGACCTATATATATTGTTATAATTATGAGTTTGTGACAGAATGAATAAACAAACATGCAAACTATATGATATATAAACTGGTGTACATGCATTTAACTTCTGTTTCAACATGGTCTAAGGAGAAATTAAACTTAACAAGCAATTTAGCTGTCATAATTGGTTTGGTCAACATTTCAAATGCTCAAATAGCGACGGGATTAGTGACGATATTTTTTATTACGAGCTTATTAACGACGATATTTTTTGTTACGAGCTTATTAGCGACGGTTTTTGTGACGGTTTTGTGACAGTTTAGTCAATTTGCGACAGATTTGTGGCAGCTTTTTAAATTAGTGACAGGCTTGTGACAGCTTTTGACTCTCACTAAATCAAACATTATTTTGTTGTGTATGAAGCCACTATGCCAACTCCTCACCTTGTGTCATTAGATACATATAAATTTTGACATGCAACTGTGCAAGTATAGTAAATTTAAAGAATAGAGTAATTAGCTACATTTTTTTTTTAATCAAAACTTTTAATGGCAAGTGTTTTTCTTAAAAAAAAAGTTTATATAACATGGAATTGATATGCTGTAGTCCATAATTTTGCAATGTCTTAATTGATGCTTCTATGAAAACAATATGTGAGAATGCTTTTCTTCCTTGTTAAGATGTCATTTAGTACCAATTTGAGATGTATAAATGAAAAGAATTCTAAATAGTAAACACATCTCATATATAGTTTTCCCCATTCAACGACACATAGTAGCGCCTCGGCCTCGCCAAACAGTCGTTCGGTTAAATTTGTAGCTCCGTCACTTCATATCTATTAAACAACAATCAAAATCATGTAAGACCATGTAATCGAGAGAAACTTGTGGTGTTTGTCATGGATGCTACCATATAGGACGTGTACAATAAGTCTATACTGATTTATGTCAGGCTCAACCAGGGGCGTACCCAGGGAGGGGCTGTGGGTGGCTACGACCACCCCGACAATTTTCAAATTTATTTTTTATACATTACAGTATTTTTGTGATATATACAAATAAAGTATTTCTTAACCTTAAAAAGTGTTACTTTCAACAAAAAAAAAAAAAACTTAAATAGTGTTACTAGCATAGTGGTAGTTTATGACAATAACAAGTGGGAGCACAAGAGTTCAATTCTTATAAATTACTAAGTTTTTTAATTTTAAATTTTTACACCACGCCCCCCGACAAATTTCATAGCCTATTAGTACACCACGTGAAAGTAGAGGTTTTGACTGACTAAATCGGGACCAATTGATTGGCATTTTCTAGTAAGGAGGGAGATTATCTAGGATGAACGCTTCATACTTGCGTGATCAATCGATGGACGAAGAAATTACATGAATGATAAGACGAAAGTCACCCGCATTTGAAGTTATTCTATTCTTCACGTGACCATGACATCACCTTTTATAATGTAATAATTTGTACCAACTTCCGATCAACAAAATGACTGTCTTCGAAGTTGAGTGTCGGGTCATCAAAATCGACGGAGATGGAGGTCATCAACTTTTTCTTAAAGAAAAACTGGGGAATTTGGGATGACTGATGGAGTAAAAGTGTCAATTTAAATAAGTAATGATTTTGTTGGGCAAAATGAGTGTGTATTAATAATTCAAGAAAGTATTACTCCGAATTAGCATTATGTTTACGGTTTTATTACTATTATTAACATCATGACAAATAGTTAATTATTTTTTTTCCATACCGACACCGTTCCAAAATATAAGTTCATTCTAGAGAATCGAACTTATTAAGAAACATAATTACGACACATTTTTTCTTTACAATCTACCCCTATCCTATTTAAAAATAATCATTTACCTTAAAAAAAAAAAACCATGGACAATTTTGTAAAGTTACACAAGATTCCTCATATTGACATATTTTGATGATATTTTCAAAGTATAAAAATATATTTATTTAATGAAAGTATAAAATTATAATTATTATTGTAACAACTCCAATAGAAAAAAACTCTAACCTATATAAACTAGAGCCGGCCGAAAATGCGAAAAATCCGAACCGAATCGAAAAACCGAATCTTTTTCGAGTCTGTTACGGTTTACAATAAAACCGGACCTAAAAAACCCGGTTCGGTCCAAATAATAAAAAGAGCCGAAACCGAAAAATATAATCGGTTTCGGTTTTTGACCGAACCAAAAAACCCCGGTTCTGTCCAAAAAATAAAAAGACCGAAACCGAAAAAAATCGAACCGAAAAATCAAATCGGTTTCGTTTTTGTCAAAAACCGAACCAAACAAAAAAAACCGGTTCGGTCCGAAAAATAAAAAAGAGCGAAACCGAAAAAACGAATCGAAAAATCTAATTCGGTTTTACTAAAAACCGAACCGGAGCAAAACGAAAGAAAAGCTACTATAAACTACCTGATCAGTTCCAGTTGTTTTAAAAACGCAATCATTATTAGTTTAGAAATAATAATAATAAATAAAAAAACAGAATAAAAAGAGAGAAATAAAGAAGAACCCTAGATCTCTCTCTCTCTCTCTCTCTCAATTTTTCTATCGATCATGACTTATGCATCTAATATATTAGCTCATTCTAATAAGGTAAATATACCAATATCTATTCTCTCTCTTTCACCTTTTTTTTTTTAATTTTTTTTTCGTATTTAATTAAGTATTTTCATTTTTTTAGCACAATTTTGCAGTTTCTTTTTTGTTTTTTTATAATCGTATTTTGTTTTTAGATGCTAAAATACAAATGGGTCATTGTAATATTAGAGAAATTCGAGCCACAATTATTTTTTCATATTTAATTTAAGTACTTTCATTTTTCTACCACAATTTTACGTATTTTTTTTTTATATCTTGATAATCGTATTATGATATTAGCTGCTAAATTGATTCTGGGTCAAAGTTATATAGGTGAAATTTGAGACACATTTTTTCTTCTTAATTAATTGAGTAATTACATTTTTACGGGGTTTTTATTTTATTTTTGTGTCAATTGTATTTTGTTAATCATATTGTGATGTTAGCTGCTAAAATAATATCGGGTCACAGTTAAATAAGGGAAATTTAAGCCACATTTATTTTTGTATTTGAGTAATTGGAATTTTGCATTTTTGTGTTTTTTTTTTGGGTATTTGGATAATTTTATTATAATGTTAGCTGCTAAACTGATGTTGGGTCAGAGTTAAATAAGCGAAATTAGAGCCACTTTTTTTGCCGTATTTAATTGACGGATTTCATTTTCTACCCGAATTTTGTACTTTTGTGTTATGTTTTGTATTTTAATATAGCTGCTAAACTAATATTGGGTCGCAGTTATATAAGCGAAATTCGAGCCACATTCTTTTTTCCTATTCAATTGAGTAATTACATTTTTCTACGGAAACATTGCACTTTTGTGTTATGTTTTGTATTGTGATAATCGTATTGTGGTGTTAGATGCTAAAAGGAAATTGGGTCACAATTATTTTACCAAAATTTGTATGATAATTAGCTGTTTATTAATAAAAATGGGAAAGGAATAGATGAGTAATCAATGATTTAAGTATGAGAAAAGAATGAAGCCTTATTTGATAGAGAAAAAGGAAAATGGAAGATGAGGAACAATCCCTAATTAGGACATTAATCTGGTAGATGAAAAGATATTAGATTTTTAACAAAATAACTTCTTTTTTTGTCGTTTTTGTTTACAGTTAAAAAATGCCTGGAGCTTGTTATGTATTGAATAATCGTATGGTGATGTTAGTTGATAAACTGATATTGGGTCACTGTTACATAAGCAAAACTTGGAAAATAATTTATGTCAGGTAATTAAAATGCAGAAGGAATAGACTGATAGTTACCAATGATTATTAAGTATGTGAACCCTTATTTATATTAGAAAGAGGAAAATGGAAGACTAAGAATGATCGCTATTGTCTTACATCTATCAAGAGAACCAATCTAGAAATTCGGCTATTTTTTTTATTATCTTATGAAGTATGAACTGGTATTTTTGTTGTTGTTATCATTTGTGTTTACAGTTGAGAAAAGCTCAAAGCTTGTTAAGGCATGAACGTGCAATTTCGGCTCGTTGGTTTTCAAATGGTCCAAAGAACTCGATTGGCGGCGGAGATGGTATGTGGCAAAGTATCATTTATGTTTCTCAAGTCTTGTGATTACTTGTGCTGTACATGTTATTTATGTATCTCTGTTTCTTATTCTTGTTGTGAGTAAGCAATCGAATAAGTTTGCTTTGGACATTGATTTCTATTGCTTGAGCTCATTTTATGATCTCAGGAAGTGTTTGGGTTATTTGAGCAGTAATAAAGAAAACATTTTAAATTGCCCTATATCAGCATTTTTTATTATTAATTGGTGGGAGTAGCCTGTTAATCTAGTCTCGTTTCTCGGATTCATATATTTGGAACTTCAACAAGTTCATTGGGAACTGCAAAGGGTTTCCAGAAGGGGGATGATAGTGGGAAGGGATGAACAAAAAATATATACAAATAGGAAACCTTCAGAATTATTTGGGATAGAGTGAATTTTGGAAGAAGGTTTGAACATTGAATCTCTTTTATCTTATTCTTATCGAGTGTCAAACTTAAGACACTTTGGAAAGGGTTACCTATAGTTCTGTTAATCTTATTTTCGAGTTAGATTTCTTGGTGTGATCGGTTTAAGTTCCGCTGCTGTCCTGTATAAATTCTGTATCATGGATTTGAATTCTAACCTCAAGCTCCGTAAAAATAAAACAAGAACTCATTGCCGTTTAAAAAAACAGCAAAACCATGTAGAAACTCAGTGAACTAAGTTTGTGTAGGTATTTTGATTATAGCTAAATAGCCGTGTTTCACCTTAGCATTCTTATACTTATGAGCGAGACTATGACTATAACCACTATGTCTTTCTTAAACAACATTCTTCAAAGCCTCAAGGGTGATGGATTAGTGTGTAAAATCTGAAATCATATGGTCAGATGCATAGTTTATAGAAAGCTATATAAGTTGGCACTTATTTTTATTTTTGGGCTCTGTCATATGAGATTTAGGAAGTTCTTGAAAATTCTCCCAGAACCATAAACCCAGAAGGGAGCTTTATATTCGCTTTCAGTTCAGATTCTCGTCTAATTGAGTGTCATGAATTGATAAAAGCTAAGCCAATTGTACAATTTGTGTCTAATAACCAATTTTGTCGAATCTATTAGTCTTAAGAGATGAGAAGATTTTCGAGCTGATATCCCATTAAAAGAGCCTTTGAACAAAGTTCAAATGTTTAAACCTCTTGATAAAGCTGAGCACAGGATGGTATGTGTTTGGCAGAAATAAAATAGGAAAATTTTGAAATGCTCTACTGTTATATACGCTGGTTTGTTTCTGAAAGGTTAGAAATCGCTGAATACTTCAGATCATTTAGTGCCTCCACACAAACCTTAAATAAGGATGCATTTTTCGAATTATGGTGGTGGGTTGGAGTGTACAATACTACTTGGATGTGTTTAGCCCTTTGAACGGGAAATTTGTCCAAAATGACTTTTAGGACAGTCATTTTGGAGCTGGTTTAGAATGTTCTTTCTATACACTTCAGGAATGTTTAAAAAGGGATTATAAAGTATGTTGGAGTTATTGTTTGTTCATAAAATTAACATCTTTACTTAACCAATCATTGTTGTTATAGCTTCTCGATTGGACGTTATAGGTGCCAAGAAAAAACATCTTTGTTATCAATCCTGGCAAATGTCAAACCCTATTCACCAATGGAGATTTCTTCGTAATTACATTATGTTTTTAATCAGGCAGGAATAGTGCAAATTCATGCATAAGTATGCCGTAATTCTGTCTCTGTATTTTCATTTCGTTTCTTAGGACTCATGTACTTACGAATTTGACAAGTTTACTGGAAAGCCCAAAGGATGTGAGAAAGGGGTATGGATGTGGGGGACGGGTGCACACATACACACTCTAAAAATCCAAATTTGTAGTTCTTTTTCAAACTTGAAGCATGTTTCATCTAAAAGTGGTCTATAACATTGTTGTTTGGTAATGGTTATATTGACAAGTTTCACACTTCTCTGGGTAATTCCATAGTCTCCTTGGTTTATATCCATGCTCCATTATAAAATATTATCTGTCTTTAACTAAACAATGTGCAGTCTTTGAAAGTATCACACTTTAGTGTTAGCTAATTTTTTTTAAAGTGCGACTGGTAATCTATTTTTACCGACTGTTCTGAATAGAAATAAAAAACAACACTAGCAGGTGAGTAACCTACAGTAAAAGTTTTTGTACGTTAAGAATAAAAGCTGTATTGTGAAAGAGATTTGAACGTGGTGGCAAGTATTCATCAATTTATTGACTTCTGTTTTTGTGCTTCTTATTTTCCAGGTGTTCTAAGGACTAATGAACATGGTAGTTTGCTTGGAGAAACCAATAAGGCTGCAAGGTATCACACCAAATACACCTCGAGTGCAGATATTTTCCATAAGAAAGACACAAGCCATGCTATCTTCAAGGTTTTTTATGCATCTATAATTTCTTTGTATTATTGTGAAAACTTCCACACTCGTAGTTTTCCTCTACACCTTTTTGTACTCCTATTAAAACTTTCACATGGATGGATGCCTGTAACTCCCCGGGTTGATATGTTAGTGTACTCACTCAAATACGGCTAACAAACATTGCTTGATATTTTGTAGACAACGTCAATAAAGGAGAGAGTCACAATGACTGGTTTGGCTCTGAACAGTAGGTAATTCATGCTAAGCACTTTGGTGATTTATTATCTGTCAGGATGCATTAAGAGTATTTTGTCTCAGCTGTTGTTTTATATATTTGTTATCAGATCTCATGGGCGCACAAGTAGGAGTTACTCGACTGACTCGGGTAAAGTTGCAATATCTTTCTTTTGGTTTTAGATTCCCCCTGTTTGGTAGTTTGATGATGGTATTTCCTCCCAATTCATGTTTTTACTAGTGTGACTGGTTCGACGAGTATGGTTAATCATTAACCTTTTATACTATATTGTTGTCCATGTGGTCCATCTCTCAATTCAGTTTTCAACTTTACTCAAAAGTATTGTTTATCTTACAGGCCTTCCTCCACACCAAGAGATTGGAATGCCTTCTCTCTCTCCAACAATGACTGAGGTATGTACTATTTTGAATCGGTTTGAATAGCAGACATTATCTTATGTTTCTAGTTCCACTGAAAATGTTTCAGAATGCAGGGTAACATTGCTAGGTGGTTAAAAAAGGAAGGTGATAAGGTTGCTCCTGGTGAAGTACTTTGTGAAGTTGAAACAGTGAGTCCTTGCTTTTATGCTACCTTTGAACCTTTTAGTTTGACCCTTCCATTTTTTCTTTGCTTCAGTGACTTGCTAGTGACATGTACATGAAATTTATTTTCTTACTTTGCTTTCAACTTGAAGGACAAAGCTACAGTTGAGATGGAATGCATGGAGGATGGGTATCTCGCTAAAATTGTACGTGCAGAAGGGGAAAAAGAAATTAAAGTTGGTGAGGTATGAAAGTTCTGTGTTGTTAAGGCCATTTGATAGAATAAATGACGGTAGAATAATTGCTCTCATCCTAATAAACTTACCAATTTTTTTATACAAATATTCGTATTGTTAATAGAAAGTTATGTTTTGCGGACAACATACTGATAAAAAGATGTTCTTCTCCAGTCATCGACTCATTATATTAAATAAGTTCAATGATTGTAATCTTTGAACCTGGATTAACACAACCACTTGGGATTCCACTTAATTGCGACCACTGTTAGATCATTCTTTTGAACACAAAAGAGTGAATCCTTGATCTACCGTAGGATGAATTGGAAAATTGTATTTCAGAAATGAATCAATTTATTCTAATAGACAGTCATTGTTGATGCAGTCACAGTATATTATGAAACTTTAGCAGTTTGCTTTTTGTTTTTCTTTAGGTGATTGCTATAACAGTTGAAGATGAGGAAGATATTGCGAAATTCAGAAGTTACAAACCTTCCACATCAAGTGCTTCTCCTGCAGTGGAAGAGACTTCCAAACCTGCTCCTCCCAAAGAAGAAAAAGTTGAAGCGTCTGCTTCTTCCCCTGAGCCAAAGGTTACAAAAACTTCTCCTTCTACCTCCGATGATCGCATTTTTGCTAGCCCTCTTGCCAGAAAATTGGCTGAAGATAACAAGGTAACTGTTTACCTAATAACCTAACACCAAGTATTTGTTTAAATCTGTTGACATATGAATGGTGGTAATACTTTCCTCTCGTTACATATGCAATGTTTACTGTAGGTGACTCTCTCAAGTATCAAGGGAACAGGTCCTGATGGGCGTATCGTGAAGGCTGATATTGAAGACTACTTAGGTATTTTGCTTTATCACTTATATTTCATAAGGATATTCAGGCTCTACATATAAATGAGACTTTCTCTTTTGGTTAGGCAAATTGATGTTGTATGATGGTTACACAAGTTATTTAATTACTGTATAATCTTTCAGAACTTTGTTTAAAAACTTTTTTTTTTGTCGGTTTGTAAGTAGCTTCCGGAGGGAAGATTTCTAAAGAAGCTCCTAAAGCTGGTATTGCGGGAGCTGCTTATCTAGATTATACAGATCTTCCTCTCTCTCAGATCAGAAAGGTAAAGTGTATAAATAATCACATTGTCATGTTTTCAGTTCCAATATCATTCTGTTGTTCTAGTGGATAAATGAACGCTAGGTTCGGAGACTTGAATTCAAGTTTTTCATCTATAATTTTACATGTTTATTTACTCAATCTGATGCTCATGTAATGATCTCAGGTCACCGCTTCTCGGTTGTTACTATCAAAGCAAACGATTCCCCACTATTATCTATCTGTAGATACGTGCGTCGACAAACTAATGGAGTGAGTAATGTGTCAGTTTTATTTTGAGAAGAAATAATCTTTATAAAACTATCAGAAAACTGAACCGCCTAAATTCTTTTCCAGATTGAGGAGCCAACTTAATTCACTACAAGAAGCCTCCGGTGGAAAAAGAATATCTGTCAACGATCTAGTAATCAAGGTGATTTGCTCTTTTCTCTTTGTTTTTTTGTTCTTCAATTTGCAGTTGTTTTATTACTATGCAATGAAACTTAATATATATAAAGAAAGATTAGGGGAGAGGAGGTTTTTATAGTCAGCAGAATTCAAATTATGGCTTGATGATGTCGCCTACCTTATAACTGTTAAGAGGGAAAATTGCATTCACTGGTTTTAACTCTTCCAGGGTTTCGTTCTGCTGTTTTGTTTAATCTAATTCTAATTTCCGTTGGTTAAATCTCCACTTAAATAGACTCGTATTATTGGATTTAGGCTACTGCTCTGGCTCTGCGTAAAGTTCCCCAATGCAATAGTTCATGGACGAATGACTACATCCGGCAGTAAGATACATCTATGCTTACAGTTTATGTCTTCTTTATATACCCGTCTGATAAGTAGGTTTTTTGAGGTTTTTACATGTTACTTTTTATGGCATATGATCTAGGTACCACAGTGTGAACGTTAATGTTGCTGTACAAACAGACAACGGATTGTTTGTTCCCGTCATCAAGGTTGAATCATTGATGCAATCAAGTCATTTCCGTGATTTTGTTCCTTACCCCATGTTATACATATTTAAAGAAATTTATAAATGTAGGATGCTGATAAGAAAGGATTATCTGCGATTTCCGAGGAGGTGAAAGTTCTAGCTGGGAAAGCCAGGAGCAACAGCTTAAAGCCAGAAGACTATGAGGTAATAATGTACTCTGTTATTGTAAACTTTTTGCTTTTTTTTAATCTTGATGGAATTTCATCAGTTTTTAGCCTATATATTGCTCCTAGCCTTTCTCTTTCCTTCCTTTCTAGCCTACCTCCTCTAAAGTAGTTTTTTCTGCACAGAGACTTCCCCAAGCGGGAAAATAGGCAATTTAGTACCCCATCTTGTCAACTTTTAACGATTTAGTACCCAGCCGACCTGCTTTTTCAACATTTGTGTCCAATTAAGCATTGTAGGCCGGTACCAAATTGTTAAAAGTTGATAAGACATGGTATAGTTTGGTCACGTGTTTTGTAGGTTGGGTACCAAATTGGTAAAAGTTTGTTGGTTAGGGTACTAAACAGTTTTTTTCTAATTAGAAATAGACCGGCTGGCAACGAGCAGGAGTGTCTTGGTTGGTTGAGTTATGTTAGTTTGGGTGCCAGAATGGAGAGGTATGATATGCTGGGTACTCATTTGTTAAAAGCTGATAAGACGGGGTAGTAAACGGATTTTTTCCCTCCAGCCATGGATGTGTTCAGTTTGATTTTCTGTCCAGAAACAAAACAAAAAAAAGAATTGCAACTTTTGGTTTCACATCTAAGCTTGCTTACGAATGTCGCACGCTGTTTTGTATAATATTTTGTTTTATATTTCTATTCAGGGAGGTACATTTACTGTGTCAAACTTGGGAGGACCATTCGGAATCAAGCAGTTTTGCGCCATTATTAACCCTCCGCAATCTGGCATCCTGGCTGTTGGCTCTGGTATAATTGCGAGATTCATGCTTTTAGTTTCTTAATTTATTTTCAACCTGTTGTTTTCACTTCTATCTACCCTTTTACATCACCATCTAATTGTTAATCTAAATATCTGAGCAGCTGAGAAGATAGTTGTCCCCGGGTCAGGCTCAGAGCAGTATAAGTTTGCTTCTTTCATGGCTGTAACATTGAGCTGTGACCACCGTGTTATCGATGGTAAGTTGTGAAACTTCAAGTGCAGATTTTTATTTCAATAAATATCATATTTGGATCGACAATCGTTATACCCTTTTTGCAGCCGTTATTTATATTTTCTTGCTATTTTTAGGCGCAATTGGAGCAGAATGGCTGAAGGCTTTCAAAGGCTACATTGAGAATCCCGAATCAATGTTGTTATAAATGGGTTTACAAATATTGATGGCTCTTCGCCATTTACATGGACTAAGAGGCTTTGTATATTTAGTTTGTTTTACTGTAACATTTATATTAGTTGGTATTTTTGACAAGAGCAGAATCGGCTTTTAGAATAAAGGGAAGCTTTTGAGGCATTGAACTACAGACACGGAAGTTTTACCCATGTAGAGTGTAAGAATCCCTTTCAACTTGGGAGATAATTCTTTAGCCCTACAGTCTTTTAGAACAGATCTTAATTTCTTATAAACAATGAATTGTGAAGGTGGTCGACAAAGATTGTTTGCTCTTCGCCATTTGAATTTCATCTGTTTCAACATTGTTGTTTAACAAGTGGCCAACAAGTTATACTTCAGTTAGTATCTTGTCCAGAAATTTATCATTCATCTCTCGCTATGTTTGTGGTTGTGACTTACGCCACCATGATTATCGGCTCCTGTTTAGTGACAATTATTCCTTTGGAAACGACAATCCAGCCAAATGGGCAGTGCAGCAATGCTTAGCGCGAGAGCCTACAACTAAATAAATTGTTAAAACTACTGATGCCAATGTAGTAAAAATATGGTCGTAATCACAATTACAATTTACATATTTAGTAAAGACAATTTACACTTGATTTATTGTTTACGTGACAAACTTTGATTTCTAGTACTAGTATTTAGCTACACCATTGTGCAAGTTTAAAGGTTTTCTTGTTGGATTAGTCTCCAAGTTAACTAAAAAATAAACAAACAAGCCTTTTTCTACCATTTTTTATCACACTTTTCATGGTAAGTCAATGTACATAAGGCTGCCTTCCAATTTAATTATCTAGCATGAAAAAAATGTGCAAATTTAACTTACAAATAACTCATATTAAAATTGTCAAAAATGTAAAATTTTAAAATCTTACAATATAGTTAACATTCAATCTATGATAATAACTTTTTTTAAAAAAATTATTCCGTAATTCACAGTTGTAACAAAGGAATTGCAATGTTCTAAAAGTCGCAAGACGTTTTCTAGACGTAAGTAGCTCGTTTTTAGCCTAATTCCTCTTAAATTCTGCTTAATCACCGCATATTCCCACAATCCCGCATAATCTGAGCTCCGGCTAAATTACACATAGACTCGACTTTTAAAACACATAGAAGATGGTATTGCATTATTGTTCCACATATGATTTTTATACTGCCTAATTCTGCTTAATCACTACATAATCATCCAACTTATCAGATGTCTAATCTCCCTTTAATTTCCTTATAACCTCGACTTTTTAAACAAGCAACTGCTATAATAATTACTCCACACTTTTACTAATCCCATTATTATCATTATTACTATTCCACACTTTTGCTTTTATATCTGCTCCGTCACTTTTTAAAATTCACCCTTATAAGTTTTTAGTTTTTAAGTACGTTAAATTTTGATACATAATTTATCAATATTGTCCTTATAAATATCATAAATTATTAATATCATAATTAAAGTTAACGGGCTAGTTTATTTCATAAATTTTTTTGTTATAATATAAAAGCTAAAAATGTAAATTTGTTATAAAATAAATACATAAAAAAACACAAATCTCTTTCTCTCTCTCTCTCTAAAACCCTAAATCGAGCTGCTAAGCTCTCCTTCAATGGCGTACAACAAAGATGAAAATAACAAAAACTACACACAAAATACACAAAATAATCGAAGAATATACAACCCATATCAAGACCTAAACTTACCAACAAGAACTTTATATAATCTCCCAACCTCACCTGAGTTTCTTTTTCAAGAAGAAGCTTTAGCCCAACGACGCTCTTGGGGTGAAAATTTGACTTATTACACCGGCATCGCTTACCTCTCCGGCTCCGTTGCAGGTCTTTTTTATTTTTATTGATTTTTTAATATTATTGCTTTTTTACTTACCCTTTTTGGATTTTCTAGATTTGATTGGATTTTTGCACTTTTAACTTGTTTGAGGTTAAAGTTTACATCTTTATCCAAGTTTTGATAATGGGTATCGTTTGATTTGATTGGATTTTGTGTCTAGTTGTGTTTTTTGCGCTTTGGACTTGAAATCACGGAATGAACTAGGTGGAGATGGTCGGGTTCGCGGGTCCTCCTATTTTGTATTTTTTTTTAATATTATTGTTTTTTTACTGACCCTTTTAGGATTTTCTAGATTTGATTGGATTTTTGCACTTTTAACTTGTTTGAGGTTAAAGTTTACATCTTTATCCAAGTTTTGATAATGGGTATCGTTTGATTTGATTGGATTTTGTGTCTAGTTGTGTTTTTGGCCGCCCTTTAGACTTTAAATCAGGGAATGAACTAGGTGGAGACAGTCGGGTTTGCGGGCCCTCCTATTTTGTATTTTTTTTAATATTATTGTCTTTTTACTGACCCTTTTAGGATTTTCTAGATTTGATAGGATTTTTGCACTTTTAACTTGTTTGAGGTTAAAGTTTACATCTTTATCCAAGTTTTGATAATGGGTATCGTTTGATTTGATTGGATTTTGTGTCTAGTTGTGTTTTTTGCGCTTTGGACTTGAAATCACGGAATGAACTAGGTGGAGACAGTCGGGTTTGCGGGCCCTCCTATTTTGTATTTTTTTTTAATGAAAAACTAAATTTATTAGTAGTATTTTGATTATAGATAGTAGATACATACATACGTACATCTCTTTCTCTCTCTAAAACCCTAGATCAAGCTGCCAACAAAGACCAAAATAACAAAAACTACACACCAAGTACTCGCAGAATATACAACCCTTACCAAGACCTAAACCTACCAACAAGAACCTTGTATAATCTCCCAACCACACCTGAGTTTCTCTTTCAAGAAGAGGCTTTAGCCCAACGCCGCTCTTGGGGTGAGAATTTGACCTATTACACCGGCATCGCTTACCTCTCGGGCTCCGTCGCTGGTCTATATATTTTTTTTTATTGAATTTTTGAATATTATCATTGTTTTTTTTTCATTAGATTTTTAGTTAGAGGGTTTTACTTAAGATGCTCTATAGAATCTGATTGGAATTGTTCATTTGAGGGTAAAGATTGCCTCTTTATCGAGGTTTTGATAATGGTATGATGTATTATTATTGTTGCAGGTCTTGTTTTTTTTGTTTTTGAGTTTTTTTAACAATATTTTTTTTTTTTTTTTACCCTTTTAGGGTTTTATTGGTTTTTTGGGATTTTGCACTTTTTGTTGCCTTTTGACCTTTTATTATAATGGGTATCATTTGATTTGATTAGATTTTATATCTGGTTGTGTTATTTTGATTATAGTTATTAGATACATGCATACACATAATGAGCTAAGCTCCTATCTCCTCCAATGGAGTACCCTTACCAAACCAACAACAACAAAGACGATAACAAAAACAAAAACTACACACCAAATACAAACAGTAATCGCAGAATATACAACCCTTACCAAGACCTAAACTTACCAACAAGAGCCTTATACAATCTTCCAACCTCACCTGAGTTTCTCTTTCAAGAGGAAACCTTGGCCCAACGCCGCTCTTGGGTGAAAATTTGACCTATTATACAGGATTAGCTTACCTCTCCGGTTCCGCCACAGGTTATATAATTTTTTGGATTTTTTGATATTGTTATTGTTGTTTTTCATTGGATTTTGCACTTTTTGGTTCCGTGTTGCCTTTTATTATGATGGGTATGATTGGATTTTGATTGAATCTAAATGGAATTGTTCATTTGAGGGTAAAGATTACGCCTTTATCGAAGTTTTGATCATGGGTGTGATGCAGTATAGCCTTTTAGAATTGTTTCGTTTGATTTACTGTCTTGTCTTATTTAACTGTGTTTATTATTGTATGCTGTGTTTGATTTACCCTTTCTATAAATTTCATTGGATTTGCACTTTCTGGTACTCTGTTACCTTTTATTATGATGGGTATGATTTGATTTCTTTGGATTTTGCACGTACTTCGTAGTATACAGTTACCTTTTTATTTAAGAAGCCAGCTTTCTAAGCAAACTCACATTTGAATGACGTGCTTATAAACCTAGCTTATTAGCTTTTGTGGATCAAATAAGCTACAAGTTTTAAGCTCCGATTCCTAGCTTTTTGAGCTTATAGCTTGATTTTGTATGTACTGTTTTTCTTACCCTTTTAGTATTGATTGGATTTTACACTTTTTATTTGTTTAGCTTATTTGTATCTAATGTGTGTTTGTGCTTGAAATTGTTTAATATGAATGATGGTAATCTGATGAAGTTCCATTTATTAAAGAGTGGATTTTCTTACTATTGTTTTTCTAACCCTTTTATTTACTAATATATACCCTTTTCTGATAGTTCAATTCGATTGGAATTTGCTTTTTTATGCCATTGTCTTATTTCACTGTGTCTAATGTATGTTGTGTTTCAATCAATTTAAATTAAGGAGAAAAGGTTATTCAGGTTATATTGTGGTAACCTGTTTAGGATAATTTCAAGTATTTTAGGACAAAATGAGTGTTTCGGAATAGGGTTAACCTGATAAGTGATAACCCCTAGCCCAGTGCCGATCTTGGGGTGAAAATCTAACCAGCTACCCCGGGATTGCCCACCTCTACGGTTGAGTAACAGTTTAATTTCCGAATCTTTTTTGTTTATTATTGTTTTTCTTACCCTTTTATGGAGCTGATTGGATTTTTCACTTCTTTTTTTTGTCTTAAACCTGTTTGTATCTGTAGTGTGTTTTTGTACTTGAAATTGCTTGTATGAATGAGAAAATGGTAATCTGCTTAAATTTTATGAACTAAAGATTGTGAGTAGGACACCTCTAAAGTGTTGAACATGTTGATTTTGTTATATTTCTGTTGTTTTTAATGAACTTGTACCCATTTACGACTTTATCACCTAGCGTACAAACAAACACGTAAGTTTGATTGGAATTTGCACTTTTTTTGTTTTTCTAGTTTGTATCTAATCTAGCTCTCTGGTTCTGTAACAGGTGCTGGAAAAGGACTTTTCGATTCTGTACGAACGATTGAAAAGGGGGAGAGTATGAAGCTGAAGGTGAATAGGGTGCTGAACGGGACAGGTCATACTGGGGTGAAGTATGGGAACCGGGTTGGGGTTATTGGGTTGATGTACGCCGGGTTGGAGAGTGGGATGGTTGCACTCAGGGACACCGACGACATCTTGAACAGGTTAAATCTGTTTAATCTTTTTGTTATTGTTTCCTTTTATGGAATGTACCCATTGAAATTTGACTAAGACTTGCATATTTTTTTTGTCATTTTACCCATTTGAGGTTAAAGATTGCGTCTTTAGCGAAGTTTTGATAATGGGTATTGAAGTATACTTAAAATGATTATACTTGATTTGCTATTTCTGTTATTTATTAGATTGTGTCTACTGTATGCTGTGTTTGAATAATAAAAAAATAAGGAGAAAAGGTTAATTAGATTTAATTGTAGTACCCGAGTCAGGATAATTTCAAGTACAGATTTTATGTTTTGGTCCTGTTTCGGGACCAAAAGAATATTTTTATCACAATTTATGTAGCTTTCAGTCCAAAGATTAGGTTCTAGTCATGTGTTGGACATGTCAATTTATATAGTTTTCATTATTTGTGTTCAATTTAAGTTTTTTACTTTGTACACAATCAACTTGGAATGATTACAGAGACATGTGTTACTTTGCTGGAAGCTTTGGGAAAGCAATTATATTTATATCACTTGATTGTTTTAAGTAGCTACCTCTCACTTTTAGTAAAAAAATCCGTTTTGCTCGTCTTAATTTAATCAGGCCTAATATAGTTCATGCTTAAAATTCTTGAAAGAACGGGGTGTGGAGTAATTTGATTAAACTTTAGTTACTAAATTGGTAGAGTTCCAACATTAGTAGAGTTCCAAGTACTTCAGACATCGCTAAACAGAACACAACTAGGGATCGTCATTTTTGGGATTAAAAGTCAAATGATTTTCGCCATTTATGGTGGCTTCCAGTCCAAAAAATCCGCTTTCCTTATGCGTTAAACTGGTTGATATACGTAATTTTCATTATTTTTAATATCTTACAGTCCTTTTAAACCTTCGTTACTAAATTGGTAGAGTTCCAACATTGGCACCAATGGAGTATACGAATTTCATCATCTAATGATAGACCTGCAGTAACTTTTTAAATTGGGAGTAATTACAAAAGGACTAATCATATAATTATCGTCATCCATGAAACCATTCTACTCTTAACAATCTGTTCTAATCTCTGATCAACTATACTGTTACAGTGTGGCCGCCGGACTCGGGACAGGGGCTTTGTTTAGGGCGGCACAAGGGGTGAGGTCAGCGGCAGTAGCAGGGGCAATTGGCGGTGTGGCGGTTGGGGTGGCGGTGACGGCCAAGCAGATGATCAAGAGATATGTTCCCATTTGAGGCAATGGTTTTATGAAAAACTAGGTTTTTCATTTTGTTGTTCACCAAATTTTGGTACCATAGCTATTTGTTTTACCATGTGTAATTCAGTGTGACTGGGGAGGTGGATAATTTGAATTTGTGTTTGGCGTTCGAAGTTATAACCACCATATGGTGATTCATGTTTTGAGTGTTTCTATTCATTTGCATGTTAATAAAGTAACGAAACGACTTGTAACTCTTAAGATGAGTGTCGTATACATTTATGTAGGTTGGGATGGCAATTTCTGTCCATCATACTCGGAAAATATGTTTTTATAATTCTAGATCAGTTGGCTCTGAATTTAACCGTCTTAAAGTTAACAATGACTACAAGAGATTAATGCTAGACACACGGTTTGTGTTATTCCGGTAAATATAATTCTAGCATTACTCTTACTGTAATAGTACCTAAAGCTTGTATGGCTCCGATCAGCATGATTTCTCATAAAACACGCAAATAACTTTTCGGGGAAGGAGAAACTATAGGTCCTAAAGATGTATACTAATTTGATACTCTGATGCATAACAACTTCAACGAAACAAAGAGAAATAACATTTGATGCACAATCACATAGACAGAAAGTTTCGTAGAAGCGAAAATGATGGAACATGAACCGAGCAAGCAAACGTGAGCTGAGCAATGAATACATAAAGATGAATACTGAAATAGTTCACTGTCTGAAATGGTAGGCTGCTATCTTTGTAGCATCAAACATCGTTATGAACCAGCAAACTGGTTGAGATCCGACTATACCACGCTCACCACCAGTGTTCGATTTCTGACGAATGTGAAACAGATTATCTCTAAAAAAGAGGGTTATTAATTATATAAAAAAAAACATCATTATGAACGCCATACTCATCAAGCATGCCACTAATGTCCTCTTCATAATTGCCCTCTCAACATAGTACGCAGGGGCGGAACTCGGAAACTGACATGATATTGTTGGGGGGTTGTAAGAAAAAAAATTGATACTAGAATTTGAAGGAGAACAACGTTTGAAATAATTGAAAGCCAAGTTTAAAAGTCTATTTTGAAGAGTTAAAAAAACGAGTTGTTAATTGTAAAAAACAGAGTAAATTTAAAATTATAAAGATATATTTTTGTTTGCTAATATCAAAATGAGGTATTAGAACAGTATTTGTAGATTTTAACAAGAAATATAAGATTGCTATTGAAAATAATGAGCAATAAAGTATACTCGTATAACTAAATGAACATAAAAAAATTAAGTTACGATAGTAAATAATCAAACCAACGATTTATTTTGATTAATTTTAGATAACATTGTCAACTGAACTAAATATGTGTTATAAATCTCATTGGAGGCTATTAATATATAAGAAACGAATGAAACGGAAGTTTTTCCAATATAATTTTCACATTCAATATTAGAAAAAGTTCGGTTTCATTCCTTTCTTATAAGTTATATAATATTACTTTTAATATTAGCCGTCTCATAAAATGCCAAGAAACCATTGTTTAAATTATTTTTATTATTAAAAACGTACAAAAATATATTTATTGGTGAATAATGAAAACTAGAACATAGTTGACACGATTATATATCAGATGTCTTTCCATTTAATTCCGGGCAATAAATTATATTAAAATTGTCGGAACGAAAAATTTCAAAAGTTGATCGTATAGTTTAAATGTTAAATTTTAGTATTAAATTTAAAAAAAAAATCATTTTGACAATTGCGATACAAGTTATAAATCGATTAAAACTTTAGTGGAAAATAATAACTTTACTTAAAAAAAAAAAAAAAAGTTTAGTTTAATAAATTCATTTGGAGCAGGTAATCTCTCTCTCTCTCTATATATATATATATATATGTGTGTGTATATATATATATAATTTATTTATTTTAATTATTTTCCTATACATATACACACAATTCATAGTAAAAATTTAGAAATATTAGAAAATGATGAACTGTTGTCTTACATGTTTAATTCAAATTAGTCTCATGATTGAATTTGTTGGGTTTTTCTTAAAAAAAAGTTGCTTTTAATTTGTATTGGTGTATTTGGGTATTTGGGTTACTCTTAAAATGAGATATAATCTGGGTTTTGGACTGTTATTTCATTTATCTTTGTGAGATATAGGTTTGTTTGGCTAAATTTTTAAGCTCAAATTAATTTAGTTGTTTCTCCATAGTCCATATTGTTGTATTAAATAAGTATAGGGCCTTGTTTGGCATCAGTTTTTTTGGGTCAAAAAGCTTCTTTAAAAAAAAAGCTTGCTTAAAAAAGTTGCAGTGTTTTGTTTGGCATCACTGTAACTTATTTTTTTATTGATATAAGTCATTGGTCACATATTTTAACTGATAAGTGAGTTTGTAGATATATACAAGCACATTTTGGAAAATATATTGTGAAAAGCTAAAAAAATCTGCAAATTCGTAGCTTCTCTGCTTTTGAGTTATTTTGGCTTTTTTGAGTCTTTTGACCTCAAAGCTAGCTTTTTAAAAGCTAAAATAAGCTGACATACCAAATACCCATGGATTTTTTTGTCTGAGAAAAGCTTATTTTTATGCCCAAGAGCTTCTTACCAAACAACTACTTAGTTCTCTCGTAATGCCATAATTTGTTTTTGTTTTTTAATGCGTAGCATGTTTGTGTTTGAGGAGAAAAACTAACGTGAACCCGGTTCATCTTAAAATTTTAGTATGCCAAATCAAACAGGTTTTTTTTAAAGGTTTTACTATATTTAATTTAAGGGTAGTTAGTTAGTTACCACTAGAGTTCAGCTATGTGTGTTGGGTTTTAATTGGCTTGGCACACTGGAAAAAATAAGTGGACCGAGTTTACACAAGCGTTACTCGTGTTGGGAGGTTTAGGTCTCGTTTGGCCGCAAACTGTAAGCAATTAAACTTGCTTATTTGATCTAAGAATAAAACTAGATATTTTCAACTTAAGCCTTTTGGTTTTTACAGACCAGAATGCCGAAACTCTCACATTTTTGGCTGATCAAGACTGAGCATTAGTAAATTGGGTGTGGTCATTTTTATTGAGTATTTTTTATTTGAGCACCTAAAACTGCATTTGAAATAGAAAGCATGAATTTATTTATTTTTTTGCGTAAGAGTATATATTGATTCGGTAGAGCTTTTTTCTATTCCATC
This sequence comes from Primula veris, assembly GCA_963682055.1. Lineage (NCBI taxonomy): Eukaryota > Viridiplantae > Streptophyta > Magnoliopsida > Ericales > Primulaceae > Primula > Primula veris. Next base: position 41,380,414 of record OY821742.1, read on the forward strand.
TGTACTGTAACCTTTTCTGGGCTCTGGAGCTTTATTTCTCGCTATGAACATAATTTAGGCGTTTTATTTCGAAATTTGTTTTAAATTAAATTATTTTTCCTTCACAGGTTATAGGGGCGCTCTACTTAACTTGTTGCTGCTTTCCGGATACATGGATCAGAGTACTTTACTTGAACTACTGTTAACTTTTACCTGTATTGCGGTTTAGATCATTAGACTGCAAGTTTTTTAACTTGTTATAAATGATTGGCAGTCTAACAAAAACTTATGATCTGCTTTAATATTATATCAGTTCGTCTTACTCCCTCATGAATCAGAATTTTTAAAAGGGATTTCTAAAAGACAGAAAATGGCGTGTTTTTTTATTTACGATCCAACCAAACATGGCCTTAGTTCTGGCATTCATGTATTAATGCCTGTTTTCCTTAAAAATAACAAAAAACAAGTCATTTGTACATGGTTTTGTTTGTCTGAGGAAGCATGGTCGTAAGTTGTGGGAACATAGATTGAGTTACAAGACTTGTTATTACGTCGTATTAGTTCAACTATTCAAGTATAATGCATATTAGCATGTAACCTGTTCAGGAAATTAATAGCATTTGGATTAATATACAGGGTCCTTGACAGATGTGAAGGAGCAGCAAAATGGCGATTATACCCTCATAAAAGACGTGGAAGATGTTAAATTAGGAAGGTTTGACAAGCCTCTTCCTTGTTGTGGCTGTGGAATAGGATGGTTCTCGTGAGTTCCGGTCTCTTAAATTATTTATATTATTGAATGTTTTTCCTTATTTGCTCCGTTCTATTTATCGCTTTGGTACAGCTTATAAGCTCAGCTTTTCTTGGTTTAAAGCGTAACTGCATCTGGTTTGTCCAGCTTCAAAACTGATGTTTCTAGGTTTTGAAGCCTCAATAAGTTAGAAGCTAGATAAACCTAGATTTTTTTGATACTCCAAAGATCCAGCTTATTTGCTTAAAAGCTGCAACAAAACAAGCCTAATAGTCACCCAGTCACCCATAGTTTCCCATTTTGACATTTGTCTTTTTTATTCCTTCTACAGTCTTCTGCTTGGTTTCATGTTTCCATTTATGTGGTATTACGCCACAGTTCTCTATTTTGGAAGCTACTATCATAAAGATCCCAGAGAACGAGCAGGACTTGCTGCTAATGCAATTGCTGTAAGTGCCTCTTTTTATGTTAATAATCTCTTTTAAGGAATACTGTTGGTATATACCATGCACATTACACATGAAAAATATCTTTCATGTGAAAATTACGAGCTACATTCTAGGATTACCATCAATTCATATATATATTGGACTTGTTTCTGTTTAGTGGCAGTGGAAACTTTCCATTCCCTTCTAGTGTTTCTGCATAATATTCATTATACATAATTGCATATCCATAGGGGGTTTATTGGAGTGAAATTTCATCAATAGTGTAATCAGTTTATAGAATAGAATGCAAACTGAAAATCAATCTATTGGAGTATATTCCCATCAAAAGTGAAATTTGTTAATTAAACACTGTGCCAATAAAACTCAAGGTCATTGATGTGTTTCCGGTATCCCCATCAAAACTACCACTAAATTGGAAACAAGCAAGCATAAGTCACTAAAAGTCTAAATAGTTATTTTAGCTTTTTGTTTCAGTGCTTGTAGCTTTATATTGTTATGTGGTAAAGATGATGGCCTATTTGTTGGTTCTTATTTTTGTTTTCTTAGATTTTCGGAGCTGAAATTTTGGCCACACTCCTTAACAGTTTACCACTCTCCACAGTGCTTTTAATACTCTGATGGAGTAATTTGAATATTTATTGTTAACGCAGGCTTTCATCTTCACAATAGCAGTATTGATCACAGTAGCTGTTTTGGTGTTATGATTCCTATCGGCTTGGTGCTTGTTAGTCGTCACTTCTGTTACATAAAAACCATAGTCTATTGTTTGGGGGTTAAGCTGTATACACGGTGGAGCAAAAAGAATTACATTAGTGGTACAAGCCTACGACAGGATTATCATCAATCTAAAAAGGTGCATAATGTTAGAAATCGGTAGTGTTGTACATAGTGCAAATATATGTACAATTTGCGCACGACTTTGATTTTTTCTTCTTTTGTGGAGGTTGTATGGGTGTCGGTAAATTGTACTAGAATGTAATCATAATGGTGATATCTAGAACATAGTTCACTTGGTATGATGAAATTAAGTGTGACAATTTGTTTATAAAGCATGTAAATAATTATGAAATTTATGGAATAGTACTGACGGCAGCTTGTTTTTCACGACGTATGTTGTGAACAAGACTATATATCTTTTTGTTTAGGTAGAAACCGTCATAGGCGGCTATAGACACATTTGTTTCGGGGCTCCTAAATATTACATTTATTTTAGGCCTCAAATTTTGAGGAAAAGACATGGACAAAATCTGATATACTCCATATGATCGAGTCAAAATGATGGCTCAATACTTAGTAATTTTATCAGCAAAAGACGACATTCACGATGTAATTAAAATATTAAATGAATAATTATAGGCAAATAATAAAAGAAAAAAAAAAGAGAATGACAGCTGTGGGATTTGAACCCACGCCCTTTCGGACCAGAGCCTAAATCTCTTTCCAACCAAGTAAAAGTCTAACAGAAAACAGAAGAAAAAAGAAGTGCTAAAGAAACAAATTTTACACTACATAAGAAAAGAAATAGAGAGAGGTTAAACCATTTGTTTAATAGTCATTTTCGGTCTAGTAGAAGAATATCGGTGAAACGATTAACCATTTCGACATGGTGATCTCTGAGTTCCACACTCAAATAAAGAAAAGAGTTTCACACTCAATTCCTTAAGAAGAGAACCATTCTGTTTCAAAATTTTCTCCAAAACAACTCTGACCACAAATAACTAACATTGCTCCTATAAATAGGAGACTACATGAGAACTGAGTAGACTTCACATGAACCTAAGATACAAGAAACACTTAATCTACCATGTAGACAATCCGAAAAGACTCGTAGATATGCAAAGACGCAATGTAAAGAAAACAGTCAAAATCCATAAGTAGACAAATTTTTAATTTTTTTTTGGAGACCGGCTCAAAGTTTATTATCAACTGAAAGTAAGTAAGTTAAAACATGACACAAAATCCCCCATGCTTTCTTATGAAATAAATCCGATATCAGTTCAATATAAACTAGTAAACACTACTTCAAAATGAGGTACAAAGCAAGAGCCTATATATAGCTGCAAAATATCAGTTCAATAAGTAGACCATTCATTGGATCTGCAATCCACATTAATCAGGATATGGTTGTATCGTTTGCAAAATTTCTATTATCTATTTCAAAGAAGTTTTGTGTAAATTATTTTGCTCTGGTTACAATCTTGTTTAAAACTTCCTCTTGAGTTAGCTTGTAATAGGGGGTTTTAAAACTGGTTTGCTAGCTTTGTTGTTTTTGGTTTGGAGCTTTTTCTCCATTGTAAAGTACACTATTGTAAATCCATTTGGTAATACATATTTTATTTACTTAATTACCTATCTTGGAGTTGGTAATGTCTTCGTAAATCTCATAACCGTCAGTATTGATAGCAAGTACAATTGAGGCCATTCTTGAACGGTCAAGAGGAAGTGAAACTGATCATAAATCTTCATCTATTCCTTCTTGCTTAATGGATATCAGGTACTCGTCATGATCAGACCGGTTTTCAATCAGAATCTTTACTCTTTTTCTGTCAACAAGCATACAAAGTACATCATATGGTTAAATCATTTGCATGAATCAACTAATGAGCTATTAGTCAGGCGCAGAGTAGCACGCTATCTTGGACCATATCCTGATTTTCCAAGTGGTGCATATTTTAGCAAGCTAGTAGTTTATGGGTAACAAGAGCTAACCTGCACTGTTATTGGCACACTTCAGAGCCGCTTTTTTTTGTTCACTTATTTATTTGAGATTCTTAAATTTGAGTTTATCTTTTGCAGGTGATGCTAAAGGACTTTCAACTGGTCAACTTGATATTCAGTCTGATCACGAAGTCTTTTTAATAGATTGGAAATAGGGGAAATGTAAACACGATGTTCCTTTTAGGCTTTTAGCATCGTCAAAGCGACTTTAAGGAGGTGTTTATAGGCTTCCCAAAACAGGAAATGTCGCCATTTTTAAGGCAAACTTTTAGGCCAAACATATGTTTCATATAAAGTTTCTGAAAAGAACAAACTCATTGTTTCATGTAAAAAAACGAGCAAAGTTGTTTTTGCTTATTGATTCTGTAATTAAGATTTCATGATGTTATTCTATATAAAAACAAGTATCATCTTGATGTTCGCTTAATTATGTTCAACCACAAGTTCTTACTTTGTTTTTTCTAATACTATATATTGGAGTTATAAATATGTTTCGTTTAACGCAGCCCAAATTCTAGAAGCGTGGTTACAAGAAACAAGAAAGGTGGTTTGACTTTAGGATGAAATTTCGTTTCTCATGGATTTATGTGTTCAGTGGATCCTTTAATGATTTGTATTTGGACTTTTTTGGTGGCTTTAGCTTTTTGCTAAATTCTTAAAAGATGCTGCTGCATAAGATTGTTTTTATTATAGAGTTTGGTAGCCTTTTGCCAAATCCTCAGAAGTTGTGGCGAATGTTTTTACTTTTGCAAAGGTAGTTTGGCTAGCTAGCTCTATGGAAAGCTGTTATCGACCATATGCAGTAGGGTATGCACGAGCTTAGCCTGTTTATAGAGATCCAATCATACTATCGGATGGATTGACTTACAGAAGAGGCTGCTAAATTTTTGCTGATGCATATTATTGGTTGTTCATGAAGCTATTTGCATAGATATTTGGAGATTGTAGCTCGAGGTTTTGGCACTCTTTGCTAGCTTTAGTGTGGCTTTTTATAGCCAGCTTCTATATATGTACACTAATTTCGTTTGTAGTTCTGGTTTTAAATAATCGTAATGTTTCTATGATCAATATAGCTGAGTGGTTTCATTACGGGAAAAAAGAAAAGAATGCTAACCCATGTCCATCCAGATCATTTGATTGTTTCCTTGCGCTTTTCATTGACATATAAAACTTCATATACATTGCCGCCAGGGTACGGAAGCAAACCTTTGCAATTGTTTTCTTCTGATTCTCCCGCTTTTATGTCTCCTGATTTACCGGCCTTTGGATTTCAAAATGCACCGATTGGTTCGTCTTGTTGATGATCTTATCAATAACGATATACTCAAAAGTACTACCCTTGTAGTTCCACGTCGCTGGATTTTCTGCTCTCAATGAAGCGGTCGCGTTTCAAGATTTCATCATCAATTAGCACATCTTCCTGTTGAGGAGTAATTCTAGCCATTTGCTACTACTATAATATGTCAGAAAAACCAATGATCTTATGCACCAAAACTGATGCTTAACGAATTAATAATATAATCAACAATGATGTTTAACTATACTTCATAAACAGTTTTTAATAGAAGTTTTCATATCAACACATTGAACCTGTTTTTTAACCCTACTTAATTATATAGATTATAAAGAGTATATATAACCAGGGAGTAAATTATGTTAGCTAATTATCAACACCCATGTGTTTTTCATGTTCTCCAATTTAATGTCAACCCTCAACCATGAATCTAGCTCTTTGCTGTAGGCTGGGTTCGATCCGGTTCCGTTCGATTTTTGGCAAAACCGAAACCGAAACCGGGTAGATTTTCCGGTTCTGTTTTTTTCGGTTTCGGTCTTTTTATTTTTTGGACCGAACCGGACCGGGTTTTTTCGGTTTTATTTATGTTTTTTCGGTCTTTTTTGGTCTTTTTCGGGTTTTTTTGGGTCTTTTTCGGTTTAGGTCTTTTTGAGTTCGGTTATCGGTTCGGTTCGGTTTTTTCGGGTTTCAGAGACGAAGACGGTACTCTTTCAAAATTTTAGGGGAAACGTCTCCGAAACGTTTCGGAAACCTAAGCGAAACCTTTTTAAAATCTTCAATTATAATTATCGGAAACCTCAATAAAACATCCACAAAACTTATAAGATACTTATTTTTGAATAAAAGTGAAAAAATACATTTAAATACGATAAAATCAAATTAATAATAGAACCTATATACGTTATTTTCATAAATTATCTCTTAAATCATAATAATTTAACTAGTTTTTCAATGTATTATTGTATTATTCATAAAATTGGCAGTATTTTATAAATATTTAATACATGTTATATTCTAAATTTCGGCGTTTCCTGTTAAAAATCACTGTAAAAAAAAGTTCATTTACCATCAGTTTGCTTTTTAAAAACTGTTGGTAAATAAACTTTTTCTTGCAGTGAATTAGCCTGCGTTTCCTGTTTCCGTTTTCGTTTCCTGACTTGTTAACTATGATCTGTATATCTATGCAACCTAGCTAATCGACATAAACTAAAGCTGATGGGTGGTGATGGATTATCACTAAAATAAGTTGACGTGAATGTACCAATAATATATACACATGGCCTCGCTAGCTATGACAAGGGGTGGACGTGGACAGAGAACCCGCAAGCTCAACCCGAAACTGAACCGGACCCAACGCGCGACGGGTTGGCCATGGTTGATTGTTCAAAAAACACTAAACTCGCATCAACCTGTCATAATGTGAAAGGTAGCATTTTAGTTACTTCTAGAGGACGTCGAACTTAGTAAGTCTTTAATTAAGGAAATTAAGTGCACAACACTCCATTTTTTTAATCTAATGGTTGTAAGGTTGACTGTACATTGTATAATATAACTCAATGAGCATGCAAAATAGGACTCCACAAAAATATTAAAAGTAAAACGTCATTGCTGATTTAATTCATACTCAAGTGTATTACCTAAAACTTCTCGCTACTTCACTAAATAAGTGTGCATTACGGAATTACGTATAAGGTTAACTTGCAAAAATTACGTCTCTATATTGCCGAAATTGAAATTTTCAAAAGCTAACCTAGTTTAAATGTTAAACTATACGGTTAACTCTTAAAAAAATTAATTTAGACAATTTCATTTTATGAAAGCATGCAAATATATATAAATATAGATTGTAATTTCTTAATGCTACCTATTATTAGAGGGAACTTGTGAACACGTTATTTATAAAATTTATGGAAAGATTATGGAAACGTTGGACGGTTTTTTTTTTATTACTATAATCTATGTTGTGGACAAGACTTAAATAAAAATTTTGTTCAGGTAGAAATTGTACAATCTATAAACAAAAAAGTAAAAAAAAAAAGTATTTACTTGATAATCCAAACAATCCATTTATTTATATAGTACTGATCATACGAAAACAGAAAGGTTTTAAAAAGAATTTGGGCAGTAATTAATTTCTGTTTTCCTTTAGCTATTTTTCCATATTTTGGGTATCGTTTGTCATCAAAATTTCAGCATGCAAATTAATAAGAGCTTGAAATATGATTAAAATGAAAACCAATTACAACCTTACCTAAATGATAAGTTTCAATAATATATACTCCATTATATATATGGCCTCACTATGACGGGGTGAACAGAAAACCCGCAGGCTCAACACGAAGCCGAACTCGACCCAATGCACATGCAGAGAGTTGTTTGTTCAAAAAACACTAACCTAACTCGTATCAACCCGTCATATATATATATATATATATATATATATATATATAATATGTAAAAGGTAGTATTTTAGTTACTCTTAGACGACGTTGAACTTGGTAGTAATTCTTTAATTGAGGAAATTTAGTCTACACGAAATATTAAAAAATATAACGTCATTCACCGATTTAATATTACACAAGCATGCAAACTACTTATACACACCCCACATACGATGCATTACAAAATTTGTCACAAGTTTATCATAAATTGATTAAACTGTTATAAAACTGTCATAAATTGACTAAATTGTTACAAAACTGTTATAAAAATCGTCGTTAATAAGCTCGTAACAAAAAATACCGTAACTATTTGAGTATTTTATTTTTTTATGCTAAAAGAAACTCGTCTTAGTTAGCACATAATAAAAACAGTTGGGTTCATAAAATTATATTAATGCTGATAAGAAATTATTTCAAGTAGCCTTACTTAATTAAATAATATTCAAGTTGCTTTAATATATAGCATGAAAGCTTGCAAATATAAATGTTGATCATAAATTCTTAATGCATGGTACCTATTATATATATTGGAGGGAACTTGTGAACACATATATGTTAAAATTATTATGAAAATATATTTGAAAAATTAAGACCCATGACAATTAAACGTGTGATTTACACCAGTTCGAAACATAATTAAGAAATAAGGTTTTTTAATTAAATGTTATAATTAAGATTTAGGCCATATCCACTATAAAAAAAAAATACTCAAATAGCGACGGGATTAGTGACGGTATTTTTTGTTACGAGCTTATTAGCGACGGTTTTTGCGACGGTTTTGTGACAGTTTAGTCAATTTGAGACAGATTTGTGACAACTTTTTAAATTAGCGACAGGCTTGTGACAGCTTTTGACTCTCACTAAATCAAATATTATTTTGTAGTGATCGATCTCTACAAACGACCACTATGTATTTTGATTAATATCTACCAATATTAATATATATTTCAGGCCTACGTGGGTACTATAACAGGTTTTATTATCAATCCAAAAAAGGTGCATTTTGCTTAGAACTCAGTCGTGTTGTATAATATATATATATATATATATATATATATATATATATATATATATTGTCTACGTAAATTTGCATACTACTTTGATTTTCTTTATATATTAAGGTTGTATCATGAATGGGTCGTGCACATGCACTACAAAATAATGTTTGATTTAATGAGAATCAAAAGCTGTCACAAGTCTGTCGCTAATTTAAAAAATTGTCATAAATTTGTCGTAAATTGACTAAACTGTCACAAAACCGTCATAAAACCCGTCGTTAATAAGCTCATAACAAAAAATACGGTCACTAATCCCGTCGCTATTTGAGTATTTTTTTATAACGGTGGTAACCAAGATTTTGTAACTTGCCTGATATTAATATTTTAGCATAATGAACACAATTTTACTAACATATATATTGATGAAAGTAATTGATAATGCTATGAATTTTGTTTCTTTAGCGTTGAGATAATTATAATATTTATGGAAAAATTATGAAAATACATGGGTTGGACTGTTTGTTTTTTATTATAATATGCTCCATTCGTTCGTGTCCACTATTTCATATTTGACTGTTTCAAAATAAATATCTAATTAATTTTTTAATATATCAATGGAAAAATAATAAAAATATTATAATATCCTCAAATATTGCAATGCAAATATTCTAAAAATTGATAATAATAATTATTATTTAATTTAAATTAGGACTATATTTATAACTTTCAGATGCAGTTATAAAGGTAGTTATGCATTTTCATGTTTATCAATGGAAAAATAATAAAAATACTATAGGATTTGGGTACTACTAATTTCTATTTTTCCTTTAGCCCTTTTTTCTACAATTTAGGTAGTTATGCATTTTTCATGTTTATAGAATCGTTTCTAAAAACACTAATATATTCTAGCATGAAAATTTCCAAACAAGCCCTTAGATAACTAACACTTTTTGTTTTATTTTACAAATTAAAACACATGATCATCAATATCTGTATACATAGATAATTCTTTACTTTGGCTTGAAGTTATAAAGGTAACGTGAAAAACTCAAGAATAACTATAAATAAAGCTTGATATATACAAAATTGATCAACAGTTTTTCAATTATTTTTCTAACATTACAAATTGGGTTTGATAGATTCTTTCAACTAATAAGAAAGTTACTTCCACTCACTTTCTTATTCCCCTTTTTTTCCATTTTTTCTTCTTCTTGGTTACCTTTTTGTGGATAAATTCTTCTTATTTACACCTATATACCACGTTTACTCTAATCTCTTAAATTATAGCAAGTAGTTAAATGGCAAATCATGAGTTTGTGTATGAATATTAAAAAACAATTATTTTGGGATTTCAAATCATGAACTTGATAAGTTGTGTATAATTAATATTATATAGCTGGATTACATGTGATTTAATGATCTTTATTCTTGTAAAGTATATCACTTTGTCTTATAATACAACCTCATTATGATGCTCTACTCACCAAATATATAAAAATCAAAATCACTTATAAAGAGTTTTGTTTATCTCATCTTTAGTTCTTTACATCCCCTTTTCTGACGTTTTGATTCTTGTTTTATGTCGAGAACATAAGTGGATACTATCGGAAGCGACGACACCCCATAATTTTGAAAATTATGATTTTTTTTATTTTTGATAATGTATTTTCGCTAAAATACATTAAAAACGATGATTTGACACCTCTATTTTTTTTATTACACTTAATTTAATAATTGATGTAAATTTTGACGGTAACCCAATACACAATTCCTCACTTCCATCCCTGATTTCATGTAAGTATTAAAATTCAAATGTTATTATGCAATGGTTTTTATTGTAGTGGGACATGATGATCAAAAGGGCTGATTACTTTTGGTCACAATAATTTGCATTGTCCATTTCAAATACTTACAAGTTTGTACAATACATGACTCGATTTTATTCTATAAAGTATGTCTTTTTTGAACACGATGTTACATCTTATACCTTATAAACACTAATATTTTAGCTTTTCCATTGTAGGAAAAAAATATCTCACTAGCCAACTATATATTTAAAAAAAGCTTGTTAATAAGCAAACCAAAACAAGCTGTGTTTAAAAGATGCAAAATAAATACACTCCAAAAGTAAAAATAGAAAGTTGTGTAGTTTCAAATAAATATAACTTTTGTAATGCAAAGGAATCACGTAAATATCCCACCAAAAAATACCCACATTAAGCAAAAAGCAACACGTTTAAATATTCCACAATATAAACTTTTTACTACTTGAAATTTAATTTAATAACAAGTTGTCTAAAATGTAACAACTCCAATTTGTCACAGCACATCACTTTTATTGACTTATTATATTTTATGTGAGTTTCTTGTTTACAACTTTGACTTGGTCATGGCTATAAAGTAAAAAAACATAAATTCATACGTGTACATATAATCACCACAACTTGTCTCTAGTTTCAAATAAATTAAAGGCCTATAGTATTAATTAATCTTTTCTATACAAAACAATTCATAGTAATTAAATTCATTAGTATATATAATTTTATTTATTTTTAGTAATTTCGTACCTTGTATTCTCGCATGCACGTTTAGGGTTACATTGTTAGTTTTTTTCCAACTAGTATAATGTATTCATGTTTTTTTTCCTCAATATTTATATATAGATGGAAAACAATATATTGTAATTCACAAGGATCTAATATTTCAATAGCACATTTGTCTAAAGGTTCAAATGATAGTTTATATTCGAAACGAACTAGAAAGTCATTCAAAACTTGATCGGTTATTCTTCTATGCTCGTATCTCTTTTTCCAATTATTATTTTTTTGTTTAAGACCCCGAGGTGGGTGACTACTCCGACTGTTACGAGTCTTACGACAACAAGACACCCTCATTTTCACCAATCCGATCCTTAAAAATAACTGAGATCGTAAAATTCAAATAAAAAATGTTTAATATAAGGTACACAACAAAAAAGTTAAATATAAAATTAATAAACAATAAAAAAAAAAGGGTGAAAACCCCAATTAACCATATACTCCATCCGTCCCTAAATAAATATCAACTATGAAAATACGTACAATTTTAACCACCAATTTTTTCATATTTAGATTGTCGGAAAAAAATATTTCGAAAGTCAATCACATAATTCACAGTTAGAACTATATTATGAAATTTTTAGATTTTTCATTCCGGCAACGTAGATATGATCAATTCAATGATTAAAATTACACGTATTTTCGTAATAGACCCTTATTTAGGGGCGAATATAGTATTTTATATATGCAAATCGTAATATATATATCCGTTTACATTTAATTGTTTACTACGAAACTACGTGCAATTTTGATCGGCTTATAACTTGTATTAAAATTGTCGAAATGAATTTTTTTTTAAAATCTAATGATAAAATTTAATATTTGAATTATACGATCAGCTTTTTAAAATTTTCATTCCGACAATTTTGATACAAATTATTTACCGGTTAAAATTAAACGTAGTTTCGAACAATTAAATAATAAAGGAATAAATATATAATAATAATAATAATAATAATAATAATAATATCCCACTAAGTTGCACCGAATGAAAAGTAGCCACCACCAAAAAAGTAGTTTAAATTTGTAATAAAAACCAAACCCCACCAAACATCCTCAACACACACACCTCACAAACTCACTCTCTCTCTCTCTATATCTATATATATATATCTATATTTCTGTATCTATATAAATATATAAATATATAAATGGAAGAAGATGAAGAAATCATAAGAAACCCACCATTTTGGTTACAACCCAACTCCACCACCACCGCCACCACTCGCCACCGTAACTTCATCTCCGGTGCCGTAACTCTTTTACTTTTCATCTTCTTCTTTTCTTCTTTTCTCTTTCTCACCTTTCATTTTCCTAAACTCAATATTATTACTACTAATAACAATAACAATAATAATAATAGTACTAATACTAATACTAATAGAGTGTTTAAGAAAGGTTGGGAGTCTATTAACATTACACTTGTTCTCTTAGCCTTGCTTTTCGCTTTCTTGGTCCGAAATAATAATAATAGTATCGAAAACGAGGTGAATAAGAAGTCACATGATGAGCGGATGGATGGTAGCGCTTGGTTTTACTATCCCGATCAGACCGATCAAGATATTGGTTTGAGCGGGGGAAACGGAGTTGATGGATTGGATCAAGACATTGGTTTGAGTAGGAACCGGTTTGATGGGACTAATACTAATAATAGAAACGATGTAAATCGCTCTTATGCGGATCGTCATGAGATATCACCACCGGATAATAGTATGTATTTCGATGAAATTGGCATTCAAGGAGAAGAAGTGAATACCGGTGTTGTGCTTGGGGTACGTGACAAGATTGCTTGTGTTGGTGGACTTGAGGGGGTGACGGGAGGTGAGATTGTTGAGTTTGGCGATGATGGTACGATAGGCATTGTTACCAGTTATGACAAGTTTAGGGATAATGTGGGCGTAGCGTTTATGGGTGAGGGCTTGTCGATACGACAAGGGAGTTTGGTGAAGGCGACGGGGAAAATCGCTCAAGTGCCGGAGAATGTTAGCGAGTTAGATGCTTCGGACGATGATATTTTGGGTAAATGTGAAGTTTCTAATACGGAAATCAAGGAGATGCCTCCACCTGTACGGCGCAGGAAGCGTCGGACAGCCGAGAGCATTGCAAAAAATGAGAAGTTGAGTGAGGAAACGAGCAGTGTAGAGCAAAAGAGTGGGAAGATAAGCCATAGAAGGACGAAAAGCAGCGGCTTGGAGCTACCGGGTGAGAAAGCAAGTCATAGGAAGACGAAGAGTAGTGGTTTTGAGCGTTTCGGTACGGTTCTTTTAGTGGGAAACGGTATTGCTCGTATATATGGCCTTGACGGAGTGATTACGGGTGAGGTAGTAGAGTTTGAGGACGGTACGATAGGCATTGTTACGAATTCGGAGTCTGCTAATAACGTCGGTGTAGTGTTGATGGGTGACGGATTGTTGGTACAAGAAGGGAGTCGTGTCAAGGCGACTGGGAAAGTGGCGGAGATACCGGTTAGCGAGGCATATTTGGGTAGCGTTTTAAACGCGCTGGCTAAGCCTATTGATGATAAGGGTAAAAACTATGGTTCCGAGTCTCGGGTAGTTGAAGAGAGGGGAGCTAAGGAGATGCTTCCAGCTGTCCGGCGCAGAAAGCGTGGAACAACTAGAAGTATCGGGGAAAAGGGTAAATCAATAGAGGAAACAAACAGTTTGGAAAGAGAGGAGAAGTTAATTCATAGGAAGACGAAAAGAACTCATGAGGAGAGTGGAACTATGCCACCAAAAATAGAATCGAGCGATGAAATAGAAGCGAACGTATACGAATCATCTCCTGAGAAGTTGGTGCAAGATGCGCCGTCACCACCACAAAACGAACGAAATGAGAGAAAGAGCGCGACGATGGATTTCTTGACCTCGTTGACAAAGAGGAAGAAAAAGCATAGACAAAAGAGCATCGAGGATTTCGATATTTACGATACGGTACTCGAGTCTCAACCGCCTTCTCCACCTCCACCTTCGAAAGGTTTTTTCTCGTCCAAGAAAGGAAAAGGCAAGAAAGCCATTGAAGTCCCCCAGCCACCGCCCCAATACGTTGCTTCACGGGAACAGAAATCCGCCTCAACTACACCTTCCGCCGCCACCCGCCGTCCTCCGTTGCCGGTGAAAGTACAAAACTTCGATGAGGAGCGAGAGTCTCCGGAGAGAGAGTCGTTTTTCAGCGGTTCTGAGTCGCCTATGCATCCGATACCGCCACCTCCACCGCCACCGCCTTTCAAGATGTCGAAATGGAAATTCGTTGTCAAAGGTGATTACGTAAATATTGGGAGTGTGAATAGCTCAAGAAGCGTGTCACCCGAACGGGAGGAGGTTGATTCACCCATGGGTAGTGTGTCTGGTGGCGTTGACGTGGCAACGGGTTCAATGTTTTGTCCGAGCCCGGATGTGAACTCAAAGGCGGATATGTTTATCGCTAAGTTTAGGGAAGGGCTAAAGCTACAAAAGATGAATTCTATGAAGATGAAGCCGGTGGTTGGTTTCTCTAATTTAGGGCCACTTTCAAGCATTGATCAGGCTCAAGCTTAGGTTGAGTTCGATCTTTTTATGTTATTGATATTTTCTACCTTGATTTTTATATAATCAGAGGTAAACACGATGTTGTTAATTTGAGTTGAATTTGAAGGTAAATATACGTTTCTATACTGATTCCGTTTTGCCTATATATTCTGAAAATTCTGTTTTCATGTTATTGTATCGTGTTATTTGTGTGAACTGTGAAATAATACTCATTACTCGCTGGAAATAAGTGTAACGGGAACAGTGTGTTAATCCGAGAGGACTGAGAACACGAAGAAATAAAACGAATCTGTTGACAATCAAATGATTTATACTTTATTGCTTAAGAAGTTAATAGCTGAGGAAATGAGATTTATAAGTCTATTCTTTTAAATCGGTAATGTAGCTGAAAGTAATTGATGAGGAAACAGATAGATATCTCGGAAACGAGTTTTCTTTACCAGAATAAATGACACAGGGTTCTCAAATCGGAAATGTGAAACGGCATTATCTCTCAGCAAATAAGTGTTTGTTGATTATTGTAAACGAAACGTTAAACTCCATACCTTGGACCCGGAAGCTAAGAGCTGCCATAGATAATACCAGACCTCTCTTAGTTTCTTTAACTCAATAATCGCCTTGGACGCCATATATATACAGTATAACATAAACTCCGTTTTTATGAAAACAGTAAACTTCATTATACCATGTCTGCTCGTTACATTGTAAAACGGAGTAATCAGTATTGTATGGATCACTAATCTCCCTCTCACATGAATCTTTCGATTGTAGCAATAGCTGTTCCTATTTTCTATTTTCACAATCAAATGGAAATTTCCATTATCCG
The DNA here is from genome assembly GCA_963682055.1 of Primula veris. NCBI lineage: Eukaryota > Viridiplantae > Streptophyta > Magnoliopsida > Ericales > Primulaceae > Primula > Primula veris. The sequence goes on from OY821742.1 coordinate 41,395,994, forward strand.
AGAGATTTATAGTTGGATCCTGGATCTAGATGACCTAGCTTGCAAACACGATTCACCTGTAAACTAATATCACCCTACAAAATAGTAGCACTACACAAGTATCAAAGCCTTAAATTCATCTCATTTAAAATGGAAAAGCGCTTAAAAGCATAATCTCTTCAAGCACACCAAAGATCTGAATAGACGGGGAACATGTTGCTATTTGAGAACAAACATAAACCAGTTTAATTGAACTCACAAGAATTCTTTGAAAAATGGCAGAGCTGCCTTATACATTATATATGAGGAGGAGCTATCTAAACTCTCACTTAACCTGCCCTTTTAGATTCTAAAGCAAAACCAGCTGATAATAGAAAGAACGCAACAAAGTAACTCGTAACAAAGGAGGAACAAACAAAAAGAAAATGCAGAATAGATAGCTCATCACTTGAAGTCTTTGCTCAACAAGTATGGCTTGAGAACATCCATCACCGACCCGAAATCCGCCTTCACATCCACAGGTGGGTTAGAAAACCGACAAGCCATCTCCTTGATCTCTTTCGCGTGATAATCGATCTTCGATTGTGTAAATTTAAGCCCATGTGCTGTGCTAACAACCACGGTCCTATCATTGGGCCTAATTACCCCACTATCTCTCAGCTTAAAAAGAGCGGTTAAAGCAACACCAGTATGAGGGCAAATAAACATCCCCGTCGAATCAGCTTGAGCCATAGCATCCATTAATTCCTCCTCTGTAGCTTCTTCGACAATTCCGTTTGAATTTTGTAATGCGAAAACCGCTCTATCTATAGATACGGGATCACCAATTTGTATCGCAGAAGCGAAAGTAGTATTCGCTTTAACAGCTTTAAAATCTTTCCAACCAGATTTGAAATGTAAATAAAGCGGATTCGCATTAGCTGCTTGGGCACATACGAGACGTGGCATACGATCGACTAGCCCTAAATCCTTACACATTTGAAACCCTTTGTAAAAAGCGTATATATTTCCCAAATTGCCACCCGGGATAATAACCCAATCGGGTACTTCCCAATCGAATTGTTGAAGAATCTCAATAGCGGCGGTTTTTTGCCCCTCGAGCCTCAGACTATTCAACGAATTTGCTAAATAAATTGGTAATTCAGCAGTGACTTCACGAATCAACTGCATACACCCGTCGAAATCCGTATCTATACTCAACACGAATGCCTTGTTTGCGATTGGTTGGACAAGTTGAGCAAGAGATATACGATCGGCGGGTAAAAACACGATGGACGGGATCCCGGCCGAGGCGCAGTAGGCGGACAGGGCTGCTGACGTGTCTCCAGTGGATGCACACCCAACACCAACAACAGGGCGGCCCATTTTACGGAGACGATTAACTTGGCTAACTAAGACGGTCATACCCAAGTCCTTGAAGCTACCGGTGTGGCTAATACCGCAATGTTTGACCCACAAATCATTCATGCCGAGAAATTGTTTGCCAAAACGCTCGGCCCAGAAAAGGTTGGAGTTACCTGGAGTGAAAAAAAACATTAAATAGATATCATTTGCCTTAGAAATAGATTTAGCATGGCATCAGCCAACGACCAATTTGCACATGAAACGTTAAAGGCTTTTAATCATGTTCTATAAACGGTACTACAATGCTTAACCAGAATCTCAAAATATTATTAACCAGTAAAGCTTGGGCTTTCTTGGTTGCAACATTTTATCTCAAGTCTTTCCTTATTTTGCTTACGGCATTTTGTATGTCAAGTTGTCAACATTAAAAGGAAATGTTTTTTTGGACTCAAAAGCTAAAAGCTTTAACCTGGACGCATCCAACTTAATTTAGTTTCAAATAAACCAGAGGAATTTTGCTTAAAACTGAACCCAAACAAAGAAACCATTAGTCTGTAGCTTTAACCTGAACGCATCCAACTTTAATTAGTTTCAAATAAGCCAGAGGATTTCTGGTTAAAACTGAACCCAACCGAAGAAACCTTTAGTCTCTAAGCTTTTCCTCAGAATATTTTTCCAAAGTTGAAGGGATGAGTGAGCAAATTCCATTAAAGCTGACTTTCTAGTTGCAGCTTTAACTCATTGTCCTTCCTTTAGTTTTAAAATTTTAAAATCTGTATCCTGTATTTTACTAATGGGCTTAAAGGCATGACAAAAATGCTTTTATGGCCAACAAAACTTGACAAGTTAAAATCAAGTCATACAAGCACTTCATTTCTGATGGATAAATTAGAATTAAGATCAAGCAACCTTTCAACAATAGAATTACACATACATTATATGTATAAAAGAATACACTTTATGTTATATACATGAAAAAATACACTTGCATCATATTAATAGTAGGGTAATGATATGGAGCGAAACTGAGACCAGATAAGGCAAACACCGAAACATTGACAACATCTGAGCAACCTAACGTATCTAGTTTTGCATTTTAAGCTCAATTTGGCTCAATAGTGTTGCTCGTTATAAAGTTTTCAAAGTCCGAATCGATGTTCACAAAGTCGATCTTCTGTAAGACCTTGTATTAAGTCGGGCTTTAAGCACATGTATATAATTTTTTTGCCTTTTTTTTCTTCTTAACAGCTCAAATGCATGTGGTTGATCAGCTCTTTAAAAGCTTTTATGGTTTTTGGCATGAAAAAACTAGAGGATTTATGCTATGTGAACCCAACTTTATCCTTAATCCCAAGAACTCCAGTTTATTTGCTTTAAGTATACAAACAAACATGCCCTCAGTCTCGAAACAGTCAGAAGAGCTCTTTTATATGATTATACGAAGACTCATTGTGGCTTTTCAAACAACTCGTTGCGATTCCATTATGGTTATAACCTTAAGTTGTATAAGTCACCTTATGCCCTTAACAACTACAGGAAAAAAATTATCCCCCAAAAAACAAAAACCAGTCAAACAAGCCTGTGATTTTATATAATAATAGTATAAAAAAAGTAAAAAAGCATTTGTATCATTTCAACAACTCAATGCATAAACACGCATATTTGATATCATACCTTCAAAGGTGGAAACAATATCATCAGAGTCGATCTCAGGCAAGACCCACTCCTTCTTGGCCCACACACCTGACCCATAAGGCCAAGTGGTCTTCCCCACCCTGGAATCAAACAACCCCTTCCAATAATCCCCACTATACTTCTTCAACGCCTCCATATCATGCTGCACGTCCAGCAACCCTCCAGAGCTACTCCGGTACACGATTTCGTCCAGCGAGTACGACTCACCTGATGAAGTATCACCAAATGTTAAATGAAACTTTTTAATCCTTTTCGGCTTTCACCTTGTCTAATTTGATATTAGGATCAGTTATAGTTTGGTTTTGCTAACAAGGGTCTATGTGGCAACAGTCCAGGGCCGGCACTGAGCTTTTTGAGGCCTTGGGCGAAGTTAAAAAATGACCCTTTCCAAAATCATTTTTTTTGTGGAGTTCTTTTAGATTCACACCTCACGTATTAATAGAGAACGCAAACATATAATTTTTTCTTGAAGGAAAATAAGGAAAGAATACAAGATAACCATTCTTTTGATATGCTGTTCACTTTCCAGGAAAAAGTTTGTCCTTTTTTCTACATAAAATATGATAGTTTGCTTTTAGTTTAAAGTTTAAACAGTAGATTATGCATACAAATAATACAACCATTATACTGCGAACACATATGACTTGGGCATGTTTTTTTTTTTTGCGGTATAAGATTGGGTATATCATTTTTAGTACCGTGGGACTCACCTTATATTATGTTCGGATGTCATTGTATCTGGAGGTCCTAGATGGGGTATAATATTGATTATAACTAGTTTTAAACTTATAAGGGTTATAATCCCTACACTTATTCTTAGGTGTTACGAGTTATCCCTCTAATTAGTACAGTTATAAACCAATAATCCTATGTACACAAATCAGATCCATGCATCACTCGCATATGTGACATGACCAGCACCACATGTTGAACTATATATTAGAGACCACCTCATATACAACATGTGAAGCAAGCGATGTCACATATACATATCGGTATATGGATCTGGTTTGAACTGTGTACAAAGCATTATTGGTTATTAAATCCTTATACTAAACCACAAACAAACATGGCCAGAGAACGAATTAGGTAGGGGCTATAAACCCTCTCACATTGATGATAAATGAGAAAGATGCAAAACAAAAACATCATTTTTTTAATGCATTTAAATTAAAGTCTCTTAAAAATAGTTCAATTTGTGATGCACATCATTGCCACATATGCAAGTTGCGTATGGATTTGGTTTTTGATCCGTGTACATAACATCATTGATTATCAACTACTTAGATACTAAACCCCTTGTACCAAACCACACGCGAACGTGACCATGAATGTAAGTAGGCGGAGACGGTCGGGTCTATTGCCCCTTCTTCGTTGATAATAAATGACAAAAACCCGCCTTTTTATTTATTCATTGATATTTATTTGTTTTCTACAGCAAGCAGCAGAGCACATTTCACATCTAATGAATTACAATTTTTATTTTCACTACTTTTAATATAGTAGCAATTTTCACCCCGCTCATATGAAAGTAGTTAATTTTGAATTGTGAGTGAAATTTCCCCTCCACACTAACAATCTGAATCTGTGACTATAGCTTTATTCTATTGAACATGGCCTAAATATATATGATTTCATTGTAACTTGTACATTCAATAATGTTACATAGAACTCACCAAAATACATGCTAATGTCAGTTACACACACACACGAATAGAACCGCTAAAATGAGCAGGAAAATATTAAACCCTCATTTCATGTCTTCTAATTTATAATTAACTGTAATCTTCTTTTTTCTACAATTTACAATCCGCTAACACTTTTTTAGAACAATTTACTAGTAATGTTAATTTCTACATTAAGCAGCAAAGTACATTTCACATCTCCTAATTACTTAATAACTGTTTTTTTTTTCTTCTTATTTCCGAAAGATACGAACTTGGCGGATAACCTCTGGTGGTCATGATTACGACATCGACCCTCTTCACGTATATTATCATTGGCAGGACGGATTTATCGGAGCTTCCCCCGAGAGGAGGCGCATGGGGAGAATTGGACTCTCGTCGTTAGGGCTTTTTGTTTAACAATTTACAATATACTACCAATATATCCGTTTTTTCACGTCTTCTAATTTATAATTAACAATTTACTACCAATATATCCGTTTTTTCACGTCTTCTAATTTATAATTAACAATTTACTCTACCAATTATAATTAACAATTAAAACTAATCCCACATTTCATGTCTTCTAATTTATAATTTATATCCGTTTTTTCTACGCACATTTCACATTTACTACCAATATATCTGCTCGCCTTTTAGTAAAAACAAATCCGACATTTCATGCAATCTAATTAAAATCAATAATTTACAACTAATATATACTTAAATAATGTAAATTGAAATATGATAATAAAAATACCTGAAGAATGATTAGGGTGGGTTCCGAAGGGAACGTACTTAGCGGAGAACCCGTGTTGATCGTGATTACGACGACGAGCCTCTTCACGTATATTCTCATCGGCAGGTCTACGGTGCTTGATCGGAGCCTCCGATGATTCTCCTCCGGAAACGACAGCGGCACGTGGGGAGAAACGGAGACTAGTGGTTAGGGCATTTTGTTTGTGTTTGGTTTGAGAATGAGAAATTGGATAAAATATTGTTGAAGATGATGAGCTCAATGTTGCTGCCATTTTTCTAGAGAGAGAGTGATATATAGATATAGATATAGATATAGATATATAGAGAGAGAGAGATTTGGGTGGCGGCGATTGAGAAATAAATAAAGAAAGATGAATATATATATATATTATGTATCTATCTATTTATCTATCTATCTATCTAGGAGTGTAATTAATATAATGTGTAATATTTGTAATCAGGTTTAATTTTGTTGATTATGTTCGGGTCGTTACTCGATTAATTATCAATTACGAAATTAGATGGAATTTTAATCGTCTAACATATTGTATTAAAATTATCGGAATGATTAAAAGTTGTTCGTATAGTTCAAATGTTAAATTTTATGAATAGATTTAAAAAAAAATTATTTCGACAATTTTGATACAAATTATAATCCGGTCAAAATTGCACGTAATTTCATAATATACAATTAAATGGAAACGAAGGGAGTAGTTTATAAGAAAACCCTTAATTGTAGCCCACAGAGTTGAATTTAAAATTTTCAAAAGAAACGAAAAAAATGATGGAATGAATATAGTAAATTAATAATCGTATATAAGGAGTAATTTGATGTTTTATTGTTATAGAAGTATAATTTGAGAGATGAATTGATGTGTGGTAATGATCATATTTATTTAGCATATGACTAATTACTAAATTAGAATAGAGACATTTTTGAAAAAAATTAACAAAACTTGACAGATTCATTTATCTTGATTTGACTTATATTAATAGTATGATATGATATATTAAATGAGTTGTTATGAGCTATTTTTCATGTATGTTAGTGAATACTAGGTGTATGGTTGCAACAGACCGAATCGTTCATGAACATATCGAATATCGGTTAGTTAACACCTCGCTTTGTATTCGCTTGTTAAGGAAACGAACCCAACATAAACAGAAATTTAACATTAGTTAGGTAAACAAATTTAACATGATTCAAAGAAAAACCTTCGTGATATTAATTAGGATTAGTGTTTTCTTATGAAAACTTTTACCGTAAAAAAATATTGTTTATTTTCAACTTATGCTTACATTTTGACTCGGTTGAGGTGTGCAATCGATTCTCCTGGAATATTTAAATTTAATTTTATAATATAATTTTCAATAAAACTCGTTATGATTAAGAAGAATAAAATCCCAGATTGCTTTTCCATAAATAAATGCAGTATTACTGCTTTATTCACGACAAATACGCTAACCCAAGGCTATCTATGAAGAGTCTTATCTTTGTAAGCCCGTGACATAAAAAGGCGGTATTTTGAATAAAAGTATACTGATGAAAATTAAAAAAGTAATCAAAAAGACTAGCATTGTAAACACATGACTTCAAGTGGATAGAGAACCCGCATATATGGTTTCGTTTGATCTAGACTCGGGCACTCAAGCACTACTCATTATAGTACTATCTGAAAGCCACAATGGGTACTTGATAAAATTCGGGTACCAATATGGCTATCAAGCATTGCGACTTGTAAGTCCTAAATGAATGACAGAAATGAAAATCCAGACAAAATGTAGTTCCTACCTAAAATCTTCACACAAATTTTCATTAAAAACGAAAACACCATCCTATTTTACAATCTGGAAGATCAGTTGGATAGCAATTCCAAAATGAAGGTTACAAGTTTATTAATAAAACATATCAGGGAACTCAAGTTAGAATGCTCTGCGGCACAGAAAGCACACGATAAGCTCATTTCAGCCGCAAGGCTTTTTATGGAAAATGGTTCCAAATATCTGTCTTGCGTTGGTGTAGTGTAATACCAGCTTGCTAATATTCTCTTCCCTTGTATTGCATTTCCTGAAAACGCCCGAATACAAATAAACTAAATTATCAAGTAAACCTTAATGGAAAACAAAAGGCCGCTAACCAAATCCTTCATTAATTATTTTATTTTTTATGGAGAACACTAGTCGAGCTAATAAGAGGGGATCCATAGAACCAATTTATCACTAGTAGTAATATTAATATGACCTGACTCTCAAAGAAGAGACTGTAATATTTTATGACACAGGATAAACATTTGAGTTCAATTCCAGGATCTGTTGCTCAAAGTGATCAAGTGCCTTAACAACGAGTTTAAGCCGTAGTTACATCTTAGACTTTATTTTTCATTTTTAGAAGGTTAAACACTTTGCGGAGTTGTCTTAAAACAACAGACGGGAAACTAATAGTCTTGCAATCTAAGTAATAGGGGTGGTAGGAAAAATACTGATACATACTTCTGACAGAGTAAATGATATGGGTATCAATTTCAGTAGACTAGGAAAAAAAATCCCATTTATAACTTTGAAGAGTTGGTCTATTTACTAGTCTTTTCTATGCTCTTGATGAGGGAAAACTTAGGCGAAAACATGAAAACTTGAAAAGAAATTTCACATTTGCGAATAATGGAGCAACCAACTTTACTTACAGGTGCATATGTAGGCATGTAAAGTACTTGTCGGGGATGACCAATAATCATCTGCTGCTGCCCATACTACAATAGAAGTCAACATTCAGAAAACATGATACTCAAAAGTCTCATATCGAAACCACCTTAAGACAAGAATTAAATTAATATAAAGATCGCCCCTGAAGTAATCACATACCTGAACCTGAGGTCCGTTTGGATGAAAATAACCCTGTGGTGATTGAATATGTGAAACTTGCGGACTATAAATAACGGACTGGGGTGAGTATGGGGGTCCCACCTGTTACCATCATATGTTAGCAACCAAACGAGAACAGCCGTTTGTAAAAAAATGCCCGCAGTAAGTATAATTAGTAAAAATGGATTTGAGTAATTATATAAATACTCACCCCAACAGGCATCCCATGCATATGTGGAATAGCAGGAATATTAGGTGGAAAATAAAACGACCCATCAGATACTGGAGAAACAGGTCTCAATGGAGTTTGAGAAGGGAGAAAGCTCTTGGCATTTGGATTAAATTTAAATTCCTGAAAAAGATTAAAGCCATATCAAGCTAGATTGAGCAACAAATGAATAGCCATGTATAGGAATCACAAGCTTAAGAAACGAGGGGCCTTTTGATTTCAAAAGTAAAGAACACCTACTTTCGAAAGTCAGGTACTGAATAATTCATTTATTTTCTCATTACAATGACTAACTAGCTGCAAGTCGTATCTTAAAAATAATATGACTAGTAGTAATGCTAGTTAAATTTTATAAGAAAAGAGGGCCTACAAGTAAAAGATGAATTTGTCTGTAAAGCGATATGCAGATCTATAAGCAGAAGGAGAAAATTCTATATTTTCTAAAATGCCAGAAAATCTTAAACAATTTGCTTAGTAAGTAAATATAACGTACTCCAAGTCCGTAATAATTGGCTCATCTGACATCCATGAGGATTAAGAAAATTTAATGAGTACAGTTCATATAATTAATAAATTACCTATTTTTTTTCAAGTGCCCTTCATTAAGATATCTGAAAGGTTGTGTATAAGTGATTGATGTGGTTCTATTTTCTATGTAGCAGTATTTCAAAAGGCGTCCTAAGCGGTGATTAGGCGCCTAGGCATTATGCGGACCTAGACGGGAAAAGGCGGCTAAGTAGGCGCTAGGCGGACCCTTTTTGCCTAGAACCCGCCTAGCGCCTTTTGATACCTTGCTATGTAGAATAAGCCTATAAATGGGACAAACTAAATAGGAACATGGCTTATCAAAGAGGGATGCTGGAAGTTAAAAAACCTGTCTAAGATAAGGGTATAAAAGTAAGCACTTGATATGGTTCTATTTTCAATGTAGAATAAGCCTAAAAACGGGACTAAACTAATCTGGAAGACGGCTTATCAAAGAGAGACACTGGAGTACTTTCATTAAAGATTAGAGTTCTACTATACACATACAAAAAAATCCATAACACAAGGCAGAAACAAAAACTCATTTAATGTTTTCACACCTTAGCATTTGGATTCAAGGTTGATTTTTCTGAAGATATAGAGCCTAAAGACGAACTTGGCGACAAAGCAACACGCCCAGATTCCGAAGTGGAAGATGCAGAACTATTCGGTCGTCCACGAGTTTTCAGTGACGACACTGCGCCTTGTGTCTTCACAGTTGCTGTGTTACCTGTTCGGTCACTTGGCGAGCTATTCTTTTCTTGAGCTTTGCTAGATCCTTGGGACAGAGAGGAATTGGAAGTGTAGTTTGGCGATGCTCCTGCAATATCGGTGCCACCTGTCGATGCCGTCAAGGATGAAGGTAAATCTGCATCAAGCAATAGCTAGAGTCACACACAGACATTTACATTTACATATAAGTATATATATCTGTATAATCATGCAAGTAATGTGAGTGTGAGTCGCTCCATTGAATTTTATATACATGCATACATATTGCAAAAGCGCAAAACGAGCAACTTTATACCACAGTCACAGCAATGAGTTAATTCAATCATAAATTGAAATATAATTCTTTTTTGTTAAAACTCCTTAAGGAACACTGTTTTAAAAAACACGCTTCGTAGTGAAAAATCTCGATTCAGTGCTTAAAAAACTCGCTTTTCCGCTTTTTGGGCCGCTAAAACGCCTTTTACACTTTTAGTACATCTCTTGCAAATACGCTTTAGCTAGGATTTCGCTTTTTAAAACACTGCTAAGGAATACAATTGTTAATGATCAAAGAGTTTTATGATATATTGGTTTACAACAAACAAGAGAAGATTTATGCTTAAGCTTCAGAGAGCAACAAACCCTTCTCTCAGCATCATAGCGTAAGCTTAGAGGTTTTTGAGCATTCCAAACGAGATTGAACGCGTTTTGAAAAACCTATTTAGAGCACAGATACATACAATATGTAAAGAAAGTAGCTCACCCTTAGATTTTGACGTCCGAGCCTCTTCACTGGACTGCAAAATTGTTATGAGGCAAGCTTAGTATAACGAATCATGTGAAATAGCTGTAAAATTGAACGTAAATTTGTAACAATAATCAAAGACTGACTAACCGCAATCTTTTCTCCAACTTCAACTGATGTACTACCGACATGCAGTTTGTTGAACTGGTTCTCTTGAATCCTGAATTTGAATTAGAAACAAAAACAAACATTTGATGAGCTCAGATAACAGTCCACAACTAATATTGTCGTGAAAAAAGAAGCAAGGCTATATTTGATTAATAAATTTGTAAAAACCTGTGTTCATTCCCTCCTGTTGCTGAACTAGAATTATCACTAGTGGTTCTTCTTATAGAAAATTGTTGTTCTTCCTGTATAAAAATTATTAAGGAAACACGCAAATAAGATTTCGAATAAAAAATAAAGAATATGACAGGCTTTCAGATAATCCACTTGCATATCAATCACAGATCACAAATTGCAAAAAAAAAAAAAACAAATTTTAGCGGAACAAACTGGAAGCATCTGCAGTCACTATTCTAGCCATGACATGCCTAAGCTATAGAATGGGTCACAAAAAAGAAGCTTCTACTTTCAGATCTCAATATCACTTTTTTAGGTACACTACTCTTTTCAAGTATGTACCAGATGAAAATGCCTATTTGGCTAATTATATAACATCTTAACCAGTGTCCTGAGAAGGCATTATTTAGTAATTCATTTTCTTACAACAATATATGACGAACCAATGTTCTCCCATAACATCTATCTTCAGATAGATGGCTGCTATAGGTAAAACTTTCACTGGTAGTTGAGTTGACATTGATGATTTATAAGTAAGAATGTACATTAACCACCCGAACATATGTAAATGAACACACTTCCTTTTCGAACATACAGTAGAATTTAGGCTAATATGCAAAAAATCGCCATATCTGATTTCTAGCAATAAAACAGGGGAACTTGTCTGTAAGGCATACATTTTGATACAAAAATAAGCCCACATCTAAAAGAAAGGATAATATATAACAGATTACCGTAGATGAAGAACATGATGAGACTTGAGATTCCATGTTAGTTTTTCCCATGGTCAAGTTAGCAAAGGACTTGTTAAGAACTGAACTGGAGGTATCACCAAAGGTTTCATTGTTCTGCGAATCCAACAAAATGTCCTCGTCCTCATCATATCCACTATCATCCACCCCTCTAAAAACAGATGAATATTTTGTTTCCTCGTCAATATCAATGTGGTCCGGAAATTGAGCCCCCCTTTCCTGTTACATAAAAAAATGAAAATACAAAAATCAAGTAACTTTCTTTCACCTAGGCAATTGAGGAGCTCAGTAATTACTATAAAAGTCACAATTAGTTTTCACCTCAGCAAGATGTAGATCTTGGGTTTCCTCGCCCTCAATTTCTCTAGCAATCCTCGTGGCTTCTCTTTCCAACTCTCTCATCTGTGGACCTCTTTCAAGCTTAGTAGTATAAAGATCCTCATCAAAGGTGCTTTTAACTCCAAATAATGTCGCATTTGCTTCAAACTGATCCCATCCCCTACAAGGCACACAATGAAATACTTACATCTGTCAGATCAAGAAGAAAACAAAACGATTTACTCCAAAACAGAAAAGGTTTAAGGAAGACAAAGTAATAAAATTCTGAAAACTGTCTCACAATAAGAAAAATAAGCACTCCCTAACAGATGAGTAACACTACCGTGAACCCGGGATAAAAAATCCTATCGGTTGGCACACCCTAAATAATAGTGGACCGGGTTCATATAATTGTTTTCCCTAAAAGATCAACTCTGCTGATAAAGTCAAGAAGAATGTACCACTTCCTCTAAATAATTTTATGAAAGAAACACATCACAAACAATAACATATAACAAAATTCCAGAAAGTTTGTTCAATTTCTCAGAACTTCCAGAGGTGTAAGGTTTCACTCCTTCCACAAAAACCAAAATATCTAAGCACATGCCTCGAGTAAAAACAATTTCGCAGATGCACACCGTAAGACTCCACCTTCATGAACAAGAAAATAATTAAAGGGAATTAAAAAAAAACTCATCAACAAGGTCTTACAAACAGACCAAATAAAGGCATCCTTTGATTATGAAGGCTGTTGAACATGATCATCAGATACAATTGCAATACTGAATCTGACACATTCATAAAGAAACAAAACTGGATCTACTGCTAAGACTACTGAGCTCACAAAAGGCAGGGAGGTTACTAGAACTTTCTCTAAATAAATCAAACTGAAGAGAAGAGAGAGAAGAAATAAAGTGTCGCAAACCTGTTCCATTGGCCATCAAATATATTGTCCAATTCAGGACATTGAGGATCATCTTCATCAGGGACCCAACGTCCTAACTCTCTCTCCGCGTCAACATGCCGATTTTGTGAAATAACGGAATCTATCATAATTTCCTGCTCTTTCACACGTTGAAGATCATTTTCAAAGTCCTCTCTCGTGACAGATACATCCTGGCCAATCAGAAAATACAGATAAATATCTAAGCATACAAACATATCAAACAAATAAGTAAATCATTTGGGAAAAATATCACTTTTGTACTCCAAAAGATCAGTGTTTAACAATTAGCACACCATATTACAACCTCAACTCAAAAGTTAAGTTTTATTCGTCTAAGCTGCCTGAAGCCACGTGTAACCACCAAAATTAAACAATAAATAAAACAGCATTAGAGTCTGTCTCGACCTTGAGGTACACATTTTTCTGTATTTGTGGTGTACTAATAATTTGATTATGTCTAGATTGGTATCTATAGTCCGGATGTTGATAGGTTGGCACACAAATTTTGTGTAGAGGTGTCTAAATTGTGAATTTTGTAAGGTTGATGTACAAAAGAAATATTTACTTAAATTAAAATTTGGAATGAACGAGAACCTTCGCAGTCATTTGTACTAATTCTTTGTACGGAATGATAAAGGTCTTTGTAGGTGCCTTGTTGAAGGAATCAAGAAAAGGCTTATGGCCTTGAGTTTTTATTTCTCGGGCCATCTTTAAAACAATCCCTGTAAGTGACAATCAAGTTAAAGTAATAGTTGAGAGGCTTTCATAAAATTGTTAGTAACTTGTATGGAGTGTTTTTGACAAATGAAGGGTGCATACCCATATCCTTATCAGCATTTGTTGCATGAAAGATTCCAGAAAATACAGAACCATCTTTCACTTGGACTTCGACAGAATGGCCAATAAGACATGTCGATAAATAAACCAACCGCTCGTGTGAAGAACTGTCCACCATACCTACACATGATCATATTTAAAATGGAAATGAATTAATTCTGTACAACAAACTATCAACATTTAAACTACTACACTAATACATTGTTCTATTGATATTCATAGTTTATACACCATTTTTCATAATATGAAACAATTAGTTACATCTTACAAGTTCCATTCAAAAGCACTAGAAGTCTTGAACATACGAATTTATCGGATACGCTGATGTAGTAAGCACCAATCTACTAAAATCAAGCTAGTAGTAGACCAACATTTAAATTAGATTTTTTAACAAATAAAACCATGATAAGTTGAATTAACTACTTGATTTCGTGTAGGTTGTCATCAGTTTTGATAGGTCGGTAAACCAATAATTAAAATTTGTGTAGCCTGGTGTCTAAGTTGTGAATTTTAATAATAGGTTGGTGCACAAAATATTAAAAGCTGGTAAACTGGTGTATAAAAATGATACTCCCTCCATTTATAAGCAAATGCAATGCCATCATTAAGTATTATTAGCTGAGTTATTCCCACCTGCAGAAGTCATTTTGCCCGAGTTTGTTCTCCCAGATTGTGATTTATTCTCTGTCTTAGCCACAGTTTCTTTCTCCATTCTATGGCGACCATACCCATTAGGTAAAGATCTAGGATGACCAGATTGCTGAAGGTTCATGCTTGCCACTTCACTTCAAAATCCATTGAAACATAAGATATCAGTTGACTGCACTAACTTTCTAATTAAAAGGTGATCTTAATAATAACCTGACCTCATGAAATCCACAGCCATATATAAAGGGTATTTAACAATACAAATCTAGTTAAGGTTACAAAACATAGAACCAAAGATCCCTGGGACAATACAATATAGTAATGACCACGATACTGAAAATTAACAAGAGTCTTGATTAGTTAAAAGAATAAAGGGTATTAATTCTATAAGGTACAGAGGACACCCAAATCAAACACAGCCATTTATCTATAAAAGAACAAAACACTTACATCCATGATGTTGGCTACACATTAACAGTACAAAAAGATCCCCAGGTCTAACTGTAATATAGTCATGATCACTATACTAATTAATAAGAGTGCCAATTAGTTAAATGGGTAAGAAAATTAAAAGGATACAACCAAATCAAAAGCACCTGATTATCTACTTGACACTACAAAATAAACCTATATTTCAAAGATAATCATACTAGCGTCAGAATTAGGATATTTAAATGAAGAAGAGTGTAAATTAAGGGTAACAAAATTTGAAAGTTTACTTTAGCTCGGGAATTCACAGAAACCCAAATTAAAACACCTACTAATCTACTTAACAATACCAAAAAAAATCTATATTTCTGGGATAATGGTTATATTGTCCGGATCACGATAATTGAAACGAACAAGAATGCCAATTAGTTAAAAGGATAACTAAGTTAAGGTTTTTTACCCTGCAATCCACAGGCGCCAAATGAAAACACCTACTTATCCGGTTACCTATTCAGCTAAAACCCAGAATTTATATAAATCTTTCGCACCAATTATATCATTACCCAAAAAAAAAAACAGTTTCACAAATATTCGTAATATTGTCATGATAAAGATAATGAAAATTAACAACAGTGCCAGATTAGTTAAATGGGTGAAAAGTTTAAAGGGTTTTAATCTCAATAATCTACAGAAGCCCTAATCAAAACACTTATCTACTTAAGATTAGTAAACACCCCTGTTTTCCCGAATAATCTTACTATTGTCATGATCACGATAATGAAACTCAACAAGAGTGTCAATTAGTTTAAAAGCTAACAAAATTTATCATGTAAAAACAAAACCTTAATAGCCATGACTAAAAAAACCAATTCTCCCGATTCCGAATAATTGTCAGGATCACTGATCACAATAATGAAAATTAACAAGAGTGTCAATTAGCTAAGCTAAAGGTAATTTTAACTCAGCAATCTACATGCAACCAGATAAAAAAAACTTGCTTATACAATATCTATATAACATTAAAAAACTAAATTTCCCGAATAATTGTCAGGATCAGGACAATGAAAATTAACAAGTGTCAATTAGCTAAATTAAGGGTATTTTAAACTCTGCAATCTACATGCAACCCGAATAAAAAGCACCTGCATATCTATTTAACATTACAAAAAAAAAACTATTCTCCTGAATAATTGTCAGGATCACGATAACAAAAATTAACAAGAGTGTCAATTAGTTATATAAAGGGTAATTTCAAGTTTGCAATCTACATACAACCCAAATCAAAAACACAAACATTACAAAAAATAAATTAAATTTCCGCAAGATCGTAATATAGTATGATTAAGAACTAACAATTAGTTGGGTAACAATATTTAAACAGGTTTATAACTCTGGAATTTACAGGTACCAAGACAAACAAACAAAGCTACAAAATCTAGTTAAGATTACAAAAAAAACCCCTAATTTTTCCGAATAATTGTCAGGATCACGATAACGAAAATTAACAAGAACCCTCAATTTACCTAATAATGGTAAAATCTCTAGCAAGAGTGTCGATTACTCAAAAGGGTTTTTTCTAAAACAATAAAAATCTAAATAAAAACCAAACCGAAAAGAGTTAGTTATATATCAAAACCATTTTCCCGAATAATTGTCAGGATCACGATAATGAAAATTAACAAGAACCGTCAATTTACCTAAAAATGGTAAAATCTCTAGCAAGAGTGTCGATTACTCAAAAGGGTTTTTCCTAAAACAATAAAAATCTAAATAAAAACCAAACCGAAAAGAGCTAGTTATATATCAAAACCATTTTCCCGAATAACTGTCAGGATCACGATAACGAAAATTAACAAGAACCCTCAATTTACCTAATAATGGTAAAATCTTTAGCAAGGGTGTCGATTACTCAAAAGGGTTTTTTCTAAAACAATAAAAATCTAAATAAAAACCAAACCGAAAAGAGCTAGTTATAACAAGAACCCTCAATTTACCTAAAAATGGTAAAATCTCTAGCAAGAGTGTCGATTACTCAAAAGGGTTTTTTTTCTAAAACAATAAAAATCTAAATAAAAACCAAACCGAAAAGAGCTAGTTATATATCAAAACCATTTTCCCGAATAATTGTCAGGATCACGATAACGAAAATTAACAAGAACCCTCAATTTACCTAATAATGGTAAAATCACTAGCAAGAGATTCAATTAGCTAAATTAACGGTAATTTAAAGTCTGCAATCTACATATATCCCAAATCAAAAACACCCGCTTATCTACTTAACATTACACCAACAAAAAACGCGAGATCGTAATATTGCATGATTCAAATTAACAATTAGTTGGGTAACAATATTTAAACATGTATAAACAAAAAAAAACAAAAAAAAAAACTAGTTAATATAACATAAGAACCCTCAATCCACCTTATAATAGTAATATTCTTAGAAAGAGTCTAAATTACTCAAAAAAGTTAATTTTCTTAATTCTAAAACCAAAAAAAGACCCAAATCGAAAAAGAAAAAAAGAAAAAAAAGAAAAAGAGCTAGCAAAATATGTAACAGCAAAACCCTAATCGAATTTAAATGTTAAGAGAGAGAGAGAGAGGGTACCTGGAGGAGCGAGATCGGAGAGGATATAGATATATAAATATATATATATATATATATATGTATGTATATATAGATATAGATATAGATATAGATATAGAGAGAGAAAGTGGGGGATGGGTTTGATCGGAGACGTGATAATAATAATATGAGATTCTAATTTTAATTTTTTTTGACTTTTGACCCCTTTGTTTCCTTTATTTTGATAATATTAGTTTTTGTCTTCTTTATAATATTTTTTTTTATCATTATTAAGTAAAAAATATATATCAAAAGTTACGAAAATAATTTAAAAGTTTTTTTTTTAGTTTTTGTTTGAATTATTAAGTAAAAAAAATATATCAAAAGTTACGAAAATAATTTTTTTTTTTTATCATTTGTAAATCTTTACGAGAGTAGTAAACTATGAACAGACAACTTATTGAAAGGTGACTTACACAAATGAACCATATTTTTTTTTATGTAAAACAAAAATGTGGAATAAAAGTTGTTTATTATTAGTAATATTATTTTACCGATTTAGTATTCAATTTTTAAGTTTTATCGATTTGGGTATTGAATTATTGATTTTTGTTCAATTAGAATAGAATCGAAGCTATAGGTTTATTTTTTGTTCATTTGGGTATCAATCTATCCGTTGCTTTTTTGTTTTGACTTTTGACCACTATGTTTCCTATTTTTTTTATGCATAAAAAAATGTGGAATAATAGCTGTTTATTACATAGTAATATTATTTTACTGATTTAGTATTTAACTTTTAAGTTTTATCAATTTGGGTATCGATTTATCGATTATTATTCAATTACGTACGATGTATAAATCTTGACTTTTCGTCTAACTCGTAGATATTAGCGGTACTCTTACGACAATTATTTGCATATCTGTAAATACGACTTCTTATAGACATAGTCTTAATGTTCTTAATGAGCTTAGTCTCAACGTTGCTCAAGCTCGGATAAGTTCCATCAGACTTCTAAGGAGTTACCAAAAATTTTAATTATGCATTTTTCGGTGAACTCGACGAGCACAGACATGTTATGTGTTATGTTTATATTTTGTTGGAATCGTTCACCTACTTATATATTCTATTACAACAAATTCTGTAGTCTTAGATTACTTAGTTTGGACTTGTGTTTATGTTCACACATCTATTTTGAGCATAAATTACCAAATGATTTTTTCTAGTTTTTAATCTGTTTTCATAAATTCATTATAGCTCTGTTTGTTTGGAAATCGTTTTCCCTCTATTTTTTTTATTGAGTGTTTGGTGATACTTGAATTTTCCTCTATTTTCAGTCATTTGCTTTAATAAAAAATAGTTTAAAAATTATTTTTAAAATTAAAAACAAACTTATAATGTATACAGAAAATATATTAAAATATAAAAAAAAAAAGTTAAAAGTTGTTTTTAAACTTAAAAAAAGATACTATAATCTACAGGAAAAAATATCAAAGTGTAAAAAAATAATTGAAAAGTTTTTTTTTAGTTTTTGTTTGAATTATTAAGTAAAAAAAATATATCAAAAGTTACGAAAATAATATTTTTTTTTTATCATTTGTAAATCTTTACGAGAGTAGTAAACTATGAACAAACAACTTATTGAAAGGTGACCTTACACAAATGAACCATATTATTTTTTTTATGTAAAACAAAAATGTGGAATAAAAGTTGTTTATTATTAGTAATATTATTTTACCGATTTAGTATTCAATTTTTAAGTTTTATCGATTTGGGTATTGAATTATTGATTTTTGTTCAATTAGAATAGAATTGAAGCTATCAGTTTATTTTTTGTTCATTTGGGTATCAATCTATCCGTTACTTTTTGTTTTGACTTTTGACCACTCTGTTTCCTATTTTTTTTATGCATAAAAAAATGTGGAATAATAGTTGTTTATTACATAGTAATATTATTTTACCAATTTAGTATTTAACTTTTAAGTTTTATCAATTTGGGTATCGATTTATCGATTATTATTCAATTACGTACAATGTATAAATCTTAACTTTTCGTCTAACTCGTAGATATTAGCGGTACTCTTACGACAATTATTTGCATATCTGTAAATACGACTTCTTATAGACATAGTCTTAATGTTGTTAATGAGCTTAGTCTCAACGTTGCTCAAGCTCGGATAAGTTCCATCAGACTTCTAAGTAGTTACCAAAAATTTTAATTATGCATTTTTCGGTGAACTCGACGAGCACAGACATGTTATGTGTTATGTTTATATTTTGTTGGAATCGTTCACCTACTTATATATTCTATTACAACAAATTCTGTAGTCTTAGATTACTTAGTTTGGACTTGTGTTTATGTTCACACATCTATTTTGAGCATAAATTACCAAATGATTTTTTCTAGTTTTTAATCTGTTTTCATAAATTCATTATAGCTCTGTTTGTTTGGAAATCGTTTTCCCTCTATTTTTTTATTGAGTGCTTGGTGATACTTGAATTTTCCATGGAAAATTTTTGACTAAGGCGTGTTTGCCATCAACTTTTGTAGTTAAAAAATTATTTTACAATAAGAAAAAAATTTGCTCAAAATAAGTTGATTTTAAAAAACAATGAGAAAAAAACTTGTTTAAAATAAGTCACTTATAACTTCTTTACCTATAAATGACTTAAAACTTATTTTTTTAAATAAGTCATTTTTCACTTATTTTAACTTTATTAATGACTTAGAAATTACAAAATAATGTAATTGGAAAATTCTAACTTTTGATGATTTTTATCTGTAAAAGCCAAAAATTCCCCAATTCGTAACTTCTCTAATTTTGAGGGGGTTTTTGCGAATGATAAATTTTGAAAAGTTGAAAAAGCTAATAAATCAAACATTAATTTATTTATTTATTAAAGTGCAAAGAAAAATCCGAGATAAAGAGGATAAAATATATATTTCGTGGAAACGTTATGTTTTCCCTTACGGGATAAAATGTTTTCCGCTTAATTTCGATGTGAATCATTTTCTCTTGTTTCACAAAACAAGTTATAATCGATTGATGAAAGTTAGGTGAAATGGTACCGTGTCCCGAGACATATGAGATGTATACGCGATATATGAAAAATATTGATAATATTACTAATTTTTTTTTTTTTTTTTGAGTTGTGAATCAATAGGTGTTGCAGAAGTAATATAACTAAAAACTAGAGAAATACCATGGATAAGGAAATGAATTTGATAATAGAAAATGATACAACCGACCGTAAAATGATATATTAATGCATAAGATTTAGAATTTTGTACAACCGATTTTAGACCGTCTGATTGTTCTGATCTCCACCGTGCACTGTAGTTTGATACTAGTATAAACAAATGCAGTTTCTACCCCAAAGTAACGAAGCCAATTTTTTTTAAAATTATATAATATAAATTCTCTTTTCTCACTTTATATATTTGTCAATTTCAACCTATCATATGATAGCAAAAACCATATATTCTAACTTACGCAGCCAAATCATAAACTCAAATAAAACCATATATTTCAACATATCATAGGATGTTTACCAATCCCAATTCTCTACAGGAATATGTTAAGCTCTTACGTGAAACTTGATAACAAAGCGAGCTATGTGATGTGATGGGACAAGACTTATAAAATGACAAACACATCGGGGTGTTTTTTCCACTTTTGTCATGAAAATAAATTACTTTCGCATCAATCTAATTCATATTTTTTTACAGGAATATGTTAAGCTCACTCGTTGTTATGGGTGAAAATAATATGAGCCACGAAAAAATTAATGAGAAATCAAGCTATGTGATGCGATGAGAAAAGTATTATATGATTAAGACTGAATATGTCGACAACAAAACACAACCATATTAGTCTTGGTTCTCATTTATTATGTTATTCTTCAGTGCCTAATCGCAGTCCATTTAATGATCAATCTAATTAAAATTGAACACTGAAACCAAATCGTAACAGATAAATCACAAACACATCGGGATGTTTTCCACTTTTGTCAGGAAAATAAATGACTTAAATGGTCTTTTCAAATCAATCTAATTCATAATTTTCTATAAGAATATGTTAAGCTCCCTCGTTGTTATGGGTGAAAATAATATGAGGCACGAGAAACTTAATGAGAAATCAAGCTATGTACAAAGTTTATCGTAGTGGAAAAACCAGAAATGATTGAAAAATATCAAGAAATATGGTTTGATTGTGCAATGGTCAAAGAACCCTATCTATTGCTTCCTGAGATCGTAAGCGAGAGTTCCAAGATATTCAACCAAAAAAAAGTTGCATTCGGCTTTTCGTTTGATACTATGTTACAAATTCAAAAGAGTGACGGGAGCCACCAACCAAATATTCCAATTGAAAATCATGGCATAAATGAGGAATGACGACATTTTGCATGATAACAATTGATTTACTTTACTTTTGAAATATGTGTATGTTCAAAAGATAAGACAATGATCACGCTACCATTTTATCTTTTTTGGTATCAGAACAAATTCAAGTAAGTATTATTAATTAAGGTTTAAGGTATATCCAATACAAGATTAACATGAATAATTATAAATAATAACGATCTCTGCCATTTAGGATATACCCTCGTCATGCACGGTTAATATTTAAATACTTACTCTTTGTGACCATCTTGCCCCTTTGGTCAATTTCACTAGTTAGATCTGCATATATAATATATAAAATGAGTCTCATTTATCAATTGTAAACTTTAATGCATGACTTATGTGCTGAAAATTGACTTAATATGTTGCACGAGCCCCGACATATGCCAAGCATAAAACAAGCCAAACTGGCCGATATGAACCAATCCGATCCCTTTACCGATCGCTGCCGATCCCTTTAAAACAAGGTCTCTTCCAATCACAACAAAAGGACTAGGGTCATCCTATAAAACAACATATATAAACATACAATCATCATAACATAGATAACATATATCAATACAATCAGATGAATCATGACATACCTTATATTTCAACAATTCTGCTAAAGGGAAATCACTTTTATCATGAAAAGATAACATTCTCCTTTTCTACCCGAGTATACCTATCTGAATTCTCCAACTCTGTTAGAGTAAGACGAGTACGGCCTACAATTTTGTTCCTTGTAGCTATTATAATCTGCTCAAGTCTTGGTACTAAAACCCATGGCCATAGTCCATCTTTAGGCTCACTCAACAAGTTATTTAATGTTTTCACTAAGTCGGTCCATTGGATTATATTACCATCTATTAACACTTGATCTTCTCCCATCTTACATAATAAAAAACAACATTAGATGTTAGATGATACAGAACAAAATAATACATAAACATAACATATCATCATAATATACATCACATAATCATCATAATGATACCTGCATACAAGATATGAAAACAAAGCATCTGAATTGATTTTATATTGATTTTATACTCGGTGAACTCTTGAGAGTGTGTCCTTACCGTAATAATATCATCAAACTTTAATTTCCAGAGAGTATAAAGCTCAACTTTGTTTATAACCCAATCATCAGGTATATTTATAGTTGATAACAAGAAGAATTGAGTTTTTAGAGATGCCGTTTTTGATGGAATTTCGATCTTGTTGATGTTAACGTTGATCTCATCCATCACCTAAATTACAAAAAGAGAACCAATGTATAAGTAACAAGGTTTTATCAATTAAAATCATCTCTATACTATGAATATTCACAACCTTTCAAAATCAATTCATGCAACGACAACATACATACAAAACAGTAGTACAGGAGGACTGTAGCAAACGATCCCGACTTTACAAAACAATCCCACTTATGCACACCAGACAACATGGCATAATGGAACAAATTGGAATAATTCTCCTCCAATTCCTAACCCAGGGGCATCTATTACTCAGGTAACAATATCGCACTCTAATGCAACAAATGCAAAATCAATTTCAACAACAGAATTTGGCCACTCCACCTCATATGGCTTCACCACTTACTTATGAGGTAATGGTCCCACTATGGGC
Source organism: Primula veris (assembly GCA_963682055.1). Classification (NCBI taxonomy): domain Eukaryota; kingdom Viridiplantae; phylum Streptophyta; class Magnoliopsida; order Ericales; family Primulaceae; genus Primula; species Primula veris. The sequence continues at coordinate 41,419,356 of OY821742.1, forward strand.
TATTCTGTGAACAACACTTGTATCCCATAATATAAAATGGGTATGATACAGGTACAACTGACCGTATAGTAAACACAGCCAAAATGGGTATGATTGAAAAAGATGTCGTGTTCTTACGAGTGTACACCAAAATGGAACAAGACAGTGAACTTAATCAAGACTACCCTGAAAAGGACACTGATAGTTATAGTTTGTTTTGGTTCATCCAAAACCTAGTGGAGCGCTATAGTGAACACAATCAAAATGTAAGTGGTTTTATACTTTTATATAACTTATCATTAATGTTATTTTACTTTATACATATATTTACGTTTTTTTAATTTTAAAAAAAAAACGGCTCAAGCATTTGTTGGAAGAAAATTAGCATAAAAATTCATAAAGTTCCAAGCAACAATACATAAAATACCGATCAAGCATGTCAAAGCCAATGACATAACATCAAGTGAGCTTCCCTGAGTACTTGCTCATGGGTTAAGATTTTATTGCAATATCTTAAGTACGTGGTATTTAGTTTGTTATATTAGACCTAGTATTGCGACGTGATTTTATTTTTGATACAATTGTGACAATTTTATTTTATAGTCGACTTTGGGATCACAATGTATTTGCTAGTCACAATCAAAGTTGTAACATGCACTAAAGCTCATGTTTTGTTAAGTTTTCAATGACAGTTTGTATTAACAAATGTCATGTTTGTTTGCAGTATAGTATAAGACGTATAATTTGGACATAAGTACTATTAGTGTCATAGATAAAATATAGTATAATTAATACAATCTCTTATATATTACCGAATCTTATTTGTGTAACCAAACAAGTATAAAACACATCGGGATGTTTTTTCCACTTTTGTCATGAAAATAAATTACTTTCACATCAATCTAATTCATATTTTTTTACAGGAATATGTTAAGCTCACTCGTTGTTATGGGTGAAAATAATATGAGCCACGGGAAACTTAATGAGAAATCAAGATATGTGATGCGATGGGAAAAGTGTTATATGATTAAGACTGAATATGTCGAGACCAAAACACAACCATATTAGTCTTGGTTCTTATTTATTATGTTATTCTTCAGTGACTAATCGCAGTCCATTTTAATGATCAATCTAATTAAAATTGAACACTGAAATCAAATCGTAACAGATAAATTACAAACACATCAGGGTGTTTTCCATTTTTGTCATGAAAATAAATGACTTAAATGGTCTTTTCAAATCAATCTAATTCATATTTTTCTATAAGAATATGTTAAGCTCCCTCGTTGTTATGGGTGAAAATAATATGAGGCACGGGAAACTTAATGAGAAATCAAGATATGTATAAAGTTTATCGTAGTGGAAAAACCAGAAGTGATTGAAAAATAACGTGAAATATGGTTTGATTGTGCAATGGTCAAAGCACCCTATCTATTGCTTCATGATATCGTAAGTGAGTATACCGACATATTCAACCAAAAAATAGTTGCATTCGGCTTTTCGTTTGATACTATGTTACAAATTCAAAATAGTGACGGGAGCCACCAACCAAATATTCCAATTGAAAATCATGACATAAATGAGGAATGGCGACATTTTGCATGATAACAATTGATTTACTTTACTTTTGAAATCATGTGTATGTTCAAAAGATAAGACAATAACCACGCTACCATTTTATCTTTTTTGGTATCAGAACAAATTCAAGTAAGTATTATTAATTAAGATCTAGGGTATATCCAATACAAAATATGAGATTAACATGAATAATTAAAAATAATAACGATCTCTGCCATTTAGAGGAAGCTGAGATGTTAATTGTTTTCTATACATTTATATTAGATACATATGTATATTCAAATTTATATGCATATCATATATAAATATATTTTTAGTATGTTACAATTATTTTTTTTGTAGGCTAATAATTTTTGTAGAATAATAATTAGTATCAATTATCTTTTTGTTTTCAAGTCGAACCGCTTCTTAAACATCATATACTTCTACATGATGAAAACAGACTCCACTACCACCGACAAATTGCCGATTTTATAGAAAATGAGCCGTCGTCGGAAGATAAGCAGAAATTTCGAAACTTGATACAAGAAAAGTATTCTTGTAATAACTGGAAGCCAATGATTGGAAAAGATGTCATTTTCTTACGAATGTACACCAAAATGGAACAAGACAGTGAACTTAATCAAGACTACCCTGAAAAGGACACTGATAGTTATAGTTTGTTTTGTTTCATCCAAAATCTAGTGGAGCGCTATAGTGAACACAATCAAAATGTAAGTGGTTTTATACTTTTATATAACTTATCATTAATGTTATTTTACTTTATACATATATTTACGTTTTTTTATTTTCAATCAGAAAAAAACGGCTCAAGTATTTGTTGGAAGAAAATTAGCATAAAAGTTCATGAAGTTCCAAGCAACAATACATAAAATACTGATCAAATATGTAAAAGCCTATGACATAACATCGAGAGAGCTTTCATGAGCACTTGCTCATGGGTTAAGATATTATTATAATATCTTAAGGACGTGGTATTTAGTTTGTTATCTTAGACCTAGTATTGCGACGTGATATTTATTTTTGATGCAGTTGTGACAATTTGGTTTTATAGTGGACTTTGGGATCACAATGTATTTGCTAGTCACAATCAAAGTTGTAACATGCACTAAATCTCATGTTTTGTTTAGTTTTCAATGACAGTTTGTATTAACAAATGCCATGTTTGTCTGCAGTATAGTATAAGGCGTATAATTTGAAAGTAAATACTATTAGTGGCATAGATAATACCACCATATAAGTGGTATTAGCATTAACATAAAATATAGTAGAATTAATAACATCCCTTATATAATACCGAATATCATTTGTGTAAACAAACAAGTATAAAACACATCGAGATGTTTTTTCCCTTTTGTCATGAAAATAAATTACTTTCACATCAATCTAATTCATATTTTTTTACAGGAATATGCTAAGCTCACTCGTTGTTATGGGTGAAAATAATATGAACCACGGGAAACTTAATGAGAAATCAAGCTATGTGATGCGATAGGAAAAGTCTTATATGATTAATACTGAATATGTCGAGACCAAAACACTACCGTATTAGTCTTGGTTCTCATTTATTATGTTATTCTTCAGTGCCTAATCGCATTCTATTTTAATGATCAATCTAATTAAAATTTAACAATGAAACCAAATCGTAACAGATAAATCACAAACACACATCGGGGTGTTTTCCACTGTTGTCATGAAAATAAATGACTTAAATGGTCTTTTCAAATCAATCTAATTCATATTTTTCTACAATAATATGTTAAGCTCTCTCGTTGTTATGAGTGAAAATAATATGAGGCATGAGAAATTTAATGAGAAATCAAGCTATGTACAAAGTTTATCGTATTGGAAAAACCAGAAGTGATTGAAAAATACCGTGAAATATGGTTTGATTGTGCAAGGATCAAAGCACCCTATCTATTGCTTCATGAGATCGTAAGCGAGTGTACCGACATATTCAACCAAAAAATAGTTGCATTCGGCTTTTCGTTTGATACTATGTTACAAATTCAAAAGAGTGACGGAAGCCACCAACCAAATATTCCAATTGAAAATCATTGCATAAATGAGGAGTGGTGACATTTTGTATGATAACAATTGATTTACTTTACTTTTGAAATCATATGTATGTTCAAAAAATAAGACAATGACCACGCTACCATTTTATCTTTTTTGGTATCAGAACAAATTCAAGTAAGTATTATTAATTAAGGTTTAGTGTATATCTAATAGAAACTATGAGATTAACATGAATAATTATAAATAATAACGATCTCTGCCATTTAGAGAAAGCTGAGATGTTAATTGTTTTCTACACATTTATATTAGATACATACGTATATTCAAATTTATATGCATATCATATATAAATATATTTTTAGTATGTTACAATTATCTTTTTTGTAGGCTAAGAATTTTTATAGAATAATAATTAGTATCAATTATCTTTTTGTTTTCAAGTCGAAGCGGCTTCTTAAACATCCTATACTTCTACATGGAGAAAACAGACTCCACTACCACCGACAAATTGTCAATTTTATAGAAAATGATTCGTCGTCAGAAAATAAGCAGAAATTTCGAAACATGATACAAGAAAAGTATTCTTGTAATAACTGGAAGTCAATGATTGAAAAAAATGTCATGTTCTTACGAGTGTACACCAAAATGGAACAAGACAGTGAACTTAATCAAGACTACTCTGAAAAGAACAGTGATAGTTATAGTTTGTTTTGGTTCATCCAAAATTTAGTGGAGTGCTACAGTGAACACAATCAAAATGTAAGTGGTTTATACTTTTATATAATTTAGCATTAATGTTATTTTACTTTATACATATATTTATGTTTTTTTATTTTCAATCAGAAAAAAACGGCTCAAGGATTTTGTTGAAAGAAAATTAGCATAAAAGTTCATGAAGTTACAAGTAACAATACATAAAATATTGATCAAGCATGTCAAAGTTATGACATAACATCAAGAGAGCTTCCCTGAGTACTTGCTCATGGGTTAATATTTTATTGCAATATATTAAGGACGTGGTATTTAGTTTGTTATCTTAGACCTAGTATTGCGACGTGATATTTATTTTTGATGCAGTTGTGACAATTTGGTTTTATAGTCGACTTTGGGATCGCAATGTATTTGCTAATCATAATCAAAGTTGTAACATGATGTTTTTTGTTAAGTTTTCATTGACAGTTTGTATTAACAAATGGCATGTTTGTTTGCAGTATAGTATAAGACGTATAATTTGGATGTAAGTATTATTAGTGGTATAGATAATACAATCATTTGTGTAAACAAACAAGTATAAAACACATCGAGATGTTTTTTCCCTTTTGTCATGAAAATAAATTACTTTCACATCAATCTAATTCATATTTTTTTACAGGAATATGCTAAGCTCACTCGTTGTTATGGGTGAAAATAATATGAACCACGGGAAACTTAATGAGAAATCAAGCTATGTGATGCGATAGGAAAAGTCTTATATGATTAATACTGAATATGTCGAGACCAAAACACTACCGTATTAGTCTTGGTTCTCATTTATTATGTTATTCTTCAGTGCCTAATCGCATTCTATTTTAATGATCAATCTAATTAAAATTTAACAATGAAACCAAATCGTAACAGATAAATCACAAACACACATCGGGGTGTTTTCCACTGTTGTCATGAAAATAAATGACTTAAATGGTCTTTTCAAATCAATCTAATTCATATTTTTCTACAATAATATGTTAAGCTCTCTCGTTGTTATGAGTGAAAATAATATGAGGCATGAGAAATTTAATGAGAAATCAAGCTATGTACAAAGTTTATCGTATTGGAAAAACCAGAAGTGATTGAAAAATACCGTGAAATATGGCTTGATTGTGCAATGGTCAAAGCACCCTATCTATTGCTTCTGAAATCGTAAGCGAGTGTACCGACATATTCAACCAAAAAATAGTTGCATTCGGCTTTTCGTTTGATACTATGTTACAAATTCAAAAGAGTGACGGAAGCCACCAACCAAATATTCCAATTGAAAATCATTGCATAAATGAGGAGTAGTGACATTTTGTATGATAACAATTGATTTACTTTACTTTTGAAATCATATGTATGTTCAAAAAATAAGAATGCCCACGCTACCTTTTTTGGTTACAAAAAAAATTCAAGTAAGTATTATTAATTAAGGTTTAGGGTATATCCAATACAAACTATGAGATTAACATGAATAATTATAAATAATAACGATCTCCGCTATTTAGAAGAAGCTGAGATGTTAATTGTTTTCTATACATGTATATTAGATACATAGATATATTCAAATTTATATGCATATCATATATAAATATATTTTTAGTATGTTATAATTATCTTTTTTGTAGGCTAAGAATTTTTGTAAAATAATAATTAGTATAAATTATCTTTTTGTTTTCAAGTCGAAACGGCTTCTTAAACATCCTATACTTTTACATGGTGAAAACAGACTCCACTACCACTGACAAATTGTCGATTTTATAGAAAATGAGCCGTCGTCAGAAGATAAGCAGAAATTTTGAAACTTGATACAAGAAAAGTATTCTTGTAATAACTGGAAGTCAATGATTGAAAAATATGTGTTCTTACGAGTGTACACCAAAATGGAACAAGACGGTGAACTTAATCAACAAGACCACTCTAAAAAGGACACTGACAGTTAAGCTGAGATGTTAATTGTTTTCTATACATGTATATTAGATACATAGATATATTCAAATTTATATACATATCATATATAAATATATTTTTAGTATGTTATAATTATCTTTTTTGTAGGCTAAAATTTTTTGTAAAATAATAATTAGTATAAATTATATTTTTGTTTTCAAGTCGAAACGGCTTCTTAAACATCCTATACTTCTACATGGTGAAAACAGACTCCACTACCACCGACAAATTACCGATTTTATAGAAAATGAGCCGTCGTCAGAAGATAAGCAGAAATTTTGAAACTTGATACAAGAAAAGTATTCTTGTAATAATTGGAAGTCAATGATTGAAAAAGATGTCGTGTTCTTACGAGTGTACACCAAAATGGAACAAGACGGTGAACTTAATCAACAAGACCACTCTAAAAAGGACACTGACAGTTATAGTTTGTTTTGGTTCATCCAAAACATAGTAGAGCGTTACAGTGAACACAATCAAAATGTAAGTGGTTTTATACTTTTATATAACTTATTATTAATGTTATTTTACTTTATGCATATATTTACGGTTTTTTTTTCAATCAGAAAAAAATGGCTCAAGCATTTGTTGGAAGAAAATTAGCATAAAAGTTCATGAAGTTCCAAGAAACAATACATAAAATACAGATCTAGCATGTCAAAGCCTATGACATAACATCAAGAGAGCTTTCCTGAGTACTTTCTCATATGTTAAGATTTTATTGCAATATCTTAAGGACGTGGTATTTAGTTTGTTATCTTAGACCTAGTATTGCGATGTGATGTTTATTTTTGATGTAGTTGTGACAATTTGGTTTTATAGTCGACTTTGGGATCACAATGCATTTCCTAGTCACAATCAAAGTTGTAACATGCACTGAAGCTCATGTTTGTTTGCCTTATAGTATAAGGCGTATAATTTGAAAGTAAGTACTATTAGTGGCATAGATAATATTACCATATAGGTGGTATTAGTATTAGCATAAAATATAGTATAATTAATACCATTTCTTATATAATACCGAATGTCATTTGTGTAAACCCACAATGTTTACAATAGTCTCAAACTTCAATAAATAGAAAATAATCTCACAAATTTCATATATTTTTCATATATTACGGGATATCAATTAGTGTATTACGTATGTATATATCTGTATTTATATGTATATGGATGTTTATATAATTTAAATGATATTCGGTAGTCAGTGCCGGGTTTTCATGGTGGAGTATGAGAGAGAGATAGAGTTGGATATGAAAGAAAGATACAAAGAAGAATGAAGGAGAGAAAGAGTAAGATCAGAGAGAGATACACAGTAGAATTGGCGAGAGAGAGAAGAATGAAGGAGAGATAGAGTAAGATGAGAGACAGAGAAAGAAGAGAATAAACAGCATTAAATTTGTTTGGTATGTTTTTGATAATGAAAAGTTTTTGGGTATGTTTTTGTTAATTTAGTTTAAAAAGTAGTATATTTTGTTAATTTATCCTTATAAAAATGAATGAGTAAATTTTAATACCGTACAATGTATTGAAAAGATTGCCTCAAGACGCTGATGCTCGCTTTTATCTAAAGCTCAAAAACATCGTTTATAACGTTCCAATGCTCCAAAAACACGCCCCGCAACTCAAAAATTTAAGTTTCAAGTATTAAGGGAAAAAACTGATGAAGAGCCACTATTTAATAGAAAATGCAAGAGCAACTCAATGGACCATATAGTCATGAGACATAATGGTGCTATAAATTTAATTTTGTGATGAAAGTGAATCTTGATGCACACAAAACAAATGCGACTTGTAATATGGGATGAACTTTATATACAGACTTTGTGAATAATAATTATTCAAGATATGTTAACGAGTAACTTTTAGATAGATCCGTCCTATCACATGATATTTCTTATGTGCTGTGGCAAACCAACCATTAGATGACATGTGGAGAAAGTGTACCAAGTAAGTTAAAATTCAAAAGTATAACAAAAAAACATAAATGAGCAAATTTTCTAACCAAATAACTTACGTAATTATCATCCCATATACATGATATACTTTATCAATTTTGTCTTTCAAATATTAATATTAGTATAAGTAAAAAGCTATTTGTTAGACATTAATTGTGCCACAATATAATTTATATATCATGGTATTATAAAAATAAATTGGTTTAGTATTAATTGTATTATATCTTGTAACATATGATGCATTAAATATAATTTCTTTAATTAATATTATGTTCCGAAAAATAAAATATATTAAAATCATCAATTTTTTTAATTAATATTCAACTTTAGGGTACTCTCAACTTGGGTTCTGTAATATTATATTTGAGTTTTTATTGTGTTGTAATGTTCCGTAAAATCTAATATATTAAAATCATTAATTTTTTAATTAATATTTAAATTTAGGATAATATTATAACTAGAGTTTTATAATATTATATTTGGGATTTTATTGAGTTGTAAATTTAGTTTTAGTTTTCGAAATTATAATTACACTATTTTTGTTTAAGTTTTTTTTTAATTCTTATATTTTATTTCTCACAAGCTTTCGATTACATAATAAGTCTTTTCTATATGAAAATGTAAATTAAAAGAATTACAGCCTCATGATTTATCCTACAAGATAAATAAAAAAATATTATTTAATAAAACTTAAATTATTATTATGTATTAAAAAATAAAGTGAATCTTGATAATTTAGATCAAAAAATTTGATCTACGTTGATGAGTTTTTTTTTCCAAAAAAATAGGAAGGAATTTTTTTTTCAAAAATATAGGGAGGAGAGAGAAGTAGTGGGAATATGGGAGGGGTAGTTTTAATATAATGTTTCAGTTGTATTCTGTTGATATGGATAAATGACAGGTGTATAGATATGATTGGTTTGCCACACCACATAAGAAATCCTATCTGATAGACCGAGTCTACCTAAAAGTTACTCTATGTTAACCCTTATAATCATGTAATTTGCGAATTATAAAGGATATATATATATATATAGTGGAATGATACATACACACATAAAAAAACACATTATCTTTACGCATCAATCACAACCCTCCATTTACTTACTTTTAATGGTCAAGATTAGTTCATCTAATAATAAGAATAAACACATAATACAGAGCTTATATATACTTGTAAGTTTTAACATAATACAGAGAAAAATATAATTAAACGTTATAAATTCTCTCCTTTTGCAAATAAATTATAATCTCCCAACTGCTCAAGCTATTTAATAAGCAAAACTCCTATTTTTGGAAACATCAGCAAAAAACTGTCAATCAAAAAAAAAAAAAACTGTATAAAAAATTAAATTTAGATTTTCTTGACACTATTAGCTTATTTTCAAGAAGTTTTTTTTTTTAAACTTAAATACAGAAACTTACATAATTACAACAACAAAAAAGTAAAAACTTCTTGTGCAATTTTAAAACAATTTGATCACTATATTCACCCTTTATTCTTTTAATCTATATACAAGAAAATAAATTTATCACTTCGAGCAAGCACACATGTCATTTTTGGAAAACAAACATGAAATAGAGGGAAAGCTAAAGGATTATGTTGAGTAACAATATGGTTTATGGAGTGATCTGATACATGAAATGTGGAGGGAGGTTAGCTCCCGATAGCATACACCAAATATTTTCACACACAAAAAAAGATATCGGGGGCGACCGGCATTTTGATTAAAAGCTCATATCTATGTATCGAATTCATGATCACTATGCTATGGCAAAATGAAGGCATAGAGGTATACGAATGGAGACATTCACCATTGGAACTTGAAAAAAAAAAGCCTATCCAACACCCGCAAGGTTTTCTTTTCTTTTCCCGATAAAACACCCGTATAGCCTATCCACCCATAAAACAATAAACACGGGCATGAAAGTTACAGATAGGATTCATAGTGTTACCATACATATGTACTTGTCCAACATTTTCTCTTAAGAAAAACATAACCCAACACACTAGACCAGGGTAAAACAAACTCAACTTAAATACATGGGTATCGAGATTAGACTCCAAAAAATTCTCTGAATCGTCAGTAAGCGTTTTGAACTCCATGGGATTTTGACGTTAAAATCATGTATTTGATTAATTTATCAGCTATTAGAAATGTTTCCGGTATACTTCTAGTAAAAAAATAAAACTCTTATAGTAATTAGTTATTACTGTGATAGGCAGCACACACAGGCCTTGTTTGTTTGCACCTTATAAAGGGAGTCCAATGGATCCCCACAAAAGATGTGTTTCGTTAAACAAATGCGTGTTCTGACTTTCCACACGGGATGGCAAAAGATCCTAAATAGCATCCTTTGGAAAGCCATGGATGGTGGATGTCATGTAATGAAATCCAGATCAGAAAAAATACCAACACCCCTTGCTTGGTATTTGTTTTTAATCAAGAAACAGATACTTTTATTGATATAGTGCATCAGTACAATATTCAGTCGGTACCCCTTGCTTTGTATGTTTTCCGAACAACTCTCTAATTAGATATAGACAAAGTACTTTGAATTTTATTTTTACAACAAATTTAATCAGAGCATAATGGGGCTAAAAGGGTCGTGCTTTCAAGTATAAAAAAAGATATAGCAAAACCATGGGGTCTTAACTTCTTTTACTTTTGGGTTGAAGCTCCAATGGAAACTATCAGCCTGGCGGAAAACCTTATTCGATGAAACGATGAGTTTAAAATCCATGTAACATTTTGATTTTGATTTAGTGTTTCAAACAAGTATTTCTGAATGTTATGCAAGAAAAACTGTAGAGAGAAGCGTTCCATATGAGAATTTACCAGAGAAAAATAGTAATTTGAATGGGTAAAGAGGGTTTAGGAAACGGGCAAAATTGTGGCTCTCGTGTCTTTTAATGTGTAGTTCAGTGTAAACAAATACTATCAAGTTTCACTGTGGCTCTCGTGTCTTTTAATGTCCAGACCTAATCCATCTCGGACTTCTTATCCCGGGACTAAAGAAGTGACACCCAAAAAAGGCGATAATCACTTCTAAAAGAAAAACCAAGACTTCGACGTTTGCAATCAAACCTACCAAGTCTAAAGGAATATAAAGCAAAAAGGTTTGCCATGTAAATCTAAACAGGTGGGTCTTTATTTTCCAAAACGACTTCATATCCCTAACATGGGTACACAGAATTGACAGTGTCATAAGGTAGGCGATAAGCAAGACAATGGTAAAAGGATAGGGAGTGAAACAGAGTGTAGACATTCCTAAAAGGGGAATGCTAGTTTAAATCTGACTGCATCTAGTTTTGTTAAGCACGAGCATCGCCCTTAATGTTTTACCCCCTTAAAAGAACACAGACATGCCTAGGTACCGATAAGTAAAATACTCTACAGAAGATGACAATAACTATGCATTGAAAGACTAAGCTAATTACATAAGACATGTAAGAACGATAAGATAGAGGGATAGAGAGAGGCTTACACTGTGAAACAAGATGCAAGAGTCGCGCAGTAAAATTGCTCACTCCTTGGCATATAAAGATCGAAGGTTGAAAATCTGGTGAATTCACCCTCTCCAAGAATGCGAAAGGTCTTGATATGAACAGGCTGTAATTTGGCAACCCTGTGAGACGCGGAGAAGATAGTTCTGACCATACAAATCAAGTCATCCCCGATTTGACCGACTGCTCCTGATCTCGTAGTAAAGCCACCCTCCATGTCAGTCCAATCATCCCAATAGTCAGGGGGGTCTATACGCTCCATGATGATTTTGTCACCCAGTGATATATCATATTCACCCCCCTGCGATACCTTAGAGCAAGAGAATGAGACGAAAGTTTGAAGCCCTCTTATGTAGCCGTAGATGAAATTGCCGATAACTACAGCTTGCCCATCCCACATACGGAACTCCGAATGATGATTATGGTCGTAGTCGTCGTCGTCGCGGTCAAGGTCATCGGCGGCGGCGGAGTCAGCGGCGGCGGATTCATCATCATCATGTGCACGAAAGGAATTTTGAGAACCGCCCTTATCAACGGTGACTATTAGAGGTCTTTTGGTAAAAGAAACATGTTTCCAGTTTTTATTGAGAGTATCGTAAGACCAGATGTCATGTGTAGGCAGTTGTGCTCGACTGTTATTGAGACAAAAAATCAAGAAATCATGGAAAACAGCATACCCAATAGTGGTCCAACCCCAACCTAAATCGGTAGGAAAGTTGTCGTTGAACCAAGGTTTGGGCAAAATCTCCCAGTTTTTAGAAACTGTATCATAGGCCTCGAAAGATGGGCAGGGCAGATGTTCCTGAAGTATATAACGCCGTGACAAAACATAGATCTTCTTCTCCTTGGAATTATCACCGTCACCCGTTAATGTCACTGCAAAGGGACAAACCTTGGGAACTGAGGGTGGATTAAAGGTAGCCTCCTCCTCTGTATCAAGCTTCTTGGTGAGCAAATTAAACACACGAGGACTGGGTCTTGTAAAGTCCCCTTTGGGCAATCTGGAATGGTAATTATTTACGGGATCATTTTCGTTAGGTAAGAACAACAAGGAGTGTTTACCAAAAGGCGTGCAGGCTGCATATTTAGTTCGGGTGCTCCTGTTCTGGTCGTAGAGTGTAATAACCTCCGTAAGCTTGTCCCCTGCAGTGACAATATCAAATTCTTCTCCGTCTCTGATGACGGTCTTAATCTGAACTTCAAAAAGGGCAGCGGCCTTTATTGACTGTCCTGAATGAAACAAAAGGTATATAGACCGTTCTCCTCCTGAGCTGCTTTTCCTTTTCAAACCAACCTTCTCCATCGATGAAGTCATCCTGATATCGAAGATAAAACATATAGGTGATCGATGATTGGCAACAATATATAATTAAGCATACGGTGATGATTTTATTTTTGTATACATATGCATTTATTTATGTTTAATCATTACACATGTGTACTATAAATATTAAACTAATTATAAACATCATTAGTAATTTGGATATATGACAATCTACTTGGATTAGGTTGTCTATACGCAATATATGAATATAGTGTCATAACGACGTAGCTTCAAAATCTCCAATGTACCTTGGTAGGGATGGCAATTGGGCCGGGTTTCTCGAAACCCGACCCGACCCGACCCGTTTATACCCGACCCGATCCGTTTGACCCGAATTTTTTTTGATAAGCTAAATAAGTGCAACTTATTGTTAAGCATCTAACAATAACCACTTAACTAGATTAGAAAAGCCTAAAAACTTTATTTTTTCCAAAATTTTCATATTTACTTTGTAAAAATTTATAATAATCTAAATTATTCTTTACAACAGTACCCAAAAAAATAAAAGGAAAAAAACTGACAAAAAAAAAGAAAATAATAAGCTAAAATAAAATAAGGATGTATATATAGAGAGAGAAAACTAGTACACAAGACATATGACTAATTAATTTGGTGAAGAAATCCCTTTTAATATTTTATCGTTGATAATTAGTTTTTTCTAATCTTTTCATCAGTAGGCACATATGTTTTATACCGTGTATCTATGTGTGTATCTATGTATGTATCTGTGTATGTTAGAGATTAGAGAGAGATGATGTGTCATGTGTGTGTTAGGTTGTGTTTTATTATTCACTATATTTCTAAGTTGCACAAAAGTGCAAAGTAACTCAATCCAACCCGACCTAAATAAATCTGCACTTTTATCCAACCCGCACCGGGTCGGGTCGGGCCAAAATCCGGAGTTCTGCCATCCCTATACCTTGGAAGTAGAAAAGTTGTAATATGAGAAGATAAATACGAATTGATGACTTATTTTCAAGGAAAGAAATACAATTAAATAAAAATATGAGTTAGTAGGCTACGCATTACAGTAATTTTAAAATTGCAGAATTGGAAACCAACTTCCTCCATATGACGTGTCGTTAGTGGTTTGGCACACTACGTAGGAAGGTTTAGTTTGTAGACCGTGTCTATCTAAAAGTTTCTCCTACTAAAAGATAGGTATTTTGTTATATTACTGGTGAAGTGAATCTTAGACCATTACGGGTGAAGAATATTTTAGACTGTATTACTAGTGAAGCGTATCTTAGACCATTAGGCCTTGTTTGTTTGGATCTTTTCTCATTGGGATTGGAGTAGCAAAGTTAATGGATACACAAAAGCTATTTGCAAAAGTATCAAATTGGTTTGGACTAGAAAAGAAGAGTGGACTAGAAAAGATACTAAAATGGGTATTTTACAATACTAGGGGGGTTGAGTTTTGGTAAAGTAAAGTCTGGACTATTAGCTTAGGATTGTGAATCCAGCCGTCTTTTACAATCCAAAGGATATTCCTATTATGTTGTTAGTTCAAGAACTAGCAAAGAAGCAAACAAACAAGGCCTTAAGGAGTTTTAATGTTTCAAATACACGGAACAGACTTAAGTATATCGAGGGGTAAGTTTTTGTCAATTAACGTTCAAACTACGAGTTAGACCACACATCGCTTGGGTGCCGTAGGTTAGTATTTAGTTAAAAAAGGTGCAACCAAATATTAAAAGGGAGTGGAATTAAAACAAGTAAAGACACCCATATATAAAAAAACAGCTACTTTACTTGTATAACACATCAAAACCCTAATGCACATGAAGTTGATTGATTAAAAAACATGAATCAACAAACCGGCTACTCTAATGAGTTAACAGCTTAATAATAATAATAACAATAACAATAACAATAATAAGAAGAATAGCGGGTACCACCACATAACCTTAGTTAAGTTAAGAGACCCCCTAATTTTATCGTCAAATAAACAAGAGTGTGTCTATACAATTTAAAATAAAAAAGGTTGTAATGAAACGAAATACTCGAAGTAGAAAAGGGTAAATAGATCCTTAATTTGAACAATAAAAACACCTCTAAATTAATAAGTAAAAATAGATACTATATTTATGTAACAGCGAAACCCTAATATAATATATACATGATGTTGTTTGCTAAAAAAACATGCATAACTTGATAGAGGCTACCTCATATATATATATATATATATATATATATATATATATATATATATATATATATATATATATATATATATATATATATATATATCAGTTTTTTTATTTGTAATTTTTTAAATTATAAATACTATTTTGCAAATAATATATATATAAACAAATTCACCCCCACTTGTTTCACTTTCACCCAAGTCAACTCATAATTCTTATAAGTTGTTACTAATGACCAAAACCCCTTTTAAACAACTTTTATTTATAATTTAATTTATTTATATTCATTAAAAGTATACAATGGTTTTAGTATATAATTAATTTAAGTAAAATTTATATTTTAAGTAATCAATGTAATTCTAATGCAAATAAGTTTTGTTTATTTTTATTTTTATTTTTATATTTTATTGTTTTATATTAGAAAACTAAATTATGCACAATAAATCCAAAACCGTGAAAATCGACCAATGGCCCATCCTAAAAAGCAGTTGCTCCGCTAAAACTTGCCGTTAAACGTGCTATATCATACCCACATGACCTCCCCAAAGCTTAAAAACCCCAGCTTCCGCCAAGCTTGAAAAGGTTCGCTACTAGTGCTCCAACAAAGCTCCAAAGAGCTCAAGCTCGAAGAATTTCACGGGCCTTGATATGGAACATATATCAAAATAAATTTTGATACCACCCAAGTTCTTATGGTCATGTCGTTATTCGACATGGCTATATATAAAAACTATTCTTTATAGACATGATCCGTCAAAAAGCATACCAAGAGACAGAGAGGCTGTAAGCAGAAAACCACATACGAATGTTTCGGGGTTTTTTGCGGGGACTTTCTCTACCATATGATGGTGTTTCGGTTTAATGATAAAGTAGTTGTGCAATATTAAAATTTAAGGGAAATTTTGAGGAAACTTTCAACCTTGCATCAAGAAAATCTAAGTAATTTGGTGGGGAAACTACAAATCTTTGGGGAAACTAGGAAAAAAGGAAAGCAGTACATATCAATTATCATTATTACCAGAATCGAAATATTATTCATTATATAAGAATGGATCCCAATTCCCAAAGGCAAAAGTGCTTATTTAGTATCAGATAGATAAAGCCAAAAAACATGTTAAGTTCTATTTTGCAGGTTGAATATTTTTTTTTAAACTCCAAACACGGCAAGTAAAAGCATATATGGAGTACAATTTTACCAAGTCAATAAAATCGTAATTCTGATGGAGTGTAGAACAGTAGAAGTATAACAATACAAACAAGAAAAAATACCTAGGATTCACTGCATTTGCATACTATGCCTCAAAGTCTGGTTTGACATGGTTGCAACTAGCTACTTACGAAGAACTCCGAAAATACAAGTCCTTGAGTGTATGAGATAGAGAGACAAGCCTAGTGAAACTTGAAAGTGAAAATCATACATAAACATAAATGGTTTACACCAATATTATTGTCATTTAGACTTTCACCAATATAAGTTTTTGAATCATTAATTACAGAAGAGATACTCATGATATAGTGTGGTTTCAACCCAACATAAAAGGTAGTATATATTAATGCGAAACGATAGATCTTAACAAAGGAGGATAAAAGCTTTGTAAATTGTTATCTCCCTGTGAACATTCTTTAGTCGTACTTGTCTTCATCATCTCCACCGTTGAACCCGAAGTATCCGTGTAAGATGATAAATGCTTTGCATCGTCCTCTCCATGCTCCTTATCTGGTCGCCTAATTCAGACAAAGTGCAGAGTATGAATTCCATGTAAAATTAACACTAATTATGAGGGGGAAAAGGGATCAAATCACAATTCTAGGAAATTTAAATATATTGTGTATTAGAGTATTTAGTTTCATGTTTATCCCCCCGAATCAACATGTACATGTTGGCTACAAGTTATTAACCAGTATGATTCTATGAAGTATCAAATCAACTCCATAATTCACACTCAACCAGATTTTCTAATAAAATTCATAGTTATCGAAAAAATGTACTTCTTCAACATTCTTAAAAGGATAGAGCGTGAAACGGAGTTTACCCAATATAAAGGGGACCAATAGTTTTAATCTGACGGCATCTACTTTTGTTAAGCCCGAGCATCTCCCTTAATGATTTTTTCTTTTCGTTTTTCCAACATTCTTAATAGGATAGGGCGTAAAAAAACACAAACACGCTCACACGCCTAGGTACTGATAATAGGACCAAGAGTTCATTTATTGAACAATGAACCAATCTCTTCATTGTCATCAACAATCATGGTGAAGTTGCTGCCAAGGATTCCAAGTATAACACGCATAAAGAAGTTGCTGCAAGAAACATTTTCAAAACAAACATCAAGAGATATTCTACAGAAGATGACAATAACTATGTAATGAAAGACCAAGCAAATTACATCTGACTTTTGAGTGTTCTTTATTATCCTTTCAAAGTCCGGTTTGGTAGCGCAAAATGGACCTTGGAGTTTTTGGGTAAAATGGGCTAACGCTCACTTCAAAGGAAGCACGGTGTCCGACTCGTTAATTGGTATCATTATCGCTTCTACGGTCTATTGTATATGGCATGAAAGGAATGCTAGATTATATCGAGAAATTAAATCCACTCCCGGAAATATTATCAAGGAGATTGGGGTGTTTGTTGCGAGTAGCTTGAATAAATTCAAAAATGTAAAAAATAATTCTAGAAATAAGTTTATTTGTAATGCTTGGAGATTAGGCCCATCATTCCTTCGATGAGGCGTTTTCTCTCCTATGATTTCGTTGTTGCCTTCGGGCATTGTTCGAGCCTTTGGCTTTATATACACACTTAATCTCCAAAAAAAATAAAATTACATCAGACTTGTAAGAACGATAAGCTAAAGCGATAGAAAGATGGAGAGAGGCTTACACTGTGAAACAAGATGCAAGTGTCCCGTGATCACATTGCTCACTCGGCATATAAAGAAGGAAGATTTCAACTCCGATGAAGAATGTGAAAGGTCTTGATATAAACAGGCTGGAGTTTGGAAACCCCGTGATACACGGAGAAGATAGTTCTGACCAGACAATGTATCATCTGATTCCGGTTTCTACACTAACGATTGCTTTTTATAAAAAAGTATTATCATTTATATTTTTCTGAGTTCTAGTACACTGCATACCAAGACCTGAAATAACATCATAGGTTGGGGTACTATTTAGTTTAGATATACCATAGTATGAACTTTTACCCTCCTGTATAGTATTCTATATAGTAAAACAATGTTATAAACACTTATGTAAGTATCATCAGAATTTGATTTTACATACCAACTTACACATGGCAAATAGTATAGCAACCTCGCGTTCTCAGCAATATGGCACATTTAGTGTACCGAAAAAGACATAGGTTAGTTTATAGAATAGTTATGAAATCAACTAGCTAGTTTATACCACTTTCCTATCACATTAACTTCAGTTTTATACACTATCCTATCACATATTTTCGATTACATCCGATCATTATTTCTATCCAGTGTACAAAAGCGGAAAAAAATAGGTTATTTTGCTAAATTAAGACTTTTTCTAGGTTCAATCAGACTGTCACCAGTCAATAATGCTATTTATGGAAAGTGTGACCAGCACTGTATGAAAAATGTGAATTGCGAGCATGACAGTCCTCGGGAACTGAACTTTAGTCGATCCCAACAAAGGACATTCAGCGTAATCTTACAGTTATATTCATCTGTATTGCCATCGTTTGCAATGACTTCACCACCGTCTAGTTTCGACTCGCTCCACAATATTCAGTTGGTATGGATATTATATATGTTTGCGACTTTGCTGCCTACAATTTGATTATTCTCATTTTGGGGGGGTAAGTTGCAATTTGATCATTCTTGTAAATATGCTTATATTATTCTGGTATACCGCGTTTGCTTAAGCTGGAAAAACTCTACCGGAGCTTGAACAGTGGACAGTACTTTCAACTTTGTGAAAAACGTTTTGTTTTTACGCTCTTCACACTTTTAATTAACAATTTATCACATGAGCTATATACAATTTTTAAGATAGTGAAAAAGAAACTAGAGTAACAAATTGCTTATAAGTCATTCATACAATAACTAGTCATTGTACAAATTTTGTTCAAAATCACTAATTTAACATTTCGATGGGAAAAAAAACCAATAAAACAAAATTGAATTAGTGAAAAATTAGAAACATGGAATACTATAACTTTGTTTGCTCTCTCTTCAACAGTTCCAACAAAATTTCGTTCCAAGTATCGACAGGTCCAGGCATACACCAATGCACACAGTCAACTGACCATTTAGAATTCATTTTTCCGTAATATTGACCCGGATGACCGTCTGGTCTCCTAAGCATAGCTCGTGTTACATCCATGAGTCTAAATTTCATCCCGTTAACTTTCCCTATTTTTTCCGTCTTTTTAAATTCCTCGATTTGTACATTGTATAGATTTAAAGTCTTACCTTCCAAACGCGTCTCGTTTTCCCCATATAGCTTTGTCCCAGCACAATCTTCTGTAAAGTGCGCTGTGGCAAATGTTCTTAGGAATATCACACCCTTATAATTCTCCGTAGCATATATAGCTTGAAGTGCCGTTTTATAAGCCATTGAAAAGCCAACGTCTTGTCTCAGTTGGGTAATATCCTTTCTATCACAAAATAAACAACCTATGAGCTGGTTGTTTATGTAGAACATGCTGCTCCTATCAAACCATTGACCAGCAGAGATTATTATGTAGTTGAAATTGTCAATTCTGTTGGTCCAGTTTTCGTCGAACTCGTCAAGGTATACATTGAAAGGTTTATACATATCGTTAGGGTCTGTTTGGGTTGCTTTTACCAAGTAAGGCGACCACAAAATTTCGATTGTGAAGTTGTAATTTTTGTACTCGTGACGTTTAAATCGTCCCCCTTCATGTTTTACTTTAGAAACATCTATAGGGACTTCAACCTGCGGGTCAAAAAAGATGATAGGATAGAATTTAATTTAATTTAATGGAGGTTATTCCTTGAATTACTTCTAATGGTAAGTAGCTAAGTACCATACTTCACTAATTCGTGGGATGGCATATTGGCATGTTCATATAAATAGAGATGTTTATTATGAAATATTTACTAATCCGGCTGATAGTTTAATCCGCTACGTTTTTAAGTTCAAGGTTTTGGAATATGTTATATTTGTAAATCTCTCTGCGCTAATTCTGGCTAATTGGTAATTATATGTTCCAAGGAAACAAATATGCAATTAATCGGCTTCTTAAGTCCATGTTGTTTTCCCAAGCTATACTCGAACTTCATAACTTGTAATTTCCATTTTCCAAGACCGATAGCACAGAATTTTAGTGGACTGACTTGAGAGGTCTGTTGCTTGACGAATGACGATTCAATCAGGAGAAATGAATTTTACAGGGTTGGCTAAGCTTTGGCCAACCCTACTACGTACACGCGGCAACATTATAGATTTATTTGGGTTTGTCGAAGGTGCCTTACCGATTACTTACCTCGGGATCCCACTTATTACTTCTTCGCTTTCATCGGGAGATTATGCAACCTTAGTTGAACGTATTACCAATCGTGTATCTTATTGGATCGGGAAACTTCTAGCCTATGCCGGTAGGCTCCAACTTATCAAATCGATACTTCTAGCTATGCAATCTTATTGGTGCTCACATTTTATTATCCCCATTAAAGTTATAGATGATGTAGAATCTATTATAAGGCGTTTTCTTTGGAGCGGCCCGGATCTAAAACGGTATGGGTCTAAAGTTGCTTAGTCTAATGTTACTCTTCCTCTTTCCGAAGGAGGACTAAACATAAAAAAGTTGAAAGAATGGAATAAAGCTCTTATGGGGAAGAACATAAGGATTTTGTTATGTCCCGAAATAGTCTCTATTTGGAAAATTTGGGTTGTCGCTTACCTTATTCGAGGGAGGAATTTTTGGTCCATTTCTATCCCGTCGAGATGCTCGTGGACTTGGCGTAAACTCTTGCAACTTCGGGAGACCTTTCGAGACCATTTTGGTATGGTTCCCAACGGGGTAGTGTGGCGCCCGAATCCCTCTTCCGGCTTTACGGTGGACTCGGCTTGGCGTGCTATCCGGGTTTGGAAACCGGTTAAGCGATGAGCTAGATTCGTGTGGGTTAGTAATGTTGCTCCTTGGTGTAGCTTTATTCTTTGGATTACGTGTTTAAATCAGCTAGCCACCCTCAATAGGTTACAAAGAATGGGTCTTGTACAAGTGAATCGATGCGAGTTATCTCTTTACCATTCGGAATTGAGAGATCACATATTCTTCGATTGCTCTTACTCTCGACGAATATGGAAGGTTCTTCTTTCAAAGTCCGGATTTGTTGCACAAAATGGCTCTTAGAGTTTTTGGGTAAAATGGGAAAACGCCCAATATAGGGCGAACGAACACGGTATCTTACTCGTTGATTGGCATCCTCATCGCCTCTTCCGTTTTATTGTATTTGGCGAGATAGGAATGCTAGAATATATGGGGGCACTATATCCTCACCCGGGAAAGTTATTAAGGAGATCGAATTTTTAGTTATTAATAGTTTGAATAGATTTGTGAATGTAAATGATAGCGGTAGAAATAGATTTATTTATAATGCTTGGAAGTTAGGCCCGACTTTCTTGAGTTGAGGCGCTTACTATAGCGTTTTTTTTTAAGCAAACACACATTTTATTTCAGTAAAAACAATGGGACCAAACACAGCTTACATAGATTCAGAAAAATTAAAAACGAAAATATACAAAGAATATGCAAAAAACATATCCAAAAACCAGCAAGCCAGAAAAGCAAACATGCTTCCAGAAAGGCACAGATTGTGAAAACTTTTCTATTTAGTCCTTCTAATATGCGGAATATGCATATTATCCATGCAGAGATGGGCTCTTACATTTTTATGTAGCCCTTCTTGCCCTCTAGAATCATATAGTTTGCTCCGTTAGCCCCCAAATGAGCCAAACAGTCAGCTACAGAATTATGTTCTCGATATATATGTGCTACTTCACATACAAGTAAATCCTTCAACACAACAATCTCTTCATTCCCACATTGCAGTAAGTCCAATATGAGGAGATATGTTACATTTTAGGCTATATTTATCAAAGACAAAGCATCAAATTCCACTACAACATTGTTCATGCCTAAGCTATAGCAAATTTGAAGACCCACCAACATGGCTTTTGCTTCCATCAATAGACTTGTCAATTAATTTGCCTCAAAGGCATATGCAAACAAACATTCTCCATTTTCATTCCTCAAAACTCCCCCCCCCCCCTCCTCCTCCTCCTCCTCCTCTCAGCTTGCTTTTAAAGGCTCCATCAGTATTAAACTTTAATCTCCCTTTTGGCGGGGCTAACCAATTCACAAAAATGACTTTTTTGGCCTTACAAGACTTAACAACAATACCCAGAGTTTTCAAACTTAGGTCATCAAAGGATCTTAATTTTTTCCCTGGCTCCACAAACATATCAATATCTTTTAGCCACATTTCTATCTTCTTAATCACCTTCTCCTTACTTATCCATTATTGTGCTTATAATTCACCTTACTTATCCATAATTCCCAAAATATTAGACAAGGAACGATGGTAGCTAACATCTGCATTTGATTTTCTCTTTTAAAATATGAAAACCACTTCCTGACATAGACCTTCCAACCCAAACTCTTCTCATATCTAAACCCAAAAATGTTACAAAAATGAGCCCAAACATTTTCAGCAAGCTCTCCCTCCCAAACAAGATGATTTATAGAATCCACTTTATGTTTTTTACAACAGCTACATTTAGAAACAAGCTTAATACCATACTTTTTCGCATCCTCGTCAAGTTTTATTGCACTCTTCCAAATCTTCCAGTTAAACAGAGAAATTTTATATGGCAATACTTTTCTCTCCAAATATATTTACTGGGCTCGCACTTTGGACTTATTTTTCTCAATTCATGATATGTAATTTTAGCAGTAAAAACACCATTTGGAGATTCTGGCCAGTATCTTATATCCACTCCCTTCTTTAGAGGCATACTATACTTTCTCAAATTTTCCTTTAGCTCCATATCTTCAATAATTATTAACATATACTTGGTTTAAAAGGAGAGAGTCTTTATTATCCCCATTATTACTTTCCAGAACATCATCATTTGACCAGTTTTCGTACCAAAAACTGACTGATAATTCTCTAATCACCCAATTACTCTTTCTTATTAGCATAAGGAAAAATTTGGCAATACATTTCCACATACAAGAACTGCTATTAGGAAAATTAGGAGCCCTTTAGATTTGTCAAGAAATACTTTTGACACATAAATCTTGTCCATAAAGAATCGACATTCAGCAATATCCAGGCATTTGCATGTAAAGCAACTTGAACTTCAAATAGATTTCTCACTCCTATGCCTCCTTCATCTTCAGGCTTAGCCATGTTCTCCCAAGATACCCAATGGTGATTTAATTTTCCATCAGTACATCCCCAGATAAAGTCAGAGACAAACTTATGAATCTTATTAATCACAATTATTGGAGGGTTCATTACTGATAGTAAATGAGCAGGCATTGAATTCAAGACGTGCTTAATTAATCAAAGTAAGTTTTCCCTCAGCATTTAGTAAATTGCCTTTCCAGCTAGCAAATTTCTTCTGAATTTTTACCATCAAATCCTCAAACATTCCAACAGAAATTTTACCAATATGTAAAGGAATTCCCAAATAAGTAGTAGGAAACTTGCCCTCTTCAAAACAAGTACATGCTTTTATAATATTTTTCCTTGCAGAACCCATATTACTATGAGTAAGGAACGAGCTTTTCCCAAAGTTAATCAATTGGCCAGAGATTCTCTCATATTTATTTAGGAATCTCATTAGTCTATCCAAACTTGGTTTACTACCATTTGTAAAGATCAAAATATCATCAGCAAACAGAAGATGAGAAACATTTTGACATCTATTTGGCACTTTATAAGGAATAATATCACCATTTCTCATTAAGTCCTCTACTTAGAACTTCTTCAGACAAAATGAATCAAAGAGGAGACAAAGGATCATCTTGTTTCAATCCTCTAGAAGATATAAAGAAACCTGCACTAGTGACATTTACACAGATAGAATATCTAGCCTGCATTACACACTTCATTACCAAGGAAATCCAGTATTCACAGAAACCAAACTTCTCCATAACCTTCTTAAAAAATTCCAATCAACACAGTCAAAAGCCTTAGCCATATCTATTTTGAACATTACATTCCATCCTCTATATGTATCACCCAGATGTTTGGTTAATTCTTGAGATAATAAGATACGGTCACTTATTAAACGCCTTTCTACAAAGCCACTTTGCTGCTCAGAGATTATTCTTGGCAAAACTTTTGCTAATCTATATATTAGCCAATATTTTGGAGATGATCTTATATACCACATGGCAGAGACTTATAAGCCTAAACAGATAAGTTATGCTGAACAAAATATACGGAAATGTTGGTACACTAATATAAGATTCATAGTATATATTTGCTCATAGTATATACTTATGTAAACCAAAGAATACCTTATGCCAAGAGGTCTTGAGTTCAAATCTTATGCCACAAAAAAAATATTCTTTTTAATATGTTATTATTTATACATTTTTCTAATTGAAAATTAATCATTACTTTTAACTTGTTAGACTTCGCTCCAACATTTATAAAACTTATTTTGACTTTAGTATTTTTATCTTAAAAAACTTCAAACATAATGTGTTTTTAATATAAAACATAAATCATTGATTATTTTGTTTTAAAAAATAAAGTTTCTACATAACAATATTATTTATTACACCTACATCATATATATCTAGTTGGTGAATGAGTTTTTCTGAAAGCAAAATAATTTACTTTCTGAAAAATTAAGACACAAGCATATATAGAATCTTATGAACTCGATCATATACTTTTTATTGCTGTTTGGTGGTTTTACTCTTGAGCCTTGCTACAAAATTTAAAAAATAATACATCGGTATTTATATACATTTGTTGCACGCACTTTGTTAAAAAACCTAAACATGATTTGACCACACTTACTCAAAATCATTGTTTTAAAAATCGCGCTATATTGCGCTATAGTTCGCGAAATAGCGTTTTTCGGCCGAAAAACGCTATGATAAACCGCTATTTAGATGGAAAAACGCTAAATTCGCGTTATAGGAACGCTATTTACGCTATAGCGGGTGCAGTAAAAAAAAAAATTTATTTTTTATTTTTGGTCAAAATTTTAATGAAATTATTGAAGCTTAAAGATAATCAAACCCCAAAACTATTGCAAACAAAGTAAATACTCTGGCATCTCAAGTATAATCATTTTGTGATTATTAATTACAATTTTTTATATATATTTAGTTAATTTATATTAGATGTTTTGAATTTAATGCTATATTTATATGTATTTAGGCAAAAAAAAAATACACCGCAAAGCGCTATGTAGCAACGCTATTTGCGTTTTTAGCGTTTCTCTCGAAAAAAACGCTACGATAGCGATAACGCTATTTAAAACATTGCTCAAAATCGGAGATCGGTCACTATGCCATAATGTTGATACAATATAGGATTAATATTAAATGATACTAAGTATATAGTACTCATGCATGTAAACCAAAAAATACCTTAGATAACATGCATAACAAGGATTGCATATGGTTCCTAGCTAAAGAGTCTCCAACAAAAGCCAATGATTTCCCCCTCATAATCTCCAGAAACAGGACCGGGTTAAAAACAGGTAGTACACAGCCCGATTCCTTCGGTTTCCACCTCCACCTCAGAAAATCTGTATCAGGCCTTCCATGTTTGAAACAATTCTGATGATACTCTATCATTCTACACGTGTTTGTATAATACGGTGCTTCCGAACTCGGTACCCAATCTCCTGAAAATAAGTCGCAGTAGTTTTTTTCCGGAACATGGTTACTTGAAGTTGTTTTCTTTTTCAGATTATATTCAGGAAAACTGCTACAATAATATCCAAGAAATGGCCGAGCAAAAAAAATAAGTAGTAAAAGGACTAGTGATAAGAGTAAAAATGTGACAAACACTGTAGTGTTTTGCAGCATATGGCTTTTAACCATTGCTTGTTAATTATTTGAGTTTGTAAGGAAATTTGAGTTCAATAAAGAGAGTCTTAAACTGTAAAAAAAGAAATTGATATATAACGGGTGCCCAAGACTTTAATTCTGTAACCCATTAATTAATTAAATGAATGCTTTAAATACTTTCCTTTACTAAACTAATTCATGCATCAAAAAAATAAGTAACCATTAAATGCATAATTCTAATTAAAATAAGTAACCATTAGATGCAAAATTCTAATTATACCAGTACTTCTTAAAATCAACTACTCCCACTAAATACTATTTTTCACACATTTTTGCAGGAAAAATTTGTGAATCTATATTTGTATTTAAGTTAATACGGAGTATTTAATTTTAGGCTAGACCCGACCAAGGTTATATATTTTTAAATTATTTTTGGTTGTGAATCTACATTTTTATTTTAATTAAGTCTCAACTAGGGTTCTATATTTTTATTTGGTTTTTATTGTGAATCTATAGTTTTAATTTAATCAATATTTAAATTTAGTGTAGTCACAATTAGGGTTATGTTTTTTTTATTTAGGTTTTTATTGTGAAACACTAAATATTTAAATTTAGGATAGTCGTAAATTGGGTTTTATATTTTTATTTAGATATCTATTGTGTTAGAAATTTGGTTTTTAGTTTTAATTGCAAAAAAAAAAAAATTAGGGTAGTCGTAACTAGTGTTATGTGTTTTTATTTACTTTTTTATTCTGTTAGAAATTTAGTTTTTAGTTTTATTGTCCAAAAAATTCTTATGATTTAAATTGTTAAAAAGTAAACCATTCAGTGTTACAATACTTTATAGAATCACCTTAAATAAGAATCATTAATGGGTCAATTAATGAGATTATTATTTTACGTTGGTTACATTGTTAAGCATTTAATGTTGTTTTGTAACAACGATGAAACGTATTATTTGACCCAATGACTGTTTGACACGTATGAATTAAAGAGACTAATTAAACAAAACGAAATATTATTCTTTGATTAATTTTATTACCATAACAATTATGATAATATTACAAATCAAATATTTTCTCTGACTAAAATTACATAATGCTCATATGCAATTTTTTAACTTAATAAGTGATTATATGATTGTTTATAGCTAGATTGTATATCATGTCTTCAAATGTAACAAACAAGTGACCAAATAAATAGAACAAATTGTACTTATTTTGATTAAAATGCATATATAATATGTAACAAACAAGTGACCAAATAAATAGAACAAATCATACTTATTTTGATTAAAATGCATATATGTTTTTATGCCTTTTGCTTTCTATATGTTAAAATAATATTTGAGTTTATATGTTAAAAGAATAGGTTTGAATATATTTTCCAAGATAAATTTGAAGCAATAATTACAGAAAAGGTACTCATGATGATATAGTCTGGTTCAATCCAACTTATATAATACTTTAGTATTATTACGAAAATCTTAAATAAAGGAGGATAATATTCTGCAATTTTTATTTTTTTAGGATTAAACGAACCGTCTATTGATAGTGAATATGTACAATCACCAAACAAAACAATTACAAGAAATTACATTACATGATAGGCTATGAATCTTAATCGCCAACAAAGTTCGGGCTATGTTTTCAATGTCTACTAATAAACATATTTCTACGATTGTTAGTAACATTACTTAACTTGTTCATTCTATTAATTACATAAAACTCAATTATTCTAAAAACTTGTCCGGGACTAGACTCCATTCCTTCGTTAATTCTAGCATTGCATTCCCGCCACAAACTATATATCGTTGATGCGAGTAAACACTTTTCTAGAGTGACGGATGCCGATTTTCTTTTGAAAACTTCACTTGACCAATTAACCCATTCGTTACAAGTCACACACGAGGCAATATATTCTGCAAATTGTTTTCTACTTGTGAGATATTCCCAAGTCGATTTCTCCTTGCGATATTTTTTTTCCAGAATAACCTATCACCAGCTAGACGATTCAACTTATTTTTTCTCAAACTAGGAGAATTTAGCTTAATTGCTTCAAAGAATCGTTTGGGCTTTTTTAGTTGTTGCTTTTTAAGCAAATAAGTTGTATTTTTTTAGTTTGAGAAAAAAAAAAAGCTGGATCATCTAGCTTCTAACTTTTTTTCTCAAAACAATAATCATAATATGGGTATATATATGTATATGTATGAGCTTTTTAGTTGATTCTTTGAAGCAATTAAGCTAAATTCTCCTAGTTTGTGAAAAAAGTCAGTTGAATCGTCTAACTGGTGATAAGTTATTCTGAACAAAAAAAATTCTCTGGGTATATATACATTTTTTTTTTCCATATTGATGAATAAAAAAAAAAAAATGAGTTTTTTTCCCACAATTATACTAAAAAAATGGTTCTCAATTTATTTATATTTGGATTTTTATGTATAGGCTCCTTACTTAAGTTAAGAGGAAGGAAAATAAAATTTTAAAAAAACTCAAAGTCAAGCTTCGTAGTTCTGAACTACGACTCTGTTTTCGAAACCACGATACCGTTTTCAAAAATACGAAACTCATGGTGGATTTAGAAAATAAGTGGATAAAGACGTCACCATTAATTAAACTATATATAAGCTAAAAAGACACCTAAGTCCAAAACAGCTTATCTTCAAATGTAGCAGTATCTAACAGCTTAATAATAATAATAATAACACCACAAAACATCAGTTAAGAGACCCTAATTTCCAGTAATATCGTCAAATAAACAAAGGTGTAACTATCTACGTATATATACTATTTAAAATAAAAAGGTGTAATGAAACGAAATACTCCTATTAGAAAAGGGTAAAAACATCCTTAATTTGAATACTAAAAACACCTCATTTTTTTTCGTTTTTTAGGGTTTTTTTTTTTTCATGAAAAAAGAAAACTCATATATTTTTTTTTAATTATAAATTCACCCCCAGTCATTTCACTTTCACCCAATTTATTCCATATTTCTTATCAGTTGCTAATTTATACCCCCACCGATGACCAAAACCTCCTGGCAGATCCGAATGAAACCAGTAATAATATCGAAATATGATAGCAGCTACCGATGAGTCAGAAGCTCCGAAAAAGATCGTCCGAGCTTCGGGTAAGATGAGAAAAGATCCGACAAAGCTCAAATATGATAACAACACAACACTATATAAATAGTTTTTAAAAGCTCAAATAGTACCCCTAAGAATCATCTATGTGCGTCTCCGCCCACTTGCGGCCAAAACATGGCGAGCCTAGCTTATTAGATATCACGGACGTTCAAGATCTTTTTTTTTTAAACCAAACAAATAATATGTCATTAATAAAAGAGTGGGAGCTAACCCAGTATACAACAAGATTCGTAACTAAAGCAGAACTATTCATCTATACATTTCAATAACATAAGCATTAGTAAAGAACAAACTACATTTATTAGAACCCAATTTATTACAAATTACGGACCTTCAAGATCGAATAATCTGAGCAGGGTCACTTCTTAGCTCCACTAAATCTTTGAAATCGTTTGATTATCCCTTACCATGAACTCATCGGTTCTACGTATGTATGGGTATAGATCGTGTGACAACCGAGTCTTGAATGAATATTAGGTTCCCTTATACTCAACATTTACATCGTATACGATCTCGACCTTTACTGCTTCGATTTTCCTTTACACAAATTAAGTAAACCAATGACCAAAACCTGGTGGTGGCTAAACCAATATTACTAAAAGATGGAACACGATCGAACTGATGAAGATAAAATGATTATAAAACAAACAAAAGAACCGAAAACTGATGTGGCATATATTAATCAAAATAATTGTTGATGGATGATGACTCCCTAGCGAATATTATTCGCTACATAAGAATCGATCCTAACGGATAAAGCTGCTGATTCACAAAAGTGCTTATATAAACAAAGCAAAAAAGACATGTTAGGTTCCATTTTGCAGGGTTGCATTTTTTTTAAAAAGTTTCACACACGGCAAGTAAAGCATATATGCAATACAACTTTATTATGTTACTAAATTTTTTGAGGGAAATATATTCAATACTAGTGAGATGTAAATGTTTGACGGTATCAAAATCTGAGAATCTCAATATATAATTTATTTGCTCCAGATGATAGTTAATAGAATATTGTTTTGAATATAATTAAAAATCATTGTATTGATCTGTAAGATCTTTTATAAAAATGCCCGATCCCGAGCTTTGTTTAGCAGATCTGGATGGTTTTTCTATGAAATTTTATCGCCTTTCAAGTTTTAACTTCAATTGTATTAAAATATCTACATATTTAGAACAATGCAATCTCTTATATAACGTTTAGAGCTAATTAAATCCTGTTACGATGATGAAAGAACAAATTAAATTACGAAATTACATAAAACTCATTAGGAAGTTGCTCTTGTAATATCGATCTCTTAGTTAAACTATTACGGTGGACGGTGATATAAATAGCTAGATACTTTTTGACACACGATTACACAAAGACTCGTTAAGATTCACTCATAACATGTATGTATCTGAATATTCCATTGTTCTATCAGAATAGTGCACCTTACCCATAACATTATTTGTGGATTATATTAATTTCTATGTTCTTTTGCCAATATGCCTTGTAGAGACACTGTGTTTGAATCCCGAAAAATATAACGAAAAAAATAAATAAAGTAAAACAAACGGAAATTAATTTCAAATTATTTTTCGGTCATTTGTTTGTAAGGTTGGAAAATCAAAAGAGCAAAAAAAAAAAAAAAAAAAGTGAGCTAGTCTCACTTTTTCCATTTGTTATCACTTTCCTCTCAAATTTGAAAGAAAAATGGTTTATCTCATTATACACACAGTTTTTTCTCACTTTATTTTCTTTTCTTTTTTATTGAGTTTTTTATGCAAAGAAACACAATTAATAATATATTTTCCCGAAAAATCATTTTTATTTTTCCATGAGTTTTTCAGGTTACAAACACACCATAAACATATAATTTATTTAAACATTCTCTATGACAATATTATAGGAAAAAAAATGCTAAAATGGTACATAACTTATTAGTTTTTAGTGATTTGTTACCCAACCTATACATTTCGCTCTAATTTGATACCCAACCTAACACTTTTTCTAATTCGGTACTCAAGCTATACGTTTCGCTCTAATTTGGTACCAAACATATATATATATATATACAGTCCAATTAAGAAACTCAATCTGTCTTCGATCATCGGTTTTTAACGCATAGGTTGGGTACCAAATTAGAAAAAAATGTTAGGTTGAGTATCAAATTAGAAAAAAGTGTTAGGTTGGGTAGTAAATTAGAGCGAAATGTATAGGTTGCGTATCAATTTAGAAAGTGTGTTAGGTTGTATACCAAATCACTAAAAGTTAATAGGTTGGATAATATTTTAACAATTTTCCCCAATATTATATAGTATCCCCTCTGTTTTCAATTAATTGTTTAATACGAAATTACGTTCAATTTTAACCGGCCTATAACTAGTATCAATATTGTCGAAATAAAAATTTTCAAAAGTTAATCATATAGTTTAAATATTAAATTATATGATTTATTTTTAAAAATTTTAATTTCAAATTTTTTAATAAATATTATAATTCAATTAAAATTGTATTTGTTGTAAGATATTATTGGACTATTGGGCTTGTACTTTATGGGCCCAAGTGGGCTTATAACCCTACCACTCTATCTATATAAAGAGGGTTAGGGGTCTTCTATTTGATATTCATTCATACATTCTGATTAATAAAAGACCTACTGTTCACTCTCTCCCTATATCTATACATATCTCTATATATATCTATAACGAGCTAATATGTCACACAACACGTTATCAGCACTGCTCTCAGAGATCGAAGTACGGATTATAGATTCAATAAACCTGATTTTGCTATATCGACCTTCATAAACATACCGTGCGTAAGATACCCGGATATAACTTTTTTTTAACTGTACAGCTATTACCAGTGCATGTTTGTATGTTACTATTGTATGTATATAACAATTCCAGTAGCCTGCGTATGATTTAAAAAAAATCTTATGCTACTACTACTACTGCATGTTACTAATGTATAGAATTGCATGATTACAATTCCAGTAAATAAAAAAATCTTATGCTACTGGTACTGAGTATATAATACATAACAAATGAAATTAGTTTTTTTTTTTTGCGTTTGATTGCTTCACTGTTTACATGTATATTAACAAACAACGTGTTTGCTATTTTCCTGTGAACATATATGTAAATTGGTAGTGTAGAAAACACACATATACCCGGAAAACATGTATTAATCTGAAGGATTATATCTGCAACAAACTGAAACGTATGTACTGAATTGTAATTCTCTGAAAGCTGTAAAATTACTCAAGGACTAAACTGAAACTTGTCTGAAATTCTGGACTGTATATGTAATAATGTTGTAAATAGATATATAGTTTGCTGTAATTACACGCATGGTCCTGTAGTATAATACTTATACGAAAACAGTACATATGGTTGATAAAGATACAATATTTGGTAAATATACACACACATGCATATAATTTTTTTTTATTAAAAGGCAAGCGAATAAAAAATTGCATGTTAATTGAATTAAATTGATTTGATTTGATATGTTAGAATCTTCATGGATTGATTGATAATCATAAATTGATTTGATTTGATATGTTAGAATCTTCATGGATTGATTGATAATCATAAATTGATTTGATTTGATATGTTAGAATCTTCATGGATTGATTGATAACCTTAAATTGATTTGATTTGATATGTTATAATCTTCATGGATTGAATAATAATCTTAAATTGATTTGATTTGATATGTTAGAATCTTTATGAATTGATTGATAATCTTATATTGATAACACCAAATCTACTTCATGATTAGATAGATTCTAAAATATATTTACTGCATGTATATATATATATGGTTAATCTAGATAGATATTGTCTATATTATTAATATTATTGCCATATATAAAATGCGAAAATCGTATATATTCACATTTAAGTTGGAAAAATTATGAATCTTCCCCAAATAGGCTCACCTATTTGGATACGATGTCTAGGAAAGATAAAGGCGGAAGTCGTTCTCCTAATGAGGTCGGTTTTTAAGAGGCATTCGTGCCCACCCCCCTCACCGTCTTTCCTGGTCGTGTTGAAATAGAGCTACCGAAAGGGGTTGAATAAATAATAATTTCCCCGAGTGTGTTTATATAGTGATGTATGTTTCGCCGAATTGGTGTTTCAGTATCGACCCGTCGTTCGATTAATGAGAACCGATTCACATGAGAAGCAAAACTAATGTTTTCGAACCTGTCGTTTCGAAATAAAGTTTATGCTTGTGCAAACCATAAACATATAAACCAGTCGTTTTATATGATAAATAATCCAGAACTCCCAACACATGTTGGATGCCATCTATGATGAGAAAAAATCGTAAAACATACTTGCGAAATGACTGTTTAAACGTTGATTTTAATCCGTCACCACATGTTACTCACCCTGATGTGTGAAAATGTGATGCCCAAAATTTTTTTTTGGATGCCATATTTGATGAGTAAAACACGAGTTTGTTATTACCATCAGGATGAATGCTAAGGCGTTGATTTATTCGCCGCCACATTTGAGACGTGATGACGTCTATGGTGAACAAATGTCTGAAATTGACATATTGGAGCTATCCTTCACCAAAATACTAACTTGGAAATTGTATTCCATAAGCACTATCGTGAATTTATATTCACCATGTTCCTTTATCGCCCATCTGTTATTGGATAAGAAAATTACCCCGGTGAGTAGTTTTAATCCTATTGGGTCAATGGCGAATTGTTTGCCTGATATTAATGCTCTTCGTGTACATTTTTTTCCACGAATTGAGAACCGAGACAAGTTTTATTTGTCTCAAACTGTCGCGATCCCGATGAATCGCGTAGCCAAGCGAGATTTTAGACAATCGTCAAAATCGAAAACCTGTGGCTACAAGACAGTAATTGAAAGGAACAATATGGCCCGTTGTCACAAAGTAAGAGATAATGCTCAATGAGGCAACTCTATGCTATAAACACAAAGGTCATGCACGGTTACTCCTTAAATAATTCAAAACTATTATAAAGGTGAAAAAACTGATGCTAATGTGGTTAAAGCTAACTGAAAGAAAACTTTTGAGACCCCCGATTTTGTGGCTCAAATGAGTTTGATACCTTTCTTTATTGATTTTGGATAAATCATTCAGACATTTTTTCGCTCATCTGGATTATGTTTTACATTTGGATTATTATTTTCCATTTGGACCATACTTTTGGATTGTGGTTTGACTGTTTACGTAATTTCTCGAAATAATTTAAAGTGTTTTGAGCAAATTCCTTTGACAAATGTGACCAAACTTTAAATTATGAAATTTTAGGCAATACTTGTGGTGTAGTTGCTTTTCTGGAAATAGTGGGTAACAGTGTACCACATAATTTCACCAACTACTTGCCTAAAAAAAGGTACTCAGTGACAACGATTCTGGACCTGTCGTTCCAAATCGAAATCTTTGGTAAAGCCAAATTGATTTGTCAAATATGAGGCGTTATACTCCTATAGGTCCTGTCGTACCTTGTTGAGTTATAAAATATTCGAGAAAACCAGTGTTACCTGGTAATAGCTCATGAAAGAATTGAAATTTCTTTACATAGTCTCCATTCAATACGACCAAAAGCGTATTTTAGAGGAGTTGAAATGTCTTTCAAATGGTTGCTACCACATTCTTTAAAGCATTTAAAGTTAACTTATCATTTCGCCTGTCGTCGAAATGATAAATGATTTAAATGCTAAGACATGATTGTCTGTACTATCATTCGCCTGTCGTCGATTGATAAGAGCATTTTGATATTGTGGCATTGACCGGATGAGATATTCCCGGGTCAAAAGACGATGCTTGATTTATAATCGCATCGCATTTGGATTCTCTCTGAGAATATATTTCGTAATTAATCCGAAATTCATGCCACTAATGCTCACCTTGAAAGACTAATATGTGTAAAGATCACGAAATGGACTCGTAGAATTCTTGTAAAGAATTGAAGGAGTTATTGTGGACTTATCCAACCATAAGACGGACCATAAATATAAATGGTTATGGTTGATGCATCGACAATATGGTCACATTTTAATGTTGTCCACTTAAATGCAGCACTTTCCAAACTTTTAGCCCTATCATTAAGTTGATGGCTCATGATCCGGATTATCCTGAAAAGTCTAGTTGATTTGATAATTCCGAAGAGTAATAGTCGAAATTTCGATTTCAATTACTAGAGTTTGGAAATTGAAATTGAACATCCTGTCGATTATGTTCAGACCCAAATGGACTCACGGAAAGTTTGATGATGCGACTGCAAATGATTGCACGCATTTCTTGGTCTTGCGCACCAAGATTTATATTTCCGTGTGGGGTTATGCTATTTTGCTGCATTGGTCCGTTATGAGGCCCATAGACACTCAAACACCATATGCGTACCAGCTGGTTACTGGTTATGAGCCAGAAGTCTCATATTAACGCGTGTTTAGAGTGATTAATTAATATTTTGATTGAGCCGCTCTAGCGTTCAAAATATGGACCTCTGAAGGGGACAGAAGTCGATTATGAATCTCCTGCCTATCATTTGATAGAGTAACCTTGGCAAGCGATCTCTTTACCGCATGATATGCGAAAGTGACATCGCTAAGACTGTTCTCCCCGTCGTTAGGGGGAGATTTGCACGTTACCGTTGATAAGGAACGACGTGAAGTAACGTGGCATAACCCACTCAGTCTTAGCTTGATCCCAAAACTGCACTTAGTGATAAGTAAGTGCATAGACTCCCTCAAGTCTAACTAAATGCCAGACGCATTTAATGACTTTATGAGATGTCACGAGATCATTTATACCTGCTGCAAAATGCTTGCAAGGATAGACGTACCTGTCGGACGCCGTGTTC
Organism: Primula veris; assembly: GCA_963682055.1. NCBI lineage: Eukaryota > Viridiplantae > Streptophyta > Magnoliopsida > Ericales > Primulaceae > Primula > Primula veris. The sequence goes on from OY821742.1 coordinate 41,455,585, forward strand.
CTGTCGTAACACGTTGCTTTGGCCGAACCCGCCAAGCAAAGGACGCTGTCGTCGGCCGTCAGTCTGTCGTCCTTCCCAAGATATGAGGAAGTTGATCGGTTCTTAATTCGTTCAGCCCCAGAGGTGGTGAACTGAAACTCGTTTGTTGCACGAGATTATAAAGGATCAAGGAGATGTGTGATTTCCACCTCATCCTAAAAATCTCGAAATATCTGTCGATCATGATATCTTAGACGATATTGAAGCGAAACGAGACTGTCATTGATTACTTGTTCATATATTCGGTGACGACTGATAATATGAACAAATTATGACAGGGAACCATGTACCGTTGCCTGAAGTCAACGTAGAATAGACTGTACTAATGGAAACTTGCAATCCAAGTAGACTCCTTAGCGAAAGTGTGCTCGGACCTGTAGCTCCAACACCACCAATGTTAAACGAGTTCGTTTATTTGGTTATTCGTAAGGAAAAGTGATGAGAATAATGAGATTGTAGAATGCTCGCCTAGTAGCGCAAGGCTTCTCTCACACCTTGGAATTGATTACGAGATGGTTGATTTCCTCATAATGGAAACCAGTAATAATATCGAAATATGATAGCAGCTACCGATGAGTCAGAAGCTCCGAAAAAGATCGTCCGAGCTTCGGGTAAGATGAGAAAAGATCCGACAAAGCTCAAATATGCTAACAACACAACACTATATAAATAGTTTTTAAAAGCTCAAATAGTACCCCTAAGAATCATCTATGTGCGTCTCCGCCCACTTGCGGCCAAAACATGGCGAGCCTAACTTATTAGATATCACGGACGTTCAAGATCTTTTTTTTTTAACCAAACAAATAATATGTCATTAATAAAAGAGTGGGAGCTAACCCAGTATACAACAAGATTCGTAACTAAAGCAGAACTATTCATCTATACATTTCAATAACATAAGCATTAGTAAAGAACAAACTACATTTATTAGAACCCAATTTATTACAAATTACGGACCTTCAAGATCGAATAATCTGAGCAGGGTCACTTCTTAGCTCCACTAAATCTTTGAAATCGTTTGATTATCCCTTACCATGAACTCATCGGTTCTACGTATGTATGGGTATAGATCGTGTGACAACCGAGTCTTGAATGAATATTAGGTTCCCTTATACTCAACATTTACATCGTATACGATCTCGACCTTTACTGCTTCGATTTTCCTTTACACAAATTAAGTAAACCAATGACCAAAACCTGGTGGTGGCTAAACCAATATTACTAAAAGATGGAACACGATCGAACTGATGAAGATAAAATGATTATAAAACAAACAAAAGAACCGAAAACTGATGTGGCATATATTAATCAAAATAATTGTTGATGGATGATGACTCCCTAGCGAATATTATTCGCTACATAAGAATCGATCCTAACGGATAAAGCTGCTGATTCACAAAAGTGCTTATATAAACAAAGCAAAAAAGACATGTTAGGTTCCATTTTGCAGGGTTGCATTTTTTTTAAAAAGTTTCACACACGGCAAGTAAAGCATATATGCAATACAACTTTATTATGTTACTAAATTTTTTGAGGGAAATATATTCAATACTAGTGAGATGTAAATGTTTGACGGTATCAAAATCTGAGAATCTCAATATATAATTTATTTGCTCCAGATGATAGTTAATAGAATATTGTTTTGAATATAATTAAAAATCATTGTATTGATCTGTAAGATCTTTTATAAAAATGCCCGATCCCGAGCTTTGTTTAGCAGATCTGGATGGTTTTTCTATGAAATTTTATCGCCTTTCAAGTTTTAACTTCAATTGTATTAAAATATCTACATATTTAGAACAATGCAATCTCTTATATAACGTTTAGAGCTAATTAAATCCTGTTACGATGATGAAAGAACAAATTAAATTACGAAATTACATAAAACTCATTAGGAAGTTGCTCTTGTAATATCGATCTCTTAGTTAAACTATTACGGTGGACGGTGATATAAATAGCTAGATACTTTTTGACACACGATTACACAAAGACTCGTTAAGATTCACTCATAACATGTATGTATCTGAATATTCCATTGTTCTATCAGAATAGTGCACCTTACCCATAACATTATTTGTGGATTATATTAATTTCTATGTTCTTTTGCCAATATGCCTTGTAGAGACACTGTGTTTGAATCCCGAAAAATATAACGAAAAAAATAAATAAAGTAAAACAAACGGAAATTAATTTCAAATTATTTTTCGGTCATTTGTTTGTAAGGTTGGAAAATCAAAAGAGCAAAAAAAAAAAAAAAAAAAGTGAGCTAGTCTCACTTTTTCCATTTGTTATCACTTTCCTCTCAAATTTGAAAGAAAAATGGTTTATCTCATTATACACACAGTTTTTTCTCACTTTATTTTCTTTTCTTTTTTATTGAGTTTTTTATGCAAAGAAACACAATTAATAATATATTTTCCCGAAAAATCATTTTTATTTTTCCATGAGTTTTTCAGGTTACAAACACACCATAAACATATAATTTATTTAAACATTCTCTATGACAATATTATAGGAAAAAAAATGCTAAAATGGTACATAACTTATTAGTTTTTAGTGATTTGTTACCCAACCTATACATTTCGCTCTAATTTGATACCCAACCTAACACTTTTTCTAATTCGGTACTCAAGCTATACGTTTCGCTCTAATTTGGTACCAAACATATATATATATATATACAGTCCAATTAAGAAACTCAATCTGTCTTCGATCATCGGTTTTTAACGCATAGGTTGGGTACCAAATTAGAAAAAAATGTTAGGTTGAGTATCAAATTAGAAAAAAGTGTTAGGTTGGGTAGTAAATTAGAGCGAAATGTATAGGTTGCGTATCAATTTAGAAAGTGTGTTAGGTTGTATACCAAATCACTAAAAGTTAATAGGTTGGATAATATTTTAACAATTTTCCCCAATATTATATAGTATCCCCTCTGTTTTCAATTAATTGTTTAATACGAAATTACGTTCAATTTTAACCGGCCTATAACTAGTATCAATATTGTCGAAATAAAAATTTTCAAAAGTTAATCATATAGTTTAAATATTAAATTATATGATTTATTTTTAAAAATTTTAATTTCAAATTTTTTAATAAATATTATAATTCAATTAAAATTGTATTTGTTGTAAGATATTATTGGACTATTGGGCTTGTACTTTATGGGCCCAAGTGGGCTTATAACCCTACCACTCTATCTATATAAAGAGGGTTAGGGGTCTTCTATTTGATATTCATTCATACATTCTGATTAATAAAAGACCTACTGTTCACTCTCTCCCTATATCTATACATATCTCTATATATATCTATAACGAGCTAATATGTCACACAACACGTTATCAGCACTGCTCTCAGAGATCGAAGTACGGATTATAGATTCAATAAACCTGATTTTGCTATATCGACCTTCATAAACATACCGTGCGTAAGATACCCGGATATAACTTTTTTTTAACTGTACAGCTATTACCAGTGCATGTTTGTATGTTACTATTGTATGTATATAACAATTCCAGTAGCCTGCGTATGATTTAAAAAAAATCTTATGCTACTACTACTACTGCATGTTACTAATGTATAGAATTGCATGATTACAATTCCAGTAAATAAAAAAATCTTATGCTACTGGTACTGAGTATATAATACATAACAAATGAAATTAGTTTTTTTTTTTTGCGTTTGATTGCTTCACTGTTTACATGTATATTAACAAACAACGTGTTTGCTATTTTCCTGTGAACATATATGTAAATTGGTAGTGTAGAAAACACACATATACCCGGAAAACATGTATTAATCTGAAGGATTATATCTGCAACAAACTGAAACGTATGTACTGAATTGTAATTCTCTGAAAGCTGTAAAATTACTCAAGGACTAAACTGAAACTTGTCTGAAATTCTGGACTGTATATGTAATAATGTTGTAAATAGATATATAGTTTGCTGTAATTACACGCATGGTCCTGTAGTATAATACTTATACGAAAACAGTACATATGGTTGATAAAGATACAATATTTGGTAAATATACACACACATGCATATAATTTTTTTTTATTAAAAGGCAAGCGAATAAAAAATTGCATGTTAATTGAATTAAATTGATTTGATTTGATATGTTAGAATCTTCATGGATTGATTGATAATCATAAATTGATTTGATTTGATATGTTAGAATCTTCATGGATTGATTGATAATCATAAATTGATTTGATTTGATATGTTAGAATCTTCATGGATTGATTGATAACCTTAAATTGATTTGATTTGATATGTTATAATCTTCATGGATTGAATAATAATCTTAAATTGATTTGATTTGATATGTTAGAATCTTTATGAATTGATTGATAATCTTATATTGATAACACCAAATCTACTTCATGATTAGATAGATTCTAAAATATATTTACTGCATGTATATATATATATGGTTAATCTAGATAGATATTGTCTATATTATTAATATTATTGCCATATATAAAATGCGAAAATCGTATATATTCACATTTAAGTTGGAAAAATTATGAATCTTCCCCAAATAGGCTCACCTATTTGGATACGATGTCTAGGAAAGATAAAGGCGGAAGTCGTTCTCCTAATGAGGTCGGTTTTTAAGAGGCATTCGTGCCCACCCCCCTCACCGTCTTTCCTGGTCGTGTTGAAATAGAGCTACCGAAAGGGGTTGAATAAATAATAATTTCCCCGAGTGTGTTTATATAGTGATGTATGTTTCGCCGAATTGGTGTTTCAGTATCGACCCGTCGTTCGATTAATGAGAACCGATTCACATGAGAAGCAAAACTAATGTTTTCGAACCTGTCGTTTCGAAATAAAGTTTATGCTTGTGCAAACCATAAACATATAAACCAGTCGTTTTATATGATAAATAATCCAGAACTCCCAACACATGTTGGATGCCATCTATGATGAGAAAAAATCGTAAAACATACTTGCGAAATGACTGTTTAAACGTTGATTTTAATCCGTCACCACATGTTACTCACCCTGATGTGTGAAAATGTGATGCCCAAAAATTTTTTTTGGATGCCATATTTGATGAGTAAAACACGAGTTTGTTATTACCATCAGGATGAATGCTAAGGCGTTGATTTATTCGCCGCCACATTTGAGACGTGATGACGTCTATGGTGAACAAATGTCTGAAATTGACATATTGGAGCTATCCTTCACCAAAATACTAACTTGGAAATTGTATTCCATAAGCACTATCGTGAATTTATATTCACCATGTTCCTTTATCGCCCATCTGTTATTGGATAAGAAAATTACCCCGGTGAGTAGTTTTAATCCTATTGGGTCAATGGCGAATTGTTTGCCTGATATTAATGCTCTTCGTGTACATTTTTTTCCACGAATTGAGAACCGAGACAAGTTTTATTTGTCTCAAACTGTCGCGATCCCGATGAATCGCGTAGCCAAGCGAGATTTTAGACAATCGTCAAAATCGAAAACCTGTGGCTACAAGACAGTAATTGAAAGGAACAATATGGCCCGTTGTCACAAAGTAAGAGATAATGCTCAATGAGGCAACTCTATGCTATAAACACAAAGGTCATGCACGGTTACTCCTTAAATAATTCAAAACTATTATAAAGGTGAAAAAACTGATGCTAATGTGGTTAAAGCTAACTGAAAGAAAACTTTTGAGACCCCCGATTTTGTGGCTCAAATGAGTTTGATACCTTTCTTTATTGATTTTGGATAAATCATTCAGACATTTTTTCGCTCATCTGGATTATGTTTTACATTTGGATTATTATTTTCCATTTGGACCATACTTTTGGATTGTGGTTTGACTGTTTACGTAATTTCTCGAAATAATTTAAAGTGTTTTGAGCAAATTCCTTTGACAAATGTGACCAAACTTTAAATTATGAAATTTTAGGCAATACTTGTGGTGTAGTTGCTTTTCTGGAAATAGTGGGTAACAGTGTACCACATAATTTCACCAACTACTTGCCTAAAAAAAGGTACTCAGTGACAACGATTCTGGACCTGTCGTTCCAAATCGAAATCTTTGGTAAAGCCAAATTGATTTGTCAAATATGAGGCGTTATACTCCTATAGGTCCTGTCGTACCTTGTTGAGTTATAAAATATTCGAGAAAACCAGTGTTACCTGGTAATAGCTCATGAAAGAATTGAAATTTCTTTACATAGTCTCCATTCAATACGACCAAAAGCGTATTTTAGAGGAGTTGAAATGTCTTTCAAATGGTTGCTACCACATTCTTTAAAGCATTTAAAGTTAACTTATCATTTCGCCTGTCGTCGAAATGATAAATGATTTAAATGCTAAGACATGATTGTCTGTACTATCATTCGCCTGTCGTCGATTGATAAGAGCATTTTGATATTGTGGCATTGACCGGATGAGATATTCCCGGGTCAAAAGACGATGCTTGATTTATAATCGCATCGCATTTGGATTCTCTCTGAGAATATATTTCGTAATTAATCCGAAATTCATGCCACTAATGCTCACCTTGAAAGACTAATATGTGTAAAGATCACGAAATGGACTCGTAGAATTCTTGTAAAGAATTGAAGGAGTTATTGTGGACTTATCCAACCATAAGACGGACCATAAATATAAATGGTTATGGTTGATGCATCGACAATATGGTCACATTTTAATGTTGTCCACTTAAATGCAGCACTTTCCAAACTTTTAGCCCTATCATTAAGTTGATGGCTCATGATCCGGATTATCCTGAAAAGTCTAGTTGATTTGATAATTCCGAAGAGTAATAGTCGAAATTTCGATTTCAATTACTAGAGTTTGGAAATTGAAATTGAACATCCTGTCGATTATGTTCAGACCCAAATGGACTCACGGAAAGTTTGATGATGCGACTGCAAATGATTGCACGCATTTCTTGGTCTTGCGCACCAAGATTTATATTTCCGTGTGGGGTTATGCTATTTTGCTGCATTGGTCCGTTATGAGGCCCATAGACACTCAAACACCATATGCGTACCAGCTGGTTACTGGTTATGAGCCAGAAGTCTCATATTAACGCGTGTTTAGAGTGATTAATTAATATTTTGATTGAGCCGCTCTAGCGTTCAAAATATGGACCTCTGAAGGGGACAGAAGTCGATTATGAATCTCCTGCCTATCATTTGATAGAGTAACCTTGGCAAGCGATCTCTTTACCGCATGATATGCGAAAGTGACATCGCTAAGACTGTTCTCCCCGTCGTTAGGGGGAGATTTGCACGTTACCGTTGATAAGGAACGACGTGAAGTAACGTGGCATAACCCACTCAGTCTTAGCTTGATCCCAAAACTGCACTTAGTGATAAGTAAGTGCATAGACTCCCTCAAGTCTAACTAAATGCCAGACGCATTTAATGACTTTATGAGATGTCACGAGATCATTTATACCTGCTGCAAAATGCTTGCAAGGATAGACGTACCTGTCGGACGCCGTGTTCCTGTCGTAACACGTTGCTTTGGCCGAACCCGCCAAGCAAAGGACGCTGTCGTCGGCCGTCAGTCTGTCGTCCTTCCCAAGATATGAGGAAGTTGATCGGTTCTTAATTCGTTCAGCCCCAGAGGTGGTGAACTGAAACTCGTTTGTTGCACGAGATTATAAAGGATCAAGGAGATGTGTGATTTCCACCTCATCCTAAAAATCTCGAAATATCTGTCGATCATGATATCTTAGACGATATTGAAGCGAAACGAGACTGTCATTGATTACTTGTTCATATATTCGGTGACGACTGATAATATGAACAAATTATGACAGGGAACCATGTACCGTTGCCTGAAGTCAACGTAGAATAGACTGTACTAATGGAAACTTGCAATCCAAGTAGACTCCTTAGCGAAAGTGTGCTCGGACCTGTAGCTCCAACACCACCAATGTTAAACGAGTTCGTTTATTTGGTTATTCGTAAGGAAAAGTGATGAGAATAATGAGATTGTAGAATGCTCGCCTAGTAGCGCAAGGCTTCTCTCACACCTTGGAATTGATTACGAGATGGTTGATTTCCTCATAATGGAAACCAGTAATAATATCGAAATATGATAGCAGCTACCGATGAGTCAGAAGCTCCGAAAAAGATCGTCCGAGCTTCGGGTAAGATGAGAAAAGATCCGACAAAGCTCAAATATGCTAACAACACAACACTATATAAATAGTTTTTAAAAGCTCAAATAGTACCCCTAAGAATCATCTATGTGCGTCTCCGCCCACTTGCGGCCAAAACATGGCGAGCCTAACTTATTAGATATCACGGACGTTCAAGATCTTTTTTTTTTAACCAAACAAATAATATGTCATTAATAAAAGAGTGGGAGCTAACCCAGTATACAACAAGATTCGTAACTAAAGCAGAACTATTCATCTATACATTTCAATAACATAAGCATTAGTAAAGAACAAACTACATTTATTAGAACCCAATTTATTACAAATTACGGACCTTCAAGATCGAATAATCTGAGCAGGGTCACTTCTTAGCTCCACTAAATCTTTGAAATCGTTTGATTATCCCTTACCATGAACTCATCGGTTCTACGTATGTATGGGTATAGATCGTGTGACAACCGAGTCTTGAATGAATATTAGGTTCCCTTATACTCAACATTTACATCGTATACGATCTCGACCTTTACTGCTTCGATTTTCCTTTACACAAATTAAGTAAACCAATGACCAAAACCTGGTGGTGGCTAAACCAATATTACTAAAAGATGGAACACGATCGAACTGATGAAGATAAAATGATTATAAAACAAACAAAAGAACCGAAAACTGATGTGGCATATATTAATCAAAATAATTGTTGATGGATGATGACTCCCTAGCGAATATTATTCGCTACATAAGAATCGATCCTAACGGATAAAGCTGCTGATTCACAAAAGTGCTTATATAAACAAAGCAAAAAAGACATGTTAGGTTCCATTTTGCAGGGTTGCATTTTTTTTAAAAAGTTTCACACACGGCAAGTAAAGCATATATGCAATACAACTTTATTATGTTACTAAATTTTTTGAGGGAAATATATTCAATACTAGTGAGATGTAAATGTTTGACGGTATCAAAATCTGAGAATCTCAATATATAATTTATTTGCTCCAGATGATAGTTAATAGAATATTGTTTTGAATATAATTAAAAATCATTGTATTGATCTGTAAGATCTTTTATAAAAATGCCCGATCCCGAGCTTTGTTTAGCAGATCTGGATGGTTTTTCTATGAAATTTTATCGCCTTTCAAGTTTTAACTTCAATTGTATTAAAATATCTACATATTTAGAACAATGCAATCTCTTATATAACGTTTAGAGCTAATTAAATCCTGTTACGATGATGAAAGAACAAATTACGAAATTACATAAAACTCATTAGGAAGTTGCTCTTGTAATATCGATCTCTTAGTTAAACTATTACGATGGACGGTGATATAAATAGCTAGATACTTTTTGACACACAATTACATAAAGACTCGTTAAGATTCACTCATAACATGTATGTATCTGAATATTCCATTGTTCTATCAGAATAGTGCACCTTACCCATAACATTATTTGTGGATTATATTAATTTCTATGTTCTTTTGCCAATATGCCTTGTAGAGACACTGTGTTTGAATCCCGAAAAATATAACGAAAAAAATAAATAAAGTAAAACAAACGGAAATTAATTTCAAATTATTTTTCGGTCATTTGTTTGTAAGGTTGGAAAATCAAAAGAGCAAAAAAAAAAAAAAAGTGAGCTAGTCTCACTTTTTCCATTTGTTATCACTTTCCTCTCAAATTTGAAAGAAAAATGGTTTATCTCATTATACACACAGTTTTTCCTCACTTTATTTTCTTTTCTTTTTTATTGAGTTTTTTATGCAAAGAAACACAATTAATAATATATTTTCCCGAAAAATCATTTTTATTTTTCCATGAGTTTTTCAGGTTACAAACACACCATAAACATATAATTTATTTAAACATTCTCTATGACAATATTATAGGAAAAAAATGCTAAAATGGTACATAACTTATTAGTTTTTAGTGATTTGTTACCCAACCTATACATTTCGCTCTAATTTGATACCCAACCTAACACTTTTTCTAATTCGGTACTCAAGCTATACGTTTCGCTCTAATTTGGTACCAAACATATATGTATACAGTCCAATTAAGAAACTCAATCTGTCTTCGATCATCGGTTTTTAACGCATAGGTTGGGTACCAAATTAGAAAAAAATGTTAGTTTGAGTATCAAATTAGAAAAAAGTGTTAGGTTGGGTAGCAAATTAGAGCGAAATGTATAGGTTGCGTATCAATTTAGAAAGTGTGTTAGGTTGTATACCAAATCACTAAAAGTTAATAGGTTGGATAATATTTTAACAATTTTCCCCAATATTATATAGTATCCCCCTGTTTTCAATTAATTGTTTTCAATTAATTGTTTAATACGAAATTACGTTCAATTTTGACCGGCCTATAACTAGTATCAATATTGTCGAAATAAAAATTTTCAAAAGTTAATCATATAGTTTAAATATTAAATTATATGATTTATTTTTAAAAATTTTAATTTCAAATTTTTTAATAAATATTATAATTCAATTAAAATTGTATTTAATTTGGTAAAATACAAACGATAGACAACTTTATATGTAAATAGGTAATTCAATGTTGTTGGAATTATTGAGGGTACTGTACTTAGAAAGTAGGCAATTGATGATGGTGTAAACAGTTTGCTCAAAATCATGAAATAATTATGACTTTATCTATATAATTAATACTAATAATGGATGTTTGCAGTAGTAGCTTCCAGTGATAGTCCATATCGTGTGATCATATTTAAGGACATGGATCCCACCCTTATATTTTGGGTCTGGCCTGTATACAGACCGTGTGTGATTGATACAGACGACGGGTGTATTAGTGAAAAAGGATAAAAGTCACGCCACGTGATAAAAACTCAATCTACTAAAAATATAATTTTTTTAAAAAAATTAATATTTAAATTTAGGGTAGACTTAACTAGGGTTCCAATATATTTATTTGAGTTTTTAGTACGTGTGCGCGATTTGTATCATTACCGTCTGTATTAATCACATACGGTCTGCATAAAGCATAAGCCTATATTTTGAGCCGCGTTTATTTATTATTTATACAAGTTCATACAGTGAAAATTTGAATTCTATTTATAGAATAATCAATTCAGGTCTTTCCATTTTTAAATATTTTTTGTGATGACAATTGTCACTCCATTCGGATTTTCGTAGAGATATAATAAAATGTTCTAAGTGAGTACAAAGGTGTAAAACGGTCATTTGGGAACTCTTTCGAACAAATGTGTTCTAGTTATAGAAAAAATATAGCAACCATTAACTGCCCTTAGCAACCGATTGGTTATGGGTTCCTTTCGGTTTTAAAATTGGTAAACCAATTTAATCATTTAAGGGGTTCCTTGGTGGTTTTAGTGGTTTCAAATCCGACCTGATTCGACCCTATTTGACAAATTTTAGTTATTTACATACTTTTAGAAATATATGTATTTAAGTTGCGATTTTTTGTTTATTTGCGTGTTCCTAAATATACGGAGTACTATATATAGGTGTCGAAACAGTTTTTTACTTTATACTCAATTTTATTTATTTGTTTTGAGTTTGAATTAGTTGAAAATTTTCAACCTAGCATTATTTTATGTTTTGTGTTTACTTTTTCATTAAATCTCAAACTGGTTAACTGAACTGGCCAGGATTGTTTTGCTTAATTTGGTTAGATTTCAAAAATTATTTTGATTTAAACCGGCTATTTATGGTAATTGGTTCCGTTTGTATGTTACTAAAACCAACCAAACCGAACGAAACCAAAACCAAGAACACCGTTATAGTCTAACCATAAATTCGCTTTTCCCACCGCAATTACTAACAAATAATGTTGACAAATAATGAAACAAAAAATGGACCACTATGTCATATTCTCACTTTCCTTATATTTTATTTTTATTAAGTTAATATTATTTATTAATATTTATATATCACTTTCAACCAACAAATTTACTAAAAACCAATAAAGTAAGACAAAAGTATATAAATTTTTGAGGAAACAATTTGATTCCTTATAACCAGGGAAAATTAACTCATCACTTAGATTTAAGATGTATCATGAGTAAACTGATGCAACTCCTTATTTTTTTTTACTAAATCTTCTTTATATTTGATGAATATACTATTATAGGCTGAATGATGCACTTGCTTAACTCCAAAAATTATGATTTTTTTTTTTTAATTTTTTACCATGTATTTTTACTACAGTACGTTATCGTTTCAATGAAAACAAGCCACAAAGTCATGGATTTATAAAGTTGGCATATCAAAACGCACAAAGTACGTTGGCGAAAACTGCAAGCTTATAAAGTTTATATGGTATTCGCAAAACATATATCTCAATTTAAAACTGTTTATCATTTTAATCAAACCAACACACACTTGAGGACAGGACGTAGTTTCAACTTGAGACGATCCTAGATAAATACTTGTGTTATTTACTTTTCGCACTTTACTTACAAGTATTTACTTTCTAGAAATTACCTTCCATCTTTATCTTATTTGTTGTAGTTGCTTACAACTCTCCTTGTGCGAAAGAGATCAATAAACCAATGCTAGCATATTAAATTTTTGATCTCTACGTCTTTAGCAGGTTGCGATGTGTGTTTATGTTAAGTAAATCTTTTTAAGACAACTAGATCAGCGCACTTATAAAGCTGCCTATATCAATACGTTAAAAGTACGTTGGCGGAAAGTGCAAAAACTTATAAAGTTTACATGCTATTCGCAAAACATATATACCAATTTAAAACTATTTATCGTTCTAATCAAACCAACACACAAAGTCATGCCCTTATAAACCTGCCCATATCAATATGTTAAAAGTACGTTGACCGAAAGTGCAAAATCTATTAAAGTTTACATGTTATCCGTAAAACATATATCCCAATTTAAAACTATTTATCGTTCTAATTAAACCAACACACAAAGACATGCCTTTATAAAACTGCCCATATGTCGATTAATTAAAGTACGTAAGCAATAACTACAACTTTATAAAGTTTACGTGTCTATTCGAAAACCATATCGATTTAATTACATCTCTTTATCGTTTTAATCAGACCAACCCCCTATTAAGCTGCTCATATCACATATCGACTAATAACAATGAACAAAACACATAAAATACATTTTTATCAACAATTGCATGTTTATAAAAATTACGTATCGATTCACAAAAAATTATATATATAATGGGGTGTTATTTGCATTTTAGACAAATAATTTACTAATACTACAATAATAATAATAATAATAATAATAATAATAATAATAATAATAATAATAATAATAATAATAATAATAATAATAGAAGAGTAGCAATTAAAAGCTATTTATTATTTTTAATCCGTTAAAAGCTCTGCTTACAGCACAGAGAGAGAGAGAGAGAGAGAGAGAGAGAGAGATTATTATATATTTATATGTATGTATCTATCTATACGTGTGTATATATATATATATATATACTATTAATCACATTTGATCTAAATATTGTAATCTTCGACTTTTAATGGGTTTTTGAGGTATTTTATCCAGTTTTATTTTATTAGCTATTTATTTTTACTACAAATTTGAATAAAATCCCAATATTTATCACTTATCACTCAACTAAATTCATTTATGCGCATTTTCGATAATCATGTTTTAAACACTTACATTTTATCTGATTATTTATTCCACAAATATTCGATTATTTAACTCTTTTAATGGGTTTTTTGAGCTATTACTCAGATTTCTCTTTTATTTGTTTACGAGTATTTATTAATATTTCTCTTTTTTTTTTATCACTAATTTGGATAAAATACCACTTTTACCACTTATCACTCAACTAATTCCATTTCTCAATTAAATTAATTTTGTTTTTTTTTTTGCAAAATTATTCGATATTTACTCTTAATGGGCTTTTGAGGGTTTTTTTTTTTACCATAAATTTGAATAATATCTTCACTATGATCACTTATCAGTCAACTAATTTCATTTCTCAATTAAATTTATTTCTGCACAAATATTATCACTTATCAGTTTAATGGGTTTTTAAGATATTACCCAGTTTTTTCTTTTTTTATTTATTTCCTCTTTATTTTTTTTTATCACTAATTTGAATAAAATCCCACTATTATCACTTACCACTCAACTAATTCCATTTCTCAATAAAAAATTTGACCTTTTGCATAAATTTGATAATCAGTTTTTTTTTTTTTAATCTAAAATATGTAATATTACACTCACATTTGATCTGAATATTGGAATCTCTGAGCTTTTGATTTTTTCTTTAATCCTAAATTTGGATTATTTAAAAACTTTATTATCAGTAAATTAAATTAATATTTTCTCAGTTAAATCTTTGAAGAAAGACTCTAAATGGGTATTTAAAGTAGTAAACAGATGTCTCAAAACCATCATTAAATTAAATTAAATTAAGTTATTCAGCTAAATATTTGATTTGATTTAATTTTAAAATATGGTGATTAAGGCAGAGGAAGATGCTGACGTGTATACCGTGTTCGAAGCAGCTCGGGGGAGGATCGATAGCGCAGCAGGAAGACGACGAAATTTCTACACCTAACACTAAACAAGCCATTAAAACCCTTAGCTCTCAGGTTTTTTTTTTGTTATTTTTTTATAACTTTTTTCGGAACTAGTTTGTGTAATGATTCATTTCGTATGCGGGTTTCGAAATATATGTGTTGTTATGGATCAATATTGGTAGTACAATAGAAAAAAAGGAAAAAAATGCATTGTTATAGCTCTCAGGTTATTATTTTAAAAAAAAATATTATTTTAAAGCTTTTTTCAGAAATAGTTTGTGTAATGATTCATTTCGTATGCGGGGTTTGAAAATTATGTGTTGCTAATTTGTTATAGATCTAAGCTTGTGTTGAATATTATTTGATTATTCGATTAGTACATAACTAAGCTTGAGCAGTTGCAAGTTAATTATTGTTTTTTAGTAACTTTTTTAATTACAGTTTGTGTAATGATTCATTTCGTATGCGAGTTTCGAAAACATGTGTTGTTCTTGATCAAGGATTGGTTGTAAGATAGAAAAAAGGAAAATTGGTTATTATTAATGTACTGTTTGATTACTAGTACATAACTGAGCTTGTTTATATGTTAAAATCCTAGCAAAGAGGAATAAACGTAGCTAATTATAGAAGTATTCTATTATCCAGATTAAGGGCATTGCTATTGATTTACTAATATACTTAACTAAATTGCATAATCAGTTTATTTGGTTAGTTTCGAGTCTTAATAGATACTACTACTAAGGGAATGAAACTATTTGATGAAAAAGAAAAAGACCTAAGTAGGGAATTATAATGTGAGAATAAAGCCTGTTTCATATTTACATTCTTTTTAAAAAAATAAGGTAAGTGATTCTTAATGTGCTTAGCTAGTTTAGTAAGCCTGTTCATATATAGTTAAAATCATATCAGCAGATAAGAATAAAACTAACTAGGAAATTGGAGTAATATGAGAAAATAAGCCTATTTATAAACTAAGCTAATTGATTTTCGGTCAATCTTGAGTTCCACTCAAGAACACTGCAATTAAGGCGTGAAGAGGCGTGAGTCGTGTTCTGGCTCGACAAACCGCACAACCTAGCAAAGATGAATTGTCATATAGCTAATTATATAACAAAGAATCGACAGTTCTTGCTTAAATATGTTAAGCTAAATGTGTTTACTTATAAGAATCCTGGCAAATAAGAACAAATCTAGCTGATTAAATCATTTTCTAATCAATTTTGTATCCGCTTATCCAGATCAAGAACATTGCGATTAAAGCCTCAGAGGCATAAGAGGTGTGCTGGCTCGGCAACCGCAAGAGCTAGCGAATTAAAAAAAAAACTTAGCTAATTATATTACATTGAATCACCAGTTCTTGCTTAAATGCATAATTTTTCAAGCTAAAAATGTGTACTTTTCAGAATCCTGGCAATAAGAATAAACATAACTGGTTATATCTTTCGTAATTATTTTTGTGTCCGCTTATCTAGATCAAGGACATTGCAATTAAGGCCTCGGAGGCATATAAAAGCTGCAAGCCCTGCTCCGGGTCAACAACTCAGAGCCATAGCCAGAAACGCGTCGACTCAGATGCCGCCTCAGTGTCAGAGCGGTTCCATGGCTCGTACCAAAGGGCTGGTTCAACACCGAAGCCATGGGGAAAAGGAATGGAAGAAAGGCTAAAAGGGCTGTCGAGTGGTGAGGGGACGCCTGTGTCGGTGAGTGGGCGGACTGAGTCATCCATCGTGTTTATGGAGGATGACAACGAGCCGAAGGAATGGGTCGCGCAGGTGGAGCCCGGAGTTCTTATCACTTTCGTAACTTTATTGGAGGGTGGGAATGATCTCAAGCGGATTCGATTCAGGTAAAGATATACACTATTGAGATTTCTAGAGTAGAATGTTCTTGTTTAGGCCTTGTGAGGTTGCCATCTTTGATCACAGTTTTTTTCCCTTTTATTTTCTTGCTTCATTGTTGGATTGTGTTGGGTTGATCAGTTTCAATGCTGAGTTTTTCTGCTTGAAAAGTTAGAAGCTGTTCGCGAGATGAATCCAGCTTTTTCCTCAAACTTAAAAAAATGCAGCAGCTTATTTGCTTAACTGTTTTTGCCTTTCCTATTTATAAGCTGTTCTGCATTTGGATTTTGGCTGGCCACATCGAAATCCGATAGTCACTTCTAAATGCATATCTGACCTGGAATGGTTTATTGTACCTAAGTTAGCTACCACTTTTATAGCAGATGATTAGTCGAATTATTTAAATCAGATCAACCACTTTTGAAGGTTTAAAAGGTTGGTTGAAATTATTCTAATTATATGTACTTGATGGTTCTTTCCTTGTTATGTTTCCTGTTGTAGATCCAAATTTGAAAGTTGGGATTTGTTTTTCCCCCTTAGTTCCAGTAAAGATATGCCCCCTGTTGTGGCCATGACTTTATGCTTTGTGTACTTATATATATATTTTGACAGGGATGCATCTCCACTGGATTTGCATGTGAGGTTAAGCTTGTTGCTTTAAAGTTTAAACTGAAAATGAGGAGGTGGCCCAAAGTGGGTCTGCTGTGTAGATTTCACTTTAGTTTCAATTTATATGTTTAGACCGGTCAGCTTTTTATATTGATCAAATGATAACAACTTTTAAGAGAAGGAATAAAATAAAGATATCTGAATTGCGGATCCTGTGATAGTGTGTTTTGATACCTTTATTATTCATTCACAAAAAAAATGCCACTTTGGTCACATTTGACCATGTGCCATACACCTTTTAATAGAACAGTGCCTTCACTAAGATATGTATTATATTTTCCTTATTGTGGATATTAACTATAAGGGCCATATAATCAGCTTGTCATTCTTATTCCAAAAAATAAATTAATTTAGCTTGTCATTCAGAGTATAGCATTGACATGGGGGTATTCTTTATTCTTTCTATTCTGGTGCTTTAAAAAAACCCATATGGTGATAATATTCCCTTTATCTTGAAGGTTATCGTTTCTTAAGATTGAGCATAGTGAGGTATTATTGAAATTCAAGCTAAATTCCAACAGTTTGCATGTTTGTCATTCTTTAGAAAACATAATTATTATAAGCGCCGTAAGCAATATGTTGACTTCAATATCAAGGATAACACTTCCATACAAAAACGTCAAACGAGTATTCTACTCGGGTAAAAGGTATTACTTTTCTCGTTTTCTGGTTGCAACAACTTGAAATAGAACATGTCTAAGTAGAGTTATCACTGATGAAGAAGAGGCAAAAGTCGATATCAGATAAACAAGAAGAGAATTTTTAGAAATAGAGCAGAAAAGGGAAAAGTTAAATCTTAAGAAAGAAACCAAAAGGAGGAAAAATCCGTCGATACGATACTATTCAATCCAGATTGCTATAGTTACTTGCTTAGTATTAGTTTGCATATAACCCTATTATATTGGTATAGACCAATCCTAAGAAAGACGTCTGATGAGAAATTTAGATGATAATGCGAGGAATGAGAAAGTCCGTGGAGAAACACTAGTAGTGTTCAGGAACACAGTGCTAATGATCATATTTGTACTCTCATCTTTTTCTGACACAGATATCCTATTACTCTTTACACCTTCACTTATTTAACTCTGCATTTTCCCTATGAACAGTTATGTTTTTTAATTAGTGCAACTATATTTGACTGGGAAAATGTTAAGGGATCTTGTGTATTTTTGTTGTAATGATTACACGGTTTGTGATTGATGTAACTGGTTGTAAAATCGTTTCTCCCCTTATTTGATTGCGGAGTTTCAGTCTTATGGTTTGGTTTGTAATAGTCATTTATTTAAACCAGGTCAATAATTTTGACATTCTGCTATTGAAACACTGCTTTTGATTTAGTGTTTGATTGCTGCTTATTCTTGTTTTTTTGTTGTTGTAGCCGTGAGATGTTTAACAAATGGCAAGCTCAAAGATGGTGGTCTGAGAACTATGAGAAAGTTATGGAGTTATACAATGTCCAGAGGTTAAATCACCAAGCAGTTCCTTTGCAAACCCCAGTGAGATCTGAGGATGAGGTACTGTCTCGTCCCCTTGATCTCTAGTGTTTTATTCCCATAGTTTTGTAAGATTGCCTTTAACTTACCTTCTATGATTCACTTAACTATTACTCCTTGTGTTCGTTAAGCAACAGTGACACTTTTTTCCTATAAAAAACTTACTGCTTTCTGAAAAAGGCCAATTAAAGAAAAACTTCCCAAATAGGAAGACTGTACAACAAAAGGAACAAATGCGGTGTCATTTTCCAGGTTATCACGTTTAATATTTTCATATAGAGAAAAGATCAATATCTTGACGACTACCCCATATTTTAGAAACTAGTGTTGTTACTCGTGATATATCTCTACTGTACTTCTCCATGTTGTACTTTTATGTCTAATTAAAGAGA
The DNA here is from genome assembly GCA_963682055.1 of Primula veris. Lineage (NCBI taxonomy): Eukaryota > Viridiplantae > Streptophyta > Magnoliopsida > Ericales > Primulaceae > Primula > Primula veris. The sequence goes on from OY821742.1 coordinate 41,474,651, forward strand.
GTTTTCTTGCAGTGAGATATCAGCTCTGTTTGTTTGCAGCTTAAATGTTGAGCTTTTCTTCTTTTTTTGCTAGAAGTTGAAAGCTAAAAACTTTAAGCTTAATTAACTTTACTTTTCTCTGAACCTCAAACAATTTTATTATATTTCTTATAAGTTGCAACCAAACAAGCCCTTTGAAAAGCTTTTTTTCTCCTTTCTAGAGCTCAAAAATAGGATCTGCAGAGGGAAGCCCCGCGACACCACCGCTGAGCAAAGAACGCACGCCTCGCAACTTTCATCGCCCTACAGGCATGGCCCATTCTTCATCTGACTCGCTTGACCAAAATCCTAATCAACATCATCGATATTATGATAGTGGTCTTGCTTCAACTCCGAAACTGTCCAGCATTAGTGGTACGAAAACAGACAGATCATCGTTAGATGCTTCAGTAAGGTCCAGCTCATCGAGAGAAGTTGATCACTCTGGGGAATTATCGATGAGCAATGCCAGTGATTTGGATAATGAATGGGTTGAACAAGATGAGCCTGGAGTTTATATTACCGTCAGAGCAGTGCCAGGTGGCACGCGAGAACTTAGGCGTGTCCGGTTCAGGTAGAATTTTTACACCCTCCTTTGTTTGTATTAAGGTTGTTTATTCATCTTGTTCTTCAGTTTGATTTGGGACAACAAAAATCATCAGTACATTAGAAAAACACAACCAAGTAAACACTCAGATATATTTGAGCACCAAACTCTTTCTTTTCCTATTTACCCACTATGATATATTTGAATACAATTGCATCCTATTTGAAAGACACAATAGTAACCTAAGAGATTCAAGACAAAAAAAAAAGGTTCCCAAAAACTGAAAAAATACTAAATAAATACGATATTCAAAGCTAACGTTACAGTGACTCGTCTATTAAGTAAGAAAATCTGATGAAGCATGGCTGCATAACGCTTCTTTTTCATCTCTTATGGCACGTCGTGGTAGCTTATTAACAGGTTGATCAATAAAACTCTAGGCTTAGGAATTATGGGGATAGTCCTTGGATAGTTGCACTGTACTTGTTGGTAATGGGAGGCCATAATTATAACTTGGTGGCGATAAAATACAATACTGTTATAGTTTAAACTTGAAGAGTATTCTTTATGGCCAAGTATTAGGTAATGAAAATCATGTTGAAGACTCAAAAGTAAGTGAACATAAAATGCTCATATTATTTTCTTGTCTAAGATGCTTGGGTGAGTTGACTAGGCCTAATATAAAGTTGAACATCCTTTTCTCTATAAAATTAGAACTTGCTATCTAAGCTTCTAAAGATATGTTATCGGAAATATGTCTTTGATAAAATCATAAAAATATCATGATAGTCTTTGTTATGCAGAGTGCTTCAATTTATTATTTATATCACATTGTTTTTCCAGCTTATGGATAATGTATATATGCCCATGCTCTATTTTATGATGCTTAAAAATTAAGGTACTTTCGAAAATTATTGCAGTCGTGAAAAGTTTGGAGAAACACAAGCAAGACAATGGTGGGAACAAAACAGAGCCAGAATACAGGAACAGTACTTATGATCTAAGCCAATTTACACGCAGCGTTGTTTGTACTTAACACAGGTGGTTTCACCGATATTTTTTTATTTTGCTTTCATATGATCTAACCTTAGAGCCAGCCTTTCACTCTCTTTTTTCTTTTTCTTTTTTCGATAAGCTACCTTTGGAGTAAGTATTTTTCTTTCAAGTCATAGTGGAAACAGAAAATTGTAGCAACTTTCTTGATTAAAAATCGTGCATCCTATGTGCATGTTAAAGACACAGGAATACTGTGTTTTCTTCGTGGTTTTTACTTATGATTTCATATCTTTACAATTGATTGTGATTGATTATTAATTTCATGTTGCGTGACTAGAAATTTTAACATTTACATTGATATCGATCCACTTGATACATTAAACGCCACATTCGTTAAAATTGTAACTACAACTTGACGGACCATATGTTAAAAAGAAGTGGTACATTAGTTTTACGTGGTGTGACGGGGCATTTTTTCAATTGCATTGATATATCAGATGCAGATCTCATTGATAAAGTAGACCCTGACCAAGTTCAAGTTACTCGAGTTTACGGTACCATATGATACACAAAATGTTACTAGTCTTACGGACTTCAATCTCTAGAGTAAGGCAAATAATTGATCTTTCAGAACTTAGCTTTATGATGTTTGTCGGTAGTTGCTACATTTACCTGTATTTATATAGAATAGCATGCTCGGTATTTAACTAAAAAATTGAAAACACGGGTTCGAAAAATCCCAATCTCATAAAACAACCAAGAAAGTAAAACAAGATAGAACAACATAAAGGTAAAGTCTTAAAAGTGTCGTCAATTTGTTAATCTTGAGGCACTGGGACGGGCCACCATGGCAAAACAATGGGATAGATGAGCCAGTTTACACAACCAGCTAAATCGTTTACTGTGATCAGTTTTCGCAGACGTATATTGCACCATATAACTTCATCTTCTCGGATTAGAAAAACAATATCTTCGTCAAAAGGGTGAATAAATAACGACTTAAGGTTTTTATTAGAAACCCTCGGATTTACAGTTTCCATTTCGTTTAAGGAAAACTTTTGTACCAAACGCCACTTGCCTGTCTCATAGTCTTCAAGCTCCCACAAAAGAAAACTCTCAGAATCATATTCAATGTACCTCATGTGCTCATTGCACACTCCTATCGACGTTTCTATGTTCTGCCGAGATTCATGACTAGGCAAACGTATAATTCTATAGCTATCCCTACCTATATATGGATCATATACGACAATAGAGTGTGTGAAAAACAACCTCCAGTGAATCAATCCATTGCAAGTGATGGCGACACGGTGTGGACCCCAACCTTGATCAAACAGGAACCCTTGGCCAAAATCTGGTTGTGTCCATAGCCTCGATTCGGAATCATATATTTCCAGTTTGCTAGATTTCATGTATCTAGAAGTTACATGAACTATACGAAAGCTACAACCGCTACTCGTAGACTTGCATATCAACCCAGCATCAAAAGGTTCATCGTTAAATTTGGGTGGCGGTATTGTCGCCCACTGTTTTGTAAGAGGATTACATACATAGTAGTGATGCTCAGAGGGTGACTTGCAAAGTACCAAACCATTACTTGACGATAAGAATTCTACCCTTGAGTAGCGCGGCGTAGATGATACAGGAATAGGAAGGAATTCCAAGGAAAATCCGGGTGATTTGAATAAGGGATTTTCAGAGAAGGCAGAAACAAATCTACATCGAGAATAATTATCAGCGTGCTGATAAAACAGTGCGAAAGGTGGCTTTGTATGCGGTAAACTAGCATTGTATTTTATGTAACATCTAATGAAGTTGCGGCTAGATATTACACGGAGCCAACGTTTTGACACACACTTGTTACGGTGGACGGCGTTTTGAGGGAGCCTTTGTAGTATTTCGACAAGCAATTCATCTGGGAGAGAATTAAAATATGGTGTAGAGATTGTGTTTGAAGATGGTGAGGGGAAATAACACATATCTCTTGATGCTATCATATTGTTTTTATTTTTCTTGAAAGATGTAACATTAATAAATAAGATCAGATATATATATAGATTATGAGTATATTTGAGATAAGTTTATATAGATACTGATCAGATGAAGATTCTTTTGAAATATATAGGGGACCAGTTACACTAGGACACCTATAAAAATAGAGATCTTTAAAATATTTACTTCTAAACTAGTATAAATCTTCTGCTATTAACCCAAAAAAATTATTCAGAAAAATTAAAAAAATACTATAATTATAATTAGACATGTATCAATACATTCAAATCAATTTTTTCTTATTTATTTTGGAATTAAAATAAGAACTAGTGTAAATTAAAAATAAAATACAAAAAAAAATATATAGCTTAACAATATGTCTCAATGTTAGAACATCCACAATAGCTGTGTTAATTTTAATAATATTAACTTTGACACATCATCATTTAATTGCATGTTAAATGACACATGTGTAACTTAAATTTAACACTCACATTAGTGTATTAACTTAACAAAGTTATCTAATTTTAATTAAAATTAATTATTAATTCAAATATCATTAATTAGTCATTTTGTAAATCCCACTAAAATAGAAATTAAAATAGTAATAGTTGAAATAGAGTTCACGTTCAAATTAATGATATTTTGCCACATCATCAATTTAACATAACTAATGGAGATAAAAAATTGTATTTTTAGCAAAATATTTTAGTTAACAATAGAGATAACAACACTATTGTAGATGCTCTTATCAAATATGTTTAATATACGTTGTATAAGTTTATAAACATAATACAAATTTTAAACGAAAATAGGTAAGTGGACACGGAATGGAGTACATATTAGGGATAGAAAATTTGAACTCTTTCTAAACGCTAACTTCGCCTTAAAGTGTATATGGGTGACGTAGGGTAGCTAATTAAGTGAATCCGTGTTTTATAAAGCGAAGACTTGGCTAAAATCATTTTTGCAAGAGCTACGTTGAAAGTGCAAAAGTCGTAAGCTTTTAGCGGCCTAAAAAAATGGGCTTTTTAAGCTTTGGATTGAGTTATGAATCGATCTATTTTACTACAAATTCAGCTTTTTTAAAAGAGATAAGTGAACACAACACGGTGAAAAGAGTTGAGTTGGCCTGAATTGGTTATTATGTTTTAAAACACTGTATCAAGAAAAATGTGATTTATCTGTGTAGCATGTAGGTTAACAAAATTAGCAACTACTACTATATTTGAGGTTTCAAGTTTAAATAAAATTTGTAATCACAGTTTTTATATTTTCATCAGATTTAAAAACACCGTGAAAAGATTACACATAGAAGGTAAGCGAGCAACAAGTTGTGCCGCTAAACCTTTCTAAATTGCAAATGCCCCCAAGTTGTGCCGCTAAACCTTTCTAAATTGCAAATGCCCCCAAGGAGGATGATATTGAGAAAGTTCATATAAACAATTAGATGTGAACAAAAGACCATTTACTGCTACATTTTTTTTACAACTTCAATTCCTCTTTTCATGTTGATTTTAAGGGTCTTTCAGCTGATAAATACGAGTTACATTCGGATACGAGTTTAATGCAAACAAGATGGAGAAATTTTCTGTATCTTTTTCGGATAAAGGGTCCAAATAAATTTCTAAAGTTCTTTTCTTGTGTCTTGACTCTTGATTGTTAATGGGGAAATTTTCAATTTTGAGCCCTGATCTAGCTAGAATAAAGGGATAAAACAAAGGCCGAATACTGGAAAAATTCTTGTGATTTATCTAATTAACCGATATGCTTTTCTATCCTCTAACCTTGGTCTGCATTTTCGTTTTGTCTTTCCTCTCCGTTCTTCGAATTTGCTACCTTAAGAAAAAAGATTTTACTTTCATGTAATAGTAAAGTTAAATTGTATGAATAGTCTTGACAATCGAAATGTGTTTTCTTTTCGCTGGTTCTAGTGAATGCACAGACGAAGACTGTTGTCTTTCTCGTATTTCACTTCTTGTGAGAGAACTAGGACGAAATTACGTTGCGTTATCGTCCCCACTCCTTTTATAAAATGAGAATTGTATAGATAAGTGTAGAAGAGTGAATGTACCACCTCTCTTCAAAGGTAGCTACAATTAAACAAGGTACTTAAGCAAAAGAATGCACTTCATGTGTATAAATACTGAAGTATTGAGAATGCAATCTACGTTTACAAAAAAAGATGATAAATAGGACAATAAAGGTGCAAATCAAAATCTCAAAGAACACTCGGAAATCTGGAAGTTAACAACGGACTCTAGGTAAAATCATGTAATAGAATTCCGAAGTAATTAAACACAAGCAAAATATTTAGAGTTCAAAAGTGTCACTCGGGGATCCTAAATACAAAAGGTCATCTTTCAGAGTTGCAGAACATAATATTTTTGAGTAATTTTAGAAAACCCTTGTGAGAAAAATGACCCTTTTTACGAGGTTGCAGTCTACAAGGCTGCACACATAATTGGACGGGGTGATGTAGAGGCATTGCGACTGGCCACCATGGCAATGTAAATGGAGACCAAGTAACGGGATGGAAAGCTATATTTGTATCAACTGTCGCACGTTGTTTCAAATGCGTGTTGTAGCGTATAAGTTCACAGCCTCGTTGTGATAAAATAATATTTTCATCATAAGGGTGTAGCACAACTGAACAAAAGTTGTAATTAGAGCTCTTTGGATTCTCGGTATCCATTAAATTAAAGCAAAATTCTTGTACCAATGTCCATTTCCCGGTGTCGTAGTCCTCAAGCTCCCATATACGAAAATTTTCAGGATCCCATTTAATGTACCACAAACGATCCTTAACAACGCATATTGTCGATTTATGAGGGAGAAACTCGCAACTTGGCACGTTTATAATCTTGCAGCTATCCCCACCATTATACGGATCATAAACGAAAATATAGCGCCAAGTGTTTCTCCAGTGAAGTAACTGGTTGCATGCGATGGCTTCATACTGAATAGGCGGAATATCGAACCGGAAGCTTTTGTTTAAAATGGTTTTTGACCATTGTCTCGATTCTGAATCATAAATTTCCAATTCTCGAGTGCTCGTAGCGGTGAAAAGAATGTGCACTATACGAAAGCTACAACTGCTATTCGTAGACTTAGATATAAACCCTATACTATTAAAATAATTATGACCTGGGGATAGTGGTATTGTAAACCACTGTTTGGTAAGCGGGTTGCATACATAATAATTGTTACAAGAGAACGAGCCACAGAGCAAAAGACCTGTACTCGAACCTAGAATATAAATTGGGTATCTCGTTGGTGGGAGGAAATCGAGGGAAAATCCAGGTAATTCAAAAAGAGGGTTTTCCGAGTAAGCGCAACGATGAGGAGAAGTGCGACAACTAGGATTCACATACAATAATGCAAAAAGGGGTTTTGAATTTGGTAAACAAGCTTTGTACTCAATGTAGCGTTCAACGAAGTTGTTGCTAGAGGTTAAACCCAACCAACGTTTTGAGACACACCTAGTGCGGGTCACGAGATTTTGAGGAAGTCGATGAAGTATTTCGATAAGCAGTTCATCCGGTAGATAATCGAAATACGGTAGAAGGTTTGTGTTGGTAAATGATGGTGCTACACTCTCGCCAGAAAAACTTGACATTGTTCTTTCTTGTCAAAGATATGAAGTACGTTAAATCTATATCTATATAGGTTCTATCTTATAAGAGTATAGTTGAGATAAGTTTATCTGGATTATGCATGCTTGATAAATGAAATTAAATATTTATATTGAAGGATATTCTGTTTAGTATTTTACACTTATTCATCAATAAAACGTTATCAATTCTAGGTTGAAGACTAGGTTTTATTTATTTTATTAATAAAGTAACATGCTCCTTCTTATTAATAACAATGGACAGAAGTACAAAGTGTGCTCCGGAAACAGACTCCAAGAGGCTATTGTAAAATAGAATAATATAAAGTCAGAAAGCCGCTAACTAAAGAAATCTATCAAATAATACTATTCCGAACCGCGGAGAGGCACTTTATTAGATTTAGATGCATCAAGTACCTCTTTTATTTTTATTGTAATCAAACTCAATCTAATTAATCATAATGTTTCATTTTAAATTGTAGATACCGAATTATACTCCATAAATCAAAAGTCAAACTGAGATGCGGATTTGTAGGAATATATATTGTTTATTTGTGACTTTTCTTTTTCAGTTTGTACAAAAAATAAATAAAGAGAAAAATATGGAAGTGCAATGCAATCAGTGATTTTCTTATGTAAAATTGTACTCGTATCAACTAAATAAGATGTAGCAAAAGAGCAAAGGTTTTTTCCTTTGCCATTTATTTAAAAAAAAATTATAATCATTCATACAAATTTGTTAAAAATAAAAGCATGGTCTTGAACAGTTTGAAAAAAAAGAACTCAACCTCTATCAAAGATAACTCGTAGAAAACATCAAAAAGTAGCTTCACCCAAAAAAAAACAACCAAGAAACAAACGGTGGTAACCGGAAATAAAACCCTCAAAGTTGCACCAAATAGGCTAGTTTTGAGATAACGGAACCGGCCACTGTGGCAATGTAACTGAAAAGATACACACTTTACTCCCTGGATCTATTTTGCAAACCGTTGAAACTTTTTTTTTTACGCAAATTACACGATACAATTTGACTTAGAACCAAATGTTTGAATAAATACAAAATCTTCATCAAAAGGGTGAAAAGCAAATGGTAACGAGTCATTGTCACCACTCCAATAATACTTAAGATCCGTTTGGTCTAAATAAAATTCGTCTACCAAGCTCCACTTGTCTGTGTCGTAGTCTTCAAGTTCCCACACCGTGTATTTTTTCAAACGTATCTCAAGGTACCTAAGCCGCACTTTACACACGCCTATTGTAGGTTTCTTTATCCTGAAGTAAGGCTTGTTAGGAAGGCTTATGATCACATATTTATTTGTACCACAACACGGATCGTAAACAAAAATATCACCTCGTTTGTTTGCTCAGTGAAGTAACCCATTACATCCTACAGCTTCGCCATCAAAAACTTCTAAAGAAGTCTCGGAAAAATAGTGGTTGTAAGGCAATTTCTCAAAAACCAATTCTCTCCATTGCCTCAGTTCAGGATTATATAGTGGTTTTACCATAAAAAAATGTATTTTCCTAATTAAATGTTGTGAAAGGTCCTTTTCCTCCTCCAAGGATCCTAGTTATCTTATTACTATTTTAGTTTGAATACGAAAACGGGAAACATACATACAGGGATGTTGTTGCTTTGCTGTATATAGGGCTGCTAATGAACCGAGATGTTCATGAACAAGCTCGTGTTCGGCTCGTTAAAGACTCCGTTCGTGTTCGTTCATTTACTAACGTGCCCAGTCTGAGCAAAAATAATAGCTCGTTAAAGACTCATGAGCATGCTCGAGCTCGTTTAAAAGCTCTTACGTAAAATTTATCAAATATGGTGTTGATCGATCGACTATAAATACTCTTTAATTTATGTAATAAATTCATTTTTTAAAACTAAATCTTCTTAAAATTAAAAGTCACAATAAAGAAATGTATTATTGCTATGCTTAATATTGATTTTTAGCCAAGTAAATAACATTTTTTTAACGAAACAATGCTAAATCTGTTCGAAAACTATTCGGACAAGAATCATGAATGAGCTCGACTCAAACTCGTTTATAAACGAGCCGAGTCTGAACAAGATTTTATGGCTCATTTAGTAAACGAGCCGAGTTTGAGCAGAGCTAAACTCAGCTCGGCTCATTTGCAGCCCTAGCTGTATAGACATGAGTATGCAATTTTTGTAATTCAAGTTATGTTCACATCTATATGGGTTACTTTTGCGTTTAATCGGAATCTAGCTATCCATTGCATTTCAAAACTGAAAATAATGCCAAAGTTTACAACTGCAGATTTAAAAAAAAAAATGCAATGTAGTAAAGTATTACACAAAAGTTCAAGACAGAGTTTTAACAATAATGAAAACACAATACACAATAGGGTCTTGAGTCTCTTGAATTCTTTGCGAAATGGCAACTTTGATTATCGTACGTAGTCTGTAGATTCCAGATTGCTTCTATGCAAAGACATCGATGTAATCGTGACTCATCGGGAATTAGTTTTGTATACGCACATTTTTTTTTTAATTTTCCATTATCATATTGCAGGGCCTTACTTTAGGAAAAATATCAATATTGGTACATGATTGTGTATCTGATAATTTTTCTTTGTTGATAGTACTTCTTGGTTTTTTTTTGTTGCGGAAAACACCTATATATTTTCGTAGGCCCTTTATATGTACTACATATTTGTTATAATCTATAATTTGGTTTAATTATAAAGTTTCATGAAAAATATATTAAAAAGTCACAGAACAGATTAAATAAATTTGTCTCTTTTTTTGAACAGTAACTTAATAAATTTCACGACGTGACTTCATAAAAGTTTCCCAGGATGAACCGCCATAAATTACTCAATTATATTAGTAGATATATATGTACTGTATTAAAACGTGGATCAAACCTGATGATTTTATTTTTGTATAAATGTACTATTGGTATAATCCTCACTAAGTATTTATTCTTTCTTTAACGGTTCTAGTGATTTTTTTTTTAAAATTTTGTAAAATAAAATCATGGGCATTTAATAGTTTAAAAAAAAACGTGAATTAAATATAACTCATAGCAAAAGTAGATAAATGAGTACTTAGCTTCACGAAAAAAACAACCAAGAAACCCCATAATCGAAAATAAAACTCTAAGAGTTCCAACAAATATATAGGCTAGTTTTGAGATAGCGGAACCGGCCACGTTCCCCCTTGGATCTATTTCGCAAACCGTTGAAAGTTTTTTCTTGCGCATATCGTAGGATATAAGAGACGGATTGTAAGTTTGAAGAAATACAATATCTTCATCAAAAGGGTGAAATCCAAATGGTTCGCTTGAATAATACTCATTTACCATTTCTTTCAAACAAAACTCTTGTACCAAGTTCCACTTGTCCGTGTCATAGTCTTCAAGTTCCCACACCACATATTTTTCTAAACACGTCTCAAGGTATCGAAGCCGCCCTTTACACACACCTATTGTAAGTTTCATTATGTGATCGTAAGGCTTGTTAGAAGGCTTACGATCATATACTTATTTGTACCACAATATGGATAGTAAACAAATATATCACCTCGTTTGTTCGCCCAGCGAAGTAACCCATTGCAGGCAATGACTTCGCGGAGTTTGCAAGCGAAACTTTCTATAATAGTCACACAAAAATAACGGCCATGAGGAAATTTCTCGAAAACCAATTCTTTCCATTGCCTCAATTCAGAATTATATATTTGGAATCTAAGATCGTCTTTAGGAGAATCTAGGCAAGGAACTCGGACTACTCTGAAGCTACAACCACTACTTGTAGACTTAGACAAAAACCCGATAGGCGCAAATGAAGAGTCACGATACCGTGCGTCCCAACCAGAGTATCGTTTTCTCTAATCTAAACCACTTTTTCGTGAGCGGATTGCATACATAAGAGGGTTCCACCTCAAAAGAGCGTGAAACTTGTGTGAAGCGAGAACAAAACACTAATCCATTACTAGAAGATAAAACATTGATTTTACCATCTGATTGATCAAATGGAAGGAAATTAAAATCAAATCCCGATAATTTGAAATGAGCGTTGTTTTCCGAGAATAAAAGCTGAAACCTCCCAAGTGAATCATGATGTCCAAAATGAAAGGGAAATCGATAAAACAACGCGAAAGGGGGTCTCGAATTTGTCAAGCAAGAATTGTATTGAATATAAGATTTAATGAAACTGTCACTTGATATTAATTTTTTCCAATGTTTCGAGATGGAAATACAACGGTGGATAAGGTCTTGCAGTAATCTCTGGAGAATTTCGAGAAGCAAATCATCTGGGAAAGAATCGATGCAAACCGTTGTTTGATGTACTTTCGAAGATGATGAAGGTTGATCATTTGGGAGGCTACACAAAACAAACTTGTTTGATGTTGCCATTGTATATCAAAATATATATCAAAAGAATTATGACTATCTATATATGTATGGAGTTCAAATATTCTACCCATATTCTCTATCCCTTCCCTACCCTCTTGCTTATCGAAAAAAACCCTTACTTTTGATTAATTTTAAAAAAGAATTTGGGATTTATGGAAAATTCGTGTAGACCTATATATATTAGCTGTATTGACATCTAGAAAAGGAAAAAAAAGAAACGAAACCCTAGATGGTAATTTTACTCATAAGGAAAACAATCTACGTAATAATTAAATACAAATAAATTATTATATAATTAAATTGTTCACATATATACCAAACTAGAAGAGGAAAATATAAGTCACTATCGCTTCTATATATCTTTCTTGTTTTGTGACATATTAGCTCGTTATAGATATATATAGATATAGAAACAGGTATGAAAGACGACAATAAGAGATGCTTTATTAATCAGAATGTATGTCTAGTGATACCTACATGAGACCCCTAACATTCTTTATATAGTAGAGGAGGGTATGGTTACAATACCTAGAAAGCCCAACTTAGACATAAGTAAAGCCCATAAACTAAGGTCCAAGATGGCCAATAATATCCTACAATACTTCTCAAATTTTCACCTTTTTTTTTTTATTTTCCAATATATTGTTGTTTGCGTTTAAAAAGAAACATAGTTAACTTATCATCGTTTTTAACTATTCACATTTTTTTTTCCAATATATGGATTAATCACAGTTTTGTACATCAAGCCAAGAATATTGAGGGTGTTAAATTATCATCATTTTTAACATATTTTAGAGAAAATACATGGTTAAAATTTGAAAAAAATCATAATTTTCGGAATTATTAGGGTTTCGTCACTCCTGATGGTCTTCTCTTAGCTTTCCCCGACATCAAGCAACAAAAAATAGAATATTTTGTATAGATATTTTGTATTAGCTAATATTTTCTACATCAAACTCGGGAACGTCATATCATCAGGATAAACAAAAACACTTACTGTTGATTAATTTTTCTTAGATAATAATAATAAATACTAGTCTAGCGAAAACATTCTTACAAGTGTTATGCTTTAAAAAAAACGTAAACTTTTAACGCCTAAAAACCGAAAATGCGAGCTTTATTAAGTTTCTAAGCTTTGAATCAAACTTTTATTGAGTTTTGAATAAAGTTATTTTTACTTCCAAGCAGGCATTTTAAAACATTGCTCCAAACACAATATATACAACTATCCTCGAACCAAATTAAGACTTTTTTTTTTTAATTTTTCAAAACAGAATGCACTAATTTATTGCTCCGAAAAATCTAAGTTCACTAAAAAAAACGTAAACTTTTAATGCCTAAAAAACGAAAATGCTTCTAGGTTTTTTCATATTTGAATCGAGCTTTTATCGATTTTTAAATCGAGTTTTTTTAAAGGGATAATATCTAATTAGTACACTCTACTATCGTTGTTTAACGATTTGTACAATGTACTACAAAAAATTCCATTTTAGCCACTATACTAACCAATTCATACCAATTTAGTATTCTCCGTCCATTTTGTTAACGGAACTTAAGACACGTAACTGCACATGACCAAATAGTAATTTTACAAATCTTAAAAGAGAAAGTCATAAAACGCACACATTATACAACGATTCTATACATACATATACATTTACAGTAAGAAACACTTTTCCCCAAATAGTAGAATTTGCGATTTCATCTCGTTCTCTCATAATTGAAGCAATCACTCGTGAAACTTAGATTTCTCATGTCGTGGAATGTGCGAGAAGGCCCCAATAGGCCAGATTACTGTAAGCTTTTAAATTCTTTCATCGATCTTTGATCATAATTGAATTTGATCATAATTGAACTTTTTCATTGTGAATTTTCTGGATTTGCATGTACATTGATTTTTATTCGATTGTTTTGCTTGATATATTATGTAAACCTTATTTTTCTGTAATCTGTAGAAAAAAACATAAAATAAATAGATATATATATACTGATTTGTACATATTTTTTCAAGTTATATCTGCATGCAGACAAAACATAAAAAACTAATCACACACAAAACAAGGGTGATGTTAAGGAGAACACAACACACAAAACTATATATACATAGTTTTTAAGCACATTCCCTTAAAGTTTAGAGAATTCCCCTTAACTCATTGACCTCTAGAGGTGTTTAAAAACCCGTGAACCCAGACCGTCCGGTGTTTCGATCTGGTCTGATTTGATCTGAGTTTTTAACATACTTGGTCAGGGTTAGAGTTCAAAATTTTCAAAACCGTTCTGTTGGCCAGTGCGGCTAAACCTTAGAGAGGTGTGTGTGTGTTGGGGGGGAGGGGGGGGGGGGGGAGGGGTGGGGGGGGGGGGGGGGGGGTTGAATAAATTTTTAAGTGTTTTTCGCGGAATTAAAATTCTAAGCGCAATTAACAACTCAACTAGCTCAATATATATTTGCAACAATAAATATGCGATGATAATTTATGAATAAATTGAAACATGCGCGCAATCACAAATAATATAAGTTGCGGAAAGTAAATAATAAGGGAAGAGATTGACACCACAATATATAGAGTTTCGGCAAACACGCCTACGTCCTCTCCTCGGTATTCACCCTACCGAGTATTTCACAATAATCTTCTTTCCAAGATTACAAATCCTACCGAGCTAATCAATCGATTTGCTCACCCTCTAACCGAGGTTCCTACTCTTGATACAAGTGCAAGCGAACACGTTTACGAGTCAACGACTCCCCCTCGATCTATGAGTATCCAAGTGTTTAACCTAGAATTTTTAATCAACCATTTGGCTTAAAAGCTTCTATCCAAACACTCACTCACAAATGAGCTTATATTTGCTCTTTACAAATTTATTGAAAATAAAACAACACCCACAATCTGATTGCTTCTAAATAAGCTAATTTGTGAGATTTGATGATATTTGATCTTGATTTGAGCTTGAATCGCTTTCTCTTCAATTCTCCTCTTTTCAAGCTTTTTCTCAACAATGATGATTTTAAGTGTTTAAGAAAGAAAGAGGTTGAGAGATGGTGATTGGTTGATGTTAGATTATGTTGTGTATGATTAGTGTTTTTGGGAGAAAGATTAATGTGTATTTATAGCCCAAAAATCCTCTTGGATCCCTTTTTGACCATTGGGACTGGTTTTGGGGTTTATCCAATAGATACTTCACTTTTCGAAAAAACAAAAAAGTTGTTTTTTTGTGATCTGCACTTTGACCCACTGGTGGGTGTATTCTGACCCATTGGTGGGTGAAATCTTTGCTGGTTCTGAAACATTTACCCACTGTGGGTTCTTTATACCCACTGGTGGGTAGTATCTGAGAAAATCCTCATTGTTCTGTCCACTTGACCCACTGGTGGATTCTGTATTATCCACCGGTGGGTGCACCTGGAGATTTATGTGTTGAACTTTCGACTTTGAAATGCTCGTAACTTGCTTGTTCGGACTTCAAATTTACTTCCGTTTGAACCGTTGGCTTCGTTATCTAATGCTCTATCATTTTAAATCCTGAAATATATATTTTCTATTTTTGGAAAAGACAAAGCATTATATCATTGAATAGAGAAATCGTAAAATCATTAATATATAATCAAACGTATAATCAAAATCAATTATTGAACTCATGGTTCAACACGTTCTTAATGGATTAGGCTAGGTCTAGTTAATCAAAAATCAGGCTGGACTAAACCAAACCAAACCATGTTGACCCGTTAAAAACAAACCGTGAAAACCATTTTAGCCCACTAAAACCACTAGAGTAAATATTTTAATCAAAAAAGTATATAATAAATTAAGTGTAATAAATATGAAATTATCTCAGCCATTGATTTTTAATCCTAATTAAGAAATAACCGTAGTCATTAGATTAATTTTATACAGTTTTTATTAAGATTATTTGTTTTGTCATTTGTAATTATAATATTTGTTTGAATTTATGTTCACTCTTGCATTTTCGATACAATTTACCATATTGTATTTATTATGAAACCGCGACAAGTCAAAACTCAACCCATAACCAAAAAGAAACGTTCAATCGGTAAGCCGATCCGAAACTAGGTCCGGACTGGTTTGGACTTGAAAATTATATTGGTTTGGTCTTTTTTCATTTTTTCTAACCCATTTCAGTATGGTATGGGATACTGTTTGGAAAAAATTGTTACAACATAGACCGTGAACACCCCTATTGATATCAGCAGGCCCGGTTTTATGGGTGGGCCACAAGGGTTCAGGCCCATGGCCTCCGAAAAATACCAAATTTAGAGGCCTCCGTTTTTAAAAAATATATGTTTAATTAATTTTATATAAATTATTGTTTTGACACATGTAAGTGTGTTCAATATGGTAGTTTGTTGAAACTGTTGGAAAAACATGTTTTACATGGGTGTTTCCGAATCGTCACAGGACCAACTTCGAGTCAATATTACATGTGACAACGCTGAGTTGTTAATACCGTACTCAACGTTTTTGAGTAGCCCGTGTGACGAGTTTTGTAACGGTGTATCGCATGACCTATTCGGAGAATGGGTGTGAATACAAATTGGTTTCAAAGTTGGGTTCTCGAAAGAGGAGAAAACCTCAATGCTGGAAAATGGATGAAATAAATGGAAAACCAATGAGGGTTATCCCATATTGGAAGATTAAGAGTTAATTTTACAATATATATACAAGTCCAACCCATGTAGTTGTTAAACTAACATGTCCACATACACTTAAGTGTAATAGTGTGTACCACACGCGCGCTCACTCGGGTCTCGGGCTGCGGGTCTCGGGTCGGGCTTGGGGCTTGGGGAATGTCTCGGGTCAAATAAAATGCAAAAGGAGTCCCTAGAGTTTCCAGAAAATTAAAACACCAGCAAGTAATGAGAATAAATTGCAGAAATTGAAGGGCGGATTCTGGGGGTGTAACTCCCAGAATTGAATGACCATTAATGGCTGCGGTTTCAAGAAAGTCTATAAAAGGCAGCCTACCCCCTCTCATTCAGACACAAGAAACAACACACACACATAGCATCATATAGAGAGAGAATCGCACCACCAACAGCTCGACTTGTGGTTCGGTGCCGGTTTCCACGCGAACCACTCTGAGACAGAAGTTGTACCTTGGGAACAAAGTTCCGAGAACCAGAAACCTTTAAGGTGGTTCGGGAAATATTGTTTAAGGGAAACTGCCCAGCAGTTACCTCTTCTTTTATTTCAGTCCTTTTATTATTCTGTTCATTTCATTTTAGTCATGTTTAATTCTGTAATTTACATTCCAGTCCTTTAAATTCTGTACTGTTTACTTTTCTGTAATTTTATTTCAGTATTGTTTACTTTCCAGTCTTTTATATTCTGTAATTTATATTTCAGTTCTGTAATTTCTTTTATTTACAGAAATAGTCCAGACATTTAGTAATCATATTATTCTGTCTGGCAGTTTCTTTTAATCGTTAAACAGTCCAGCAGTTTAGTAATTATACTATTCTGTCTGACAGTTTCAAACAATTACAATTCAGTGCAGCAGTTTAATAATTTATATTAAATCTGTCTGGAATTTAATTAGTGTAATTTAAATTCTGTACGAGTCAGGAATTGTAATTTATATTCCGTTTGTGAGAAATAAAATTGTTTATTTCCATTTCAGTACTTTGTTATTTAATTTATTGCTTTTCGATATAGTACAAAACCAACAGAAACTTAGTTATATTTTGCTATCATTCTTGTAGAATGTGGGTTCAATCCTTGCTAGTAACATTTTTTTATTTCTTTTATTTAATTTAATTTTTAAATAAAATTAAAGATAAATACACAAAAGATGTCTCGTTCCCATGAAGGCCCAAGACCTCCGAAACTCTACCTGCGGCCTTAAAACTTAGCAGTGAGTTATTCAATCTCAGCAGTTAGTTCTTTAACCTTCATCTCTATAGCCTCTATCTTGGCTTGTGCTTTAGCCTCATATTTGACTAATTGATTGACACGTTCCTTAATCTCAGCCTCCATTTTGGCAATTTTTTTCTTCAATGATAAAAGAGTGGCTTCATAATTGTTTGTTGCATTGTTTCTTTCATTAGCCATTTTAGATAGCTTATTTTTCTAATATGTGAGTATTTTTTTCTGATATATATGTGAGTTATTTTTCTGATATATATGTGAGTTATGAAAAAAAAAAAAACTTGCATGCACCCTTAAATAGGCAAATGTGAAAAATAAAATTTACTCTTTTTGATAAAGCCATAACTTTGGTCGGTCGCGTTAGGCTTTTCAACAATGATATAACGGTAAATCAACCGTGAATAAAGGATACTTCCTGATCTTTATTATTGCTCGGATTATTGTCCTTGTTCGGACTATTACAATTGCTCGGATTAGTCTTTCGGTTTTACAATTATGCTCGATATGACTATTTAATCTCTCGTCTTGATCTTTCTCCTCTTTTATTCGGTGCTCGGCTGTCTTTTCTCGGTTTATTTCTCGAAGTGATATGCTTTGGTTAGTTTCTCTCTTTTCTTAACTTCTCTCTATATTTTTTGGATAGATTTTCTGGTCCTTTTCTAGGAGGGGTAGTTGGCTATTTATAGGCAACTGCGCCTTCTAGGATATTGACAAATGTCTTCATCTCAGGAATTTTTCAGACATGGGTCCCCATTTGATTGGGCTTGGGCTTTTGGTAGTAACACCTCAATTCCTATAAAAAGTATGAGATGACCCATTTAAGCGTTGGATATCCATTTATAAAGTGGGTTGATTATTACCCGAATAATACATTCGGGTCTAATTTTTATGTTCTATCAAGTGCTCCCTGACTTCCTCGGCGTGGTTTCCATGTCGGGGGAGTCATGTTTGGTTTGTCGATAACGTTACTTCTGTCTTGTCCTTCCCAATGCTTCATCGAGAAACGCAATAGACTTATGACGGTTCCCAGGGGGGTACATTTAATGTTTCCTATCTAATATATTTCTTCGAGGAAAAATCCTATAAAGGGGTGTGCTCCCTCCATACTTAGGCATTTTACTACTAATTTGCTCGTGACATAATGGCTTCTTCAGGTTCTACTGGTGAGAGCTCCTTTAATTATATTTCATATTTAGAAACGGAAATCAAGAAATCTCGTACCGCGAATAAGAAACTCTTGGCCAAGGTTTCAGACTACAAGAAAAGGTTGTCTGACATGGATTCTGATCATCATGTGACGATGGCCGATCGGGATTGGGCCTACGAGCATATAAAGAAGCTCGAGGCTAATCTGGCTAAGCAGAAGGCAGCAAAAAGGGCCTACAAGCTTGCCTTCAAGGAGTTGCATGCTCGGTCTAAACCGAGTTCGGATGACGATGAAGAAGTCTCTTCCTCGAAATAATTAGTCTTTTGTAATTTCTGTCGTAATTTCTCTTGAATGGGGAGTCTTCTCCTCAGTTGTAATCGAAGTTTTTGAAATTAATAAAATATTTCTCTTTCCTTATTCTTGTCTGTTTATCTTCTTGATGTCTTTTTGGATGACTTTAATTGGATTTGGAACTGTGGTTAATTCGCCGTAAATGATCTTGGGAAGTTCAAGAGGTTGTATTTATTCGAGATGACATTTGATCTACTCCTTGTTTCTTCTTATAAAAGGGGACTGTCCCAGTATTCTATATGCAGTTCATTCTTTATTAACGAACAAATGGCTTCTTCTCTTGAAAACTATGGTGACAACCTTCCTGAATACGTTGCCCGTCTGGAAGAGGAAGTTCAGAAGGTGCGTTATCTCGAGAAGAGGGTTGCCCGGCTGTCGGTGGAAGCTCGTCGGGCCGCCGAACTAGACGAGCGATTGGATGCCCTAGAGAAGGAGCACCAGAGGTCTTTGCTCGACAGTATTCGTGCTCGTGCCCGGATCAAAGAGCTCGAGGCCTCCAGAGATAGGCAGCTTGCTTCCAAGAGGGCTTACAAATTGGCCCTTAAGGAAGTGTATGCTCGGTCGAAAAGGAAGCCGAATGACGAAGCGGGCCCTTCTATGAAATGATTTTATTGTTTTCATTGTATTTCCTCTTTGTGCTTCTTCTGTAACGAAGTATCAACCAATCAATAAAGATTTCTTTTTCTTGTTTATATCTGAATTACTTTCCCAATGCAATTTATTTTGACTACGCACACTTGTGGCCTCATTAATGCTTTTCTTGGGCCTTGCGTTTGATCTTATCCATTGGACCTTCTTACTCTTTATATCTAGGGACCAATAGGATTTCTTGAGCCTTGTGCATAAAAAATCTTATTCACCAGAGTTTTCTTGAGCCTTGCGCAAAAGATCTGGAATATTTATTTGAACCGCTGCCCTTCCCAAAAACGACGCGTGTTTCAATGCCATTATTACTTGAGCTTTGTGCAAAAGATCTGGGATATTTATTTGAACCGCTGCCCTTCCCAAAAATGACGCGTGTTTTGCTGCCATCATTACTTACCCCCTTTAAATATTGGTAAGAATCCAAACGTTTCTTGAACAGGAGTGGCTTTTAATTACTCACGCTCTTTAGAGTCTTTTGGGAATCCAAACGTTTTTCTTGAACAGACACCTCTTTTGAGTGCCATTGCTTCTGAATACCCATTGGCGAACGGTTGCGACTCTCAATCCCAGCCCTCATCTAATGGATCTATAAATACCTGCTTACAGCATGGTTACATCCACACTTCTCATCATATTATTTTCCCCCATATATAGACCCTCATCTTATAATTTCCCTAAGATGTCTGGTCCTTTCACCCAATCAGCATTAGCTTTGCAAGTGGAGGCCTTTGAAGCCTCCTATAACCATGTACAAAGGCTGTTGAGGGATGCCGAGGAGGAATTGAAGGTGATGCGTTATCACCATACCGAGATGGTTCGGGAATTAACTTGGCTAAGATCCGAACTGGCTTACTGCCGACGTGCTCGTCAGGCTTTAGTCGAAGAGAATGAGATGCTAAGGGGGAACCCGACACTGAGGGATAGGGATGTCTCTGCTGGGCCCTCTCATCGATACCGATCGACTTCCCCCTAACCTTCCCCCTTCTTTTTTCCCTTTTTCTCTGCTTTTCCCCATCTTTTCCCATCTCTTCCTTTTTCTTCTTTTTTTATTTATTCGTTTCCATCATTTCTTCCTCTTCCTCTCTTGTGTTATTTTTTTTATACTCTGTTTTCTCGTACTTTTTATTCTTTTCTTTTCCCCTTTCTTTTTTGTTTCATTGACTTCCTTTTTAGTTGTCTGTCTCCTTCATCTCTTTATCTTCTTCTCATCTGTTTTTCTTCTGTGCCTCCTCTTTCTTTTTCTTCATCTTCTCTCCCATCACTCTTTTTCTTTTTTCTCTTTTTTTTTTTGCACCACTACGATGTAACAATCAGCCCTGTGATCCAAAGGGTTTTGTGTTACATTTAGGGTTGGTCATTTTTCTTTTTGACTTTTCTTTCTTATCACTTCTTCTTTTCTTGCACTCTTCTTCTTTTCCTCTTCTTGCTTTTCCTTTCTCTTTCTTCTTACTTTTTCTTTTTGGCGTCTCCTGCTCACTTGGTCAGCTGATATAGTTGATCCTTTGCCTGATCTTCTGTACTAGCTCTTCTCGGATGTAATAGATCTTTTCGGATGTAATAGATCTTTTCGGATGTAATAGGTTTTTATCTCGGATGTAATAGGTTTTCTTTTCGGATGTAATAGGTTTTTATCTCGGATGTAATAGACCTTGATGTAACAGACCTCGATGTAATATTGTCTATTGATGTAATGAACAATGATGTATTCCATCTTCATTAATGAAAAGTATTTTTGCCCTTTTATTTTTGCATTTCTTTTTATATTGTACCTGTGGTTTGTTGTTTGTCTGGAATCTAGATCTTTGAATATCTCGTCTTTATTTCTTCTGCACTATAGTCTCAGATGTCAGTAGATGTCCCCATCACTGTCAAACATATGTGCATGCTCCCTAGTAGGTCAGGAAATGTGCATGCCCCCCAGCATGTCAGGAAATATGCAATTTCCCAAGCAAGGTCATAAAATATCATACTCTCCGTTCTATAAGTACTTCTCTTTTCTTTGGTAGTTTATCATCTCTTTTTTCTTTTTGCTTCTCTCTTCCTCAGCCCTTTATTTTCTTCCGTACTAAACAATTTCCCAGAATGTCTGGACCTGTGGTGAGATATCATGCTCAGATGAAGGGCTTGGACTCTGAGGTATCTCGGGTCCGCCGTCGGATGGCAAGGCTTGAGAAAGAGTATGGCGTTTTGGCCTTGAGCTTGTTCGGCTCTTATCCCGAAGAGACGGTGAAGTGGACCGAGATCTCGGCACTGAGTCGCCAGCTCGATCACTTGTTGCTACAGAGAAACCATCTGGCCAACTCCTGGTATGATGCCGAGGAAATTTGGGACCATTCTCAAGATGAGTTTGACAACTCTCCTCAAGGCCTAGCTAGCATAATGGTAAAGAGTGCTCGGCTCGTGGAGCGCGTCAGGGTTCTTACTACGGAAAACAACAGGCTCTCCTCGGAGAATGACGATTTGGTCGCCATGAACGATTCCTACCAAGCTCGGTTGAATTGTTCTGCTCGTATTGCTTTCTCTCGGTCTGGCAGTTCGGTTTTTCCACCCATTGATCCTTAGATTGGGCTGGTTTTCTTATGTATTTCCCCTTTTGCCATTTGTGTTTTATCTTCTGTATTTGACGAATCAGCTGTATCTTTTCGTATCTTGTGCCTGTCTTGTGAACCATTGTAACGCTTCGTATTTTGTGCCTTTTGATTCTCTATAAATGCTCCCTATTGCCTGTATCTCATTATCAATTTCTACCTCTCTTGTTTTATAATTTGCTTTTGTGTGAGATGGCTCTCATCACTAGGTCTGCCTCCAAAAAGAAAGTCCTTATGGAAGAGGAGCCTACCTTTTTGCTACCTCGTCCCCCTGGCTTTGGGGAGGAGGATTTGACTCCTCTTCAACTAAAAGAAATTGAGATGTCATGGCTGAAACATGATCTCATGTGTGCTCGGACTGAAGCGAGGAGGTTTAAACAATATTGGGACGAGGAGGGCACTGCTCGTTTCAAGGCCGAGCAAAAATGCGAGTCTCAGTCTTACGCCTTGAAACAGGCTGAGATGGCGATTTCTCGTTTGGTTAGGGAGAAGGAGCGTCTGGAGGAACTTTTGGCGAAGAGGAATGTTGCTATGGGGGATAGTTCGAAAAAGTAGGATGGGTGTATTTTCTTTTTCTGTTGTATTGTTTGTGTTTCCCCCTTTGTGGATGAATAAAACTTGTCTTGCATTTGATTTTGTCCTATTTTATTTCCTGTTTGCTTCTCTTTTATGTTTCTGAGCATACATCGAACAATATGCCCGGTTATCCCCCCGGAGAGCGTTGTTAGACTTGATGCTCCCTGCCATCAAGCTAGAAACGGTCTTCGTCCACCTTGTTCGGTGTGCCCTTGTGGTAAGGATTGGTTTGGGAGTCGAGGAACTTTAATCGGGGGATATTCTCGGTGTGATAGTAGTGGTAGCGTATGTGAGAAGCTTTTCGTGGTAGGGTTCACTGGCCGTTTATTTAGGTCTAATGATGTAAACTGCCTTGGGTAGTGGGATACGCGCTGACGTGGCGAAATCTGGAGCGTTTATATGTTAAAAAGAGCAGCGGTTGTTGATTTTTGTATGGTTGGAAAAAGGTAAACCTCTGTTACACGAAAGGACGGTTATTATTTTATTCCTTTTGTGACTCCACTCCTTTCTATTATGCCAAGTAATCCTGTTTATTTTTATCACTGAATTTGCTGAAGAAAATATCTCTCTCTCTCTAAAGCATATTCTTCCCGCCAAAAAGGAAAAGAGTTCGGCCGCTTGATCTAGGGTTTCGTGGTTTTGTTGGAAGACTTGCTGCTGTTCGCGCTTGTTTGCTCATAATGATTACTGTAAGTGATTTTTCGTTCTTCCCCCTTCCCTCTTTTAGGAGTTGTATTTGATTTGTCGTTGTGGTCATAGGTGTGTCGTTGGTATATGGTTCAGGTTATCTATATATGTCTGATGATTCTGATGTAATGTGTGTGTGGGGGGGGGGGGGGGGTGGTGGTGGCTCTCGTTCTATTGATGTGGTTCTGGGTTGTGTATTTGGTTAGTATATTGATGGACTTTTGATGATCTTTGGATAGGAAATTTTGACCCAAAGTGTGGCCCAAGTTGGCACATTCGTGGAAAAGGATTTTAAGGAGCTTGCCGGAATACCTGACAACATACATATCCGGCTTCCTATTTCTGACGAGGAGGTGCTGGGATTTGTACCTGCCGGCGAGGTGGCTGTGCGCTCTTCGGCATTCTTCACTGGGGGTCTTCGACTGCCCTTTACAAACTGGGTGGCTTCGTTCTTTGAGGCCGTCCAGATTGCTCCGGCCCAACTGGCCCTAAATGGTTACCGTACTCTGAATGGTATCCAAAGGCTATCGGAGCTGTCCGGAATACCGATTGAACTGAAGGATGTCTTCGGAGTCTATAGTTTGAGCTTTGAGCGGCGCAGCTCGTATCTGAAAACCTTGCGTTCCTTTTGCCGGCTCGTCCTCGGATTGCCGGATACCAACAAAGAGCGCAATCTTGGTATTGTTATTGCGTCTGGTGAATGGGCTTGTCCGGGACACCAGATCCCTGGGCCGGCTACCAATGCTCCCACTATGCCAGACCTCGGCGCTCCCAATGTAGAGGCTCTGTTAGCTCTTTGGAAATGGTGGGGGCCTGAACCTACGCCGGATCCTGCGAGTCGTACGGCTCCCATGCTGCTCGGTTACCCTATGGGGTCGGTGACCAGGGGGAATCCTGCACCCGAGATCCCCAAAGAGCCCGAGGAGGAATTCTTTAAGGTGGTCCAGGCTCGATGTGCTACTCGGCTTGGGAAAAAAGCCGTTCGTTCTAAGCGTCGTGCATCTGACCCTGTCGTTGAAACAACGAAGAGGGCTAGGGGAACCGATACATCGGTTACTGAGGAAGATGCTAACATTGGCTCGGGCGAGGGGGTGTTTGCTGCTTCTCAAGGGGATACCGCCGAGGATGCCTCTGCGCCGGGCGAGGTATGTGTATATATATTATGATTTTCTTGTCTTTTGGTTGTTTGTCATTTTGTTCGCTAGTGCTTTGCTTTATTAGTCATCCTGTTTCAGCTACTGACTTCTCCATTGGTTACCCTCGCTCTTGCCCGGTCTATGGGTATTATTGTGTTTCAGGGGTCGATCGACGATGTATTCGGACATATGAACCTCTTGACTATCATGGGAGAGGGTACGATGACTTTGTCTGTCATCTCGCCTATCCCCACCGAGGGTCCGATAGATTTGCCCGTTTGCTCGCCCCTCCGTACTGAGGAAGAGATCGATCATAGGGCCCCTGAGATTGAGCAGTTGGAGGAGGACGTGGGGGTGGAAATGGAAGGCAACGAAGAGAATGCCGGGGATGTTGTGACGGGTGTCGAGGATGAGGCTCTCGACGGATCCGAGAAGGTGTTGGTTGACGAGGTTGCAATGACCCGGTACATTGACCGATGTAGGGGTGAACTGCTGGAGCAACCGAGAACCTTAAAGATGGGGTATACGGCTCTGAAACCCCTTGTGTTCAAGGATGCAGAAAGACTATCTGCCCAACCTACAATGTCGGTTATAGAGCAGGCCCACGCGGATGCGCTGAGGGTACGTGGGGCTCGTATTTCACTATATAGGTTTGGTACTTGTATTTTATTTGGAAACTAATGTGTTGAAGTGCAGATTGCTGTGAGTACCGTGGCGCTACGGGATCAGCTGGGAGCTCTAGGGGCTGAGAAAGAGAAGCTGGTGGCCGAGAAGGAGAAATTGGTCGCCGAGAAGAAAACCCTGGGCGAGAATTATGACAAGCTGTCGGTGGACTTTCTGCACCTGACCGAGGATGTCGAGAAATTGAAGGCGGAAAAAGAGAGCATGGCCGTTAAGTACGGCGAACTAGAGGAGGAGAACTTGCTCCTGGCTGAGGACGTGGAAGCCGAAAAGGCTAAGGTGTCTGCCCTGAAAACGGCAAATGCGGAGGAGCGGACAAAGTTAGCGATGAGGGCCAACTTCTCTGTATACTGCGCTCATGTGCGGGCGCTCAATTTCGCGAATGTTCCTTTGTCGGATAGGGCGTGGTCGGAGTTGGTGTATCCGTGTCCGCATGGTGCACCGCCGAAACCCTTGGACTGGGCGAATATTCGTGAAGAAGAGCTTCCTCGGCTACCGGGACAGACAATTTCGACAGCGCTGCGTCCTCACTCTATGTCGACCCCGTCCACTCCTCGACCGGATGCTACTATTGTTCCCCCACGAGTATCTCCTCAGGTGGAACCTTGACTATCTTTCTAGCAGCATGGATATATATATATATATATATATATATATATATATATTTTTTTTTTTTTTTTTTGGGTCTCTTGTGTATCTAGAAACAGATTCTTTTGGGGAAGTGATAATATAGGTGCTGTGGTTTCTTCCTGTTGGGCTTTCTTGGGTTAATTTCTTTTGATGGTCGTCATATTTTGAAGGATATGAAAACAAAATATTGTCAGGTACCAAATAACCCCCTTGCCATGGTGGTCTGGACCTCGCCTAGTCGTAGTGTAGGTGACGTAATGGAGGATTTGGAAAGGTCTAACGCGTCCCTTACCGCGAAATTGACTTGTGCTTATCAGGAAATCGAGGGTCTGAATATTCATATTTCCAACCTGGCGATCCGGTTACGTGATTTGGGAGAGAAATTTAGTAAAAAGACCGCCCATTATACGGCAAATAAGGGTAAAGCAAAGGGACTTCTCAGTGCCCTACGACGTTCTCGTGATGAAGCCCGAGGTCGTGTGACGAGCTTGAGCTTGGTCCTTGGGGCCGTTTTCGAGGACGCGGATCTGCTGCTATCCTTTGCCAAAGCGTATTGGGCCCGAGCTCGCGCCTTAGAGGTGCTGGAGCATATAAAAGGAATGAGTGGTGTGTCCCGGGCAGAGCGCATGGTGGATGCGAAGGCCGGGGTAACTGAAACCACTGTTGCCTTGAACCGAATCGAGGCGGTCATTCGTGAGCTTTTGGGGACGCAAATTAATTCATTGCGAGATATTCATTTTGCCGATGTAGTAGAGACTTCGGCGTCTGTTGAGGGGTTGTCGGATTAATAAAATAGCTTGTTTTGTCGTTTTCTTTGTAGCTTGTATAAAAAATTCTCTCTTTCTTTTTTTTTTTTTTTTTTTTTTTTCCCTCTCTTTTTTTTTTTTTTTATATTCATCTTTTCTCGTTCTTCTCCCCCCCTCTTTTTTTTTTATAGGCACATGCTACTATGTCGCACCAGGCTGGTTCTCCATGCCTAGTTAACCCGGGGTTAGGACCTACTGGTGCTGCCCGGGACGAGGTCTCATCTGGTGCGGCTAGTGAGGTGCCTGACAGGTGGCCCTACATTGTTTTGATGAGCAAAAATGTCAAATTGACTGACCAATGTGCTTGACTGCGGACCAAGCTGAAAACCCAGGCGGCCTCTTTTCGAGAATACGTTCGCCGTGCCGAGCATGCTGTTGAGGTTCAGGAGCGTCGTTTGGATCGATATTGGCGTAATAAGGACGAGTACTTCGGCAAATTAAAGTTGCTTGTGACCAAGGCCAACATGTTGGTGAAGTATTTCCGTTTGTCCCGTGCCAGATACGATGCTTCCGCAGCTATGATCGAAGCTCGCCGTAACCTCTCCTTTGACGATGATCGCCGTAAAGCGGCCTCGGATGCTCACGAGTTCGCCAAAGAAGCCGAGTTCAACGCGCGGCTTCAGATGCTGACTTGTGTTGGGGCTCATACGACCAATTTTGATGCCCTCATTTCTGAGGAGCGTTTTGATGGTGATGAGTCTGATGGGTACACAACGACGGATGACGAAGAGATTGAGCTCGGTCAATTACCGTCGTGCTCCTCCTGCAGTAGCTCTTCTTAAATGAATCTCTTTAGTGTCGATGATCTTCTTGTTGCCTCCGTAATGCGGGCGAGGACTATTTATGTTATTTCTTTACTCCTGTTTTGTACCTTTCCCTTGCCGTATTGCTATTTAATTGATTGGATCGATTTTTCCTTGCTAAATCATTTGTTATTTCGTTATTCCTGTTTTGGAGATGCTTCTTGTTGATATTTTGTTGTTTAGATTGATTCTCCTTCAGTGTTTTAGCCAATTTATATTGCATCGCCGCCGTAATGTGGACCTGAATAATTCCTTGCATTGTACCTGCATATAAATTTCATAGTATTCCTAGGCGTTCCTTCGGTAACACGCCATGTTGGGAATTTCATAGTATTCCTAGGCACTTCGGCCATGTTGGGAATTTCATAATATTCCTAGGCGTTCCTTCGGTAACACGCCATGTTGGGAATTTCATAGTATTCCTAGACGTTCCTTCGGTAACACGCCATTTACGGAATTTCATAGTCTTCCTAGGCACTTCGGCCATGTTGGGAATTTCATAGTATTCCTAGACGTTCCTTCGGTAACACGCCATTTACGGAATTTCATAGTATTTCTAGGCACTTCGGCCATGTTGAGAATCTCATAGTATTCCTAGACGTTCCTTCGGTAACACGCCATTTACGGAATTTCATAGTATTTCTAGGCACTTCGGCCATGTTGAGAATCTCATAGTATTCCTAGACGTTCCTTCGGTAACACGCCATTTACGGAATTTCATAGTATTTCTAGGCACTTCGGCCATGTTGAGAATCTCATAGTATTCCTAGACGTTCCTTCGGTAACACGCCATTTACGGAATTTCATAGTATTTCTAGGCACTTCGGCCATGTTGAGAATCTCATAGTATTCCTAGACGTTCCTTCGGTAACACGCCATTTACGGAATTTCATAGTATTTCTAGGCACTTCGGCCATGTTGAGAATCTCATAGTATTCCTAGACGTTCCTTCGGTAACACGCCATTTACGGAATTTTATAGTATTTCTAGGCACTTCGGCCATGTTGAGAATCTCATAGTATTCCTAGACGTTCCTTTGGTAACACGCCATTTACGGAATTTCATAGTATTTCTAGGCACTTCGGCCATGTTGAGAATCTCATAGTATTCCTAGACGTTCCTTCGGTAACACGCCATTTACGGAATTTCATAGTATTTCTAGGCACTTCGGCCATGTTGAGAATTTCATAGTATTCCTAGACGTTCCTTTGGTAACACGCCATTTACGGAATTTCATAGTATTTCTAGGCACTTCGGCCATGTTGAGAATTTCATAGTATTAGTAGACAGCATAATAATATATTTTATTCATTCAAAAGAAGAAAGATAATGCCATTAAGCAAGAAGGGTAAGGTAGCACCTGTACTTGTATTCGGAGCATTGCCTATACGTAGTACTTCTTTAAGTTAGCCACATTCCAAGAATTCTTTTCCCCTCGGCTGTTGGCGAATAGGACGCTTTTGATTTTGTAAGAGACTGGACTTGTTTGCTTGACGATTTCGTATGGGCCTTCCCAGGTAGGGCTTAGTTTGCCGTGTATTTCGTTGCGGGAATAGACCGTCACTCGTCGCAGCACCAGTTCTCCTACCATGAATTCTTTAGACCCTTTTACTCTCTTGTCATAGGTTTGCTTTACGCTTTGTTGGTACTTAGCTAGGGTAAGGGCCGCTATCTCTCGTTTCTCGTCTATCATGTCGAGCTCTTCTCTCATTCTTTGTTCATTATTTCCCTGCTCGACCAACGTCGTTCGGAGTGTGGGTAGCCCGATCTCTGTCGGTATGATGGCCTCAACACCGTATGCTAAGCTAAACGGGGTTTCCTTGGTGCCCGTCTTGGGTGTAGTTCGGCACGACCATAAAACGTTGAGTAGCCGCTCGGGCCACCTCCCCTTTGCTTGTTCAAGGGTGGTCTTGATGCCGTCTAATATTGTTCGGTTTGACACTTCGGCTTGCCCATTTCCCTGTGGGTATGTCGGCGTCGAATAGAACTTTCGGATACCGAGTTCCTCCTACCACAGCTGTAAATTGGCATCTTTGAACTGGGTTCCGTTGTCGGCGACTATAGCGTACGGTATACCGAACCTAGTTATGATGTATTCCCAAATGAATTGTTTGACGTTGCTGGCTTTGATTTCTCGGAGGGGTTTAGCTTCGACCCATTTGGTGAAATAATCAGTCGCAACGATCAGATATTCCACATTCCCAGGTGCTCTTGGGAGTTTACCAACCAAATCGATTGCCCATTGAGCGAACGGCCATGGTGCTGATACCGGGGTCATCATAGATGAAGGGAGCCGTGGTATCTTGGCGAATCGTTGGCACTTGTCGCATCGTTGGACGTATGCATCGGCGTCTCGCTTGATATAGGGCCACCAATATCCTTGGGTCACTGCCTTGTTTGCAAGGGATCGCCCTTTGATGTGTGCTCCGTAGGATCCTTCGTGGATTTCCTCCAAGACCGGCAGTTGTAGCTCGGTCGGGACGCACAGTAGATGTGGTCCCCGGTAACTGGATTTGTATAGTTTATCGTCCTCGGATAGCCAGAAGCGAGGAGCTTTTCTTGTAATTTTCAGCGCTTTTATCTTGTCGACCGGAAGCGTTCCACTTCGCAGATAATGGGTCATGTCCTCCATCCAACCTAGTTCGTACTGTATCGATGTCACCCGGTTTACCCTTTTTATTATGCTCGGGGTCGGCAGTAGTTCCACTGTGATCGACCGGGTGTCGGTCAATGTTAATGTCGAGGCTAGGGTGGCCAATGCATCGGCATGTGCATTCTCGGTGCGATTGATTCTTACTAACTCGCACTGTTCGAAGGTGGCCATCAAGCTTTGGACTTTCTCTTGGTAGAGGATCATTCTATCATCTTTCGCTTGGTACTCGCCGATGGCTTGATTGACGATGAACATGGAGTCTGAGCTTGCAATTAAGTGGGAACATCCGAGGGACCGGGCAATAAGCATGCCATTTATCATGGCCTCGTATTCTGCCTCATTGTTGGTAGCTCGGAAGCCCAGTTTTATGCTTTTTTCGATGATTGCTCCCTCTCTAGACTTTAGGACGATCCCTGCTCCTGATCCGTCCTTAGTGGCTAATCCGTCGACATGTATATGCCAGTGTGATTGGGGAGAGAGTGCCAGAGGCTCGTCATAGCCTTCGGTGAATTCTGCGACGAAATCGGCCAGGACTTGTCCCTTTATGGCATGGCGGGGTGCGAACTCGATATGAAATTGGGATAGCTCGACCCCCCAGGCGGCAACTCGGCCGCTAATGTCCGTCCGTCGAAGTGACTCTTTAATATGAAATTTTGTGTATACCCGGACCTGATGAGCTATGAAATAGTGTGGCAACTTTCTGGTTGCGACGACCAATGCCAGACACAGCTTTTCCAAGGGTAAATAACGTGTTTCGGCTTCGACCAGAGTCTTGCTGACGAAGTAGATCGGAAATTGTTCGCGACCTTCTTCTCTTAGGATAACTGCGCTCACGGCTGTAGTGGAAACTGCTAGGTAGCATGCCAGAATATCTCCTTTGTTCGGCCTTACTAGCAGTGGCAATGTCCTCAAGTACTCTTTGAGATTGTTGAATGAAGCTTCACATTCCGGGTCCCAGACGAATTTTCTATCCTTCTTGAGTGATTCGAAAAATGGCCGTCCCTTATCTGCGGATCGGCTAATGAACCTGCTCAGCGCGGCCATCATTCCCGTGAGCTCTTGTACCTGTTTCTTATTCTTGGGCGCTGCTAGGTTACGTAGAGCCGTTATTTGATCGGGATTAGCCTCTATTCCTCGTCGGCTAACCATATGTCCCAAGAATTTCCCCTTGCTGATGCCAAATGCACACTTGCTCGCATTGAGTTTCAGTTTGTGCTCGCCCAGCGTTCGGAAAACGTCCCTGATATCTTGAAGGTGGGATGTGGCTCTTTCGCTTTTGACGACCATGTCGTCTATGTATACCTCCATCGTCTTCCCTATATGATCTCGACATACTCTTGTTATCATCCTTTGGTATGTTGCTCCCGCATTGCGTAGGCCGAACGGCATTACCGTATAGCAATAATTTCCCAAAGGTGATATAAACGAAGTCTTTTCTTGATCTTCGCGGGCGAGGGGAATTTGATGGTATCCTGAATATGCGTCAAGGAAGGTCATCCGTTCTGCCCCCGCAGTTGCGTCCACCAGTTGATCAATCCTCGGAAGGGGAAAGTGGTCCCTCGGGCAGGCTTTGTTGAGGTTTGTGAAGTCTATACATACTCTCTCCTTCCCGTTCTTCTTAGGGACGACAACCGGGTTGGACAACCATTTTGGATAGTAAACCTCTCTTATGGCTCCAACCTCCAATAACTTTTGTACTTCAGCGATTATAGCTGCTCTATGCTGTACAGACACTTTCCTGCTCCTCTGTGCTATCGGCTTGTACTCGGTGTTTACACTTAGGTGGTGGCATGCTGTATTGGGGTCTAGGCCCGGCATATCTTTAGGACTCCAGGCGAATTTATCAGTGTTGTTGAGAAGGAATGCTTTCAACTCCTCGGATTCCTGTTTTGGAAGGTTGTCGCCGAGGAGGAAGTAATGCTCCTCGTCCATATCTGGTATATACACTTTCCTGAGTGTCTCTCCTACTTGTTCTTCGACAACCCTTTCGGCTTTGGATATTTGGTTGATCAGCTTCTTTGTGCTGGTGGGTTGTTCCACAGTGCTCCGTTGTTTTTGGAGAGTCGCGGTGATGTCCTCGCAGCGTCTTGAATCTTCTTGACATCCTCTGGCTGTCTCGATCGCTCCCCTATCATTTGGGTATTTGACCTTTTGGTGATAGGTCGAGGGTATGACCTTCATGGCATGTAACCAAGGTCGGCCCAATATTGCGTTGTGCCCGGAGTGGTCGTCGAGCACTAAGAACTCCACGGGAACCGACATGGACCCTGTTGTGACACTGAGGACGATCTTACCCAACGGTTTGGTCGTTTCGGAGATGAATCCGATCAGTGTGACATCGGTAGGCTGTAGATCTTGCAGCTTGAGTTCCATCTTGTCGAAGAGCTCCTTGTACATGATATCACAAGAGGCTCCTTGGTCGACAAGTACCCTGCTGACTGTGTCTAGGCCGATTTGAACACGGAGGTTAATGGCATCTCCGTGGGGGTATATCACCCCTTCTTCGTCAAGATCCGAGAAAGAAATGGGCGGATGTCGTCGTGGTGTGCATTGTCGTTTAGAGGTCGACGCCTGTGATGTCTTGGCTACTTGGCCAAAGTGGGCCAGCTGCCGTTGTCGTGATCGTTCCCCGCCTGGGCCCTTGGGTCGTGACATATGAACGACGTTGATCGTTTTGCCTTGCCGGTTGTCAGATCCCTCGATGGCCAATTGTTTGCCTTTATTCCCAGCTCCTTTGATGAACTTGGCTAGGTATCTCTCTGATTGGGGGGAGAGATGATCGGTTGTGGTCGGGAATACCAACTTTCCCTGCATATATCCTTGAGGATATCTTCAGCAGATAGGTTGAAAGTGTATCGCAGCTCGACCGGTCCGAAAGTGTTTCGGTGTTCCCTCTCTTGGGGCCGAACCTGTTGAAATGGCTTGGGTGGCATCGGGTAGGCGAGCTGGAGCGGTTTATGTTCGTTGGTCGGTGTTGGGTATGCGATCTGGAGCGGTTTGGGCTCTAGTGCTCGTGGTCGCTCTACCCTGCTATGGACCTCGGGCTCTTTGCCCTTTCTGGTCGGTTGGAATGCTTCTCCCTGGTTATTTCTAACTCTTTTGCGACCCACCTGTGCCTCGCGGACCGACTCTCTTCTCGGTAGAGTTCGGTTGAGGAAACGCAGTTCGTCGTTTTTATCGGTGAGGTGGGTACAATAGGCTAGCAGGGAATCAGTGGTCGGGAAGTTTTTGCCTATGAACTTCCTTCTCGCCCAATAGCCATTAGGGATGGAATTGATATAATTTTGGCTGGCTATATTATTGGCATATCGTGGAATCTGGTTTGCTACGTCGATAAAACGTATGCAGTAATCGTTGAGCCTTTCATTTGGCATCATCGTCATTTTAAGAAGGGTTTCGATACTAACCTTCTTTTTCCGATGAGCAGCGTATCGGGTGGAGTATGCTCTTAGCAATTCTGCCCAGTTTCGAATGGAGTCCCGTGGTAAGTTATGATACCATGACGAAGCCTCTTGACCCAAGCTGTTTTTGAAAAATTTGCACATCAGTGCATGGTCATCACTCCACAGTTCCATCTTCGTCTTGTAGTGCCTCAGATGGTCGATAGGGCAACTCTTCCCATCATAGAGCCTGAATTCGGGGATGACGAATCCCATAGGATTGCGGTACCGCGTGATCTGTTCAGCACACGGGGTTTCTTGGCATACGTTCCAAGCCTGTTGGAATGCGTCATCCGTGACTTGGTAGGGGGGAGGGTATTCTCCCTGATGTGGTGACGGGCCATATCCCTCCCCGATCCTGTATTCGGGATATCTATCGTCCTTCGTGTTTGTGTGGACACGTTCCATATGAGTGTTGGATGGACGATAGTTATTGGGACATTGCCCCCTTGGTGGGGGACTCTTGTATCGGGTCGCCGACCCGCTGCCTCCAGGGCGGCCCTGTAGGCAGAATCTTCCACTTCATGGCGTGGGTCTTTGTCGGGTTGGATAACTGGCAATACGATGCCGGCCGCTGTCATGGCCGTCATGCATGCCGCCAGCTGAGCTTGTAGCTGGGCGTAGTTCCTTTCATCGGCTAATGGAACAACATGTTGTACCTCCACCGTGGGTGGTGTAATCATCCTCGGATAATTAGTCGGTAGTTGGGGCGACTATCCGAGTACATGATTCTCGGGCATGCCAAACTGATGAGCTTCGTCCGTTTGTAAACGAGCACCGGAGTTGACCGAGGCTGTAGGCAAAGGGACTCTTGAGCTCGGCCCTGCTTGGGACCCGGTTAAGCGTCTTCGTGCACGCCTTAATACGGGCACGTCTTGTTCGTCCTCCGAGGACGAAGGGTGTTCGTCGACAACCCCTTCGATGAAATGTCGGGGTGGTTCGACCGGTTGTTCTTGGTTGACGTAGGAGGTTGTTGGTTGGTTTCCGGATTGGATAGCTTCATATCTGTCGCGGATGGCGAGTAGATCGTCGAGGTCTTGTTGGCTAATTTGCGTGTTTTGGTTATTGGTTTCTACTATCTCGGGATGGGTTTCCTCTACATTGGTAACCATTGTCGCTCGTCTGACAGAGTATTGGTATTCGAATTCTAAACTAGTTGGGAACTAGATGATTCCCGGAGACGGCGCCATTTGATAAAGCCATAACTTTGGTCGGTCGCGTTAGGCTTTTCAACAATGATATAACGGTAAATCAACCGTGAATAAAGGATACTTCCTGATCTTTATTATTGCTCGGATTATTGTCCTTGTTCGGACTATTACAATTGCTCGGATTAGTCTTTCGGTTTTACAATTATGCTCGATATGACTATTTAATCTCTCGTCTTGATCTTTCTCCTCTTTTATTCGGTGTTCGGCTGTCTTTTCTCGGTTTATTTCTCGAAGTGATATGCTTTGATTAGTTTCTCTCTTTTCTTAACTTCTCTCTATATTTTTTGGATAGATTTTCTGGTCCTTTTCTAGGAGGGGTAGTTGGCTATTTATAGGCAACTGCGCCTTCTAGGATATTGACAAATGTCTTCATCTCATGGATTTTTCAGACATGGGTCCCCATTTGATTGGGCTTGGGCTTTTGGTAGTAACACCTCAATTCCTATAAAAAGTATGAGATGACCCATTTAAGCGTTGGATACCCATTTATAAAGTGGGTTGATTATTACCCGAATAATACATTCGGGTCTAATTTTTATGTTCTATCACTTTTATATACAAGTTAGAATGAGACATTATGTGCATGTGAATTGGATATTATTCACCAGTATGGTTTTCTTTTGGTTTACACAATATTCCCTGTATAGTATTTGACTTAAAGTACACTCCACAGACACCATAAGACATGTTTTCATTATAATAAAATAAAAGATAGGGAAACAATGAATAGAGGTAAAAAGTTTGTTGAAACAATTTCAGTACATGTGAAGACAGTGTTTGAGCAGAAGATTGAAAAAGAGCAAGATGATAGAGATATGATAGAGATATTTAATGAAAATGTGGCCAAGGAGTCAGCAATGCAAAAAGAGGAAGAAAAGCAAAAGGAGATACAAAATCAAGTGATGTTTACTAATGAAGAACACATGGATTTTGTTATTTCAACACAAGAAATGAGCAATACAAAAACTACAAAATGTTTTGAAGTGGAATGTAGTCAAGGGGTGGGAAAAAAGAGAAAGTCATTGAATCAATCAACTCAAAAAAAGGTATAATTTGTTTCTTATTATGTTTAATATTTAATTTTATATTAATTATTTGTTGTTTTCTGACTTTAACTTCTTGTTTAATATTTTTAGGTGAGAAAGAGTGCTAGGTTGGCACTTAACCCAAGGATTGGACCAAAACTAGTGAGTGAAATTGATTTAACAAAAGACAGTGGGCCAAGTGACCTTCATGCTGGGATAATTAAGCCAAGACAACCTGTGTACCAAGGTTATTTGCCAAAAGGGACATTTGTAAGGGGTGATAAGTTGTACACCAGTGCAAGTGCACTAGCTGCTGAGGTAGAATGGGAAAAAAAAAACAAGAAAATCTCAAGGGTTGGTTAAGTTGAATTTTGTGCTAACTGTTGTGTTATTTATATGAACAAGTGATGTGGACAAGAAAATATTGTGTGATGTTTCTCTTTTATCTTGTAAGAATTAGTTCCCAAGACTCTTGTGGGCAATGCTTTTGTGAACAAGTGATGTATTTAATATAGCTTCAGACAATCTTATATATGTTTCTAAGATTTATTTACCAAAACTGTTATGGGGCTATACTTTTGTGAAAAAATGGTCTATTGCTAAAACGAATAAAAAAATTATTGCTTGTTCAAGTAGGCATTGTTATTTAGTTTTTTTAATTTTCTAACTTTACTGTGTGAATGGTTTTATGTTTAGGGTATTGATTGTGTTTTTGGTTGTGAGAACAATTGTGATTGTTTGCTAATGGGTACGATTTCGGGTATTTTTTTGGGTTGTTTTGAGTATGTGTTTTGACTTTATATAGCAAGTAATTTGATTTTTCTTAACAGTTTTGAGCACAATTTTGACTAGTTTTGAGCGCGCACACACACCTAGCGGTTTTGAGCATAATTTTGACCAATTTTGAGCACACACACTTAGATTAAGAATAAGCAATAAGCACACAAAATCATAAAGTGAAAATTTCAATAATTGGGAACAATTTTCATTAAATAACCACATTCATCTTACATTCAAATTTCATAAAAGTTTCATTTGATCATCATCACCGAAAAGGCAAATTACAAACATTAGTACACAAATGAGACCAACAAAAAAAATCAGTATTTTCTTAAGGTCCCATTCTTTATTTTTCATGTCAATTTCTGGCTTTTTGTTCATCTTTCTCATATCTTTCACCTCGATTTGCGTCATTTTTTAAATCTCACTTTCCAAATATTCATTTTTACTTGTGCAAAACTTCAATTTGCAAGGTTTTTTTCTTCAACAATTTTTTGCCTCTTCTATGATTTGCTGTAAAGCATTTCCTTTTTTCAATAATACTGGAATGATCTTTGTGGAACGATGACAAATGGATCAACCCACTCCCAAAAACTGCATTTATCCATCAAACATTTTCTGAAACGTAGTTTTGCACTATGATTTCTACAACAGGTCGATTCTTGGGCTCATTCTCTACAGTAACAGAGTGATTACATGATAGAGAAATGTAAAGAAAGCAATTGAAGAGAGAGAGAAATGAAATGCCCAAAGTCGGTGAATTAGGGTTATGAATTTTGGGCGCCAAAGTCGGTGAGAATAGGATTGTGTTTTGGAGGGGAAGGGTAGAGATGTAAACTTATACTGACCGGCTATCTTAAATTCCGTTGACATAATGGACAGAGAATACTAAATTGGTCGGAATTGGTTAATACAGTACCTAAATTGAGAATTTTCATAGTAAAATGTACAAATCATTAAAGTACGATAGTAAAGTGTACTAATTGGTTATTATCCCCATTTTAAAACACTGTTTTTTTGTTTTTTCAAAACAGAATGCATTGATTTAGGGTTCGTTTGTTATCAGATTTTTTGAACAAAAATCTTATTTTCAAAATCCAAAAATCTGGCAAAAAGATATATTCTGGATTTTTGGATAATTTTGACTAAAAATATGGATTTTAAGAATAAAAATAAAATAAAATTGTTGTGTGACATATTAGCTCACATATATATGTATATAGATATAGAGAGAGAATATAGAGAGAGACAACAACAGGGTCTTTTATTAATCAGAATGTATGAATGAATGAATGAATAAATACAAGACCCCTAGCCCTCTTTATATAGATAGAGGGGTAGGCTTACAAGCCCACTTGGGCCCATAAAGATTAAGCCCAAGAGTCCAATAATCTTACAACACTCCCCCTTTGGACGTCTTGAATTCTTCGTCTTCATGCAGTCGATCTGAGTCGAGTTCATTCGCAGTGCTAAACACATAAAAACCTTAGGGCCGGAAAACCCAGTGTGGGACAAAACCGGTACCTAGGAGAAACTGTGTAGCCGAATGATATAGGCCGGAATATCATGTAAGTAACTAACCACAAAACAGTGTGCCTCATCAAAACCTTGACAGAGCAAACCTAATGGGAAAATCTCTGATCGAAGGAAAAAGAGTGCAACAGTGGTAGTAGTAGGGGATCAACCACAAAACAGGTGCCTCATCAAAATCTTGCTAGAATAAACCCAGTGGGAAAAACCTCTAGTCAAAGGACAAAAGAGTACACAGTGGTAAGAAGTATACAACAGGATACACCCCCTAATTTCGGCAATCTTAAGTGAGATATAATGGGAACGTGTCTCGCTAAAAACCTTGCCAAGGAAAACCCAGTGGGAAAAAAAACCTTGGTCTAAGGACAAAAAGAGTACACGAGCATGCGACTGGATACTCCCCCTCACTTGCACACGACAGGGTGTGAGGATTTCGACTAAGTAGTAATTAGTGCAATAAGCATTCACTTGGATGCTCCCCCTCACTTGTACATGATTGGGTGCAAAGATTTCATATTCCAAGAAAGAGTACGAGCATTCGACTGGATGCCTCATTTACTTGCACACGACTGTATGCAAGAAAATATAACGTGGAATAAAACGAACATTCAACTAGATGCTCTTAAACTTCATATGTGAAGATTCATTTCGGTAAGAAATGCTAAATAACATAATCTAGTCATGTCTCTCTTGATCGATAACAACAAGTTGTCCTTAAATAAGACAAGTGTTTTATCTGGATCGTGAGACAGGGCATATGTAATTCAAATATGGCTAATACGAGCTCGAAGCCATATACACTCTCTAGTCGTCTCATAGAGCACGAGTAGATCAGAGTGATTCGTTTGGAGTCATTCCAAGACCTCCAATATATTGCCTTATTCCTAATGGTAAAGACAGACCATGTTAGGAATATCCCTTATGCGGGTCTGATAAGTAACCGGCATCGGTATAACCGGAAAAAAGGTTGTGCTAATTCGAGTACCGAAGGGGGTAGGTACACTCGATGACGCAAATGGGATAAGACAAGCCCTCATCCACAGTTACCTTAAGGTAATGGGAAAATGTCTTTTATGCCATTTCGATGGCAGCGTGTTAGCGCGATGCTGTGTCAAGCTATACCATTCACAGCAGACGAGATGTTCGTCCTAGCACATTAGACCAAGTACAATGATGCGCTTATTGTACTTAGATATGAACATCATGGTTCAATATCTCTTTGTCGTCTCATCAGGGACGGACCGGGTCTATATCAATGTCTAGTGATCGAACGATCATGGGAGAATCTGACGATTTAGCGTCATAATGACTAAAACGTCATAACACCTTCTGGGTGTAGTCTGAATCATGGACTTAGATTCAATCTTTATGGGACTCGATCATCAGGCCGAGTCACTACCGTTTCTTCCCAAGATCCTTCATCTCGAAGGCAAATCCAAAAGTGGATCGCGTAATAAAACACGCAAGGGCATAATACTTTTTCAAGTATCCCAAGCTAATCAAGTACTCACTTAGGCGGTATACCACATCCGCTAGGATGATATTAATCCATATAGTGAACGTCTCAGTCAATTGATATCGTGTTCCGTGGTCAGGAACTACTTGATTTAAGCACATGAAGTCACACAGGGACCTTCATCTATATCTCTTTGTCTAAATTCTCATAGAGATAATACAGTGACCACAATCACATGTTGCATAATCAGTTTTTGGAAAACTACTAAACTGATAAAGTAGGGGACTGTTATAATGTCCATTACGAGGAAATCAACCATCTCGTAATCAATTCCAAGGTATGAGAGAAGCCTTGCACTACTAGGCGAGCATTCTACAATCTCATTATTCTCTTCAATTTTCCTTACGAATAACCAAATAAACGAACTCGTTTAACATTGGTGGTGTTGGAGCTACAGGTCCGAACACACTTTCGCTAAGGGGTCTACTTGGATTTCAAGTTTCCATTAGTACAGTCTATTCTCCGTTGACTTCAGGCAACGGTACATGGTTCTCTGTCATAATTTGTTCATATTATCAGTCGTCACCGAATATATGAACAAGTAATCAATAACAGTCTCGTTTCGCTTCAATATCGTCTAAGATATCATGATCGACAGATATTTCGAGATTCTTAGGATGAGGAGGAAATCACACATCTCCTTGCTCCTTTATAATCTCGTGCGACAAACGAGTTTCAGTTCACCACCTCTGGGGCTGAACGAATTAAGAACCGGTCAACTTCCTCGTATCTTGGGAAGGACGACAGACTGACGGCGGACAACAGCGTCCTTTGCTTGGCGGGTTCGGCCAAAGCAACGTGTTACGACAGGAACACGGCGTCCGACAGGGACGTCTATCCTTGCAAACATTTTGCAGCAGGTATAAATGATCTCGTGACATCTCATAAAGTCATTAAATGCGTCTGGCATTTAGTTAGACTTAAGGGAGTCTATGCACTTACTTATCACTAAGTGCAGTTTTGGGGATCAAGCTAAGACTGAGTGGGTTATGCCACGTTAGTTCACGTCGTTCCTTATCAACGGTAACGTGCAAATCTCCCACTAACGACGGGGAGAACAGTCTTAGCGATGTCACTTTCACATATCATGCGGTAAAGAGATCGCTTGCCAAGGTTACTCTATCAAATAATAGGCAGGAGATTCATAATCGACTTATCTCCCATTTAGAGGTCCATATTTTGAACGCTAGAGCGGCTCAATCAAAATATTAATTAATCACTCTAAACACACGTTAATATGAGACTTCTGGCTCATAACCAGTAACCAGCTGGTACGCATATGGTGTTTGAGTGTCTATGAGCCTCATAACGGACCAATACAGCAAAATAGCATAACCCCACACGAAAATATAAATCTTGGTGCGCAAGACCAAGAAATGCGTGCAATCATTTGTAGTCGCACCATCAAACTTTCCGTGAGTCCATTTGGGTCTAAACATAATCG
The DNA here is from genome assembly GCA_963682055.1 of Primula veris. Classification (NCBI taxonomy): domain Eukaryota; kingdom Viridiplantae; phylum Streptophyta; class Magnoliopsida; order Ericales; family Primulaceae; genus Primula; species Primula veris. The sequence goes on from OY821742.1 coordinate 41,515,733, forward strand.
ACAGGATGTTTAATTTCAATCTCCAAACTCAAGTAATTCAAATCGAAAATTCGATTATTACTCTTCGGAATTATCAAGTCGACTAGACTTTTCAGGATAATCCGGGTCATGAGCCATCAACTTAATGATGGGGCTAAAAGTTTGGGAAATGCTGTATTTCTGTGGACAACAATAATCATGTGACCTTATTGTCGATGCATCAACCATAACCATTTATATTTATGGTCCGTCTTATGGTTGGATAAGTCCACAATAACTCCTTCAATTCTTTACAAGAATTCTACGAGTTCATTTCGTGATCTTTACACATACTAGTCTTTCAAAGTGAGCATTAGTGGCATGAATTTCGGATTAATCACGAAATATATTCTCAGAAAGAATCCAAATGCGATGCGATTATAAATCAAGCATCGTCTTTTGACCCGGGAATATCTCATCCGGTCAATGCCACAATATCAAAATGCTCTTATCAATCGACGACAGGCGAATGATAGTATAGACAATCATGTCTTAGCATCTAAATCATTTATCATTCGACGACAGGCGAAATGATAAGGTAACTTTAAATGCTTTAAAGAATGTGGTAGCAACCACTTGAAAGACATTTCAACTCCTGTAAAAAACGCTTTTGGTCGTATTAATAGAGGCTATGTAAAGAAATTTTAATTCTTTCATGAGCTATTACCAGGTAACACTGGTTTTTCGAATATTTTATAACTCAACAAGGTACGACAGGACCTACAGAAGTATAACACCTCATATTTGACAAATCAATTTGGCTTTACCAAAGATTTCGATTTTGGAACAACAGGTCCAGAATCGTTGTCACTGAGTACTCTTTTAGGCAAATAGTTGGTGAAATTATGGGGTACACTATTACCCACTATTTCCAAAATATATCAACTACCCCACAAGTATTGCCTAAAATTTCATAATTTAAAGTTTGGTCACATTTGTCAAAGGAATTTGCTCAAAACACTTTAAATTATTTCGAGAAATTTCGTAAACAGGCAAACCATAATCCAAAAGTATGGTCCAAATGGAAAAATAATAATCCAAATGGAAAACATAATCAAGATGAGCGAAAAAATGGCTCAATGATTTATCAAAATCAATAAAGAAAGGTCCCAAACTCATTTGAGCCACAAAATCGGGGGTCTCAAGATTTTCCTTTCAATTAGCTTTAACCACATTAGCATCAGTTTTTTCACCTTTGTAATAGTTTTGAACTATTTAAGGAGTAACCATGCATGACCTTTGTCTTTATAGCATAGAGTTGCCTCATTTAGCATTATCTCTTGTTTGTGACAACGGGCCATATTGTTCCTTTCAATTTACTGTCTTGAAGCCACAGGTTTTTGATTTTGATGATTGTCTAAAATCTCATTTGGCTAGGCGATTCATCGGGATCGCGACAGTTCGAGACAAATAACACTTGTCTCGGTTCTCGATTCGTGGAAAAAAATGTACACGAAGAGCATTAATATCAGGCAAACAATTCGCCATTGACCCAATAGGATTAAAATTACTCACCGGGGTAATTTTCTTATCTAATAACAGATGGGCGATAAAGAAACATGGTGAATATAAATTCACGATACTGCTTATGGAATACAATTTCCAATCTAGTATTTTTGGTGAAAGATTGCTCCAATATGTCAATTTCAGACATTTGTTCACCATATACGTCATCATGTCTCAAATGTGGCGGCGGAATAAAACAACGCCTTAGCATTCATCTCGAGGGTAACAACAAACTCGTGTTTTACTCATCAAAGATGGCATCCAAAAAAAAAATTTGGGCATCACATTTTCACACATCAGGATGACTAACATGTGGTGACGGATAACATCAACGTCTAAACAGTCATTTCGCAAGTATGTTTTGCGATTTTTCTCATCATAGATGGCATCCAACATGTGTTGGGAGTTCTGGATTATTTTTCATATAAAACGACTGGTTTATATGTTTATGGTTTGCACAAGCATAAACTTTATTTCGAAACGACAGGTTCGAAAAATAGTTTTGCTTTTAATGTGAATAGGTTCTAATTGATCGAACGACAGGTCGATCCAGAGACACCAATTCGGCGAAACATACATCACTATATAAACACACTCGGGGAAATTATTATTTAGTCAACCCCTTTCGGTAGCTCTACTTGAAAAACGACCAGGAAAGACGGTGAGGGTGGAGGACACGAATGCCACTTAAAACCTGACCTCATTAGGATATCGACTTCCGCCTATATCTTTCCTAGACATCGTATCCAAATAGGTGAGCCTAGTTGGGGAAGGTTCATAATTTTTCCAACTTAAATGTGAAAATATATGATTTCGCAAATTTACATGTTGTACATATATATGGCAGTGATTATTAACATGGTAATACATAAATTAATTCGATTAACATGCATTGTTATTAACTAATCACTAAACAATATTCATGCATGTATGTGCGTTCATATGGACCCAGTATAAGCTAAAAAAAAGAAACTCCTATACTGTTTTACATACAATATTATACAACAGGGATTCGAAGTGTAAATTCAACACAACTAAATTAATTACAGCGTTATTACCCAGATAGTCCACAAGTTCTAGGCGTGCTTAGCAAGGTCTTATATCTTCTGAACATAGTAGGTTTACTTCAGTTTGTTGTATGTGTAATATACATGCAATTACAATTAATCTTACATGTGTAATTAATTACTAAATTAACAAACATGGAGTAACATATGGGCATATATACATGGTTGTACGTTGTAAACAGTTAAACATGCAAAAGTATTTTACATATGACAATATTCATACACATATTAACATATAATATAGGTCTCGTACATACATGAATTAATATAGGTCTGTAATATAGGTCTCGTACATACATGAATTAATATAGGTATGTAATATAGGTCTCTGTACACTACCAGACAATTGATGTTGCAAGAATTAATTACCATTGATAAATCATACAACTCATGCATAATTTACAGTAAATTAATATGCGGTAGACAGTGTTAAAAAAAACTAGGTTTTGAAAAATATGTACCTTCCGCACGGTATGTTGGTGAAGGTCGATATAGCAATAATCTAATAAAGCCCGGATAAACCTCAAAGTTTATATTGTATATTTAGAACCCTAGCCGTACTCCGATCTCCGATCTCCGAAAGCAGTGCTGATAACGTGTTGTGTAACATATTAACTCACATATATATGTATATAGATATAGAGAGAGAATATAGAGAGAGACAATAACATGGTCTTTTATTAATCAGAATGTATGAATGAATGAATAAATACAAGACCCCTAGCCCTCTTTATATAGATAGAGGGGTAGGCTTACAAGCCCACTTGGGCCCATAAAGATTAAGCCCAAGAGTCCAATAATCTTACAACAAAAATCTAGTAATCAAACAACCTATTAAAAAATCTGAATTTTCAAAAGCAAAAATCACTCAAAAAAATCTCATAACAAATGGACCCTTAATTTATTGCTCCGAAAAATATAAGTTCACTAAATAAAATAAAATAAAATAAAAAGGGTTGCTTTTTACATCTCCAATGATATTAGAGACTGTTTATTATTGTAACTTATAGGATGTTAGCTTTGTAATATGCACAATTTTTTTTTCATTATCATATAGTGGGGCCTTACTATAATTACCAAATAAATCGATTTTTTTTTTTGCACGAAAAGGGATTGCATTTTAATAAATAAATCGATATAGATACGTACAATTATGCACATCTCGTAATATATACCGTCTTTGTTGATATGAACATTTTGTTTACATAAATAAATATTTTGGTTATTCTATAGTACTCACAAGTGTGATCATCGTATATTTCATTGACAATTGAATACACAAAGGCAAATCCAACTATCATTTATATAAACTATTAAGTTACTATTGTTTATTAGCTAATAATTCTAATCTAACAGATGAGATAATTTATGCCAATGTACATGTCGATGGTTTTATTTATGTTTAAACATATTGTTGATAGAGATTTTATTAGATTTATCAATCGATCGATCTGATCATGATATACTTATTCATTGTACTATATATCCAATAAAATCGAGCGAAGTGCCATTTTATATCTTCAACAATCAATCTTAATGACTCTTGAGCTGTATATACTTATTCATTTTGGTAGTAAGATCGAAATTTTCCTTTGGTCAAAATAATAATATTGAGCATTCATAAATATATGTATATATATAGAATAAAAGCATGGACGTACTTGAACAGTTTGAAAAAAAACACAGCCTCAAACAAATAACTCATAGTTAACATCGGAAAATTAAATAGTCGAACGAACTAGCTTCACCAAAAAGACAATCATGAAACAAAATAGGCTACTTTTGAGATAGCTGAACCCGTCACCGTTAAAAGTTTTTTCTTGCGCAAATTACACGATACAATTTTGTCCGGACACAAAAGTTGAATAAAGACAATACCTTCATCAAAAGGGTGAAAAGCAAAGGGTAATGAGTCCTTGTGATCGCTCCAATAACGCTTAATATCCGATTGGTCTAAAGAAAACTCTTCTACCAAACTCCACTTTTTCGTGTCGTAGTCTTCAAGTTCCCACAACGCGTACTTTTCTAAACACTTCTCAAGGTATCTAAGCCTCCCGTTACACACGCCTATGTAGGTCTTCTCTGGAAGTAATGCGGGTTAGGAAGGCTTATGATCACATACTTATTTGTACCACAATACGGATCGTAAACGAAAATATTGCCCCGTTTGTTCACCTAGTGAAGTAACCCATTGCATGCTACAGCGTCACCATCGAAATGACTCCCGTAAGGCAAATTCTCGAAAACCAATTCTCTCCATTGCTCCAGTTCGGAATTATATATTTCGAATTTGAGATTTTTTTTAGGAGTGTCTGTGTGAACAACTCGGACTATTCTGAAGCTACAACCGCTGCTTGTAGACTTAGACAGAAACCCAATAGGCGTAGATGAAGAATCACACGGTATAAACAGATCATGAGAAGAGGCACCCGTTTCTAATGTAACATATTGTTTGGTAAGTGGGTTGCACACGTAATAGGGTTCCTTAAAAGAGTTGGGAAGTTGTGATAAAGGCAAACAAAGCACCAACATGACTTGAAAAAAGCTTCTTCCCATAATGCTAGCTGAAATCTACATATTGTAGGTTTAAAAACAAATTGTTTCGTGAAGTATTGAAAACACAACGCGAAAGGGGGTCTCGAATTTGTCAAGCAAGAATTATATTGAATATAAGATTTAATGAAACCGTCACTTGATATTAATTTTTTCCAACGTTTCGAGATGGAAATACAACGGTGGATAAGGTCTTGCGGTAATCTCTGGAGAATTTCGAGAAGCAATTTATCTGGGAAAGAATCGATGCAAACCGTCATTTGATGTACTTTCGAAATATATATCAAAAGAATTATGCCTATCTATATATGTATGTGGTGTGCGTATCTTTAATTTTTTATAAGATCAAAAATATTATGCATGATATGTGGAAAAAGATGTTGTAGATTTCCTTTTTAATAAGATAAATAAGATTAGAACTTTTCATAGATATAAGTAAGGGTATTAATAGGCATTCGTTATGTTTAATTGTAAACTATGGTAGGTATATTAGTAATACTAGTAATCGTGTACTTATGCGTTGGGTGTGTGACGCGTAATGAAATTAAAATATAAAAAATAAGTGTAGTTATGATACAAATACGTGGATAATACAAAAAAAAAATAGTATAAGATGATAAGACTTAAAAGAATGTTTGGTTGTTAAAGAGGGATACATAGTGTTATTAGTTATTACTTTTTATTTTTTTTTATTTTTTTATGTGAGCATGGTATTATTATAATTAATAAAAAAAATATAATTGTATTTTTGAAAAAAAAAATGGCTAAATTGGGCAGTCTCATTTGACTTGAGTTGACTTGTTATAATAAAATGATATGTTTTGATTTTGGTAGAAATCGAAAGAGAAGGTAAAAAGAGGGGAAGGTTGTACAAAAAGAGGAAGTTATTCCAGCAAAAATTTCATTTTCTATATCATAATTACGTGTAATGTATTTATGTCAATGAAATTTGAACACGAATTTTCAATTACCAGGCAGATTATGCAACACAAAGAAACACAGTGTGTATAAAGTTCTAATTAGCATAAGTGTACATTCATATCAAATTAGCTCGTTCGTTTACTGAGAATTAAATCAATAATTATAAATACGCCACGGTCTCACGGACAGTAAAAAAAGAGAAGAGCATAACCTCGATTATAAGTTGTAAAAATCAAAAAAATAGCCAAATGACTTGACTTCCAACAAATTGAATACGTAGTCTACGGGACGGGCCACCATGGCAAAACAATCGGAAAATAAACATTCTTCGATAAACCTATCCATCTAGCAAACCTTTACAAATTTCTTACTAAGTATATATAAGTGCACCTTTTATGTTTGTCTTTGAAGTTCAACAAAAATTTCAAAGAGCGACTTGATTATAATATAGCAAACAAAAATGTCCAAAATTATTTGATTTCTACAAAACATTAAACATCTTATTGCAAACTTTGTAGATTCTGTAAACGTAGCTTCATTAGTAAAATCACATATTGCAACGCGATTGAGAAAAAAAAAAAAATATGATCTTTTAAAAAATTTCCCAAAAAGTAGCCGGATCGATGATTTAGGTTCCTAAGAAAAACACTTAAATGAAAATAAAATTCTCAAAATTCCACTAAATAGACTAATTTAGAGACAAGGGAGCCGGCCACCATGGCAATGTAATGGGAACGATAGACATTTTTCTCGGTGAATCTGTTTTACAAACCGTCTTCAGTGTTTTGCTACGCATATCGCACTGTACAATGTCACCTGATTTTTGAAAGTATACATAATCCTCATCGAAAGGGTGAAAAACAAGGGGTAATGAGCAGTGAGAACTATAATAATTCTGGATGTTCATTTGGTTTAGAGAAAACTTGTGTACCAAGCTCCACTTGCTCTTCTCGTAGTCTTCAATTTTCCATACGGAAAACTCATTGGAAAACTTTTTAGAAACCTGTTCAAAGTACATGAGCCTCCCGTTGCACACTCCAATAATAGGGTTAATTATCTCGGTTAGACCACTGGTCGGACCACTTATAATCTTGTACTTACTGTTGCCTTTATACGGATCAAAAACTAAGATGTTGCCCTTACTGTTTACCCAATGAAACAACCCATTGCAGGCAATACTGCCTTTAGGATTGCAAAAAAGGTTAAAAAAACGGTAGGCATCAGGTAACCCAAAACAAGATTCTTTCCATTTCCCCGATTCAGAAGAATATGTATCATGTTTGAGTGCGCCGCTGTGCAATCTCAAGTCACGAGTTCGCACTATTCTAAAGCTACAACCAGTATTCGTTGACTTACATACGAACCCAAATATATATGGACATGAATTATCGTTGCTAGGGGGAGGGGGCAGTGTGACCCACTGTTTGGTAAGGGGGTTGCATACATAATACTGGTTATGATGGAACGAGGCAAGTGGATAGGTTGAGCAGACTACTAAACCATTGCTTGAACATAAAACATGAACAGAAGAGGCGGGCAAGAAATCAAGCGAAAATCCGGATGATTGAAAAACAAGGTTTTCTGAAAAAACATGATTATATCTGCTGTCTTCAATGGAAGGATGGTAGGTTTTGTGTCGATAAAAAAAACCAAAAGGGGGTTTTATATTCAACAAACCGTCCCTTGATATTAATTCTAGCCAATGTTTTGAGACGCACTTGGCACGATGGATGAGGTTCCGAGGAAGTTTCTGAAGAATATCGACAAAAAGTTCTTCTGGGAGAGAATCGAAATACATTCTAGGATTTTTTATGGAAGATGACGACAGTTGTTTGTTGTGGTCACACAAAACTAATTTCTTATTCACAGCACGATCTTCCAAATTAAGTCTTCTTTTCACACGAGAATCTATTTTTTCAGTAATATGCATCGATCTCCTTGTACTAATTAAGCCATGATTATGATTAAAAACCGATTTTAATATCTTCACTCTTCCATCCTCAAGCTCTTTCACTTTCAGTTTACCTTTACAATTCGTCCTTTTCGATCGTTGAGAAAACAAAGTAACTTTTCTGAATGAAATAATTTTCGTAGTTCGTCTAGGCTTAGCTTCTTTTTCGCACATAAAAGTAAGGTACTTAACTGTGTCATCTCTGGTACTCTTTCTTTTCATGTTCCTTACTACTATACTAAAACCGTGTTCATAAGCGTAATTCTTATAAAAATATTTCACTTCAGCCAAAGATTCAAAAACCATACCAACTTCTGGAGTCGCCACGTCTTCTTTTTCATCAATCTGTTCATCATCTTTTGGTTGTTCATCGCGTATATTCGCATCATCCATGCTCTACACAATTAACCAAGTATAAATACAACAAAATAGACAAATTAACCATAGTTATTAGGTCAAACTTTAGATTATAAAAGATAAAACCCGAGAACCTGTCCTGGAATTGGTTCAAACTCGGATGGCCTCATCATAAGGCTAAATGAAAACCCTTACGTTTGATTAATTTTAAAAAAGAATTTGGGATTTATGGAAAATTCGTGTAAAAATATGTAAAGAAAACCAACTGCTGAGACTTAAGACCTATAGTATATATTAGCTGCATGTATTGAGTTTTATAAAGGGAAAAAAAGAAACGAAAACCCTAGATGGTAGTTTTACTCACAAGGAAAACAATCTACGTAATAGTTAAATACAAATAAATAATTATATAATTAAATTGTTTACATATATACCAAACTAGAAGAGCAAGATATAATAAAGACACTATCGCTTCTATCCTTTGGAAAATTTCACATTTATTTTTTATGTTTCTATATTATCTTCAGCTCCCAAAAATCTTTATTTTTCAATATATTTGCTGTTTGCGATTCAAAGAAACATTGATGTCAGTATGGATTAATTACAGTTTTGTACATCAAGCAACAAAAAGTAACGTATTTTGTATAAATATTTTGTACATCAAACTCGGGCGACGTCATATCATCAGGTTAAACGAAAACACTTACTGTTGATTAATTTTTCTTAGATAATAAATATAATACTAGTCTAGCTAAAACCTTCTTACAAGTGTTACGCTTAAAAAAAAAAACGCTAACTTTTAACGCCTAAAAACCGAAATTGCGAGCTTTTCAAAGTTTTCTAAGCTTTTATCGAATTTTGAATCGATTTTTTTTTTAATTCCAAGCGGGCATTTTAAAACACTGCTTCAAACACAATGCAACGATCCTCGAACCCAATTAAGACTAATTTTTAAGTTTTTCAAAACAGCATGAACTGATTTATTGCTCCAAAAAAATCTAAGTTCACCAAACAAAACGTAAACTTGTAATGCCTCAAAACCGAAAATGCTAGGTTTTTTAAGCTTTGAATCGAGCTTTTTTTTTTTTTTACTTCCAAGCAGGCATTTTAAATCACTGCTCTAAACACAATGCAATGATCCTAGAAACCAATTGAATAAAAGTTCACTAATTTATTGCTCCTAAAAATCTAGGTTCACAAAATAAATTAAAAATATAAAATCAAAAGAAAATGGGTGCTTTTTACATCTCCAATGATCTTAGGGACTGTTTATATACTTTATCTTTTTACTACTTTAGTCAGAACAAAATAAAAAAGAAAAGAGAAGTGTTTTGTTGTTGTATATATATACAAGTCAGTTTGTTTTCTCTTTTTGTTAAAATACTGTATGATCAGATCGAAGGATGTTCCTATAATAATGTTTACCTCGGGATCGCAATATATACCCATCATAATCATATGTATCTCACTTTTTTTTTTGTCATTTCATTTTTTGTAACTTTATTCCCCTTTGTAATATTGTACATTTCACATGGTTTGTTTCAAAATAAAGCTCATCTCTCATTCTTTTCTTTTGTTGTACCAAGGGTCCCAAATTTGCTTTGGCTAGACCACTAATTTGGCAAATGTTATATTTTAGAAGCTTAAAAAAATCAAGAGATAATTAATTAAGGATTGGTCTATAAAAACAAAACTATTTAAACATCGGTAGCCTATAAATTTTAGATCTGACTTGTGAGTTGTGAGGAAGCGAGGATCAAGTTTGTATTTTCCAAATGTTTGGTAAAATTACAAACTGGCATGTTAGTTCTAAAACATATAATGTTCAGTCCATTAGTAAAAACGAATTTTAGACTCTTTACATTAAATTAAGTTATTATTTTAAAATAACTCAGACTGTTTTTAAAATAACTCAAACTGTTTTCAAAATTACGCAGACTCTGTTTAAAATAACTTAAATTAATTCAAATTATTTTTAAAATGATTTAAATTAACTCAGACTGTTTTTAAAATAACTTAAATTAACTCAGACTGTTTTTAAAATAACTTAAATGAACCCAAACTATTTTTAAAATAACTTAAATTAACTCGGACTATTTTGAAAATGACTTAAATTAACTCAGACTATTTTTAAAATGACTTAAATTAACTCAGGCTATTTTTAAAATGACTTAACTTAAATCATATTGTTTTTAAAATGCTTTAAATTAACTCATATTGTTTTTAAATGACTTAAATTAACTCGGACTATTTTTAAAATGACTTAATTAAATCAGACTATTTTTAAAATGACTTAAATTAACTCAGACTATTTTTTAAAATGAATTAAATTAACTTATATTGTTTTTGAAATGACTTAAATTAACTGAGATTTTTTTTAAAATGACTTAAATTAACTCAGACTGTTTTTTAAAATGACTTAAATTAACTCATACTGTTTTTTAAAATGAGTTAAATTAACTCAAACTATTTTTTTAAAATGATTAAATGAACTTAAACTGTTTTAAAAATGACTTAAATTAACTCAGATAGTTTTAAAAATTACTCAGACTATTTTTAAGATTACTCATATTGTTTTTTTTTTGTTTTTGGAATTTTGTTGATTTTTGAGTTTTTGAGTTTTTTTTTATAGATTTTTTGGGATTTTAAAAAAATTATTTATGTTTTTTCGGGATTTTGCCTTTTTTTGGGCTTTTATTTTGTTTATTTTTAATTTTATTTTTAGATTTTCTGAAATTTTCCTGTTTTTATTTTATTTTTGGCATTTAATATATCAAAATTACGAATTATATAGGCTTTTATAATTAGATTTGAACTACAAGGACTGAAATTATAATCTTTAAAACTATTGGGCAACGCTCTAATTTCAGGAAGTAGTGGGGCGCTTTCTAGTGCTTCGCCCACAACGCGTAGTCGACGCGTGTCGCTCTCTGGATATACGTCTCTGAAATGAAACAATCCTTAATTAGTTTTATTTTCCTGAACCAATCATTAATTAAGTTGTAGATAATATATCAATAAAAAATTTACCCAAAAAAAAATATCTTTGAAATCTTATGATGATCAAGTAATAAGTTTCACTTTGTTTAAATCTAAAAGCTAACCAATGCGCCATATGCATTGGTTAAGTATGTTTATATTTTGTTTTCAAATATAAATATATTAACTTATTAATATTGTTTTCATAACTTATGTTTATGTGATATATAATCTAGTTTATTTTGGAAATAACATAACAATTTGATATGATTTAATAGTGTGTGGGTATAATTGCAACTTGTGTTTGAATTTAATGTAACTTAATTATGAAAAGAAATTTATTTCGTAAACGATGTTCCAGAACACTCGTTAACCAAACCGTTGTTTAAATAGTTATCACTTACAATACTTATGGCCTTCAAGTAAAATCTTATGGTGATCAAGTAATATCTATAAGAATTTAGAAGCCTAGCCACAGACGAATTTTGGGATAGCCCAAGAGGTATGACCTAGAGCCCCAAAAACGTATATTTTTTATGCCTCCGTTTTGCAAAAATATTAAATATATATATATATATATCTAATTAATAGTTATCTGTGCCCAATTGGTTGGTTTACTTACTAAAAACTCTAATCAACCTATGTTCGAGTCTTTACGGAGACTAGATTTTATTTTTTTATTTCATTATAAAATTTAGTACACTAATGAATCATTTAATTTTATGTAAGGTTCTATGTGGTCTGCTATATTAAAAAAAACAGGTAATAACATGATTTGTTGAATAGATAACATATTTGGTTACTGATTTTCTTTTTAAAAAATCATAGTATAATTTTAGTTCGAATGCAAATTTTGTAAAAAAATTGCCTCGCATCATTGATTTTTTTATTAAATGTGCTCAACTTATTACATATAATATTTTTTATCTTAATATTTTACCATTTATTAATCGTATCTTATAAGTTTTATTTAAATATTTTTTTTTTATAGAGAAAAAAAAAGTCTCATTTCTGAAGTGGCCTAAGCCTCCAAAACTCTGAAAACACTACCTGTGATAACTTGTCTAGCGCACTAATAAGCTTCACTTTGTTTATATAGTTGTCACTTATACTATTACTTAATTTGAAAATGCTATTCTACTTCAAAATAAATTATGGTCAGTACTAAAAAAACTCATTTATATTGATATAATTAAAGAGCAAATGTAACCAAAAGTTGTTATTTAGGCATATGGGACATGTCTTGTATTGGAGTCACAATAGTTATAGATGAACGCATTTAAATTTCTAAAATGCGTATACGAAAGTATATATTATTGAGTTATTAATTGAAGTCACCATAGTTCCACTTAGGTTAGACTAATTGTTTTGTGACACATTTGACACATGGGCGACATAAATTCATGAAGCTTAAACCTAACGTATTTTGTGTATGCTACAAAATAATGTTTGATTTAGTAATAGTCAAAAATTGTCACAATCCTGTCGCTAATTTAAAAAGTTATCACAAATCTGTCGCAAATTGACTAAACTGTTATAAAACCGTCACAAAAACCGTCGCTAATAAGCTCGTAACAAAAAATACCGTCACTAATCTCGTCGCTATTTGAGTATTTTTTTTTCCGGTAGCGGTACTTATTATTCACTCCAACAAGCTAAACCACTTTATTCATAATAAGCTTAATTTATTTGCCATCAATACTTGTTTTTTACCTTATAAATCATGATTGTTTATCATATATTCTTTTCATTACTATATACATATATAGCCCATAACTTCTAACTTATAAGTATGGACTTATAGTCAGAGCCAGCACTGTAACTTTCTCGTTATTTTTTTCAAATTTAGCAAAAAACTATATATTTTTCAATTATAAATAACATTTTTTTATCCACACAAAATTTCAAATTCCTTATAAACTTCATTATTTTCTATCTTTATCTTTTTAAACATTTTTTTTTATGTAAGCATGATGTTATATCACTCTTGTAAATAATATGAGAAACTCTTTTCCTTCCTTTTACATGAGAAATATTGGGTCATCATCAAATTTTTTTAAAAAAATTATAAGTAACCTGATAATTGGGATTTTTTGCTAAAAATGAGCAAAGATTACTCAAAATATGAATTAAAACTTGGTATAAGGTACAATAATATCTAACGACAAAGAAACAATAATATCCTCAATGGTAAGCTAATTTTCGGTTATTAGGACATAAGACTAGAAATTTGAACTTAATTTATTTGCTATGTTAACTAGTTTTACTTAATAAATAATAAAATAATTATTTAGATGAACCCTTTGCGGCTGATAATGATTTAGTAAGTTTTTGTAGTTTGGGCTGAATTCAGCTTTAATTAATTAATGGTTATTGTGGAGTAATAGTTTATGCATTTTGGGTTTGTTAAATGATTATAAAAATTACAAAATAGTTAATCACTTTATTCCTAGTTATTCGTGGCAAGTCAATACATATCATGTTAGATATTTGGGTCCCTCTAATTTGATATCAAAACGGAATCTCTTAATTTTCATGCTGCAATACACTATCAGCCTTCCATGATTTGAAAGCAACCCTTATCAAATTCTCCCAATAAAAGTGTAATTATCTACTTGCAATAAGTTCTTCAATTTTTTAGAAAAGAGTTCAAGATATTTTATTCATTGTAATCAACAGTTTGAAAATTTATATATGGTCAAATTATGAATTTAACTATTCCGTCAAGGATCGATTTGAAGAGTGTTCTAGCTTGTACACATATATGTCATCGAATTTACAACATCGGTCTATCAAATTCTTCATTAAAACCCAACCTAATCAATTGATAAAGAGCATAACTACTTCTTTTCCGCGATAAATTTTCTTATTTATTTAGTTTAACTCGGTGTAGAGGTGCAGAAATAGGGACTTTTTCAAGACTTTGCAACAAGTGAAGATTGGTTTGATAGATTTGGGATTGAAGCTTTGCCTCTTCTCCACATATAGGAGAAGCCAATAAACCTGCTCAACAAGTAATCCGGTGTTCGATCTGCATCTCATTCTCAGTGTACATTGTCCGAGTTTGCACATTTCTTCAATTATAAGACGTGTGCTTCGATATTCATCGTTAACTGCTTGACATTTTTTGATATGAAACTTGATAAATAGACCTCTTAAGGATTTGAAGCTTACAAACAACCAAAATACGCCAAAATACGCATTAAACTTCTTTATATTTGAACACGATTCTATATACATGCTAATTGTTCAAATAAAAAGAGTGTGAGTGGTACATGTGAGAAAACTGAAAAAGACTGACCATGATATAATTTGCACACGCACATTACTTTACTAGCCTTTTTCAACTTTCTTCAAACTAATCATTACTAGGATATAGTATGATCAATTAATAAATTAACTCATATCGATCGCTAATTATTCTATCTGAACTCATATTCATTTATCCTGATCCTTTAATTTTAGGCCAAAATGTAAGCCGCCTTCCTTGTATTATGGATAATTTGCAAACGCCCCCAATGTATTAGTGACGGCTCTAGCATTTTAGCACACCAATCCCGTTAAACTTTTGGAACCTATTTACTTATCTTAAAAACTATTTTAAAAATAAAAGTCACCTATCGACCACTTGATAGAAGTCGGCATATAAGCTCAAGGGCTTCTATATATGGCTTAGTTCATGACCGACCACCCGCATGCATTTTGTGTACTTCGCATGGTTTACAGCAAAAAAGAAACAAAATGAAAAAGCCATGCGCATTTAACCCCAGATTAGGCTAATACATGGGGTTAATTTTGTGAAACACTTGTATAAACTCTTTGGTTAATTTATATTTAAATAAGCTATCTAAATTAATCTTAAAAGAGGACAGTGAGAGGGGATGAATAAAAAGCCACGAGTGCAATCATTTGTCTATTTCAGCAGTGTCATAATCTAGTAGTACATAAAAGTTTCTTTTAAAACATGCGCAATGACTTAGTATGGACGCAAGAAACGGTACACCATAACATAATTATTTCATAAATAAGGTACAATATGACACGTATACAACTTAATTTAGAAATGTTTTCGAGTTAAGTTTTATATAATTTATCATTCCCAATTCCTCCAATTGATATAGATTTGAAAAAGAATTATTTATGCACTTAAGAAATTAAAAACCTCGAAAGGTGTACGTTTGATTATTTCATCTTTTTGCTACTTATTAAGAAAAAACTAGTTGATTATTATAAAATTCGGAACACGATTTATGAATTGCTCTTATAGGCAAAAAAATATTTTCATTCAAGTTCAAAGCGCCCAAGTATTCTCGGGAGTCCAAGCGTGGTTGTTTGGAGCTTTGGTCGGATCTCCTATAAGCTTTTTGAAGCTTCGTGGAAAAGTTCGATGAGCTTCATAAAGTTTGGTGGACGCTCTCATGAGATTTGGTGAATGGCGAGCTTTTTCGAGCTTCTATAAAGCTATGACAAGGTCAAACGTATGTACCCTCGATAAATTTTAATTTCAGGATGTTATCGGACTTTATCCCATGTTCTACATAACTTTATCATTTTATATATTTTCCATTTTTCCTCAACTTCCTTTCGTAACCATCCACCATCGTTGTCTGCCTCCCATCACCACCGCGTCAACGAATAGCTACAACGAGCTCGATCCAAGGAAGACATCTCTGCCCCAGGAAAAAAAAATGTGGATGATCGAATTAATATGTTGATAATGTTTGATTTAGTGAGAGTCAAAAGCTGTCACAAGCCTGTCGCTAATTTAAAAAGCTGTCACAAATCTGTCATAAATTGACTAAATTGTTATAAAACCGTCACTACTAAATTGTCACAAAATCATCACAAAAACCGTCACTAATAAGCTCGTAACAAAAAATACCGTTAGTCATACCGTCGGTATTTAAGTTTTTTTTTTTTTTTTTTTTTAATGATGTTAGAGTACCAAATTTAGTAATTTTCAATTTTCTTTTGCATAAGGGTTGTACATTTACCATAAGCTAAAAGAAGCATAAAACAACGTTACAAAACCTGACATCACCACATGTGAAAGATACTAATTAATGTGCCAGCTTCACATAAACTGTATCCAAAAATAAAAAATAAAAAATTTAACTAATTTATTTTCCATGTCACATTCTACCCTCTTATATATCTCCTCCCACTGCAACAGGAGAATTAAGCATGGTCTTTTAGCTCTCATTACAAACACTCTCTCTAAATATATATATTAAATTTACATAAATATAGCATAGAAACAAGCATCATTTACTGTGTCTCCTTCTGTTCCCTTCCTTTTTCACTTCCCAAATATACCAAAACATTTTCTTAAATAAGTACTAAAACAATACTAACATAATTCTTTGTTTTTCTATTAACCCTACTATTTGGAAATGAATACAAGACATTTAGCTAACCCTTCATTCTCTTCCACTCTCCTAGACGAAATATACCGTTCCATCGACGGAGTCGAAGATAGAAATTACAAAAAGGAAGAAAAGGAATTTTCCGTTCAAAACAAGAAACGCACGAGTGTTAAAGTCGAGGAATGGATGACGGAGAAAAAGAAAACGAGGGAGAAAGTGTGTTACGTAAATTGGAGCTCAAGTGAGTCGGATTTTAGCTCCGGTGAGTTTTCCAAGCCTAAACCGGTTCGTACAGGTTTGCAACCGGTACGTACCGAGAAATCAGAGTGTTTTGAGAAAGAAAAGAGTTTTGGGAAAACGAAATCCAGAGCTATGAAGATATATGGTGACCTCAAGAAGGTAAATTTAAGTCTATATTATTTTTTTTGGATTTTTCTTTTAAAAAAGAAACAAATTTCATACACTATAGCTAGATTCTCATAGATTGTGTCGGTGTACTATCCTATATGTTAATTTCGTCCATATATGTGTTGAGTAATTTATGGTGTTATAAAACACGAAAATTATAGTAAATACAATTTGCTAGTACTATTTTCTCTATTTAATTGCATACATCAATAAGTCACATATAGATCATCACAATGGTAGTTACTAAATAAATTTTACTAATTTTTCCTACTTTTTTTTGTCCAGGTAAAGCAACCGATATCACCCGGTGGTCGACTCGCCACTTTCTTAAACTCCATATTCACAACAGGCACCCCAAAGAAGGCCAAAATTTCATCAACCACGCGAGAATCATTCAACGTAACGATCCCACGCAACAATCCTCAACCAAAATCATCAAACACGTCCACGTGTTCATCTGCATCCTCATTCTCAAGATCTTGTTTAAGCAACTCTTCCTCGCGAGAAAAGCCTGCTAACGGCGAAAAGAGATCCGTTAGGTTTTTCCCTGTTAGTGTGGTTTTAGGCCAAGATGAAGATTGCCCAAAATACAAAAATGAAATGAGAAGTGCGATTACTGAGGAGATTAAGCTCCGTATTATGGAGAAGAATTGTAGGGTTGAAGAAGCTGCTAGGAAGTTGTTAAAGGATTATCAAAAGGTTGAGTTCGAATACTTCAATGCAAAGGATTTACGGAAACAAAATGTACAAAAATTTGGAGACTACGATGACGAAGATGACGATGCAGCGAGCTATGCTAGCTCCGATTTGTTTGAACTTGATCATTTATCTGCAATTGAGGATTTGCCGGTGTATGAGACAACTCAAATACGCAAGAATTTGGCTATTGCTAACGGCTTAATTTCCTAAAAAAATGCTAGCGCATTTCTAATTTCTTATGCATCAAGATGTGTATTTATTTACCTTGTAGTACTAATTAATTGGTTTGGGGGTTTACATTAAGAGAAATAAACACGTTCTCTTTTTTATTTTAGTTTGTGAATTTGACATGTTTGGAATATATAGTTGTTACTATTTAACAGTGTCCGTAGTTTGTTCATAGTTAAATTCCTCTGTCTAGGCTACTTTTTCTGTATACCTATACCAACTGTTTATTTCTATAAGCACAAAGAGGTATATGTCTAATTTGCAATATATTTTTCCTATCAAATATCAAACGTACGTACGTATTGATTTTAGGCAATTTGACTAACTTTAAGTCCTCACAATAGGACTATTTAAACGTAAAAGAAGAAAATAAAACCAAATTTGTATAATTATGGATCCATGTACATGGAAGGACCCAAAAAAAAAAAAAAAACTGTTTCAAGTTACGGTTCACTGGTCCGAAATTAATAGGATATTAAGGACTTAATTAGCTAGGTTAGATCAACCTTTTGAAAACTTATGTTATTGTTTTTGCACTTTTGTTAAATCTTCTTAATTAATTGACATGCATTTAAGTGAACAAACAAAATTAGAAACTTTAAATACTTATACAAAACATTACAATTAGTCTATTATATATAGTATGTTACAGAATAGAATAATTACTTTTTTGTGTTGTATAAACAAATTAAGGATATATTTTAGAATTTGTCTTTATCTTTAGGGAAAGTATATAAGGATGAAGAGACTGAGATTTTATTGATCGGATTCACACACGGGAATATGATGAGGTAAAGGTAAAGCAAAGCAAAGCTAATAATAAGGGCATATCTTCACCTGTGATCTATCTCTTTCGTTCATGGGAAGATAAAAATTAAATTAAAGTAAAAGTCTTTTGCTTTAAATTTTGTTTTTCTTACTTTTGTAGGGTCATCTTTGCTTCAACATAGAGCTAGGGTCACCCATAAATGCCCCATGTTCAAAATTGGTGGGTAAATTTTGAATATTTGTCACCATAATACTATATTATACTGCAATTTCTAAGTCTTAAAAGGGTGACATATATGATCATAGACTCTCAAAACATTACATATTTGGTCCTTTGTATTAGTTTCTACTCAAACGAAAAAGCGTAAGGGGAGTGCTTAGACAACATTAGCATACACTATAAAGAAAAAATCTAGAAGATAATTTTGTTACAAGGTTGTCTAGTAATGCCTTTGTCGGTTCTCGCAGTTTTATGACAGTTTTTTTAATTTGTGACAGTTAATGAGAGTATTTGGACGTTATTATATGAACAATAGTATTTTGTGGTGATAATTTATTAAAAGTATATATCTAAATATATCATCATAGTATTTGCATCACTAAAATAACTTTGCATTTGGATAACAATGATCCCTTTTTATTTGTTAATTACTTGTTCAAAACTTTGTGGTTTTTTTCTTCAATTAATAATAATAAAATGTTGGATGAATTTAGAGGATCCTTATTGTACGTATTTAAGGCTATAGTATCATAATTCAAAGTTCAAAATATTGTTCTTTCAAATTTTCTGTGACAGACTAATAACAATTTTGGAATCATTTACCAGTGATGAATAGGTGCAGTTTTTCAAATTCGAACTAATAACAATCCACATAGTTCATATTCTTGCGGAAATTTTTGTTGGAATTTAAGCTTTAAGAAAAACGATTTCGTCCAACTTATTATATTGGTTTCGACGGTTAATCTTTGTGAAATGGTTCGTGTTTTGTCCGAAATACAATTTTGGAAACATTTACCAGTGATGAATAGGTGCTGTTTTTCAAATTTGAAGTTATAACAATCCGCATAATTCATATTCTTATGTAAAATTACGTTAGAATTTAAGTTTTTACCGAAACCGGTTTTGTCCAACTTTATGAATCAGTTTGAACGGTTAATCTTTACGAAATTTTACCCCGACTGAAAAAACTTAAGACGTACTATTTATAATCATTAATGTTACTTTTACAGCTAGTTTTGAAGGGAAGAAAGTTGAAAATTTAAGTGAACAAAGATCTAAGAGTGATTTCTGGTCCCCAAAAGCTTAAGAGTATGGATCAAAATTTGGACTTTATTGTTGGGTTTAGCAATTTGTAAAAAAATATGATTATTTTGCACTCTTTTTTCAACAGTTGCCTTCTTGATAGTGATGTCCAATAACATTGGTTCTCCCTCTCTGCATTTTCTATTTTAGACATTTTTTTGTTAAAAGATGGGTCAACATCTTTGGTCACATGAAAAAATTATTACCGATAAAACAGTATCCAACTCAGAATAATCATAACTCGAACTCTTTATATAAAATATATTTATTCAAAATAATATAATCGTTTATTTAAAACTCAACTAAATAAAAAAATAAAGTAGTAAAAAGCAAGTCATGGTCATTATACATAAATATATATATATATATATACATAATTTTCATAAAAAATTGCATAATTTTCAAAAACAAAAGGTCTACATACATCAATATACTCCATCTACTACTTTATTTATTTATTTATTTTAAAAGTTCTATATGTTTATTTTTATTAATTGATTTTTAAATGAATGATTAAATTATTTTTAATATATATAATGTATATAAAAATTTCGAACTCTGAGTCATGTACCTCACTTCCAACCGTACTTAGTACAAAATTTGTGTATGCCTTAGTTTATATTCCAAGTGTTTATTTCGGTTTATTAAAATTACAATTAGCTAGTTTATCATGACTTTATGTTTTAAATGATTAAATTAAAAATATACCCATGTTTGATAAGGGTTTCAACAGTATTTAATTGAGGTGTGAATTTAAGAGGATAACATGTGAATAACATCAAATTGTCAACTAAAAGGACAAGTATATAGACATGTCTTTGAGAAGTAATAGTATTTTATAAATTGTAAGTTTTTCAATTTTGAGGTGGACAGTGACAGCTCTACATATTGCATGGTTACTTCAATGCTTCAAAGATAAGGTGTCACGAAAAAAGAAAAAAAAAAAAGTGTCACACATTTTTGAAAGCAGAGTACCTGACTCTGATTCAGGGTTACTCTGCTTCTTACAGCCATTGAATTTGTTACAGTTTAAATTTAATAACAGATTCAATGGCTGTGGAAACCAGAATAACCCTGACTCAGAGTCATGTATTCTGCTTCCCCAATTTTTTGAGCAAGTTATTAGGTATTTATATAAGTATTACACATAATACCAAATAACAGTCTTAATTAACCCAACATCACATTTTACTTAATACGATTATTTACCAAGTCTTTATCACACTCAAGAGAGAATCTTCATCGAGAGAAGTAATAATGATAATAGCTTGATATGCTAATCACGTTGCATATTTTATTAACGTTTAAACGCATGCTTTTAAACCACTTTAGATACTACTACACTAATATTAGTTAATTAAGAAGCTTGAGTTGTAGGTAAAGAGAAGGCTATATCACCACTTTAATTAGATACTATGGTCAAAAGGTGTTGTAGCCTTAATAGGCTTAAAATGGCGTATAGGCACGATATTAACATACATTAAATTTAATGATTGTATCTCAGTATCTGTTATATTTTTAGTTAATGAGTTAAACACTTGTATTAGCATGTGTTAATCGTGAACAAATCATAAAAAGCGATCGCCAATATTACTGTTAGTTCGTTACTTAAGCAACAGAAAATAGCAACAATGGTATTGAACAACAAAGTTAGCAACAAATGCTAACCATATAGTACTTTTTATTATAGTCATTACAAGTTGCTAAACTTAATTAAGACATTCAATATAGCAACATTTCAGCAACCTATATATTAGCAAAATAATGTTTCTAATAATATACTTTTTCTTGTTGTGATTACACATTAGCAAATCTTTGCTAGGATCGGGTTGATGGGTTGAATAACAAAAACAATGGTTCAGTAAAAAAAGAAAAATGTCTAGCTTAAACAAAACTTGGACAAACAATCTTAGTTTTCTTTGACATCAGAACATATATATGGGCTGTAATTTGATGAGGATTGAGAGAATAAATGCTAAAGTTTATTATTTGCTCAACAACGTACGATATGATATCATATTACACTTATACATACTGTGTCGCGTATTAAGTTCCACTCAATCATACTTAGACGTTTTGTGTGTTATATAGCGGAGAAAGTGAGACGCAACAATATCCAAGGGCCTCCGCAAAATGCACAGGAACTAGATTCCGGTACAAGAGAATACATTTATACAGACGGTTGCCTTTTTCTTAACAATCGTTTAAACTTCTTTATGTTAATAAGAAGGATGTACAATTTATTTTGACCAAACATTATTTATGTAAATAAGAAAATTGACATATATATATACCGACTCTAGTATCATTGGCACAAGAATAACGCATGCTTATAATTGGGTCCAACTGCGTGCTAGAAGTACTAATTCTCAGCTTGAGTTGGGAACTACTTATGAATGTTTGAGATGATCATTATTTTCATACACCATGTTCAAAATTTAAATTTAACAATGACGTGCCAAACATTTAAATTCAATTAATATTCATTACAGTCTACATGTGTACTTCTCTTGGTTGGTGAAATGGGGAACATTAACAATGATAGTATTAAATTTTACTGCTGAGGAACAAAATATATATGCACTGATGCACATAACACATTACTTTGATAACTAAATATGTAATTCATAAGTATAATAATGAGATAAGTGTATATAATGCTGGACATCAGTATTTCCAATTAATGCATTTAGTGTAACATTCCACTAGTAATCCACGATACTGTGTCAACAATGCCGTGCCGATAATTTAGCTAAATTGAGTTGTTAATTAAGTTAGTTTCTTTGCTTTTTCCCGTGAAATTAGTTGATAGTGCTGATTAAGATGTTCATAAAAACCACGAATGTGGATAATGATACGGAATCGGATGAAGCTTTGTTATACGTTACCGTTGCTTATATGTAATTATACAATAAAAGTGAAAGCTCGAGATTGCCTCCTTGAATAAGTTCTTCTCGTCCATATTATGGTTCAGCCATTGGCCATTGCTAGAATACTTGGGCTAAGTGTCAACTTCGTAGTTTTTCTTACATCTCCCCCTCCGGGAGGCCATTGCTAGGATACTTGGGCTATGTGTCAAGTTCGTAGTTTTTCTTACATCTCCCCCTCCGGGAGCCGGTATCATACAAGAAGAAAAGCACCTAGACCTAACACTATGGTGAATTCGTAATCTGTCGATATAGAGAATCATATCGAAACAAAACCTCTGATATTAGTTCATGACAGATTTGGTGCAAATGTAATATTATCATTTAGAAAAATATACAATCAATATTTAAATCTTCAGATATGTTCTTCCAATCTATGCATCTATTAATGGACTGTTTCTGAACCCAATTATTTGGAAAACCATTTTTTCGACCAAATGTTGATATAACACCGTTAGCTAGTGTAATTATTTAAGGATATTTATAAAACATATAAGGTATATATTGGTTGGTGCAAAATTGTGAAGTGGTCATGTCAGTGTCCTTAGTGGGTAAAAAGCCATGGATTGGCATGTTAGACACCAACCGTGCACAAGTCACTGGCATACAGATAAATAAATAAACGAAGGTGCAATTTATTAAAAAATATATACACATTAATTTGTATGGTTAAATTGTTGTAGGGTCAAATATTTGCTGTATATTGGTTACTAATCGAGTGTTATGCTATATCAATGAACGAACGCCTTGATATCTAGGCACTTGTAGTCTATTGTCCTTGTACAAGGGTGCATATTGGGTCACCTATGCAAAGAAAAATATGAGTACTCTTTTTTAGGAACCTTTGATTGTGGAGCTTAATTATCCTTAGGTTAAATAATTACTAGCTAGGAATAGTATTTTGTTCAAAATTGTAGAAATATAGGGCACTAAGCATAAAGAATATGCACACACTATAGCTAAAAAAAAAAAAAATTTGATTTATTGACGGTCAAAAACTAACCGTAGATAAAAATTTAAGTTATAAAGTTGTCACAAAATAGGTAGATTGTCATACACTCATCACAAAAGTCGTTGTTAAACAGTTCAAAAAATAGTTGTCACTATTTAGACATTTTTTTATAGTACCATGCATGCATGTATTAGTATATCAAGAAATATTTCGAGAATGTTTCGAGAAAGTATAAATGGTGGAATGAAGTATCATTTTGGAGTTGTTTAGTACAACAATGAAAGTAAATTATAAAAACTATTTTAGGTGACATGGTGACAATATTGTACCTTAATTATTTGTCCCTCAGTCACTGGAAATTAAAGTCTATTTGGAAATTATTTTTTGTTATTGAGTTGTCTTTAATTATACTTGGGTGTCAAATTTTGCCCATCTGTATTTTGCCCATCAAATTTTGGGTGGTAAATTTGTAAAATCGAAAAATGTCTTTTCCTAAATTTTTAAATTTTTAAAAGAATATCGTTAAATTTAGAGCCAGACACTAGAACATCGACATACTTTGTTGGTAAATCTAGACAATCACTTCATCATCTTAATAGCAAAATATAGTGTTGTCTAATGGTCTACTCACATTGTCTGGGTCATGGTAAAGAAATGACACAATAAAATAATATAGATAGAGAGATTCAAAAACTGTCATAAAATTATTATTAATTCAAAAAAAAAATTCAAAATTATTATTAATTCGAAAATTTGTTACAATAAATTAACTTAACTGTTATAACCCCGTTGCTAAACAGCTCGATACAAGGGGGGAAATTGTCACTCTTCTGTTCTATTTAGACAATTGGCTGTAGTATTTTTTTTTTAAAAAAAAGACAATTGGTTATAGTGTGACCGACATAGTAAAATAGGTAACCTACTATAAAATCAACCATATTAGCTATACATTCCGTTCAACAAAATTAACATCAAAATCTCACTTTTTCAACTTTAGTTACTCATTTTGCCTTTCAACAAAAAGTTAGACTATTTATCAAGATAGTTATTAAGATTAAATATTAATATTTTACTATTTCTAAATTGATAAGAGATATAAGAAAAATATAAATGGTGGGGAAAATCAGGTTCATAATAAAGTTGATAGCTAGCCAACTTGCTCTTATTAGATCACTCACATGTGGCTATTCATGTTACGTAAAATTTGAAAAGTTATATATTTTAGCTCGAATAATGCAAAAGCTAATATGATTGCTCTTATTTAGCTATCAAAACTAACACTAAGCTAATTTTAGCTAAGTACAATATAACTAGCCTGATGGAATATGAGTTTTAAGAAAAAAAAAAAAAAAAAATTAGTTAAAAGCAATGAATAGCTATATATGCTTGCTCAACTTTAGTGAAATATTGAACCATTAATGTTTACGGAAAGATGGCTTTCAAAAAGCTGTGCCAATGTACACGTGTGTCTTCCCCAAACATTTAAAAATCAAATTTTTTTAAAAAAGGATAGGTATTATATATTAAGACGTCCGGTTTGGATCGGTTATTGGCAAAATCGAAATTGAAATCGAACATAAATTTCGATTCGGTTTTTTTCGGTTTTCGGTGTTTTTCGGTTTATGGACCTGACCGAGCCGGTTTGTCTCGATCCGGTTTTAGTTTTTTTCGGGTTTTTTTCAGTTTTAATTAAAAAAAAAATACATTTTGTTGTTGTTATATTTTGAAAAATGTACATTTATAGATTTAGCTAGTACATTATTATGATTATTTTGATAATCTATTTATTGCGAATCTCCTCATTTAGATATGTAAAAATGGTATAAAAAAAAAGTTATCAATTTGGTATCTTGTATATCCTTTTCAAATTACGCTTCCACTAATTATTAAAAAAAAAAAATTAGTAAAATGATGTATTCAATTATAAAAGATAACTTATTTATGAGTATTTTTAGTCAATTTTTTTTTGACAAGGTTTAAATAAAGTGAAATAGAACATTTAATAATGAAAAATTAGTATCACAATTATTTAGATAGTTACAATTTATAATAAAATTTTATTTCATATCGTACATATGGGTTCTGAAATAGTTATAACTTATAATTATGGAAACATTAGTTTCAAATACTAATTGTGAAAATGTTAATTACTAGATTTTTTTAGTTATTAAAAGTTGAGACAGTTACAAATTATGATTAAATTAAAATATACATAACAAAACATAATAATTGGCTATGTGTAACTCAAATTTTCAGTACTCAATTGATTTTTTTCGGGTTTTTTCGGTTTTTTCATTCGGTTCGGGGTTTTTTCGGTTTTTCGGGGTTTTTCGATTCGGTTTTATAGTAAATCGAAACCGAACCGAGATGTGTTCGGTTTTTTTGGTTTCGGTTTTTTTGGTTCGGTCCGGTTCGATTTTCGGTTCGGTCTGGTTTTTTTTTGGTTTTTCCCCAGCCTAGGTATTATTTAGAGATACTGTTAGTAATTTCCCAAAAATAATGTTAAAAGGAGTAATTGTTAATAAATGATTTTTAATTTTTACTTGCAAGGTTAGGGGTAGTGAACTTTATTTATCCATTTTGCAATTTATCATTTACCTTAAGGTATATCAATATATATATATATATTAAAAAAAAGTATTAAGTTTTCTAGCTTGAAGTGATTTTTAACTTCTTCTTTTTTCGATCCTTTTTCGAATATCATATTTGTCAAAATAAATTTAGAAATTGCAATACGATAAAATTCTTTCATTTACCATCTTGTTTGCACTCTATGACCTCTTGTTTTCATAGAGTGTTTCTGCCATTTCGAATCCCGACTTTTATTTTCGTTAGCTCCGAAGTCTGAGTGAGTTCCATCATCATCCATGGAAGAATTTTCATGATCTAGAACAAAAGAAAGTCTATATTATAATTCCCTATTAGATCTTCTAATGTGTGAGTGTAGTGTACATAGTCACGAAAACCATCACAGATTTTGGACTGGGACATAAGAGCTCTTTCTTCCTTCTTTTATTTTTAGCAGATTTAGATAGCTCCTTTTCTTTTTAACTTATAAAACGGTGATTAAAAGAATTCACATATTCCATAATGTTCCAGTTGATTGGGATCAATCAGAACAAACTTAGAAAATAGAAAAACATTTCTTTCAAAGAAAATATTGATCGTGAAACAGTGAGAACAAGAACTTGGGTATGGAGGTGACAACTTTATTGAAAAGTAAAAAAAAAGAATAATTAGGGATGAGACCAAAAAGAAAAAGTGTAATGTGTTTTATCTTTTCATTTTTTATGATCCCAAGAAGATTTTCATTGTAGTGGTTTGCATGCACTGGCAGGCTTTTTCTTATTCCCATGGAAGTTGGATAATTATAATAAGATATTGCTAAACACAGATGTTGTCGATGCAGACGGCGACTGTATTAGTGGGGTGTGTTATAAGTCACGTCACGTAATAAAAACTCAATCTAAAAAAAATAAAAATAAAAATTAATTAATATTAATTAAATTTAGAGTAGACTCAAATTATGGTTTCAATATATTTACTTGGATTTTTAGTAGATTGAGTTTTTATTACGTGACGTGATTTGTAATATTAGCATCTGTATTAATCAAAATGCGTCTTCATAAATCAAAATCCTTATAATAACCCATAGGACACTTTAATCATTTGTGGTACGATTTCTAAACTTAGACAAGACACGTTATAAGTATTATTGGCAGTTACAATTACAAACTAATTAAATCTTCAAATATTAGATGAACCAATGTATATAACAGCTATGTGCATTTACTAGGTCCAATAGTTGGAGATAGTTTGTGAATTTGAAGCAAATAAAAAACACTTAATTAAGACTGAATAAAGAGTCTGGTTTATTCAACTGCAAGTTTTCTAGGACAAAAAAAAGGTTCTAAGTTGAACAAACAAATTAATACAATAGCACCCTAAATAATAATAAAATAGTAACACAACATGATTAGCTCAAAGATACAGAAGATGTAAATAGATTACACGCATTGAACAAACGCCATTGAGTCGCTGACCCGAAGAGGAGGATTGTGGTTTGCGACAAATATTTGTTTTCCATCTTTGGAGAACTACGAATACCAGCCATTATGTACGATATCCTTGATCGTTTCCTATGGTTACCGTCTTTAAGAAGTAGTATAAGAGTACATGCCAAGCTCAAAATTAATAGACAGACGAGTTTGTTACTTGTTAACTGAAAATATGAAAGACTAACCTGCTGGTAACCAGTTATGAGCACAAACAATCAAACATGTGTACTAATTGTACTTATACACACAAAATCAGGTTGCAGATGTTCTAGCCAAACAAGGTGCTAATAGATTCGATAACACCTTTTTTACAGTCAATAAACTCCAGAATCACACTCATGCAGGAACATTTTTGTGACCATGCAAATGCCATATTTCTTAAAATCTTCATCAAGTTTAATAACAGACACCCAAATTACTTTAATGGGGAGAGTATTATTCCAAATATATTTAGCAATATGAATATTAGGTTTTTTTTGTCTAAAAAAATTAAAAGAATGTTTAGTAGTGAAATTACCATCAGAAGTGTGTGGCTAATATCTAATATCTTCCCCTTCTCTCAAAATTAAGTTGCAAACTGAAACTTTAATAATGAGATCGTTACCTCCCATTATGTGCAATAAACTAATATCCCATCCTTTAAAAGAAAATACCTGATTTAGAAGAACATGCGGGAACACCACATTGTGAGAATTACAAATAGCTCCATTCCATGTCCAATTCTTATACCAAAAGTCAATGGATCCTTCTCTTATACTCAATTTGCTATTATTTATTAGAGGCTTAAAATATGAGTTGAAATTTTTCCAAACATATGAGTGAGAAGAAATAACAGTAGGGTTGCCCCAATTATCATTATTAGCAAAGTATTATCATGAAAATTGCCTCAATAATCCAGCTCATTTTACTATGCAAAGCAATCATGATATCATGCGAACTTCTAATGCCTAGCCCTCCCTCAGCTACAGGACAGGCAACTTTTGACCATTTAGCCCAATAATGTTTATTTTTACCCTCATAATTACCACATAAAAAATTAGTAAAAGCTTTTTTTATATTCTCTAGAACGATTTTAGGAGGTTGTAAAACATAAAATAAGTGCATTGGGCAATGAAGAAAGCACATGTTTAATATGAGTAATTTTAGCACCATTATTAAGAATTCTACCTTTTCAACTAGGAACTGTTTTGCTAATCTTCTCCACTAGAGGTTCATACATAGTAGAAGTGAGCTTACTGTGGTGTAAAGTGATACCTACCTTCTGAAAACCCAGTAGCCCTAGCAATGATAATCTTTCTATTAGTATTACGAAGAGTATTATGAGTGAGAAAAACACTTTTATTGCTATTCAAAAGTTGACCAGACTCATAAGACTTAATAAAAGACATAAGCATATCTAAATTTTTCTTGCAGCCATTAGTAAATATGAGTACATCATCCGCAAAAAGTATGTGAGAAATGGGGGATACATTCACAACAGTACTGTAAGTAATAAGAGATCCATACACATACACATACACATACACTGTTACACATACATGTATAGTGCAAGACTGCAAGTATAGTAACCTAAAAATTGATGGAATCATGAAAGCAAGCTTAAGTTAGTTGAATCTATGACCAAAACTCAGAAGCTGCACTTCATCAAATTGGAGCTAGAAGGTTCAATACAAGATTGGTCGCACTCGCTAAATCAGCTGATTGTAATTCAAAAGAATTTAGTTGCATTTTGGTTGTCTGATAAAGAATCGGTAACATCTCACGCAACTCACATAATCTTTGATCCTCTCAGTTTGAAAACGTTTTACATTAACTGCGCAGGAAAATGAAAATCATTTCAATAAATACACACATAATTCCTCAACATTTAAGATTTGGTAAAATATTTTTCTGAGACAACAAGGTAAACACAATTCGCACCGATCTGCTTAGCATGTTCTTTTGATCATAAGCAATGCTCTCACAACGATAATCAAAGATTCAAAAGGAAGAAAAAGCATGATTAAGAAACCGCACATGCTCAAGCCCAAGCCCGATTGTTCATACATCACAAACTATTGCTATATGCATTATAAAAAGAGTATCAGCATGCTATCTCCATCTAATGTTTCCACAGTTTTCTTCTGTAACTAGTGGCAACAAAATCATTAGTCGAAAGCATAATGTCTAAAGAGCACCTAGACAGACCACGCAAAATACAATACGTATGAATGAGGGGGAAATAAGCAAACGTTACTTTCTTAAGACTTGAGAGTCCAGACTTTTAAAACATAATTCTAGTGTTTAGTCACAATGTAAATCCATTGACATATTATTGTAGAGATTAGTGGCGACAAGCTTGTAGATAAGTTTGTTGGTAATTTCCATCCACTAATACAGTAACAAACAACCATGAAACTGTTTAACAATTACAAAATTATGGCTCAGAATTAGAAAAACTCTCTTTTACAGCTTATTATGTACATGTATCCTATCATTCCTATGTATGCCAGTCAGTTCTCATCTAAAAGAAAAGGTAACTACCTAGAAAGGTGCTCGCGAGTCGCGAGATTGGTCACCAAGGCAACACAATAGGAATGGCCTCGGAAGATAAGAGAAATTCTTCTTGAGAAAGGTACTTACATTTTTTTGAGATTTTTTTCCCGAATATCGAACCATACTTTGTGATCCGCTATCCTTAGAAGTTAGAAACAAAACATCTTCATCAAATGGGCGGGAAGAAAGGAAATAAGTAATTGTTCCCGTAGCTAAACACCTTATGGCATTTAGATAGTTTGGGCAAATCAGTTCATACAAGAAAGTTCTTTGTAACAAACACCAATGAAAAACCCATTGCACCTAAAGGTGATACTTCTGAAAGGACAATTAAGCTATCATACGTGAAAGAACCTCAAATCACCACTATCACTCGATACAACTCGCCTGTTTGAGCGTATATTTCAGCTGTGATGACAGTTGGGGCATAATCTTTGTTGTTCAGGACAAGAACTATCCAAGACCAGGACCAAGAGTTGTTGATATTGCTATCGGAACTCAGCGAACTGCTGCTACCATTATTGATTTTATAGAAACTGGTAAAAGTTACAATTTAGAAGATTTGTTTAGCAATAGGTCAAGAGGACGATATTTCTTTTACATCTGTCATAAATATCAACAACGGACAATATTAGCTGACAGTATACAACACCAAGAAATAATCTCCATCGAATCTCTAGATCAGATGCCCTTCTCCAGTTTATCTTATACAAACATAACAGTAAGCCAGTAAATCTGGTTAAAGAAAAACAGAGATTGGACTCTAGATTTTTTTTTAAAGAAAATAAGAGCTGTTCTGGGCACAACTTTGAGGCCGATTCCAATTCGCACTTTGTATTTTGTTTAACAATTATCTTAAATAATTAAATATTGGAAAATACACGTACAGGTGAGAAAACATCTTAAAGTGAACTTACCTACACAGTATCATGCTAATCATAAAAATTAGGATTATAAACATTACAAAATTATAGTAGGATTTTAATCTTAAAAATCTTAAAAATCCATGGAAGTATTTGCAAAATATTAAAGTTAATGTCCATTGTCACAAAATCTTATAGAAATTAGGAAGTGAGAATTTTCGGCAAAATCTTAAAGTTCATGTCCATTCTTACAAAAATCTCGCTATACCAAACTCAATAATAATAATTAGGCATGGGGGGAAATCCGCAACCCAACCCAACCCAAACCAACTATACCAATATACCATACCATGTGGGTTATATTAAAAAAAATTACAAACCAACTCACAGCAACCCGCAATACTCATATAATATTTTACATTATATTACATATATATACAAAATAATTTAGAATGATCATAATTTGTGGACTTTTCATTTTTATTACAATTTTATGTAGTAAAACTGGTTTAAGTGTATATTTTTCTTCAAAATTTTTAATTCTTTTAAATTTAGCACAATTATGCAACTTTTGGTATATCAAGGATTTATGCAAAATCTTACAAATCCATGGAAGTATTTGCAAGATCTTAAAAATCCATGGAAGTACTTGCAAAATATTAAAGTTAATGTCCATTGTCACAAAAACATTCGTTATACCAAAGTGAATAATACCAATAAAATCCTAATTCATCCCCATAAACTCTCTCTCTTGTTTCTATATATCACTTTTTTACATGAGTTTGTCTTTTTATTTTATATATATATTTTCAATATTTTAATATAGTAATCAATGTAACTATAATTTGGAATAAGTACACCGTACTCTTTTTTAATTTAATAAAGATGATCAATAAGTATCGATTAGAAAAAGACCTTAAAGCTTTATATGTGGACTTTTGCAAAATCTTAAAAGTTTATGTTAGAAAACATAAAAAATACAAAATAAAACCCTAACAAAGCCGCATTATATATATACTCTCTCTTCTCCTCTCTCTCACTTTCTTACAAAGTAAATTCTCAAGATGGGTAAAAAAGAAGGTGAAAGGTAAACAAAGACAAGACAAATACTACCACATTGCAAAGGAAGAAGGGCCGTGTACAAGCTCATACAGATGGACAAGAAGTACAACCTTTTACGGTCCTCGCGCACTGTTCTCGACCTCTGTGCCGCTCCGGGTAGTTGGTCTCAGGTTGCTGTTCGTAAAGCCCCTGTCGGGTCTCTTGTCCTCGCACTTGACCTTGTTAGGATTGTTCCGACACGTGGGGCGGTTTGTGCTCAGCTAGATATTACTCACACCTCCAAATGCAGGTATATTGATATAACTAATGCATGCATGCATGCAAAGCTACGTGCAATTTTGACTTGTATATATACTTTGTAAAGTTTGCTTAGAATAAGTTATATGTGTCTAGTGTGTTAGCTAGTGTTAGAGTAATTATCCCACATTATCTAGATAATAATCGAGCATGTGGTTTATAAAGATATATTCATCCTTACCATTACGAGACTTTTTAATGGTAAAAGAATATGGATTCTAATAGCTAGTTATATAAAAAAAAACTCGTAAAGTTTGGTTAAAAATAGTTATATAGGTGTTTCATGTATTAGCTTCTTAATTTTTATTGGATTACTCTCGTACATTGGGTGATATACGCTCAAAAATATACGATGACTGCAATTTCGATGATTTATGTTGCTGAAAATCAAGACAAAAAGAGGTAGGTCTTGGCCCAAACTGGTAAAACTTAGAAGGTTGGTACTAATAAAAGACAAGACCTATACTACCAACATGCAAAGGAAGAAGGGTACAGAAGCAGGGCCGTGTACAAGCTCATACAAATGGACGAGAAATACAACCTTTTACGGTCCTCGCGCGCTGTTCTTGACCTCTATGCCGCTCCGGGAGACTGGTCCCAGGTTGCTGTCAGCAAGGCCCGTGTCACGTCTCTTGTTCTCGCACTTGACTTGGTTAGGATTAGTCCCATTCGTGGGGCGGTTTGCGCTCAGCTAGATATCACCCACACCACCAAATGTAGGTTTTTATGTTAATATATATAGACTATAGAGTGCATGTTTGGCAATGTTTTTCATCTTTTTGATTAAAAAATTATATGGGTGTTTGGTGTGTTTGCGTGATTTAAATCGTTTGATACCCTATACACATATATAGTTCCTCAGCTGTTTTGTCGCGGGGCTATTTCGGTTCAGCTCAATATCATCGACGCTCTCAAATGCAGCTTTTTTATATTTATATACGTGTATATAGTGCCTGTTTGGCAATGGATTTTTTCTCAGCTTTATGCTTTATCGCCCTTATAGCTTTATGTTAAGCAATTGGCGAATAAGTTACTATTGAGTGATTTTGTTAGTAGAAGTTATTAAATAAGATTACCTCCATAAGCGGGGTGATATCCTCTCAGTTCGATATCAGATTTTTGGGTGTTGGCCTTTGTAGCTTTAAAATCTAGCTTCTCGGTAAAAAGATTAAAAAAAAGGGCAAAAAGCAGAGAAGTTAGGAATTTGAGTTTTTTTTTACCCTTCTCACTAAAAACTATAAATAGGAATTTTCCAATTAAATCATTTTGTATATAGGGGCGCTAATGAGTTAAAATAAATAAAAAATGACTTATCAACAAAAATAAGTTATAAGTCACTTATAAGTATAAAAGCTAAGGTGGTCCCAACTTTATTTTTTTAAGCAAACTTTTTTTCCCATAGTTAAGGACTTAAGGTAGTTGAAACACTGGGTTAAGGTTTCAATTTTCGCTACTTGATTAGTTTTAAATTACACAATTGTTGTCCTAAGGCTACGTAAGTGGACGTATACGTGCATTTTTATTTTATTTTGTCAAAGCGAGTTGTTAATGGTGAAAGTCGAATGAGAACTCTTCGAAAGAGGTTAGCAAAATTACAATGGAAACTCAGAGAAGCTCACATTACTAAATTTATAGAATACATCATATGCCAATAAGAGCATTACCCTCTAATGGAAACTTCAACATACGACGACTGCAAAGGGGGGGAAACAAACACCCTGTTGAAAACAGTACATACATGATACAACGCCACGATTTCATTCCAAAAGTTATGAATCAACTATTCTGTTGCCATCAGCGCGGTCAGATAAGCCGAGTCAACTGAAAATCTACTTTAGGACAAATATTCATTCATACCAATTAGTGAAAACAATTCTACAGGTCATCGAATACCTTGGAAGTTCTAGTAGTCTCTTGACTATTGGAAAGTTGTGCATATCTAGAATGGGACAAGGACTAAAAGATGGTGGACTAGGAGTTATAGTAACCTTCTCCCACACCTTGGCATTCTTCAAAAGATACTCAACCAGTTTGAATTCCTCTTCTTCTCCATTAAAAAGTGCGACTTTCAATTCCTTAAGGTGAGAAGACACGCACGAAGGTACATGTTCTGGTAAACAAGAAGCAGCTTCAAGAGAAATTCCGTTTACATCACGTGAACCACTATCAAAGAAAAGAACTTCAAGGTGAGGTGCATGGTTGAGTAAATTTGGTATTGACAACCATCCGTCAGCATTCAGGGCATGAACACGCAACTCGGTCAAATTATGAAACATTGGCGATTGAGAGGCTCCATTGAGACGTATACGTGCATTATTAGTGTAGGGAGTGGTTGAATGAGGATCACTGTATTGGAGGGGCTGAATTTCATGTGGAACTTTTTATTATGATTATTATGGGGGTGATGAAAGTCTAGACCGGTTATGATTGCTAGGGTATACCTATGTAGCAACAATGTTTTAAAAAGTGAAAGTGTAGTTAGAATATTTTTTCAGCTTTGAATGGAGCTATTTTGCTTCAAAGCAAGCTTTTTAAGGCTTTGTATTGATATTTTTCACTTAGAAACAAGCTTTTAAACAATGCAGAAAAGGCA
Organism: Primula veris; assembly: GCA_963682055.1. NCBI lineage: Eukaryota > Viridiplantae > Streptophyta > Magnoliopsida > Ericales > Primulaceae > Primula > Primula veris. The sequence goes on from OY821742.1 coordinate 41,551,144, forward strand.
GATATATATGTACATATTTGTGTACGATAAAGATATTCCGACTCTTACTAAACTCCCATATGAATGCTTTGCTCCAGAGTTAAAAAGGAACTATAGAGCTTGACTTATTTTCATTTCAGTCACGGCTGGTAGAGATTTATAATGTATGTGAGTCTAGTAAAGAGTTTATTAGTGGCTAACAACATAGCAAAGTCAGTAAAGTATTTACCTACCAAGGCTACCAGTCATACATAAATGTACAAGTTACCCGTATGATTTAGTAATTAGACTTATTGTCAATTTGCCAATGTTTCTTTATGTTAATTCATCAGCAAAATGTAATGAAATAATTTCTCCAAGGTTGTGGTTTTGTTGTAGCAACTATAATTGAATTTTGGCATCACCATCATACGTGCAAAGCCGTGATTAAAAAGCACATTGAGAAGTACGGATGTAGGGTGTTTGATCTGGTGTTGCATGATGGTTCACCTAACCTTGGAGGTGCTTGGTCGCAGCAAGCTACGAGTCAGAATGCTCTGGTTATTGATTCGCTGAAGCTTGCAACTGAGTTCTTGGCACCTAAGGGAACATTCGTTACCAAGATTTTCAGGTCTCGGGACTATCCTTCTGTTCTCTATTGTCTTATACAGCTATTTGAAAAGGTTGAGGTGGAAAAACCAGCTGCAAGTCGATCAACATCTGCTGAGATTTATCTTGTAGGTCTCAAGTACAAGGCCCCTGGAAAGATCGATCCTCGTCTTTTGGATGTAAATACTCTGTTTCAGAATGATGCTAAACCAATAAAGTCTCCTTTAAATGTGCTCAAACAAAGCATGGAAAAAGACAGCATGGTGGGTATTATGATGGAGATGCACTTGTGAGAAAGGTACCGATTTCTCTTGCGAAAAAAGCTAAAGCCGAACCTGATGAGAGTAAGGAAACAGCTGAAGAGGAGAATATGCTGAATGAAAGGGAGGACTTAACTTAATACTTTGATTCGTAAGAAAAAACGAGTGAAAAAGCAATCTGATGGGGAAATTGGTGATGGCGAAGATAGTGAGGAGGAGAAAATGATGACTGAAAGGGAGGCCTATGCTATGAGTCGCAAGAAAAAAAAGAGTAAAAAAGCAATCTGATGAAGAAAAAGTTGGTAATGGCGAATATGGTGAAAATGAAGGTTCGCTAAAACAGCAGCAAGAAGGTCGTAGCGATGATGACTCCGAAAAAGAACGCGGAAATCATGATAATTTAAATAAACTAATTGACCAAGCTTATGATAGTTATCTTCACAAAAAAGAGGATATCAACGCACTGAAAGTGCAATTTAAGGAAATCGACACGACAAAAGGGGAATTTGAGGAAATTGAGGCTCGTCCAGCGAAGAAGGTATCACAAATAAAGACTAGAAAGAAAGCTTGTGTGAGGAAGCTTGACAAAGTTAGAAAGAAAACGAAAGTGGTTAGTTTTGTCTGATCAGTTGCATTACTTAATGCTTTTGCACCTCGTTGTGTTTTTCTTAGTCAGTAATTTATCCGTAGTATTGATACTCGTTATTTATGGTTATTTGAGGATTATTTAAAAAAAAAGACGAATTTTTAATAATTCCAATGATCGTAGTAAAATTTCATTTTAAGGTATTGAAGGTGTGAATCATGTGTAAATTTCGCTTAGCCAAAAAAGTAGCAAGTAATTTTTTGTTTATTAACCCGTCCCAAATTCATTTGATATGAATTAGCATCAAATTGCTTCGATTATATTTATATCCATACTAAATATGCCTTGATAGCTACAATTACAAGCCACCCTAAATTTGATTTGACGGTAGTTTACTAAGCTTATGAGTATATATTCTCTCCGACGAACTTATATTAATCCAATTAAGGAAAAAAAAAAGCGTTGTGAGAAGGTCTGAAGTAGTTATAAATATGCACAGAATATACATTAAGCTAATTTCCTTGTAACCTGTGCCTGTTTGTAAGCGTTTAACCATGAAAACTTGTAGCAGAGGAAAGCCAACTTGCGACTATGATCGCACAGTCGCAGCTCTAACTATCGAAAACAATAAATAAATAAAAAACTCCTCATGGAAGCCTTTTACGTATAGCAACAATATCACCAATCAAATTTTAATGTGTTTCAAAAATTGAACCAGCCTATTTGGAGTATTTTCTACCTATTTGAGATTTTACAAATGCAAGGCTATACCCCTACAGAAATTAGAAAAAAGGCTTACAAAAGTCGAATTCATGTATAATTACCATACATTTTTCTTTAAAATCTTAAGAAACATTCAGAATTTTAAATTATTTATAATACATTCAACCCCAAAAGTGAACAAGGAGCAAAAGGGACATACTTGATCTTGATGTACGCATTATTTTTAACTGCACACTATATAATATCCCTTATCTAACTAACAAATATTTGATGCACTAATTACAACTCTACAAGTACCCTGGACTTGTCGCATGTACATTTTCACAATTCAACTTGTTCGATTTTAGAATTGGAGGAACTTGTGCATGCATCTTAGCCAGCTCTCTAACTCGAACCAAAATGTGAGGAGGGATTTGACCGGAGACTTGCTTACGAGGATTCTGCAATAGAAATGATCAGGGATCAGAAATAATAATTACACTTGAATAGATACAACACGGTAATTAAGAAAAAAACTCACCGCTTGTTCCGCAGCAGGTTGAGCAAAGCTAGCTCTCAGCAGATTCCGCCACTTGTCCTACAAAACAGATTATTTCCACCTCAGTAACTATCAGAAACATAATTTTCCACTCAATCAACCTTTTCAGACTAGGTAAAACATTACCTTGAGGTCAACTGAAGTGCGATAGGAATAAGAGGCAAATGAGAGCTTTTTTATCTCAGACCATCTACCAACACCAAATCTTGCCACACCTTCGACTAGATTGACAACCTCAGTTAAACTCCAAGGTCGATGATGTTTCCTCTTAACTCCCCCTTTTGATATTTCCACATTTGGAATGTCGCTATCTGAATTTTCTACATGTGAGTCTCCCTGTGTTGGCTCAACATTTTCCTCGTCTTTCTCGGGCTGACTTGTTTCCCTTTCTTGACTCGGTCTCTCTTTCTCGGGCTCATCCACACTCTGATAAATAAAATTTACTTTTAGCATAAAGTATACACAGTAATCAGCTCTAGTGGATTTACCCTGATAATCAAGCTTTAACAAATACAATATAAACATCCACTGATCCCCACACATTGATATTCATCCTGCAATTAGACACACATGAATAAGGCCCGATTACAGATCTAGGCCACCTAGGTTCAGGCATGTTGCCCGGAAGTCCAGCAAGGCTCATTTTTTACACTAACATATTTTTTAATTTTGAAAAGCTCACCTCAAAGATAAAAAGAACTCTTAATACTTGTTCTGGCAAAATTATAAAAATAACTTTTGCTCGAAAACTCAAAAACTTACGCTTTAATTACACTCTCGAGTTTCGAAATACAGATATATTTAATGAACAATGAAACCGACATGTATTAATGATATAAAGCTTTGATTAGGCAGGGGAGTAATAGTCTTCACTCTTCATAGTTTCAAGAAAATATGATTTGGTCCCTGTAGTCATAGTGCGGAAGTCATGGTATCAAACTTTAGAAAACACCGTGTAGCCCCCAATTTCTTATGTAAATGACAAAAAGTTAAATTTCAAGATTCGTCTAGAACCTCAAAAATTCTGAAACTGGCCTTGACCACAAAAAGGCATCAGAGTATAGCCAAAGTCAGAAAACGACGCACCATAACAATTTAAAAGTTCCCAGCAAACTTACAGTAATGTTGTTTCCATTTTGATTTCAAAACTCTAAAACTTACAAATGGGTTAAAAAAGGAACTGCCATATGTGAAAAGAAACATAAAAGGGACAAAAACTTAAGAAACAAAAACTACACCACTTTAGTTCACAGATCTCAAATATCTATCTCCAAAGTCCAAAATAAGTTTTATCCTCCAGGCCAATTACACACAATTGCTAAGAGTTCTTCAGAGAATATTCAGCTCCGCGTCATTAATTACAACTAGGAGAGTGGAGACACAACCAAGTCTTATCAAGTATCATATGGAAATATAGAAAAGTAAGGAGTTGGCTACGATTCAGCCATCATTGTAGCTAAGAAAAGTATCTTCTTTTAATGCCTACTCAAAACAAATTCCATAAATCTTTATTACGTCATGAGAGAAAATGGTATATCTATCTACAGAGTGAATGGCCTTTAAATACTGAACGCAACTTCCGTTAAGGACAAGAAAGTGCGAGCACATGACCTCGGTTTCATTAAACACAAGAAGTTTCCTAACACTTTTACCAATGACTCTTTAGATTGCTGTTGAGTAGATGACCTATATTTAATGTATAGCATTCTTGAGCAAAAATCAAGTATATGCTCTTAACTGGAAGTCAAAAGAAAAGTATTTTCTCAGATGCCAAATACATGAAAAGGAGTGGATTACAGCAGAAGTCAACAGACTTGAAAAGAAAATTTGACTTTGTCCCCAAAGTTTCAGTTGCAACACTATTAGTCCACGTAGTCTGATACTGTATAGACATTACATAGTATTGGTCTTTATAGTTGATTAGTTTCAATTTCATAATATTGGTCTTCCTAGTTTCAGTAATGTACATTGGTGGTCCCTTCCTAGGGTGACCAACAGTGTTATACATAGGGACCACATGTGTAACCTGTTTACAAAATGCGAATTATTAATGTAACTTACAAAAACTACTGGACAAATGATGTTTAATTGAACCTATGGCAATCAAAAAGAGTGGGGACCATTAGTGTCGCAACTGAAATAGTGGGGATCAAATGGAAATTAAATCCGAAGTATGGAGAGTATTGAATCCCCTAAACCTGAAAACAACATACATAAAACTAGTGATCACATGCGTTTCCAGCAAGGTAACAGATAAAAAAAGTTCATCTAATAAATATGAGCTTTACCACCAAAAACCACAAAGAAACAGACTATATTTTCTACAAGCAACACAAATCGCCTTACATGCTTTCGAACCCATGCTGAGTCTGATGCAGCAGAATAGACTTTATTCTCTCTACATCCATCCAGCGGGCCATGCGAGTCTAATGCTTCGTTTTTAGGTTTGGTGGTCAAGTCCATGCAATCAAGTTGGAAATTCTGTATAAGAATTAAGACACATAAATTATCAACTAATTATAAAAAATCCAACTTGTCGGAATCTTGGTTCAATGAAAGAGAAGGAGGTAATAGAATGTGTATGCATATCAAAGTATGCCCATGTTGAAGAAAGCGGGTTTGTTCTTCTTCACTATCATTTAATAAAGCAAAAAAAGTTGATGGGTTGACAATAACATTCACTATATATATGCATGTAATTGGATATCTAACTAAACCAACCATCTAACAAAACGTATTAAATAATTAAACATAAACCAGAACCTGTTGGAGATTACAACTAAAACTCAATCCCTAGATCTCGTGATGTTATCAACAATCCCTAGACAAATTAAAACATTGTGACGTAAGTGTGGCCGTGTAATGTGGTCCCATGACCCTCACGACAGTAAAACAATTAATAGAACTATGTATTCCCAATTAGGAAGGTAATCACTTTGTGTGTTGCATCCTTCACTCTGATTCATAATGAACAGTAGTAGCATTAGCAGCAGGTGGGTGAATGAATAGGAAGATAAATTGACGATTATAGTCACAGATGGGACTATAATCAACCATTTCACGTTGGGAAGTTACAACATAATAAAAGTATATTAGACGATTATAGTCACAGTGCAAAAAGTATATTAGGAAGTTACAACATAATAAAACAACCATTTCATAAAGAATAAAAGACACAGATGGGAGATGTCCTTCAGACACGGGTCTACATACGGAAAATAATTTAACTTCGATTATTATCAGCAGGCAGTTTGATGAAAGAGAAAACAAACTAGTAAGACAAAATTAGAAATATAAATTACCATGAGTGCTGTATAATTCTCTCTTGGACGTCTTCTTTGGACACGACAAACAAATGGAACTCGAATCCCTGAACCTCCTAAGGAATCCCGTCTAGTGACTAAGGGTTTCCTAACAGATCGCGTATCCACACGAGGTTTTGAAACTGAATGACCATGTCCAAAGTTTTTAGATACAGAAATTGAATTCCCGTTATTTTCTCTAGATTCTACTTCTGAAAGCTCCTCAATATATCGTTTTGTCGGCTTCCGAGCTCTTTTTCCTCCTATCCCTATATTTATCTGATCTTCACTACAACTATCATGACCTGCGCTAGGATTTTCCAATCTCTCTCTAGAAACATTTTCAGGATCTTCCGACTGATTATGAATGTTTTCATTCGCTTCTATAACAACAAGATCTTTATCAAGGGTATTATCGCAAATGGCCTTTGCATTTTCTTCCTGAACTACTGCCACTTTGTCGTTCTCATCAATGACAAAATTCATACTCAAAACATGACAAGAGTTGGACAGTGCCATTGAAATCCTCCTCTGTAGCCATTGCTTGTCTTTAACAACTGTTTCTCGTCCAAATGTTGCCCTAAAAGTTTCTTGTAGCTCCTTAACTGATAGGCTATCCAAGCATATTTTTCCCTTTAACTTAGAAAATTCAGGTTTTGAACTAGTGGAGGTACCTGATGATTCGCTTTTAATCAGTTCATCTATAGATTTTGAATATTCCCCAACATTTTCAGACTGATCAATATGGGCTTCATTTGATTCCATTGCTAAGACAGGAGAGGTTCCCTGCAAATAAATGTAGAAAATGAAAATCAAAGTCCTGCCAATAGCAGGAAAATACCCTATCAGTTATTCAAATCCAAAGGACAAGAAAATAACCACCGCATGGAGGAGCAAAAGAAATGTCCATTTCCAAAATTCATATTTAACCGTTGTTTGCAAATATGTTTTCCTCACTGCATAATTAAGTGAACTCCAAGAAAATGCCAGACACCAGAACCTTTATAAACCACTTCAGAAAATTATGCCTAGAGTTCAGTAAGATGGCTACAACCACATGAAAGAGGAACAATATATTGACAGACTAGAAAACGTACTTGAAAGCAAAGAAATATTTATGACATAATTGGAACACTACACTCAACAGAACCGAATGGTCTTTCAAAATACCTCAACTTGACCATTAGGTTCGTTTGAACACTTTTCTTCGTCTTGCTGAGTACTTGCCTTCTCTACCACTGCATCATGTTCCTCACTGGGACCTATAAAAAAAGGATATTAAACATCATTTGAACTTATAACCACCAAAACATACAGAAATGGACATCATGCATATATATAGAAATATAATTTTTTCTTCTGATTTGTTAAATAGACATTTTTTAATGCACCTGTAGATCAGAAAAGATACTGTATGTTCTAATCTTTTAACAATTATAAAATTAGTTAGAATTATAGTAGGCTTGTAGCCTATATCAAGTAACCCAACCTTTGGCTGTCAAGCTAACCAACACGAAGATAAATGTATGATATAACAGTAGATAACACCCAAGCAGACAAAACTAATCTTACTGATATGCAATCTATCGTTGGAGGGGGATTTATCATTCTGTTCATTTTCCCAAACAGGATGTTCATCATCAATTAAATTCTCTATCTCCATACGCAAATCATCAGCACATGGGACTAACTCAACATTTCCAGTCTTTTTTGTATGGATATCATCAGTGGGATTGTCCATAGCACTTACAAATTCCCCAATTTCAGTCTCACTCGCGTGAATTTCATCAGTAAGGGTGCTTGTAACATTGATTCCACCTTCAACTGGGAGAAAATGCTCAATGGAATTCTCGACTTCCATAAAATCATTTCCCATACGGGCAACTAATTTCACATCCTCAATATCGTCGTCAGGAGTTTCATCATTAGGATTAGATATAACCTTCTCTGCATCATCTACACACTCTTCCACTTCCATGTATTTGTTACCCATTGAAGGTACTAGTTTTCCATCCCCGTCATACCTATAGCGAATAGTCTATGAAAAAACATCCCATTAACAATAAAATCAAAAAACAAACAAAATTAACAGAAACACGCTGAAATCACATTTGCAACCATCAATGCATATTGGGAGATGTATAAAATTAAACTGCATACTAATGACCTCTTTTTTCTCAGCCATGACACCGTCGACATTACCCAAACATGATATACTACTTTTACAAGTAATAAAGCGTCCACGTCTAGGCATTACATGATAGCAAACCGGCCAGATCATGGGCTTATCGTCATCGATGAAGCACGGGCAATCAAAGTAAATTAAAGCCTTAAAGGTGAGCATGCCTTCATTCTTATCGTAACTAATCAGGCTAATGATGCCAGCAAGATAAATAAATTTGTATACAACTACGAGAACACCGAGCAATAGAATAACATTTGCAGCAATTATGATCATGTTCGAAAACGAGTGCAATATAACGAGTCTGAATTATTCAACCTAGCTAATTTACATTTCCGACAATTTATGAGTTTCAATTCCGTTTGCACTTAAAATTTTGTTCTCAAATCACGTTTAGGTCTTTACGGCTAATTACTTAAAGTAGCTTGGAATCATATTACAACAAGTTCATTACACTATAATCCAGGTTAACTAATAATTTTATTAAAATCTAACCGCCTAGATCCCGCTTACGCCTCTAAACCTCCACCTTGCCTTGTGATTTTATGACCTTGATTTCTTTTTTAAAATTTTCCTAGTAAAGCTAAAACTGGTCAATTGTGTAAAAGGCTCAATCTTTCCCTTGATTAAATACTGCTAAACACATTTTCTAATTTTTTACTACTAATATACTCCATAATAAACAATATTCAACCTATCAATGGAATTAAATGTCAAGCTCCAAATATGCCCTTTATTTTTTTTATATTTTTTTTTTTTCTGAATAAGGTAAAAATGGTCAACTATTTTAAAGGCTCAATTTTTTCCCCTTAATTATAAAGTGCTAAGTTTTTTCCTACTAATATACTAATTACGGTAAAATTGAAGCTCCAATTAGAAAAAAAATGAAAGTTAGGAATAATGAAAAAATAAATAAAATGAGTAAAAAAAAAAAAAAAAAAAGCGGATAATTAAAATTAAGAAATGAACCTAGAGAAATCCGTTGATGAGATTAGGTCGCAAAGAGAGAGAGAGAGAGAGAAGAGAACGGATAAATTATTATAATATTCGAATTTGATTTCTTATACCAATTTTCTTTAAAAATGATGTAGAAAAAAAAAAGTAGAAGAAAATGATAATGATCATTAGTAAGCTACGGTTCGGTTTTTGACAAAACATAACATATTTTTTTGTTTGATTTTTTTTCGGTTTCGATCTTTTTATTTTTTTGGCCGAACCCAACCGGTTTGTTTCGGTCCGGTTTTAGGTTTTTTCGGTTTTTTTCGGTTTGGTTTTATTTTATTGTAAACCGAAACCGACCCGAAAAAGTTTCGTTTTTTCGGTTCGGTTTCTATTTTTCCGGGTTTTCGTCCGGCCCTAGTTATTACAATTAAATTTACACATAATAGTTACAAAATGTGTCTTGTTTTTATTGGTTCATAAGAGTATATTTGGACAATTTCATAATATTAGGGATCAAAAGTGTGAATTACCCCAAAAAAATAAAATTACTTGTTTCGGTACAAGTTTATGGGTAAGTGTCTCGACTCGAGAAAGAATCATGCTTTCTTTTTTTCAATGATGTTTTTGCCCCTCAACCTTCTTAGCTTCCCGCGACACGAGCTAACGACAGGCATGTACCACTTGTGTCCGCGTACCCGTTCATATATCAGTGCTCAATAGCAAATGTGTTCCACTGTACAATAGTAGTAATGGTAGCATCGTGCAGATTCGGCGGAGCCTATAAACCGAACTGATTAGCTTGGATTAGACAGTGATTAACAAAATAATCATGTGAAAACGGATTAATGGACCCGCCGAATTTTCGAACATTAATCACTGTCTAATCTATTAGGCTAATCTGTTCGGATTAGACAGTGATAAACCGAAGATAATGGTCGAATATAGCCTGGGTTTTTAAACAAATTAGCCTGGATTAACAAAATAATCATGTGAAAATACCAAAGCATTAATTTAATGGTCGAAGATAACAATTCAATTAAAGCGGTTTACACAAGATCTTCCTTCGACTCAAGTTGTTAAGAGTGTAAAGTTGTTATTTCTAAAAACCATTCATTGAACTAAGAATCTTAACTATGTGATTGATTACTTTTCGGAATATACAATTCCGAGTTCCGGACATTTTAAAATGTTATGGTGGGATCCGTTTTTGCTGGGTTATTAATATTAGAGTAGCCTATCATGTTTGTTTTGAAGTCATTGTATCGAAATACAATTCAATTTAAGGGTTAATAATAAATATGATTTTTTTATATATAATCTAGCATTAACAAAAATTATGATAAATTGTCAATTTTGTCTTAACAGACGGATTGCAACATAGACAACACATGTAGAAGTACGTACGGTACACCATTTAAATTACCTGATATAACAAATGAAATATCGTTGACATTTTTCATATTTGACCACATTGACACGGATTGAGAACGACACGAGTATCAACGGTACTTTTTCGGCATGACAAAGATTTTTATTTTTTTATTTTTATTTTTTTCTTCATGCGTACCGTACTTGAAATGATCGTACTGTATCCGTACCGACCACTTCAGACAAAAAATATGAAACACTCATGTTTACCTAAGTTTATGTATACAATTTTTTATGTTTAGACAAAAAGATATTTTTTCATTGTTTTTGTTAAGGATTGCATTTACTTTTGATCCGATGCTTAAAAAACATATCCGTTATGGATCAACCTTTTGAGCCATTCAATGAAATTGTAATAAAAGCCACATGAAAGATCAACGGGACAAAATAAAGCACCAAAACATTGCACATTGAACTAAGTATAAATGATGACATTACATTTTTGGGTGTCACTCTATAAAACTCTTGTTAAATTAACGATTGATTTATCAAGTGAAAAGCGGGTCATGTGGGTCATATACACACTCAAAAGTCAAAACCAATATTGATGTTTTAGTTTTATTAAGTTTCATTTTCATTGACATATATATTTGATAAGTTTTTCTTTTTAGGTAAATGACCAATAAGTTTATGACTCAGTATAACATGTAGCATAATATGATTTACAAAATCACAACTAAAATAAATAATAATAAGTATAGATTTCTACAAAGATTTAAAAAAAATACTTTTTTTACTAATAAGTTTTTTGGTTTTTTCAATTAAAAAAATTGAAGTCTTGCGAAATTGGTTTTGGTTATGATATGGTACCGTGGAAAAGAAATAATAATTAAATAACCCAATTTTGTATTTATACTTAATAGATTAATAATTTCATTTTTAGAGTTAAAAAGATCTCAAATTTAACAAGTGCAAATGCAAATTTATGTGTTAAATTAAAAAGCAATGAGAATTCACTTTAACTTGAAAACTGAAAGTTACACCACCATCTCAAATCTAAAAACAAGTAAAATCACTTTTCTTTCACAATTATCCGGACCTTATTCTCTTCTGTCCCCCTTTTCCGTCCGATCTCATAGTCCCGTTTGAATCTCCTTCCGAAGAAGCTTCCATAGATTTGGTAAACGAGTTCGATAAATCCGAATATAAATCGGCAACCCTCTTAATGTTGCTGTTGAGCTCTCTAATGAGACCCACGTTTCGAGTTAAATTCTTGGGAATCTTTGATTCTTGGTTTTGGTTAATCTCATTGATTAACAGCCTGTTTTGGTCCAAAATGTTTTGTACTTGTACAAAATTTGTCTTAAATGTTTGTAATATCTTTCCATCTACTTGGGCACCGTTGTCGATTCCAGAAAATATATCACCTTCCATTTTAGTTGCGCTTTTTGTTACTCACAGTCGCTCCAAATCTGCATAAATGAAAGATAGATTTGTTACCAATAAATGCAACCGAAACAAAGATAACACAATTTTGAAAAAGAAGTGATTGTATAATTCTCTTGTCCACTAATGAGATTGAAAGATAACATTTTAAAGAAGGATTTTAAAAGCTCATACATTTCTTTACGCAAAAGCTAGATTCTACTTAGTCGATCAATCTGAAAATTCATCTTTATATGTTTTTGAGGTCGAATAAGCTAAAAGATATAAGTTGGACGAATCCAAAAAAAATCTCAATCTAAAAAAAACAGCTTATTTACTCGAAAGCCACAGCCAAACAAGCCCTTAGAGACTTTTTGCCTGCATCTTTTACAAAAATAAGCTGGTAACTGAAAAAGTTAATTCACCATTCACCAACTTTTAACTACTAACTTTTTATGCCACAAAGCAAAAAAGCCTCAGTTTTTAAACTTACCAACCAATTGAACAACTAGCAACAAAATAAGCCTTAACGGATAAAAAGCAGGCCATTAATCTGATTTCACAAAAGCTAGGCAGAGGTGGAGCTAAGTGGAGACCATCGGGAGCCACTACACACTCCTATGATTAAATTTTTTCTACTTAACATTAGTTTTTAACCAAATTCAGCACCCCGCTTATGGTTACTGGCTTCGCCCTTGGTTACTGGAGTTGTCAAAGATATTAAAAGATAACATTTTGAATAAGAACAAAACAAAGTAGCAACACTTATCTTAGTTTCTTTAAAAATGGTTGAATTTAGATAACAGAGTAAAAACTAATTAAACAAATGACTAAATAAAATCCAAATTATGGGTAATTACCAGCATCACATACCAAGAAAAAGTGGTTAAATTTAAGTAAAACTCAATAAACAAATAACTAAATGAAATCCAAATTATGGGTAATTACCAGAATCATATGCCAAGAAAAGGTAGCTGAATTTAAGTAACAGCCAATAAACAAATAACTAAATAAAATGCAAAATTATGGATAAATACCAGAATCACACACCAAGAAAAATCAACTGAATTTAAGTAAACCTCAATAAACAAATGACTAAATAAAATCAAAATTATGAGTAATTACGACGAAGAAAAAGAAGACGAATTTAAGTAAAACTTAATGAACAAATGACTAAATAAAAATCCAAATTATGGGTAGTTAGTAATTACCAGTATCTGTTTCTTGGTGATATTTAAGGATCAAATCTGCTTCATGAAAATATAGTTAGATATATATATATATATATATATATATATATTTATATATAGAGAGAGAGAGAGAAAAAAATGTGTGTAAGAATGAGATTTGGAGAGAGGACCACAAAGACAAGTCGTGTTTTTTTTTAATGTATGTGTTTCTCTCTCTATATCTATATCTATATCTATTTATATAATTTATATTTATCTATATATATTTATTAGGAGTATATACTATCTCCGTCTCTAAATAAACGACCGATTATTACATATTTGTCTGTATGTCTGTTGTAATCGTTAACGGAATTATAATTTAAAGGTTGGTCAATCGGCTGTAATTTTGGTGTTCGTTGACTTATATTTGATTGTCTATATTTCTGCGTTTTATGTCACACAAAACAGCCCTGTTTTGGGTTTGAAACGAGTTGCGTTTAAGAGCGATAAACGAGTGTACGTGAGTGTTGATTTGGGTGAGCGAGTCAGACAGCGATTAAGCCCCGGTTCGTGCCATCACGGGCCGTCCAATTTACTAATTTATCAATGAAAAAATTGATAAAAGTATTATAATATTTTCAAATATTACAATAAATACATTTCAAAAATTAACTATAATTATTATTTAATTTAAATTATGACTATATTTGTAACTTTCAAATAAGTACACTTAAATAAATAGGGACGGATGGATTAGTAATATATATATTTATTATTACAAGATTGGGTCTGTCATTGTCGACTAGTAGATTAATGTTACTTCTATAATTAACCCATAATGGAGTACTTATTAATATTATTAATGATTAATACATTCTATATTGATATGATTTGGTTTTCATTTTGTTACCTGAAAAGAATATAAATATGAAAGTTTTTAAATACTGGCATGCCAGATTCTTGCTAAAGGAAAAGCAGACTCAGACTCCCCCGTAAAAATATACACGAAAATCATTAATATCAGGTAAATAATTCGTCATTAATCCAATAAGATTAAAACTATTCATCGAAATAATTTTCTTATCCAATAATAGATAGGCGATAAAGGAACATAATGAATATAAATTCACGATACTGTTTATGGAATACAATTTCCAAGCTAGTATTTCGGTGAACGATTGCTCCAATATGCCAATTTCATACATTTGTTCACCATAGACGTCATCACGTCTCAAATGTGGCGGCGGAATAAAATCAACGCCTTAGTATTCATCCTGAGCGTAACAACAAACTCGTGTTTTACTCATCAAAGATGGCATCCAAAAAAAATTTGGGCGTCACATTTTCACACATCAGGGTGAGTAACATGTGGCGACGGATAAAATCAACGTTTCAACAATCATTTCGCAAGTATGTTTTACGATTTTTCTCATCATAGATGGCATCCAACATGTGTTGGGAGTTCTGAATTATTTATCATATAAAACGACTGGTTTATATGTTTATAATTTGCACAAGCACAAACGTTTTTTTCGAAACGACAAGATCGAAAACATTAGTTTTGCTTCTCATGTGAATCGGTTCTCATTGATCGAACGACGGGTCGATACTGAAACACCAATTCGGCGAAACATACATCACTATATAAACACACTCGGAAAAATTATTATTTACTCAACCCATTTCGGTAGCTCTACTTGAAAAACGACCAGGAAAGACGGTGAGGATGGAGAACACGAATGGCACTTAAAACCCGACCTCATTAGGATATCGACTTCCGCCTATATCTTTCCTAGACATCGTATCCAAATAGGTAAGCCTAATTGAGAAAGATTCATAATTTTTCCAAATTAAACGTAAAAATATATTATTTCGCAAATTTACATGTTGTACATATATGTATATGGCAGTAAATAAATATTATATTGCAGTGATTATTAACATCACAATTCATAAATTATTTCAATTAACATGCAATGGTATTTACTTACTAGCCATTTAATCAATTATCATCAATATGGACCGAATTATATATATATATATATATATATATATATATATATGTGAACACATATTTAAAACTTAAATGTAACATGGAATCACTAGTGTAATTACAGTAAATTATATTCAATTTACAGAGTTATTACAGATTGGTTTACTGGTTTCAGTTTATTACAGATTCAGTCCAAACACACACACAGAGAGAGAGAGAGAGAGAGAGAGAGAGAGATGACAGAGTCTCCAACCTCAGCTCGTAAAGGTAATTAATAATAATATTCCGAACACTTTTTTTTTTATTATTATTATAATCTGTGTTTTATTTATTAATTTTTAATAATAATAATAATAATAATAATAATATAAAAAAGCAGTAGTGGTTCATCTACGTGCTACTGGCGATGCCCCTATTCTCAAGCAAGCCAAATTTAAGGTATTTTTATTTCTTCTTTTTTTTAATTTATTTATTTAAATCATCGTTTTTTTGTTTTATTTATTCTCCTTGGGCTTGTAGGATCATGTTTGTTATGGTAAAAATAAATTACTATCATTTAATTTGTTGTATTTCTTTTTACTATTTCTTTTTTTTTTTTTAACTTGGATGCGGATTTACGTTAATTTATGTACCAAGATTAAACAAAAACCACAAACTCGGGTTTTTGATAGTTAAGTCCATGAATTAAACGATAACTTTGCCGTTTATTATGCATCGATTAGTGTGTGTTTGTGTGTAAGTAACTTGGGAAAACAACCCTTTTTTTAACCTAATTTATCTAAGTTTTACGCAAAAATCCTTATCGCACAACTTGTAACTTTACCCGACTTATCTAAGTTTTACGCAAAAATCCCTATCGCCCAACTTGTAACTTTACCCGACTTATCTAAGTTTTACGCAAAAATCCTTATCGCCAACTTGTAACTTGACCCGACTTATCAAAGTTTTACGCAAAAATACCTATCGCCCAACTTGTAACTTTACCCGACTTATCTAAGTATATATGTATAAGGGAAAAATCATACTAAGTCAGTGTATGATATACATATAAATTTATAAAATTAACGGGTCAGCACCCCCATATATTTTGTTGGAATTTCAGCCACCCCTATTTCGGAAGCCTAGCTTCGATACATATAGTGGTAACTTGGCAAACAACGCTTTTAACCCAACTTATCTACCAAGTTTTTAGCAAAATATCAATTTTTGGGCCGACTTGTATCTTTACTCGACTTCTGTATCGTTTTAGTATACAGTGTGCTTGTGTAAATACATTAGGAGTAGGAGCGAAGCAGGGTTAAATTAACATAAAAAGCAATGGTGGGTATCGTGACCCCCCGATAGTCAACACTTGGCTTCCCTCCTGGATAGGTGCAAAACATAAAAACTTCGGAACATATAAATAAATAAAAATTTCCCATATGTGCGTATTCTTGTTCTCTAGAAGCTGTGAAAGGTAGTTTTTCCCCCTTTTGTCTATAATTATGCAGTAGAAAACTTTTAACTCAAATCTAACGATCCCTCAAGTGTTTATGACAATGCTTCGTGGAGTTGAATTTAGCTGATTTCTGTTGATAATTTCTGCTTGACTTTCTATTTGCTTTCTTGCTAATTAGTTATAAATACTGATGTGGGTAGTCATCTTGAAATCCCTAGGATCAGGTTTCTTATGTGTATCGTCTGCTGACCTTTAAATTGATGACACGTTACTATGTTTGATTGCTTTCTTTTAGTGGGGTACTTTTGTTAATTGTTTTTCAGGATACTTAACTTTTTTAGGAGAATTTCAGTTGCAACATTAAATTTTTTGTTTTGCTAGGTCTTGTTCTGCTGCAACATTAAAGCACCTTTTTTCCCCCTTTTGTTACATGCTAATTAGTTATACTGAAATTGAATTGGTCATCGTAATTTGTATTATACTCCTATTGGTTTATGGGAAAAAGAGCTATTATAAATTTATAATAAGCTGAGTGAAACCAACTCATTTTTTCCCTCTGCTCCAAATAAGCCATCTTGTTCCTTAAAAGCTTCTGTCACACAAGCCCTGGATGACCTTGTTTTTGTGCTAGTTTTATATTTTGTGATATTGACGAGTCGTTGAATTAATTCATGAAAAAGGAATGCACTTTAATTTTGTTCCCTCGACTGTCTCCACCAGGTTACATCCTGCCTTTTGGCCCAACTTATTTAAGTTTTAGCAAAAATCCCATTTTGCGTAACTTGTATCGTATACCCGACTTATGCATCGTTTTAGTTTTTAGTAGGGGAAGAGCTAAAAGTGGGCTGACATAATGCACCCCCATATTATGGAAAAACCCTACCACTCGGTGTATATTTTAATTTTTACATATAATTTACAAAGAAAATGGGTTAGCACCCCCATATATTTGGAATTTCAGTCACCCCTATTTCCGAATCCTAGCTCCGATATATATAGTGACTTGGCAAAAAAATGCTTTTAACCCAACTTATCTACCAAGATTTTAGCAACAAAATTCCCATTTTTCCCAACTTGTATCTTTACCCGACTTATGTAACGTTTTAGTATTTAGTGTACTTGTATATATCATTAAGAGCAGGGGCGAAGCAGGGTTAAATTAACATAAAAAGCAGAGTTCAAGAGGGATTTTTTATGAAGGGGACCAAACCACTGTTCTCAATAGATTATAGTCAACGTACTTTGGTAAAATTAACAGTTATGGTGATGACCCCTGCTTAGCTTCCCTCCTGGATAAGAGAAGCAAAACATAAAAAAAATCAGAACGTAGAAGTAAACAAAAATCGCCCATATGTATGTACTCTTGTTCTCTAGAAGCTGTGAAAGGTACACAAATCTACAACCCCCAAGTGTTTGTGACAATGCTTTGCGGAGTTGACTTTAGCTGATTTCTGTTGGTCATTTGTGAAATTTTCAAGCAGTTGCTGATTTTTTTTTAAGCTCAACTTTCTTTTTTGCTTTCTTGCTATTTAGTTATATATACTGATTTGAGTGGTCATCTTGAAATCCCTAGGATCAGGTTTCTCATGTGTCGTTCTAATTATATGTGTTGCTTGTATATCTGTGTATGCATATTCAGTGTATTGTATATATATATATATATATATGTATGTATGTAATCTTGTTGTCTAAACTTCAAAAACTGCCAAAGGTTTGTTTGTTTATTATCATACAGTGAAAAAATTTCTCCACAAACTTATAAACCCCAACCCCCACGGCCCCACCCCAACCCCGTGTTCAGGCAATTCTCTTTATAATTTGGTGAGTAAAATTTTGGTTTAACTAAATTAGTTAGTAGTTACATTTAATTTGTTTTCTTTTTACCAAAATTAGCTTCTGCTTAAAGCTATAAATCTACCTGTTGACCTTAAATTTGATGACATGTTATTATGTTTGATTGTTTTCTTGTAGCGGGATGCTTTTTGTTAATTGTTTGTCAGGATAGTGAACTTTGTAGGAGAATTTCAGTGGCAACTTAAAAGTTTTTTTCTTGCTTTCTAGCTAGTTAGTTATTTGGATAGTCATCTCAAGTACTGAATTTTATTGGTTTAGGGAATAAAAGGGCTAGAAAAGTTAGGCTGAATGGATCCGAAACTTGTTCTATCATTATTGGTTTTTTGCAGTGTTTTAAAAATCGGCCTAGGCGCTAGCTTGCCCGCCGGTCCTAATTCAATTCGTTTTCAAGCTGGTCAACGCATGTATAAAGTATAAAAAAAAAAAATTAAAAATTATTTTTTAAATACTCAAAACCCTCAATTCGACCAACTTTACTCTCTTACTTTGAAATAACAAAAGAAATAATAAAAGTTTATGATTTTTATATATTTTTTTATCATTTGTTTTCAGCAATACTTTAAAAAATGGATTTTAATAGTATAACTATAGGCTAATAGACTTGAAATGTTCAATTTAACCTGGTAAATTTATTTATAACACGTTTATTGTATGAATGTCTAAGAAAATTGTGAAAAACTATGGAAAAATAGTCTTGCCGCCTAGGCGCCAGGCGCCCCCTCACCGCCTAGCGCCATTTGAAACCTTGGTTCTTTGTGCTCTTGATTTTTGTTATTCTCATTCTTATTTCCGATTATGTATTTGTAATATATGTGTAGATGATAAAGGCCCAAAACACAAAGTTTGGACAGGGAGTTGATTGCAAAATATAGGTAGTACATACAGATTAGCATGTACCAAGAGTACAAGAGGCAATGTGGATTGTTTGCAAAACACTTAAGTTGACTTAAGCTAAATTTTTGGTATTATTTCGTAGGCTATTAAAATATTTTGGGCTTGTTCTGCTGCTACTGTAAAGCACTTTTTTCTTTCTTTTTTGTTACGTGCTAATTAGTTAAACTGAAATTGGACTTGTTGAAGTAATTTTAAATTATACTCCTATTTGTTTATGGGAAAAAAGAGCTACAATAATATGCTGAGTGAAACCAACTCTTTCTATCCTCTGCTACAAATAAGCCATCTTGTTGCTTAAAAGCTTCTGTCACACAAGCCCTGGAGGACCTTGTTTTCGTGCCAGTTTTATTTTTTGTTATATTGACGAGTCGTTGAATTAATTAATGAAAATAGAATGCACTTTAAGTTTAATTGTTGTAAACACTTGATTAATGTTACTGCAGATTGCTGGGTCAGACAAGTTTGCTAAAGTGATCGACTTTCTCCGTCGACAGCTACACAGGGAAACTTTGGTATATGAACGACTTGTTATTCTAGAATTCAGTTTTACTCTTTTTAGGCTTTAAGCTTTTGTGATATAGTTTTTTCTCTTTGTTTTGTAGTTTGTGTATGTCAACAGTGCCTTTTCGCCAAACCCAGATGAGTTGGTGAATGATTTATATAATGTAAGTCTTGTGCTTATATATGTTCTCTACCCCTCATTCATTGACGTTCATGATTGTCATACAATTAAGCCAACTGATTGGGATAAGTATTGCTATGTTCTGGATCTTTAGAGCTTGTTGATAAACTATTATTTCTCTTCTTCAAACCCTGTTGATATGGATTACTATAATGCTCTTCTTATTGCATCTTATCTCAATGTTATGATATGTCCATGATACAATTTGTATTTTTCTCATATACTCTTTGCTATGTTCTAAATCTGCAGAATTTTGGGTTTGATGGAAAACTTGTGGTTAATTACGCTTGTTCGATGGCATGGGGTTAACCAATAGTGATATATTGCTACACTCTTTTTGTGGTAAGTAATTTTGATATGTATCAAGTTGCGTTACTTATTTTCCTTTTTAACATAACTAAAGAATAGCACTAATTCCGTTTCTAGGAATATAATTTATATGATAAATTTTTCAGATGTAAAGGGCTTGTCTGTCTCCCCAGTACCTATTCATGATCACTTACAGCCTTCTACAGTTTAGTATTTGGATTAAGCTGGAATTTGATATTTCTTGATGTAATTGATGCAACTTTATGTAACAGTGTACATAATTCAATGAAATCCATACCCCCTTTGTTGCTACTTGTTACATCGTCACCGCTGTTTTAATTTGTCTCCGGAATACATTAGACTATCTATAATAGTGTTGTTATCTTTATTGTTAACTAAAATAGTTGGCTAACAATGCATTTTTTTGTGTGTTAAACCACGTGTCATCTTTACAGATGTTAAACATAACAACGTTTTTAATTGATGATGTGGCAAATAGCTATCACCCGCTACCAAAACACACGGTTACCTTATAATACCTCCTGTGTGTTTTTGTTTCCTGCGGCAACTTTTGTAATTTGTACCCGGATTTCCTACTATTTTTCCTAATAAATATTTGTATATCAATTAAGATTTTTATTTTTACTTAGAAAATAGTTAACTTTGTTAAAATCAAATACTAATGTGTGGCTAAAATTTAACATGTAGAGGTGTCATTTAAAAACCATTTAAGTGATGATATGTTAACATTTAACAATAAAATTTGAACAAAACTATTGTAGATACGATTGATTGATTATAGCCATAAGGCTGTGAACGAAATGAAACGAGTTAACCTTTAGTCCTTTATGGCGAGTGAATGTCAGTGTCCCCTCGTCCGGACCGATATCACCACGGAAACGAACAAACCGGGGCCCTATATAGTGGATGTCTCACCACCCCGGCTCATTACCAAACGGGGTGAAGCTAGGCCGGCCCAAAGAAGCGTATCGAGTACGCTTCACCAGTTAATGCTGCTGCTCCCCTGGGGGACCCTCCTGGCGTTTCATCGACGTGGCCCAATCACAGGTCACCTCCCTGTGGGCCCCGGAAGAGGACAGTACCCTTGTCAGAGCCATGAATGACCTAACGCCGTTGGATCAACATCTTACAGTACAGTGATCCAATGGCTAATACACCTCTGATCACACTATAAATACCCCCTCTAATACCACTAAGAAGGGGACACAAATACAGAGAGGAGAGATAAAGCTTAAATAACCTGGACCCCCAGAACACTGCCTGTACCATCCGATACTACGACCTGTAACCGGCCCGGTCCCTCACTCTTAATTATATTCCTACTTTCAGTTAACACCGATACTGACTTGATCGTTGGAGAGGGAAAACCTGGTACCAACCCCGGACCCCTGTTTGTTTCTTGCGCAGGCACGAAGGCCACCTCGTCACCATAGCCGACGTAAATCACTCCGGATATCTCGGAAGATCGGAGCCGACGCAAATTGAGTAAGCCGAGCTTGGGAAGAAAATCAGGCTCGCCAATTGGCGCCGTCTGTGGGAAACTGAACGCGTTAGCTTCGACTCCCCGTCTTTAAAGGAAACATGTCCGGCAATAACCGATTTGACACCCCATCGTCTCGACCTCCCCACGTTCTTGGGATGCCGAGAACGCTTTCTTTTGATGAGACCCCTAGGACCGCATCTACCAGGGAGCCCGCTCCCTTGATCGCAACAGCTCCCGCACCCCGATCGCGGGCCGAGCTAACAGAGATGATGATCGATATCCACCAAAAAGAGCTCGTCGCTCTTGCGGCCCAGAAAGCCTTAATAGCCTCGCTGATGGCACCGGAGCCCGAGCCCGTTCAAGGCGCGAGCCAAGACAAATCGGTCCCTGCCCCCGTTAAAAGCGTGATGTCCAGGTTGGGACCCCTCCGACGACCCCCCCTAGAGACTCCCAGGGAGCCGGCTAGGGGTGCGGAGTCGGAGCATTCCCAAGAAGGAAATTCTCGCCGCGATAACGAGCGGAGTATACATTCTCGGCTCCGTTGGCAGGAAGACAGTCGGGACTCACGGCCGGAATCTAGTCATGCCCGAACTGATAAGCCTCCTCGAACGCGAAGGCGAGGCCGCCGTGGTCGGCACGATGCAGCCGGTGAAGCAGCACTGAAAATCATGGCCTCGACCCGCAGCACCCCGTTCTCGGACGAAATTGAATACAGTACCCCCCCCCCCCCCGGAACTTCATTGCCCCTATCCTCCAAACCTTCAACGCGGACTCTGATCCAGAGGCTCATCTCCGACACTACCGATACCAGATGAACCATTGGTCACACCTTAACCAATTAATGTGGAGGTGCTTTCCCGCCAGCCTGGGAAGGCTCGCTAGTAAGTGGTTCCAGTCCCTGCCCGCCAATTCTATCCACTGTTGGGACGACCTAGCTTATGACTTCGCACACCGGTTCATAAACTTGAAAGAGAGAGCTGCCCAACCGGAGCAACTCTATCAAGTGAGGGTCCAATCTAAAGAGACCTTCGAGAATTATGATAGTCGGTTTTGGTTGAAGCATGCCGAATGCGCGGACTGCCCCGACTCCACAGCCATAGCTGCCTTTAGGCAAAACATGGTAGTTAGGAGCAGGATCCGAAACGAGATGATCGCGACCCCCCCTAACTCTGTCCCTCAACTCAGGTCCCTCATAAAACAGCATATCGACATAGAGAAGGACATGAGGTCTGCTGGGGCAGCACGTTCTGTGGCCCTTATCGACCAGCCAAGGGAACGGTTCGTCACGACGAACCCTCGAAGAAACCGGCCCATAGCGGAAAGGATGGAGCGGCCACGAATGGGAAGAAATCCGCAACCGGCCCCTAAAAGGAGAAAAGAGGATCCCCGACCGGGGCATCAAACACCTGTCGCCTCGGGGTCGGGCGCTGCCTATTCCACTACCTTTCGCCTACCTCTCGTCGACCTTCTTAGCAAGATTGAGAATGAGCCTTTCTTCTCTTGGCCTCTCCCTCTACGGAATGAGCCGGCCCAAGGGCCTAACGACAAAATCTGTGAATACCACAGGGGTCGCGGCCATCATACCAACGAGTGCCATGGTCTGAAGGCCAGGCTCGAGGGATGGGTCCGGGATGGCCTGATGGATAAATATGTCAAATCACGGAGGGAGTCCGATCGAGATAGGGAAGGGGTTGATGAAAGACAGCGGGACCTCCCCTCACCGGTGATGATCTGTCATGTCATTCACTCTGGGCCGAAAAGGTCTAGCCAGAATGGGGCAGAAAGAACCTCAGCACGGGAAGCAGCGATGAAACAGCGCGTCTGCCTCGCAGAAAGCTCCAGCCCCCGGAAAAAGTATAAGCGCGATGCCAAACCGGACGTAAACTTCACTGACTTCGACCTGGTGGGGGTGGACGTGCCCCACACTGATGCCCTTGTTATCTCGGCCCAGATAGGCATCTGCGCAGTAGGACGGATCCTCGTCGATCAAGGAGCGTCGGTCAACATACTCTTTGAAGACCTCTTTCGAAAGATGGGACTCAAAGAGGAACAGTTGGAAACCGACGTCCCTCCCCTGTACGGATTCAGCTCGGAGGCGGTACAGCCCAGAGGAAACATAACCTTGCTTGTGAAAACGGGTACAAAAGTTATGGGTGTAGAGTTCACGGTGGTGAATGTCCCCTCTGTTTACAACGTGATATTGGGGCGCCCGTGGCTCCATGGAATAGATGGAGTCTCCTCCACCTTGCACCAAAAGGTCAAGTACCCAACTGATTCTGGTGTGGAAACCATCTCAGGAAATCAGAAAGTCTCACGCAGCTGTGCCATGGCCGTGTATTCCGGCAAAAAGATGATGCCGACCCAAAGTGCCATGAACATCGAGGCAGAGGACCCTAAGCTGCTGAGGGAACTAAACAAGAAGATGGGGCCTGAGGCTGAAGACAAGGCGGAGGAGGGACTGCTGAAAATCCAAATCCCGGGGAATGACGAGGACCACTTTTTTATGGTGGGGGCAAAGCTTACCAAACCTGAGGTCACCGACCTCGTCGAACTCCTTCTCCAATACCTCGACAATTTTGCATGGGGTCCAAGCGAGATGCCAGGCATCAGTTCCGACCTCGCATGCCACCAATTAAACGTCAACCCGGATGCCAAGCCAGTGATGCAAAAGGGGCGCCGTGTCAGTCCAGAGCATGCCGATGCCATAAACGAGGAAGTAGAGAAGCTTCTTCTGGCCGGGGCCATCAGGGAGATTTATTACCCCAGATGACTCGCCAATCCCGTAGTGGTCCCCAAAAAGAACGGGAAGCTGAGGGTGTGCATCAACTACACGAGCCTCAACCGAGCCTGTCCCAAAGATCCTTTCCCCCTGCCCAAAATCGATCAAATAGTGGACTCTACGGCCGGGGCCGCCAGAATGAGCTTCCTGGATGCCTGCTCCGGCTATCATCAAA
Source organism: Primula veris (assembly GCA_963682055.1). Lineage (NCBI taxonomy): Eukaryota > Viridiplantae > Streptophyta > Magnoliopsida > Ericales > Primulaceae > Primula > Primula veris. The sequence goes on from OY821742.1 coordinate 41,575,837, forward strand.
TACCCATGTCGAAGGCCGACCAAGAAAAAACTGCCTTCATCACCCCAAGGGGAAATTACTGCTACAAAGTGATGCCCTTTGGGCTCAAGAACGCCGGGGCTACCTATCAGAGGATGGTCACCAAGATATTCGCTAAGAGCATAGGCCGAACCATGGAAGTCTATATTGACGACATGGTGGTAAAAAGCACCCACGAGGAGCACCACCTATCCGACCTGAGAGAGGCCTTCGAAACGATACGAAGGCATGACCTGAAGCTGAACGCCTCTAAATGTGCCTTCGGGGTAGGTGCCGGCAAATTCCTAGGGTTCATGGTGACCCACCGCGGCATAGAGGCGAACCCGTCCCAGATCTCTGCCTTGAAGAATTTGAAAACACCTGAGAAGAGAAAGGACATACAAAAGCTAGCCGGGATGGCCGCCGCCCTAAACCGATTTATTGCCCGGTTCGGGGACCGATGCAAACCGTTCTTTACGGCCTTAAAAGCTCAGGAAGAAATTCGAATGGACCGATGAATGCCGGCGTGCGTTCACCGAGCTGGCGGACTACCTCGGAAGTCCACCCCTTCTAGCCAAGCCGGACCCAGGCGATGTCCTTACCCTATACCTGGCCGTGTCCGAGATAGCCGTCAGCGCCGTCCTCATCAAGGAACTCGACAGGGAGCAAAGGCCCATCTATTACGTGAGCAAAACTCTCCTCGATGCTGAGGCAATGTATATGCCTTTGGAAAAACTCGTCCTAGCCCTCGTCGTGGCCTCACGAAAACTTGCTCACTATTTCTCTGCGCACAGCATTGTGGTCTATACTGACCAGCCTGTGCGAGAAATACTCCAAAAGGGGGATCTCTCTCGACGAATGATGAAGTGGGCCTGCCACTTGAACGCCTACGACATCAGCTATGCACCGCGAACGTCCGTCAAGGGACAGGCCCTGGCCGACTTCGTGGCAGAATTCACTGGGACGACTCAATGCCCCGACATCACAGGTTGTGCCCCCGAGACCTGGATCTTGCACGCGGATGGAGCCGCCAATAAGAAAGGGTCCGGCCTCGGCGTCGTACTCCGATCTCCACAAGGGGATGTGATCGAGAAGTCAATCCAACTTGGCTTCAGAGCCACCAACAACGAGGCCAAATATGAGGCCGTTATCGCCGGCTTAAAAATGGCCCGAAGCCTCGGAATCAAAAAAATATTGGTGCATACGGACTCTCAATTAGTCAGCAGCCAGATCAGTGGTGAATTTCAGACGAAGGACGACATAATGGCCAGCTACGTGGCTATCGCTTCCGGAATACTCCAAAGCTTCGAATGTCAAGAAATCGTCAACATCAACAGAAACGAGAACACCCACGCCGATGCACTAACGACCCTAGCCTCGGTCATGAGTGATAAGAAAGAGAGAGTCATCACCATAGAATATGTCCCTTCGCCTAGCATCGAGGCTAAGGCAACAATTAACATGGTGACTGACCTCCCGCCGGAGCCGAGCTGGATGGACCCCATAATCGAATACCATCGCTCCGGTGATCTTCCTAATGACAAGAAAGAGGCCGAGAAAATAAGAAGAACGGCACTGGGATTCTGGATAGCTCCCAACGAAAAGCTCTATAAAAGATCGTTCTCTGGCCCCTACTTACTCTGCGTCCACCCCGACATGGTAATAAGGGTCATGGAGGAAATTCACGAAGGAACGTGTGGGAGCCATACCGGGGGCAGATCGCTGGCCAACCGAGCCTTGACCCACGGATATTGGTGGCCCCTCATGCAAAAGGACGCCAAAGCTTTCGTACTCAGGTGCGAGAAGTGTCAGAAGTACGCACCCATACCCCATGCCCCGGCGCAAAAAATGAGCAGCGTGACCTCGCCCTGGCCCTTTGCGCAGTGGGGCATGGATATCGTCGGACCATTCCCCGTGGCCCCGGGGGGGAAGAAGTTCCTCCTCATGATCACCGATTACTTCTCAAAGTGGGTGGAGGCCGTGGCCTTAGCGAAAATCACAGAGGCCGAAGTGATACGTTTCCTCTGGAGAGACGTGATCACCAGGTTCGGAATCCCCTACTCAATCGTCGCGGACAATGGGGGACAGTTCACCGGGGTCAAATTAAAAGCGATGTATGCAAAGTATCACATCAAGAACTACTATTCGACCCCATCGTACCCCCAATGCAACGGACAAGCCGAGGTGTCAAATAAGACCGTGCTCGACGGAATCAAGAAGAGGCTAGACGAGTCCAAAGGACAATGGGCCGCAGAACTGTATCACGTCCTATGGGCGTACCGAACGACGAGAAGACGGGGCACTCAACAGACACCCTATAGCCTCACTTACGGAATGAAGGCCATCATCCCGTTAGAAATCGGGCTTCCCTCTCTGAGAACGGACATCGTGGAAAACGGACTTAACGAAAAGATGATGGGGCTCGAGCTGGACTACGCCGAAGAAAGAAGGGAGGTTGCGGCCATCCGTAACGCCGAATATAAAAACGAGCTGGGGCGTTCTTATAACAAAAGAGTGAACGCCAGACGTTTCCAAGACGAAGACCTCGTGTTACGAAAAGTAAACAACAACACCAGGATACAGTCCGACGGCAAGCTAGGCCCCAATTGGGAAGGCCCCTATCGAATCCTCGGTGGAGTAGGGAACGGGGCCTACCTGTTGGGCCGTCTCCCCAACGATGTCCCGGTGGACCGACCTTGGAACGTCAACAACCTAAGGAAGTACTACCAGTAGGGCTCGGCCTTTATGACTTTGTGTAAATAAGAATGTGGTGTAAATTTATGCCTGTGGGCTTTATAAATAAAAAACTGCTGTTATTTCAGTTCATTTAATTTTTTCTCTAAGTGTTTCAGAACACGAGCCTATACGGCACCCCGGTTCATATTTACTTGAATTTTTCAGTTCATTTAAATTTTTCTCCAAGTGTTTCAGAACACGAGCCTATACGGCACCCCGGTTCATATTTACTTGAATTTTTCAGTTCATTTAAATTTTCTAAGTGTTTCAGAACACGAGCCTATACGGCACCCCGGTTCATATTTACTTGAATTTTTCAGTTCATTTAAATTTTCTAAGTGTTTCAGAACACGAGCCTATACGGCACCCCGGTTCATATTTACTTGAATTTTTCAGTTCATTTAAATTTTTCTCTAAGTGTTTCAGAACACGAGCCTATACGGCACCTCAGATCATGTTTACTTGAAATTTTCAGTTCATTTAAATTCTCTCTAAGTATTTCAGTACACGAGCCTATACGGCGTCCCGGCTCTATTTACTTGGATTTTTCAGTTCATTTAAGTTTCAAGTGTTTCTACACGTGCCAACTCGAATTGTGATGTATATAAAATGATTGCCCCAACACCGAAGCATAAGGGCCCCCTCATTTGGGAGCATGTACACAATGAATGATGAATGAACACACAACAGAGATAAAAACAGGAGAATAAATAAAGACAAGTCTGAAGAAGAGCCAAAATTGTTTTTCATTTCATTCAATGGAAAGCTATTACATACTAAGTACAAAAAAAAAAAAAAAAAAAAAAAAAGAAAAAGAAAAAGGGGATTACATCAAAAAAGACAAACTGCCCCAGATATCCCCGTCGCCATCTCCCTCATCCTCTTCGTCGGAGAGAGCTCGAGGAGTGAGGGGAACCACCTCTGGGATAGGAGCCGAGGGGACCGGAACGACGATGTTGTCCATGCTCCATACCGGATGGTCCGGTCCCGCCCTCAGAAAGGCAGCCGCCTCGGTCCACCCTTCGACATAGAAGGAATTGAATTCCTTCTGTGTCTTTTCGACCCAGGCTGCGTTTAGTTCGGCTTGAGCAGCTTGAACCGCAGCCTTCAGCTTATCAGCTGCCTTTGCTTCGGCCTCTTTCAGAGCCGCCTCCGCTGCTTGAGCTCGCTCCTCAGCCCCCATCTTGGCCTTCACAGCTTCGACCCTTTTCGCCTCGACCGTGGCATTGAGGCCTTCGGCTTTCTCCGCCCTGCTCTCGGCCTCCTCCGCCCTTTTTTGGGCCTCCTCCATGAGCTTCGCGTTAGCCTCGACCTTACCGGCCCATGATCTCACCAGCTGGCCTTGGTGATAAACATATTGATTTATCATTAAGTAGGCCTACGAGGGAAAAGGCAAAACACTTAGCAAAATATTTGGAAGAAACAATACGAAAGCATACAGCATAAAACAAAAATAGAGCGTTACGTACCTGGGGAATCATGGCCATGGCCGATGTCATGGAGGATGCGAGGTCACGACCCCGATGGTCAGCCTCGACGCTTTGCTGCTGGAGCGCAGCCAAAGCTAGTAGCCCGGCGGACGGGTGAGCCTCCATTATGCTCTTTACCCCCGTCGCCGCCTTCACCTCCTCGGGTGTCTGCACTGGCATCCTATGGGTCGGTGAGATGGCAGAGGCGGCAGAGGAGCTCGCGCTTTGAGTTGGGCCCAACGTCACTCTCGGCCTCTCCGTCACCCCAACCTCAGGCGAGGTGCCCCCTCCAGCCTTGGTTTTCTTCCCATCACGGAGGGGCTTCATCCCCTCCACCTTTCTTTTCCCAAGCCGGGCCTTGCGGGCCGCCCGATCGAGCCTGGTCTGAGCAGCCAAGTCAGCAGCAATATCGGCGCCAGACTGAGGCATGACAACCACTTCGTCGTCCCCTGCGTCGACCTCCTTTGCTGTGGTCTCGGGCTCTATGACCACCTCCTCTCCGACCACCTTCTCCGTCTCGACGGCCTCAGGCTCTATGGTACCCTCCTCAGCCACAACCACTTCCCCCTCTCCCCCTCCATTACCCCCAGCCGCGGCAGCATCTTCTTCATCTGCTTCCTCCTCCTCGTCAGAACGAACCACCTGTACAGGCCAAATAAAAAAAAAAAGAGTTAGAAAAATCAACAAAATCTAGCTAAGTGTCAAATGATGTAAAGAACATGGAATGACTTAGACTTACTCTGGTCCGCGAGGTACCCAAGATCGGCCCTGTAAGCTCTTCGCCCACGAGGCTATCTTCGAGGTGAGAGGGACTCCTCACAACGGGCTCTCTGGAGCTAAGGGGAACGATCTCCTTCAAAGGGTTCCCATGTTGGTCTATATAGCACCGGGTGCCGTCCGGCCCCTCCCTATAATTGAGGATGGTCCCATCCGGACGTACCTCCCATTTAACCCTGGCAGAGGCAGGAGCAAAAGACGTCACAGTCATAACCTTCTTCGTCCTGCTGCTGCTCGACTTTGCCTTGGGCTTCGCCGCCACCTTCTTCGCCACGGGCTCTGTCACGGCCTCGGTTTCAACCGCTTTAGGAGGGAGGGTGGACTCCAACCCATTCTCTTTCTCCCATCTCTCTCGGGAGTACCCCACAGGACAGAAGGTCCTGTGGGGCCAAATGAATTCGTTCCCCTTGCAGGTTGTTGGGGAACCACAAGTTAGGAGATGCTCCGCATCGCGTGCCCCAGCGTCGGTCCCGTCGGGACCCCACCAGTTCAGAGCCACCTCCAAGGACTCAGTATTGGGCTCACCCAGGCCCCTAAGCTTAGAGGCCACTGTGGCCTTGTTCTCTTTGGTGCTTAGCACCCTCCCCGGCCTGGACGGGAGTATCAGGTCGGTCCGGTGGAGCCAATGGCCTTCCACCACGATCACATCTTGGGTATAGCCCCGATTAGAATCGGAGTTACCCGTGATCAGCTGATTGTAAGCACGGCACCTTAAGTAAGGCTGTCTGCTCTTGGATTGGGAGCTTGGCTCGGTCTGCAGGAATTCGTAGCAGGCCAAGAGCTCCCTAAGCCCTAATGGTTCTGGCAGGGCCGGGCCCAACAACACATTCAGGGCCTCCATCCCGGCGCAGATACGGTGCGCCTGGAGGGGCCACTGGCATGGAAGAGTCTGCGTCCAAGCGCACAACTCTGCCAGCAGCTCCGGGATGGGGAGGTGGGTACCCCCATAGAGGAGAGTAGAGAGAGAGAGGGTTACCGTATCGTTGGGACGGGCCACTATGCCGTTCACCTCATCGACACTCTCACATCTCCGGAGTTTGAACTCCTCTCCGATCCCGCAGAGTTCTCGGAATTCGTTGAGGTCAGGCCCGTGTAGCCTCACCATTATGCTGCTGTCGTTCCCCTCCACGGTTAGGGTCGGATCGAGTATCATCGGACGGAACGGCAAAGCGTTCGCTGCTACGGCCAGGCGCCGTGGTTGCGGAGCGACCATCGGGCCCTTTCCGGCTCCATGAGTTATCACCATTGTGGTGGGAAATATGTGAAAAATTCGGTAATTGAAGAGAAAATGGTTTGCTATGGAAGTCTAGAGAGAGAGAATGGCTTGCTGTGAAAATTTTAGTGAGAGAGTGAGAAAGTGAAAATGAATTTTCACTGAGGGTATTTATAGACCCCCACCAGAAGGTGAAAAGACATTTACCAGAAGGTGAAAAGACGCAACGGCTCATTGCACGAACTCCCACAAAGGACAGCCACTACTCAACCCACGCCCTCCACGTGTACAATAAGGAGAGGTCGTCTGCCAAGTGTCACCCTTCAGCCGTTTTAGCATTAATGACTTTGGAGAAACTGAAAAGACAGAGGCGGCGCCCCATAATTACGAAACTGGCATGCTCCACGTGTAAGAAATCCATGCATGGTTGAACACGTATCAAGAGACGAGTCGCGCCGAGGTGCCTCTAGACAGCCAAATGTGAAGACAGAATGACCGGAGCCCCCGTAAAGTGAGGAAGGTACTCAACGACGACTCCGGACAGGGAGCTGTTGGCGAGGGAATGTCAGTGTCCCCTCGTCCGGACCGATATCACCACAGAAAGAAACAATCCGGGGCCCTGTACAGCGGATGTATCATCACCCCGGCTCAATACCAAACGGGGTGAAGCTAGGCCGGTCCAAAGAAGCGTATCGAGTACGCTTCCCCAATTAATGCTGCTGACCCCCCCTGGGGGACCCTCCTGGCGTTTCATCGACGTGGCCCAATCACAGGCCACCTCCCTGTGGGCCCCGGAAGAGGACAGTACCCTTGTCAGAGTCATAAATGACCTGACGCCGTTGGATCAACATCTTACAGTACAGTGATCCAAGGGCTAATACGCCTCTGATCACACTATAAATACCCCCACTAATACCACTTAGAGGGGGACGCACAAATACAGAGAAGAGAGATAAAGCTTAAACAACCCGACCCCCTGAACACCGTCTGTACCACTCGATACAACAACTTGTAACCGGCCCGGTCCCTCACTCTTAATTATATTCCTACTTTCAGTTAACACCGATACTGACTTGATCGTTGGAGAGGGAAAACCCGGTACCAACCCCGGGCCCCTGTTTGTTTCTTGCGCAGGCACGAAGGCCACCTCGTCACCATAGCCGACGTAAATCACTCCGGATATCTCGGAAGATCGGAGCCGACGCGAATTGAGTAAGCCGAGCTTGGGAAGAAAATCAGGCTCGCCACTTTACCCCTTCGCAAATTAACACGTTCAATAGTTACGATATACATGTGAAACTAGAGAACCATTTCAGACCAAAAACCTTTAGTCCTTTACCCCTTTGCAAATTAACACATTCAGTAGTTACGATATACATGTGAAACTAGAGAACCATTCCAGACCGAAAACTTTTAGTCCTTTACCCCTTCGCAAATTAACACGTTCAGTAGTTACGATATACACGTGAAACTAGCAAACCATTCCAGACTGATATTCGCTTGTCTTCCTCTGTTTATAGAGCAGTTTGGTCGAAGACGAGTCTTAAGACATGGTCCAAAATAAGCAACTGTCACAGCACTAGAATATAAGGGCAAGTGCATAATCTGGAGATGCTCGGAGGATGGATGAAAATTTATTGTCTAATAAGCCCTAGTATTTTTCCGGACGACGATAGACTACCATAGTTTAAATCAGTGTTTTAAAAGACAAACTTAGACGGAAACTGGTCGGAGTCATAGTTTGCCACAGTTTAAATCAGTGTTTTAAAAGACGAACTTAGACGGTAGACTATCATAGTTTAAATGTACCAACTCACTAGATTAAGCGGAATTAGGTATGGTTAGATGGTATGAGTTGTAATATAAAAACGTGTGATTTTGTAGTTGATTCCGCAAGTCAAATGTGGTGTGATAACAACCAGTGTTTTCTCATGTAGCAGCAATGAATTATTGATCTGGTTGGTGGAACTGATTAAATTGTGACAGTACAATAATGGTGCAATCAGAATTTGTATTAAAGTTTGTGTCAAGTTTGCCAGATGAAATTCCTTGAATGTGTGTATATATACACACATGCATGGTACGTAGTAATATGTTAACCTTCATTTCAGATCCATTCAACTTTGTTTCCCAATTTTATTTAATACTACTGAAACATTAATTCAAGTATATATACAGCCTCTTCTGTCCTGTGATTTTAGTACATATGTACACCATAAAAAAATACTCAAATAGTGACAGAATTAATGACGTTATTTTTTGTTACGAGTTTATTAGCGACGATTTTTGTGACGGTTTTGTGACAGTTTAGTCAATTTATGACAGATTTGTGACAACTTTTTAAATTAACGACAGACTTGTGACAGTTTTTAACTCTTATTAAATTAAACATTATTTTGTAGTGATAATATTTATCATCATCAGTAAATCTCTTGCATACTCTTTAACTACCATGCATTAAGATATTTTGTATTTTTGCTCTACCTAAATGATTAAACATTATTACATATGACTGAGTAATAGTAGTGCTATCAACCTAACTCGATTAGTTGTTCTCGTAACGTTTTATCATGGACCCGAGGGGCGGACCCAAAGGTGGGCTACGGTGGCCGTCGACACCCCGGCGACGATTTTTATTTTTATTGATATATACATTGATAGCCTCCTATTTAAACAAAAGAGTTGCTGGTGTAATGATAAAATTGGACCATAAGTTAGTGAAATGTTAGAAGTTTGAATCATGTTAGCTTATTTTTTCTAAAATTTTCTATTTTTTACTTTAAAATTACCAAATTTTCTAAATACCCATTGTGTTTTTCCAAACAAGATTATATGAAAAATTATTTTACTGTTCAATGTACTTTGTCTTGATTTCATATTTATTTTATGGTATGTTGAATATAAAAAAAAATTGTATTAAACTATATTTTTTTTCTATTCGACGTATTTTTTACACCACGGCCCCCCGAAGAAAACCCTCATGGTTCCGCCCCTAATGGACCCGCACGCATATTGCTGAATTTCATTTTCTTTTTGACACATCTATTTTAGTCACAATCTTTAAATAGTAGCAGGGCCGCGCGAAAACCCGAAAAAACCGAACCGAAAAACCGAAATTTTTTCGGGTCGGTTTCGCTTTACAATAAAATCGAAAAACCGAAACATGCATTACAATTGCCAAAAACCGAGCCGAACTGGAGCGAAGACAGGCCTAAATAAGAGTACCATATTTAGTGACAGAAAACTTCCAACACGAAGTTCATCATTCTCCCCTCAAGTTGATTTCTTGTTTTTGTCACCTTAGTGAATCTAAAAAAAGGCAACTAACCCGTCAGTTCCTCACAAAAAAGAAATTCGACGACGAGGGTATTTATGGAAGTTACAAAAATAGCTGCTAATCCAGCTGATCACCCGGTCTAAATCTCGTTGTTACCGCAAGGATGACAAAACACAGGTTGCTAAAATTACACAAACTACGAATAAGGATGGACAGTTTTATGCATCCCTATTCCCTCAATAGAACTATTGCTTGTATATATAGAAGTTTTCAAAAGTCGCCCATTAAGCAAAGGTTCACAAACAGTTTACTAGCTACAAAATTCAACAAACCTATACGGAAATTAGTCGGAGCTTAGAAGCTCAACACATTAGACTGGATTAAACAGGTTAGGCAATAATTAAGCGGAAGTATGCGGGATTAGGTGCTCTGCTTAAAACCCGCGCCTTCTAAAACATTGGTTTAAATATTTTCTTAAAATGCATAGAGTTACTATACAAGATATCAGTTTCTAGTAGATTCCGTGAGTCAAATTGCTGCTAGAGCCCGCACTATAAATACAAGGTGCAGGGTTCGAGTCTTGTTAACGGAGGTAGATGTGAAATATCTTGATTATTTTTAATAAGATTAAAAAAATAAAAAAACTGCTGGCACTCGCTAATTGTCGCAGGACCATTATAATTTATAATTCTGCAACAAGAATATGTATTTTTTGTTTGTCAAGTTGTCAGCGAATTGTGGCAGGACCATTACAACCTGTGACTGAGTAATAGTATTATTAGCGTAGCTCGATTAGTTGTTCTCATTAGGTTTTATCATGGACCGCGCACGCATATTGGTGAATTTCATTTTCGTTTTGAAACATCTATTTTAGTCACAATTTTTAAACACTAGTACCATATTTAGTGACAGAACTTCCAACACGAAGTTCATCATTCTTCCCCCAAGTTGATTCCTTGTTCCGTCACCTAGTGAATCTAAAAAATGCAAGTAACCCGTCAGTTACCCACAAAAAAGAAATTCGACGACGATGGTAGCACAGTCGTCTATTTATGGAAAGACCTTACTATAACATTTAGTTTCTCTATTGAAGTTACAAAAATAGCTGCTAATCCAGCTGATCACCCGGTCTAAATCTTACCGCAAGGATGACAAAACACAGTAGCTAAAATCCTCACTTACACAAACTACGAATAAGGATGGACAGTTTTATCCATCCCTATTCCCTCAATAGAACTATTGCTTGTATATATATAGAAGTTTTCAAAAGTCGTCCATCAAACAAAGGTTCACAAACAGTTTACTACATAATTCAACAAACCTAGATGGAAATTAGTCGGTGCTTAGAAGCTCAACACATTAGACTGGATTAAACAGGTTAGGCAATGATTAAGCGGAAGTAGGCGGTATTAGGTGAGTTTCTAGTAGATTTCGTGACTCAAATTGCTGCTAGAGCCCGCACTATTAATATGAGGTGCAGGGTTCGAGTCTTGTTAACAGGAATAAGTGTGAAATCTCTTGATCATTTTTAATAAGATTAAAAAAAAAAAAAAAAAAACTGGTGACACTCACTAAGCAGGACCATTATAATTTATAATTCTCAACCAGAATATGTATTTTTTGTCTGTCAAGTTGTCAGCGAATTGTGGCAGGACCATTATAGTTTATAATGCTGCAACCTCATGGTAAGTAACTATCGTTCCAAATCCGTGCAACTTTTTTGTTAACTATTCAAAATAGAGATGAAAATAAACAGTTTTCCGAATTTCGGAAGGGAGTATGTAATGTAATACCGACTTGAATGTATAACTGAAACATTAGGCTTTAATATAAGTACAAGCTTCTGTTCTGTGATTATAGCATTTATCAAGATCAATAAATCTTTGCTGGTGACATTCACTAAATATTGTGAATGTACGTACAATGATGTTGCAATCAGAATATTTACTCAAGTATTTTCCGTCTGCCAATTTCTCAGAGCAAATTTGTACCGTATACATATGAAATATAGAGTCTCTACATTAAGATGTTTTGTATTTGTGCTGTAGCTAAATGATCAGTGTAAACAACACAACTCAACAGAACTTCCATGATTAGTTGTTCTCATAAGTTTTATCATGGACAGCATATTTTGAGTTGTCTTGAGAAACAATTATGGAGTTTCTTTAGCCATGTAAAGGGGCTAGACTTGTTATATTAATCAATGTATTCAAACCGAGAAGGTAGCTAAAGCGTCTTCGCAACAGGCAACAGCGACCCGTAAGTCTATATATTGGTGTAAGGAGCGGAAAAGTAAGCATTATTGTGCTTATTTTAAGCTTTCAATGGAGTTACTTATCGAGCTTTCCTTTCGGCTTTTTTGCTTCGATATAATTTTTTCTAAAGAAGTGATGATATATAAGTAATTGTAAATTGTAGGATTAAAATATTTTCCATTCTGGGATGGGAGTTTGTACTATACAATTGAAAGTTATGTAGAAAGATACTTGGGTAATAAGAAGACTTTGAATATATAGTACTGACTACTTTATTTTGAAGATGGTATATTAACAATTTACTACCTAAAAAGCTGAAACTTATATAAGAATATCTTTGGTACACTTTGGAACCTGGTGCTCCAACTACCAGAAACCCTTCAAGCTTGTGTTAAATGTAATCCCAGTCCAGTATATTATTTTGGTCTGTTTCACAATATAAATCTAATTTTCATTAATAGAATGTTTTGTTATGTAATTTTATATATTTATCTTTTTAACATTAACTTGAATAAAAGATGTGTAAAAAAGTAGAAGCAAAGTTTGGAAAGTAAGCGTAAAAGTAGGGTAACGATGATGTCCGCTTAAATTGAAGAAGTTCCCGTAGTATACTTATATTGTGGAACGGAGGGAGTACAATTTAACAATACTTATCAAATTTGAATTGGAATACTAAAAATGAGATTTTATTCCGTGAAACCAAATTTATATGAATTATTATTTGCACAAACGCCTTACATTCTTCCATATACTTCTTGAGAGAAAGTGAAATAGCAGTTTTGTTTTGTGACGTTTTCGTTATCATTGGTTTCACAATCATTGTATAAGAAGGAGTGTAAGAGTATGTTGATATCGATACCCATTCTTTAAATGTTGGCCAGATCTCATTCGATATTATAGATATTGATCTCTGGAACATATATTAAACCTTGTTTCTTAATAATTTCCTGATTTATAAACCTACTTTTTTTTTTTCCAAATTGATTTATGAACCTACTTTGAAATCATAAACCCAAACAGTGTAAAGTAGAGGAGAAATGATATTTTACACGGTGTACACACATTCAAATACATAAATAACTTAAAAAATATTATTTTTCACACATTTATATTCCAAATAAAATCGTTGTGTATTTTTTACAAGAGTAAAACATTATATTACTCTTTATATACGATTGTTAATTAATTATATTTAATTATTTGTCGGGATCATATCTATGTCACTACGTATCGCACAACCAACACAATTACTAACTATATAACATGTGTAGATATAAATGTAAATGACATTAATGGAAATATAGATTCTCATTTGTCAATACTATATATTGGTTCCTCCACATGTGTCGGTGTATTATTATTACCGGTCCATATTTGTCATGAGTGAGACAGCTATTCTTGTAATTTCGTTGGACAAACTTTAATTTTGTAAAAAGTTTTTTTGTTTTTTTCACATGCACTATTATTGTAAAACGATCAATTTCATGTTGTACGAAAATACTCTTTAGAACTTTTGGGATAGTGAATTTACATGTAAAGTTATTCAAGCATGGCTAAATTCTCTGGAATAGCCTGATTAAAGTCATTTTCGTGTCTTTGGTTTTATTGTTTACTAGTATAAAATAACGATGTATTTTGAATTTTTTGTTTGTTCTCTAGTATTATTGCTTGTAAATTTGTTAGTTTTGTAGTCCATCATAGTTATAGTTTTAAATACAATTAATATTAGAAATTTATTAATAAAACGATTACACGGAATTGGAAGGTAAGCGTGTAAAAAGTATTAGAAATGGATACAGACTGACTATGTATGATCAAATTCGAAACGCATACAACAGTTTCGGTCGTAACTATTTGTCAGTCTGATATATATATAAGTTGCAACTAATTAATAGTGATATAAATCAATTATTTACTTTTAATTTCTTTTTTAAAGTGAAAGTAAATATAACTATATATAAGATTCCGTAAGAACCAGCTAGCATTTTACCATCAAAATGAGGAAACATCTGATCATGGAAAACAATATTACTAAATTTTCGAACGAAAAATCTCCCGGAAACTAGTAATAGTTGTTCTCTCAATTATTCGCACATCCCATGCTTTCTCTATCAATTTGAGAAACGAGATTTGATCGAATAAGCACCGACTATGGTCATTTTCCTTAAATAGTTCTGATAAATCATTAACTTTGATCGGTTAAGATATGCTTCTCAACAATAATAATTGAGATGATTGATAATAATAAATTGGAAAATGTTATCTTTCTTTATTGATCGGTTAGATTACAATACTTTATTACAAATGTATTCAGTAATTTAATGCTCGGTGTAATTTCTCGGGTTTTTAACTTTAACTTGTAATTGGCTTGTAATTGTTTAGTAAGATAAACTCTGAAAAGTCTTAGTACCAATCTCCCTTTTTTCTGTTTTGAAGTCAGATCTTTTTTTGTACTGCTATTTGACTCTATTTATATGGGTACGTGTTTCATAGGATGTTGACAAGTATCGCTCTCATCTGTCAACTCCTGAGCTTTTTGAGTGTTGGAGCTCTGTTAATTGGACTTTTAAGTTCAGTAGATAATCACTCTCATATCTATTTTTAAAGGAAAATGTCACTATGTACTTATCGCAACTATATTTGTGTTGGGTATCCAGTAAAAGCATAACGAGTACTATTTTCATGTCGTATCAAGTTCGATTAGATATTCGATCAAACAATGTCAAGAACTTTCGTGTAATATTTTCTACATTAAGCTCCCTTTCCTCTGATTACTTATAATTAGAAGTAGATAAACTGTTTGGTTCGCATGTCAAAATAATCCAGTTGCACAAAATTTGATGATCATCACTCACTGCACAAACTCATCACAATGAACAACAAAGTGTGCAAAGCGTCAATACCTTTTCCAGTATGACTTATTTTTTACATACTCGGACTGAAACACGACACACGACACACGACACAGACAAGGGCAACAATGAGAAACAGTACTCCATGTAATATTACTAGAAAATAATAGAAGAATTTATTTAATATAGATCAATTTTCGAGAAATTCCTATCCGAGCTCTTTAAGAAATTTGCCAACCCACTCCAATGTCAAGGGATTTTCATCACAGAAATCAAAGAAATCATCACCATCAATGTTCAATCTTGGAACATTGTTTTCATCACCATCAATGTTCAATATTGGAACATTGTTTTCATCACCTTTGGAGGTTTGTTTTCCATTCAATATCACTGCCTCAGTGTTAGGTTCGTTACACATTTTTATTCTTTTCTTTGCGGGACAATCTTTTCTCGCGATACTAACTTTTTTTTGTACCTGATTTATTTTTCTGCTCAAATGAGAATTCCAATAATTTTTTATCTCGTTGTCTGTCCGTCCTGGTAGCCTTCCAGCAATCAGTGACCACCTGATTTTTGTTTAACAATCAATATTAGTTAAAATTAGGAAAATACTACTATACATCATATATGCAAATGAGAAAGTATTCATATGAACTAACTATTTTTTATTTTGTTTTTATAAGGATTCTTTGTGCCAAACTTACTAGCATAAGGATTCTTTGTGCGTACTTATTTCATCAGAAAAAATAAATACCGAACGTCGAAAATAAGTTTCTCTACCAATTTTCTTCCACCTATACAGAATTCGCTTTCTTATTCAGATCCTAAAAATATAAGGTGAGAAAATATTGTCCTTAGGTTATTAATTGTGGATGAAAGTATTTATTTAAAGTGTTTGTTATGAATAGTACAGATAAAGAAATAAATCGTTCAAAAACTATCAAGAACAGGAATGATCAATTTTGAAATTTGTTTAAAAGAACAAACCACCAATTTAGTGTATGGAAAAAAACAACTATATTAATTGTTTGTTTTCATTAGTTTACACTACAAAAAAAATATTCGTATAACAACAGTTTAGTCACAGTTTGCCTGATACTATACGACCTGTTGCTGAAATTTAGCAACAATATAACAACATTTTCTATTGCTAAGTGCTGATAACTGTTACTATACTGTTGCTGAATTTTCTGCAACAAGCCGTATAATAACGGACTAATTGTTGTTATCAGGTTATTTTTACGTTATGCGTAACATTGAAATATAAAATAAAAACCTATTTCCAAGGAGCTTGTGAAGCCTAAAGATCAAATCTTCCTCCTGGTCTGAAAAATATCCTCTCTTAATATTAGGTCTCAGGTAATTTAGCCATCTCAGTCTGCAACTCTTACCACATCGATTTAAGCCTGCACGAATGCAAAATACTAATCAACAATATTTTTTATTTTTTTTTCTAGAAAATACGGTAGCATGCAAGATGGTAACCTTGCTATTTATTTGACAAATTATCAAAATATGCACAGAGTAATTAAATTTAGTTGTACCATAAATATATAGACTTGTTATGCATAAGAAGGATTTTCATCTGAAAAAACCACATGAACACACACAAGCCATAAGCCATGTTTTTTTTTTTTTAGTGAAAAACCTGAATGTGCTCATCAGTGATGGGGTTTTTCATAATTTCGAAATTCAGATCCATTTTCCTATATTTAATAATATAGTGTATGTTCTCAGACTCTCAGTAATGGTATTTCCTAGCTATAAGTAGGATTTATATAGTAATATATGTCTTCTCAATAATTCCAATCATATTGACTTTTTTTTACAAGTAATGCTAATACTACACTCACTCATTTTTTTTCCTTTTACAATTTGAAAATTCCCATCTACTTTCCATTTTCAACATTAGTATAATAATAGCTAAAATCGTATATTTCGAAAAATTTGAGATGATAGAAACTATTTTAACTCTAATACCTTGCAATAAAAAAAAGAAAATCACCTGCAAGAGTTGCAATTTTATTCCACCTTTTAGCACCATTAATATGAATAACCTCAGATAGTCGATGATCTTCCTCACTAGTCCAAGAACCTTTGTTCAATTTCTTGGACTCCATTTCACTATGAGAGAGATAAATTAAATATATATATGTCTTCTATATACTAGCTAGTATGATCATATATATATATATATATATGGAGGAATTTGTTTTGTTAATTATTAAAGGGTCATATGTTGTTATCATGGATTCTAAATAGTACATGTATGGTGAAATAAATTTCCACGTGTGTATATATGTAATATTAATTAAACATGGTGAAATCAAATTCCGTGCAAGGAGATTATGGAGGTAAAATTTTAGGATTATAAATTTCTTAGTCTAATAAAGTACTTAACCATAGTAATTTAATCTGATTATGAATTAGCGATACTAAATGCATCCAAGAAGAATATATAATTGATTAATTCATATTGTGATCTAAATAACCAAACACAATCTCTCCAAGGAACTTCGAACATAGAAGAAGGCGCAAAGCCAACTTCCTCGACATGGGATTCAATGCTCCGAGATGCGTCACAAGTCGAGAGCATGGGAGCCTCGCCTCTTCTCCTCTGCGTCGCTTGTGAATTCCAACATGAGGAGCATCACTTTAAGGGGGAACATCCAACACTGTAAGAGAAAGTATGAGCGCATAACAGACGTTGTGTTGTTATTCTGACATAAAATGCTTGTGGCTAATTTGTTAACATGAATATCAAACATTTGACTGTCAGCGTTCGGACTTTTTCTTGCAGTGCAACAAGCGTTCAAACTTTTTCTTGCAGTGCAACAAATATATGGCACAAAATAATATATATATACATTAGTATTATCTTTTAGATATAGTTCAAACATGATTTTGCATAATAGTCTATGTGAAAAACGTATTGTTGCATGTGTACAACCATATTACATGAAATATATAAAATTTAGTTCATACTTCATAGTATGGGTTTATGCGAGATTTATCATTTATGATTGATTAATTAGAGCTCTGAAAAGTACAAAGACTAAGCTAAAATCATATAGCTGTAAGAATTATTACCAAGTTCATTACTCTCCATTATCACATGAGTTATAAAATTATGCATAAACACTTAATAAGTTACAAGTCTAATATCTAATACTAATTAGTATATGAGTTTTAAGACCTTTTGCATCCTCACATAATGAAAGGTGATGATTAAATTTACCTTGATGGACGGTAAAGATTAAAGTAATTTCATGAGTCTGGGGTGCTCTTCCTACCTATATAAATAACGCAATATCATCTTATTTGTGTCACATACACGCACACATAAAATAGTATAGTAATATACGAATGAGGAAAAACCCAATTCTCTACCCCGACGATCTACCTTCGTCGTCCGAATCCAATTATCAAGTTCCGTTTTAAAGTCCCGAATTTATTATCTTTCCATATGACTCAAGGTATCTGTTTCGACACAGTCATTACAGTGTATATTATATGATCATCATGTAGGAAAAGGTCTTAACTAATTACGTTAATAATGTGTATAACTTAATATATAAATAATGTAATTAACTTACATTTGATATCAAGAGCATATGCTTATATTTCACATGATGTTCTACATATTTTGATTACGTGTGTTGAAATGTATAAACATACTGTATGTAATAAATAAATAATTCAAAAATTATAAGCATATTACTTGATGATCTGTTGTATCTCAAGTTTGGAATCTGTTGCATGTTTGAGTGAAAATAGAAATGATTGGTATGAATCTAGGAAAGTGAATTGCGTAAATAAATAAAATGTGTATCAGTTAGAGCACATAATTCTCATGGTTTATAGGCATGTTATAGATTGTTACACATGTCGGTAAATGAGATTATTATAGATGTCGGTAAATGGGATTGTTATAGATTTACAGGCATGTCATGAGTTATTATATACTCCCTCCGTCGCTAAAAAAATGTCTCTTACGAAAATACGTACAAGTTTGATTGATAATTTTTTCATATCTAGATTGCCGGAAAGAATACTTTCAAAAGTTAATCACATAGTTCATAGTTAAAACTATATGATGGAATTTTCAATTTTTTTTATTTCGGAAATTTTGATATGAAAATTTTGATATTTAAAATTGCACGTATTTTTATGGGGACATTTGTTTAAGAAATGGAGTAGAATGCATGATTGTTTAGCTCAACACGATTTGTTTTGTAAGATTCAAGAAAACATAAGTTTGATTTTTATGATCCTTGCATAATTGTTTGTTAGTGTATCCACATGACTCACATTGCATGGTTTAATAATTGTTTGCTATTGTATCCCCATGGCCCACATTGAATGGTTTAATATAGACCGTTGTTATTGTTATATTCAAAATTAACCTTCAAATTCAATCGGATTTTTCTAATAAGTTTAATTTATTGCTCATTTATGAAAATAATGAAACACGAAAAGTCACGAACATTTCCAATAATATTTAATGACCGGACCCAATTATTTTTTTTTTCATCCAACTTACTTTGTTATAAGAGTGATGTTACATCCACCCATAAAAGTGACCTACAATTATACCGGATGAGGTGGAATAGTCCTGATCATCATTTTCTCAAACCAAAATTTTAAATCCCAAATCTCAAAAAAAAGAAAGTGCGCATGTAAAATAAATTAATTGTTGTTTATAGCTTTTGTTTTTTATGAGTTTGTTTTGTTTCTAGCTTTTATAAAAATAAACTAGATAGTATGGTTAAATAAAAAATTATGTCCATTATTTTAAACATTAAAAAAAATTGAAAAATTTCCAAATTTAATTTTTTTCTATCAATTTCATTTGTTAATTTTTTTTGTCATTTATTTATCTAGTAATGCTAGACCCACAATCTGCACACAACTCACACACTTCATATGCTAATAAAATACATATTTATCACTCCAAATATAAATAAAATTATATAATTTGATAAATCAAAATATAAATATTCAACATAATAAAAACTCAATCTACTAAAAACACAGATAAAAATATACTAGAACCCTAGTTGAGTCTACCCTAAATTTAAATATTAATTAAAAATAAAAAATTGTTAAATCTAAAAACCCAATGTACTAAAAAATCAAATAAAAATATACTAGAACCCTAGTTGAGCATATACTAAATTTAAATATTAATTAAAAATAAGAAAATTTATTAAATTTAGTATTACTAACAATTAAAACCCTTGATGGGGTGGCTATGTCATGTAATATGACACATCGGCGATATAAAAAATGTATGAGTAAAATCATTTTCCAATAATATAACATTAGTAAATAAATATGTTAGGTAGGTAATAGTAGTAGGAATACATGCCTATTTAATTGTGTATCAGAATAGTATGATATTTCTATATATCTGGTCTATTATGCTAGTGATTATTTAATGGGTAGAGTTAATTTAATAGTAACTCGTTTATTGATGGTCATAAAATGTATCTGTCACAACAGTAAGTTATGTGAAAGGGAGCTCTTTTTCCATTTCTTAATTTACCAATAAATATACCGTATTCGGGATTGCCAATTACACGTAGCACGTGGATTTGTTTTTCTACAATTTTAAAATTAGTCAAATAATCAAGCGAATTAGAAATAGTCATATATGACCCGGGATTCTTAATCCCACGTCCTACGTGGCCATTAACTCCACCAAATTGAGTTATTGGTGCCTTTTTTATAATTTCGAGATGTTGTCTCTTTATGTGGCGAATATAAATTAGAAAGTTATATTTAATAATTGATAAAATATAAAAAAAATATTTTTTTTTTATAAAATTATTTGATTTGACTATACAGTAATAAAATCTCTGATTTGACGATACGACGATTTTTTTATTATTTGATTTGACAATTCATCGAGAAAAACTCTATAAAACCAAACGTTACTCGTTTAAAACACCAAACCAAAACTTGAATTCATTTGTTTAAAACGTGAACGTTTTATAAAAATTTTCTCCATGAATCGTCAAATCAAATAATAATAAAAACTTCGGATCCTCAAATCAGAGATTTTATTACTGTATAGTCAAATCAAATAATTTAATAAAAAGACGAAATTTTTTTGTGTTTTATCATTCATTAACTAAAACTTTCTAATTTATATTCGCCGCATAAAAAGACAACATCTCGAAATTATAAAAATGAGCCAATAACTCAATTTCGTGAAGTTAATGGCCACGTAGGACGTGAGATTAAGAATCCTGGGTCTTATGTAGCTATTTCTAATTCGCTTGATTATTTGATCAATTTTAAAATTGCTGAAAAACTAATCCATACAGGACGTTGAATTGACAATTCTGGATCCGTTACACTTATTGGTAAAGTAAGCAATGAAAAAATAACTCCAAAAGGACGAATTGTTAAGTATCAGTTATGATTTAATACTTAAAATATGTAAACTATTTTACTGGTTACCATATGATATTATGGTCCATTAAAATATATTCAATTGCAGAACTATGTGGTAACTTTACACACACTCGTATGTGTTACTGAGGTTAATTTTTGTCTTATGTTTTGCTTGTTCATATACCCGGTAACTTTCTTGGCTTATGTAAACTAAGCCAAGATTCCGGCAGATAGTTCCTATCCTAATAAGCTCGGTTTTTAAGGAGATTTTGTACCCACCACCCTCACCCTCTCACTCTCTCTTACCTGGTCGGATCATGTTAGAGTTACCGAAAGGGTTAGAGTATGTAATAGTCGGTTGTGTTTCTATAATTATGTTCGTCGAATGGGTGTATTTATATCGATATGACATGTGTTAAATAAAATAAATAATACGAATGAATGAATGATGAACATATAGCCTTTTAATTAATTATATCTATAACTCACGATGATTGATGCCACTAAGTCGAATAAAGTATGTAATTTGTTGAAAGGTTGGCCAAAAGGTTAATAGTAACAAAATATCATTTACTAATTATTTTAGTAACTAATTTTGATATAAGATTAAAAGTAAAGATTTAAATACGAATTTTCAAGTTCTATATTTCATTTAAGAGTAGGTTGAAATTGCTACTAAAATTCAATTATGACATGGATGAAACTCATATTTATAAAATTTATTGTTTCGTGTACTTATATGTCTAAAGAAATTTATGAGTTGCATATAAATTCTTAAATGAATTAAATAAAAGATAAACTCTATTTTTTATATATATTAAAACAAAAGAGTGTTTAATAGATTAATTTTAAGTTTACATGTCATAATGGACACTACTGATAAAGATGCATGTACATATGAAAAGTTGAGTGATGTGCATATTATTGTTTGATTAAAATATGACGCTCGTTTTAATCATTATGTCGCATTTGTGCATGAAATTGTCCCTTCTATTATTTTTAGAAGCCAATTTATGTTTTTACTATATAAGTTTTGGTAATAGATTATAAACTAAATCATATATATATATATATATATATATATATAACATTCATATCATGTGAAATTTTGTTTGCCCAAGAACGGAAATTAAACTCTATGAAAGAGCCTCACCTTCCTCAAGACAAGAGCGGGCACAAAATTTTAACCGATAAATGTTAAATGATCGTTGGTGGATGTGATAGTATC
The DNA here is from genome assembly GCA_963682055.1 of Primula veris. Lineage (NCBI taxonomy): Eukaryota > Viridiplantae > Streptophyta > Magnoliopsida > Ericales > Primulaceae > Primula > Primula veris. The sequence goes on from OY821742.1 coordinate 41,598,043, forward strand.
AATACGCACACATAAACAACACTATGTAGTAGTCTGGTGATAGGCGAATGAAGAGAAAGTCAAGTCTCTATCCCGACGATCTATCCCCGTCTTCCGAACCCAATTCTCAAGTTCCGTTTTAAAGTCTTGAGTTTACCGCCCTTCCGTATGACTCAAGATATGTGTTTCGATACACCGATTACAGTTTATATTGTATGATTATCATGTAAAAAAAATATTAACTAATTATATTAATAACGTGTATAACAAAATATATAAATTAACTTACAAATAGCCTCATAGGACTAAAAGAAAAGGATGAAGATGGGATTAAAATATATGGTGATGAATTACACTGAAATACTATTATTAGGTATAGTCATTTAACTGTTCCTAGCTAGAAATTACACTAAAATAATTGGTGATGAATTACACTAAAATACTCATAGGACAAACAAAGAGCATGTTAGGACCATATTTCTGTCCTAATAACTCTTTGTTGTCAATTGATTTGAACAAAATAATCCAAGTTGATTGTTAAGAATTAAGACAGTATAATGTTTACATGTGAGATTGCAAGCTCAGTTGCAACTACAGTTCTAACCTGTCAATACGCAGGATTCTGTCTAACTGTATTATTTGATCTTTAAAGTGTTTTATGTGAATTAAAATATGCAGAATATATTCTCATATGTTTAAAAAGATTCAGTTTATATTTGTCGAGAATATTAAAGTGATAAAGAATGGAAATTGTTTAAAATATATATGGAGATTAGTTTAAGAAGATATTGTTCCTTTTATTGTGGAAACTAAATCTCTTTTATTATGCAATGTATTTATCTCATGATTCAATCTATGTGCTTACGAATCAGCAATGATCTAATTAGATTGAAGGTTATATGAAGTTATGCTTTCACGTTCTATTAAGATTATATCTATAAAAAGATATTGTTTTATATGTTACTTGTTTAAGAAAATAGTAACTCATATTATCAAGCAAGTCTATTAACAGGTTTTAACATGAAGATTGAGGTCAATCAATTGCAGCATTATCTCGTACAAAATATGGAAAAATTGAGATCAATTAGAAGAATACAAATCAATCAACAAGTTCTTGAAGAAAAAAGATTATGTTTATTCTTTAAATAGTTAATAGTTTTGCTTGTAAGAGATATATGTTCGAAATTATAAATAACTCAAGTTTGAGAGAATACACAATGAGCTTTTAAAACGAAAAACAATGGTGTGATGTCATTAATCTTTTGAGTGATAGTTATAAGGTAGAAGCAATATAGAGATAGGCAGAAAAATCTAAAGCGAGTCTTAAAGTTTTTCATTAAGACTTGAATCATATATTGTAAGTTTTTATAATATCATTAATCTGGGTGAATGTCCCGGAGACATAGCCTAGTTGGGTGAACTCCGTTGTTAAATGTGCGTGTGATTTAATTCAAGTACATTTAACTTTACAAGTTATGTCCATCATTATACTTAGGTTCCAACTTCAGTTATAACTGTACTTAGAAACTGACTGTATAACTGCAACTAGAACAGCGGATAGAAATTTCAAAGCATGTAGTGATAGTACTAGAAATTAAACCATACTAGAAATTAACCTCTTTTTATCACATGCACAGTATCTTATTTTAGTGTAAGTTTAAATTTATACTATACTATAATAAATAAATAGTATCTTTTATATATAGTTAATTAATTACAGTCCTTGAGCCATCCAGATCATGGTTTTACACACAAACACCACAATGTACATGTTGCTCAAGCAGATAATAGATCTGAGCATCATACTAAGAAAGTCACATGAAATATATAGAGTAGGTTACTAGCTTTCTTTCTATTAAGTGGATTAATTAGCAAAATGATTACAAGAGGACAAAATCCCATGATAGTTAATTTAAGTACCATGCATGAGACCAGGTTTAAATTAAAGTGTGATAATATAAAACAATGAGCACGATCGATATCCTTTCTAATAATTCATCTAGCTAGGAACAGCTAGCTAGTTTGTGTAACCTCGTATATAAATGAGAAACAATACTGATATATACGGATGACATTATAACTAACTTATAATAGTTTATAAAAACAATGTTTTGATGTAAATTTACCCGAAAACCTAGTTGATAAGGGTACGTAAGAGAGGGCAAGTTATTTCAACAACAAAATGTCTCATTCTTATATTGATGTAAGACAGTTAATTGCATCACATATATAATAAACTGCCTTGGATTATGTTTAGTCAAAGCAAGGTGTGAGTTAAATTAATGCTTTTTATTCTAATCCAATTGAACCGTCAATGAGTTATTTACAAATTGTAAATTATGCCTGTAGCTAAATAATAATGATTAGAAAGTTCCTTGAGGTAAAATTTAGGTTGTAAATCATAAATTTGATCATATTTTGCTGATGATGGTAATCTAAAGGCTATATGGTTGTAAGAGCTTATGACTGGTTTATGAACCTTTTTTGTAAGAGCTTAAACAAAATGCAGTAATATAGTAGGCTACAGTACTGCATTTTATTACTGTTCTTCAAGCACAAGATCACGGTGTATTTGCAGGTGTTGACGAAAGTTAACAATGAGATGATCCCATTAGGCATTAGCTGATGAACTTCTGATCGAAGAGAAAGATTTTGGAATACTTAACAATGCCATACATAGTTAGTATTTTTCGTTTCATGACAAACAGCTCTCTGATGTTAAATAATTTATGTAATTTGTAAAATTAAGGGTTTTCTTGCTAGATTTGGTCTTACTACTGATGCGATTACGCCTGATGTCTAGGAATCTCGGAAAAAGCTTGCTTACGGTCTTTACAATAATTTTTGCTCCTTAGGTTTATGGATACGTACATCTCAGGCATTGCAGGGATAAGGAATGGAGAAATAAAGCGTAATGCATTATGTTTTCGAGAGGTACTAGTTCTTCGCTCCTACTTGTTAAGGTACAAATCAAGGGTTTCTAGCTACTTTTTGCCCTTGTTTTTGCAAAAATTTTGACTCTTTATTATTGAACGTATTGTAGCAGAATCACTTTCCGGTTTTGCCATCAGATTTTCTACCATGGAGGCATGTTTGATGAAGTATTTTGTGCTTCATTCGGTAAATGGAGTTCGTTTGCTGTTGAATAAAATTTACAAACATATTGTAAACTGCAATTAATGAGCCAGATTTTGATTTTGGTAGATGTACGAGGAGTAAAATTTAATATACATACGGCTTAGGATAGCTACATTACATAACATGTGTACACGTACTTACTTACCAATCAGCACTATGGTTATCTTTAGTACCTCGTTATCGATCCGTATGTCATTTGTTAGTATATGAATCCATGCACGAGACCGAATTTAAAAGTGTGATAATATAAACAATGAGCACAGTCGATATCCTTTCTGATAATTCATCTAGCTAGTTTGTGTGACCTTTTGATCCTAATAAAAAGATAAACAGTAACGATGTATGCTGCTGACATCGTAACTATAACTGGAGTAATAGTTTAGCAAAACAATATTGATGGTTTGGTCAAGCAAGGTGCCGATCGATGTTCTAGTTGTACGTACGAACTTCTTTTGGTATGTTTGGAAAAACGTTATACAATAAGTTGTTTTCTAATTAGTTAGGTAACTTTGTAAGATCGGTCAGGCCCCGTTTTGTAAAACGGAATATTGGGGTACCGTCTCTCTTTGATTAAAAAAAAAACAAATTTGCCGATGGAGTAAATGCTTTTTATGCTATTAATCCAATTGGCTGTCGACGAGTTAAATGCTATTTACAAATGTAAATTATGGCATGATGTTAGTTTTGAAGTTTAAAAAACACCTTGAAGTAAAAGTTAAATTGTAAATCGTAAATTTGATCACATTTTGCTAATGAATAATGATGGTAATCGGAAATATGATCCTTAGAGCGTATGACTGGTTTCTGATGCGTTTAGACTATAGTACTGCCTTTTTATACTGTTCTTCAAGCACAATTTCGTATTTCTGTGATCTCGGTGTATATGCAGCTGCCAGTATTGACGAATATTGATAAGGAAATATACTTTTTTTTGTTAAACAAGTACATAATTAAGCTAAATCACTTGACAAAAGAGACCACAGCTGGTCAGACCACGAAGAAAAAGCTACAATATCAACGTTTTTCCTATCATAACAACCTAACCAATGAGCTGGCAAATTCATCGATCGATTGGCCCATTCAAAACGCCACGCCACTCCATTCCTTCCTTTTGATTTCACACGTCTGCAACAATCGCCACGATTTCCCAAAAAACAATTGTCATCTGCTGGAGCATATATCAATAAGTTCTTTACTATCCGATTGAAATATTATTCGGTTCCATTTCTTCTCTTTAGCCTAGTAACAAGCTCTTCGGAGCGCACAAGCCTCAGTCATAAGGGGAGACGACGTCATAAATCTGCACGCTCACATATCAACTAGGTCCCGTCAGTCATCTCGAGCTATAAGCCCTCCGTCGGCCCATCTACTTGGTAGCTTCAACGACGCATCAATATTAATTTTAAGGAAACCACTTGAAGGTCACGTCCAAACAGGCGGTTAGTCAAGGCAAGTGTCGGTGTTTATAGCATTTTCCAACTGAAAACAGTCCTATCAAGGAAATATACTAATCCAGATATTTGCACACACTCTGCTGCTGCTACCCTTAAACATCCAGCAGCAGCAGATGAAGCTAAAGCATGTCGCCATGTCGCTTCACAAGAAAAGCAATTGCCTCTGTTTGCTTTGTAGCCCATATATAAGCAGGCTCTTTGCCGAAAATAGCCATAGAGTCGTCATTAACGGCTTGTGATATTGCATAGAGAATATTAGTTGCGATAATGCAACGGTATATGTTCCTCCATAAGAGGTGCTTGATGGGCGAAGCGTTTGCGATTTTTTTTTAGGTTTGATATTTATTTACACTGGGTTTTATATTTATATAGTCCAAATCAAGTTACATGTAACGTTTTCTTAAGGGTAATTGTTTGAATATATTGATACATGTTTAATCGTAGTTGTAGAATTTTTTTCATTTAAATATTATGGGTTAAATAGCCTAGGAGCACCGGAGGGGTATTAAAGAACAAGAGCGAGTCTAACTATATATTTTTTTTTTAATTAGCATAATTATATCTTGTATTACTAATAATATTAGGAAAACTCTATTTTTTTTAAAGTCAATGACTTAATCATTTTGTTAATAATTACTTTAAGAAAAATTATGTTCATGTTTTTAAACTTCAACGTCATTTTGTCAATTTTTTTACAACATTTTTTATAGAAATTAAGCAATTATTATGGAAACGAAAATACAACAATTTTTGCGTAGAATAATTAATTTCATACATAAGAATAATTAAACCTATGTTGAATACTAAACACAAAATAAGCAAAAAGAATAATATATCAAATTGATTGCTACTAGATGGTACAAAATCATAATAATTAAACCATATTTCATCAACATTGATTCAATTCTTTTTCTTCTAAACACAAGCATTACATCCGTTGGATTTAAGATCAAACGGTCCATATTTCTCCCTTATTTTTATTACTTATTTTGTAAAACAGAAAAAAAAAAACAAAAAAAAAACAATTTAACATAATTTACGGAATCTAAAAAGAGGCTGGATTTTTTCAATGCAATTTATCTGTTTCCACGCTCAAACCGTTATTTTTTTTTACGAACCGTAAATCTGACTTTACGGTTTTGATTGTAAAATTACTAAATTGTCCATGTGTTGAAAATGTGAAAAAAATTCAGAGGGCTTGGCCGATCGATCGGAGTTGACAGCCGATCGATCGGCCAAGTCCTCTGAAATTTTTTCCAGAATAAATTTACCATATTAACTCAAAAAAACATTTACGGATCGTAATCGTGGCTTACGGTTTGACTTATTCATATTTTTTTTCGATATCGTATATTGTGGAACTATAACTTATTCGTTCGGATTCACTCCAAATCTAGTCCGTTTCAACCGTTATGTTCGTTATTGAATCGTCTATCATTTTAAACAAATTAACCATTTTTTTAAATGATTAGTACTCGAAACGATATTTTATCATGTTACTCGAAACAAATTAACTTATTGACTTTTGATCAAACCGTAAGTCAAGATTACGATCCGTAAATATTTCTTTTGATTTAAATAGACAAATTTCATTTTAAACAAATTAAGCATTTTTTTAAATGAATAGTACTTGAAACGACCTTTTATAATGTTGCTCAAAACAAATTAAATTATTGACCTTTTATCAAACTGTAAGTCACGATTACTATCCGTAAATATTCTTTTGAGTTAAGTAGGCAAATTTACACTACTCAAACCTCTGAAAATTTTTCACAGGGCCTGGCCGATCGATCGGCTCAACTCCAATCGATCGGCCAAGCCCTCTGGAAAATTTTCAAATTTTCAATGCAAGGGTAATTTGGTAATTTTACAGTCAAATCCGTAAATTTAATTTATGGTTCGTAAGTCAGATTTACGGTTCTTAAAAAAAAATTACGGATATATAAAATATAAATCCAGCCTTCATCTAAAAAAAAAAAAAAGAAAATACCAAAATTAGTCCCATTTCTTCTCTCTTACATCCATCCTCTCACTTTGTAAGAATCCGAGGTTATTTCAAACATCCTCAGATTCTTCAAAATCCACTCTTTTTTTATTTTATTTTATCCTCAAATTCACATCATTTTTCTTTATTATCCAGATCCTAATTTTATCTTGGTCAACCAAAAAAATCCCATCTTTAAAAAATATATTGGTTGGTTATTTAATAAAATCTCCATTGTTGATCTTTATTCTCTTATCTATTTTGCTTAATCTTCATTTCAAATCTTTTTCCACAATACCCAGATCCTAATTTCATCTAATTTAATGAAAAACCCAATCTTTTTTTTGTGAAAATATTGACTGGTTAATGAAATCTCTGTTAATCTTTATTTGCTAATCTTCAAAATCACATCAATTTCTACAATACCCAGATCACAAATTCTTACAAATCAATGAAAAAACCAATCTTTTTGTAAAAAAACATTGATTGGTTAATGGAATCTCTACTAATCTTTATTTGCTTATTATTACCCTTTTATTTCCTCACTTTTATTCCCATTGCACATTCACAACAACAACAAGATGTACTAAACTTTCCCTCTCCTCCTCCCCCTCCTACGCCTACGCCTCCGTTTTCTCCTCCGCCGCCGCCATGGACCGCTCCACCTCCTCCTCCACCTCCAGGTCAGCATGACACCCGACACCCTCCGCCACCGCCGAGGAAGCAAAACCACCCGCCTCGTAGACCTCCTTCGCCACCGGTTAAAAGTGGGATGAACTTTGGGGAGAAGACCGGGTTGCTTTTTGGGGGCATTATCGTAATTCTGCAGTTTTTCGTAGCGGGATTTCTGGTGGTCACGAGACGGAGACTGTTTCATGGATCCAACGAATGAGGTTTTGGTGTTTTTTTTTACAATGTAAATGGGGTTTATTGGTTTTTTTTGACATTTTTTTTCTTCCAAATTTGTTTATTAATTGATGTTGTGAAAGTTTGTTACTTTTGTATCGTTATACACAACTTATGAGAAAATGAGATGAAGAAATCATTGCTTAACTTGTGTTCTGGTATTCATTTTTGTAGTTCTTGTAATGATTTAGAGCTAGGTTCGGAACCAGGAATTTTAAATGAGATACATAGATAAAATTAATTGTTTCATCAATTTTGCGTAGCCTCCGACTGTCTCCGCCTAATTCCTTCCCGGTTTAGAGCTTGTTCTCATTGTTTCCTGCGCTTTTCTCTTATGATTCATACTTTATTTGTCTGTTTGATTTCCGAGACATTTTTGCCTATCTAGTAAGAGAAAGCTGTTAGTTGTAAGATTCTACTCTGGATGTTTAGAAAAGATGCTGTAGTTTTTTGACATTTTTTTCTCCATTTGTGAAATTTGTTTATCTATTGCTGTTATGGGGGTCTGTTACTTTAGCACTAGTATCATTATACACAGTTTATAAGAAAATGGGATGAAAAAAGTTCATACTCAATCTGTGCTTTGCTATTCATTTACATAATTCTATATTGATCATGTTTTATGTGGGGTTAGGGTCTTTTCTTGTGCTTTTCTATCATGAATCATGATTCATACTCCATATTTTGGTTGGGCATTTGATTTCCAAATATAATTTGCATATATGAAACCTTAAGTTTAAGTTGAACCAATTATTCTCTAAGCTGTGAGCTTTGCTTAAAAGTCTGGTCAAATAACCATTGTTTGTAGTGAACCTAATTCTGTGTTGAAAAGGTTTTGAAATATAAATCACTGTATTCATCCATTTATCTTTCTATAACTCAGCCATTAGCATATTAAGAACACTACTATTGTTGATTTGAGTCCTCTGTCTCTTGTCCAACGAGTTCATAAACCATCTGAGTCTTGATTAATCATATGTTGGAAAAATTATTGTTTTCCAAAAAGCGAAGTCTGCCTAACAGAGATTAAAAGCGTGTTGTTTACTGTTACATTGATATATTAGTGAATTTTTCTTTATGAAAGATTATTAGGCCTCGTTTGTTTGGTTGCGTCTTTGTGCTCGTCTTTTTTATTTTTCTCGCAAAAAAGTGGACTGTGTTTGGTTGACCACCTTAAAGAATAGTTTTTTTGGTTTTGGCCTGAAATAGATTGAAGATCTCAGGTGGGATGTACCTAACTCTTTCTGAACTTAGAAAATCTAGCTTATTTGCTCAGAATATGCAAGCAAACAAGCCTTTACTATCTGCACCATTATCCATTTCTTTATTTATTGCTTCAGAAATATAACTTGTACAAATATGCAATGCAAAATTGCGTCTTCCAAAGAACGGAGAACCTATAAAGAAGTAATATTTAGGACAATTTTTTGTTCGTTTCCATCATGATGACAAAGATAGGGCCATCAGCAGAACAGGTAGATAGATATGAAGACGGACTGTATTTGGAGTGAGAACAGAAAGTGTAAGGTCTTATCGAATCGCCATACAGCATAACCAAGAAGCTTCGTATATTAGCTCATCAATACCGACTACCAGTGTGTAGAGACTGCTATTTAAATCAAGTTCCTACTCTTGTACTAAACCAACAGAACAGGCATCAAATATAGACATGTGAATTTACTGATGGCATACCCACTGAACATGGGACGACCTGTATAGTTCTTCAACCTTCATGAACTCTAGGCCACGATTGGCGAACCAAACTCAATGCCTTGTAGGAGTATTTTGTAGTAATATTCCTCCTTTTTACACCAATTTTCGCAAGCATAACAGCCGTCTGCACGCAGAATGTAAAATGCGGATCCCTGTTTTGTTGTAGTTCTTCAACCTTCATGAACTCTAGTCCACGATTGGCGAACCAAACTCAATGCCTTGTAGGAGTATTTTGTAGTAATATTCCTCCTTTTTACACCAATTTTCGCAAGCATAACAGCCGTCTGCACACAGAATGTAAAATGCGGATCCCTGTTTTGTTAGTTTTTAAAATGTGGATCCCTGTTTTGTTAGTTGTTCCTATAAGAATCTGCACAGCCCTTTCAAGCCTGAATCACAAAAATCGAAACCAAAGAATGTTCGTACAAGTAGCGTTTCTGCAGCTTTTAAGCAAAGAAGCTGAATTGTTTGACACCAAGAACTCGCTTAATTCTTAGGTCTTAATCTAAAAAACTAAAAGTACTCAGATTTACACCAGACCTTGACAAACAAATTTTAAATTGCGAATAAGTTAAGAAACTGAATAATAAAATCAAAAGCTGCAAATACGAATCCTCGCTCGCCTGTGTATAGAAAGATCCAAACCACAAAATTCTTTAACAGTTTTCGATAAAATGTTTTGATGTAGCAAACCAAATGCTTTGACATAATGGTTTCTTATTAGTTTGCTCAAAACTTAAATGTCTTCAATGTATTTTGGGACAAGTAAATTTCTTTCTTCAAAAAAACAAGATTACTTAAGACTCATATATACATACACTTGTAACAAGTTGAATCTGCTAATATGATCTGCTCTTTGGCAATTCTTATAATCTGTTTTCTAGCTGGTGAGCGTAATATTTAAAAAAAAATAAAAAATTTAAACGGGTATTAGTAATATTATACAGATGGAGGTAGGGGTGGGCAAAAAATCCGCAAACCCGCCCCGTAACCCAATCCGTGCGGATTGGGGCGGATTGGGGCGGGTTGCGTGTCAAAAAAAGTTAAATCCGCCCCGCCCCAATCCGTAAAAAAATTCATGGGTTGAGTTAGGGTTGGGGTTTCCAAACCGCGGGTTAATCCACCTCAACCCGTTTCAATCCGCATATATATATATATATATATATATATATATATATATATATATATATATATATATATATATATATAAATATAAATTTTCTCAAGATCTTTTTTAATAAGAGTTTCTATATTATAATAATATTGATTTAAGAAAAATTATATATATAGACAAAAAATCTTTGGATTGTCCAAACTTAAGCTTAATGATTTGATTGATATATTGTCTTATAAATTCAATGTATTATCTCGTACTTACAAAAAGAAAGAATTTTTAATCTGGGTCTAGGTAGTATGGGTGGTTAATTTATTTTTAAAAACTTTATTTGTAATTGAAGTATAGTCAAATATGAAGTTATATAAAGTTATTACGAAATCTGTAGCTATTGAACTTGTGGATTCAATTAGCTATTGAACTTTATTTTGATTATGTTGATGAATAACAATTTGTTTTGTTTTGTTTTGTTTTAGTTTTGTTATTTGTTCCGAACATTCTAAACGTATTTTGGTTGGCTTTTAGTTTATATTTCTATTTGAATTTATTTTTTAAAAATATTTAGGTAAATTATGCGAAATAATGAAAAATTAATGACTAAAATGAAAATTCAAGAAACAACCCGCACCCAATCCGCCCCGCTTGATAATGGGTTGGGTTGGGTTGGGTTGGGGTTTTAATTATAATGGGTTGGGTTGGGTTGGGTTGGGATTTGAATTTCACTAATCCGCCCCAATCCGTCCCGCCATTTATTTTACGGGGCGGGTTAGGATTGAGACCAATCCGCCCCGATCCGCCCCGTGCCCACCCCTAGATGGAGGTATTGTGGATGTGACACAAAGAAGGGACAGTCAAAGGTGGAGTGTATTAAGGCAACCAGCTATTGCGACCATAACACTGAAATCAAGTTACGTTGACTCATTTACCTTAAATATGAGGATATTGTTTTAAAGTTGGGAGTCTATTAAGGCAACTAGCTATTGCTTAACAGACCGTAACCCTGAAAGCAAGTTCCGTTGACTCGTTTACCTTAAATATAAGGATATTGTTCTAAAATTGTATACGCATCAGTTTTTCTATTTATTACATTCGATTTACATGAACTCAAATATCACTTAAATACAAGTGATCAATATGTTTCCTTATAATTAAAATAATAATTTCTCTCTCTTACTTTTCTCTTATTCTCTCTCATTTATTTGTACTTTTCACATATAAATTAATAAAATAACAAAAACATGAGTTGTATAATTTTAATATAGAAATTGATAAAAAAGCTGATAATTTGTATAAATCAAAACGTTTACTTATAAGTTGTAAATGTGTACTTTTTACTTTAAATACGAGAAAACTTGTAAATTATTTAATGTGATTGTTCTGGTAAATTAATTTGGGTTGAAAAAAATTGATAGAATTATATTAAAATATAGTAATATTTAGTTATGATAATAAATTTGATAGGTAAGACTGAAAATGTATAAAGCTAAACTGTTATCCCAAAAATATAAAAATGATGCTAATTAAGTTAAATATGAAAAAAAAAATGTAAGGTAATGGATAAGCATGCTCTAATTAAAAGTCATATCGGAAACTACCATGATTAGTTAAATACGAAAATGATGCTCACTCTATATCATCTTACATTAGTCACTTCGTCGTGATTACATAAATTCATCACACCTTTATAAATACATCGCACCGTTATAATCTTCTACACTCGTTCTCGTTGGAATACACTAAATTACACATAAAATAGAAACCAGAAAGCTGTCGAGATACAACACTAAACAATGAACCTTTTCTATATCTATCTTAGTTGAAGAATGTGTTTCCAACTAAACAAGAATTATGAAGCTGTTCTACGATCTATACATTTTGCCTATATACATACAAGACAACACCTAACTGTACATCATAACAACTTATGATCACCACTAGTAACAGAAAAAAAGAATACGGAGAGTATTATCATCTTGTCATTCCAGCAACGTTTTTAGCACCAGATCCAGAACCTGATACAGAAGTAGGTATTCCACTATCGTACATACGCTTGATCTCTTCCCTATATGTCATCAAAGAATTGTTTGGAATAGCTGGCATAAGCTCGATCACATCGCCCATTTTTAGCTTGCAAGTTGGATCACTAACTGGCTTATGATTTAGCCTTGGCCTTAACTCTTTCTTTAAAGGGAACCCATAAGGGGTCCATCTATGGTTAGATTTTCTAGCTCTCTCGAGAAGATCAACGAAGGTAGAGTTTTCTGGGAACTCTTGCACTGACATCTGCAACAACAAATTGCACAATTAATTACACCGCCGCCGAAAGTTGAGAACAACATACATTCCGATATGCATTTTTACGATTCACAAACCAAAAACTCTTAGCATATCTTGCAAAAAGTTATAGTGAACTTAGCCTTCACTATGAGAAAATAGCGCCATCACTTAAATATCCAGTAACTATCACTTCTATATGGAAGATTATAGAGCCTTGTCTGGTTGCAGTTTTCATTTAATTTTATTGTTTTCTATTCTTAAAAGCTCGGACATATTTCGTTAACCATTTTTTAGATAGTATTTTCATTTGGATTTTTGGGTCTTTGAAAGCTAGATGGACCTAACTTATTTCTGAAACTGAAAAACTCTAACCAGACAAAGCCCTTAGCATTTTAGCATTACCCATTTATTTATCTTTGGCTTCAGAAATATATCTTGTACCAAATATGCAATGCAGAATTTGTAACTTCTGATAAAAGTTGGAAACTGAAGAACAAACCTTATCGTTTTCCATCATGATGACGAAGACGGGCCCATCAGCAGAACAGGTAGATAAGTACGAGAAGGGACAGTCTTTAGAGTGAGAAGGGAAAGTGCAGGGAGGTCTTATTGAGTCTGCATAACCAAGAGTCGACTGATCGTAACTCGCTGACTCACACTGCCACGTAATAACCCAACGGGCCCACTCAACCATCTGAAGCACAAACGAAGAGTGTTGACAATCACCTTCTTTGTATCTCCAATGAGCTGCAAATCCATATTCGGCTTGTAGATGCATTTCTTTTGTCCGAATCTGAACTTCAAGAGGTTCCATACCTTCGCTCATCACTACCGTATGTAGAGACTGATACCTATATAACAAGTTCACAATTAGTACTTGGAACTAACATCATTATCAAATGTAAGGGGAAAATATCACATCAGTTTTATACATAAACTAATGCTTTTACAGAAATTAGTGCCCCCAAATTATTAAATTCACAATTTAGACGCCAATTGGAACAATTAGTACACCATCGTTACAATTTCAACTTAAAAGCCCTACTTATATACACTTAATACTTCAATGTGAAATCCAGACTATTAAGCACTCGCCATTGAACTTCCTTGAAAAGGTCTCACTTTCAATCACGGCGGTATTTTAATTACTTGACTAACTGCACTGTGATGTCTGAAGTGTAAATTTTGATAATTCTGTGTATCGATTGGTGGTCTAAATTGTTCATTTGATAGTATGATGTACTACTTGTAAAAAGTTGGGACGCTGTTTCTACAAAGATACCATCATATATAAAAATATGAATAATAATATAGCTTACCCATTGATCTTGGGATGACTTATGTAGTTCTTGAACCTTCCAGGAACTTGAGGCCACAATTGGTGAACCAAATTCAATGCTTTGTAACAATCTTCCTCGTTTTCAACAATCAATCGTAGCCCATGCATATCATGGATCTCATCCGTAGTCAGATGCTTCCTGCAAAAAGTTAAATAAGAACCTCTTAATCCCTTGATAAATGTAGCCAAACCATACAATTTCAGGTCTGTGTATTATAAAGTGATAGAGAAAGTGAGAGCTTACTTCAACATTTTTGTGTATATGCTGAAAAGGCTCTTGTGTCTTCCCGATACAACGTGGTATTGAATGTTTGCATCTTTCAGAGCTTTTTCTAACTTTTCTTCAGCTGAAGTAATCGTATTCTCGTCGAGTGAATTCGCAAGTTTGGAAGACAGGTCTCGGTACTGATAGGGATATAGGTACTTGAAACACAAATTCTCCAATTGCTGCTTCCAAGTAGAGATCCCTAAGCGATTGGCTAATGGAGCAAATACTTCTAATGTTTCCTTGGCGATTTTTTGTTGTTTTAACAAAGGTAATGCGTCTAGTGTATTCATGTTATGCAATCGGTCTGCTAGTTTTATGAGGACAGCCCTAGCATCTGCCATTGCTAGGACCATTGTATGTAATCGATCCGCCTCAGCAGTTTTATTGGCTGTGTTGCTCTCTCGCGCTAGCTTGCTCAGCTTACTTAACTTAGATACCTGTGGAAATCATATTCAAGTACATTCAATAAACTGAAAAAGAAAACGTACAAATTGACAAAGTCAACCCCAATATGCAATAAGATTTATTCAGATAACCAGATTTCTTAATCCAAATGATCAAACTCTTCATCATGTCCCTTCAATGCAAACATCATTTTCTGTTTTCAGGAATAAACTAGAGATCTAGACTAAGAAACAAAACACCAATTATTGGAGGCTAATTAAGATACTACATGTCAAAAACACCAATTATTGGAGGCTTAGATACCAAAACACCAATTACTAGAGTATAATTGACTATTCTAGTACTTAAGAAAGGGTACAGTAGAACCGATACTTTTCGTCGGAATAATATTTGACTGCATCTAAGATATACCAAGGTTGACGCAGCAACTTATTGAAGAGATTTATGACTTCTTTTTCTCGAAGAAACTAATAAATAGAGTACCAAAAAAGTCTTAACAAACTTAACCAATAAGCAACATAGAGCTCTACTGGCACCAACTCAATAAAAGTTGACGGGCAACTTTACGTGCAAATAGGTGATAATAAAAAAAATCAATAACAAAAAGAAATTGTTTCATACCCCTTGAACCAGATCAGCGACACCGGCTCCAAATACACGCAAAATATATTCATACGTAACCGAAGAATCGTCAAGGGTGTCGTGTAAAAGCCCCGCAGCAACTACGGTGGAATTTGCACCAATCTTTGCAAGCGTAATTGCCGTCTCCACACAGTGCTGTAAATATGGATCGCCACTCGCTCGTTTCTACAAAGATCAACACAGATCTAAAGTCAGAATCAAAAAACTCAAAATACTAATCTTCGCACAGCTTGCTTTGATGTAACTTGTTGGCAAATAAGCTGGATTGCTATAACTTAAATTTTAAAAACCTGGTCTTTCAACTTAAACTTTCCATAGGTTTTAATTCAGATAACTAAGCTAAGTATGTTAACCATTCTAATCAACTGCAATACCGCTTATAAGTAAAAAACCACGATCCCAAGCTTAAAAGCTGCAAATACAAATCCTGACTCGCTCATTTCTAGAACAATCCTTACAACCTTTAAGTCCAACCCCCAAATTCTAAACTAACTTTTTTTAGGAAATTAATTTTTCATTAGCATCTAACATAAAAGCTAAATTGATTCGACTGTAACTTCTAATTTCTAGTGCAAAAAACTCGAAATACGATGCTTTGACAATTGATCCGATAGTTATCCGAATGCAATTCTGTTATATAATTTGTGCAAAAGCAAAATAAGGTCTCATAAAACAAGCATAACTTCATTTCCCAACAAATCAAAAGTATTATAATTTATAAAATATATACCTGTCCTCTGTGAGCTTTCTCAGCTTCATAAAAAGCCTTGACAACTAACTCATCATTAAAGATCTTATGCCCAGATTGAGCCCCATAGAGCAAATAATCGAAAACCCGTGATCTCATTTTAACAGGAACCTCATCGAGCACAACCGATCGCTGCGACGATCTCAAACTCATCGAATCATAATCAACAAAAGATCTATTCTTTTCGAGTTCGGTTCTTCTTGGTAAGCTTTTAACCCTGTTAACAACAGTACTTGAACCACAAGAAATAGGCGATCGGAGAGGATACACAACAGGGCTCTTTACGTATCCGAAATCTTCAAAATTCCTTGGTGATGGTGACGATAAAGGCGAACGGAAATCAAAGTCCAACAGATTAGATGAACTAGTGTACAGGGATATCGTCGGAACCGCCATTTTCGATGAATTAGTACTAGTTTGAGCTTAACTAAATGATATTTTAAAATTTTGTTCAAAGAATGCTAATAATGGTCTTAGCTTGAGCTTGATTCAATGAATTATGAGTTTATTTGTTTTTTTTTTTTAAATGATCAAATATATATGCACAAAGAATAGTAAATTTTGAGAAAAGTTCAAGAAAAATATGAAGTTAAGAGATTTTATCAAGTTTTATGATGAACAAAAAAAAAAAAAAAGTTGAATATGAAAAATATGGACAAAAGAATAGCTAGCTAGGTAAAGTAGAGAGAATAAAGTAGTTTTGAAATAGATATAGTAATAATATAATAGATACAAAGTGTTTGTTTGTGTTTTGGTTATATATATATGCAATGAAATTATGAAAATGGGAAAGAAATAAAAAGAAGGTGAGAGGAAAGTAGTTTGGGTTGATTTTGTTACTTTTGAAAAATGAAAGCCGTGTGAAACAATTGTGTGTTATTTATTTTAGAAGAAATTGTTTTGTTTTTCTTTTCAAAATTATAAAATAATACAAATAAAATAAAAAGAGTTAGCTTGTTGAGATTGTTTTGATATTGCGGACAAGTCACTGTTTTTATTCCTTAGCCACCTTTGCTTACCTGGCGGGCAAATAAGTCATCTACTAAAAACATACGCTGTCTGTTTGATGTCAGACGGTGGTTGTTTGATACCAGACAGTGACTGTATTAGTGAAATGGGGTATAAGTCACACCACGTAATAAAAACTCAATCTATTAAAAATAAAAATAAAATTTTTTAATTAATATTAATTAAATTTAGGATAGAGTGAAACTAGGGTTCCAATATATTTATTTGGGTTTTTAGTAGGTTGAGTTTTTATTACGTACCGTGATTTGTACCATTATCGTCTGCATTAATCAACAGGCGTCTGCATAAAGCAAAAGCCGACGAAAAATACTAATCCTTTCTATATTATTTAAACCTGCAATTTTAATCGGTCAATAATTTATATTAAAATTATCGATTTATCGTAATGAAATTTTTTTAAAGGTTGATCGTATGGTTCAAATGTTAAATTTTATGATTAGAGTTTTAAAAAAATTATTTCGACAATTTTAATACAAATTATAAGCCTGTTAATTTTGTAATATACAATTAAATATAAACAATAGAATATATATCAATAAATATACCCATATAACTCTCGGAATAATTGATAATGATACATATTTAAATGTTTTATGACTTTTTCATTTTTCAAACATCAATGATTTTTCCTGTTATCACTGGGTTCAAATTTCCTTCAATTACTATGCTCATGTTTTGCATGTTAAAAAAATCCATCTTCAATGTTAATCTTATTTCTAAAATGTTTGTTTAAAAAATATCTGTAAAAATTGAACTTATATGTGCTTTTTTATGTTTAATTGTTTGTTATGCAATTTATAAGATAGTAATATTAATAGATACCAAAAAGAATGTAAAATGTCAGATTTTACAGATTTTCTTTTGACAAAACACTTTAAAAAATAAGATAGAACCTTGATTTAAAAAAATTTATAAATATATATGAAAGAACCGATAATCTAACCAGAACCAGAACATAATAACTTGAACAAATTTGAACTCTGTTATCATTACCCAACAAGAACAAATAAACGTAAAATGCAAAAAATCTATGAGTTATATGAATATTAACCTCGTAAACTATTTTTATTTTTATTTCAATAGAGACACATGCATAAACTTGCTCAATTTTTGCAAAATATCCCATGTCTAGTACTTTTGATATTTTCATAACATATGATATGTTGTTTATCTGATATTGGCCCAATAATGAAAAATAAAGTTTTGTGTTTTTTTTTATTTTTTTTTGCATAAAATAGCTTCAGAGGAAACCACCATTAAAGTTTAGATTTTTTAAATAACCATCTCAATGATTTTTATTAAAATATTTTTATATCAAAATAGGTTGGACACTACAAAAAAATACTCAAATATCGACGAGATTATTGACGGTATTTTTTGTTACGAGCTTATTAGTGACAGCTTTTGTGACGGCTTTGTGACAATTTAGTCAATTTGCGACAGACTTGTGACAGTTTTGTGACAGCTTTTTAATTAGTGGCAGATTTTGACTCTTATTAAATCAAACATTATTTTATATTAGTACTACCTACTTACCTATGAACAATGTTATTTATTTTTAATTTTTATTTTTAATTTTAGTACTGCATTACATGTATAAAATTGTAAACAAAACTTAAGAATTCGGATTTTTAAAAATTAAGTATATTTTTATATACTAATTAATGATTCTCTATATAATTAACCCAAGTTGATCAATTCGTGCATTACCATCATCACTAGCTAAACAATAATGTTAATGAACCAGATAGACTCAGTCAGACTCTCAACACACCAGTTTTCAACGTAAATTTTAAATTTTATTTTCATCCGAAAATTTAATAGTCTGCTATTCGGTCATATATTTAATATTTTTAATTAATATTTAACTTTATGGTAGTCTCAAATAAGATTTTATAATATTATATTTGGATTTTTATTTTGTTGAATCGTCAAATAAAATATATTGAAATCATTAAAAAATTTAAATATTTTTAATTAATATTTAAGTTTAAAGTAGTCTCGATTAGGGTTTTATAAGTATTGTATTTGAGATTTTATTTTTGTTTTGGTTGGTATTTAAAAAGAATTCTAAAAATTAAATGAAGTACTGTTTCGCAATTAGTCTGATTGAGTCCGTCTGAGTCCATATCGTTACTTATATCTAAAGTATATTGATAATTAGTTACTAAAACGATTTGTAAACTCATTTTTATTGGTAATATCGCACTAACACGCTTCAATTATTAGTACTAAATTCCCACTAGTTAAAATTGGTTAGCAACGAGACCGCCTTCTAGATGGCCATCTAAATGTGATTAAGATATTTGGTAATTAAAATAAATACTTCACATTCCAATTTGATATACTAATCCGTTACATCAAAATGTTAACATAGCAATAGTTTATCTTTTAAAAAAATTTGGTAAGTTGAGTATCATTAAATTTTAACAACAGTTTAACAACAAAAACTGTTACTAAATTTAACGATACTCATTTTATCATCAATTTAGTTTTTAGCAACAGACGCTCTAATAATAATAATGTGACATTTTTTTTTATTGCCGGTAAAAGTATAAGATGTCTCCTTTTTTTTTAAAATAATTAAGCAAAATAATATACTTAGAGGTCAATGCACGTACCTGCAAAAGTCTTATTTATTCACAAGTGACAAGTCCATCAAAAATAATAATACAATACATTGCTACAAGTCTAGGTACATGGGATCACGTGTCTCCAATTTTGTATTATCTGAAATTACGAATATGTGTCTGTGATAATATATAATTAATTAAATATAAAATTTTAGTATATAAACTAAATAAATAAATAAAAACTATTATGCATTCTCTATTTAAATTAGCATACATAATTGACAAATTGTAAAACTCGCAACGCCTATACTAATAGTAGTGAAAGAAATTTTATCTCTCACCTATTTTGTGTACCACAACTCTAGCTTCGGTTTTACTCTACGTCTAGCTCAAGAGCTATTGCGTCATCAAGTAACTTAGGGTTTATTCTTTAATTTGTTATTGAAAATATGTTGAAATTTGATGATTTTCTTTAATATTATCAAAAAAAAAATGATTTGTGCAAAGTATATTCTTCAATTGTTTGAATTTTTTATTTATATTCAAAAAAAATTAAAACTATAATTTTTAGGATTTTGCAGAGACTAAACAACTTCATATAAATATATTGTTGGTGCTATTAGCCCATGTGTGGAGATAAAAATCAAACTTATGAATATTTAACAAAAATATTATGAAAACATTTATTCTCTTTTTTATTTTTAAGTGGTTGTAGATGTAGTGTATGTATGTTATATTTAACTATCTGATTTGTTCGTTTTTTGTGTTCTATATATTTTACTCGATTTAACTATATGATTAATTTATATTGAAATTATGCCCCATCAAATATAAAATAATGGATCATACATATATAAATATAAAAATAGCATCATAAAAGTAAAGTAACAACTCAATTGATGCAAGTTTGGAAGTAAACAATAATTTTGTATAATGAAATAAGTAAAACATAACCATTCTACTGGACTGATTATGAGAATAATAATTATTGGCAAGTGAAAAACTATATGTTCAAAGAGTTTTCTTTTTATATAAGCAATCCATAAAATCATAGAGTATCCAATGCTAGTTTTTTTTTTTAATCTTGGTGCTAAAAAACTGAAGTGAGACAAATTATTATAATTACTCTTAATTAAGTACATCTGAAAAATGAATAATTACTTAATCAATATTTGAAATTGTAACTTGTAAGTAAGTCAAATAAAACTTTGGAATTAGCAAACAGTTGTTGGGAATGGGAATGGTCGGTGCCAGAGGTGGTCACGAGCCGGATTTGACCCGATTGATCTTGATTCTAGCCCAGTCTGTAAAATAAATGGCAGGACGGATTGAGACGGGTTCATAAAATTTAAATCTCAACCCAACCCAACTCAACCCGTTACAATTAAAACTCTAACTCAACCCAATCCAACCCAAAAAAAAATTGCGGGTTGGGACGGGTTGAGTTTAAATTGATTCTTAAATTTTTATTTTGATCATTTATTTTTCATAGTTTGCATAATCAACATAAATTTTAAAATAAATCGAATATTTCAAAGAGAAATATAAATTAAAACCAATAAAAATACGTTTAGAACATTCGCGAACAAGTAATAAAACTAAAATATAACAAAAATGAAATGTTGGTATATTAAAATACACACAATGCATATATATGTATATATATTAAAAAATAGCGTCACTAATCCCGTCGCCATTTGAGTATTTTTTTGTAGTGTAAGTGTAATTTTGATCGGCCAAAAACTTGTATTAGATTTTAAAAAAATTTATTTCGACAATTTTAATACAAGTTATAAACTGATAAAAATTACACGTAGTTTCGTAATGAACAATTAAATAGGAACGGATGGAGTAATCACTAACCTAATAAAATGGAAACATAGCAGGTTGGATTGTGTTTCAATTAATTCCTTTTTTTTTTTAATCTAAAAGCTAGAAAAAATGAAAATTACTACTCACACTTGTATTCATAATATGGGGAGTACTATAACGCAAATCAAATTTATAAAATAATGTTTTATAAGTACTGTAGTTGCCAACTAAACAATAATGTCTTCTTTTATTTATTTATTATTTTATCATTTTTTTAATTTTCAAGATAGATTAGAGGTCTGCTTCATCTATTAAGATGGAATATTAGAGGTCTTCCCATCTAAAAATTAGATTAGAGGTCTACTTCATCTATTAAGATGGAACAGTTGACTAGATTCACGTTAGCGCTAATCGTTCGGTTTTCATTTCAAAACATTAAAACCAAAATATAAAATCAAAAGCAATTAGGGCAGATTGACTTGAAAAATGATACAAAAAATACATCTAGAATATCTCAGTATTTCTAAAAATACTGCAGTAAAATCACTATTGCGTGTATATTTTGGGAAATCAGTAGTGACATTTTACATTTATTTCAGTTTCACAATCATGAATAGGGTTATATATAACTGAAAATAAAACTGGTTTTCGTTTTTGTTCTGTACAAATGAAATTGTTTACTTGCATTTGACCGATCCAGATGTTTAGCAATGAATATACATGATGAAACTTTTATTATTACTTGTATCAAAATATATAATATTCAAGGAAAAAAAATACTTACTACAAATCTAATCTTTTTCTAAAAATTATCAAAGATATAAAATGCTTATAATTCTTCTGTAATAAGTAATAAAAAAAATACCTATACATGTATATTTTGGAAAATCAGTAGTGAGTCGGTGACATTTATTTCATTTGATTTTCACAATCATGAATTCGTGATCATGAAATATGAATATAGGGTATAACTGGAAACAAAATAAAAATGTACTATCCACGTGTTTATATATTTCGACCTACCAGTTTTAATAAATTTCACGTTTGAACTATGTCAACAATTTATATGTTACCACGTGTCCCTGTTTTATTTTTCTCTGGCGACAATTATTTTTCATTAAAATGTGAGAAATTTTTGATAATTTACAGAAAGGTTTTTTCCAACACGTTTTAGCTTTAGATTTAGATGTAAAAGTATAATGATTGCCAACCAATATCCATCACTCATTACATAATGTTTCAAAAGATACCAAAACACTGAAATTTAGGAAAATACAGCAAGTGTTTCAGCACCTTGGTTAAAAATACAACATATATAATATGAGTTCAAATCTTGTACGTGGACTAATATTTTTAAAGATAAAATAGTTGATTAAAAAAATATTACAATTACATCTACATATATGTATGAATATATTTCAATAATTGTTTTCTTATGAAAAATTCAAGTATGTTTTATTTTGAAATTAATTAAGAAATAGAGTAAATTAAATATAAAATCTTCAAAAAAAATATGTAACTCAACAATATGTCCCAATATTATGTGTAAAATACGTTATAACGGTTTTTATAAAAACACACAAAAAAATCTAAAATTTTAAAATTTGAACGAAAATATTTAAACGAGCACGAAATGGGGTACAAATTATGGCGCAGAATATTTGTACTCATATAATATACGCGGAAAATACCTCGTCATTGGTTAAATATTAGTCCAAATCTTATACCCCTATTTTTTATTTTTTTTGTGTCCCCTTACTTATTTTCACTCAAATTTTAAATTTCATAACTTGTTCTCCAAATTTATAATGTTTGTATATTATATTGTATTGAAATTTTAAAACATTTGGACATAATATTATTTTAGACAATTTTTTTAAGATTTAATGTTTAATTTATACTAATTTATACATTTATTCTCAAATAAATTGCGTGTGGATTAAATTATTTTTTTATTGGAATGTATTGATACATGTATTATACTAATTGTATAATTTTTTCAAGTTTTTTAGAATTTTTTTTGGGATAAAATAAGTAAGGAGGCATGGAAGAGGGTAGAGAATAGTGGATATAATATTTGGACTCGTTAAATATATATTGTATTTGCTGTGTTTTTTTTTTATAGTAATTTAATTATAAAATTTCCATAACTTGAATAAATTAATTTATTAATAAATGCATACATTTGGTAATGCGTTAGTGTTATGTATAAACGCAATTGTAAAAATGCAATAATATTAGCATTTATTAATATAACTTGAATTTGAAAAGTTATTTAATTCTTAAACGAGCACTTGTTAGCCAAACCGTAGTGTATATATATATATATATATATATATATATATATATATATATATATCATATGAAGATATATGGTGAAATGTTGATATGTAGTGTCACTGATATCTTAATTATTTCTAAACCAAAAGTCATAATGTATACCTAATGTTTAAAACTTAGAGAATGCTTTAATAAACTTATAAACTCTCAAAGGTGAGTGATTTAAAAATATGTTTGACAAACAAGAAAGAAAACAAGTTGAAGCTAAAAAAAAAGACTTCTAAAAACAAGAAATATGTACACCGAAATTTTGGTTTTATTTAAAAGTTAACTTAAAATTCACAAAATGACCTACCAAGTACAGATTATTATTCACAAAATGGCAAAAATTACAAACTAGAAAAAGAGTCAAATGAATTTATTGGTCCCCTTATATTTTGATGCAAGCCACCATTCATCTTTCCAAATTAAGTTGAAGATTTCAACAAATTTTTGGGGCACGTGGACTTAAGAAATGTGTACTCTTAAGTTACGTGTTTGATTACGTTCATGATAATGACACTTGATTTAATCATAATATTTCCCCTTTTTTTTTCTTTTTTTTAAGCATAATATAACTATGCATGGGTTTGGTTCAGTTTTCGGTCAACGAAAATCGAAAGCAAAATATCTAAAAGGTCAAATTTTGGTTTCGTTTGGTACGGTACTGTTTATTTTCTGTAATTATAATATAATTACAAATTAGCCTTTTTAAAAAAAATAGTAACACCTTTAATATAAACTAATCATGTTTTTTTTTAATTTAAAAGTACTACACAAAATATCCAGGCATACTCGATGCTTAGCACAAAATAACTTTATAAAAATTTGAATACCAGCACAAGCAATTAAATATATACCAACTTTAAAAAATTAACTTCGATTGTTTTTGGTCTGGGTTTGGTTAATTTTCAGTTTTGGAAAGAAATCTAATAATTAATTTCAGTTAGGTTTGCCTTTTTTATTGAAAAATAAGTGTACCCTTCGGTTTTGCTTCACTTTGTTTTTTCGAGAAAGAAATCCTTAGCCTTGATATAATAATGTTAATAATTAAGTTGTATATAACTATTCCGAAACATCGATCATCAATGATTAAACGAATTTCTGTTTCCTTTACTTTTACATCTAATAACCCTCGCACATCCTAAACATCGTCGATCCGAAGTAATTAAACTATTCCGACCGAACTGTTTTTAAATCATACCGATTAAAACTATTCCGGCTGGAAATGATTTTTAAAACATTCAGCAAACTCAAACCCAGTCATAAAACTCCACCAAACTTTCGGGAATGGGGTAGGCGTTGTACTTCTTTTACGGTTGATGCTCATGTACTTCATCCGAACCGTTCAACTGACAAAATTATATATTTTTGGATTTGATTTTTTAACCTTAACTTGTTATTTATAAGGACCGTTAGATCATGAACGGCGGCTGTAGAAAAAATACATAAATTATTAGTCGACTCTATCGGAATGCGTGTGCTCTAAAAAGTCATGGAAGACAAATTAATTAGGTAGGTGCATATGTTTACATAATAAGCTTTCATTGTCTATGAACTTGCCATATAAGTTACGTTTACACAAAGAATATCATAGTCTTGATTCAAGTCCCTTGAACTAACTATATAGTACTAATTTACTTCCATTATTTGCATAAATATCTCATCATCTACTATTTTAGTTCTGCAATCGATCTTACATTCAACTCTTAAACGGCATAATTTGGTGTCGAATCTGACAGTCCGTTCTTATAATAATTTAAAAAAAATATAAATTTCACGTTTATTTTGATATCTATGCATTTCAACTTTCAAGCATGAATAGCATGCATGTAGTTTGACAGAGAAATGTATCGAAACAATAATCCAAAGCACGTCTTCGAAAATAAACTCATTCACTATAATTTAATCGAGATTATTTACAAAAATCAGATAGCATTGATTAATGATTAATGATTATCATTTGACGTACGTTGACTAAAAACTTAACACTACTCTCCCACGGTGATCATACTCAGGATTGGTGTCGACTATGAATCCATCCGGAAAGTGGTTAAAAATCATATATATAAGTAGTATAAGGTGCGACAATCTATCGTGTATTTTTACAATTTACGCTCCAATCTATAGTGATATTCTTTTTTTTGGTGCAATTAATGGAGCAGGGCCATCAGGAAAAATACTACTCCAAGGTGGGTCACGCAGGAGGGTTCCCCGATTTCCGCATCTCCATTACGCCATTTTCTGAAGGTATCCGATTTGTCTCACAACCACTAGGCCTGTGAATTCATTTTATTGGTACTATCTTATTTTGACGATATATTGTAGTCTAAACAGTTGTCTATCCGGACTTGTAATGATATATCACATACTTCAGTAGAATCCGACTCGGCAAACTCCTCCAACCTTCATCCCAAGCTACTGGAAACCAAACCGAATCGTCCATAATTCCGTTACCCAACAATCAGAAAGCTTCACTATCATGAAAATACCACCATCATACTTATCACGACTCGCGAGAGTCGTGTCTATCAGTCTATATGTCTAACTTTAGAATATTGATCAGTACATTTTGTTTTTTGTAAAAAAAACATAATGTCACAGGTAAAAGAAGTAAAAAGGGCTGGTTTCTTAATAAGTTGAGAGGTTAGACCCAAAATTTTAATGATAAATTCTGGTTTGATAAAGGCCCAAATTCAGAAATGAAGTGTTGAATCCTTTTGAAACTAAATAAATATGAAGGGCCCAAGAATATAAGTTAGCAAAAGTACTTTAATATGTTAAAACTTAAAACTATTCTATAAAATATTTGATGTAAACAATCTATTTAGTTTAAATCAAAAACTAAAATTGTTTAACATAATTAATATGTTAAAACTTAAAACTATTCTATAAAATATTTGATGTAAACAATCTAGTTAGTTTAAATCAAAAACTAAAATTGTTTAGCATAATTAACTTATGCATACGATTTGGATTTTAATAACTCGTGATAGAGTAAAACTTTATCGGAAGTCTCATGGTCGATAAACGGATAAAGACTCAACTTAATAAGTCATGTTACGTTATTACTGAGTACCATATTTTTTTTTATAAATGAGAAGATATTGAATATCATTTGTGAGATTGTTCATTTCTTATTCAATCATCAAATCAGAACCTTAACCACTCAATAATGTCTACTATCTTTTAAATTTGCACACATTAATGTTTTAATTAGACGAGCTTAACCGATTGTCAATAAATAAATAAATAAAATATTAACTCGAAAATAATGTTAGTTACAATAACATAATTGTAGTTTACTTTGAGATAATGAAGAAGCATTTTTGACAGCGTTGCCAAACGTCCGCATAATCTTTTAAGTTTAAATAAAAAACTAAAAATGTTCGGCGTAATTAACTTACACACATAACTGTTGGATTTTATTTAATAGATCATGATAGATGGAAACTTTATCAGACGTCTAGGTAGTCGATAAGCGGATAATGGCTCAACCTAATTAATAAGTCATGTTACACTAATGTCGACCCCGATTTTGATACGTGACACAAGGTATTAAATAGCATTTGTTAGATCGTTCCTTATTCTTCAACCATAATATCCAAACCTTGACTACACAATATAATATAAGTATATAAGTAAAAGTGTATAACATATCGAAAAAATTGAAAAAATTTGGAGCCACGACACCCCCATAACTCCAGTTTTTTTGATTTTTTTTTCATGTAATTATACTAAATTTGGTTAAAAATGTTATTTTGACACCCCGTATAATTTATGATTTCACTTGACATTAATTTTTATGTAATTTCATACCCCATTTATGGTTTCTGGCTTCGCCTCTAAATTTTGTTCAATTATATAAAGATATTATAGTAATGTAAGTTTTATCCTTAAATGTTGATAATGAAACATGCACAAATATTACTGATATTAATATTTGAGCACAAGACAATCCGAAACATGCATTATACATTTAATGTTCATAATTTGAATTTGCACACAAATTTGTAATTGGGTCAACTTAATAAAATATTGATTTGAAAACAATGCAAATTACGAAAAGAGATAATTATGTTCCCGTCACATTTCATAAGATTTTTTGAATTGAGGTCATGAACTCAATTTTTTTTATGTTTTAGTCACCCGACCCAATAAAAAAGAGCTTAAAAACTGTTTTTAACCTTAAAACATAACTTATAATCTCTTTTTGAAAGATATTAAAATGTAAAAAAGAGCTTAAAAAGTGTTTTTAAGCTAAAAAAATATATATTATAATCACTTTTTGAAAGATACAAAGTGCAAAAAAACAACTTAAAAACTGTTTTATAGTTTTTTTTTTAATTATTAACTAAAAAAAATATTAAAGTGTAAAAATACTGTTTTTTGAATTATTAAGGTGAACTAAAATTAAAAACATTATAAGAGTAGTGAACTATAGACAAAAATATTATTAAAATGTGACCAAATGAGACGAAACAAAAATTATATAACTGCAGTTTCCTTTTTGAGATATTCTGATATTAATATTACCATTTAAGTTTTTTTTTTTTTTTTTGAAATAATACCATTTAAAGCTATTAAATAAAAAAAAAAATAAAAAATAAAAATAAAAAGTAACAAATATGGTAATTAGTAATTAAATTTACAAAGTTTCCCTAAGCTTTTACACCCATATATATATATATAACACAAAAACCCATTACACTCTCTCTCTATAAATATATAAAAATATATCTCAAAATTAAAAACCCTAATATTTTATCTCCAAAAGGGTTTTCATAAAGGTACGAACTTGTCATTCATCCATTCTGAAATCAATCTATTAAATTTCCTAATATTCATTGCAAAATTCAGAAAAATATATTTAAATAACTGGGTATTTCTTAGTTTTACAAAAAAAAATAGATATATATATATAAATATACATGTAGTGATTTAAATAACTGGGTTTTGTGTACAAAATAATAATAAATTGTTATGGACGATCTCGAAAAGGCGATACTTATAACTTTTGACGAATTGGGTAGTGTGAATTCGGTTTTAAAGTCGCAAGCTGTTGCCTTTTGTCAGCAAATTAAGGAAAGTTTGAATATTTGTAGTATATGTATAGAGGGTTTATGTCATTCTAAGTTGGTTCAGGTTCAGTTTTGGTGTTTACAATGTTTACAAGAGGTTTTACAAGTTCGGTACGCGACAATGAGCCCCGAGGAAAAGAACTTTATTCGGAAATCCATTTTTTCAATTTCGTGTTATGAAAATGTTGAGGGTGAAAACTCGGTTAGGGTTTTGGAAGGTCCGCCTTTTGTCAAGAACAAGCTTGCTCAGATTCTTGTAACGTTTATTTACTTTGAGTATCCGTTGGTTTGGCCGAATGTTTTTGTTGATTTTTTACCGCATTTGAGTAAAGGTGGGGTTGTTATCGATATGTTTTGTCGCGTTTTGAATTCTTTGGACGATGAGTTGATTAGTCAGGACTATCATCGGACTCCCGGTCAGCTGGCAGTTGCGACCCAAGTTAAGGACGGTATGAGGCAGCAATGTATATCTCAGATTGTTAAAGTATGGTACGATATTATACGTATGTATAGAAATTCCGACCAGGAGCTTTGTACTAGCGTCTTGGATTCCATGAGGAGATACATTTCGTGGATCGATATTGGGTTAGTTGTAAACGATGCGTTTATCCCTTTGTTGTTTGAGCTGATTTTGGTTGATGACTCGGCAGATAAACTCCGTTGTGCTGCTATTAAATGTGTATCAGCTGTGGTTTTAAAGCGTATGGACCAAATGCCTAAGCTAAGACTTCTTCAAAGTTTGCAGATAAATAGGGTTTTTGGTTTAATAGCACGAGATAGTGACTCGGATTTGGTACCAGAACTAGCCGAATTGCTCACTGCGTATGCCTCTGAGGCTCTAGATTGCTTTGCACATTTAAAAAGTGACGGCAACGGTGTTCCCTTGGAGCTTCTAGATGAGGTTTTGCCCTCTATCTTTTATATTATGCAAAACTCTGAGGTCGAATCTATGTTCAACATGGTACAGCTTCTTTCCTATTACGTTACTACGATGAGGAGCTTCTCTGTCTTGACAGAGAAGCAGCAACTTCATTTAGGCCAGATATTAGAGGTAATACGTATCCTTATAAGATATGATCCTAGTTACCGCAACAGCCTCGATTGCTTGGATAAAATTGGAAAAGAAGAGGAAGATCGAATGACTGAGTTTCGAAAAGATTTGTTGGTGCTTCTTCGTGGTGTGGGCCGTGTGGCACCTGATATTAGCCAGGATTTTATTAAAAATTCGTTAATTAATGCTGCTTCTGCTTCATCCGACAGAAATGTTGAGGAGGTAGAGGCAGCTCTATCTCTCTTCTACGCTTACGGAGAGTCATTGACTGACGAGGCGATGAGAACCGGTAGTAGTATTCTTAAAGATCTTGTTCCTATGCTTTTGTCGACAAAGTTTCCTTGTCATTCTAGTAGGTTAGTGGCACTTGTATACTTAGAGACAGTGACTAGGTATTTAAAGTTTGTTCAAGAACATATCGAGTATATACCAGCGCTACTTACAGCCTTTCTTGATGAGAGAGGAATACACCATCCAAATATAAATGTTAGCCGAAGGGCGAGTTACCTTTTCATGAAAGTTGTGAGGTTGCTTAAAGCAAAGCTTGTGCCTTTTATAGAGACAATCTTGCAGGTTCGTACTACGTATCAATTTGATTTTTATTCCTATTTGGGTAGGTAGTGATTTTGAACCGTATTATTAGTCTCTATGTATACTTACCCTCCCCTCTTCCTTGTTTCTTTTAATGCATTTTCAGAGTCTGCAAGATAAAGTTGCACATTTTACTAGTATGGATTTTTCATCAAAAGAACTTTCCGGATCTGAGGATGGAAGTTATATATTTGAGGTACTTCTTTTAAAATAATGCGTTTAACTTAAGCAAAGACAACTAATTGTATGTACTCGTGATTAATCAAAAACATACGTAATATGACAGGCAATCGGATTGCTAATTGGCTTGGAAGATGTACCATTACAGAAACAGGCCGATTTTCTTTCAGCACTTCTCACTCCTCTCTGCCAGCAGGTTGTTGAAATTGTGGTTATTGTAGATTACATCAAATGCTTTTTATTTGCTCTTTGCCGTTCATTAATTTGTATTAATCATAAGGGCAGTGATTGTTAGTTCATCTTCAGTTTGGTTTTAATATTAATGAAAGTTTTTCTTTATTGATTACTCATCATAGTAACTGTTCAATCAGGTCGAGGCATCATTATTGAAACCGGATATCCAGGATCCTGAGGATTCTCCCTCAACAATTGCAAATATTCAGCAAATAATAATGGCAATTAATTCCCTCAGCAAGGTTCTTGTTTAGGCTTATTTGCACTACTGTCCTTTTTCACCCTTTTAAATATATTTTTTGGCAACAGGACTTCCCCTGCTTCTATGTAGTAAAGCGCTCTAATTTTTTTCTCCTGTTCCTCTCATTGCTTCAATTTTTTCCAATATGTTATCCAGGGTTTCAGTGAGCGTCTTGCGACCGCCAGTAGGCCTGCAATTGGTGTCATGTTTAAGCAGGTTGGTATTTTAGAATTTATAGAAGTTCTTCAGTTTCTTTCTGTACTTTTCTATCTAGTGAAATATATGTATGAATTTAATTTCTAATTAAAGCTCATACCTTTACAACTATCCATCCTACCAAATATGAAAAAGTATAGATGTTCATATGTAGAACTAGACGATGAACTTAAAAGTCTTTAACCTTAATGTATACTGGTACTAATATCTTTCTATCTTGTGTTAGACATTGGATGTTCTCCTACAAATTCTAGTTGCATATCCAAAGATAGAGCCTTTGCGTTCTAAGGTATGTTTTGGAACTTTCATTTTTTTCTATACTTGTTGCTATTCTACCTAGTCTATATATCAAGGTCGTTTCTTATTATTTTTGTACCCCATTTTTTTGTTATCAGGTCACATCATTCATGCATCGCATGGTGGAAACCTTAGGGCCAAATGTACTTCCTTACCTACCTAAAGCATTGGAGCAGCTGCTTGCAGAAACTGAGGTACTGAGCTCTTATTTCTATTTTCAGTTTTTTTTTGTCTTGCTTTCATTAATAGTTTAGAGCATTGCTTCTGTCACCTATTTTTTCAAAAGAGTATTTACGCCTTTTTTTCTCCCCCTTTAATAGTCTGGGTATCGGTTTAGGTAGATCATTAAATTTTCCGACCTAAAAATGTGATATGCTGTATAGTTTAGATTTGTTTAGTTTTAGAGGCTCTATCCTCACTCCTCAGGTGCCAAAAGTAAAGCTTTTCGTGAAGAAAGATTGATGAGCCAATTTACTAATTCTGTTTCTCAGTGATATTAATCTGAAGGAAAAGAATGAAACACATTTTTCTCTTTTTACTGTAACTGTTTTTCCTTCATTCTTGAGTTCTTCCCTGTGTAAACAGTAATCGATCTTCTTTACATGCTGTTCTTCCCTGTCCTTCTTTAATGAAATATCAGATGTTAACACGATAAAGATACTGATTTTGGAAACTATAAACTTTTTTTGTCGTTAGTAAAGATATGGTCCTAGAACCGATCCACTATCTTGTTCTCATTATCAGTACTAATTTGTGATGATAAGTGGCACATTTTCTTGTATTTCAATGTAGTAAATTGTTGATCCGGTCATTATTATGACTTATTTTCCTTTCTTGGGATTAAGGCTGAGCTTGTTTTTTGTTTTTATCGTATTTCTTTAATTTCAGCCAAAGCAGATGATGGGATTTATTGTGTTACTAAATCAGCTGATCTACAAATTCACCACTTCGATCCACGACATTCTAGACAATGCATATCCTGCTGTTGCTGGTAGGATATTCAGCATTTTACCTAGAGAAGGATTTCCTACTGGGCCAGGGAGCAATACTGAGGTTTGAATTCGCGACTTCACAAAATAACAGTGAAAATAATTTGTAATCTCTGTAGTTATAGATGTTAAGAGGAATATTGCATCCTTTTATTATCAGGTCGTGTTGATGTGTCATGGGAGTCATTCATTTTTCACGTATTTTTGTTGATTCTATTTTATCTATTGTTTCGACGTCCATTCTTCTTACTTCTTGTCCCAAGGATTCGATTTTGTTTTTTTGAACTTTGTGTTATTTTTTGTTTTGGTGTTGTACCCCTCTCATAGTGGTTACTTGACCTTTTAATGTAGGAAATTCGCGAGTTACAAGAGCTTCAGCGCACGTTCTACACATTCCTCCATGTGATAGCTACACATGATCTTTCTTCTGTTTTCCTTTCACCTAAAAGTAGGAACTTTTTGGACCCAATGATGCAGTTCCTACTCTACTCGTGCTGTAATCACAAGGACATCACTGTTAGAAAGGTGCGGCAAAACATGCATTATTTGTTACATAATTCAAGCTTTTATTATAATTTTCCATTGTGTTTACTTTTCTGGAATCCACACCATTGTAGAAGCTTCTTTTTATTTCAGAAACCATTGTAGAAGCTTGTTTTGCTTGATTTTAGCTCGTCACAAAACCATGTTAACTTGAATCTGTCGAGGCTCATTGAAGCACATCATGAACCTAACTTAACTTCTATTTTTCCACCTAGGCATGTGTGCAGATATATATTAGACTGATTAAGGATTGGTGTAGCGGGCCCCAAGGTGAAGAAAAGGTAATGTTTCTTAATTTCTTTTTGTCAGTTGAAAAGATGTAACTTCTTTCTAATAATTAGAACTTGAAAGGGAGTCTCTTTATACTGACTTCCAAAGTATTTATCAGGTACCTGGCTTCAAGAGCTTTGTAATAGAGAACTTTGCAACAAATTGTTGTTTGTACAGCGTGCTTGAGGAGTCGTTTGAGCTTTATGACGCAAATACTGTAAGTATTTAATTTAAAAGAATAAAGAGGGAGGAAAGAGAGCTAGAGTTCATGGTTGGATCCAATTCCCTCTCCCCTTGTAGCTCTAGAGTTTCTGTTTTTTTTTTTCTTTTTAAAAATCTTATTAAGGAGGATCAAGGGATTTCACACCTACCCCCTTAACAAGATTCGAACCATGCACCTCCTATTGATAGTGCGGGCTCTAGCCCACTAGGCTATTCCTAGTGGGGTTGTTTCTGTTACAATACTGGTTTTTTTGGGTTTATATTATTGTCCGGAGATTTAACTTTATAAGTACTTCTCTGGTGAAGTTGTGTTGTATGGTGCAACAAAATCAGTGACTTCCTTGGGTCTGTGTCAATGCTTTTGAGTTTACACTATTGTAGGCAACTAACCTGGCATGAAATTGTGCAAATGGTAGTTCTTGGTATCATTTTCTTTGGAGCTATTTTAGGATGGAATCCTTCAGTATTCTTTCGCCTATCTTTTCCTATATTTCCCTTATGCATATACATGAGTTTGAGAACAAAGTAAATGGTCGGCAAGATTTTGTGTCTTTAAGAATGCTGTTTTACAGTATTTCGAATATTTATTTGGAAATATCCTAATTGACAAAGCCATAACTTTGGTCGGTATCGTTAGGCTTTTCAACAATGATATATAATGACTTGACAATAAACGATGAACACTTCTTGATCTTTATTCTTGTTCGGCAATTGCCATTGTTCGGACTACAATTCTATCACTATATTTATGCTCGGATTCGCTGTTTGATCCTGAACGTGATCTTTCTCTTCTCTTCGGTGCTCGATTCTCTACCTTGCTCGGTTAGGCTATTGATGTGATACGTTCTGACAAGTTTTTATCTTTTCTCTCCTTCTCTCTATATTTTTGAGATATGTTTTCTGGTCCCTTTCTTAGGGGGATATTTATAGTCAATTATGCCTCCTAGGATGTTGACAAATGTCTCCATCTCATGAGATTTTTCAGACATGGGTCCCTAGTTAAGTGGGCTTGGGCTTTTAGTAATATCCACTCTAGAAAGGCGTGTGATAACCCATTTAAGCATTGAATACCCCTCTATGATGGGTGGGTCGATTCGTACCCGAATAGATATATTCGGGTCCAATTTTTATGTTCTATCACTAATATTTTAATTTTTGGCTTGGTTTATTTTCAGCTTATTTTGTTTGGAGAAATAGTGACGGCTCAGAAGGTTATGTACGAGAAATTTGGCAATGATTTTCTGATGCATTTCGTGTCTAAAGCCTTCCCTGCTGCTTATTGTCCTCCTGATCTGGCAGAGCAGTATTGTCAGAAGTTGCAGGTACACACATAATCCCTAAAACTATTTTTACTTTGTTGAGTTCAACAGATGTAACACCTCACTGTATCTGCCGGAACATCTACTTATTTTTATAGGAACTTCTTCATCTTGTATCTCCAGTTATATATCTCTCTCGGATTAAGAAATACAATATCTTTTTACCGGTTTAGTGTACTGTGTTTTTAACAGTTGAATATATGATCATATGTTTTGCCATGAATGAAAAGGTTAAACCAATTAATGCTTTTCATGATCATTATTACCCCCCAAAAAGATTCTAAACCAGCTTCATGATATATTTATATTATAAAACTACTAAGTTTATGATGATGCGGCAAATACTTCTCCAAAATATTGCATTTTCCCCTGATCTTTCACGAGCCGAACAGTTCCGCTACATTAAATAAGTGTTTTTGTTTGCTAATAAATCCCTTTTCTTGACTGTAATGCCTTTTTTTTACACCGTCTCTAATCTTGCAGGGCAATGATATTAAGGCATTGAAATCATTTTATCAGTCACTGATTGAGAAGTTGAGACTTCAGCAAAATGGAAGCTTTGTTTTCAGATAGCATCCGGACAGATATTGAGTTCACTTTCTGTATGATTCGTTTTTACTTTGACCAGCTGTGGCAACCAATTTTGATTATCAGAGGTACATTTCATTGTTCTATTCCCTGCATCTTCTGTTGATTAATATCTTATAAAAAAAAATGTTGATTCCCTTGAATTTTGTAAACGTTACGAGTTTGCCCATCTTTTAAATGCGATTTGTTTATTTTCGGATTGCATGGTATTGGCTAGATTCGGTGTATTATAATCAGTATATCTTCCAGCCAATTTGAGCCTTCTGACACTGTTTTTGCCTTTTTGGTTATTTATTTCCTTCCCCAGGTATCGATTTTCGGAAACAATTTCTCTCTCCAATGCGTAGCAAGATTCCAGACACCATGATTCGATCTTCTCCAATTTTGACAGTTTTTTCATATCTGAGTGGCCTAAAGTTGCATTCAAATTGCTTTTGGTTGTATGTGTCTAAGGTTCTACCCCCTAAATTGTTGTTTATAATCTATAAAGCGGTGTAGCTGTTTGAGTGATGCTAAAATTTCGTAGCGAAGTCTCCTCTTCTTGTGCTTCATAGAGTCAAAAGTAAAATCTCAAAACTAGCAGCAACAGTTTTTTTTTGTACAAATGCTAATTTATAGTTGTATTTTTTGAATTGCATATATTTACTGTTGGTGAAATTTTTATGATTGTACGTATAACTGGCCTAAAAACCACCCAGTAGGCTAGAATTGGCTGAGCAAAAGTGGTTGGTACCCGACTATATCACGCTCACCATCAGGGTTCGAACCCTGACGCGTACGAAGCAGGTTATTTATTATATAAAAAAAAAGGCTAGAATTAGCTCATCAGACATTAGAATCTATTGTCAGGTCTACTTGGTCTTGTGAATCTTGTCAACTAAATTATATCCTAACATAAACAATGGTCTACGATAAACTTTTTGGGTAAGAACAAAAAATATTTTGATTAGATTGCTAATTTGCTACATACATCATACTCTAGATTGGCAATGTTCATATATACTTCACCATTTATGACACCTATTTTTAGTAGCGTTGTGGCCGTCAGGTTGTGAATATTTTGGAAGCAGCGTCTCTGACCGTGGTAAACGCAGTCGGAGTGACTGTGTAATACTCTGGACCGTTTGATTCAAAGATCAGACGGTGTAGAATAAAACACAATCACTTTGACCGTGTTTTACACGGTCAGATACCCTCTATTGGAATATTTTAGTATACACCATGTTTCCTACATCAACATTACCACTTGCTATTTTTAAAGAGGTTCACCGAATATCGGTAGGTGCTACACTTTTCGCTATGAAACCGGCTTTGCTATTTGATTTCTATACATAAATTTGTATTTAAAAAAAAAGAAGACAATCCATCGTAAAAGACTTGCATTATTATTTCTTGAGTAAACCGGCGGCTTTCGACGTGCTTTCGACCTGTTACTTTGCGTATTTTTTCTTAGTGTTCCCAATAATAAGCTTTCATAATCAACAGGTCCGAAATATATGAATTGTATAACAATGTTTTACTAATTGTAACATTGTAAATTGGTTTTTTAATATTACTAATAAATATAACTGTCACTAGTCTCATAGCTGTAGTGCTAAGTGTAATTTACAAGGCATGCAGCAGGCCTTTGCATTTCTTTATGGAGTGAGTAGCAACTTTTGATGTAGGCTTGTTTTGTATATTAACATTTTATTTTTATTAATAATACTTTATCCGTTCTCATTTAATTGTTCATTACGAAATTACGTGCAATTTTGACCTGCTTATAACTTGTATCAAAATTGTCGAAATGATTTTTTTTTTAAATCTAATCATAAAATTTAACATTTGAACTATAAAATCAACTTTTGAAAATTTTCATTCCGACAATTTTGATACAAGTTCTTGGCCGGTTAAAATTGCACGTAGTTTCATAGTAGACAATTAAATCGCAACGGAGGATGGAGTATATAAGTTATAAAAATTGGGCGACTCTTTCTATTAGTGGACCTAGTAAAACTCTACAAACGTTTTCTCTTTTGTTTATTTGTTTGGAAGAAGACGACTTTAGAGACAAATAGGTATCTAGTTTGAAAACAATAAAAAAAAACAAGTAACATAAGTTAAATTCGAAAGTTTTTTTTTTTTTTTTGGAGTGTTAAATTCGAAAGTTAAGTAATAGTATTAAGTTACATCATAAATAAACATTGGTTGAATGTACTCAAGCTTATGTCCTTTCAATTGTAAATCAGAGATAACAAAGGTATATCAATCATATTGATAAGGTCATTTCATATATATATATATATATATAAAACACGTCGTTATACATTTCGGAAAAAAAAACAACACGCATATTTGTGTTACCGTCGTGAAACCGTTGAGATTTGCATTAATCAAATCTTGATTTGGAGTGTTTTTGCAAATAAGTGTCCAAGTTGATGTCCAAGTTGATATCCATATAACATCTCCCAGATATGATATTTACGTACCAACAAACGAAAAGGACCAGAAGCATAACACCATCATCTCGTATAATATATTTACAAATTATTTTTCACAATTTAGTCTTGGAATTTGTTTTGCCAGGTTACTTGAATAAAAGCTACAACTTCAATAAAGCTTTCTTGGACAAAATGTCGATTATCAAAACCAAACTGAGGGCACTTTTACTTACTTGTCTTAACTCCGAAGAAACTTGCTCGGGTCTTGAAATCCAACCCTCACGTTCTTCGTGTCCTAGACTGTCATTTTTTGATTTGAGCAGTTCTTGTTCATCTTTTTCGGTTTTCGATATTTCAAATTCTCTAGTAGGATCGAAACTTCGTGTTTTCACTCTAGCAGAGCTGCAAGTGATAACAAGAAGTTTTTCGAAAAGTAATTTTCTTGGTGAAGGTGGATTTGGTTCAGTTTATAAAGGGTTTATTGATAATAAGGTTAATGATCCTGGAATAGAGGCTCAAACAGTTGCTGTGAAATATATGGATTTGGATGGCTTTCAAGGTCACAGGGAGTGGCTGGTGAGAATTATAATTATTTTTTTTCTCATTAATACTGTCTGTCAGTAACACCTAAAAAGTTTCAACTCCTGATAAATTGTTCTATGGTTTGGGTTTTGTTTTGTTGCATTATTTTAAGCTTAACTTTTTTTTTGTTCATGACTGTTTAGCTTACATTATTGAGTTAATAATCAATCTTGGTTCTCTGTCACAACAAGATTTAAGTCATATGAACCTTGTTTAGTTCTTAGGCTCAAATGAGTAAAGCTAATGTGTTAAAAAAAAACTGTAGCCAGACAATGCTTTTGTTAAGAAACTTTTTCAAAAAAGTTGGAGCAATGCACTTCTGTTGCTCCACCTGATGCGCCGCTTCTTGATACGAGAGTTTTACATCATTTTATTCATTTACTTCTATTTTGCAAATCCAAGAAATTATTATTACTAATTACTGCTTGATTTTGATGACTAGGCTGAAATAATATTTCTTGGGCAACTGAGGCATCCCAATTTGGTGAAATTGATCGGGTACTGTTGTGAGGATGAGCACAGGCTTCTTGTTTACGAGTACATGACCCGAGGCAACTTAGAGAACCAATTATTTCAAAGTAAACCATTTATCTTCATAACAATGCCAAGCTGCTGTTTATTCTTTTAACTCATTACATGCAATAATTATAGCAGAATATTGTATATCATTGCCATGGCTTAGAAGAATGAAAATAGCACTTGGTGCTGCAAAAGGGCTTGCTTTCCTTCATGAAGATGAGAATCCAGTAATATTCAGGGATTTGAAATCTTCAAATATCTTGCTTGATGCTGTAATTCCTTTTCTCTACTCACACACTAATTATTTTTCTTTTTGAAAAATTAAATTACATTATCGAAGGAAAGGTTATTACTTTTATTAAATTTTCTACTTATGTTTTCTTAGGATTATAATCCGAAACTTTCTGATTTTGGGCTAGCAACCGATGATCCCCAAGTTGGTGAGGCAAACGTTCCAACTCGAGTGATGGGTACAAAAGGCTATGCTGCTCCTGAATACCTAATGACCGGTACGAAATCACATACATATGTTCATTACATTCCTGCTTACAACAAATGTTATAGGTGGAATTGTGCCACATAAGCAGGGGCGGTCCGTCATTGCGGGTTGTCCAAGGCTCGATTTTATTTTTTTGCCCTTTATAATAATGTTGTATAGAAAAAAAAATTAAAATAAATAAATACACAAAGTGGGATTCAAACTTGGGCAAATAGGAAAATAAACTAATTACAACTAGCAATAACCATTAGACTACACAACTACATGTGATTAAACACTTAATAAAAATTACTAATACTAATAAATTATATGAATAAGCTGAAGTTGCCCT
Source organism: Primula veris (assembly GCA_963682055.1). Taxonomy (NCBI): domain Eukaryota; kingdom Viridiplantae; phylum Streptophyta; class Magnoliopsida; order Ericales; family Primulaceae; genus Primula; species Primula veris. The sequence continues at coordinate 41,637,919 of OY821742.1, forward strand.
TAAAAAAAATCCGGGCTTGCTTTGCCCAAGACCCGAGCCTTACTCACCTTACCCCGGGGCCGTCCCTGCACATAAGCATTGCTTGTGACGTGGCATGTCCACCGGGGTAATGTTCGGGCTAGTGTGTCGGTGGCTTCAGATAGCTTTCTTCTTATGTACGTATAAATGAGATATGACGATCTTTGCCCACATCAGCAATTAGTGATGAATTTGTTAAATCGGTTCCAATTACCTCATGTACAAATTATTTATTATCTTTTTTCTGATTTACCCTCTTCTTTTTAGGTCGTTTGACAACAATGAGTGATGTATACAGCTTCGGCGTGGTTTTGCTAGAACTAATCACAGGGAGACGAATTATAGACGAAAGACGTCCTAAAAGAGAGAAAAACCTAGTGGAATGGGCTAGGAGCATATTAAAAGACCCCCCAAAAATCGAAAAATTAATTGACCCAAGATTAGAAGGGCAATACTCTATAGAAGGGGCTAAAATAGCCGCCTCGCTGGTCCAACGGTGCTTAAACCGCTATGCCAAGTACAGACCCAATATGAGCAGTATTGTGAAGATTTTGGAACCACTTGTAGACTTTGACGATGATTTTCAAAGAACAAGTTTTGTGTATATAGTTCCAAGTGAATGTCTAGAGGAAAAGGTTTTTCATGAGAAAGAAAATGAAGAGGAAAAGAAATTGGAAATCGAAAGAGGATGCGGCAATGAAGGTGGAGAAAAGGTGAGTAATTGGAAAGGTTGCATATTCTACAGACAGAGATCAAGATCTTCAAAATATCGTCTTGATTTTCCGGAATACAATTCAGTTTGGTAGTGTTAGACTCCCAGGAATGTTACTTTTGGGCTTTGTTGGTATTAGTGGAAAACAAAAATCTCGATTTTTTAGATTGAGAAAAAAAAAGGGATCATACAGCTTTTATTTTCTATTGTCGGCGCAAAGCACAAGTAATTTTAGCTTTTAAGGTGAACAATCAAGTACAGTCTAACTTGAAGCAAATAAGCTCGGTTTAAGAACTGTAATTAGACAAGGCTTTAGAGTGAGTAGATTGCTATTTTAGAACTTGCGAATGTATCTTTCATCACGACTCCCTGACGTGGTGATTTTATTTAATTACATACACAATCAAGCATCCATGTACACGTCACGCCAGGACCAGATTGGGGATAAACAGCTTACAATATTACCCCAGCGCAGCACCTATTCCGCAGCTTTCCATGAATATCCCTCTCAATCTCCTTTTCAATGTGTACAAAGACTGCGAAGACAAGACTTACTTAACAGGACTAGTCATTGATTTCACTTGCAGTTTTTTTTTTTATCACTGTCATGTAATTGGAATACCGACTACCCTAAAGTTATTGGACTTGAAAACGACAGGCTTATAACAACCCGCAAACTCTAGATACAAATCGCGTTTGGTGGTAAGTAAGATAGAGGTTTTAGGATGATTAATTTTACCATCATGCACTTTGGTGAAATTAGTGTCTTCGACGAGAGAATACCATGTTTTTGCAAACAAGCTTGAATCGAATGAGGGTCTTGATAGGTAATTAATCTTAATTGACTATCAAAAATAATATCAATAGGAAGATTTAAAGACATAAATGTTTGTGTCTTGTTATCCTTTTTTTATAATTATTTCTAGTGCTGTAATTGCATGTGTATACATAAAAGCTAAAAGAATAGTCTTTTGATTAGCAGGAAGATATATGCTAGTATAGATCAAAACAACCAGAAGGAAATGTTGGAAAAAAACCAATAGGTTTTTATTTGAGTGAATGCTCTCTTAAATTTGTGGTTACAAAAAACATTTATTCCCCCATTTACGTGGTCTTTTTATTTTGTAAAAGGAGTTACAATGACTATATTAAAAGAAAAATAGTCTTATGACATTTTGAACACTTTTTCAAGACAAGTTTTCATATGACATCATACACACATACACACACAAACATATGCATACATATAGAGAGAGTACCGCACCACCAACGGCCCGACCGTGGCTCGGTGCCGTTTCCGTCGAGTCACATGTGATAGACGTTGTACTTTGGAAACGAAGTGCCCCATTTAGCCAGAAACAGAGGTGGCGGGACAAATATCGTTTAAGGGAAACTGCTTGCAGTTACCTCGTCTCGGACTTTAGTCCATTTCGGTATCATTTACTTTATTTTATGTTAAATCTTGTAATTGATATTTATATATTTGAGGAAACCATTTTCTGTTTATTTGTCCATTTCTTTTCCGTAGAAATTATTGTGTTTATTTACAACGTACCCAACAATCTTAAACGATATTTGTTATGTTTCGTACGTTAATACAATAATTTTGGTGTTTGGATAAATAGAAAATTATTTCCGTGGCTAAGACAGTTTTTTTTTTTTTTGGAAAAAAAAACATTTTTATATATATTATTGTTCGCATATGAGCATGTTGACTGCGTTTTGATAATATGTTTTATCATCGTTTGAATTTTGAGTAAATATATATTTTGCTTGGTGATGATGTAGGTGATATAAATAGTTAATCTATAATTGATTTGGTTTTGAACATAGTCAAACTCTCGTATGTTATGCTTTTGATAGTATTGGAATTATTCGGTTTGCGATTATTTTAGTTTATATTCATAACTCGTGTATATGAGTTATATATGAGTTTAAATGGGCGTTGTTGTAAGCATCTCCTATTGTATTTTATTTTGAAATCTTTATGATTAATTCATGAATGAATGTTGAAAGTTTTTAATATATTGGTCCAATTGGATATTGCATGCTTCTATTAGTTTTGACCACATGTTGGCAGAGGTCCTTCTATTTTCTGCCACTTTTGATGACGTAGTAAAGAAATTTGTGGAAAAGATTTGTCTTTACAATCCGTAAAGCAGTTCAAAGTGAGAGTTCCCAGTGAGCTCGCAAAAAAAATAAAATAAAAATGAGGTGATAAGAGATAGAATTTTATTTGTCCAAGGTTATATTCTTTGGATATACTCGATCTTTTTGGGGACCATAGTTATAATATTTTATATAACATTGGTTTAGTTTAAGGGTGTGACTTATTTGCATAATCAGACCAATCTGTTTTTGAGTTATTACAACCCGGTCCTTTATTTGTTTCATGTGACTGATTGATTGACATTGAATTATATTAATGATAATTATTGCAATTATTGCTTGTCGGTTACATTTGATTTGAGCGAATTAACGTGTGACATGTAGATTGTGAATACACATTCAGTTGAGTACTACTTGGACATATTTGGTTGTCAATAATTATTTACTAGTCAAATGTGGTAATTATATTTTCTAGAGTTTTAGAATATTTTTAATTACGAGTAATATGTTTAGAAACTAGATTATATTGTTAGTGCATTTATATATGTTTATTATTTTCATGTTAATAAATGACTAACAATTTCCAATGAGTATTTGTGTAGACAAGGATCTCTACCATGGAATTGGAGGATTGGTGATTATTCGAAACAGTTCTAATAAAAGCCATTAAATTGGGGATTACGACAGAACTGGTTTCGAAATAGTTCTTGTAAACCATTTTCTGATTTTCAGAATTTGGGGCTTACGATAGAACTGGTTGAATTCTGAGATTGTTCTGTGTAAAATCAGATTTATCTGGTGTTTACGGCTGAATAAATCTTTCAGAATTTGATAATCTTTTTCGGAAATGAACTAGAATACTCTTGCAGAATCAGTTTCTTGAAACCATGCGTGGTTATAGAAATTTGGTGTTTGCGAAGGAGGAGTTTTAGTTTCATTTTTCGAAATTAGATTGTGCGTGTTTGTTATTTGAGATAACAAACAGTTTCCTGCGGGGAAATATCCGGAACACAATGGGTGCTGGAACTGATCAGAACATTGTGGGTGCCGGTGTAACTCCTATTAATTTTGCATGAGTGCATATTAATGACGGAGGTTACAAATTTGAAACCACCATTATTAAAACCACTAATGTGGTGATATAATGGGTGATATCCTTATTAATTGTGATTTATTGCAATTTAATTTGGAGGGTTACAAAATTTATAACGGTAATCATTAATAAGATTAATGACGAGTATTTATAACTTCTTATTAATTGTGATTAATCGCAATTTAATTTGGAGAGTTATAAATTATTGTAACGACAATCGTTGTTGGCATTTATGGAGAGTTTTATTAGCTATCTACGAATTACAATGACGAATCGGTTACATATTTGGATGAAAGGTTATTTAATAACCGATTTGTTCATCCAAGAGCAAATAATTTGATGATTAACAAATTATAAAAGGTCGTTGGGTTTATTTTTAAAAATAAACAAATATCGGCTAATTTATTATTTGTTGAAATAATATCTTATTAATTTGCTGAAATAACATTTAATAATTTGTTGAAATTAACATCTTATTTATTTGTTGGAAAAATATTTAATAATTTGTTGAAATAACATATTATTAATTTGTTAGTAAAACATATTGTGAATATGTTGAGCTTGCTATTATTGAGGATAGTAATTTAGTAATATTATATTACTATTATTGGGGAAGAACTCCAAGGGTCCCACGAATGTGGGGTAACCCGTTGATCCTGTAGATCGAGAATTTAAACGTACCCCATAACGTCTGCGGGAGAGTGGGAGAATATCTAACGGTTTATTGGTATGGATTTAAAACGTCTAAAATAAATGATATTGTTCATTTACCATCTTGAAACCGATTAAGTTTCTCTATAACAGTGTGCATGTTCTGAGTGAGGACAAATGGAATGCACAAACTGTGGGGGCGTTAATGTGTGGAAACGTTTTAAACGTTTGGAAATCCACTAACAAGTGAAAGCATACAAATCTGAATCATGACTAGTGGTTTTTGAAACCTAAAGGGCAGTAGCCTTTCGGTAGCCAAAATACTAGGATCAAATTGTGATAAGTTTGCTTGTTTGTGGCAATACATCAGTGACTATTTGTTCAAAATGAGCATTTTAGTCTATACTCTTGTGGTCAATAATGACATGTTCAGTTATTCAACTAAGTCACTGATTTGACATGATATAGTAGGTCATGAAAATATAAAAACATAAATGTTTTATTTTTCTAAATCTATTATTTAAATTGAAACACAAATATGAGTTTGTGTTTGAAGCAATGTATTGCTAAGTCTTCAGTTCGAAGTTTCGAATGGAGTACATAACCAAATGGTTCGATGCATTTGAGATGAGTGCAAAACCAAGAAGGGTTTATAAGATATTTCCTCAATTTATTGATGGATGTATTAAACACTGATATGTCTACTTGATGAGAAGTAAAGATAAATCAGTCGAGATATTCATTCAAGTAAGAATGAATACGTGAATTCTATTGTTGAGGATTAAGACTTGTCAGAAAAACATGTTTAATCATGGGTGTTCTGTTGTGTTAATCTACCAACTTTAATCCAATGATTAAGTGTTAATCATTAAATGATAGACTATTTTTGGAAGTGTTAGATATTGTCTAACTAGTTCCGAAATGGTATATTCACATGGATATGAATACATGATCAGTGTGATTGAAACGGTGAATATGAGACACCGTTCATATAATTGTGTTGATGGAATGACACCAATCGTTAAAGAACGACTTATTATGCTCTCGAGCAAAATGTAGTTCTTAAACAATGATTATCATGTTGATAAGTTCAGGATTAAACTCTGAATTTGTACGGGAAGTGAGCTTTCCGCAAGCTATGTGTTGAACAAACTATCACTTAGGAAGTTGGACCAAACAGTCAGAATTATATAAGGCATGGTGCCTGACTATAAGTTCGTGAAAGTTTGGTGCTACCTAAGAAAGGTTTCAATCTTGTTCCTTGAAGGATTTGGATAGGATCGAAAACGGTAGATTGTGTGTTCATCGGATAAGCACAAAATATAGTGCTGATCGGTTTCTAGTGCATAAGGCATATGGCTTTAAAGTGCATATAGAGCATTGTTCTATGCCCGAGAAACATATTTTTCTAAAAGAGAAGTTTTTCGCAAAACTCTAACGCCTGGCGAGTGTTACCAATACGTTGAGGGTTCAAAGCATTACGCTACCCAAGACAAGTGAACACTCAAACGGTGCTAGAAAAATGTGGGAAGTAAATCTTTTAAGGAAGATGAAGTGCATCGGCATGGTAAAAGGGTAAGCAATGAAACTTCCTTTGTCCCTTGACCTTCATGAGTGAAGGTGAATCGATGACATTGAAATAATCAATGTTTTTCCATATAATATGTATATGAGAAGATGCCATCAACAATGAGGTTGATAGGCACGTGGGAAATAAAGTCAATTACTTTAAGTAAACTGACGGTTTTGATAATTTTAATGTCTATACTCTAATCTCTATAAAAAAGGACACATCATTAATTAATGAGAACATGTGTTTTATAAATGGAGATCTAGAGAATTAGGAACCCATTGGGTCGTGGTTCCGTATAAAGTAAGCCAAGGTGCGAAAACTTGTTAATAATGCGGATCCATATACAAAATGCTTGACTCGTAGAGGAGTTGGAGCATCATCGAGGGAAATGGGGTTTGAAGCCCAATAAATTGGAAACCTTCGCATAGGTAACCCAACCTGAACTGGAAACTTCAGTCTCGGGTTCAATGGGAAACTGAATTGTGCGGGTAACCGAACAAAACACTTGAGAACATAAGTTCTCAGCCCATTTCTATGATGAAAGAGTGATAGACCTGTACCATTTTAAGGGTGAGAATGAGGCTCTTAATGAATCAAGTATCTCGAAGGTCGAGTGGGGTGAGCCAGGACACCCTTGACTTGAAAATCACCTATAACGAGTGTGTATGGCCGATACTATGTGATGATCTAGGGCTAAATCACTAGAGCACTCGGTTGAATTTGCCAGGGCAGTCCAGGGCCAAATATGGACAACAACCAAAGGGCTTAGTACGTGGTGTAGAGAGGACATTGTGTGAGTATTACCCTGGTATGCACAAACGCTAAAGGGTTCAAGGCTTTAAGGCTACCCAATAGTAGCATATCAGATTTTACATCACTATGGCAGGTTCAAGGCGCGCGCTACCTGTCCTTATGCAGTGAATTCTCGTGGTTCTCTCGATTGCATTTAGTTGCACGTTGCATGTTTTAGATCGCATTCATGTGGGGGATTGTTGGAAAAAAACCAATAGGTTTTTATTTGAGTGAATGCTCTCTTAAATTTGTGGTTACAAAAAACATTTATTCCCCCATTTATGTGGTCTTTTTATTTTGTAAAAGGAGTTACAATGACTATATTAAAAGAAAAATGGTCTTGTGACATTTTGAACACTTTTTCAAGACAAGTTTTCATATGACATCATACACACATACACACACAAACATATGCATACATATAGAGAGAGAGTACCGCACCACCAACGGCCCGACCGTGGCTCGATGCCGTTTCCGCCGAGTCACATGTGATAGACGTTGTACTTTGGGAACGAAGTGCCCCATTTAGCCAGAAACAGAGGTGGCGGGGCAAATATCGTTTAAGGGAAACTGCTTGCAGTTACCTCGTCTCGGAATTTTGTCCATTTCGGTATCATTTACTTTATTTTATGTTAAATCTTGTAATTGATATTTATATATTTGAGGAAACCATTTTCTGTTTATTTGTCCATTTCTTTTCCGTAGAAATTATTGTGTTTATTTACAACGTACCCAACAAGAAATACTTCTATTAATATTGAATCAAAAGAACTACAATATATATCATTATTTTATAACTTGTATATTTTCAATTTATAAACGAGTCCCAAAACTCTTAGAAATCTATTCGTATTATACTCCCTCCCAAAACTACAATATATGCAGATTTGTAGTGGTCTTGTTTGTATCGCTTTCTATCGCCCGGATTTTATTATTCTAGGCAACCCCACCACTCGAGAGTTTAAAAAAATCTCATCTTTTAAGTTGTTAGATAGCGAGGAGCGAGATAGTTCTGTGTTTTATGGGTTTAGTTTCTTTTCGGGTGAGTATAAGCTAGTTAGGTTGGTGTATTGTAGCGTAGTGAGAGCCGAGATTTATGTTATGACCACCAATAGTTGGGAAGAAATTAATGTGAAAATGGGTCATGCTCTTGTGAGGTCGCCTGACGACGGGTTTTATCATCCGTCGCCTTTTATGCCAGTGGTGATAAATGGAGTTTTCCATTGGATGGCTAGTTTCTTTCTCCTCGCGCGTGTTGTGTCTTTCGACATTAACAAAGGGCTTTTTTATGAGATTTCCATTAGTGTGCTCGATACTCACAGATAGGGATGGGTCCGGTTCAGTTCGATTTTTTTCGGTTTCGGTCTTTGTATTTTTTGCACCGAACCGGACCGGATTTTTTCGGTAATAATCTTTTCAAGAAAGACTAGGGAATGATCCAGCCTTAATTTAACAGATGCTTATCATGTTTACAAATAGTACATAAAATAAATAATATGCATTATGGTTTGAAGATTGTAGTTTTAGGTGCTTCAAATTTATTTGATGTCCACCAGGAATGATAAACCGTTGTTCTGATTTACGGCAACCTTTTTATTTTATTTTTCATAAAAAAAAATTAAAAAAGAAGAAGGTAAATAGTAATTCTGAATTACGGTTTGTACATTGTAATTACAGTTTTGACGTGAAAAAAAAAAATTTATATTATTTCACTTGATACATTTAATAAATCATGGCTAAAAAGGGATACGGAGTACATTTTATTATAAAATACAAAAACAATGTGCGTGGGTCCCTTGCTTTTATCTTTGAATGGAAATGGACTTTTGTCATTTATTAGGTATGAATTTTAAATAAATGAAAGATAAAAAAAGTCTTTTGATCACACGTATCTTACTAAATTACTCATCATAAGCTATTTATTCATCTTTTACCCCCTCTTATTTTATCGTCTATTTCATCTATCCCTAAATAATTGATTACTATTCTATTTTGTTACGTCACTAAATAATTGATCGATTTTGTATTTTAAAAAAATAATATATTTTAAGAGTCTCTTAAATTTCACGTACTTCCAAACGTATCTATAAATAAGGGACATATGAAGTATTACGATATTCTTTAAATTGTATAAATAAGTGATCACTCCAATTATCTCTCAATTAACCAATAAAAATTTGAAAAATGTGAAAGGATAGGCTATAACGGACTTAGTTGAAAATTTCATATGTTTCCTTCAAAAGTACATAACTAAAATTAAGTTCATATATTTAGTTAATCCGTAGAAGAACTAGAAGTTGAAGTTGAATGAATTCGATCTTATTTTAGTTTCAAATCAAATAAGCTTTTTGTTGATAATTGCTTAATTTTCGAACCTTCTAAAATTTAAACTGACAAAAAAAAAAAAAAAACTACCACAAGTTGTATTTTTGAAATTCAATATCTTTCATGTTTTGGTTTCATCGATTGTAATGTTCTACTCCCTCTCTCCTCACCCACCAATAAAATAAGAATAAAATAAAAAGTAAACGTTCAAATTAAAATGGCGCAGGTCGTAGTATTTCCACCATTCAGAGGTACTCACTTCCGTCGATAAAATTGAGATGTTATGAGTGAAAATCATAATTTAATGGAGTAAAATGAAACCAAACATGCTAATTAATCAATCATACAATTCATCTTAACTCGCAACCTATTGAGCTCATGGTTCACACTCATATTTTTATCAATAAATCAGAAGAAACTAGTACTCGGCTAAAAAAGAGTACAACACCCGTTGTTGATAACAAAAACGATACTTTATAATGTATTTTGATATAAACACGATTTCATCATTTCAACACTCACTGATTACAAAAGTAATTAGTTACGGTCACACCGCTAAAATCAGGTTCGCCTAATATTTCCGTGTTTCTTAGTTTATGTTACTTTTTATTTCAAAATATATATATATGTTAGAGCAAGCATTGTAGTTTTCTCTTTACTTTCTCCAAATCTAAGAGAAAACATTGTTTTTTTAAAATTTGCATAACATTTTTACACTCAAACAAAAAAGCAGCCATACCATAAACTTCCTTATATTTTACTTTTAATTATTTTATATTACTAAATTTAAAATTTGCCACTAAGATTTATTATAAAATATTATGAGGTAAGATTTTGGTTTATTTATTATGAGGTACATTAACCCACGTTGATAATTTGAGGTTTGGTTAAAGGAAGCTGATAAAGTGTTTTTTTCTTCTTCATAAAAAATAGATATAATTGCTCATAATATGCATAAAAAACACCAAATAAGGTAAGTATTCGCATCTGTTAACTCAAAACATATTTTTTTATTAAAATTTGATAATTATGGTATAAAAAATGACATGTATCAGGAGCCCTATAAATTCCTTAAATTTCAGGAAATACAAAATTTACCTTATAATGAATGTATATGATTTCCTTGGTGAAATATCATTTTATTATAATAAGTCAACCAAACTCAAATAAGTCGGTTTAATTTAGCCATTTTTTTCCCCAAAAATACTCATATACTTTTTTATTAATTACAATAATATCATGCTAAAAAAAATAAAATAAAATAATAATAATAATAACTAATAACACTATGTATCCATCTTTAATAACCAAACATTCTTTAAATCTTATCATCTTATACTATTTCTCTTTGTATTATCGACGTATTTGTATCATAACTACACGTATTTTTTATATTTTAATTGCATTGCGCGTCACACACGCAACGCGTGAGGAACGATTACTAGTAAAAGTAATAAACTATAACTTCAATTTTGTGTAAACGTAAACGGTTTATTAAAAATATAAAATACATTAGATTTAAGAAAATAGTTTGGATTGACTAGGTGGTTGCAAACTAAACTAAACTAAACTAAAAAGAGAGGTTAGGTTATTTCCGCAAACTTAAGCAAAAGTTGGGTGAAATGTGTAAATTATTCAATTGAATGGATTAAACTGAAAACCCAATCAATAATAACTAAAAGGTTCACTCTCTCTCTCTATATAGATATAGATATATAAGAGTGCAGATAATAGTAAAAAAAAAAAGATGAGTAATATAAAAAAGGAGTATGAATTTATGAAAGGGATAGGAATAAGTGATAGTAATTTAGGGAGTTTTGTTAATGGATTTTGGAAAGGTAATGGACACGTCATCACCTCCATCAACCCTTCTAATAATCAGGTTATTTTATTTTATTTTATTTTTTTAACTTTGTTTATTATTTAGTTTTCAATATGATTTTGACGTTTATAAAAATTAGTGACATAATATAATTATTAACATATTAAATTTCATTATTATATAACATATACTGTTATATGCAGTTTGTTCATGAGTTTTTAATCATCCAAATTTCAGTTCATTTTCATCACTTTGTTTATTATTTAGTACTATCTAACTCTGTTTATTATTTAGTTTTCGATATGATTTTGACGTTTTATAGTCTAATTATGAACCGATCATGCTGTTTTCTGTATAATTAGTGATATAATATAATTATTAACTTATTATATTTTATACTTGGATCATAATTGTATATGAGAAATCGGATTATGTAACTAAATGTAGAAAAAAAAAAGTATTTGTTGAATGCCAATTTGTTCATGATTTTAATAATCGTCCAAAATTTAAGTTCATTTTCATCTCTTTGTATCTGTAATTAATTTGTTTCCGGATATTAGCTTTGAGATCACGTTACTTTTTCTACAATTTAGTCATATAAGCTTAATATTCACATAGAAAATGTCATAAAGTAGATCGTAATTAAAGCATGTGAATTCGGATCATATATGCTTATTTTTTAAGTGTTGCTGTCGTTTTAAGTAGAAATGATTTATCTTTTTCAAATTTCAGTCTGTTTGTCACCTCTTTGTATCTAATTATTTATTGTGATTATGTAATTTCTCTTTTAGATGTTTGTTAGGTTTATGATTTTATTAAGAAAAGAGTCACAGTTGCTGAGATCATGTTTGAAATCAAATTATGTAATTAATTGCATAAAAATTTCGTCCCGCTCTTAATTTCAAATTTTGCAACTGTGTGTAAGGAGAACTGAATTAAGAAGCCATGTTTGGTCCATATATGTATCAATGGCTCACTCAACATCATATTACAATTGGTTTAAAAACTAGAATGGATTTCAACTCATTAGTATAATTTATTTATTGTTGTTTAGTTACTAAATTTGCTTCTTATTGGGTTTTTGTAACCTTTTAGTTAAACATAGAAGGAAAAAGGAGATCAGCGAATCTTTTGATCATTCATTCTGGAAAGTTTACAGATGTATCAGAAATTTCAATAAAGTGGGTGACATATTTTGACTTTTTTTTTTTAGATTTAGTTTAATCTCGCTACAACTCGAATTTAAATTTGGGGACGCTTGTTTGGCTAATAAAAAGTATGTCATGTTGGAGATATAAATAATGGTCGTCTCTAAAATATTAAATATATATACTGTGCCTCTTTTGAAGAGCAGAAGCTTTATGGAGACCTTAATAATATTCTCCAACACTTTTTTTCGGGTTATCTGTTAAGCTTAGCTGATTATTCGTAAAGAGCATTCCAATTTACAGATGATGTTATATAAAAAGATCATGATGTTTAATATATATATGTTTATTGTTCATTCAGGTGATTGCTGAAGTAACAGAAGCTTCCATGGAAGATTACGAGGAAGGTATGAAAGCTTGTTATGATGCGTCAAAGACATGGATGCAGGTGAGTTTTGCTTAATTTTTTTTATCCTTTTCAAACTTTCTAATAGTGCCGGATTAATAATTTTTGAATTGGGTAAACAATTTGTGTCTATTTGATGAATGTATAAATTTGTTAATAGAAGTATCCTTCTGGTAATTACTTTCTTTTATCAAATTTCTCAGGTTCCAGCCCCGAAGAGGGGAGAGATAGTTAGACAGATTGGTGATGCGTTGAGAGCGAAGCTTCAGGAGCTTGGTCGTCTTGTCTCTCTTGAAATGGGAAAAATTCTTCCCGAAGGAATCGGGGAGGTTCAGGTGAGCTACATTTAGAAACAGAAAGTAAATTTGCTGTGATTTGCTGATATAAATTTAGCTTATTATTGGGATTTTGGAAAATGACAAGATGCCACGCCATCTTAGTATCCTCTCCTTATAGTAGTAACAAATTTGCTATCAATGAATTATCGTGTACATCTATATATATGAAATGTAATAATCATGTGTGTTGTTCTGATATTATAAGCATGTTTTATGGCAGGAAATTATTGACATGTGTGATTTTGCTGTTGGTTTAAGCCGACAACTCAACGGCTCCATAATTCCATCAGAACGTAAGTTTGCAACCTCGAAACCAGAAAAAAAGAACTATCCACTCTCTTCTATCTGTTCATGGATTTCCTAGAATAGTTTTGTTTATTAATATTTTCTCTCTTTGGGTCCAAGTATAAGCATAAGTAACTTCAACTTGATTTTGGTGGAAATCTATTCTCATTTAAAATCTATATTTGCAGGTCCAAACCATATGATGCTGGAGGTGGCCATTTTTTCATCACTTAATGGTATATTGAATTTAATTTAAAGATCATACTGGCCTTAATTTTGTTACTCAACTTAATATTTTATAGACATGGAATCCTCTTGGAGTTGTGGGTGTAATTACAGCTTTCAATTTCCCTGCTGCTGTTCTTGGTAAGCTTTACTCCAGATTCCATCTAACTTCCATTAAGATTTCTCCTTGTGTCTGTTTTTATTTTATTTTAAAATGTGCTTGTCATAGGTTGCTATTCACACATCAATATGATGCAGACTAATCAACTATCATAGGCTTATATCATTGTACATGCATGCATCATAACACAAATGCTGGCGTCTATAACTCTGTTAAATTGACAGAATATATCAGTTACTTCTTTTTTTTTTGCTGCTTATGGAATGCGCATGTTAATTCATGGTGAGTAAGTGGTTCATTTTCTAGCTATCCTGCTGTGAAGAATATAACAAGCTATACAAATTTAGTGGTACAGAAATTGATAAATTTGTGTTTTCTTCTATTGAAATGTTGATCGGATGGTATTTTACCTCTCAAAGTTCTCAACATTTTGTACAATGTTTTTTTGTAGGATGGAATGCTTGCATTGCGCTTGTCTGTGGAAATTGTGTAGTCTGGTGAGTTATAATTTCAACTATTTTTCAATAGTTCTGAAGATACAACAACCGAAACTAAAATAATTTGGCTCTTGCTAGGCTTAGTTTTTACCAAGATGGAGACAAATTTGGATAAATGTAACAGATAAGTTATTTTTTCTTAATCAGAAAGCATGCGACGGATAAGCTGGTCGCACTCACATGTCTTTTTTTCTTTTTCCTTTCTATTTGTGTAATGGGTTACTTGTTGACTGCTTATGTTATCCTATTGGGGCAATGAATTGCAGGAAGGGTGCTCCAACAACGCCTTTAATTACCATTGCTACGACAAAAATAGTGGCAGATGTTCTGGAAAAGAACAATCTACCAGGCGCTATATTTACTTCGTTTTGTGGTGGTGCTGATATTGGTCAAGCTATATCCAAAGATACCCGCATACCTCTTGTTTCATTCACCGGAAGTTCAAAGGTACTTACAGTCTATAGCTCGTTACCAAAAGTTGCGATTGTGTTTGTTTGAGAACCCAGAATTGTTTAAGCTTAGATTGATGATGACATGTTTGAGAAATGATATCAACAGTAAAATTCTAAAAGCTCTGGGCTGAAATATCCGCAATATACCTTGTAACGAAGAAAATAACTCATAGAGTAGTAATTTACTTCCGTAGTATATGCTATTTATTGCTTTCCAGCCTGATCTTTATATATTTGAGTCCAAGTAATTCCTGAATAAATATAACTGGTATTCCAAACTCTAGGTTGGTCTAATGGTTCAAAAGACAGTAAATGAAAGATACGGAAAATGTTTGCTTGAGTTGAGCGGAAATAATGCTATAATTGTGATGGATGATGCTGATATCAAGCTTGCTGTTCGTTCTACTCTATTTGCTGCTGTTGGAACAGCTGGCCAAAGATGCACGACATGCCGTAGACTGGTAATATATATATGTATGTATAAATTTACATGCATATTCCTTCCCTTTCGGATTTTACTGTGTATCTATTTGAATTTTTTGTCTTCATATTAACTTCACTCATTTTTTTTTAATATTGAAGATACTTCATGAAAGTGTGTACGAAACGGTAATTGAGCAACTACTGGAAGTATACAAGCAAGTTAAAATTGGAGATCCTTTGGAGAAAGGAACCTTGCTTGGACCGCTGCACACTCGCACTTCAAGGGAAAATTTTGAAAAAGGAATTGAAATCATCAAAGCTCAGGTATATTTTTTCTTCCCTGACCTTAAAAAGAAATGGAATAAAAAGACCAATATAACATGTATGGCTTTAGTTTGCTGCCTAACATCTTCCACATCATAGTTTTTTTTTGTTTGATTTTTAAATAACTTTTTGCAGGGAGGTAAGATCCTTGCTGGTGGTTCAGTCATCGAGTCTGAAGGAAATTATGTGCAGCCCACAATAGTCGAAATCTCTGCAGATGCTGATTGTGTCAAAGAAGAATTGTTCGGTCCAGTTCTTTATGTTCTGAAATTTAAGGTACCTGTTTTGAGAATATTAATTTCTTTCCCAGAATGGCCGAAATGTTAGTTGATTTACTCCATTATCTCTTTTAAAGTCAGGAAAAAAAGTTCCTATTTATTTAAAATAAACTTTTGTGCAGACTCTTGAAGAGGCGATTGAGATAAACAACTCGGTACCTCAAGGATTAAGCAGCTCCATATTCACTCGCAAACCTGAAATCATTTTCAAGTGGATCGGGTTAGCACTAAAGATACTTTAACCCTTCTCTAATTTTATAATTTCCTATTCTTATTAAGCCCTCACTTGGTATAAGTTGATCCAGGCCTAGAGGAAGTGATTGTGGTATCGTGAATGTGAATATACCAACAAATGGTGCTGAGATTGGTGGTGCTTTTGGTGGCGAAAAGGCGACAGGTGGTGGTCGTGAAGCAGGGAGCGACTCTTGGAAACAGTACATGCGTCGTTCAACTTGGTAAGTAACTCACAACTTGGTAATTTTCAATACCACTTTCAAGGGTAGGCCAAGAAAGCCAAGTATTTTGCCCTAAAATACTACATTATATTCCCAATTTTCTTTTATGAGATTGTACATATTCCCATTCTGTTATTGCCTATGCAGAAGAGTAAGAGGAGAGAGGTGCAAATGGGTTTCTTTTGTATTATACAAATCTAATTATATTTAAAATAAATTCTTATTCCTCATTGTTTGTAAACGAAATCTTAGTTCATTTTATTTTGTTTGAAATTAGGCTTTAGTGCCTCGAACTTTGCATAATAAGCAGATTTAGTCTATAAATATTTAGAGCATCATCAGGTTATTCTGACATGTTTTCCCTTTATTTAGGAAAAACTAAAATAAAATTGAGGCGCATCAGCTTCACTTTCACTTTGCTTTCCCTTATAATTAAAGAACAACCTCCCTCTCCTTACCTTGAGCATCCACTATTGGTTCCTCATTGTAATCTTTAATGCATAATATGAGGAGCCATATTGACTTTTAACCAAAAATGATACTATATCAGGTTCCTTATAACAAGCCTCAAATTATACATGTGATGCAATATTCCCCATAAGAAGGGAACCAAAAATCTACCCCATAAATATTTTTCAATAAATTTAAGTACAATTACCAATAAGGGGAGAGCAAAACCAAATAAAAATTAAATAAGTACATATAAGGAAGCTGGTTTTGTAAGTACATTTAAAGGTATTTTGCATAGCTAAAAAAGTAGTTTTTCTCTTATAATGTATTTGGAGAAATTAATGGGGTGGCTTGCAATGCTTGGAAATAAGTTGATTCCTTATATATTTTTATGTAATATATAATATATTATTCTCTTTTGGTCTTTATTGGGGAATGAGTAGTGTAAAGGTATCATGATGAGGCATGCTCACCTCCATACCTTTTCACTACCACACCCCTCCATACTAATAATATCAGCCATACACATGTAGAAACGAAATCTGAATGGTCTAAATACATTTTCACTCCAAAAGAAACCCCCTTATTTCTTTACTTTCTCTACAACAATATTCAACCTATTATTAAAAGTAGGAAAAAATCTTTTTATTTTAAAGATTTAAAGATGCGGGTTTTTTTTTCATTCAGTAACAACTTTATCACTGATAATTTTCTAGTGCCTATATGGCTATATGTATTTTTTATTATATTATTGTTCTAAACTCCTATAAAATAATCAATAATGCGTCTATATGTCCTCTTTAAATATTGTTAAAAAAGACCACAATTGAGTGTGATTATATTTAATAGAACTTAATTTTTCTAAGCTTTACAAAATTAGTTAGTACTATGATTTTACAATCCAAATTCTGGAATGTTTTAAGAGTTGCAGAAATATAAAGATCTACTGATCAATAGAGAAGAAACAGAGATACATAATGGATGGGGAGTAATTATAGTGGGGAAGGGAGTGGATTTTTTTTTTTATTTAATTAATTGAGCCTTTTAATTTATCATTGCCCACATGAATGGCTATGATTTAAGGTATGGAGGGGAAAGGTAGGATAGAATCTGGAGGTGAGCAGCCCTCGGTTTCCCATACAAGCTTAAGTGTAGTACAGTATTTAATTGCTAGATGTTGCAGATTCATGCATTCTCATTTATTAAATTAGTGTCTTTTAGTTTATCCATAAGTCTTTTCATTTTCCCTAAGTGTCTATATTAGGAATTGGGTTTTTCCAAGCTATCTAGGTTCATGTGAAGTCTTTTTAGTTCCTATGTAGTCTCCTGTTTATAAAAGCATTATTAGTTAATTTTTTGATAGAGTAGAGTTGGGATAAGTACTAATATAATAGAGTTTGGTACTCTTTTTATTTGAGGTTCTCGAAGATCCCCTCTTTGGTGAGAGTTATACTTCTTTAGCTAGAGATGGCAGAAGTACCCATGTGCGACATTGGTCCAGTTCCGCAGTTGAGCTTCTTTGACATGAGAAATGGGGACGTGAGCACGGCAGTTAGCCTGATCACCAAGGCAGCAATGCCAGTGGCCTACAAGTGGACTCCAATTACTGGCGTCCCGATCGACAGGGCTACTAGTTTTGTGGAGTTGTACATAAAGAGTGCATTACACTACCTGAATGTGCATAGTGCCGCTAGGGTCACCCCAGAGCAGAGGAAGAATCAGGCTATCATTCTGGGCACTGCAAAGGCAGTGATGACGGAGCAGTACAGGCTGACAGAACAAGACCTGATACCTGCTGAGCTGCACCCGGCGGTGTTTTGCTACACACCACCGACAGATGACGGTACGGGTGAGACATTTTCTGTAGTTGACACGGTTGATGAGGACAGAAAGCCTATGTTGTTAGCCAACCTAGACCTCACGGATGATGACAGGGCAGTGATATCTGCTATCGCAATGTGTGCTGTTGGGCTCCCTGCCCTGCAGGGCGCTTCACTGATGGTAACTGGGCACCACTACCTGTCGGTTGTGAGGGAGTCGAGAGGATATTTTGATATAGTAGAGAAGCAGTTCTGGAGGAAGGAGCCAACCAAGACATGGATGGCAGTCTCTCTGGCGGACCACCAGGACATGATGTGGCAAAAGGCGGCCCACCCTATCAACATAGCCCTGAAGATGAGGTGGGCGGTCGACCCTGCCATCAAAGAACAAATTCGCAAGACCGGTGCTGGGTCCGCTGCTTGTAAACTCCCTCCTCGTGAGAACGTGCTTAAGGCTGCTGAGACTGCTAGGAATCTTATGAGGAAAGTGCGGCCTTTTTATGAGTACTATGGGGGCTCGATCAATTTTGACCGGCTGACCAATGCTATTAATTTGGTGTATGCATATCTCCCGAGAGGGTCTTATGCTGAGGGCGGCAACAATCTCATGCCTGGTGTGGATACACAGAACTTTAAGCCGGTGGAGTGTCCGTCGACTGTTGTTGATAGGGACACAGCCCTCAAGTGGGTGGAAGACATACTCTGCAGGAAGGCCGACACAATTGCTAGCGTGTTTGGGTTCTTTGAGGCACTCTCAGAGTCTTCGATGGCAGGTGGTACTAGCATAGATGAGCAGATCTTGCTGAGAGCCAAATCGCTGATCAAGCTGAGGGTTCAGTGCTTTGGCGCCTATCACATGGGCAGGGAGAGCTATAGTGACTATATGGCCTACAAGTTAGAAAAAGAAGGCCAGGGGTAGTTACAATGTTGGCTGCAAATAGGCGGTGAGTGAGATGATGGCCCTGAAGAGGAGCGTCTGTTTCTGTTATTTCTTTTAAGATATTTTGGTTTAGCTTATAGTATGATCGACACGCTAAGAGGCAGAGTCGTCCTCTCAGGTGTTTGGGTAGGTTTTTATCTCTAGTTTTGTTACTAAAAGTTAGAAAAAAAGTGTAGTGTAAAAGTATTATTAAAATATAATTCAAAGAGACAAGTAGTAATTAAAAAAAATATAAGAAAAATGATTTGGAAGCTGATATATCATATGAATCTAAAAGTGATGGTTATAATAATAAAAGTATGTTTGTGATTGTTAATTTAAGGAGAATTGTATGCTCTTATGCTTGATCACATGATGAAGTCTCTTCGTAACCGTCTTAGTTGGTGTTGTTTGATATCCGCTTGTTGTTTGCCAAAATCCCCATAAACTTTGATACCGGGCCTTGATCCCTAAAATCTTAGAAGCTGGCGATGTGATAACTTATTTGTAGTTGCATACTAGTACTAGTAAACTTCATTAAAGATTTTGATAATGAGGTAATGCAAACATTATCAGTTTTTGTTTGTTTGTTTGTTTGTTGTATCATGCTCTGTAATCGGCTAAATTGGCTAAATTCATGTTGTTTGTAGCACGCTCAATTATGGAAATGAATTACCATTGGCACAAGGAATAAACTTTGGCTAGCCCCATTACCTTATCGTAAGTTGCAATTAATTACGAATCTCTGTTCCATTCTTTTTGTCTTGTATTTCTATTTATCATTTTCGTAAGATCTAGTATTTTTTTTTGTAACTATGTTCTTGATAACCGTTTCCTAGGTGGTCTGCAGCTGTTCCAGGAGAGCACCTTACGTTCGTTTAAGAAAACTTCTTACCGAAGTTTAGCCATTTTTTCCAAAATAAGTGCCCCTGGTTACATAAGAAAGCAGTAATGTGTTATTATCACGTTGATGTAATGACACAAGACATAAAAATTTAAAAATCGCCATGCTTCTTTGCTATTGCCCGAATATTTATATATATTATCATTTTCTCAATTTGTCAAACTTACTTTTCATGCTAAATCTTTTTGTATCATAAAAGATTTGTTTTCAACGCTGATCTTCTTAATATCTTAAAAGACATTCGTGTAAGGTACAAAGTAAATAATTTTCCTCCTTACACAGCTTGCCTAATAGTGGCCATACATACTTTATTAAAATCTCTTTTTCATCTATGATAGTGGGTGTTTTCAATTATAGTTGTTGGCAAATCTAATCATTCCGAGACGGCAATTACGCTTTCCCACTAATCATACTTTTGCACAATTTGTTGCTTAATAATTCCATTGTTAACAGTAGAGACGACTTAACCGTCCTCTTTTATTCTCATAATAGTCCATTTGATGATTATTGCTTGCACATTGTGTAAACTATAGAACAATTTAATAGTGAACACGATATATTAGTAAAGCAAGTATCTACGGGGAAGTACGAAAGTCTGTTTCGACTATTACCCTAGGTGAAAAAATGATGCAATTTATAGAAGTTGGTACGCACTTTGGCAACTTACCACCCGCTTAGAGCTTATTAGCGGGTACTTAAAAGGTTTGATTAATGTTAGGGCATCAACTTACTACCCGCTTAGAGCTTATTAGCGGGTACTTAACAGATTTGATTAATGTTAGGGCATCAACTTACTACCCGCTTAGAGCTTGTTAGCGGTTACTTGATAAATGTTAGGGGCATCAACTTACTACCAGCTTAGAGCTTATTAGCGGGGTACTTAAAAGGTTTGATTAATGTTAGGGCATCAACTTACTACCCGCTTAGAGCTTATTAGCGGGTACTTAACAGATTTGATTAATGTTAGGGCATCAACTTACTACCCGCTTAGAGCTTATTAGCGGGTACTTAAAAGGTTTGATTAATGTTAGGGCATCAACTTACTACCCGCTTAGAGCTTATTAGCGGGTACTTAACAGATTTGATTAATGTTAGGGCATCAACTTACTACCCGCTTAGAGCTTGTTAGCGGGTACTTGATAAATGTTAGGGGCATCAACTTACTACCCGCTTAGAGCTTATTAGCGGGGTACTTAAAAGGCTTGATAAATGTTAGGGGCATCAACTTACTACCTGCTTAGAGCTTATTAGCGGGTATTTTAAATTAGGCTCGATTGTTAGCGAAAAAGACGGGTGCTGAACAATGCATGGGTAGTAAATTAGGATAATTGCGATAATATTTTACACATTTATTGTTTTTTTTTATTAACTTAAATAAAATATTTGTAAAAAAAAAAGGTGACCAGATAGGCAACAGTTAAGCCAATATTTAGATTCTGATATGTAGGACAGAGAAGCATAAATTTTGCCAGATATATATATATATAAAAGGCTGAAAACTGGCACTTTCTAGTTATGCTCTGTTAGATTATTAATGTTCTTTTCAACAAATACTTATATTCTATTATGTATTTTGCCAGCCATAAGTTGTATGGTTGTACCTACTTTAGAATATATATATATATACACAATTTCACATTATTATTTTTGGTACATACACAATTTCACATTATGAAAACGTGTACTTGGCTTACAAAAAGTCAATTAAGTTCCTAAATAAGGATCAACATTTAGAAAACCCTCATTGTGTTTAAAAAGAAAACTAGTAATATTCTCTTTTGAAAACCACCTGTTTGGCTCTTATCAATGTAGAATATGCCAAAGGTAAACACACACTCAAAAAGTTATATGAGTTAGCTTAGCTTTTATCATTTTTTGACACATAATTCCAATAACGAGAACCCTTTATGCAGATGCTTCTCAATTATTGACAACTGACAAGGAAAATAGTATAATTTTCTATAAATAAATTTAATATAAAATGTAAGACAAATTGCTTTGAATGTATGATTCATTAATTTGTTTATCATATGATATTATGATGTGGAAGATTTCAACTCTAAAATCTCATCCTTACATATCTTGTCCCGTGACGTATCATAGCTAAAATATAATTTTTAATTTGGAGTCTTGCAATTGATTTATTAAATCTCAATAATACAACTAACTGAAAAATGAACATTTTGTGCGTCACATACTTAGCTACTACTTATATTTCCATGGCTGAAACTTGTAAGCAATAATTCATTTCGGTTTGTGAACTGTGTGACTTTGTATTTCAAGTTGGTATGAATTTTACTATTTTTTCAACTATAAAAAGTCTACAACTAGACCCTATTTGTGACCTTCAACTAGTTATTTTTCTTAAATGCATGTCTACCCTAAAAAGTAAAAAAGATTAAATCAGTTTAGCTAAATAAAGCTTTTTTCTCATACTCAAATAATAAGCTCACCTATTTTCAACCTTTCATCATCAAGGTTACAATAAGTTGATTTAGTGATGAAATGAACCTATATCAATTAAGTAAAACTTAATTTGTGAATTAATTAGTAGCGTGAACAAAAGATTCGAGGCTTTCTTGATGACACCCTTATTGAAGCGAATACCTCAAATTTACATATAAAAACCCTACTAATCGGCATATATTTTAAATATATATATTTTTTAAAACAAGTACTATATTAAAACTTCATATATTTCCTTTTTGAATTCGAGCTCCCCATTCTCAACTGATAACTCCGCAACTGTGTACGACGAAGTCGGTTAAGTTGAAATCATCAACTACTTTTCAAGCCAAAAAACACTAATAACTACAAGAAAAATTTTTATTTAGAATAATAAAAAGAAATCGGTTATGTTGCTAAAGTGGGTGCGGCTAAAATTTAGTAACAGTTTAGCAACAAATTATGTTGCTAAAATTTATCCACAACCACTTTTAACAACATAATTCAAAATGTTTTTATGATGTTAAAAAACTTTTACAATTTAAGTAGAACAACATATATTTGGAGCCATAGTTGCAAGCAAACAAACCTCATTGCATGACAAAAGAAGATCATTGATTCATTAAAGCTTCTCAACTTAACAAATTCATAATACATCAATATCTGTATCGATCACTGTATGTAGTATTAGTACTAACAGGAAGGATTAATCGATCCGCTAATACAATATATCAAGACAAGATTAATTCAAACTTACAATCTTCAGTGACCAATCATTACGATACTTTTATTCCATGTCATCGAACCTTCTCTCCGACAGAGAAGCGACGTCACAACTCTCAGACCTAATCATACTTGTCCGGTCATTCTTGACCGGACTTCCAGGCACCGACCTAGACTCAAGCCCCCTCTTTAGCATCCGACTCATCGCAGATATCAACAAAACCGCAGAGTTCACCGGAGGCGAACTAAACTTCTTGCAAAAGCTCATGTGACGTGCCAAAGCTTCCTCGGTGCTTATCAACCTGTCACAGCTACGGAAAATCTCGTCCTTCACTGCCTCCGAACACAGGCCACATATCCATTTTCCTGAATATCTTTCGCGTATACGCTGTATGTACGCGACGGTGCACTCCTCGGTCAGGCCGCAGCACTCGCAGTCTGCAGCCTCAACCTCTTGATGACACGTCATTGTGACGGTTTCTGCATGAGGAACCATCAACAACTCTTCGCTCATAGCTAATGTTGCTGACATGGCTCTAGTATAATCTCTTTCGGGTTGTTCAGGTCGAAAACAAATTCCTATACTCACTCTTTTTGCTAGAAGAAACTAATACTATATGCTTTTTTTTCCCCTCACTTTGTACAGTTTTGTAGAAACAGTTAGGTTTTGGTTTTGGTTTTTGGTTTTTGGTGTTACCTCTCTTTTTCCCAGTCTCTTTTAGGGATGAAGAATTTGAGAAGAAAAAACATTTCAATGAAAAAAGAGAGATGAGAAAGAGAACAGAAAGTTGAGGTTTAATTTATTGGTTGGTTTTTTTATTCTCATCTACTAATAAGATATTCTATCTCCACTTGTGTTTGTGCGTGTGTGTGTGTGAAAAAGTAAATTATAAAAATAGTGCAAATATTAGTTTTACCCTAAATATATGTAGTCCATAAATGGCTCCCTAAGTCATGAGGGTTTATATAGTATTTTAAGAGGCAACACTTTTACTATCACATATTTTAGGGTCACAATTATATATGTATGAACTATATATTTAATAGGTCACATGACTCACACTTGATGTTTTCATTTCGTTTCTCGCTCTCCGATTCATGGTACGATTCACAAATTGCGATGAAAGTTTGAGAGATGGCATGATCAAGTCATGATCCGTGTTTGAGCTATATATAATTAGCGCGCCTGAACTCGACCATTTCAAATTTGTGAAACAAAAAAAAAAAACTGTATGTATTTTGTTATAGTAAAAAACTTATGTTGGTACAATTTACAGTCTTCTATGGTCATCATTTATAGGTATTAATTCACATTAGTACATATATAATTAAGAGTATAAAATAGGAAAAAACTTAAGTTGTGTTTGTTTATTTAGCATTCAACTTTTAAGCCAACAAATCAAGCTCTTCTTCAACACGCTTCTACAGGTCAACTTTAAGTATTTAGCATCACTAAAAGTAGCACTTAATTTAATGGACACGTTTTAAAATTCCTTATATACTGTACAAACCAGGCACTATACCAACATCGACAATCTAAAAAAAAGAAGAAGTTTAAATCGAATTAGTGATAGATTTTGATTTCTGACGCTATAATTGAGGACGACATAAGAACATGAATTGTCAAAAACTATAGTAGATGATAAAAATTATGTCAAAAAATGTTACTAATAAATTTCGATACCACTAATAGCATCTACTTAAGATGAAGTTTCATATAGTAGATGATAAAAATTATGTCAAAAACTGTTACTAATAAAATTGTCACGATCGCATCAATATATATATTGGATCAGTGTTTAGAGTGTTATCGAGTATTATGATTTTTTTTTTTGCTACATGAACATGACTAAGAGTGAGTCGTAATCACGCAAGTAGTGAAAAGAAATATAATTAATAACAGATTTAACACTAAGGAATTAGTAACAGATTTTGCTTCCTAATGCCATAATCGGGGACGATATATTGCCGACGAATTTGAATTTTACTAACAAATATTGTAATTTAACGACCGATTTTCTAA
Organism: Primula veris; assembly: GCA_963682055.1. Taxonomy (NCBI): domain Eukaryota; kingdom Viridiplantae; phylum Streptophyta; class Magnoliopsida; order Ericales; family Primulaceae; genus Primula; species Primula veris. The sequence continues at coordinate 41,663,250 of OY821742.1, forward strand.
CAGAATTGGCCAACACAGCCATGTTATACGAGTCTTATGACCATTTTCACACTTATCTCATACTCCATCCGTTCCCAATTAATTGTTCATTACGAAACTATATACGTGTAATTTTAATCGGCCAATAACTTTTATCAAAATTATCGGAATAAAAATTTTCAAAAGTTAATCATATAGTTCAAACATTAAATTATATGATTTAGTTTTGAAAATTTTCATTTCGACAATTTTGATACATGTTATAAGACGATCAAAATTGCATCTAATTTCGTAAAGAATAATTAATTGAGAACGAATAGAGTAATAATCACTCGTGATTCATGCACATTTGCACATGTGGAATGGGGAAGTAAGGACTACGTATATATACCATTAATTTATTTCGGTATGATATCTTTTGTGCTAAATATAAATTTCGATACAACTAATACAACTAAAAATTATGTCAAAAACTGTTACTAATAAAATTGTCACAATCGCATCAATATATATATATATATTGGATCAGTGTTTAGAGTGTTATTGAGTAGTATGATTTTTTTTTTTGGCTACATGAACATGACTAAGAGTGAGTCGTAAAAGAAATACAATTCACAATTACTTTTTTTTCTTCATATTTATATATAAAGTTCAATTTTTTACGGTCAATTTTGACGTGGCAACATTTATGGAGTGGGTCATGTAACTGTGTTACGGTCAATCAACTTCCAAATTATTTTATGAAGAATCTTGCACAATTTCTGTTTAATTAAAATTCCTAGTAAATTTTGGAAATTTAAGCCATTGGTATATATGTTATGATCATGTTAATATATAAAGCTCTAGCTATACACCATCAGATCGAGCATGTTAATTATATCGAACACTAACAAAAGTTTTGGAATAAATTTAACCCTATAATTAAAATTACAGATTTGGTAGGAAATTGTTTTTTTTTTGTTTTTTTTGAAACTGGACCATGTACACTCAAGTATATACATAAAACGCATGATATAAAGTTGTTTAAATTATGAGAACATGTCGTTATTTTGTATGGTTTCTAAACAATGTTTCAATTTTTAAATAAAATGAAGAAGTACATGCATGTGCATATATGCTTCTAAGCACTAAAATCATAAAGTCATTAACATAAATATTTTGTCTTATTTGTACATTCATTATTTCATGTAACATGTGCCATTTTACATATTCACCTTTTAGGTTAGATTGGCTTTATGTACGTCGACTACTGGTTAATTAATACTATCATACAATTATAAAAGAAATTCTGCCTTCCAAATATAGCATATTATAATAGGTACTTTATATATAATTCATTCTTTTGGCACTAATACGTAATTGTCATCTAGCAAGAAAGTCAGAAATAGAAAATTCATTTTACTATAGCAAGTGCAATAATTGTCGAATTATGAACCGCATTCCGACGTTCATTTATACCATTACCATACATATTTTTTGTTCATAGTTACCAAACCAGAAATAGTCGGATGGTTTGGTAATTTTGTTCTCAATATGGAAGGGATAGGATGACAGAGTTTCCGATTCGACCGGAAAAGACTGGTTCGTGAAAGAAGAGCGAAGTTTGTTACTCAAAAATGTAAATAGTGATAGTATGATATATTTTTTTTATAAGAATCCCTAGTTGTAGAATTTTTTTGTTTAAAATTCCTAAGTGAAATTTAACACTCTATACACCATATTTGGATGTTCTCATGTTAATTTATGAAACTCTATACACCATATTTGGATGTTAATTTATCGAGGATGTTATATCGAAACACTAACCGAAGTTAATTCTGGATTAAATTTAATGAGACAGAGTCCTCATGCTAACATTTCCGATAAAAAAACATGGAGTAACAAATATACCCAAACTGGTAAAAATCAATTACAAAGAGCCTAATAGTCATAATGAAAGAAAAAGAAACCAAACATGAAATTTACCTTATGAAAAAAGCTAAACTAAAAATTTTGAGCTAACAAAAAGCCCACATTTATCCTTATAACGAAGGTTTTGTGACACAAACCGGACCACTCTTAAGTTTCTAAATTACGAGAACAATCTCATTAAATATTACTAATTTCTATGGTTTTTAAACCACAACAACTGTAGTGTTTCAATATTATTTAATTAATACAAAATAATATTTGATTTACTGAGAGTCAAAATCTGTCACAAAGCCGTCATAAATTGACTAAACTGTCACAAAACCGTCACAAAAACCGTCGCTAATAAGCTCGTAATAAAAAATATCGTCACTAATTCCGTCGCTATTTGAGTATTTTTTTTTTATAGTATAAAATGAAAGAAGTATGTGCCAATTTTAAGCACTAATTAAAATCATAAACTCATAATTAATAAAGAACTCTGTCGTATCTCTATATACATTTATTTTATGTACAAGTGTATGCCTTTTAATATCTTCACTTTTTAGGTTAGATTTGCTTAATTCATGTCTTTATGTACGTCTACTATATTTTAATCTTTACAATTATAAGAAATTATCTCTGCCTTCCAAATATAGCAATATAATAGGTACTTTATTCATGCTTTATTGCACTTGTACATCTAGCAAGGAATCATAAATTAAAATTCATTTACTATTAAGTGAAATAGTTGTCAAATTATGAACCGATCTCTACCATAATAGTATTTTATGTTCATAGTTATACGAAATCACAAGTAGTCGGATGGTTCCTGGTTGGTAATTTTGTTCTCAATATGGAAGGTACTATAGGATGACAAAAATGCCATTTTAATTTGACAAACTTGATAAAAGTATATATAACATCGATGTTTTTTGTTTATTTAAAATTGGAGGCTATATATATATATATATATATATTTTTTATATTAAGCAAACGCCAAACTTTTATTTGGAGGCTATATCTATAATTGCAGAAATTATCGAATATGATACAATACTAAATTACTAATTATGAACATTTGTCATGTTTAAGTTCAACAGATATTTACATACAACTCAGGATACAGTGTATGCCAATTTTTTTTTTATTGTGAAAGTCAATGATTACTGATTAAGTGCGTTAGGCGAACCAAACTTTTTTTTTTTTTTCAACCAAACCGCATTAGATTCATATAAGCAAAAGGGGCCTAACCCAGTTTGTTACAATCTATAAATCAGCATTAAGCTCATCTATATAACCAAACTCAGCTAAAGCAAAATCAAAAATTTACATCAAAACAACAAGAACTATATCAGAAACCAGTCTTTCTATTTTACTGCTTTCATGTAAACTACTCATTCTTTATCTAATCTCGACATAGCATAAATATATCCTAGCTTGATCATTTGCACTCCTAGCTTCGTACCAATTTAAAAATATATCCCTCCATTACTTGTAGTATCTTTGTCTTCTATGTCAGCGACTCAGCAAACCCTCTCATATTGTTCCGAATCAACCACCATTATTTTCTTCTAAAGCTAATCAGCCCCATTTTATCCTCATAAAATGCGCCATAAACTTTTAAAGGGAGTTCGTTAATACTTCTGGAAATGCAAAAATTGTTTCTTAAACCCCAATTGGCCAATCTATCCGCAACCATATTTTGTTCTCTACAAATATGTTTCATATCCTCTCCAACATGGCTCATCATTTCGATAATGTCCTCCCAAACATTTAAAAATTGGATGGGAACTTTCTCTTTCTTACCGAACCAATTTTCAATAATCTTTGAGTCAACCTCCACCTTTACATTTTCTAAAGTTAGAGAGTAACACAACAGTAATCCCTTCATAAGGGATTGAATTTCAGCATCTAAAGCAGACTTCCCTTCAAATGGGCAACAAAAACACGCTACTAAATCTCATTTACCAAACTATAATCTACTGTCTTTAGTGTTAAATAGCAATTACTATAAAGTTTCTTAATTTTTTTAATTGCTTCCTTTTTGTCATATAATATTCCATTGTGCTGATTAACATCTGACGAATAATAGAGAACACATTTTTTAAGAGTTGTGAGTGGGAATATACAGCTGAAGTGACACTTGGTAACTTAGAAATTAAATTAAATTATTATTAGGTAGAACTCATTTCCGTTATAAAATTAAATTTGTAGCTTTGCACAAACAAAAAGGGACGTGTGTGTGTGTGTGTGTGTGTGTTAAGACCTGTTTACATTTCAAACAAATTTAGAACTACTATGCAAAATACATACTTTCAAAACATACCATTAAACAAATACCAAAATATGTTTATATATAATAACTAAAATTTTAATGGGTAAAATACATTTACTACACCCAAATCTCACATGTTAACAAAAAATGTATACCAAATTATCACTATTAACAATATAAGTATAAACTTTGTACTATAAAAATATAACTCATTAGCTGTGAAACATGAAAAAATGGGATAATTCTCCATTTTTATTACTAGAAGGCCTCAAACTTTCCATAAACAAATTAAACGAGACCAAAGCTATAATTTAGGACTGAACTTATTCCATTGACTTATACAGGTCGCTTATAATCAGAAACAAAACAAAAGAAATCAGAAACATGTATAATATTTAACTAAGTCGAATGACAAAACAAATGAAAAAACCTGAACTTATAAGAGCAAACAATCATTAACTTCTAAATTTTTCTACTCTTAAGAACTATGATCAAGTTTCAACTTCAATCTGTTCTTCAAGAAAAAATTGCATGCATCTTACAAGAAAAATAGTTTGTATCAATACATTGTTACAACAACTAATAGTACTAGTGGTGGAGGATAATTTTTCAAAAAAATCATCATTTTGATAACTAAAACCGTGTAATAATCACCAACAAAAGACTTCAGCTTACAAAATGAATTTGCACAAACGGAAGAAGGGTTGAACGTTACTATAGTTTTTCAATCCGCGTATAACGAAGTTCCAAGAGCAATGCGGTAGGTGTTAAGACCATCGCGCCACCAGAATGCCCATCTTATGCATATCTACGAGTATTTTTGGGTTTGAAAAATTAACATTATTATCCTTAATAAATGAAAAAATACAACTATGCAGAATAATGTAATGAACCAAAAAAGGCACATAATCAGATATAAATAATAAAATATATCTATGATGAATTTTGGCTTTGAGAAATTAGTATTATTATTCTTAACTAAATGAAAAAAAAAACTATATAAAAGGCCCTTCATTTACTCATGATTGTAAATTTTAAAAGTTAGTCACATAATTAACATGTTAAATTATATGAATAACTTTTGAAATTTACAATTCCGACATTTAAATTGCACGTATTTTTATTGTTTCTTATAATTTGGGACGGATGGAGTAACTTTTTTCATTTTACATTTATATAATTCTTCAGCTTTCTTATTCACTCCCTTATTTTCATTTTACATTAGTGTTTACCTTTATTTTGTTATTTAATATATATACGTGAGAGAAAAGTGAAAAAAAAAAAAGATGAGAGAGAAAATATAGGGAACAATTTGGTTCCCATTATATGAGAAATAATTTGATTTTTTAAAATTTGAATAAACAAATAAGGAAGCTGTTAAAGAAACTAAACTAAATATGTTTTGGCAAAGTTACTCAAATATAAGAAAAAACATGGTTTGAATAAGCTACAATGCTTACTCTCACATCACATTCCCTTTGGTTACTCAAAATATGAAGTTTGCAAAATGGTACCCCATATATAAATTATTTAGCAAGATCAACAAGAAAGTGAAAAAAATATTTGGTGGATGTTAAATAAACAATGTATGGGTAAAATAGAGAAATTAATAGTGAAGTTTAGAAAACGTATAAAGTTAAATAATTTTTTTTAAAAGTAAAAAAATAAAAAATTCCAACCACTTAAAATTTAAGAAGACCTTTAAAGGCAAATGATGATGGGAAAATGTGATATAGGGCTCCATGTGCATATATGTATATGCTCAAAACTAATGTGAATTGTAGTTGGTCTCAAATGAATATGTTAAGGTTGGGAACGGTGTCTATTTCTGACATGTGTTATGTTTCATTGAATTATTTAATTAGTTATTTTCATTATGATAAAATTTAACAAAATGTTGAAACACACATTACTACTATATATTATTGGTGTAAGTCATGTCACATTATATGGAAGTTTGCATCTTACTAAGTTTCAATCCCAACAGTCAACACCATAGAAGAATTGTTGCATTTTTTCAAATGACATTATGGCCACTATATATGGATATATTCATAAAACAAGTAGACATATACACGAAAATGTTTCCGCATTATAAATGTTGAATGACCTGATTTTTATTTTATTTTTATAACTTTGATGCTTACAGATATTACGTTAATAGTATGTACTAAATTTTAAATAAGAATTAATAATATGAGTTTTTAAATATTAAATGTGTTCTTTTTATGTGATTCTCCCCACAATTACTATTAACTTGCATGGAGTATTAAGCATGAGTGTCACCAATCACTACAATTAATGTATAAAATAAAAAAATTTATTTTTGTTTTTATGACTAAAGTATTTCTTCAAACATGACAATAATCTACTATTCTTGATTTTCATTAAAAAGTTAATGATCGACAATTCCACATTACATATATTAGATTTGGAAATGTGGCAGTAATAACTACTCCTAATATAATAAGCTAATTGGTTTCTAGTGCTTTGATTTTAAATCATGTGTGGATTATCATCATCACAAACAATGCGGCAAGATGAACACGTACCACTCTTTTCTATATTAATAACAACATTTATTAATCGAAACTTTGTGGATTAAACATAATCTAGATTGCTACTTTAGAGTTTAGACATACTTATCATCCCCCATACAGCAAAAACAAAATTAAAAAATTAAAAGGTACTTTACTCTAACGTCTAAACATACAATAACCGTACATATTCCCTCTGTTCTATTTTACTTGTACACTATTAAAAAAAACGTGCATTTTGATATAACGAAAACCGTATCTAAATTACTGATAAATTTGAAGAAAACGACAATTGTTAATTTTTACTCAAACAGAAATTAAAGTACTTCGATCACTCTAAACCGACAATAATCTCGCATGAAATATTAAACAACGTCGAGACATTGTTGCCTTTAACTGGTATCAATAGTTTGGAACAATATTTCACAAATAGTTTCAACTGGACACACTTGAGTTATACTTTCAAATTACGTGGATTTTGTCATTAACTTCAAGAAATGACTGATTCAGTCATTTTATTTAATATTAAATCTCGATGTGACATTGGTAATAGGGACGATACCAAGTTTAATTAGTACTAATTAACATACCAGTTCACTCACATGTTTTGTACATAAGACAAATCATAATACAGTATAAATTTTTTTCTTTAATTAGCTAATAGGGGTGGCTTCTAGCTCTGCCATATACAAAAAAAAAAAAAACTTGGATATCATTAGTGATGCACAAAGTAGAGGTTTTGCTGAAATTAGAGGTCCAAAAATCGTAATTAGTCATTAATTAAGACACGTTTAAGCTTAGAATATTGGTTTTGTCAGCATAACACCTTCTCTTTTCTGGATAAACATAATATATATAGCTAGTTTTTACTGTAGTAATATTTTCTTCTCAAATTCATACTTCGTGTTTTTCTTTTGAAGGTGTTATTAATAATATAGTTGAAAAAAGCCGGTCCTACAATAGAAAATAAGACTGGAAAAAACAGTGATTAATAGCTTTAATTCATTGGTAAAAAAAAGAAATAAATGAAAAGCTAGAAACTGGACCACACTAAACTTATTAGCGTTTGACCTATAACCCCTTGCATTATAAAAAAAAATACCTCTAACGAAATTAATAACAGTATTTTTTTTTACGAGTTTATTAGCGACGGTTTTTGTAACGGTTTTGTGACAGTCTAGTAAATTTGCGACATGTTTGTGACAGATTTTTAAATTAGTGATAGGCTTGTGACAGCTTTTAACTCTCACTAAATCAAAAATTATTTTGTAACGTAACCATTTGTCAAACCATTAAAAAAAAAAAAAAAAAACATAAGTATACCATCATATTACTGATGATAAACTGAATATTGTTAAATTCAGTAAAGTTCACCTATAAAAATTATTGCTAAGTTTTTAACAATATACTCAGTTTACGTACTATTGAAGGGTCTGATGGAAAACTCACATGTTTTTTTTTATAGTAAACATGCACAAAATTGTAGATTAGCCCATGCACGTTACTAATTATGCTTAAGTAAGGTACATAAATCTGGATTTATACATAATTTCCCACTTAACAATCATGCTTAGCTTGCCTTAATTCTCACTACATGTCACGTTATTATTCGTTCTTTTCAATTTATTATTTCACCTAACGTGTTACACAGGGACACCTAGCTAGCTAATCCTTTTTAGTTGTATTATTGATTGGCCCTTATAGTTGCATTTCTAATTTTTAGTCTCCATATATTTATTGGAATAACTTTTTATGTGAATCAAAAAATGTATCACAATCTTCCAAAAGGACATCATGAAATTACCAAAGCATGTTTTGATCACATATTAATTGTCTATTTATATATTTTGTATACTTCACTACAAAATAATGTTTGATTTAGTGAGAGTCAAAAGTCGTTACAAGTCTGTCGTTAATTTAAAAATTTATCACAAATCTGTCACAAATTAACTAAACTGTCATAAAGCCGTCACAAAAACTGTCGCTAATAAACTCGTAACAAAAAATACCGTCACTAATCCCGTCGTTATCTGGGTATTTTTTTTTTAGTGCTTACTCCATTAAAAGAAAACATCATAAATATATTTATGAGAAAATTACTATGAAGAAAAAATGTGGAATATCATTTAATTAACCTCCAAACAATCATAGTATATATAATGCACGACTCATTTCAACGGGAAAAATTTCATTTCATGCTGGTGTTAGATATGTTTTTTGCAAATCTATACTATCTAGGGAAAGTTAAAACTTGTCACATAGTTGTTACTAATTCGAAAAGTTGTCACAGACTAAATTGTTAGAAAGCCATCCTAAAACGTCGTTAAACAACTCGTCACAAAGAAAACCATCGCTATTTCCTTAGACATTTTTTTGGTAGTACTATATATCATCTATAAAGACGAATCGCAACTCGTTCAACAATTGGAACCCAATGTGTCACAAATAAAACTCTATGTACCATTTAGTGTAGACCACTTCTATCAGTTCTTACAACATCCCGCAATCAATGCTGACAGTTAAATAACTCCCTTCTATCACCCTCTCTATACTCTCTCTCTACAATGTCGGACGACTTCTCGAGCTCCGTCCGCTTCGGCCTAACACTATCGCAACGCATATACTACGGTAAAAACACCACCATTTCCGCTCCCAACTTAATAAAAATGGAGAAGTCGGTAGATAGCTACCTCCCAACTGCCCTGATGGCGTATGCAGTAGTGAGTGAACCTGTTATTGTTGAGAATCCAGATGTTCCGAGTTACCAGCCATATGTGTACGGAAAGTGTGACGTTCCAGCGCTGATTCCGTTGCATATGGTTGGTGTTGAGATGGAGACGAATTGCTATCTGGACACTGCGTTTGTGACGGTTTGTGCCACGTGGCGTGTACATTGTGTGGCGGGGAATAAGGTGTGTGACTGTCGCGTTGCGGTTCCGATGGGTGAAGAGGTAACTGATGTGTAGTTTGAGGCACTGCAAAAAAAATATGTCAGGATAGTAGCAAATAACTTTTTGACAAATGTTAGTAGCATGGTTAAATTTTATTTAACAGTTTAGCAACATAATCAATTGATATTCTCGGTTATTAAAATTTAATAAACAATCATTTTACCATCGGTTTTGAAAAAATTGATTTCTTGTAGGGTGTGAGTTTAGTTGTGTTTGTTGAGTTTCTATAAAGGGAAATTGAATTTTGGTTTTAAATAGTCAAGACTTTTAAAGCTATTTCTAGTAGCTTTTGCTAGATCAAGTTTTTTAGTACTACATTACAAAGTGAAATGATTGGTGTTGTTTCGTTGTAAGTTTTTTTTTTTTATATATATACAATGATTGTTTTATGTAAGTAATAGTAGTAAGTGCTTAATGTCGTATTAATGCAATAATAGTGTCGGTATATAATATAATTAATAGCCTAACTTTGTTTTTAGCTTTTAGTTATTGGTGGCACCTTCTCATTCACTTATTTAATTATTTAAAACCAAACAACAATAATAGCATGCAATTATCACAAAAATGTCACTTCAAATTACAGAACATATATCGACTCCCCATCATATACACATAAATTATGTCAGATCAATTTTCAGATATTCTGGTTGATAAGACCTGTTCATAAATATAGTTTGAGTACAAATTTTAAGGACAATTCTCACTTTCTTGTTTACTGTATATATGTTCTAATTTACTTGGTTGATCAAAACTAGGCTATTTTAGATTTTTGATTGGAAGAATTTACAAATTTAATCTAATCTTTTTGCCAACGAGCTCATTTTCTGAAGTTGCAACCAAACAGTAGATGGTATAAAAATTTCCCAAATTGCAGAAAGGCAACCTCAAAGTCGTTTACGCTTAGAAACGTCTAAACTTATTAACTTTAGAGTAAATGGTAAAAGTTAAATGCAGATGTTATACGTGCTGCCGAACAAGGTCAGTCGTTTGTTAGACTAATTTATCAACAACAGAGATATTTTGTTCCGAGTTAATAATAACATGTTGTTCAAAATCTAGTTTATAATAACATGTTCGATACAAGCGGCATTTAAATGCCAGGAAGTGAAAATATAAATCTTACAGTAACATTAGTGTCAATTACGTAATGCTGTTCTTTTTACCTTCTATCTTCTCATGCATAGTTACGTAATTTGGCTTACAGGGTTCAGTTCTAGGTCTTGATGTTGAAAGTGGTGAAAAATCATGCAGTGCAGAACTGATATCTTTAGAAGATAACAAAGATTCCGAAAAAATAACTAAAGCCAAAGATGGCTTCTTGCTAAAGCAGCGCATATTTACTGTAAAAGTCATGCAGGTAAAGAAGAAAACAAGATTTCATTTTACATGTCTTCGTCTTTGTTTCATGTGCTAATGAATTAACTATACATGTCGCCTTTGTCAAGGTTGAAGGGGGATCAAATCTTTTTATGAGAATACATTGGTCTCAGAAGTTAATATACAAAGATGGCCAGTTTCGCCTCAATGTACCCTTTAAATTCCCGTCGTATATCAATCCTGCTGGTAAGAAAATCAAGAAAAAGGAAAAAATACTTCTGAACGTGAATCCTGGGACAGGTGGTGAAGTTTTATGTAAAACTTGTAGCCATCCTCTTAAGGTATGCTGTTATTGAAGTTTCTTGACAAATCATAAGCGCAGATTTATTAACAGTTTTTCTAATTTCCAGGAAGTAAAACGCCAAGTTGGAAAATTAGGATTCTTGTATGAATCAGAGGTTTCAGCATGGTCTAGTTCCGACTTCTTCTTTACTTACGAAGTAAGTCTTTGGGTCTTTTTTCAATTATTTTTTAAACACTGATAGTTATTTCTACATGCTAGTAAACTTTCTTTTAGTTTAGTATATGTGTTTGTTCGAAATTTATCTAAGTTTAGAGTTTATACATATGTTACTCAATATGAAAAAGGTTAAAAATAATATGATTAAAGATGGCATGCTATACCTTTAAAAAGTTTAGTTTCAGTACTTTTTTCTTGAAAATGACATTTTTATTTGGCTTATACTAACAACTTTCTTCACTACTCTCGATAAGAAAATTTACGATATGTTTTTTTACCGATCGCACATATGAAAGACGCTTACAAGATTTTCCCACCCCAACAAAATAAGTATACCTTTGCACTTATATAAGATGCAACCTGTCGAGCCCAATTTAATACAGCTTTCATACCTGATATTCATGAACTTTTACATTTACAATATTTTTGTTCTAAACTGTTTTTAGGTTTCTTTAGGCCAATTGCATGGTGGCTTGCTATTGAAACCTCCATCTCTGCAGGATCTTGATCAGAGAGATACATTTTGCTTGTATCTTTTCCCAGATAATCGACAAAATAAGATGGTAAGTATCTTTGCCATCACAGCCTGTTATGTTACAGACTTGCAGTATATGTTGAATATCACAATACTACAAATTATTACTCTCATCTAATTGTAGCAAATGTGAAGTTTTTCAGAAGGGAAGTGGTATTCATAGTTGATGCTAGTGAAAGTATGCGAGAAGGACCTCTTGAACGTTGTAAAACAGCTCTTTTAGTGGCTCTCTCGAAGCTCAATTCCGCAGATTCATTTAACATCATCTCATTTAATACGGATATTCAGTTGTTCTCACCGTCAATGGAGCTAGCAACTAATACGACATTAGATAATGCCACTCAGTGGATTACTAAAAAATTAATTGCTGAAGGTGACACAAATATTCTACTCCCCTTAACTCAGGTACATAGAGTAATACTCATTTAATCATCTGCTTAGTATTTTTTTTCTTTCACAATGATGAATAAAATCTACACTATCGCTGTTTATTGGTTCTTTTTCCACTTTTTACTTTTTTAGAAAAGTATGTAAAATCCGTCTCCGTGATGTGCTGTGGCAGGCATTAGAATTTTTGGCGAAACCTAGAAATTCGGTTCCTCTCATATTCCTTATTACTGATGGGGTTGTTGAAGATGAAAGACATATATGCAGTGTCGTACAAAATCAATTGGCTAAAAGAATAGCGATTTCTCCTCGAATTCACACTTTTGGAATAGGTAAAGTGTCATAATTTTGGTACTAATTAATTAATAATATTCTACAATAGAGCTTTCTTTACTTGAACTTTGGGCAAAAATACGAGAATATGGACAGTTGCATGCATTTATCTGGGCTCCAGTTTGAAACTGATTTTTCTTCAAATTTCAGGTCAATATTGTAACCATTATTTCTTACGTATGCTGGCAGAAATTGGGAGAGGTTATTACGATGCTGCGTATGAAATAGGTAAGAGCTTGGACATATTGAAGCAATTTCTATCATGTGCTCTAGTAATTCTTGGTTTACATCTTTTGTATGCCTAGATCTACCGCTAATTAACAACTTCTGTTCTATCAGATGTGATTAACATTAGATTGCAGAGGCTATTCGATACTGCTATGTCAGTCGTAACTGCAAATATCACAGTTGATGTATTTGAAGGTCTAGACTCGCTTGAGGTACAGTGGGTAACAAACTTCGTTGAGTTCCTTCTAAAATAATTTATAAACTTTGAATTACCTTTTCCTCTTCTTTGTACCTCTTCTGGTAAAATTGTCATGACAGTTTTCTATTTTCTGCTTTTCTTAATGCAGCTTTACCCTAACTATATTCCAGATCTTTCATCTCGAAGTCCATTGATAGTCTTCGGCAGATGTCGAGGAAAATTTCCTGATCCTTGTAAAGCAAGTGGTTTGTTACCAGACATGAGCAGATTTAGTGTTGATTTGAAAGTTAATAAATCGACGGATATACCACTTTCCAAAGTAAACCTTCTTTTGTTTTCGTCTATTTAAATTTTAAACTCACTCAATAGTTACCCTTCAGGTTCAGGTTCAGATTCAGTTGTCCATACTCTCAGATCGACCATTAGGGCACTAGCAAGAAATGAAAGAAAATCTCATAAATTCAACAACAAAAAAATCAGTAATTTTCTTGATATATTTTTAACCATTTCTTCAGGTCTCGGCAAAGAGACAAATCGATATTCTGACAGCTCGTGCTTGGTTTTCTCAGAGTAAACAATTAGAAGATAAGGTTTGTTCACTTACCCAAATTATTAGTACTTTAGTAGTGGCAGCGTATTGATCCATAAAATTGGCAATCCGTAACATTTTCATGATCCTGTCACGTCTTCTGTACGCATTCTGGTTAGCATAAATCTCTTAAATATATTAGTTACCCATGGAAATTATTGACTTGCATTTTTAAATTGACAGGTTTCGAAATTGAGTCTGCAAACCGGAGTTCAATCAGAATATACGCAAATGGTTTTGTCTCTAGTTGATCAACCCCAAAAAAACTTGAAACCGGCTACAGTGAAAGATGTATTTCTTGGAATATAAATGTTCCGTTACTATTCAACCTATCTGTCTGTTGGTGTACTAAGAAATACTATAATTTGTTTTGCAGAATATTATCTATCTAAGAAACCTTGGTCTCGGCTTTGGAAATCTGGCAGCCACATTAGACAATCTTCAACCATATATCGAATCAGTGAAAATGCACGAGAAGAAAGAATTGATTCCCAAAGCCGCTAGCAGATTTTGCAGTAAAATGGTTGATCGCTGTTGTTGTATGTGCTTTATTCGATGTTGTTCGTTGGTTAATGACAAATGTGCGGTTACTCTCGCTCAAATCTGCACTGCACTTGCCTGTTTCGAATGTATTAACTGTTGCATTGAGGTCTGTTCTTGTGATTGTTGATGCAGAAAAGAGAGTCGAATTTTGTAATTATGATTTTGATATAAACGGAACTGTTGTGTTTGTATGCTGTATTATCAATAATTGAGTGTCGAACGTTGGAGTCTCGGATATCAAGCCAATGTACCTAACATTTTCCGTTTATATTTCTGTCGAGGTCCAACTTTCTTGCTACTCGACTCATGATCCCTTGTAACATGGTATTGATTTTGCTATTTGCGGTATAATCAACTGTATCATAAATTGCTTGTATAAGAGTCAAAAGGCGACAACTGACTTATAATTATGTAAAAATACATCGTAAAATTGACTTGTTGGAAATTTTACGGTAAAGAGCGTCGAGGTTTGGGTTCTCTTCAACGCGTAATATTGAGAATGAGTGAGTCCGGTATTTGGAGTTGTGAAGCTGTAGCTGTGGAACATATTGGATTTTCCATAGCAAACAATAAAAATTCCTAATTGAATGTTAAATTTGTTTTAATAAAAATAATTTTGAGCCTTAAAAATTATTTAAGTTACCATTCCAAATATTGAAGGCAAGAAAAACGGAACCTATATTGTTGGAATTTTGTCCCGTAACAAAATAGACTTTGTCCAAGTTTATGGACCAATTTAAACTGGTTAAATTTCAAGTACAACATGAAAAATTTCAACTGTTATAAATTATAATGTTTGTCCAAAATCAATAAACAGTAATCTTTTAATTATGCCACTTCAAGGAATAAAACTTTTAAATAATTAAAAACCATAATGTTAGATTAAATTTTTGTGCCGCATGTGTTTCCAAGTTTTCTCATGTTACTTGTTTTTTGGTGATAAAACATTGAAAAACATTATGATTTTCATATAAACTTTTTTTTATCGAATCGAACCATTACTATCAACATCAACAAAGATAAGACTTGCCAATAAAAATCATTTAAAAAAGAAAAGAAAAGAAAACAAAAGAAATGGAAATGTATTAAAGAAAAAAGGAAACAAGACATGAAAATGGAAATAAATTAAGTAAGAAAGAAAATAAATAAATATTTTCTTTTATTACTGTTCTACATGTATACATACTATTAATATAAGTCAATCAAAAAAAATTAAAACAGTCAAATTTTGATAATTTTTTTTAAAAATTTCACTATTTCAATTTACTAATTAATCATGTATCATAATTTAATTCAAATATATAAATAACTAAATAAATATGCTCATTCGCACACATCAATTCATCTCACAAATTATACTTTTATAACAATAAAATATCATATTACTTCTTACATACGATTATTAATTTACTATATTTATTCAATCATTTTTTATTTTTTTTTGAAATTTTTTAATTTATCTATCCGGATAGTATATTAATATATATAAAAACAGAGTATAAACTGAGCTAAGTAAAACAGTAGCTTTTTAGTGATATATTAAAAAAAAAAAACCCAAATTATTATTGTGAGCTTTGAGATGAATCTCTTACCAATTTCTCAACTCTTTTTTTTTCTTAATTTCTTACTTTTTTTGGTCTCCTCTCTCTCTCTTCACAGGTTTGTTCATATTTTCTTGCCTTTTTTTATTTTATTGCTCTTTTTTGTTCTAATCTTTTTTTTTTCTCATTTTTTTTTCTGAATTTATATGTTCATATCTGCCGTTTCAGGATATAGTTTTGTATTTTAATGTGATTGTAGAATACTTATTTTTGTATTGAAAAATGATTTGTTAATAGATTAATTCACTAAATATGAGACTGTCTTGTAGTTTTTTTTTTTTTTTTTTCATTTTTGCGAATATTTGAGTGGATTAGGCTTAATGTATAAAAAGTGCATATATTTTTTTTGAAACTTATGTACACAAAATGTTGTGTATTAGGAAAATTTCGATTTTTCACGGCGTTATTTTTAAAATTTTCCTGTTATAGGAGCACTAATAAAATTTAAATTCCTTCCCCAAAAATAAAACGCTCACACACTCACACACACACACACACAGAGAGAGAGAGATAAAAAATACATACATAGACATTGTAAGGACAGTGTCCGAAGTAAAACTCTTTTTTTTCTGTAGTTATATGAGGTTGCTGAAATCGTTAATAAAAAATGAAGATAAATGGTAAATGATCGGGATTTTCTTAATATGAGGGTGTAGAGTATCTTTTAGCCTACTATTAGTTCCTCCCCTGTGTAAGGCTTAGTTTGATGGTAATGTTGGTACACCGATTGTTCATTGTAGTAGTCTTATTGGAGAACAACAATATTTGTAACTTCATATTTGTTCTTGTACATTTGGACATTATGCCCAAGCTTTTATCTGAAAGGTTAATATTGTAAATTCGGATCTTGGTCAAGCTGAAATAACCCGAGTGTGTTTAATTTGGTTGGAGTTACGGTTGTTTTGCTAATTGTTAATGATGGTTACCGAATCGTTACCGAATCACTTTGTTTTAGGGCGTGTACTCGCCCTATTTAACTTCAAATTATTATAAAAAGACTTCAACTTTTGCGATATTTACTTATTTTCTCAGTTTCTTGATAGCATCTTGCACTGAAGTTCTAAACTAAGTCCGTCATCATTTGACTTTGTATGCAATGTTTTTTAGATCTTTAGGCGATGGAGATATAGTAACAGAGAAAACACTTGCAATCATAAAGCCAGATGGGTTGCTTGGAAACTATACAAAATTAATTAAGGATATGATTTTGGAGAATGGATTTATCATCCGTCCTGAGAAAGTTGTTCAACTTGACGTGGACACTGTTACGAGCTTTTATTCGGAACACTCATTGCAGAGCTTTTTTCCCGGTCTTGTTAAGTATATGACAAGGTAATATAATCTGCCTTACTTATTACATAACATTGAAATACTTGAATTATAGAATGTTGATCCCCAATCTAAAAATGTGGTGCAGTGGGCCAGTATTGATTATGGTTTTGGAGAAAGATAATGCTGTTGCTGCTTGGCGTGCTTTGATCGGACCAACCGATGCAAGCAAGGCTAAGGCTACACATCCTCAGAGGTACTTTCTTTTAATAAATATTTCTTCTTTTCATTTCTGAGCTTGTGACTCGTGAGCTGCAAAATAGCAAATCTTTGGCACTTGTTCTCTCTTTTAGGGTGATGGTTTTAAACTGTATGTTGGAGCATCATACACGCATAACATATCATTTGCATGTTCCCTTTTATAAGTCTATTTCGATCTATCAGAACCTGTTATTTTTAAGTTGACAGCTTATTTCCAAATTCTGCAGAGAATGTTGAATTACGCCTATGACTCTCAATTTGTAAATCCATTTCTCAGGTGTTGTCATTTTTTTCAGCATAAGAGCTTTATGTGGATTGGATCTACAAAGAAATTGTGTTCATGGTTCAGACTCTCTCAAATCTGCTGCTAGGGAGATATCTATTCTATTTAAGGAAACATCTGCAGGTCAAATATCTAACTCATGCTTTCAGTTTATGCCAGTATGTTTTGTTTTTTTTTCACATTTTTTCTTAATCATTTAAGTACTTGTTCATTGTCTTATTTTTGCATAATGTTTTTCTTCATAAATATTTTTGCACGGTACCGACGCATGTCTTATTCAAAGATGTCAAGCCATATTTGATATGAATGTTCCCAAATATGTTATTTTCCATACTTTCATCACGACATTTTTGGGTCTGATTCATTCTCAACTGCTGCAGGAACTGGTTCAGTACACGATGAACTGTAAGTTAGGGTGGAAAACATATGTTTGTTCGTGCAGAAGTCAAATAGACATCCTGAGGAAACCAAGTAACCGAATCATGTTTGTGTATGAACCTATAATTTATGAAAATTTTAATGGTATGGATGTTTCGCTTCATTTATTTTGAGTATATTAGAAAGAGCTAAATTATGTGTAATGAAGAACTATTCATGTTTTCAATCTTATGTGCACTCTTAATCATGCATTTTAAACATTACTGAATTGTTTTTAGGCCAAAAGATAATTATGGTTCTATATATATATATAAAGGTGTCTTTCTATTAATTTGTTCCATCTTTTCCTTGTTGAGTTTAGATTTGCCAATCAAAGCTAACTATTTGCACCCAGCATTTGCTACAAAATTAAAGAGTAAAATCTAACTTATTTGCAACTCAGTTTCATTTGCTTGACATTAAGTTGTTAGTACAAGCCTTGTCGCGCTGGTCCTCATGGTAGCAGAAACATAGTTGCCAAGTCGGGAATCAGAAGCAGGAATTGATACGGGAAACGAAAATGGGAAACAAAAGCTAAAATTTAACAGGAAACGGAAAACGTCGGCATAGTTAATTATCATTTAAATAATTAGAGTCGTCTCCAAAAATTTATGAAATTCTAAACAGGTATTGAAGACGAGGTTCTTCCATCGTCGTCTCCAGTACTTTGGGGGATTAAAGAAAAAAAAACAGAAACAAAGATGAATCATTTACCATCAATCTTTCAAGAACGTGAAAATAGAGAATGGATTATTACCTATATCATTGCATTGGTTATTTTTGTAGTTAAAACATATGTTAATTCTTGTATCTCATCTTTAACATGTCAAATTTATAATTTAGAAAAATGTTTAGACCATATTGTCAATGTTTTAGGGTATAAGTGTTTCAGTTGTAAGTATATAGGCCAATTTTGATTGAATTTCATAGGTATACCCATAACAAAAACATACGTAAAAAAAAATTGGACCCTAATTATAATTAGATCAATTCCGTTGGTCCGTGCGGCTAAACCTTAGAGAGGGTGAATAAACTTTTAAACGGATTTTACCTAATTAAAATATAAGTGCAACTAACAACACAACTATCGCAATTCTAACCTTAACCGTTTAACAAAAGTCAATGAAATGCTAGAAATACTATACGATGGCAAGCAAATAAGCAATGCGTAAAGTAAAGAGTAGAGAAATAGATTGACACACGATATATAGAGGTTCGGCAACCTGCATGCGTCCTCTCGTCGGAATTAACTTTACCGGGTGTTATTATCACTATAGTCTACTACGAAGATTTTTTACATTATATTAGCGATTATTTTTCTAAAACTAACGAGTCTTCTTTGTTTAGACTAGTAAAAACCAATTTTGACTGTTGCAGTTTTTTAAAGTATCTTATAAGTTTTCTATATGTTTTATTGAAGTTTTCGAGAATCGTTATTGAAGATTTTAAAAGAATTCTCTTAAGTTTTCGAAACATTTCGGATACGTTTCTCCTAAAATTCCAAAAGAGTGCAGTACCCGTCTCCGAAATGTGTTTCCGGGAAAACACGATATCACATTAAATAGAGTTTCTCGGTAACTATGAGTAGAAACACGACTTTAGCTGGCGAAGATAATAGCACTCTTTGGTAAAACTTTCTAAAGGTGCAAATATATTATTTTGAATGAAAAGAGAAAATATATTTTCTATTATGATCTCTTATCCGTTTGTTTCATAGTAAAAGTTTTACATGTGAAAAATATTTCCATGAGAAAGTTTTACAATGAAAACTTTTATTTATACTTCATTTACGGGCGTTTGATGCATAAAAAGTTTTTCACTTAAAATTTTATAAAAAAATAATAATTTCTTTTACAAATTATTTTTTAAACAAATAATTGGTAAAAATCGCAACATATATAAGAAAATTTAGCTAAATGCATATTTTATTTCATATACCTCACTTGTAATAACTTATAATTTTCAACCTATAAACTCATAAAATTAGAAGTATAGAAGATATTATTGACTATTTTTTACCTTTTTTTTTTTTTAACTTTTCTTGGGTTTTTTAATATTTTTTTAGATTTTTTCCTATTTTTTATTTTCATTGGTTAATTAGATTTTAGCTTTTTAAAATTTTCTTCGGTTTTTTTAGAAATTTTAGATTTTTTTTTCCATTTTTTGTTATTTTTTAGAAAATTTCCTATTTTTTACTTTTTTTTATTGGTTAATTAGATGGAATTAGACTAAATATTAAATAATTTTAAAAGAGTAACCTATAATTAATAATGGTTACAATACCAGTATTATAAAGAATATAGAGAGAGCATCCGTAAACTGTTAACAACTTTATTTGCAGGGTAACCGTTTCTCTCAATTTTACTGGATATGTGGGAAAAAATTTCCGAAAAAAATTGTTTTACGTTAAACCAATCAACCGGAAAATTTATTTTACCCGTAAATGTTTGTTTACACCCATTTTACAACAAAACAAACAGAGCTAATGTAAAATTAAAACATAACCTACTTTGCTCCAGGCAAATCTCCTAATTTTCTAATTTCATAATTTGTTCTAAATTAAAGATGTAGAATTTTTTTAAACATTTCCTTTTGTTCTGGCTTATATTATATTATGTAACACCAGCTATGTTGTTAGATACTTGCTCGGACTAATTGCTATTAATTGCATGTCCTTTTCTTATCACAGTTCACATAAAATATTTGGCTCAACTTTCATCATTCTTTTGAAGTTAAGTGACTAGCACAATGGTAAAAATCTGAATAATTTAACTGTTGAAATAAAATAGATGAAAATCATGAGTTTTGAGTAAATTTTTTATCTTTTATTAAGTGTAGGTCCATAAAATAAACTTATTTAACTTTTAGTCCAAAATATTAAAACATATGAAAATATAAAATAGATGAAAGGTTAAAATTTGTATTTGTACGAGCCAATAATATATATTTTACATGTAATAGTTTATTTAAACGTGAAGACTTAGTTTTAAACGTAAAATATATATGTTATTAGAAATCAATAATTTTCATTTTAAAAAACCAGATGAAAATCATGAGTTTTGAGTCAATAATATATATTTTACACGTAAAAGTTTATTTAAATGTAAAATTTTAGCAGGATCTTTTATTGAATAGTACTGCTGACTGTTTGTCTAAGTTGTGGACAAAAGAAGAAATTTTCACTTTTATTGAAGAAAGGGGGCTACCCAAAAGTATAAAAGACTGCATTTGTCTGGATAATATGCACATACCACATATTAGAAGGATCTTTTAGGTTTTTGTGAATTTCTTTCTTGTTTCTATGTAAAGGTCTGTTTGCTGTTCAAAAAAATAAATAAGTAGAGGGGCTATAAGAAGAAAAGGAGGGTTTTTTAGAGATCGTTTTCTCTTTAATTTGACAGGCCAGTGAAAGCTTGGATCGACTTCTTTTTCCTTGAAAGTGTATGCTTAGGCACTATATTGAACTTATGTTGTAGTTACTAGTTTGGATGAGATTCGTTATTAGATTTATGTCACCAGAGGGCATGTCCCTAGTATTGATGCATGCATGTAGTTAATAATAAACACCAGTTTTGTGTAAAAAAAAAACGTGAAATCTTAATTTTAGACGTAAAATCAGTTACTATACGTCAATAATTTGTATTTTAAAAAACAGATAAAAATATGAAAACAGATAAAAATCATGAGTTTTGAGTCAATAATTTGTATTTTACATATAGAGGTTTATTAAAACGTAAAAGTTTAATTTTAAACGTAATTAAAATTTGTTACTATAAGTCAGTAATTTATATTTTAAATAACATATGAAAATCATGAGTTTTGTATTGGGTTTAAACTAAAACTTAAATAAATTTGGACACTGTCCTAAAACTTAAATAAGTATAGTTTTTTTAGCCTACCAACAATGAACTCTTACCGTATCAAATTTACGTGGTTATCAAGTATATAGTTATAGGATTCGCTTGATTTGTTATCAATTGATATGCATGAACATTGCATATATACATTGGTGCATCTTTTTGTGTGTGTCAATAAGTCTAGTTTCTTAAACTAATGTTACCAGCACACAAATTGTAACATGTTTTTTTTTCTCTACTGCAGTATTAAATGATTCACTTCACTTAAGTAATATGTAAAATTTTCATTAAAACATAAAATAGTTCCTTAGAATGGCTGAAAACTATATAGAATTGTCATCCCACTGTTTCATTCATGTTTTTTCCTTTTTTTCTTTACTTGTATGCAATACATGTCTGTTGTTATTGAACAGTAAACTCTAGCGTTTCTGAATTTCTTTTTTTGTTAATCTTATTATAATTAACCATCTGGTTGAGTATTCTGTATTTGAAAATTTGGTGAAAATTCTGATTAAACTTACCAGTTTTGAAGTGCTGATGAATCATAAAGTTTTTAGATCTTATGTGAGAATCATATGTGCTTGGCATGCCATCATGTATATTGGTACAAAAGTGTAATTGATGTAAGAGCAAATATTTCTCAAGCTTCACAATTTAAAGGTTAAATTGTTGAACATTCTTAGTATATATATATATATACATGGTCCTTGTAACATATTTAAAGCTTACAAAGAAAGTATTTGTAGCTAAAATTAAATTCACTTACCTAACTAATAAGCGTAATTTTAGAGTAAGTATATACACGCATTTTAGAGTAAGTATATATTAGCAATTAATCATTAATTATGAGTCATTTTGTTCTTGGTAGCTAGAAATGAAAGTGAAAAGGTAATAAACCTAATAGTTTGGCGACCAAGCTATAAGAAATCCTATGTAGTTTAGTTTAGTTATAGTTATATATTACATTGTTTTGTTATCTAAAAAAAGATGATTACATTGTTGAAGTATCATTTAGATTGATGTTAAATTCCTAACTCAACTTTTGGAGGTGTTTTTCATAATTCTATATCCATTTCCACTTCTACACACTAAACTTTTTGGATTGATGTTTGATTTTTAATGAAACATATAATTAACTTCAAATATATTTTAAAATACACACTTTAATCAAAATAAAGTATCGCGATTAACTTAATGATCCCGTCCCCGTCCCTTGGACGGGCTTCCATGCTAGTGCTGCATATATATACTGATAATGTGGCTTGATACATTACTGATAATGCGGCTTAATTGATAAAAAAAAAACTAAATAACTTGTTTTTGTATGTACGTATAGAGCGACCACTACCACTAGCAAAGTTTGTATTTTTAGAAGGTGGTGAGTTTTTCGTATAACCATACTAGTGATGATCAGGTTGATTAATACCCAAGTTAATGTTTACTATTATATTATTGAAAATCAAATGTAACTCAAGCTAGTCAAACCATGTAGGAGATCAATCTTTTGGAGGATAGAGATCCACATCATATAGTATTATTTTTTTATTTCATAAAACATACCAATTTTAGAATGTTTTGACATCTCTTGTGAGTTACTTCCCAAACCCTAGGCTTCTACTAGCTGTATTTTTTTCACATTGGGCTCTTTATTTTTTTCAACATTGGCTTCTTTATTTTTTTTTTTCTCTTGATGGGAGTGAATTCATAGTTTTCTCTCATTGGTCCGTCCTATTACATGCATCTCAAGAAGAAATAATTAAAGTAAGTTGCTGACGAGTGCAATGATGCTAATATGCTTTACTTTATTTATTTTTTTTCCACATATTTTTACT
Organism: Primula veris; assembly: GCA_963682055.1. Taxonomy (NCBI): domain Eukaryota; kingdom Viridiplantae; phylum Streptophyta; class Magnoliopsida; order Ericales; family Primulaceae; genus Primula; species Primula veris. The sequence continues at coordinate 41,687,053 of OY821742.1, forward strand.
TCTACTGGAGCTTAAATTTTTCTGAGGGGGTAGTATTGTTTTGGTTATTTGCTAAACAATTTAATGTGAATTATTTTGCTGCTTTAATTACGTACCCATTCTCTTCTCTTTGCTGATACAGTGTTTTGCTAACTTTTGTTCAATTTACATGGATTTTGGGGAAACATTTTCGTTATTTTTATTAGGACTATATCGTTACAACCTAGCCCTGTCTTACAATAATGTTGCTAATGCTACTTTATGAAGACCTGCTCTCTACAAGTTGGCCTTTTGTAGTTTCAATGTATATATATATGTGTGAACTGGTTTGATGTTTAGTAGTAGTTACAAAGACCTAGCTTGTTTGGCTTTAGTTTTAATGCTTTTGCTTAAAAGCTGGACTACATTTGGTTTTGGTAAGCTTAAGACCTTGTTTCGTTTCCTTTTTAATCAATGGTAGTACTGAAACCATGGAGAAGATCTTGAGATCCAAAATCTCATAGAAGGCAGTATAAAATTTAAAATAAAAAACCTTGTAGAAATCAATGATGTTCCAAAGACGATCTTAACTAATAGTAAGGAAGTTATAATTTAATTAATGTCAATATCATAGGGTACGAAAATGTACGTACGTACGTGTCTGTTTAATATTATTCAGGCCACGTATTTGCTTTCTTTTTCTAACACGTATACAACTGCATGCCCTAGTTGCCCACTGGCAATATTTCTTGTTTGTAGAGTTTGTAATCTTTATATTAGGTTAATTCATGCTCTTTAAATTTCCATATTATAAGTTGATAACTTCAGAAAACTAAAACTAAAACTAAAACTAAATTTAAGAAGCAGTACTGAAAGGTAACAGTATGAATATATATATATAATAACCTTGGAAAAAAACCACTTTGATAGACCTCTGTATTAATTACACTTTTTTAATTTGATGGATGAGAATGTGAGTGTAATGCGTGTGGTTGTATGTAGATTTGCTAAAATTGTGCCTTAACATTATAAGTTTTTTCTGGTTTTCTCCAAATTGTTATTTCTTAGTTTTATAGGTCATATGTTATGGAGGGATGTTTGGACTTCATTTAATGATTAACTCTATGAAATCAAATATCCATTATTTATTTATGGCTTTGCACCAGTAAAATACTATGGTAAATTTTTTGTAAAACAGGTATTTCAACTCTTTAATAGTACAGCCAACGTAAAGTTTACGATGAACCCATGTTTATTACCTCTATGTTCTTATTTAACTGTCGTGTGCACGTGCAAAACTAGTTAGTAATTTGACCGGCATAAACTTGTATTAAAAATGTCAAAATGAAAATTCAGAAGGTTAGGTACACTAAGTAAGGGGAGAAAATTAATATACAAGTGTAGCTGAAGAAACTTATGAATTGTATTTGACATGAGATATTTTGTTAGGTTTTCAAGCAACAATATCTCAAAAGGATACTTCATGTGGCAGATGTTCCACCATCAGATGATAAACTTTTTTTTTGAGATTGGTTTCAAAAAAATTTCATTTCATTTCCTAATATTTGCATTTTCTCATGCTCTCTCAGTTGCTCACATGGACATAACCAGTGCCACGACTACTGCATCAACATCTGTCACATAAATTCCTCAAACTTGTCACCCTTTACGTTTATTAATTGCATTAGCATAGATTAACGTAAAAAACAGAATGTCTTTTATATTGTAGAAGGGTGTAGAAATAAAAAAGTGAATATAATATGGTCTATATATATTAAGAAAAATTGAGGGAACAGGGAATATGGGAAATGATTTTGCATGTACATAAACTTAACAACTATTTGAGTCAGAAGAAGCTTCTGAAAATCCCATATTTTTCCCTCTTTCAGCAATGAAGGTGAGACCTAGCTAGAACCCAAGCAAGATATTAAAAAAAAATATGTCTCCTACTCCTAATTAATAATACTGTTTTTATTATTTTCAAAGTTATGTAAATTTTGGATTTTGCTTAATATATAGCTAGCTCTTGCTGTGTTATTATTGTTTCTTAACGGTTATTTTCATAGTCCTCGTAATTAAACAAAAAAACTGATGGTTTAGTGGTAAAATTGGCTTTAAGGTAGTGGAATTTTAGGAGTTCAAATCATGTTAGTTGTTTTTTTTAAAATTTTCTGTTTTTTAACTTGAAATTACCAAATTTCGTAAATGGTCATTGTATTCTGCCAAACAAGATTACTAAAAAAATGATTTTATTATCCAATATCTTTTGTCTTAACTTCATATTTATTTTATGATACGTTAACCATAGAAAAAAAAATTTAGTTTTGTATTAGACCCTATTTATTTTATTTTCTATTCGACATATTTTTTACATCACGATTTTACCAAAAAAAAAAATCATCCTGCTGGTTCCGCCCCTGCATACTCCTAATTAATAATACTGTTTTTATTATTTTCAAAATTATGTAAATTTTGGATTTTACTTAATATAGCTAGCTCTTGCTTGTGTTGTTACTGTTTCTTAACGTTTTTTTCATGGTTGCAGTTCTTTGGATGGGTACAAAACAAACTGAATGCGGTACAAAACAGTAAAAAGACAAACTTGGTTCCTCCTACTCGTAAGTAACATTATAAATTTTATATTTATATTTATATTTGTAAAGCTATGATTCTCGGGAAACACTAATTTGAACCTGGTACACAATAATTAATGGTGTGTCAACCAATAGAATTTTTTAGTCTTAATTTTGAATTAATATTAACGTAATTGTTTTTAACGTATGACGCATCCTAAATTATAATTCACTGATACAATTTTGCTCAACAGAGTAATTACTACGTTACAATCTTATGTAGCCATAATGGCCATTATTAGTTTGCCCTTAATGTTGACGAATTCTAGAATTTCATAGAAGCCTAGCTAGATAGTTGGTGTGACAGTCTGGTTTTTTGAAATTTACAAAACATGATGTTTCATCAAACTTGATGATACATTGCATGAAAATACTTGATATATAGCTAGCAGGAAAGATCCAAACCCAAGTCGGATAAGGCTTGGGCCTTGATCAACTGTTTCGAGAAAAAAATTACGGACAACAATCGATTATATTTTTAATATAATTGGTAGTTAAAATAAAAATATTAAACACTAATTTGTTTATAATATGTTGCAATAGTTCAAATGGTAGAATAGTTTGGTATTTTAGATAGAAGATCATGGGTGTTTGAAACTCTTTTGTTACAATTCAATTTTGTTTTTATGTTTATTTGTATTTATCGAGCAATAAACAAAATTCGAGTATTGGGGATTTCGTGATACCGGGACGTCGCTAGATTGGTCTTAGAAAGTAAACTCCACATGAACCATATGCATGCATAAGTATTAATGTTTATTTGATTAATGGGAGTCTAATTAAAATAAAAGACCAGTCAGTGTTGTAATAAAAATGAATTTCTTTTTTTTTAAAACAAGACTTTAAACTTGTGAAACTTGTGTAGTATTAGGTTATAACCTCCTCTCAATTAGGTAAAGTAACACTTAATCCATAACTAGAAAAGAAGATGAAAAAAAAAAGGACCACTACTTTTCTTGGGGTTCTTCAAGCTTGTCTTTAGTGCACTAGATTCAGGTGACATCCTTTTCTTCTTCCTCCCACCGACTTTTAAATTATATAATAAATAATTCGTACATCTAATCCGTCGTATCAGCAGGTAATATTTTTAGCTGTCTATATCAATACTTTTTGAATTATTCATGAACCCAATATTATTATTGTGGGTTATTTTCTCCTTCGTTGGTAGAACATGCATGGTTATCGGTTCACCGTTTTTGTGCTTTTCGTACAAAGTTCTTGCTTGTCTCTTTAAAAACAAGATGTATACTGAATCTAGTTGTTTTACCTTAGTAAAATATTGATACACAAGTTCAGATCATCTCATTCTCTAGTTTTTGTACATATATAAGCTATACCATAACGTCGTTTTCTTTGTACCTATTAGAATTCATATTATTTTACCATTAAAAGGCTTCGTAATGTTAAGGATGGGTAACTCATCGCTCGTGACCCGACATTTCAAGGGTCCTACGAGCGGACATATTAGAATTCATATTCTTTTACCATTAAAAGACCTCGTAATGTTAAGGATGGGTAACTCTTTATAAACCACATGCTCGATCACACTATCTAGTCGACGTGGGATAATACTCTAACATGACCAATCAGAGTTTTGGATCCATGACTAGTCTAAGTTTCCACATGAAAATTTGTTTATTTTATATCACCTCTTCCATGAAAATTTATATAAAAAATATCAATTTTGACATGGATTGTCACATTATTGTATCTAATGCATGATAGTATTACATAACAAAACTGTTTGTACCCAATTACTCTTTGTAAATAATCTTAACTGTCTATTTCAAATTTTCTTATCTCTTTTGTGTCTCCAAATTGCAGATCATACAAAGAGAGAACCTCCTAAGGAAGAGTTCAATGACTGGTCTCATGGGTTGCTAACTATTGGAACTTTTGGAAACCATGGAAATGAAGGAAATAATGAAACCCTAAAAGTTACAGAAGTTGAACTTAATCAACCTAGAACTCAGAACAGTCCATCTTCATCGGAGGACGAACTAGCTGACTTTACGCCTGAAGAGGTTGGGCAGCTACAAAAAGAATTAAAGAAGCTTTTAAAGAAAAAAACAACAACTAAAGTTGAGAGAGAAAATTCTGATCTTCCGTTAGATAGATTCTTGAATTGCCCATCAAGCTTAGAGGTTTCTAGAAGATATTCCACCGAAATTGTTGAGAGCGAAGAGGTTATCGACAGGACAATTAGAGTGATAATTGATAGGTGCAAAGATGTCTGTCTGAAGAAGAGCAAAAAGGATATTGGAAAAAAGTCCATTTCTTTTCTTTTTAAGAAATTTGTATGTTCAAGTGGATTTGCTCCTGGTCCCAGTCCGAGAGATACATTTCAAGAAACAAGAATGGAGAAAGTAGGCGCTTATACGTTTATTACTTGACTATAACCATCTATTTTGTCGTAGCGGTTCTCATTATATTCATTATCTGATGAAATAATACTAATTTTTTGTATGACTAACATATGATATGCAATTGCAGCTTCTGAGGAGCATTATATCAAAGAAAATATACCCTCAGAACACATCAAGACCATCAATCAAGAAATACTTGGAGGGTGGAGAAAATAAGAAGATTAAAAACGATGAGGATCAAGCAAAGGACAAGGCTAATGAAGTGTCTAAATGGGTCAAGACAGATTCTGACTGTAAGCATATTCTAATAATTATTTTTATTAGGTTTATGCAACATTCTAATCAATAACTTACAACTCTGAAATGAGAACCCACATATGGGAATCGTAACTTTTTTGGTTTTCATATCGCCTGTATATGTTTATTTGGAAGCAAAACCTGTTGCAGTTGTTTAGTCGTTTACTGTCAAATAAAATATATAATGATATTATCCCTTAATCTCCGTTTTTTAATCTAACCTTAGTTTTCTTCTGATCGCCCGATATTTGGAAGTAAAACTTGTTGCAGAGTAAGAGCCGTTTTGATACATTTTCATTCCTGATTTGCAGTTATTGTTCTGGAGATCTAGAAAGAGCTCCTAGCATTGGAATTGCACATATCTTTACTTATTATAAGACCATCCTTTTTTGAGATCCAATGAAATAAGAGAGGCATTTGAAAAGTTTTTTTCATTGAGATCATGGCCACAGTTGAAGGTTCTCAAGGCATTGGTAACAATAAGTTAGTTGTAAATCTGAAGATGCATGGATCATGAAGTGACGATACGGTGTAACTGAAGCCAGCTTATTTCTTTTACGGACAAACGGTTACTTGCCCCCTTTATAGTTTTTTTCTTCTTTGAAGTACAAAAGTTTTTTCCATGGTTGTATCATACAAGATGCAGCTCATGTTATGTAATTTTACACACTTCATTGAGATTTCTGCAATTTGTACCAGCTGATATTGAGATTTCCAGACAGCTTTGTTTTCATATAATATAAGAATAAAACTATATAATTAGCTGTATTTATCACTTCATGATTTAATGTGTTATTAGTGTCTGCCACTTTAACTTACTTATCAAAAAGTGTTTGCAACTTTGATGATATTGTTAGTAAAAAGGCAAGACTAGAGCATCCAAATGTCTAATGTTATTATTAGGAATCCTCTACTAATCGATATGTTATCATGCTATATCATTTTACGAAGAATGTTTAGCATTATTTTAAACGACAATTGTGTGATGTTATAAATAAGTACAATATTACTATTACATGGTCTTAGTTATCAGGAAACTCTGTTTAGGTTAGTTATCGCGTTTTTCAGGAAACGAGGCATGAAACATGATTTTTGAATGAGTAAACTAGTTTCCCCGGGTCTTATCCGGCTGCCAGTTGTTATACGTTCACTTGTTGCATCAAAATAAACTTAGCATTGTAAACGTTATCGAAATAAATTCCAAACTCCTTACTATATGATCAACGTCTCAACCTTCACTACTATATCATCAACACATAAATCTATTCTTAACTAATTCTAATTTTATAGAAGTATAAGAGATTTTCTGCCTCATAAACTCGCTTTTATCGGCAACTGTGGGGGTGTATCTGATACATTTATATAACCGCAGGGCTTCATGTTAAATTACAGAAACCTTGGGGTGTAAATTACAACAGCTCTATAATTCTGTACTCAAAAGTGGTCAATTGTTTTCATCTCTCTATTTTTTGTAAAAAAAATAAAAGTAACTAAAGTCTTGGGAAGTGAAGGAATTGGTAACAATAAGTTAGTTGTATTATTACGGCCGTAGTTGGTACAATATCGTTGATATTTTGACCATATCATTACGGAATTACAATGTGTTTTGTATTTTCTTAATGGTTATAGATATTTATTTGTTTAACTTCTTGTCTTTTGTAATGAAAGTTTCACTCACAAGTGGTCAATTCTACGACAAATTTCGGGTGTAAGACATTGTCAAAATTAGTAATCAATTACTATGTCATGTTTTTTTTTTTTTTTGTATATAATTTGTGTGAAATTAGTAAATGACAAACTACAAAATTAGTAAAATCAATTACTATATCATGTGATTTTCCAGTCATTGACAAAACTATTAAGAAAACAAGTCACAAACTATAAGTTCCATAAAAAAATGTGAGAAAGTATATATAATAGCATGACTGGAAAATGAATCTTTTTTAAGTTTTATAATGTTACCGCGTTGCATTAATAAATCTGCTTTACCTAACTCATAGTTGTCACGAAGGGAAACAAAAGTAGAAAACGAAGCAAGAAACATGATTTTTGAACGAGAAAGCAAGTTTTGGGGTATTAACGGACTACCAATCGTTCATTTATAGCAGCAATAAACTTAGCATCGTAAACGGTATGAAAACAAATTCTAGACTTCATAAAAACAGATTAGAGATGTGCTGCCTCATAAATTCGCTTTTTTTATGGGCAATGCTTTAATTGGGAAAACTCAAAACTTGAAGGGGTCTATCTGGTACTTTTATATAACCTCAGGGCTTATATTAAATTACATAAACTTCAAGGTGTAAATTGCAATAGTTTTATAATTCTTCACTCAGTGGTCAATTATTTTTATTTCTCCATTTTAATAAATAAAAATATTACTTGGTAAAATAACTAAAGTATTGGAAAGCTGGAAGTGAGAGAGAGAGATAAAAAAAAAAGTGCTTATTTATTTATTTACTTAAATTCTATTGCTCCTCTCTATTTTACATCTGGGTCTCTGTTTTTTTTCAACAAAAAACACAAAAAAAAAAAATTGATTATTTATTTAAAAAAAGGCTATTATTATTTGTTGGCTGGCAAGCTATTTTTGAGGATATTTTGGGTAAATTAAATATTAGGGTTTGTGTGAGATGTCTTGGGCAGGGCCAGAAGATGTTTATTTATCAACTTCTCTTGCTAGTTATCTTGATAGTAAGTCCCCTTTTTTTGTAGCTTTTTTTTTCTAATGAATTTGCCTTTGTGGGTTTTGGAAAAGATTGAATTTTGATGCTTACCCATGAACAAATATTGTTAATGTTAATGTTTGGGATGTTTTAGGAGGTGTGTTATTGCTTATGTTTTGTTCCTGAGGTGTTTTTCTTTTGTGTCGCTCTACATTGAACTGTACAAAGTACCGTTAAATTGAGTACCGTTGGATCATTTACTTTAAATTTAGACCGTAAGATTTAAGGGTAGAATAGTAATTTAAGGGTTCTTTTTTTTTAGTAGGGTTTTAGATCCTACGGTTCAGATCTAATCTAAAGTAATCAAACGGTCCACGAATTAACGGTACAATGTGCAGTCAAACACACTGACTGCACAAAAGGGGGTCCCGTTACTCGGCGTAAACATTGCAAATTTTATGTTTAGGATGTTTTTGGTGGTGTTTATTGCTATTATTTTTGTTCCCGAGATACAAAGTGTTACAAGTTTGATGCTTACCTAAGAAAAATATTGGAATTATATGTTTCAAGATGTTTTTGGTGGTGTTTATTGCTAATCCTTTTACTCCCGAGATACAGAATGTTACGAGTTTGATGCTTACCCAAGAAAAATATTGGAAATTATATGTTTAGGATGCTTTTATAGGCGTTTATAGCTAATCCGTTTGTTCCCGAAATACAGAATGTTACAAGTTTGATGCTTACCCAAGGAAAATATTGGAAATTATATATTTAGGATGTTTTCGGAGGTGTTTATCACTAATCTTTTTGTTTCCGAGACAGAATATTACAATTTTGTTGCTTACGTAGAAGATTGTAAAATTCTATGTTTAAGATGTTTTTGAAGGTGTTTATTGCTAGTTGTTCCGTTTCCGAGTTCTAGAATGTTCAAAATTTGATGCTTACCCAAGAAAAAGACTGCATTATTGGATGTTTAAGGTGTTTTAACAGTGTTAATTGCTAATAGTTCTGTTCCCAGATTCTACCATGTTTGAATTTATGATTATAGGCAAGAAAATATTGCAATTTATTGTTATATGCTTTTTTTACCGTACTTCTTGCTGACTGTTTTGTTCCGAGTTCTCTGAAGTGTGAAGTTTGGTGCTCACCTAAGAAAAATTTTGCAACTTTTGACGTTTAGAATGTTTTCTTTTTGGTTTTTAAGTTAGTGTTTAGTTTTATTCGCTATGTTTTGTACATTTGAATTTGATGCTAGCCTGAGACAGATTATAAATTTTGATTTTAAGATGTTTTTGGGCTTTGTTATCAATGTATATGGTATGGGACTTACCCTACAAATGGGGCATCAAGCCATGAGATTTAAAAACTCAGTTGGTCTTGTATTTTTCTCGGCAGAAGAGCTTCCCATTCATGCGATTCTTTTTTGCTGGTTAGTTCTAGAAAGAACAAGCTTTGTTACTTATCCGATAGAAAGATAACAGATTTTGATGTTTAGGGTGTTCTTTGGTTTGGTATCAGGTCTTGTTGTTGTCTTCTTTAAGTTAGGTCATTAAGCCACGGAATGTACCCATTTGTTTCCCTTCTCCTTGTGGAGGATACAATTCTTAATAGTGTTCATTTGCTTTTTAATGCACTGAACTCCTAGATTTTAGTTTCATTTGCATTGCATGATTGATTTCTAAACCACACCCTCGTACAGATTAGCATGCGTGCACATAAAAGATTCCATGATCACTTTGATCAATTGCTATTGTGAACTTTTTTGATAGGGAAGCTTCTTGTAGTGCTTCGAGACGGTAGAAAGCTGTTGGGAATACTACGTTCATTTGACCAGTTTGGTATGATTCTTCTGGTTCCTTGTGTAAGTTTAGTGGTGATATTTAATCCTCTTATAACTGACAAAGCCATGCCTTTTCATTTCAGCAAACGCTGTTCTTGAAAGTGCTTGCGACCGAGTAATAGTGGGTGAACTTTATTGTGATATCCCTCTCGGTCTATACGTTATCCGAGGGGAGAATGTTGTGTTAATCGGAGAGCTGGTATGAAGCTTTTCTGACCCTTAACATTTGGTTAGTGGTATTAAACAATTCTCATAATCATGGGAATAACTTTCGGTCTGTACTGTTTAGGACTTGGAGAAAGAGGAACTTCCTCCACATATGACCCGTGTTTCAGAAGCAGAGATAAAAAGGGTAAGTATTTTTATATGGTACTTTTGACTCGTTAATTTTCAGATAGTGTGATACTCCGAATCCGCGTCTCAGAATCACTGAGGGGTAGTATTCACTTGTTGGCAAATCTCACTTGATGTTTTCGGGTTCGTTGAAAACGAGATGATATTTCTCTGTGTTTTCTTTAAAAGTTTATTTAACATTTCAGTTCATAAATAATCTTCCCACTCTTTAGTTCTAGGCTTCTAGCAATATGGCTTAGTGTTATTTAGCTTAGAACTGCCAAAAAAATTTATACAAATTTCTCACTTTGTGAAAGAGAACTGAGTTTTGGAAATAATAGCCGCAAACAGGATCATAAGGATAGTTCTTCCATGGTTTGCCTGTTTGTTTTCCTTTTCCCTTTGTATATGAAGTCTACAAGTATTTCTAGGTTGTTTACTTTCTATTCGTGTGGGGATTTCCATTCAAACGAAGAATTAGATGATTTAAAAAAAAACAAGACATGTTAATATGTTATGATTATGGAGGAAAGAAGTGGATAAATACGGGTACATCATAACTGTTGCCGAATCACATGAGCTGTTTAACAACACCCCTTCTTCCTTAATACCAAGTTAGAGCGATTATCATGAAGGATATAGGAGATTTAAGTATTAATGACTTGCCAATACATTTGAGTCTTGCTTGCAAGTTGAACCCAATTAGCCAAATTCTTTGGGCATCGTGTTGATCTAAAAAGTAATGCGTGTATTAGTTGTTTTAGGAGCAGTTGTTTCCGGTAATAGCTGAAGCTAAAACTATTTTCATTTTTTTTTTTTTCCATTTCCCCCTCGCAACAGGCACAAAAGGCGGAGAGGGAGGCAACAGACTTAAAAGGCACAATAAGAAAGAGAATGGATTTCCTTGATATGGACTAATCTCTAATGCACCATAGCTGCATTTCGTACTACACTTTTACATAGAGAGCACTGCAGATTTTTGCTTTACTTTTGGAAGTAATTTATTTCACTTGGTTATATATAATTATTTGAGTTAATTGGAGTCTTTTTCTTTTTGCAAGTTTTCAGCATTTTGATTTTTGAGGAAGTAATTTAAAAACAGAACTCTGAGAGAGTAAAAAAAAAAAACATTTTCAGGTGGTTGTTTCCAATATATTCGTCGATTGGCATGATAGCTATAATTATTTTCCTTGCGTAGTTAAACTTGCGAAAGTTACCCTTCCCCAGTCGTACCAACAAAAAACCACAGGCTGTGTATATGTACCACTATTTCGAAAAGCTTGTTCCGGAACTAAAAAAGCTTACACTTTCATACCGGTCACATTCTTCACCCTAGAAAGTTTACAATTTTTACTCTTTTAATAGAGCTCTTGCAAAAATTCCTTTGCGTTTTCCATTTAGTTGTCCATTACGAAACTACGTGTAATTTTGACCGGTTTATAACTTGTATCAAAATTGTTAAAATGATTTTTTTTAAAATTTAATATTTAAACTATATGATCAACTTTTGAAAATTTTTATTTCGATAATTTTAATATATTAAAATTATACGTAGTTTCGTAACGACAGATGGAGAAAGAGTAATACAGACGCAAGCATCAAATAGTGTTCATCCCATCCTTACTTGAAAGGGCACTGGAATAATATAATAGTGCTCTCTAAGTCAATGTTTGTACAAAAACAATTTGATCAAATATTTATTTAAATATTGCGGTAACAGCATTACAATTTACATTACAAGAATCGGATTTAATTTAGTAGGAGAAGCTTCTTTTTGAATTGAAAGAAAACACAGTCCATAATTTGTCAAAAGATAAGTTTTGGTTGGTATTAACTATACTCTATTTGTCCACCTCTTTGACCCAATTGAGTAAACTACTAATCTGGTTCATCTAATATCTACCTAACAATATGATCATTTTGTTCTTATAAACATACCCACGGCCCAAGCCACTAACCCTCTGACGGGATATCAAAATTTACATAAAATACTAAATTAAATTAAATAAAAAAATGAATCATCGTTTTTAACATATTATAATGAAAATATATGATCAAAAATTAATAAAATTCATAATTTTCGGAATTAGGAAGGATGTCGTCAACATACCATACCATAATACAATCCAAATCTTCTCCATTAAAAATATGGGTGTTGCTCTTACTGAGAAACCAACTTTTTTTCAACAGAAAAGAGTGCGTTTACTTTCTGTATCTTGCCAAAAAGTATAGTGGTTTGACATTTTTAGTGATGTCACATGAATAACTGAATAAGCATTATAAGTGAAGTTGATGAGTTCATCAATTTGATCTTTTAGTAAGAAAAAGTGTACAATACAGATAAAGTAAAAGCCCATACAGTGACAAGTAGTAGTAATTAGTACACTTGAAAGCATGTCACAGTTTTTCTGTTTTCAAATGAAAAGGCAAAAAGCTGGTCCAGTTTTAATATAATGGTAAAACTTTTTTACGGTAAAAAAATGGGGAGAAGCATAACCAAAGGTGAACAAAATTACCGATGAAAAGAAACGCAAGTAAATTCCCTATCGGGCCAGTAAAAACAGCAATCCTTGTTACCGTAAAGCACAGAACATCTACGCGATTGACTCGCATATTTCTCATACTTTCAAAGCAATCTGGACTATATTAACTAAACTTTCAACAATGCGTGTGAACAAGTACAACATAATACAATACAAACAACCATTACCGATATGAACAAACAAAGAAATTAAAACCAAAACCTAGAACTAAACACGAATTGAATATAAAAAAGGGTACAACAACAACATCCTTACATAGCAGAAGCATTTAATTTAGGTAGCATAACCAGAATTCACTCTCGAGATAGGCTGGAATTCATGTCCCGGAGTTTTTCGACGTTATATTTTTGGCTAAAATACATGGGTGAAGAATATAAGATTTTGTCAATATAGGGATATGACTTTTTTCGTATGATCACCAGCTTAGTCCTTCCCCTGGTTTCATCAATAGTCCTCCGAAAACGAGCCCTAAGTTTTCACGAAACACCTTTCAAAAGAAATCAAAGAATGTGTCCTAAGTTTCTAAATTCATAAACCACTTTACGACTGAGATCTCCTTCTAGAATGCTGCGAGCCTTGATAATCCTCGAAGAAATCCAACGCCAAATCTTCCAAGTCCTCGACAGAGTACTTGATATACGCCTCAGGATGCCTTCCGCTCTCTATATGACTCCTAAACCGTCCCAGAAACGACCTGTAAGCCGGTATCAAAAGCTCCGAAATCGCTATCCTCAGCTCCTCTCTCAGCTGATTATCGGGCACAATCCAACTCGCTTGCACCCTGTGAACCTCATCTAACGTAGCGTTAAACGCCTTAAACCTCTCTCTTAAAGCACTACGTGAGACACCCGATGAGAAAGCCCCACTCACATGTAGTCCCTCATCTCGTAAACAATACAAAACCCTCACCCAAGTCGACCTCTGGTAGCTAGTCGCCGCTTGTCTATACTTCCCCGTCAATTTCTTCAAGTAATCATCTCCAATCATCTCTCGTAGCTCGGGAGATCCCTTAATCTTCATGACAATATAATGAACATTGTTCATCATAAACAAGTGAGCCAAAGAGGCATCTTTATAGTGCTTAGACTTTCCCTCAAGATTAAATTGCAAGATAACAATAATCCAAATCAAGTGAATAGACAAAGGGGCCTTCCCCTCGACCTCCTCGGGATCCAAATCAGGGCTCGACGGATCCCGCCCAGTCGACGGCCCCGACGAGATTAACTCTGTCAACGTCGCCTTGTAATCCGAAATAAAGTTTATGTAATTCATCACGTATCGGGTCAAGGGATGAATAGTGCCTCCTGGGACCGGAACTGTTGACGGCTCCCGTAAAACCTGTTGGAATTTCGTTTTTAAGTAAATGTGAATGAAAACTGGTCACAACTATTTAATCAATTGAACATAGTAATTGCATACTAACAAAAGATAAAACCAGAAATCATGGAAGTAACTACGTTAAGACAGTCAAGAGGGGTCGCACCTCCCTCATTTTGATAAAATTTGACGGAAAATTTTTCCTACGTATTTTGATCAAAATATTTAAAATTTAGCATTCGCCTCCCATATTACCCAAAAAATCTATAATTATATAGAATATTAAGCCTCTTTCATTTCCAATTCCTGTTTCCAATTATATAGAAACAATAATATAATTTTGCAACATTTATAATTGTTAAATGCGAATAACAAAACCTTATTCTCAAACTCCGACAAGGTTCCCCTGGCCGCCTCTGCCAGCCTCGAGACGATCTCCTCCACCTGAACCCTAATCCCCTCCGACGCCTTGGTATCAAAAACCCTCTCAACGTCCGGCAGCAAGTCATGCATCGTGTCGTACAAGTCGAGTATCTTAAAAAGCTTCTCCGGAGACCTACGACTAATACTAACTGCCTCCGGAAAGTTAAACAGCTGTGTAGCGGGTCCTTTAACGGTTTCCACGAAGCACATCGCGTGTGCTTCGTGGTGGTCCCCGAAGACCTGCGTACAGAGCGTCTTCTCACTAACAAAGACGCTCCGGACGCATAGTTTTGCAGGGGGGATCCAGCGTCTGATCTTGGCCTCGAGGAGGTCCCAGTCGAGACGCTGGATCTCCCCTATGGATAGCTTCTCTATCCCTAGACGACGGAAACCCGACTCCAAGTCGGGTTTCCTGACGCTAGCGTAAGCCTGCACGCACTCCCTTACGTACCCTCCGGAAACCATCCGGTCGGCAATCATTTTAAGATCATCCACCGTATCGGGAGGGAGAGCATCTAGAGAGAGGGAGCTAGAAGATATAGAAAGCCTAGAAAGGCTTACCCTCCCTCTATCTCCTATGTAATCATCGGTCTCATCGTAGTCATTGGAGGTGGAGCGGGAGAGGGAGAGGGAAGATGATGACGTGGAGGAGAGGGAGTGAGAGAGGAGGATGGAGCGGAACTCGTCTTCTAAGCGGGACATAGCGATAAGGAGGGTGGAAGAGGAGGGAGATGATGAGGAGTCGGATCGAATGAGATTATCGACAGCGGAGAGGTAGTGATGGATATCGGAACGGTCTCCGGAAAAGATGTTACGATCATCGGAGGAAGTTGTGGAGTCCCATCGGAGGATTATTTCCTCCGATGTCTCTTCCATTGTAATTATTGTGAAATAATTATTTGTTAGTATTTTTTATTGAGGAATTGAGATGAATTTAAGGATGAGTAATAGTGATTTTGTATGAGTAATTTGGAATTTGTTGTGTTGTGAAATTGTGATTTATTTTATAAATTGTTATATGGTTGGGGGAAATGATATAATTGTGGTGTTTGAGTGGAATGGGAATATATATATATATATATATATATATATATATATATATATATAAATATTTAGTATTTAGTAGAAGAAGAAAAAATAGAGTTGTGTTTTTGAACATTGAATGGACTTATTTTCTAAGTACACGTGGCTCTTTTTAACGTTCATCTTTATTTTTAAGTGTAAAATTAAAAAATGAATGGTTAGATAATATTTTTTAATAACTAATTTATTTTTTTATATTTTCAACGAATTAGAATTTAATAAATTAAAAATAAATTATACAACACATTAAAAACTTAAATAAAAATATAGAGCCCTAGAGAACATTGCCCTAAACTTAAATATTAATCAAAATTTAATATTTTTTTTCATGTATTTGACAACTTTTTATACTAAAAGGTTGTGAATATGTATGTTTCCTAGTAATTCCTATTTTATGCTTATATATATATATATAGTTATGTACTTACGTGTGTTGTGTGTTGTGTTAGTACATGAGTTGAGATTAGATCAACTGACTTACTATTATTTATTTTATTTTTTTAATGTATTTGACAAGTTTTTATACTAAAATGTTGTGAATCAGTCGTATATAGTCTGACTGTAATTTCCTAGTAATTCCTATTTTATTAGTAATTTCTATTTTATTAGTGTTTAGTATGTACTTTTGGTTATATGCTTATATATATATAGTTATGTACTTACGTGTGTTGTGTTAGTAGATGAGTTGAGATTAGATCAACTGACTTACTATTATTTACATTTTTTTTACTAACAGATGACGTTTGATATCATATGTCGATGACTTTTGAAAGCGAAAAATTGTAACTTTTAACTTTTATTTATAATTTTGAACTAAAATGTGATACTTGATAGGATACGAGACGAATAGTAAGAATGGAAAATTGTGAGTGCATTTATTCTTGACAAAGATGTCACATTACATTTTATTAATTATTACATTCTTCAGTCGGAATGGTTTTATTAATTTTTAATGTTTCCCGAAAAATCCATTCCGACTGAATGAAAATTATGGAAAGGATTTATTTATCGGTATATTTACTCTTTATTAATAATAACTGGAGTATAATTTTCTTTTAACATCGTTAAGCTAGCACTTACATGGTGTAGCAATCACCATGAGAGATCTCGAAGAAAATCAACCAACTCCACTATCATCGGTCCATTTTCAAGAGCAGGCCTTGCCATATTAGTTTGTCGAAGTAAGTGCTTTATTGGTTAATACAAATCTGGCACCCAATGTTGTTTTTGCAACGTATATGAATATCGAGGCTCCGTAACGAAATAGTACTTATAAACGAGTTTTTTTTGTCAATAAAGTCTACAGGAGAACTTTAGTTGTTGCTCCTGTTACCAACGAGTTCCTATCTTTGCTATGTTACGAGACGGGGGGAAGCTAACTTGGATAAAACAGTTGTCGACTTTTACCATTATGTGGGCAATGTCATAAAAATTGGGCTAAATGTAAACTAACCAAATTTTGGTCATTCTTCAAGAAAACAAAAAGGCGAGGCCTGGACCCGTGAGCGCAAACCAAACAAGCGAACCAGCTTAGAAGCGATCACCAAAAAAAATAAGCGCAAATTTTATTTTATTTTCAGAACAAAGTTGGTGGCATATGTTATGTTACAATTATAAAGTTAAAAATACTCGATCCAAAAAAAAAACACATAAATTGATCAATTGATAGAAATCAAAAATTAAATGAAGTCCACTTATCTACTGCCAAACAATCACGTGAATGCAAGCTTGCACGTACGCATTTGCTATTTAAATATTTGTATTTTTCTTCACACGATTGTATCTGATTACTTAGCTGCCATGTTGAATATTAATTTCAGTGTTACTTAAATCTATTTTCCAACAAGAAAAAAACATGATAATTAATTACAAGCCTTATTAAATTTGACAATGTCCTGGTTTAGAGTGCATTTATAGCTGTAATATTCGTTTAATTTCATTGGAATCAGAATTATACTTTACAAATTATGAATTCCATAAAAATGAAGTTAAAAAATTGATAACAGTAGTTAATGTTTTTGTTGTATGGATTTCCCAGTGGACATGTGGACCAATGTTGTTTTCCAGAACAGGATATGAAGTTATATTAATATACTTATTATTATTTTTGTGTATTTATATCATCTCCAGCTGTGATGTTTTTTTATTTAAATTTTGTTAGTTATGATAAAATAGCTGTAATGCTTTGATCATATATCGAGAGCTAAAATTTGGATTAATCAAATATGTTTGTTAACTGTCAGTGAGTTGGAATCTAGAAATCTCAATTTGATGAATATTGAGGCTTTGTTTAGGAGTTAAACAACATTTCATTATGAAAATTAACAACCTATAAACACGTTAAATGTCTTATGTAAATCTGTAATCACAAAAACCATACCGTTCCTAAATCGGATGTCAAAACGTCGTCGCTAGTTTCTTGTATTTTTTTCGAATACGCCGTAGCTTGTTAAACAACACATTTTTATGAAAATTAACAACCAGTGAACACGTTTAACGGTTGGGGTAATCACAAAAACCCATCATGATCCTGGATCAGGTGCTGAAATGTCGTGGCCAGTTTCTTGTATTTTTTTCGAAAAACACCGTAGCTAGTTAAAAAATCAACAGTTTTTGATTAAAAAAAACAGTTTCTTACTTTTATTGAATCTAAGCAAGTGTTTCAAAATGCCAGTGAAATACTGATAAATTAATCTAAGTGAATACAATATACATTTTGTATTTTCCGTCCTCGTACAAACAAAATCGAAAGAATTCTAAGCATGTCCTAATATATTAATCATCGGAACACATTTCGGGCTTGTCCTCAGACTCGGACTATCTCATACTTTCTTTTCCTCCGAAAAAAACGTATTTCATATCAAAACATTTTTTTAAAATTACGAAATATCAAACGCGAGATTGTCGCTATTCCGCCTCTCCGACCTTGCCCCGACTCCTTCGAGTCTCCTCCCGGAGCCGTAGCTCCCAGACTGCACGTGTGACAAGTGGGACCCACGCACCTGCGGCCCTCCGTACCCATGCGTCTTGACGCACTCCCTCTCTATCTCTTCCACTCGCCTCAAGATCTCCCTCACGTCCGGCCTTTGGTCCGGGTTCCTCTCTACACAACCTGCCCCGATATGTAAAAGCCTCTCCATTTGTTCAAAGCTTGTTTCGTCCAAAACCTCCGGATCGAGCACCTCGCTTGCTCTCCCGTCAGAAACCGCCGACCTCACCCATTGTACGATGTCGATACCGCCCTTCCCGGTGGTACTCGAGTAGTTGTTGTGAGATTTTCCGGTTAGGATCTCGAGGATTATGATTCCGAAGCAATAGATGTCGGATTTCGGAGAGACTTGGTACGTGGTCTCGGCCTCAGGGGTTTTGTACGCGTGTATGGCTTGGGTCGCTTGTTGAGTGTTGAGGAGAGAGATGAAACCGTAGTCGACTAGGAGCGGTTCGAAGCCCGGCACGAGTAGCACGTTGCTCGACTTGAGGTTTCCGTGAGGTAATCCGGTGGACGATAGCTCGTTGTGGAGGTAGTAAAGGCCACGCGTTATACCCCCTACAATTTTTAGACGAGTCGGCCAGTTGAGCTCTGCATGGTTAGGTCCTCGGTCACCTGGCAATTTCATTTAACACGGTATCAGAACATACGAAGTTTATATGATAATACAAGGCTACCAATATATACGAGCATTTACCGGTGCTGTTTCATATGAAAACTTGGAAATATGGTCGGTATTTCCGGATCAAGGACTTTCTTTGTTTAAAGAAATTATGTTCTTCGATCCGGTTCAAAAACCTTCTAGCTTTTTCGGGATAAAGAAGTAGAAGAAATAACATTTATGTTCAACCCAATACTAATCGACTTATAAGCAATAATGTTGTTCTTAAAACTTAAAAGCTAGAACCAAATACGCCTTGATATTCATGAAAGGCAAGCTAAAATATTCTGAAAACGAAGTCTATTCATATTTTTTACCATGTAAAAGGTAAAGTAAGTTTCCTTTCGGGGCAAACTCCGATACCAACAACTTCTCTTCTTTTCGATAATGATAAGCCAACGGGACGAGCACATTTGGGTGCCTCAGTCTCCCAAACTTTCTAATTTCCGTATCAAACCCATCTCGTCCGACTTTATTCATATCTTTAATTCGTTTAACCACAACCGTCATTCCGTTCGACATCGTTGCCTTATACGACGAACCCATCGTACCCGTTCCTAAAACCTCGGCCCCAGCCTTCATCAAATCCGCCAATCCAAACGCGCCCTTGTCCTCGTTCACAAGCACCAGATCACCTGTACCAACACCGCCATTACCAGCTCGTTGCGACATTGAATTCCGTTTGCTCGAGCCTAACCCACGACGATTTGAACTCCGGGTAGGACGGTGGGTCCCACTCCCACCCTCTACGGACCCGTCGAGACTCTCTTTCTCTAACATAGTAAATTTCTTTTGTTGTCTCTTTAGTAAAATGATCGCCACGATAACAATCACCAGGATCGTCAAAGCCAACGCCATTAACGCTACGGATACCGAGCTAGATTTCTTTGTCGGTTCACTATGATTATCTTCGCACTTTTTTCCGATTATATCCCCGCAGAGGCCCGGATTTCCCTGAAAAGATTTGGCGTTGAATTTCGAAAAGGTGGACGAGATTTCTCCTTCAAGATGGTTGTTTGCTACTTCAAATGAGATTAGCTTAGACACGTCTAGAATCGGGATTGGTCCAGAGAATTTATTGTTTTCTAGGTGTAATTCAGTCATATCAGTAAGTTCTGATAAGGACGACGGGATGTTTCCCGTGAATATATTTTCGTCTAGCCAAATTCTTTTTAAAGAACCCATTCCTTTGAAGAAGTCAGATGGAATTTCACCGGAAAATCTGTTTCTTGATAAATAGATGCCTTTCAAGGCACCTAATTTGTTCAATTCTGGAATCGGGCCCGAAAATGAATTTCCTTCGAAACTAACGACTCGAAGAGCCTTCATTTCGAGGAGGGCTTGAACGTCAATTTTTCCTGATAATCCCATATCTTCCAGATGCACGTTTGATACCATTCCGTTTTCGCAAACAATTCCAGGCCATTTAGCTACATTAACAACACATGGATTTTCACCATTTCCCCATGAATCTATCATTTTGGTGTTTGTAAACGATTTCTTAAGCTGTATTAAGGCTTCGGAATCAGAAAGAGCGGATCCCATTGGAGAAGAAATCAAGAAGATATAACAAAGGAAAAACGGCAATCCGCCATGAAAAACGGCCATGATAAAAAATTATGAAATTTTCTTGCAAATTTTCTGGTTCTCTGCCAAGGTAATGGTTTGCCGTCTTTGTTTGACAAAGTGTTTTAGTTGTATAATTTTCTTTGTTATTTTCATGGCTTGTTTTTCAGAATTTGCTGGTTCATGGAGATGGTGAGAGGTCATTGTGAAAATACAGACTTTGCTTACATATATTTGACCAAATCATTGGCTATAGCGTTATTCTCGTTTAAGGTAAATATTTTCTTAAATAGGGTTGTCTTATTTACAGATGCCAACTATTACAATTTACAAACCTAGAAGGAAACTTTAATTTTATGCAAAAATGCTATTATTAGAAAATGTGAAACGATTTAAAACACCATGCTCTCCCAAAGAACATTATCATAGTCATCATTACAAAACATTATTTGCTTTTATAACAGATTTTTTTAACTCTAAATTCTAATTATTAAAGCGCCGACTGCTTTCCAAAGCCAGCCTTCGTTTAGAACGTCATACAGAAACCTCACTTACTACTGTTACACAATAACACACGGACTACTATAATTACTCGAGAGCTTAATCCGATTCTAGCCTTGCAATATATTTGTCATAGAATTTTCCAGCCTTTTCAAGTTCTCCAAGCTCTGTATAACAATCGGCTATAGCTCCATAGGCTTCTGTGTTTCCACAATCCTCCCTCTCCCGTTCTGAAATTTTCAATACCATTTTATGATATTTTATAGCTTCTCGGTATTTTCCCTGCCTTTGCAGTGAAGCACCTGATAGATGAATACAAATAAACACACACGTGATCAGTCGAATAACAAGCTGAAATATAGCATAAGATAGAAGTCGTTTTTTTTCCTCAATAGGATAAAAATAGTTGGTCAACCAGATTACAATATTAGCATGGGGAACAAACACAAGAGGCCAAATGTGTCAAATGAGCTCTTGAATTCACTTCAACAAGCAATCTCTACTGCAAATGTTTATGTTTTTTTAATCTATTTACATTTATAGTTTGAGATGGACGTTACATCATATAGGTCACCAGATTTCGACTTCCAGTGGGTATTTACATTAGTAGTAGGTAAGATCTATAGATGAGATCGACAAGTATCTTTCTACGTCTGTCATACGTATCTATAAGCATACAAAGTTAAGCTAGCAAAAGCTCATGGATTGGCTTTCAAAGATAAGAAAACAATACAAGTTTTGTGAAGACCAAGCCTAGTGAGAACTAAGAACATACAAAGCATACGATCCCTTAACTGATCCTCATGAACACCTGAAAAAATCAAATTTTAGTCTTAAGTGGATCCATTCCCTGATATCCATTATACAACGGTGATCAAGAATTAATCAAGGCAATTCCAAACAGTAGCAATTTCCACACACAAAAAAAAAACAATAGCTAAACATGGACAGTATGGTGAATATATATATATAGGCCTTTGGTAACATACCTAATCCTCTAGCAGCTTTCTTCTCCTCGACCGAATCTTTTAGACTTTGAGAAAGCTTAAGGGCCGCCTCAAACTCTACAAACGCCTTCTCTGGATCTTGGTTCCTCAAAAAGTTTTTTCCAGATCTTAGATGCGAAATAAGCTCCGGTTTTCTTGGGTCAACAATTACTTCACTTCCTGCTATTTTGCTACCAACAGGAGCATAACTCAGAGTAGGAGCATAAGATTCAATTTTTGCTTGTCTTCTAAGAGCTGCGTTGATTTGGCGTAGCTGCTCATTCACACGCTGTAATTCACCTTTCCTTTGACGAGCAACCAGGCCTGATTAAAAGAAATTAATTATCAGCGGAATTAAAATTGCCTAACTTTCCACTGAGAGGCGCATATAGTAAATAGTAACAAAACTACAGGTATTATGCTCCTTATTCAGGATATGAAGGTGACACTAGAGTTCTTTAACTGAAGGAGTCAAGGTCTAATTAAGTAGGCGCCAAGCATATGCAGAAAAACAAATAAAAATTGAATCATACTGATCACACACCAGAAAATTAGGACAAGCATAACAGAACTTAGGGTGAATTAGAAAATACACTTTAGAATCGTATTAGTGTTCCAGTCTGCAAATGGCGTCCATCACTGCAGATGTTAAACTATACATTCATTTTTTTTTTCAGTTTCTATTTTATTGCAACAATTGTAATGTTAAAGTCGTATTAGTGTTCCAGTCTTCCCCGTAAGTGACATGATGGTATGCACTAACAAGATTAAGAAATTGAGAAAAGAAGAGCTGGCAAGTAACTTACCCCCGACAGTGGCTCCTATAATAGCTACCAATAGAAATAACGGCATGGTCAAAAGAGACCCTTCTGCTTCGCATGTTTCTGCTAGAGCTTTCAGGGGAGTACCCAACGTCAAGGCGTTCGCTGCGATGAGAGCAACAGCTGGTGCTTTTTTAAGGGCCATCACCTTCCAATTAATAAAAAATAAGATCAAAACAGGTAGATATGTAATCAACGCCAATTATGGACGCAAACCATAATAAATTCATTTTCCTACAAAATAAGAAGTTCACAGTTCTAAATATATCAGCTTTGAATGATCTCATGTAACCAAGCAGGCAAGCACTTCAACATGTTCAGCAATAAGCTACACCAAGAAACTCAACATACCAATATCAGATGACATTGGGCGTTTCTACCTCTTTGTTTTTTTTTCTCCTTTAATTGTGAATCCTCTTTTGGCAATATAACTTTTACTTTGCCGCAAAAAAAAAAGATAATTAACTCACCATCATACCTGATGAGCAACTAAACGTTTCATATTGGTGAGAGAATCAATTTCTGTAGCCCCTGCGTTTGAAGTAACTTTTTGTATAGAGATCGATTCATTTTCCACAGCCATATCTAGTGATTGATAACATTCATGTTCTTCACCCAAAACATCTCGCAAAGATGAAACGAATCTCCTGATTCTAAGAGGATAATGACGTAATTTACCTGCAATTTTCGTGATCCATAACCGATCATCAAATAAAAAACAGGCGGTGACAGCTTAACTTACAACAGAAACAAAATAAAAACCAACTTTCATCAACTATAAAGAATGCACACTTTGGGCTGATCTTACTTAAATAAGCTGGCTTATTTTAAGGACGAGGTCTTGTCTGGTAGCAGCTTTTGAGCTGGGACGTTTCTTTTACAGAATACTCTTTTTTGCTAAAAAGTTGAACCGCATTCGGCTGATCAGCTTAAAAGCTGATTTTTCTATGGGTTTGGCCTCAAAAAGCTAGAAGATGAACCCATGTTTTTCTCTATTGAAAAAGACCATCCTATTCTTTTTAAAAGCTACAACCAAACAAGTCTTCAGAAGCCACTTAAAACTTCTATAAATGACATGCTAGAAAAAAGAAAAAGAACAAAAAAAGAGAGAAAAAGACTCAGTCTTTAAGCTATGTAACCAGATACAATGCAAATGATAAGCCAAAAAAGGAAACTTATTACTTATATTTTGCCTTAAAAAGGATCATTATAAGGATCAACAAAAAGATTGTCACTTTCCTTTTATCTTTTAATCACGATGAACATACTTTAATTTAATTCATAAAATGGGTATTAATAAAATCATAGCGATACTAAAAAAGCCTAGAAAATGAACCAATATTTTTCTCAACTAAAAAAGTCCATCCTATTATTTTAAAAGATGCAACCAAACAAGTCCTTATAACCAGATATACATTTTAAGTCTAGAAATGACTTGCTAGAAAGCAGAAGAAAAAAAACATAAAGTCTTTAAGCTATGTAACCAGATATAATGCCAAATTATATATAAAGACAAAAAAGGAAAATATTAATAATAAATTGTGTTAGAAGGTGCATTGTAATATTACTATTAGCTTATGATCATAATAAATATATCCTAAATTTAATACATAATATGGGTATTAATAAGATAATCATAAAGTTATTAAAACTTGGAGTAAATACTACTACTAGTAATTACTAACTAGTAACATTGATAATATATATATATATATATATAAATATACCGTTTGTATGGGAAAAAGTAGGGCGGTGGAGTAAGGCGGAGTGTGGCCGGAGGAGAGCGGAGCTGGCTGCCACCACCATTTTTTGCTTTTTTCTTTAATTTTCTTATCCACACACAGTGTCACACACTTTCTCTCTCACACACACTTTCTCTCTCTCTCTCTCACACAGACACTCACACTCACACTCCTATTAGTAATTTAATCATGTTACTCGAAGCTATTGATATTTTATCAAACCGTAAATCACGATTACGGTCCGTAAATATTTAATACACGACTTGTAAGTTTTACTAACCAGAGTCTCAAATTATCAATTTTAGTCTAATTAGGGGATTGGTGTTTAACAAAGTGACGTAATTGCAGTAACGTTTTCTCGTCTATCACATAGTGAGTGTAATTGCATCAAAATCCGTAAAAAATATGTTTCCAAATGTGAGATATAGTGACTGTAATTTGGTCGATTTATACTGTTAGACCCTTAATTGGATGAAAATTAATAGCCTGTGTACTAAATTGGTAAAACTTAAAAGTTTGATACTAAATTATTAAAAATCAATAGTATATGATAATAAACCGATTTTTTCCCATTAAATAAATGTTTAAAAATGTGAATTATTGACTATGGTCTCACAAATCAATGATTTTTAAGACAAGTTTGTTATGACAGGCATTCCAATAACATTATTTTTGCATGTTTTAATAACCATTAAATATAAGTTGGCTTCGATAACATGTCACAACCCGAAGTACTCATTTTCCGCCTCACATTATAGGGACGGAAAGCGTAATTTACTAATAAAACTCGGAGTACTCATTTTATTCCTGCTTCGCCTCACATTATACATACATACACAACTAGGGCTGGGCGAAAAACCGAAAAAACCGAACCGGGCCGATAACCGAAAAAGACCGAAACCGAAAAACCGAATTTTTTTGGGTCGGTTTCGGTTTTCAATAAAACCGAACCGAAAAAGACTGAAACTGAAAAAGACCGAAAAAACCCAAAAAAGACCGAAAAACCGAAACTGGATCGAAAAACCCTGGTCCGGTCCGTTCCAAAAAATAAAAAGACCGAAACCCAAAAAACCGAACCGAAAAATATGCTCGGTTTCTGTTTTGCTAAAAACCGAACCGAACCGGACCGAACCTAGCGTTATACACAATATACACGGTTCATATATTTTTTTTTTACGCTTCGTATCACCTCACGTGTGTAAATTTCAAATTTCTTACATTTCACATTTATGTATATCGTTTCGTTTACGGCTTCAGTTTTCCATACCGACAAGTTAGAATCGTAAAGAAACGGATACCGTCAGTTAGAATCGTAAAGAAACGGAAAGCGGAAGTATGTTTGAAAGTAGAAAAGTAGTGAAGAAGAGGGAGCGAAAGAGCAATTTAGTAAAACTGGGAGTCGTCTTCACATTATACATACAACACGGGAGATTCTCTTTTGAGGACTCAGATTACTCATCTGAGTCTTCATTTTACTTATTTGAGGATCTGGTTAAAAACCAGGTCCACGTCATATCTTATTTTTATTTATTTTTTCAATTCATTCCATTAAATTTTATTATAAAATAAATAGCTCTAACACCACTTTATTACATCTCATTACACTTCATTTATTTACAAAATAAATAAATTTACCCACTCTATCACACTATTAATTAATACATTCCTCTGCTTTTTTTTTCCACTCAAACTAAATACAAAATTAAAATATTTTATAATCATAATATTATATCAAGTTAACACTTTCAATTAATTTATATTTTGCACTTTTTTATTTATTAATTTTGTTAATTCCGAGTAAATAATTAAATTGTCCCCAAAAACCCTACACGTCATTATTTTCTTCCACCTTTATCTACCCACATTTAACCACTTTCAAGTTAACCCGGTTAACTTGTAAAAGTGGAATAAAATAATGACGTGTAGGGTTTTCATTACAAAAAATTTATAAAAATGAAAAAAATCACAAAAAATCATAAAAAATTATAAAAACTTATAAAAAATCACAAAAAATAAAAAAAAAATTAAAAAAAATCACAAAAATCACAAAAAATCACAAAACATTATAAAAAAAATAACAAAAATAAAAAAAAAAACAATTATAAAAAAATTAAAAAATCATAAACTTTTTAAAAAATTACAAAAAATATATAATTTTTTATAATTTTGGGATTTTTGTGCTCTTTTTAATAATTTTTTGTGATTTTTTTCATTTTTTATAAATTTTTTATTATTTTTATAATATTTTTTCATTTTTTATAATTTTATGTGATTTTTTTTCATTTTTTTAATATTTTGTGATTTTTTTCATTTTTTCATCTTTTATAATTTTTATAATTTTTTTTGTTATTTTTTTTTTTATTTTTCATTTTTGTGATTTTTTTCATTTTTTATAAATTTTTTATTTTTTTTTATTTTTATAATATTTTGTGATTTTTGTGATTTTTTATAATTTTTTATATTTTTTTTTGTAATTTTTTTAAAATTTTGTGATTTTTTCATTTGTTTTTTTATTTTTTTGTGATTTTTTTATTTTCTTTATGATTTTTTTATTATTTTTCATTTTTTGTGATTTTTTTTCATTTATTTTGATATTTTTTGCATTTTATATAATTTTATGTGTTTTTTTTCCATTTTTTATAAAATATGTGTATGACGTTTTGGTAAATAAAGTAAATAATTAAAAAGTGGTAGCTATAGTAAATATGAAATTATGGAGGTAGCTAGGAGTAATATAATTTCAAAAGTGGTACATATCGGGGATTATTTGATTTAATTATTTTCTCGGAAGTAACAAAATTAATAAATAAAAAAGTGTAAAATATAAATTACTTGAAAGTGTTAACTTGATATAATATTATGATTATAAAATATTTTAATTTTGTATTTAGTTTGAGTGAAAAAAAAAACAGATGAATGTATTAATTAATAGTGTGATAGAATGGGTAAATTTATTTATTTTGTAAATAAATGAAGTGTAATGAGATGTAATGAAGTGGTGTTAGAGTTATTTATTTTGTAATGAAATTGAGTGAAATAAATTAAAAAAATAAATAAAAATAAGATGTGACGTTGATCTGGTTTTTTTAACCGGATCCTCATTTGAGCAATATGGGGTCTCATTTCAGTGAAATGACTGCTCAAAAGAGACAGCCCCCATACAACACAGCAAAACTATCTCTCTCTAGAAACTAGAAAAATAGAAAAATTGAAAATTGAAAATTATGGGGGTTTCATTTAAGATATCAAAAAAAGGTCGTAGGTTTTGCCCTAAACCCATTTTTAAACATCAACAACAACAACAACAAGATGATAATAATGATGATGATGATGAAAACTACCTTTTTATTAATAATAATAATAAAACACCTTCCTCAAACCATCTCCTTTCTCCTTCTAAGCTACAGGTTTATTAAAATATCTTTTTTAATTTTTTTATTTTAATTTTGTGTTATTGTTTTTTTTTTTGTTGAGATATTTTGTTGTGAGTTAATTTTAGTTTAATTGTTTAATGCTCTCTAGTACTATTTTGGGTGTCTATATTGTTTTAGTTATAACTAATTAGAACTGTGTGTGACATAATTAATAATGATAATAATATTAATAATAGTAATAAAACTACTTCCTTTCTCCTCCTATGCTACCGGTTAACACAAAAAATAAAACTCCACTTTTAATTTTGAATTGTTTTTGAGTTATTTTATTGTGAGTGAAATTTTTTATGTTTTTTTTGAAGATTAGATAAAAAAATTTAAGGAGCGAGATAGAGAAACTGAGTTATTATCCTAACTCTATAATCTAATATTATTTGTTAGAATTTGTTAGAGGAAGTTGATGCGGACGTATATTTATAATTTTTATATGTTATATAGCTTCGGGTTTAATGCTCTTTGATGATTTATGTTGTTTTATAACATTTTTACTGTGGATAATTTGCAATCTTTTAGTTTAACTGTTTAATTCTCTTTAGTAGTATTTTTGGTATCTTTTGTGAATGGTTTTTGACTTTTTTTTCTGTAAGTATATTGTAATAAATTAACCCATTTTTAATATAAAACCAACTCATACTACCTCGTTTCCGCTCCTAAGCTACAGGTTTATTAAAATACCCCATATTTTAATTTCGTGTTACTTTTTGGTTATTGAGTTATTTAGTTGTGAGTTAATTTTTGTATGTTATGTAGCTTAGATTTTAATGTTTTTTAAGGATATATGTTGTTTTAGGCCATTTTTGGTTCAATCTCTTACTAGCTTAAGTGCTTAATGGTCTTTAGTATTTTTGGTGAACGAATTTGTGTTTTGAATTTTTTGAAA
Organism: Primula veris; assembly: GCA_963682055.1. Classification (NCBI taxonomy): domain Eukaryota; kingdom Viridiplantae; phylum Streptophyta; class Magnoliopsida; order Ericales; family Primulaceae; genus Primula; species Primula veris. The sequence goes on from OY821742.1 coordinate 41,716,092, forward strand.
AACCAACTCTTAAAATAAAAACCTCTCTCGTAAAACAACAACAACAACAACAACACGATGACGATGATGAAGAAGACGACGTTTTTAATAATAATAATAAAACAACCTCAAACTACCTCCTTTCTCCTCATAAGCTACAAGTTAACACAAAACCCCATTTTTTAATTTTGTGTTCTTTTTTTGGGTTTTTGAGATATTTTGTTTTGAGTTAATTTTGTATGTTATGTAGCTTAGGGTTTAATGCTTTTTTATAATTTGCTATATTTTACTCGATCAAGTGTTTATTGCTCTTTAATATTTTTGGTGAATGGTTTTTCTGTTTCTATATTGTTTGAGTTAGAATTTAGAACTGTGATGAATGTATTTGCACACTAGAGAGTAAAAAGGAAACCCGGGATTAGTATAGAAAAAACGTGATGGAACCGTGCACAAAAAAATATACAATATGGTGAACAAATTTGTGTTTCTAAATTTTTGAAAAACTAACTCTTAAAACAAAAACCTCTCTCATAAAACAACAACAACAAGTAGACAACGTTTTTAATATTAATAATAATAATAAAACAAACTCAAACTACCTCGTTTCTGCTCTTAAGCTACAGGTTTACCAAGAACCCATTTTTACTTTTGGATTTTTCTTTGGTTTTTCAAATATTTTGTTGAGTTAGTTTTGTTTATTATGTAGCTTAGGGTTTAATGCTCTTTGATGATATATGTTGTTTTAGGACATTTTTGGTGTGGATAATTTGCAATCTATGGTTTTTCCGTTTCTATATTTTTAAGTTAGAACTTAGAACTGTGTAACAGAATTGAATGGAATAATGTTTCTGTATAAAATGTAGAGAGAAAAAGAAATCTGGGATTAGTATAGAAGACCGTGATGGAATCGTGCGCAAAAAATCCTATAATATGGTTAACAAATTTGTGTTTTGAATTTTTTAGAAAACTCGCAGGGTATTCTGAATTTGCTCAGGAGATGAATTGATTCCGTTCTGGTGAATTATTTGTAATCCCCCGTAGGTTAGGGTTTAATGCTCTTTAATAGTTAAGCTACATGTTAGCAACAAAAAGTCAAATACCCATTTTTATTTCCGGCTTATTTTTTTGGTTTTTGAGAGATTTTGTTGTGAGTTAGTTTTGTATGTTAAGTAGCTTAGGGTTCAATGCTCTTTAATGGTTTATGCTGTTTTATGACATTTTTTGTGTGGATAATTTGCATTCTTTTAGTTTAAGTGTTTAATGCTGTTTAGTATTTTTGGTGAATGGTTTTTCTGTAACTATATTGTTGGAGTATTCGTTGCGGATTATTTTTTTGGTTTTTGAGATATTTTGTCGTGAGTTAATTTTGTATATTATGTAGATTTATGTTGTTTTATAATATTTTTAGTGTGGATACTTTGCAATCTTTTAGCTTTACTGTTTAATGCTCTTTAGTATTTTTTGTGTCTTTTGTGATTGGTTTTTTCTGCCTATATTGTTTTAGTTAGAATTGCGTGTGACAGAATAACACGGAGTAATAACGTGATAGATACATACATACATACTGCTTATATGAATTAACGTGATGGAATCATAGGCAACAAACGTATAATGCGGTGAACTTGTGTTTTGATTTTTTAAATAAATTTGCAGCTTATTTTGGATTTTGCCGAGGAGATAGATTGTTTTTGTTCTGGGAGATGTTCTGGTGAATTATTTGTAATTTTAGGTAGCTTAGGGTTTAATGCTCTTTAACATTAAGTTTTATTTTTTTTTATTTTTAATGCTTGTTGTGGATGTATATCTTTTTTTGTTAGAATTGCGTGGGAGTTACGCAAAATGGAAACTGAATTTGAATTTATCATGGTTATATTCCTTTCCAGAGAATCATTTCGCATACTTTGTAGGTTTGTGAGTTAACTATAGTCACCATGCTTTTACAGAAACATATTGAAAGTTTATTTTGTACTCACTATTAAATTAGAAAAAAGAACATGATAGTTACAAGCTTATTATACATAATGTGATGGAATACACAGTATTTGATGGGTTACCCAACCTATGTTTTTATTATTGTATGTTATATCAAGTGAACTAAATCACAGAGAAATGTTACATTCCTGAACGATTTGCCAATTTTTGTAGGTTGGTGTACCATATCGGGAGACGGTAATATGTTAGGTTAGGAAACTGTAATAAACCCTGATTGATTTTGGGCTGTGTATGTAGTTTTGGAATAAACCTTGAATGGAGATCACAGGCTTTGTATGTAGTTGATGATAATATGGATTCGTTGAATTGTCTCTGCCTAACGGCTTAAGCTTTTCATTGAGATGATTACAGGTCACTTAAAATGGATTATAAATAAATTGAGTTTCTTGATTCAGAATTAACTTAACAGAACCGGCTATTTTCCAAGACGAAATGACGAATAATGGCTGACACTATTTGTACTCCCTTTTGTTGCAGGTAAAAAACGCTAGCACAGAAGCAGAAGGTGAGAAAAAAGGTTTTCGCTGGATTTTATTAACTATTTAAGGTTTCCTTTTTTTTCCCTTTGAAAATCGGATAGTCTCTGTGGAATTGCAGATCTTGAAGTTTCCTTCATGTTGAACTTGTTTCCGGATGGCTATTCCATTGGAAAACCCTCAGAGGTAATTTCTATAAAGAGTAAATGATTTACTTCTTTCTCTATTAGACAATCAAGTATATGGTTTGGCTAAAGCATTTTATCCAAATAAGCCAGTTTATCTGAGTCTGAAAATAAAGTTTTGTTCTGTCAGCTCAAAACTTTAAGCTTTTTTTTGCCAAAATCGGAAAGGCCTCAGTTTTAACCCGGTCAATCAAATATATCACAGCTAATATGATGAAATTTGGGCGTAAAAGGGGAATTCCAAATCAGCTCCAATTATTGATCTCTTAATTGTATTTGTTAGTTATAATCTCTTGTGATTTTGTTTCTTCAGAACCAGCCTTCCTTCCAAGAAATGCTGCAAAATCCTCCGAAATTTCTGCACCCATATGATAGAACATCCGAAGCTCTCTTCTCAGTGAGAATTCTCTCTCTCTAGCTTGCAGATGTCTTTTCGTGACCAACTTTTATTTTTCTGATAGTCCATATCCCTTGGGGTTTCATTCTCTTGTTGTTGGGATGGGGAATAGCATTATTATGGTCCTCTGTATTCTAAAATGGTAACATGTTTACGAACATGAAAGGAAATTCTACCTATTCTGTAATGAAGAAATTTTGTGCTTTTGATTTGATTATCTAACTTCCTATGTTCTTTAAGGCGATCGAGTCTGGACGATTGCCAGGAGATATTCTTGATGACATACCCTGCAAGTATGTAAATGGTACAGCGGTCTGTGAGGTAAGCTATTCGTATTTAGTTTCTTTTTCTAATTATGCCAGCATTTAAGAGTAACCATATATTCATGTTTAGCTAGATGTTTTAGATGAGGTAAATAAATGCATGCACTTACACACCTAGGAGGTGCTTTTGATTAGCATACGTTTACTTCTTTTAATATGTGAATGGAAGAAGCAGTTTAGGCATAGAGTTGTATGCAGATGTACGAACTTAACAATTTGATACTGCTTACTCTTTGCTGGTAATTTCTGATGGGAGACCTTGTAAATTACCAACTTCAGTGTTACACCTCTGTACCCATTTGCCGATTTGGTTAAATGTCTAGAACCTTGATTTATAATAACATTATACTACTATATTGTAACTTTCTAATAAATGTGTAATCAGTGATACGACATATCATGCTGTAATCAGATTACTGACTATTCTGTCATGGTATCAAACTGAAATGTCAAGTTCTTCATGTGTTAAAGATTATGTAGATATGTTTGTGCCGATAGTAAGATTATTTGTGTAGCTTACTCATTTAGTGTGTTTGAATGGCAACAGGTACGAGATTATCGAAATTGCTCTTCTGAAGCGGTGTTGAAATCTTCTTCCCGTGATGTTTCTCCTGTTACAAACAAAGTTCCGCTTAGGATGTCATTGGAAAACGTAGTTAAAGATATCCCGCTGATATCCGATAATACTTGGACATATGGTGACTTAATAGTATGTGTTGTTTTCTTTACCACGATTACCATTGCAAACGTGGAAAGTAAATATATACATGTGCTTATATATACATATGTTTTTTTTGTTTAGGAATTCGAGTCTCGAATAGTGAAAACGTTGCAACCACGGCTTTGTCTAGATCCAGCTCCCAAGTTAGATAGACTTTGTGAAAACCCGATTCGGGAAAAGGTACTAAATTGTAAGTTTTTTTAAAAATTTTATTTAACCTTGGCTGAGGTTTACTTGGAGATCTGAACAATGTCAAACTCTATTTGCAGCTTAATTTGGATATACGCGGTATGAGGAAAAGACGTAGGGAGATACCGGAAGTTATTGTGACTTCTAACAATGTAACCCTCGGGAAAAAGGTGTGCATTGAGAGGGTGAACGAGGGGTCCATTTTAGGGAATTTAATGCCGCAAAATACCCACGAGGATACGGTTATTAACAGTACTAAGATGCAGAGAGCTACAGGTTTTGTACCAGATGCCTCTCTCTTATCGCGACCCTTTGTATCACAACCTTCTAAATATCCATCGGCGGAAGATATTCCAACAATGATGAGGGGAAGGGGCACAGTTTCAAACGCTCCAGGAGCTTTTCCTAGTGGGCAGAATACGATCACGTCCATCAAAGAGAGAGAGTTTCAAGACCGCCCTGTATCACCAGTAACAGGTTTAAATAAGAGAGCGAGGGTTGCATCTATAGACAGTTTACAAGGATCCGATTTACAGTGGAATAACAACATGTTGAATCAAAACCAACTTGCTGGTAGAGGTTTTCAGTACCCAAATAATGGGATGAGATTTCCGAAGGAAGAGCCGGTTGAGACCGACAAATCTGAATGTTTCCAAAACAGAAATGATATGAATATAATGGAAGCTGAGAGGATTAGAATACAACAGAGGTTACCTCCTCAGAACACATTTATGAGATCGAGTTTCACTCAGCCTGCTTGGAATAATTTTAGCAATCCCATTATTGATAACAATTTGAGGAAGGAGGACCAGCTCCAAAAAAGGAGGTTATCTGAAGTGCCCTCAAAATCAGGAGAAATTTCAAATAAAGACAATTTGGTGGTTAATTCGGTTCGTGCAGTTGGTGGGGCAACTTCTATGAATTCGAGTGGAAATGACAACTCCATGCTACGTCAGCAACCGGTACAGCTGGCTGGCAAACGTAGGTCGAACTCTCTCCCAAAGACATCAGTGATGATAAGTGGGATTGGGTCTCCAGCCAGTGTTGGTAATATCAGTCTTCCATTTAATGCAAACAGTCCTGCTGATGAGATGTTAACTCAGGTTGACCCAATGATGTTAGATAAGTTCTCAAAAATCGAATTGGTGGCTGCCAGGTATATATATTTTTTGAGCTACCTCCCACCTTTATGGTTTTCTTTTGTTCCTCTTGCGTTACAATAGAATTGCAAACTATCTGAGCGAGGCTTTGTTCTGGCTTATCCTTCTGCTTATGGTCCCTTGATTTTTGTATAGGCTACTACAATCTGAGCTTTTATTTCTGAAATATTTGGTTAGTATACAAGCCATATTATATATGCATGAATGTCACTGTTAATTCGATAAGATAACATATAAACGACTTGCACACACATTTGCAAGCTAGTGATGTGATCACACTAGCCACATTTGCTTTGTATTATATCTTTAAAGGAAAATATTATGTTAGTACACTAATCTATCTGCTTTTAACATGCCAGATTTCATATTATTAAATTTTACAATCCGGACAATCGGACATATATCTACCTAAAATTGAACAATTAATACACCAACATCAAAATGTAATCTCGAAAGTGCTGTTTATTTAGGAATTGTTGGATTGAGACGGTGTATTAAGCATCAATATAGATAGTATCCAACAAATGGTAGATACTCGGTACAAATTTAGTTTTAAGGAAAGATGGTTTTCGACATTTTCATGTATTAATTGTCATTCATGTCTACATTTGGTTTTTTATAGGTTGGTGTACTTATTGTTCCACTTTGTTCAGATGAGTGTCAGAAGTAATAAAATATACTAACATGTGATAAACTAATTTAAAATATTAAATATCTCATAAATACACAATTGAAGAGCTTACAGTCTTCAAGTGTTCAAGATTTGACTAACTATTCCCTGATTGCAACATTAAGATACATTAGTTATTATTTATTAAGAAGAAATGAGGGCAGCCCTTGACTACCAACTTTATGAATGCATAGAGCCGTTTATTTGCATAAGAACCCCTTGTCTTCTGTTTAGTAGCCGACCCTGACCTTTTTTGGTGAAGGGCCTGATTAATCCTCCTACTTATTTATTTGCAGGTATAGAGTCCGTTTGATAACAGATTTTTTGGTCCCAAATCAGATTTTAAAACTTGTTTTAAAAATCCACTGAAAATGTAGAAGCTAAATAATTTGACTGTCCAAACACCCACAGATTTTTAAATTCCAAAATCCAAAAATCCACTAAAAAACCCTGTTGCCAAACAGACTCATATTAATTGAACCGTACTACTAATGTCCTGTTATGGCTCTTGAAGGCAATTAATTCTTAATATATGAAGATGACTTTAGTCTTGTTAGGGTCTGTATTTTTGGCTTTAACACGTTTAAAAGTATCAGGTTTTATTTGAGCGGATGTGACTTTTAGTATTGTAGAACTTCATCGAATTCAAAGCATAGACACTGATTTTAAAAAAAAGTACGGCATTACTTGCCACACTATTCTTCAGTATGGTATATATAGGGATTGGTGTCAAATGCCCGATGCACAGTCACAGATATTTGTTATACGGTGTCCTCATCTATGATTTTATCCCTCGTCCTTTTAAACATCTCCATCTTACAGAAAAGAGCTGTTACAGTATTGTTTCATACACAACTGTTTTTTATTTCAGGCATCAAATCAATCACAGAAAAAACAAGATCGATGACAAACTACTCAGAAAACCTGACAGATTTTCTACTCAAGATATAATGGTTTCTCTCTCCAATGAGTCCAGTGGCGAACAATTCACAGATGAATCTGAAAATAAGGAATTAGAAAAATCACATGTTGGAGGTAGCTTAAATGCTTGCAAGATTAGGGATTTAACTTTCGTTCAGAATGAACGTATCATGCAAGGTGCTCTAAATTCTTCCATTTTTCTTCTTAGATATCTTATGAAAATTATATGGTTAATCAAGTAGTAAATAAAAAAAATAGAGTTTGGAACACTAAAAAAACTTATCAATGTCACTACCCTTCTCCGCATCATTTACTAACACTTTCAAATTCTCTGTCAGGAAATGGTTTTGCACTTGTTCCCAACTCGCATGTCAGGATGATGTTATTTTCCAATCCTAGTGATGTAACCTTTGCTATGCATTATGGGGATATATTAGAGAGTGACTCTCTATTCACAGAGGACCATCTTCCCACATTGCCTAATGCTGTGAGTTCTTAATGAGCATCATTAAATTTTATTAAGGGACATTTGTGGACTTAATTTTCAATTGTTTACATTCCGTCCTTTTTTTTTGAAAGACCTCGAATGCTTTGCAGAAATGCTTAAAAAGCTTATGCTTTTAACGGTCTTTACGCTAGAAAACATTACACTTAAGTGAGGCTCTTGCAGAAGTGCGTTAACTACACTTTTGCAATTTGAAAAAAATAATAATTATCTTCTTAGATCTGTAACTACTAATTCTTCCCTGTATATCTTGGTACTTATTCAGAGGTGAAAACTTACAGTTTTAGCATATATTCTCGAGTTTTATTGTGGATTTGCAGTGAAGTATCTACAGTTTCCAATTGCTTTGTGTTCTTATACATCTGTTGTTCCTGTAACAGCATTTTGCGGATTTGCTCGCGGCACAGTTAGCTTCATTGGTATGCTATTTCAAACTGGTTTTTTACCTTTATTTGTTGCTATCATATTGCATTTAGCCTAAAAAAAATTCTAATATGCAGATGACACGTGAAGGCTATGAAATTGAAGATAAAATATATCCAAAACCGAACCTCGTAAATCATGCTCAGCAGAATAGCTCTGGTATGCCTCATACTAATACAGGAATGGAAATTCAACAACATTCCGATACAAATTCAGGTCAGCAAATAAGGCCAACTAATAACAACAATTTATCTCAAACTCCAAACCAGAATGTTGTTAACCAAAGAATGATGCTACCTCCTCAAAACTCCCCTGCCTTACAAATTTCTCGAGGGTTATTATCCGGTGTAAATGAACTACAGTCATCATCATTACAACAGCATCATAGTAATCAATCACAAAGATCTCAGGTTATGTTTCAACCTAATCAGCTCACTCAAGGGCAAAACCCTAACGCACTTTTAGCTAATAATCAAATGATTCATAAACCGTCGCAAGTTCAGCTTATGCAACAACAGCCACAAAAGAAAATGATGATGGGTACGGGACCTAATAACATGGGTAATAGTGTAATGGGTGGTATAGGGGGGCCAACAATATCGGGAATGGGTCATAATAATGTTCCGATGAATAATATAGGGGCTTCCTCGAATATTAGCAACGCGATAAGCCAGCAGATACGTAATGGTCAATTGACACCTCAGGCTATTATGGCGTTAAACAGAAGTGGTATGATGGGTGCAACTCAATCGACCTTAGGCGGCGTCCCTGTAGGAGCTAGACAGATGTATCCTGGTTCAATGTTGGGACACTCTCTTATTAACAGGGGTATGGGCCCAAGCCCAATGCAGAGATCTGCGATGGGTCCAATGGGCCCACCTAACTTGATGTCAGGGATGAATATTTATATGAGTTCACAACAGCAACGACAAATGCAACAGCAGCAACAATTACAGATGCAAACACAACAGATTCAACAAAGGCAACAATTTCAGCAGCAACAGTTGCAACAACAACAGGATTCGGCATCACCTTTACAATCAGTTGTCTCACTACCACAGGTGTGTTGAGTCGTTGATCAACTTTCTTATTTAGCTCTAGGGGAAAAAACTGTTCTAAATTACTGGCTTCGCCGCTTCGGAGTGTCTCAAAGCTGTAAAAACGCTCCGTTTTTTTTTTTTGAAAAGCTCAAAGTTAACTCTTTGTACGCCCAGATTTGTTGCTTTTTGCTCTTTGAAAAAAACTGTTCTAAAATACCGGCTTCGGAGTGCCGCAAAGCTGTTAAAATGCTCCGTTTGTTTTTGTTTTGAAAAGCTCAAATCTTACTCTTTGTACACCCAGATCGCTTTTTGCGCTTTAAAATGTAACTAGCTTAAATTCTGCTATTTTTTCCCACTAAGCATAAGCATAAAAATACTACTCTTGTTAATTATGATGAGGACATGATATAGTTATGATAAGTAGCATTTTATTCTTGTTTAAATTTCGATTCAACCCTTGGATTTCTTTTATATCTGCATAATTCAACCTTTGGATTATTGGAACCAAGCTGTATACCATGTCATTTTTCGTAGTGTTTATGTTTTCATAACGGTATCCAGAAGCTTCGCCAGTCACTAGTTTTGTTTTACAATTAGTCAATGCATTAATTTCTATTGCAGCGCGTGTTTCATTTTTCTATATATTGGGTTTTGTACAGCAAAGTAGCCAACCGCACCAACAACAACAACAACAACAAGCTTGCCCACAGCAACTGAGTCAGCGAATCCCGATGAGCTCTCAGCAGATGTTTCAGCAGACTCCGATGAGCCCACAACAAATGAGTCAGCGGACTCCAATGAGTCCACAACTTAGCTCAGGTGCCGTTCATCCCGTAAACAATGGTAACTCCGAGGTTTGTCCAGCTAGCCCACAACTTAGCTCACAGACCTTGGGTTCAGTTAGTAACATAGCTAATTCCCCAATTGACCAACTACAAGATGTTAAACAACAATAACAGTTCGCTCACCAATGCGTAATTCAAGATTGAGAATTTAGTCCCCTGAAGAGTTTGTATATTGTGTGAAGTTTCGTATTGTCCAAATTTACATGTATTTTTCGCTCATCAACTCATGTTGTGCATATAAGTTGATTTTATTCTCGGTTTTGTCTTCTTTTTTTTTTTTATTGTATATCATAGTTGTCTTATTTGTAATTGATTAAGATGTGTGGTACTGCAAATATTTCTTTAAAAGTAGTTGGAACCTTGTTGAAGTATATATTTACCCTTGAAAATATTCATCCTTTTTATCATTTGGTTTTTCATTAAAAGTATAAAACACATTTCAAACTTTTAGGATAGTCTTTTGAAAAATACAAGGAGTAATTCTTAAAAGAAGTGTATTAAAAGTCTCACTTTTCATTAATTACTAGCAAAGAAGCCCGGGTTCTTTTCCTACAAAAATTAAATTATTTCCAACAATTTTATTAGAATTAAAATCGACTTTCGTTGTAGTAGTTCATTGGGAATAACTTCTATTTCAATCGTTAATTCTTTTTAAAATCCAAGTTAAATCATTTCTGATCCATGATTTGTGAACTGTAATCGTTATATTGTCATAAATTTATACATACACGTCTCATTACCAGTGCAACTATTGAGCCAGATAAAATTAGCCAGACTTTTTGTTCGACTATTTGTAAAACTGAGAAAGCATAGTGAAAAACTAAAAATTTTATGTCTCACCTCTCTTTCACATCATAGCTATTGAGTCAGTGCAAAAATCTCTCAGCATTTAAGTGGATAAAAAGGAAGAAATAAAATTGATAAATAATTAACAATATCAAGAACAATCATTGCACTATATGGAAAAATGGGATTGACATGTAAAATAGTATAAATTATTAGTGTTATTGCATAATATACTGTCATAGATTTCACACAATTGTTTTAAACATAAATTGACTTATTATTTTGAATAGTCGGACAAGTAGTCTGGTTTGAATAGTTTGGCGCATTAGTATTATTGCATCATTATAGGTTGTGTACAAGTTGCTTAGGGGTTAAATCATTTCTAACTTACTTCTCAAACTATTCTTGTATGCATGCTCTCGCTATATAAATATTGGTAACAAACTGAAAGAAATAATTTTTTTTGGGGGAATTCACCTTATAAAAGTCTAAAAACGATGTTGCACTATTTTTCAAAAGTTACTTTGAATGATTTACAAAAGAATATGCATGGTAACGAGGTCTCTTGTATATATAATGTTGTAATTTGGGGGTAATATTGCCATGTTTCAAATTTTGAAATATTAGTGTCATATTAAAAACTATAAAGATGCACTATACTTGTTATAAACATGTAACATATCAAAATCTGACTATCGTAAATACAATGCTTAAAACTATAAATAGTTGAATACAAAATAATTAAAAAAACATGATTTATATCCGTTATTACAGACACGAAAACAAACCGCCGTAACAACCTTAAACACAAAAACAAAAACCTTAACTGTAAAACCAGACATCATCGGAACAACCGCCATGCGGCCCCCCTCGTACAATGTCACCTCGTACCGCCTTGTCCGAACAGTCCATGATCACCTCTGGGTTTAGCCCACGTGGCAGATAAGGAGAGGCATTGTGAGCAATTTCATTGTATGGTAGTGAAGATGGGGACGGGGTTGGTGACTTCGGTGTTAAATGTTCTTGTTTCGGTTTATGTGAAATGTGCTTCTTCGCTTTTAGTGGTTTCGTCGTCTTTGATGGGTATGGCTCGGATTTGGAAGGTTTTTTTAATGAAATGCTGTTTAGAGACGAGTTATCGTGGACCACGATAATTACGGGTTATGTGAGAAATGGTGATCTGGCATCGGCGCGTGAAGTCTTTGATGGGATGAGTGAGAAGGTAGTGGTCGGATGGAATACGATGATATGGGGATACGTACACCATGCGTGTATAACCGAAGCATTGGAGATGCTTAGGAAAAAGTGGTTTTTGGAAATACGATTCGACAGTTTAGATACTCGAGCGCTCTTAGCGCTTGTGTTAGCACCAAAACACTCATCCTTGGAAAGGAAATACATGTGTATATTTTAAGGACGGAAAGTAGACCCTCGCGTGATTTTTCATTGTCGGTAAATAACGCGTTGATGACCTTATACTAGAAATGCGATAGTATCATGATATGCTTGTATTTAGTATCATATGTTTTCGGGTCTGGGCTTGTATTAGTATTTTTGCACCTTCCCAACTGGTGAAATTATTATGTAAGCTGTGCAGATGAGCAGTTTGTCGTAACCATTTTCTTTCGAACATGTAGTGATTTCAGTATAAGCTAACAGATTACTTCGACAAAATCGTTTATACAACATCAAACTAACCAATTGTACCATCGTTAAATTAATCTTAACATTTGTATGAAGATAGTTAATTGAGACCAAAACCTTACAGTAAGAAGTGTGTAACAAAATAATGGACTTGTGTTCTTAGAAAGACTTGATGAACCACTACAAAAGTAACAAATAATAATATTCTCAACCTCGAGGACTCCCCTTACCTTAACCGATTTGCTCGTTTTAAATTCTCAACCATAATGGATCTCGCACAGCAGTACAGTTGCTACTTGATCGATAAAAAAATGAGAAACATCATCCAGTTGGAAGGTCATATATATATCATGACAAAAAAAGTATTAAGCGAGATTACATGTATGAAAAGGAAGAAACAGAATTAGGTGTTGATTTCATGAACGCAGGTACATCCATTCAGGAAAAATCAAAGTTGTTGTTTTCTTTCATAATTTTGTTCTATTTGGCAGATCTGTAAGTTTGATAAATAATGTGACTTTCTTCAAACCAACTTGATATATTCTGCAGAATCTTACAAAGTTGAGTATTTCATGTCTTTTTCGTAGAAATTGCAACAGGAAAAATGTAGGCATTGTCAAGTTTAGCAAATGAAGTAAGATATCGAAGTATAACTGCAAATAACCGCTAAACATTAAAATCAAGGAAATAACAATTTCTTTAGGAAAATGAAGTTCTTATGGCATTGACATGATATGATATGATATGATACTACTTACATAAGATGAATGGATGATAGGCCAGTAGAAGCAGCAACTTTTTGAGCTCGATGGCCTTCGCTTTTGTAAATCTCCTTTGTCTCTGTCTTTACCCTTTTCGCCTCACGCCTTTAATTTCCTCTTTTTACAGCAAACTGCTCGCAATAAAATATACCCGATGTACAAAATATGGCAGTATGAGCATAGTAAAACAACACTTTCTGGACTTCAATTAATGTAAAGCTAAAGAATTGGTTTTATCACATTAAACAAAGGTGTACCTTTCCAATAGATGATGAAGAAGTGAAATTATATGTATTGGTCCTACTGGAGTAATGAAAAACAATTGTTAGAAGTGTAACTTACATGAAAAGTACGAATCAAGACAGTTTTAACTGAGTAGAAAAAAGCACAAACCAAGACGTTTTTTTGTGAAAATATACGTAAGTGGAGTATATCTTTACTTGGTACGCTGAAGACGCAATTTACTAGTAAAAAGTATACAACAGTGTACTTGTCAAGATTTTTATATAATAAGCCCTACAGATCTGGTGGTACAATTCATATACTGCAGTTTTTCATTGGAATGGAAACTGTATTCCGACTGATAACAAACACGGCTTGCTATTTTGCTACAACAAGAGAAGTAAACATTCTCTCACGCCTTACGCTCTTTCTTCTCCTCCTTTGACTCCCGACTATGTTGTTTCCTTACTATGAAAAGTAAACATACTCATAGGTCGTTTTATCCTTCAGGCCGGTGAATTTGGAAAGGAGCCCGGCCTTAGGGCCAGATTATTTCCAGAATCCTTAACTGAAGGAGCCTTTGCCTGGTATATGCATGAGTCTTCCATCAGGGTCGATAGATTCGTGACATGATTTTGAAAGCAAATTCCATTCTGAGCTCCACAAATATGAACCTGAAGTCTCACTAGCTAGCAGACTTGGCTAAATTGAAACAAAAACCAGGCGAAAGCTCTGATCGCGAGACTTACATGAATAGGTTTAAAATGCTTATAAGAGGCAGGCACCATGCACCCATGCATACCTGAACGAGTACTAGTTATTCAACTAAGCACTAGAAAATACCCATAAATAATTAAAAAATTCATAATTTTAGGAATTATTTAGGAATTATGAGATGTGACGTCGCCTCCAATGGTCTCTACTTAGCTTCCCATCTACATCTTCGATATGCATTATTTTCTCTAGACGAAGCAGTTGATAGGGAGGTCTAAAATTAACTTATGGGTCTTAAGGTATATTCTATGGTAGCAAAACTCCATATTTAATTTATATTAATTTTGTAATTTTATGGTAGATCTTTTCTCCTACTTTGTTAGTATCATACAAATAGTTCAGGAAATGAATTAAAATTAGGGGTTCACTTACAAAAGAGTAAATCTGTTGCAGAGAAACATAACATGATACAAAGGGATATGTATATATATATATATATATATATCAGCATATATGTACTTAAACTAATGAAAATTTCAGCTTAAAGTTGAAAGCATGCACGCTTATCAAAAATGGATCATAAAATTAAGATTGTATATATATAATCTGACTCAATCATCATATATAATTAGTGTTAATGTTTGACTTTTTGTATTGATCGCCAAATACATTAATAAATTCAGCTTTGTATCGGCTACTTTCTAGCAGGAAATTAATTACATTTCTAGTAATTTTCACGTACTAGCTACATACACGATCTCATGCAATTAACTAAAAAAAAATATATAAAGCATGTTTAATAATTGCACGCATTTTATAATTTTGAGCACATACAAGTCATAAAAAGACAACTTTTTCTTGTAGTTTGAACAAATATTAATTTTTAAAAAAAGTACATGCATGAGAAGTAGTTACAAATTAATAGATCCGATATTTCTTCAAATTTAGTGGACCACAAATAATTTGTCCAGTTGTCCTTGACGATTTAATGTAATTTGGCTAAAATGTTTATAAGGTGTGTTTAATTTTGAACCCCACCACATTAATTAGCACCGAATAGTCGAATACGTTGATTATGGATTAAAATGGCAAAATAATTATCTTCTTCATGAACCACAAACCATTAGATTTTGTGTTTTTGAGTTTTAAACAATATCATTCTATTATAATAAGTCAGTCCAATCAAAATGAATCTGTTCAATTTAGCTATTTCTTTTCAAAAATACCGCTACACTTTTATATTAATTACAATAATATCATACTCACATAAAAATATAAAAAGTAAAAACTAATAAAATTATTTATCACTATTTAACGATCAAAAATTCTTTTAAATCTTAAACTGTATTTTTTTTACTATCCATATATTTATATCATAACTATACATATTTTTTTATATTTTTATTGTATTACGCGTCACACACATAACGCATGGAGTACGATTACTAATTGCTTATATATAGAGATAATATTTGATACGTACTATGGTCCCGCTTAAAAAAGGACCATTTCTTACAACTAACTTTGCGACACACAATGATGCATTTCCATACAAAACATACTATGTTCGTAGTGGCGAAACAGAATTCAATTATTTAGCTATTTTTTTTAATATAATAATAATAAACGGTATAAAAAAAAAAACTTGAGTTTAAAACTTGGCTGACTTGTCTATTGATCTAAAAATTTAAAACGTTGATTTTTTTTTTGTTAGTACAATAACAATAAACGGTATAAAAACCATAAAAAACCTGGAGTTTAAAATTTAGCTGACTTGTTCATTGATTTAAAATTTTCAAACGATAAATAAAAATTAATTACAAATACCAATTTATTAGTTTAAACTTTGTTGTAATATGAGTATGAAACTACACAAAAACATTTATTTATAAAACCTTATAATAGTACCTTAAAAATACAATTAATTAATAAAAAAAAAGTCAAAAAGTAAGCTAATGTTAATTAAATGAATAGTAAAAAACATGCACAAGATTCAAACTAGTGATATTGTGAAACAAAAACTTTATGTTTATATTTGAACTAAGTTACTATTTGTTTATTTGAGGGATATTAATATATAAAATCTTAAATTTCTAAATTTTATATATATAAAAAATATTTTTAAAATTTATAGGATGGCGGTGACACCCCCTCCCCCTCATGGTTCCGTCCCTGCCTATTCCAAATCAAAGGAAGTATTATTTTTGAACATTTGCTAAACAAATTTTACTTGTATAACACCAAGTACCGTCCAAAAGAATTGTGCTATTTCAAAAACTGTGTTATTTAAGGATTAAATATTGTATATTTTGATGAAAAATCGATGATTATAGTTTTCAGCATATTACGAGATGGGGGCTAAAACACCCTATATTACAAAAATACAAGAATTTTTTTCATATATTTTGCTCAAAAATGGATGATTATCCCGGTAGTTATAAAATATTATAAACATATAAATCAAATCCCCTCATTCACACACACATATATATATATAGAGGTTATATGAACGTAACCTTATACATTAACTTGGACACTTTTTCGTAAAAACGCTACAAATCAAGATTTGGTTAATACAAATCTTCATGGTTTCACGACGGGAACATAAATATGCGTCTTGTTTTTTTTTTTTCCGATATGTATAATCACATGTTTTCGAAATTATGATAAAATTTAAAAATTCAAAATATATCATTATACATGTCAGAAAAAAAAAAACAAGACGCATATTTGTGTTGCCGTCGTGAAACCGTGAAGATTTACATTAATTAAATATTGATTTGAAGCGTTTTTACAAAAAAGTATCCATTTAGATGTTTTTTATGGTGTGCATATATCATCTTCATATATATATATATATATATATATATATATATATATATATGGGAAGTATCCATACACACATAAAAAATACGTTATATTTACACATCAATCACAACCCTACATTTACTAACTTTTAATGGTTAAGATTATGTGTTTATTCTTGTTATTAGATGAACTAATCTTGACCATTAAAAATAAGTAAATGAAGGGTTGTGATTGATGTGTAAAGATAATGTGTTTTTTTATGTGTTCCTATATATATATATATATATATATATATATATATATTAGCGGACCTGCCCACCCGATGGATGTGAATCCAAAAAAAATATATGTAACCCGTTATGGTAGAATTTTTGACGAAGTAAGGACCAATTAAAATAGTATCTATAAGAGAGAGCAAATTTTTCGATGAAAATAAAGTGGAATTCAGTTTCAGGAGAGAGGGAGAGAAGAGAGAGAAATAATAATGGTAGTTTATAATTTTAAATTAAACATTAGATTAGACAAGAGTAAGAGAAGTTATTTTTTCTTATTTTAAAATTTAAATCATGGGGCAGTTAAATTTTTACTATTTTTATAATTTATATAATTATAGGAGTTTTTTGTAAATATTTTTTCAAGGATTCAGATATATCTATACTATTAATTTATGTGAAGAGGGCTTATGAAGCCTTGAAACAATTATTTATAAAATAGTCATATTAATATACAAAGTTACAAAATAGTAGTAGACACCTTTTACAGGGGAATTAAAAGAAAAAAAACTGCCATCTAATTATTAACTTCATCTTCTCACAAATCATCAAATTCATCCCCTCTCTCTCTCAACCATAATTGTTCCTCCCTTCATCAAAGATTCTACCATAACGGGTTAAATATATTTTTTTGGATTCACACCCTATCGGATGGGCAAGTCCGCTAGTATAAATAGAAGTGAGGGCACCACAAATAAAAAAGCAAATAAAAAGTGAAACAAAATAGTAGTAGTAAAGATTAATGTTGAATGAATGTACTTATATATATATATATATATATTACAGTGTATTTTAGTTTGTGTGTTTTGTTTTGTACACTTTTTGTGTTTGTCATTTTTATTAGTTTTGTACTAAAATCTCAGAAGCCATACAAAAACATCTTTCTCTCTCTCTTTCTCATTCTCATTCTCTCTCTCTCTCTCTATATATATATATATATATATATATATATATATATATCAAAATTTCTATTTAACCCATTTTGACTATTTCTTTCACAAAACCCACACCCATTTTCCAAAACTTCTCACTCTTAGTCCATTCCAATCCCCTTCAAACTTTAAAAAAACAAACAAATTTTTTTTTTTTTTTTTTTTGAAATTAAAATAAATAATAAATGGCTGGTTCATCAGTAACTTCCCCTCTGTGTACATGGATAGTAGCAGCTTGCATGTCTTTACCCAATGATAAGAAAACAAACTCACAATCATCATCTATGTTTTTATCTCTAAAACCGAAAAGAAAGGTTTTGGCAAAGTTTAGTACCAATGGGGGCTTTGCTTCTTCTATTTGTGGATCTGGGTTTCAAAGTTTAGTCAGTTCTTTTGAGCCCTGTGACGAGTTTTATAGTAAAGGTGCCTTCTTTGGTGATATCGGCTTCTCCTCGATTTTCGGGTCCAAAAATGTGTCGTTGGGTCGTAGGGAGAGGCGGATCAATAGAGCTTCCCGGACCGGTAACTAGTTTCTTTTTTTTTTTTGATAAAAATATTTGTTTTTAATATACTGCCATATAAATAGGAGTAGTTGTGTTGATATTTGTGGTGTTTAGGCTAAGCCATTTTAACCAAATTTAGTTAATTTGGAGTGTAAAATGTTTTTTTAATTTTTTTTAGTCTGTTATAATAAAGGCAAGTTCTTTGGTGATATCGGGTTCTCCTCAATTTTCGGGTCCAAAAATGTGTCGTTGAGTCGTAGGGAAAGAATGATCAACAGAGCTGCCCGCTCCTTTTTTTTTTTTTTTTTTGAATATTGATATTTGTGGTTGTATCTGTAGTTGTGTTGATATTTGTGGTTTGACCATTGTGGTGTTTAGGCTAAGCCATTTTTACAAAATTTAGTTAATTTGGAGTATAAAATGTGAGTTATATTGTTTTAGTCTGTTATAATTGAGGCAAGTTCTTTGGTTAAATCGGATTTTCGTTTTTTGGGTCTAAAAATGTGTCGTAAGAAGAGGCGGATCAACAGAGCTGCCCGCTCCGGTAAGAAATTAATATTTTCTTTTAATATACTGCCACATTAATAGTAGCTGTAGTTGTGTTAATATTTGTGGTTTGATCATTGTGGTGTTTAGGCTAGCCATTTTAATAAAATCCAGTTAATTTGGAGTGTAAAATGTGTTGTTATGTTTTTTATTCTGTTATAATAAAGGCAAGTTCTTTGGTGATATTGGGTTCTCGTTTTTTGGGTTCAAAAATGTGTCGTTGAGTCGTAGGGAGAGGCGGATCAACAGAGCTGTCCGGTCTGGTAAATAAGAAAATTGTTTTTTTTTTAAATACTGCCACATAAATAGTAGCTGTAGTTGTGTTGAAATTTGTGGTTTGATCATTGTGGTGTTTAGGCTAAGTCATTTTAATAAAATTTAGTTAATTTGGAGTATAAAATATGTGTTATGTTTTTTAGTCTGTTGTTTATGGGCACAGTAATTTAGTCAATTCTTTTGAGCACTGTGAAGAGTTTTATTATAAAGGCGCGTTCTTTGGTGATATCGGCTTCTTGATTTTCGGGTCCAGAAATGTGTCATTGAGTCGTAGGGAGAGGTGGATCAACAGAGCTGCCGGGTCCAGTAATTGTTAGGACTTTTTTTTTTCCTTAAAAGAAGATCATTTGTTTTTAATATACTGCCACATAAATACTCCAGTTGGATTGATATTTGTGGTTTGATCATTGGGGTTCAGGCTAGCTATTTTAGTAAATCTTAGTTAGTTTGTTATAAAATATTTGTTATGCTTTTTAGTCTCTTGTTTATAGGCACAATGATTTATATAACCAATTTAGCCTGTTGTTCTGCATACGGGGAAAGGGGAATCGGATTAGATTTGTTATAACTTACAAGTCATAATGTGGGGTGTGCTGTAGCTTTTGATCTTAATTCATGTGCTTTTTTCTTACAAGTCATTGAGATTGAACAAAAAGCGGATTTTTATTGTTTGTTTTCTGGATTGAGAAAGCTGGAGTTTTCCCCTAAGTTTATAAAGCATGAGCGATACTTTTTAAGGCGGTTTATTTGCTTAAATCTGAACAATTCCCCTAGTCTTCCTGGCTCTTTCAACCCCCAAAAGTGATTGGTAAGCAAAGTTTTCTTCGTGCAAACTAATGTAGCTGTGACAGTTTGCAAATTCAAAGAATTTCATGATTTTTTACATTTCTAAATGAGTAGTTGGAGTGGTTTTCAACTACTAATATTTAGAAACATTGTTTTATATTTTGTATAGATGTGTTTGGTATGCCTATCATATATCTTTCATTCCCCCATAGTATATTTTATGAGTTGCAAGGTAGGACCTACTTGGTACTAATTCAAATCTAACTTATTTAGACAAGTGTGCTATAATATAGTAGTACTTTATAAAATGAAGCATAAATTACAGAATTGCCATGACTGGTAGTTTGAGCACTTACAGCCCATGTACGAGTATTGGTTATTTCATGATTGCTCGATTTTCAAGTTAAATAATTTTGTGTTTAGGTAAAATAATGGCGGTTGCTGTAGAAACTGTGAAGGAAGGTGAAACGAGAAAGAAATCTGTTACGAAGAAAAGGCGTGTGGTTGTGACTGGATTGGGCGTAGTAACCCCACTGGGCATAGATGCAGACATATTCTACAGTAATCTCCTAGATGGTAAAAGTGGTATTAGCGAGATTGAAGCTTTCGATTGTGCTCAGTTTCCAACTGTATGTATTCTTTTACCTCTTTTTACGTTTTACCAAACAAGAGTGTTTTTCTATTTATTTATTTTTCTTCTCGGTATTGTAACTGACTGTTGTTTTTGGGTAGAAAGGACGTGTTTGGATGTAGTTTTTTTTTATCAAATAATCTAGAATTTTCAGATTGAGAAAAGGAAAAAATCCGAGCTCGTCCAGCTTAAATCTTACAGCATTTTACTTTGACGCGAAACCTTTGAACTTAAAAGCTGCAACCATTGAGAAAGGAAGGTTTTTGTTCATAGACAAACGACATCGAGTAAAATGTTTTGCTCCTAATTTTCTTTCTATTCTTTAACAGAAAATTGCAGGGGAAATAAAGGGCTTTTCCACTGAAGGGTGGGTTGCACCAAAACTCTCCAAGAGGGCGGACAAATTTATGCTTTATTTGCTAACTGCTGGTAAAAAAGCATTGGCAGATGGTGGCATTACAGAAGATTCAATGGAAGAGTTGGACAAATTCAAATGTGGGATTGTTATTGGTTCTGCTCTTGGAGGTATGAAGGTAATTACTAGACCTTGTGGCTTGTGGTGCTGATGTTAAGGCTTTGTTTGGTGGTTTTTAACCTTTTTTGGAGCCGAAATCCTTGTCGTCACTTGGTTGATTGGGTTAAGATCTGAAATTTGTGGGGCCTTCCTTGAGAAAAGAGAAATTTTTAGATGGATGAACGCATCTTTTTTCTGAACCCCAAAATATCCAGATTGTTTGCTTAAAAGCTTCAACCAAACAATTTGTGACTAATTGTTTAATTTTGACAGGTTTTTAATGATGGAATAGAAGCCCTGCGAGTTTCTTACAAGAAGATGAATCCTTTTTGTGTACCGTTTGCTACTGCTAATATGGGCTCTGCCATGCTAGCCATGGATTTAGTGAGTTATAGTCTTATAGATAATAAATCTAATATAAGACATGAACCCTTGTTGGTTTGCGAAATTGTTCTTTTCAAAAAAAAAAAATCTTAATGAGCTTAAGTATTAAAATTACAGGGGTGGATGGGCCCCAACTACTCAGTATCTGCAGCTTGTGCAACCAGCAATTTCTGTATACTAAACGCAGCAAATCATATCATTCGAGGTGAAACGGTAAGTAAAGAAATCTACTTCCAAGTTGATAGATTTATTGATGTCTTTGGTTGGGTTGGTTTAGTGTACATCTAAAGCTTTAATATGAACATATATCTATTACAGGATATGATGCTGTGTGGAGGCTCTGATGCGGCAATTATTCCCATAGGTATTTGTTTCTCCGTGAAATCAACCATTTTTGTTGGTTCTTTTTTGTGTGGAGTTAATGAATATTTTTTACGCCTAATTTTAACTTTCAAGTGTTATACGCAGTTAACCCATTATGATCCTTGTGAATTTTGATCAAAGTACTATATCAAAACATACTGAGAAATGTCAACTGATGTATTATCTATAACTTTTATGAGATGATTTTTTATTTGCTGGTTAATATTGTAGGATTGGGAGGATTTGTAGCTTGTGGAGCTCTTTCTGAGATGTATACTGACCCAACCAAAGCTTCTCGTCCTTTCGATACGGTGAATATATGAAACTGTTTTATATTTTTTTATCATCCTCCATCTTCTCTCATTGTCAACTCACTTACAAATTCCGAATATGTATTGAATTTGCATTGAGCAGACTCGTGATGGATTTGTCATGGGAGAAGGAGCTGGAGTTTTGCTTTTAGAAGATCTTGAGCATGCCAAGGTTCTTAATTTATTTTACTTCTTTTTTGTGGAAACCATTTATATACACTAGTGCTTTACTTGGCCATAATAATTAGTTAATTACATATTTTATTCTTGTTTTTTTTATGGCAGAAAAGAGGTGCGAGAATTTATGCGGAATTCCTGGGTGGGAGCTTCACTGCTGATGCTTACCACATGACTGAACCCCATCCTGATGGTAAGCCTTTTAAAGAATTTTGATATCTATTTTTACTTTATACATTAGTAGAATTATTGTGTCTTTCCCTAAATAACATAACATTGACATTTGAGACTCATTGTCTTTCGAAAATCAGGGACTGGAGTTTCTCTTTGTATAGAGAATGCCTTGGCTCAATCGGGGGTGGCCAGAGAAGATGTAAATTATATAAATGCTCATGCTGCCTCGACTCAAACTGGTGATCTGAATGAATACCTGGCTATTACTCGTTGCTTCGGAGAAAACCCTGTGGTAAAAGAATAGGTCAAAGAAAACCATGTCATTTTAAATCCCTATTATATTCACTGGTTTGTCACCTTACTTGGATATTCTTTTGCAGTTACGAGTTAACTCTACAAAGTCGATGACAGGTCACCTTTTAGGTGCTGCAGGGGCTGTAGAAGCTGTTGCAACCATTAAGGTAATCGATTCTTTCCAGTTATTTCTGTGTATAGATTGTTAAATTATTTTCATAAGTTGATATTGTGTCAGTGCATTTTATATTTGTTGTCATATATTTTCGTGAATATGAACTCAGTATTTGTTTTTGAATATGTACAGGCTATACAAACAGGATGGCTCCACCCAAATATCAATCTTGAGAGTCCCGACAAAGGCATGGTATGCCTTTTATGTTTTGAAACATTGTTAGCTCATATTTGAAATATGGTCATATTCGAATGTGATTTTTGTCTAATGCTATAAACTTAACTACTAATTGCTAGGACATGAACGTACTCGTGGGTGACAAGAAGGAAAAATTAGATATAAAGGTGGCACTTTCCAACTCGTTTGGATTTGGAGGGCACAACTCTTCCATTCTTTTCGCCCCTTACAAGGAAGACTAAATTTGTCCGAGTTATAAATCTAGCGACAGAGTATCTCACTATATCTTGAAGTGAATTATGGCTTTATGGTCGCACCGTTTAATCCGTGTGTATCCTTGTACAACCCTAGCTGGGGTCAAATTTCCATTACGGCAAACTGTTGTATGTATTTTGATAATTTTGGATTTTAAGCTTATATAAATTCAGGCTATTTCGTGCTTGCACTGCAACACCGTGTAATTATCAGTTTTTGAGTTGTGAGCATACCTAGATAGTTCACCGTAAAGGGCATTGTATGATATTGTTGTTTATATATATCACTATATGCATTCGAGAGAGGATATTCAAAGTACATGTTTATACCCTCTGGTTGGGTGATCCTTATACTGTATATGTAAATGAATCCCGGAAAATACAAACACCTGTAATCTTATACATTTGAATAATTTTAATTTCAGTGGTCAACTTAACTTTCACATAACTTGATTAGCACTTCATGGTTAAACCAAAGTATATGGTGATTCGATTTCTATCCGAACAATACACCTGAAATGTTATCATGAAATCTTGTATGTAGAAACAAGAAGTCATGTTGCTGTATGATGTAGTTATGTCCCGAAATGGTTAGAAGAAGAAATAAAAAAATGTAGCGGAACTGAATAACAAAAGGCAAGTAACTATTATGCACAAACACTACAAAAAAAATACAAATGTATCTTGTCCTACACGGCATCAGTTCCACACTTCATTCAATTATCGTGCCGTTGATTTACTCACTTGTTGACCACATGAACACGCATTGGACTATTTCTTAAACACCATGGACGCTTTAAGACCAAGAGAAACACAAATTGTACTAAAAAAATCAAAAAACAACATATATATAATTTATTAATTGTTGTGTCCTAACCGTGCTGTGTCGTTGTGTCATAAAATTAAAATAAAATCTGTTTCGCCGTATACATATCATGTTGTGTCGGACACAGGTATTCGTGCCGGTGCTACATAGCCAACTAATCTCTTAGTAAAGACCGTAGTGGGTGGCCTTCCAGATTGTATTTTCACGGATTTCACCACTTTGTAATCAACTAGTTTGGCAGCAAAAGATAAACTCACAACACTTTAAAATAATCTAAAGTGCATGTTTTCCCACTAACTATAACCACCAACCGATTTAAAGCTATTTATGGAATTTATGATATAAAGTAATAAAATGTCATGTTACAATTAACAAGCAAAAAGGGACAATATCAACCCCCTCAACCCAACCAATGGATTTCTTTAAATAAGCATGCAGTTCAACTGTAATGGGAAAAAATAATCACCTTTAAACATGATTTACTATTAGCCTGTTTCTATAAATTGTTTGAATATTTTTTAAATGTTACACAAATATATCATTAGTGAAAGAACTAAACTTCAAAAAGAAATGGTGACTCAGGCTGGAGAAGCAGGGTACATGCTAGATCACTCACACATTGATTTAAATTATTTCACACAAATCTTTCATGATTTATTTTTCTATTAAAGCAAAATTTTGTTACGAAAGGCGAAAAAGTAATGTCGACTTAGTTTCATCTTTTAAGCTCTTTTTTCCGTTCTGCTTTTAAAAACCGATTTTTTTTGGTTTACTAGCTTATTTGCTTATTTGAAAGAAACCAAATCTTTTAAGCCTGAAAAAAACAAGAATCTTAACCAAAATGCATCCACACTACTTCATTATTAGAAAAAAAAAGTAGCTTATTTGCTTAAAAGTTACAATAGACAACCCATTCTAGACCAACAAGACTAAAACTAAAGTCTATAGAAAAAGGTGCATTAATTTGTAGTATATGGTTATTTGGCATGTACTCTTCATCTCCATCTTGAACTCTCTTTCTACAGCAGGATAAGGAAATTCATTGCTCAAGAAATTTCGGTTAGTTTTCCTTTGATTTGGTGAGTAATATTTGAAGTTCTAAAAGAAAAACCTTCATTTTCCTCAACAAGATGGACATTCAAATCAGTTTTAAATAACATGGTGTATGCTTTAAGCGCTCGACAAAACATAAAATACAATTTGGAGATAAATTACTTGGTTTTTCAACCACGATGAGACAGACTCTTTAGAGCCAATGCAAGTGAGTCCACATGGACTAGCAAGCACGCATAAACTTTTTTCTTCAACCGTTCCACAGTATCAGCTAAACCATTTTTATCTGTGTTACAGTTGAGATTTACTTGTTCAAGCCATTTATCAGCCTGCTTGAGTAGCGATAGCGTGAGGGCAATATCATCATTTTCTCTTTTCTTTTTACTCTTTTGAAAATCATGATCTAGTGCTTCCTCTTAAGTATTTCAGAAACCATGATTGAGTTTCATTCAATAAATTATCCCTTAATTCTTTTATCTCTGTAAAACCATCTCCTCTAGCCCATACTAACTTATCTGTTTCTGTTAGCTCAATGGACGACTTAAGAGGTTTTATAGTAGTTTTCACATTTTCTTTGCTCGACTTTCGGATAATTTTTTTGTTTTTGTCTGTGTCTTGAAGGGATTTGTCGAGTGAAATATGAAGTAATTTATCATTTGTTGGTGCTACATCATGTGGTTGAATAATATTCTGGTGTAAGGCAAAGAATTTGGTGAGATATAGGTGGCAATCTTCTGGGGAGGCGGATAAGCATAGATCTGCAAACATACTGAAAAAATAACCACTAGTTAGAAAATGCAAAAAATTAAGTGTCGGAAGTTAAATAAAACTAAGCCCAATCACATTATTGTTATCAATTCACTTAGTTCAAAGTAAGGCCAATGTGTTTTAGCAGAAAATTTCCTTGACCAGTTAGCAACTGTGTTTTTATGGTTAGTGCTATCAGAACCGAGATAGTTTTTTTTTTTTTTTTTTTTTCCGGTAAGTTAAGATAGTTAGTTCTCAAAGTCCTATTTATTTTGTTAGATTTTTGTAAGTATGAGAATAGCGATTACATTTGTGTTATTATACAATGGATTATGAGAAATTTGAATGAAATACTGACCTTAGAGATTGGACAAGACTTGCTGTTATTGATGCTTCTTTTTTAGCCTCACTAGCTACAAGAGAAGCCAAGTCTCTCCTTCTCAGCATTACCTTATATTGAAAAAAAAAAAAAAGACAGCAAGTGTAAGTCATTGTAATATACGTATAGCGAGCTTGTTTGAGTGCTAAATTTAAGAAAATAAGCTGGCTTTGTTGGCCATGGACAAAAAGCTGGTGTAAGACCATTAGATTTTGCAGTTAAACCATAAATTCTCTTATTTTAAGTTGGCCAACCAAATGCAGTATAATTTGTATAAAAAGAACTAGCACTCAAAAGCATCAACCAGACAATTCAGTGGCATCATTGGGTTGTTTCCCGTTCAACAAGGGTGCAGAAGGGACTACAGGGATTGTTTGGTTTCAGATTTTAAGCAAACAAGCTGGATTTTTTAGGTTGAAAGAAAACCTGGCTAAAAGCCTTTTTAGCTTCTTTTGGCCAGTCAGGAAGCTCACTAGTTTTAAGCATAAACCAAAAAACCTTAGCTTAAAAGCTGCAGCCAATCAAGGCATGAAGATGAGAATCACCTTTCCAGGTTTCGAAAGGCTTGCTGGTAGACATAACCACGACACTATCTCAGTTTGATGAGCTTTGTCTCTTGTATTTGAGAAATAATTAAAGTTAATATTATCTTGCTTCATTTTGATGTGCTTCTGTATTGTCCATGATGGTCCCATTTTCTCCTTCGTCTCCGAAAGACCAGCGTTTTGCTTTCCTTTTACAACTTCAACACTACCTTGAAGTGTACTCAAACTTGCCTGAAAAAAACATAGTAGTAGTCGTCAATAAAAAGGACTAGAAAATCAGAACATGAAAACAAGAATTAATATGTTTTCCATCCTTTTTACTTCCCAAACCAGTAATAATAACACAGTAACTGAAATTTAGCACATATTATCTTGCATGAAAAATTATGAAATTCCTAAGCAAACCTGATCAATTTGCTCGAGTTCTTTTCCTTTCACAGTCACTGCTTTCTTATTTGCAATTTCATTTTCATTCATTTTTGCTACTTTTCTATTTGCCGAAGTACCTTGCATGTACCTAGAAGCAACCCCAGCTTTCTCTTCCTTGATAACAAATGTTTTATTCAAGTTCTCCTCTTTTCCAGAAAACTTGTTCACTTTCAAGTTATTGTTCCCATTCGATGAATCCAAAATTTGCATTAAATCCTTGGGCTTCCCCACAAAAGGATGCCTACCCGGGATAGGCCTAACCGAATCTAGAATAGGGACAGGTTTCCCTTGTTCCAAACGATCTACATAGAAGAATTGACCTATGTTGAAGAACAATATAAAATCGTAAAAAACTGGCTGTACTAAATTTGGTAATATAACATGATATACACTAAACCACTCACATGACAATCATAAGAAAATAATAAAAAGAGAAAATTTTCGAGTTAAGAACCTAGTTGGAGCTTGTTGTTCAAAATTAGCTCATTGTCTTGTTTCGTTAACGAGACATAGGTTGAGTGAGAAGAATCAGAGACTTTGATGAAAAAACCATGATTAGGCCAAAGTTCTGAGCCATTTAACGCTGGGACAATAGCGATCACTTGTAAAAGAACCGATCGATATTCACCACGTACTTTTGTATTCGTGTTTATTGTTTGGAGGAGCTTGATTAGTACCCCGGGTGTAAGAGAAGCCATTCAAAAAAAAATAAAAAAATATACTAATATGTTGAGTTAGCAGATGGAAAGAAAGGTCTAAGAGAAGAAATATAAGTAACAAGCACACAAAATATACAAATCATGCATAAATTTATTGTGAAGGGCTGGTCCCGAGAGAAACAATAGTGAAATGTCTCAAAAATTGCAAAAGTAACACTAAATTAACATCATTTTCTTGAAACTTTGTTTGTCAATCTTTTTCCATTTGCAAAACATGATTAGCTTGGCACACCAGCAAATGAAATATCCAACTTCTCTTGGCTTGAAAGCTAAGGCATAATAATCTTGCTTGATAGCAAATGAGGACCATTTCGGTCCCCCTGCATGTTTTTTTTTTTTTTATATCCTGGAAGCCTAAAAATATTAAATTCAGCCAAAAAAATAACTTTGCAGCTGAAGTCTCGATCCCAGTATCGCAGAACAATAAAAAAGAATTATTGGTTTTAATCCAAACCAATATGCAACAGACATAGTTGGTTAATTAATACATATAAAAGTTATAAGTACATTTCACTTTCAACTCCGCCACGTACCAAACTCGTAATTAATTTTTGTTATCAAAAAAATTTGTAAACCATAACGAATTACGGATGTGGAAGAATGAAAATTTGAAATTTATGTATATATAGTTATGTATTTTTAGGAAAGGCCACTGCTATAATTTTAAAACTAACTTGTAAATTAATCTTATAATAAGAATTATTTTATAAATACGGGGTTATCATCACCACCTAGTTCCTCTATTGAAGATCTAATATCATTGCAGCTTTTATACTTTGTAATAAGATTTCTAAGAAAGAATCATAAACATAGCAATCTTAGGACAGTTATGAGCAAGTATTCATCATGTTAATTTGGACTAATAAGATATCTAAAAGAAAATACACATTAACTCTGCTTTAAGCAAGTTACTACGTTTCGAAATGTCTGAATAAAACTTGGTTCTATAAATCCTCTTTCCAAGATCAGTAAACTTGTAATTCATATTTTTCGTGAGCAAGCTCGGTCTTATAATCAGGGTAATTTATATGAACAAAAGAAATTAAGGATTATAATATGATTCCGATAAAGAACAAACAAAATTTACAAAGACATTAATTTACCCGTGTAAATACACAACTCTTCCAAAACTAGCCATCTGTGTCTTGTGAGAACAAATCATCTGATTCACTTACAACACAAAATTCAATAGTGCCTTCTCACGGCCAAAATCAGGACACTTCCAATTGATTCCATTTCAATATAATATACAACAACATAACAATACGAAATATCTGACAAAATCCATCATCTTTCAATGAGTTTCTGGGATCCCATAAACAATCATCTAGGCTTCGAGTCACTGGCCTTACTCCGGAAAGACGACAAGGAGAAAAACGACCTTGGGGCTGCAAATAAATTCAAATATAAACGAACCGGTTTTCAACAGTTAAATAGTTTCACTCCAACATGAGAACAGTTTTGAAAGGAGTGTTGATTACCTTTAATAGAACTTCCAGATAATTGATCTTCTCTCAACTTAAAGTGTGCTGGAGGTGCAGGGATAGAAGTTCGTAAAGCTTGAACTGCAAAAAGAAAAACAGACCAGAGTGTCCAGTTAATCGTTTATACTTTATCTTCCAACTTGAAAGACATTAAGAAACTTGTGCATACTCTTTTGTTTCATAAAAACTACAAAATGGTTATAGCGCCATAGGATTATGTGAGTCGATACCTTTAACTATTTTTATGTTAGGGTATATTTATGATTTGGTTGTCCGGTTTTTAGTTTACTTCTTACTAAAGAAAATTAGAGAAAGCAATAATTTTAAGAAAGTAAGCGTTTAGTACTTTTTACAGAAAAGCAGATTCTGAAACTAACTTGCACTGTAATCAACTATTTTTCACCACTCCTAGTACCAAGAGTTTTACTTTTCCATACCCTACCAAAACCTATTTGATAAATTAATAATATTAACAAAAATAATAATTTTTCATCCTTCACCAAAAAAGTTATACGATTCAACCTACACCTAAACCAATTGAAAAAGTAAATAACACAATCAAATCTGAACCCCAAAAGAAGAAAGTCATTTTACAAAAGAATAAAGGCCGAGATGAAAAGTTTTCATTTACGTTACAACGAGAAAACCTATAAAAAAGAAGTAAGCAGGAAGGTCACCTTGTTCACTGTAAAACTCACTTTCATGAAACCCATCATCAGTAACATGAGTCTGAGAGAATCCCATTCTTGATTTCTTCAAATCCTCAGACAACCTATTACCAAATTCTCGTCCATCATCCGTATCGTCATCTCCTTCAGAAGTAGTAGCAGATACCCAGTCGGCCAAACTGTCAGTCCCGCTTTTTTTACGCCCAAATTTCAACAACCTTTTAAAGCCTTTCGTCACGTCCTTACGAGGTTGTCCTAAAGAAGAAGAACTCGAAACAACAAAAGGCTTTTGCGCCACTCCCCATTTCTTCCTCATCCGTGCCTCGTCGGTGTCTACTTGATTCCAAGAAGCCGGGCTTCCTGTCTCTTCCTCGGAAGCCTCGTTTGCATACGAAAACGCGTGTTGCATACGTGAGTTCCAAGATACGGGACTTTCGACAGCAAAAGACGAATCTAAGTGAGAAAATGATCTCAAGACATCGCCACTTTCTGACCCAGAACTCAACCGTGGTTTTAAATCATCGTTCTGGTGATTATCATCATTTATGATTAATTCCGGTTCTGCTTTTTCTTCTTCATAATTCATTGTATCTAACTCTTCCACCTCGAAATCCTCGATCTCAGATGCCATAGAAGCCTTCATTTTGGCCAAAAGGGTTCCAGCTCCAGGGCCTACACCGTTACCTTTCCTAAGGAAAGGTTTTGGCTCGATTTCTTTTTCGTTTTGTTCTTTTTCGAACTTCATTGGATTTAAACTAACGCTGTCGGAATCCAAAGAAGACCACTCCTTGAACTCAACAGGGCCAGCAGAGCTTTTCCGTAAGGCCTGTGATCGTCGTGATTTCTCTTCTTTATTCTCTTCGGCTGTGTTTTTGTTTCGGGAATAGTTTCGTGCCTGTAAACGAGTTGGTTTTGTTATAGAAGGCTTTGCATTTTCTTTTCTCAAGTCCGAAAAATTGGGAACAGACTGGGCCAAAGGATTTTCGGACTGCAATTTTCTTCTTGTGTAACTAGTGTTGGAACCTTTTGCTGCTGATTTTGGAACAGGTATAACAGAAGTACGTGTGGACGAGGAAAAGGTCTTACTGGGTTTTCTAATTTGAGTGCTTTTAGCAGTACTATCCCCCAATGATGTTTCACTCAAGGACCTAGTATGACCCAAAGGAGTGGTTTCTATAATGTCAGTTAGATCTTCTTCAGCTTCATCTCGTAGAAATTCTATTGGGTGCTGCCAAACGGAAACAAAAGAATATTGGCAGTTAATTACAAACAGAATAAGACAACTCCAATGGTTTAGAACTTGTCTTTTTCTTCCAACTACGCCTCTCTCTTTAATCGCCATCCATTTTTCAATTTGAGTCGTTCAAATTTTATGAAGTATCTCGGCTGTTTTACACCCCTAAGAGGGTACAACAAAAATACATTTGATTAGGGTTTTGAAGAACTTATTTTCATATTTGCCAAACGAAATAACTAAGTACCGGTACTGGGGAGCGACAACCCTTATTTAGTAATTGACTAAAAAAAACATAAACTTATGTTACCTTTTAAACGAATTAGAAGCTTAGAGTTCATCAATATCTTTTTTATCAAGGAGATCTCGGGTAGGATCAAGATGATATTTGAAAGACAAGGCAATCTAAAGAAAGAAAGGTCGTGCTCAAACTGAAGTATCCTTCTAAAAGTAAGTTGAAATTTAGCAAAGATTGTTGAAGCTAATTTTTTAAAAGACATAATTAAAATGCAAAATACCTGCTCGCTTTTTGAGCGAGAATTGAATGACCTAAGTCTCTCAGCACGCCTTTGTGAACTCAACAGCCCCTCTTTTTTGTAAGAAGAACCTGAAAATTTAGCTTCCATCTCAGCTCGACTTATCTCAAAGCTATCATGTATAGCCTTCATTTTAGCTTCTTTTTCAGCCCTGTTAGAACCCCATTCTTCCCTGAGTTTCACATCTCTTCTCTGCTTATATTTATCATAAAACGTTCCTCTACAATTATCGGAAAGACCAAACTCAGAGACGTCCTTTCTCAAAGATCCACCATTTTGTTGATTAATCGAAGATTTCACTGATGGAGTGACACAATAGCTGGTGTTATCACTAGATGTTGTAAAAGATTCCGTTGAAGTCTTTTTGGTGCTGCAAAATGGAAATTAACCTTTAGTACGAATTATACGAGCTTAACATTTAAACAGTTTGTCTAGTTCATCCTACTATGCGTCGCTCGTAATTGTCACCATCAAACTATAAACTTGATAATTTATCTCAAGTCTTTATATCCCTAAATGGGTACATGTACACATTCGACTAAGGATTTCACAAAACTCGTTTCCATTTTCGAAAATGAAACTAAAGAAAAGCGCTATTAGGAAGTGAAACATGTCTTAAATTTATATTACCTTGTTATATTGCTAGAACTTGTCATAGATTCGGTTGAGGCTTTTTTTTCAGGAAAATGCGTAGGTTGAGTTTCTATTATTTGTTTTCTGCTAGGTAAACTCACTTCTTCTTCCATCTGCGTCTCATTTTTCTTAATTCTTCTTACAGAATTGGAGATTTCTGCAGGTCCACCTCTACGCTTATGTTCAGCAAAAAGCTTCTCAAGCTCATTTGCCTTAAGTTTTAGCTCATCGTTAAGCTCTTGGTTTCCTTTAGCCCGCTGAACTTGCTCCATAGGAGCAGAGTCTTCGGCACTTTCTGAGACCATTTTACTAGACGAAGTTGGCCTGCTATATGTAAAACCAAAATTACTTTCTTCCCTCTTATTCTGCACCTTCTTACCCTTCTCTGCAAGAAAACCCTGTTTCTGTAATTTCACTTTTGACGACAATGTTTCATTCTTCTCTACTTCCTCGACTTCTTTAACAGATACCTCTTCAAGCTGAGAAGCTAGTTTAAGCTCATTATTTTTGGATTTCATTTGGTCAGTCAAACCAAATTGTTCTACTCTTTCATCAGCTAAAGATTTATCTTGCGGTTGTAATAATGTTTGATTCTTTAATTTGTCTTCCTTTTTATTCCCTATTTGATATTTTCGAAAATCGTTTTCTACTTTTTCAAAAGTGGAGCTCAACTTATCGGTTTTCGTTTCAATCACCTCATCTTGCTTTGTCACATCATCACCAACTCTAAACACATCATTCTTAGTCTCAGGTTCCTCCGATCTGGTCTGAGATACCGAGGACGAAGAGGGTGTACCTAAAGGGCTATCAAAATCCTTTCTTTCACCTGTCAAATCGACGCTAATGCTCATATCACTGATCCCACTCCATCTCCTCAACACGGCCTTCTCTGCTGCTGCTGCCCCAAACGACACGTCAGACGACAGCCTCCTGAGCTCAGCCGACTTCCCGACTACCACCGGTTTGCCGCCACTCCCACCACCACCCTCCTTCTGCTTATTCTCAAAGAGGTTTATACGGTCCTGTACACTAAGCCGCCTTATGTGATGACTGGTTTTGATAGGTGGCAACTCACTCTCTTCTTTCTTCTCTTCACTGTCTTTGACCTCGTCTCTATCAACACTAGACTCTCGACTTTGTCTTACGGAGAAGGCTGCAAAGGACGATGACTTCGTTAGGTGCTGCCACGTGGCAGGCTTGGGTTGGTCAGGATTTTGGTTGGGGTTGGGCCCACTAGTTAGATCCTCAGGCGGGTCATCGTCGATGGACATATCTGACTCGCAAGAAGAACGGACGGCTCGGTCGTCTGACCCGGCTTTCCATGGGTTGATTAGGTCCGGCCGTCTGTCGCAGAGCGAAATGAATTTGCTACATGACTCGCTGCACAAATAATAAATTGTAGTATTAGAATAAGTTTACAAAATAAGGTACTAATTATTAATATATGAAGTATTTTCAGATGGCCAGATAAATAAAAAGACTCAAACCAAGAAGGAAAGACAACTGATATGTTTGCCAAGATATTCAAAGATTCTTTGACGAAAAAACAGTACTGTACATGTGATTCATTATTATATCAGATTAAACAAGTAGATTAATGTTAAGGTAAGAGTTTAGTGGTCAACTATTACGTGGTTATCACTAATTCTGAAGAAGTCACAACTAAACTATAATATTGGTGGGTCCCATGTTTGAACAAGTTAACAAGTATCTTAACACAATAAAAGGTCTAAATCTCCTTGTTAAATGGACAGGTCAGTGGTACTATGATACACTAGTTACATACATCTGAGTATGGAATAATTTTAGAGGAACATTCTGTTGAATAGAAATAAGAGTGGGGACGAGATAAAGATAATGTTTTATTCAAGCAGCTTAATTAAAACAATTATAATAGTCTGGGTATTAATATTTTCCCAAGTACTAATAGTCTATCAAGAAAGTCTAAATGACCAAAACCATGTTTGAACTATATGACCCCTACAAGAAGGTCACAATCAGATGGAGTCAACATTAGTATTTGGGATTAAATCAAAACAAATAGATTTTAGAAGGGATGCAGAATGCATAGAATTGAAATTATTTAAAACATCTGTACAAAAAAATGGGCGATTTGGTAGATTATAATGTTGTGATGGCAATCAAAAGCCACCATAATATGCATCAGCTCTTGCTCATCATCCTAGAAAATTAAGGTCCAGAAAAGCAATACCAGTATCTATATAACTATATCCATCCGGCTAATACTCTGCAAGTACTATTCAAGTAGAAAAAAATGTGATAAAAAACCAATGCAAATAGCAATATAGCACCACTTTCAGACAATATACATAAACGTGATAAAATATGACGGAAAACAACCAGTTACAGTTTATTCTTATTTTTTTACAAAAACAATGTAAAAACTATTCCCAAAGAAGATGATTTTCTTACTTCAAGCGACTGGCACCAAACTGGTTGGCAAAGAGCTGAAGTTCGGAGACAGCATCAGGAGTGAATCCAGCAGAAACAGCTCGACTATAAGAAGTGGTTAAGTCTTTAGATACTGCACCCAGCCTCACATCAATAGCTCTCAGAAGTTCTTTCCTACATTTATGCAAAAGTTAATACACAATGGTATATATTAATCAATTATTAGTTTCTGGTGACCAATAATAAATTTACAACCATAACTATTGAACCGTAGCAACTTTTAAAATTATGAAATTTCAGAGACAGATGCCAAGTCAACATGGACGAATAAAAACGAACAGTTCTTTCCATTACTTGTTTGCTAAATCTCAAGCCATAACAATAGATTCGGGACATGATATAAAGTTATATCAAGCAGTCTTCCAGTGGGGCTTTAATATACTGGAAGGTTGCGTAGCCTATCTCATCATGTTACAAAAAACACGTGGGAGATGTATTCTAGAATTATAAACGTGTGAGTGCTATTATTTGCATTTTTCCACAATTGTACTTCCATCAATGGCTTCGTCAAATATAACAGACAAGTATATGATTAAATCTAGCTATTTTACCAATCATTACTCTCTGACTACCTCTGGAGTCGATATAGGGTACTTTTATGTTTTCACCATTATTATGAACTACTCCCGGATGGAGGAAACAAACACTAATAACAGAATGAAACATCATATACCGCACAAGAAATATAGCCGAGCCAGCGAAACAAAACCCTCATTTCAAACCATTTTTTGAGGAACACAGGCTCACAATATATACATATATTACATATTTATATACATATATATATACATATATATGTATATATGTATGTACATACATATTTGTATATATTTATATATATATATATATATATATATATATATATATTATATATGTGTGTGTGTGTGTATATATATACTATATATATGTATGTATGCTAACTATTAACTGTTTCAAAAAATGTTAGCTATTAACTATTAAGGCAAACATAATAGTAGATTTATGGGTGAAAAAAGAACTTCAACGTGAGAAACATTTTATCCGCAAGTCATGAAAGGAAAGGTTTGTTTCACACGACAATGTGACGAAGCCTACAAGAAACAGACAAGTAGACTAAACACATAATGATAAAGCAATGAGTACATCGGCCCATATATAAATGCATGCACACGCCTCACACACACAACACTAGAGAGAGAGAAAGAGAGAGTACTTTGTTGCATCAGCTGTAGCAAGACCTCCATCCCCACCTAAAACAAATTTAAGATCCAGATAGTGGAGTTAGACAACCAGAATGCAGTCAGTCACAAGATTGTTGCAGAAACTACAAAGTCAAGAGAACAATCGATAAAGCATGCAACATAATAAATATTCTTAAAATACATGTTAACTATCCAAACCATTTATTCCTCAGTTCGATACTCATTTCACAAACTAAGAAAAGAACTCGTTTTGACAAATTGCAGAAAGAGGTATTCACGATTGGGCTATATCCTCTCAACTCTTGCTGAACTGAACAAAAACAGAGTTCTCCTACTCAAATCCAATTAGCTCCAAACAACAAATGAGAATCCAAAGAAAATTTTCATTTCCACCCACTCCTAAGAGATTTTTCAAAACGTAAGGCAACACTTCAATAATAGTTAGAACTTCGGAGCCGGTAAATTATGACATATTGAGAGAGAGGGAGAGAAAAATGGGCGTAAGACTCATTTGCAGGGTTCCTTAAACGATTAAGCCATCACATATGCATTAATAGCTCAATGTTCAACTTTATTTCGATCAAACTAAGCTCGTGAATCGACAAATCTCTAAAATACAGAGATCAGACTGTCTCAACTTCTCTCCACCCACCCACCCTTCTTACCAAAGATCAAATTATAGACAAGTCAATCCAATAATAGATTGGTAGTCTTGTTGTACCAAAAAAAAAAAGATTTTAGTCTTGCATAGCAAATGGAAATGTACAAAATACAAATGCACTTCCAAGTAGCAATGGAGGTAATATAACTAAGAGGGTTGAAATTGGTGTTAAGTGGAAGAAATAAGGAATTACCAGATGAGCCGGTTGGCTGACCTCCACCTCCCTGCAACAAGAGAGTTCACATGTTCTTCAGAAAAAAATCAATTACTTCTCATAACTGCAGCCTAATAT
Organism: Primula veris; assembly: GCA_963682055.1. Taxonomy (NCBI): domain Eukaryota; kingdom Viridiplantae; phylum Streptophyta; class Magnoliopsida; order Ericales; family Primulaceae; genus Primula; species Primula veris. The sequence continues at coordinate 41,753,481 of OY821742.1, forward strand.
ATAAAACTCATAACTGCAGCCTAATATATAAAACTCTCAATAGTAACTACCTGTGAATATATTCTTCGAGCAGCTTCTAACTGTGACATTTCTGCATCAAGTGTATTAACCATTTCCAAAACCTCTGGGGTACTCACAAAACGCACAAACCTGAAGATATCAATGAATATTATTTTGATTATATTAAACTTGCTTCGTAATGTCAATCGAATCTAAGGGTTCCAATGGACAACATGCCTAACCTTTCTAGTGTTCCTTTTGTAAACCATGTATGATTTTTATATTTTTCCACTTCAAGTTTTATCAACTGAGACATAGAAGCTGCCTGCTCTTCTGCAACTTTTAAGTGGGTCACAAATGGCTTAACCAATCCCGACGCCAGTTTTTCCGTGTATCCAGAACTGGAAACATACAATTCACATCTGCCAAATAAAGGGGCAAAAATATTAAAAAGTACTCTATTTGCAGTAATAAAGCTATATAATATAAGCATGCAATATTACAAATGGCTTACCTTGAACGCTTCGGCGATAACTGGAAAATCGCGTAATCAAGTGGTGTATCAGACTTCATTTCCCTCCAACTGCAGAGCGCGATGTCTTTCCTTTTGTTAATTGATCAAAATCCCATAATCATAACTCCATCAGTATGCAAATGAACATTCCATATCCACAAAAAGACAGAAGAAAAAACAGCCTTCAAACAGCCTGTACCCAAATGTGAATCAATGGCAGTGAAATCGAAGTAGCAGAAGTCATACGAAAGAAATTTTGACCAAGCATCGAAAAGGCTTATTTTATGCTGAGAAACAAAAGACGTTTCCGGTTTAAGATTTCTATCTTTTCCAACCATAAAATCCCAGTTTTGACCAATCAAATGCACTACAACTTATAAGTAATAGAACAAAAAACCCAAACTTAAAAGCTGCAACCCAACAAGCGCATAACCTTTAAAAACCCAAATGATTAAGATCTAACTCTACAAACCCCCAATTTGAATACCCAATCTAAATATAACCAATGCAACTAAAAATGCAGTCTTTTCTACTAAATTAACAATACTCACAAGCAAATTAGGATTTAAAAGAGAAAAACATAGCCTAAAAAGCAGAAAACCCCTAGTAAAGGATGAGTGAGAATCCGAATAACCCAATCTAAATACAACTAATGCAAGTAAAAATCCAGTCTTTCTACTAAATTAACAATACCCAAAACCAAATTAGAATTTATAAAGGGAAAAACATAGCCTAAAAAGCAAAAAAGAAACCTAGCAAAGGATGAGTGAGAATCCGGATGACCCAATCTAATTACAACCAATGTAAGTAAAAATCCAGTCTTTTTACTAAATTAACAATACCTGGAAGCAAAAAAGCATTAACAAGAGAAAAAAGTTGAGCTTAAAACAGAAAATCCTGCAACGGATGAGCTAGAATCTGGATAACCCAATCTAAATACAACCAATGCAAGCAAAAATCCAGTCTTTATCTACTAAATTAACAATACCCAAAAGTGAATTAGCATCTATGATAGACAATTTAACCAAAAAAGTAGAAAAACCGTAGCAACTGATGAGAAGGAATCTGGATATCAATGCAAGTAAAAAAAAACCAGTCTTTTTATTAAATTAACAATACCCGAAAGAAAATCAACATTTATGAGAGAGAGAAATAGCCATAAGAAGCAGAAAGTCCCGTAACGGATGAGTGAGAATCCGGATAACCGAATCTAAATACAACCAATGCAAGTAAAAATCCAGTCTTTATCTACTAAATTAACAATACCCAAAAGCAAATTAGCATCAATATAGACAACTTAACCGAAAAAGCAGAAAAACCTAGCAACTGATGAGTGAGAATCTAAATAACCCAATCTAAACACAATCAATGCCAAGTAAAAAACCAGTCTTTTTACTAAATTAACAATACCCAAAAGAAAATCAGCATTAAAAAAGCAGAAAAACCCTAACCAGTGATGAATGAGAATCTGAACAAATCAAAACCGACCCAGATACGGAAAATGCGAAAGATCTTCAGTTCCGTAACCGGATCGGGTTTTGACCCAACATTCGGAAACTTCTTAAAGAGTGTTTAAGAGAGAGAGTTTGTCTTTGTTTTGCTTATATAATAAGAATCCTAGTTTTAAGCTATATACATAATGGAGTGTGGTTTAGTTTGTGCTTTAATATTATTTTACTCTTTTTGTCTATAAAAATTATTATTATTATTATTTTAGTATCTCTTTCTATTTCTCTCTCTCTCTCTACAACTTGGAGATACAGTAGAGAGAGAGTGTTTTTAAGTAGTAATAATCAGAAGAGTGGATTTTCAAAATTTGTGTTTCAAAAAAGGTTTCACTTAAAAACAAACCTACTTAAGATTTGTTGTTTGTTCTTTATTAATATTCTCATTAAATAAATACTAATAACCATTAAATATACCTTTTATTAGTTTATGACTCCCTTAATTCAAACAAATTAAGGGTACTGGGATTAAATTGGAAAGAAAAAAGAAGAAGAGGCTAATCTAGTACACCATGTATTGTTGGATTTAAACATTTTGATATCAATTAGGGATTAAATGCTAATATAAAATGATAGAAATTGCAAATACGTGGGCTGATCTTTCCCATACTTAGTGCAATTCCGTTAACATACGTCAAAAATAGATACCGAAATGTGAGATTTAACTGTAATTTTATCGATTTATTATTGTCAGATCATTAATTAGACGACATTTGTAAGTTCTGACAAAAAATATTAAAACTTAAATGTTCGGTACTAAAATGGTAAAATCGAATAGTATATGTATGGTACTAAACAATAGATAAATCATTTTTTTTTAATTTTTGACAAGTTTTGATGTAATCATTGCTACTCGGAATGAAGTGTAAGTATCTCAGTCGTGAACGTATCGTATCCAGAAAATATCACTGTTGTAGAACTAAAAACTTAACAAACTTTTTGATCATTTCATTAATTCATACTCTAATGTTTTTTGTTTTCATTTGAATATCCAAATTACATCAATGTAGATCAACTGTACTACATCCATAATAAATCATCTAACGGTAAGACTCATCGCCATGATTTTAAAGGAAAACGAACTTGAATGCATCGGTACGGAAAATACGATTATGTAAAATCAGATAGCCCGTCATAGTCGTATTGTAAATGACCATAATCACCACATTATGATTCTGTCATAGGATTCCCTACATAGAACCAACCAAGTTTCGTCCATGTATGAGCTGAAGAAGTAGTTGAATTACATACAAGCTAAGTTGGAATTTTGGTATTGGCACTACTACTGGTACTGTGCTTTCACTTTCATTGGAAGGATTCTATATTTAACTTGACCCTATCTATCAATGGACCATTTCCTAGTGGGAAACATGATTGATTGCCTCAGTTTTTATATAATCTTACCCAGTTTTGTTCAACAAACTTGTCGATGAAATTTTAGTTGGTGGAAAACAAAATGAAATTAGAGTAACAGTTAAAACAACGATACTTCTTCAGGAATTAGACCGATAGATATATCGTTAAGAGTTATGCTAGCAGCAACCAACATTTTTCTACTAATTTCCTGTCTAGATAGAAAAAGCAAAATATTAAGCGTGAAATCGCAGTGTACTAGAAAACATCGAACGACGTTACATAGCATGGAAACATCAAATTTTGTATGGAGGTATTCGAATACATAGAAGTTTGCCCAAATTTAAAGTTACAAAAATGCCCAAGAGACTTGTGGTCCTTGTGATAAACATGGCTAGTACATTGCTTCATCAATTATTGACAAAGTAACATATGAAACTACATACATATTCACACTGATATGATGAATCTTCTCCAAAAAATATTAGCAAGTCACATGTTTGGTTACTAGTAGTAAATTTTATGCATTTGTAGGGCAAAGCACATTGAAAGTTTTGTAGATCTCAACTGAAACTTGCATATGATGGGAAGGACTTTATTTTCCCTCCTATAGGATTATACTTGTATTTGAATTAATGGGTGGCCTACCAATTTGTTAGTCGGTGGTACGTCTATGTCTATTTGACTTGAAGGCTGTGACCATTAAATAAGTTACTACACTATTTAAGTATATACTTTGTTAGCAAATGCCAAATTGTCACCATAATAATCTGCATATTTGGATAAATAAACATTTCGTTACTTGCTTATCTAAAGTATTCACTATTCAGGAAAGGCCAAGAGTGACAAATTTCAATATATGAATATCAATGCCAGGCTCCGAACCGGTTATCGATGAACTAGCAAGGTCTGACAACGAGTGATCTACATTGAGAATTATAACTAACGCTTCATTCTAAGACGATATATTTATGTCCAAGTAGATCTTATGTTGGCATACAGAGAATTGTTCCAGCTGTTTAGCTCGGTTATTCGCACTGATAGTGGCAGTTGGTTTCTTACCTGAGAAGGCTTATAGCTTATGAGTTGTTGCTTAGAACAAACCAACTTACGTATTTGAAGAATCACAAGCCAAACAAGCCTTTTTAATGTTAAATCAACTTCAAAGATATATCAAAGATTTGGCAATAAAAACTTGAAGACAAGTTTCCACTTATTGTTGTCAGATTCAAACCCAGATATACTTGCCTAAGAGGTTCTTCTGCTTCTACTTAAAAACTACCTCTTATCGATGGATTTGCAAATCTAAAGTAGACAATGGATCAGTTCAGCTACCTGAAACTGTCAATTACGGAGTTGTTTGACTGCAGCTTCTTTGCTTTTTCTCCAGTAAGTTGCAGCAAATTTTCTCATTCCAGCTTAAAAGCTCTGGCATGAGAAAAGCTATAGAATTAGTAAGCCTGTTTCTTAGTGTTGCAACCAAACAACCCCAATGTGTCATCAATCATGTGTTAGCCGATAAATATTGTTTGGCAACTAGCGGAAAAAACCTAAAGATTGCTCGATCATTAAAACCACATAAAATCATCAAAAGTTTGACCAAGATTGCTCAATCACCAATACTAAACAAATCACTTACTGAACCAATTTTGCTATAATTTCAGATTTTTCTTTACACAGAGCATCCCTGCCAGGCTACCAGATGCACAAGCTGTCACAAGAAAATGTCTAATAATATAGTATAGAGTCTATAGACGACACGTTATCGACAAAATACAAAGGTAGTATGGCAGAGCAAATGCTTAAAGATGCAACATTTGCCGTTTAGCAGAATTATAAAACTCGACTTAAGCACTGTGTACATAATTTTTAGCAAATACAGAACATTATTCGGTAAACAAAAATCACATCGAAATCACTCTTGTCGTACGATCATTTCAGATGCGAAAAGACTTAAAAAACTTAGCAACTGCTGTCAGTAATGATTGAGCTCATAACTACAAATGCACAACCACCTAAAAGCAAACAAAATCCAAACAAAAGAAGTGGTCAAAAAGGGCAACCAAACAACCATCAGAATTACAAGTCACAGTAATTATTGCTTGCCTATTGTTGTAAGAACCCTAAAATTGTTTCATGAAGCTCTAACTAGTAAACAATGAAGTAAACTCTATGCAGAGGATTATAATGTATAAATATTACTCAGATGGCTGCAACTGAATCAATTCTTGAACTAATTTTGTACGTACAAGCTCCTATTTGTGAATAAACATACAAAACTGTAAAATACACAAAAGCTATCAACAAAAATGTGTAACAATAAACTCGGTAGTATATAGCTACAAAGACACAACCTTAACTTTCCAGTAGCAATTATCAAACTCGACTTGTGAATAGAGTACAGTACATTCCTTTGAGCACACACAATATATAAATCATGAAATAGAATCACAATAAACCACTAATTTGAAATTTCACATATCAAAGAGAAACCAAACAGAATGTGAAAAAAACTAATCTACATATCTAGACACTGCTATCACTGTGATGATTATTGTCGACGTTATTGGCATAACTATTGTCGACATGGTGATTATTACGATGGTTATTATTACGATTCCTGCTACTCCTCCAGCTCTGCAAAAACTCGAGTTGAGTCTTGGTAAAGAACTGCAGACGTTGCATCTCTAATTCCTTATCGAAAGTCATCCGCTGCTTCTCCATCTCCACCATCTGCTGCACCTTCGCCCTCTCCGCCTTCTCGTACATCTCACCTAACTTAACTATCGCCCTTGTCAGCTCCCTCACGGGGTCTCCTCTCTCTCTCTCCCGAGATTGCGGCCGTACCGCATGGTCGAAGTTCGGATTCATAATGGAGCTGAATTCACGCTGCGTCCTGGGACGCTTATATGGATACATTGTCTCGGGAGGGAGGCTGTCTGCGGAGTCATCTGACGGGGGGTCGGGATCGGAATCGGAGTCCTGATTTGATCTCCGTCTCTTCAGCTTCTGGTTCTGGATCCGTGCAGACCGGACAAGCCCAGATCCAGACAGGAATTGTTCGGATTGGATGCTGAAAAATAATTGAGTAAGTGTTATTTTCTTTGTAGGGGTGTCGAGGTACTGTAAATGTAAAAATTTATGCTGAAAATACAAGAGATACTTGGAGTTTCCATAGGAAAAATAAGCAGAAGATACTATTCAGAGGACTCATTTAGCGACAGGTCGTTCTTTGCAACATCCAGTTTTAAAATTTATAGTATATGGACTGAAGAAAAAACTGAAAAACAAAAGGTGATGTGTAATTTTTTAAGTTACGAAATTAATGAGTTCAGAAGTTAGAATCTAAGCTCACTCTTTCAATAGCTTTTCCTGAAGCTAGCAAACCAAAAGAGTTCAGCTTTTAAGCTAGCCAACCACCTATCTGCAACTTATAGGTTAAGAAAAGCTTAAACACGGATATTATAAGTTGAACAAAGACAGCTCCCTAGTAAAGCTGGCTGATCCTTGGTCAACTATGAGTCTTACTCTTAAGAGTTATTGGGCAATAAATCAAACGTTTAACTTTATTTCGCCAAAGTCTTAAAAGACTTGTAGTAATTTGCAGTATAAGGTTCACATTGACTGTGCACAACACCGGAAAACAAGAGAAAGGGATGTCATCACCACGAGAAAGCATCCAAAGCATCGCCTGAGAATACCCTTCCAATTTCACAGCATTACACCAATTAAGTACCCAAATTTTGCAGTTCATGTGACTAAACAAAAAAATATAAACCTATTGAACTTTTGCTAAATAAGTCTAGTAGATTAACTACATAATTTTCTATTTCCAAAGTTTAGGTAGTAAATTTTGCTACATACTTTTATTTAATTACATATTAACCTCGTCCAATATATGTGCATATGTCCAAAACTGACTCTATCATCACGGAGAACACACTCGGAGAATACTCTCACCCGATTTTACAGTATAACCAGTTGCCCAGTATTACCAATTTCGCAATACACATTACTAAACAGAAAAGAAATTGCCTTTCTCAACTTTTGTCAAATAATTCGATTTAATCATAACAAACTGATATAATTCAATACTTAGTTCTCCCCTGGATCCGAGGGAGTTCGGATAGCGATAGTGGGGTTTTTCCCCGCATTTTATTTGTCAATTAAATGTGGGTTTTCCCCACAATTAACTAAAAAAAAAAAACTAAACAAAATCAATTGAATCATAATAATTATTTTACCTATTTCCTCCCCTGGATCCGGGGGGGTTTGGGGTAGCGATTGTAGGCCCAATAAGATAATCCATTCGATCAAAAAATGGCCACAAACTAGGCCCCCCACCAGCAGCAATCTTAGCCTTCTCAGCCTTAAACTTCTTCTTCACCGTATCAATCCGGTTCTTACACTGAACATCTGTCTTAGGTACCTTCCCTGCAAGGACAGGACCAAGAAAGCTAAATGAGGTGGTCGATATTCAATATGATTATTTCTTCATAGATTTGGGGTTGAAACGCTAACTTTTAGAGATTTTGATCAGCATACGTAGTGCTGCTCTTTTCTAAGGTTTCTTAGCTTTTTCGCTTTAATAAAGCTATGGTTGTTTGATTTGTTAGTTTTTTTAGCGTTTAAGAGCCCTTTTGGTCAAACAAAAAGTCATTTGTCACTTATAAGTAAAAAAGCTAACTTGCTGTCCAACACTGCACTGCGACTTTCGTGAAGCCACCTTTTTCCACACTACTTTCTTAAAACAACATTCTGACCAAAAGAATAGATAATTGGACAATAAGAAAAGATTACTTTTTTCGTCAAAGTTTTGATATATGGGAGGCGGGCTAGAGCCCCCAACTGTCTCCACTTTGTTCCTTCCATGCTTACAATTAGAAGTGACTACATCGGTAAAATATATTTACCCTATTAAACTCTTGTTAGATGATTCTTTTAAACTTAAGGAAACTGATATTCAGTAAAGTAGCTAGTCTCTCCCATGGATCCTTAGCAATGTCAATTTTACAGTAATAACTACACAGTATACCAATTTCCACAACATAAGTAACTAGTGACAGAAAAAATATTACCCTTTTGAACTTTTTGCTTAAGAAATTCTATTAAATAATAGTGATTCAGTACCTAGTTTGGGCCCCGCCTGAAACGCTAATTCTTAGAAGTCAATCAAAACACACAAGGAAAAAACTACTTTTTGTAAAAAAAAATTATGAAAGCGGGGGGACACTTGATTTACTGAAAAAAGGCACTTTGATAATAAATTTTGCATTCTAGGTTAACTGAAATTCAATGATTCGAGGCACTATTTACTGAAAAAAGTACAATGGCAACAGTCTCCATTCAGTTCCTCCCTGATGAGGTAACGTGACCCGACCAAACGATATTCTAATCAAAACACACACGAAAAAAGTACTTCTTAGTCAATCTGCCTCCCAACTGATTTCTTCCCCCTTACAGAGATCCAAATTATTTCTCATAGCTTAAGGGGGCTCAAAAGACTAATCTTTAGAGATATCAATACAAACACACACAACAAATAAAAAAACTACTTTTCCATCAAAATTTGCTTCTTGATACACACATGCGTACACGCACACACATATAGGAGTTGTACAGCGACACCTGTCTCCGCCAAGTTCCTTCCTGACTACATATCGTGACCCGGCCACATGAACATTTTGATCAAAATCACTATTTTAAAAAGCGCATTTCGTAGTAAAAAAAAAAGCTTACTCTATTTTAGGCTTCTAGTGTAGCTGTTGCAAAAAATGATTGAGCTAATATCTCCTATTAAAAAAAAACAGATCAAGAATCAAGAGATAGATAGTGGAAAAAAAACTACTACTTTATAGTCTAACAGAGTCCCAAAAAGGCTAATCTTTAGACGATATCAACACAACACAAAACAAAACATACATAGGGAATTACACAAGTTAGCGGGATCTTCTTTGGATTAGACTACGGTGTGTCTCCACGTTGACCACAGGACTGGGTTTGGTGTCCGGTTTGGTTTTTGGCAAAACCGAAACCGAGCATATTTTTTGGTTCGCTTTTTTTCGGTTTCGGTCTTTTTATTTTTTGGACCGAACCGGACCGGTTTTTTCGGTCCAGTTTCGGTTTTTTTCGGTCTTTTTCGGTTCGGTTTTACTGAAAACCGAAACCGACCCGAAATTTTTTTGGTTTTTCGGTTTCGGTCTTTTTCGGGTTTTTTCGGTTCGGTTCAGTTTTTCTGGTTTTTCGCCCAGCACTAGTTGACCAAATCAAAATACATAACATAGAATTAAAAACGCTAATATTCGTGTACTGTTTAAAGTCAACAGGGGATGAAAACGCGAATATCTAAGAGTCAATAATAATAATAAAAGGAGAACGGGAAGGGGAGGTTACCGGGATCTTCTTGAGAGGCAACGGAATCGGAAACATCTTTCCAATGATTTTGTTTGAGGTTACCTCTACTAAGCTGAAGGTATCTTTCTCCCCAAGCTTCAATCAAAACCCCGGTCATCTTCTCACTCCAACAATCTTCTCTAGATATAGCTCCTCCGTTTGAAGATCTATTATTATTATACTGTTGGGTCATCGGTGTCGTGTTTTGGGTCATCGGTGTTGCGTTTTGTGCCGGGAGTGCTATCGCTAAGACTGCCGTGTTGTTGTTGTTGTTGTTGTTGTTCACCGGTGATTCCGAACCCGACTCCTCTTCCATCCTCCTCTCCCCCCCACTCCTATATATATATATATATAGATATAGATATAGAGAGAGAGAAAGTGAGTTAGGGCTTTTTTATTTATTTCTGGTGACGGAGAAAATATAAATATAAATAAATGGCGACGAACACGTGCTTTATTTTATTTTATTTTAAGTGAGAGATTAGTCGATTTAGTTTAATTTTAGCGACAGTATTAGTGACGGTATTTTTTGTTACGAGCTTATTAGCTACGGTTTTTGTGACGGATTTGCGACAATTTAATCAATTTGCGACAGATTTGTGACAACTTTTTAAATTAGTGAAAGACTTATGAGAGTTTTTAACTCTTAATAAATCAAATATTATTTTGTAGTTATAGTAGTAATCAGATTTAGAATAAATAAATATATATATATATAAGGTAATTGGGTTATAAAAAAAAAGGGAGGTATTAGCTTAATTATAAGGTATTCTTGTAGAGGCAATAGTTGTTGGATGCCAAACAGGGAAGCCAGAAACCGAAAGCGTAAAAAAAAAAAAAATGTAATTTACATGTGAAATAATAAGAATAAATAATAAACGAGTTTTTCGGTAAATATGATACATGTTTTGTTTAGATGGCGTGTTGATTCGTTTCGTCTTTCATAACCATCTTTTTTTCGTTTCTTATTATGTTATGCAGTGTATTAAAAATCTCGCCTAAAAATGCCGATACTCGAAAATTTCAAAATCAAAAAAAAAATGTCAGTTTTAACCTAAAGCTCAAAAAACAACATTTTCAAGCGTCATTACTTAAAACACACACCTTAAAACTCAAAAAAAAAAAGTATCACAAATATATCTATACTTCTATAATAAGTCAATCCAAGATTTTTTGAGCCTGCCAAATTTTACCACTTTTTTCCAAAAATATCCTTACACTTTTTTATTAATTACCACAATACCATATTCTCATAAAAAATAGAAAAAAAGTAATAACTAATAACATTTTTTATCCCTATTTAAGCTCTCAAAATTCTTTTGAGTCTTCTCATTTTATACTCTTATCTTTTTTTTATTCTCCAAATATTTGTATCGTAACTACACTTATTTTTTTAATTTTATCGCATTACGCGTCTCACACGCAAAACGTGGGGGCACGATTACTAGTATATATATATATATAGTCTCATAAAATGGTACAAAAATAAGAGCAACTCGATAGCCCGTTGTTATATTAGACATATCCATGATTAAAATATGCTAATATTAGTTATTAATATTGTTTGCAACGATTTTTTTTCATTTATTTCATATTTATTGAAAATATATATGTATTTACGTTTTTTTTTTAGTAAATATTACGCTTTTGACATCAACGCTTACGTTTCGGTAAAATACTCTTAAAAACGTTTCAATTCAACGATGATTTAGCGTTTTAAAACATTAATTTTATGTATGGAAAACATTAATTTTATGTATGGAGTGTGATTTTATTCATCTTTTCAAGTTTGGTACTTCCTGGCAACTATGATATATACTATAACTGTGACTCGAATGATTGCTTGAGAGCAAATAGGTTATTGAATATTCATAACATAAAATAAAATAAAAAAAACAGGTCTATGGATCCTAAAGTCTTCTTTCCAGCAACAGCAACAGCAACATCAACATCAAGTAGCTTTATTCTATGGATCCGAGTTCGGAAATCGGTTAAGCGTGGACTCGTTTCGTGTGTGCAACGAACGTTCTTTCTAGATGTAGCTTTATTCTATAGATCACTTGTTTAAATCGCTTCTCTACCCTTAATCGGTTACAAATGATGAGTTTAGTACAAGTGAATAGATGCGAACTATGTTACCATCATTCGGAAACAAGCTATCACCTATTATTTGATTGCTCTTATACTCTTGTCGTATTTGGAGAATTCTTCTCTCGAAATCCGGGTTCATTGCTCAAAATAGTGCTGCGAGTTTTTGAATGAAATGGACAAATGCGCATTATAAAGCTGATACGGTTTCAAATTCGTTGATTGATATTCTCATTGCATCTACCGTTTATTGTATTTGGCGGAAAGTAACGCTAGAATCTATCGAGACTCTAAAGATTCACCGGGATCGATTATTAAAGTGATCGAATTCTTAGTTGTTAATAGTTTGAATAGTTTTGAGAATGTTAAAAATAATGATAGAAATAGACTTATTCAAAACGTTTGGAAGTTAGCCCCTTCGTTTTTAAGATGAAACGCTATCTTTCGTTGTATTTGTGGTAACAGTTGGATATTGATCAAATCTTTTCACTAATAATCATGCTTAATTTCCAACATCAACAATTCAACATAGGGCCTATCAACATATTCTGCTTTTTATATTCCCGTTTCTGTTACTAGTATTAGGTGAATTTCATGGTTAGACTAGTCAATTTTATGTTGCCTTTTATTTTAATAATAATCATCTTCCTTGACTGAACCATGTTACTACTAGTTATCGAGATATCGATATGAGGATATAATGTGTTAACGATGTTAGTTAGAGATAGGTTCATAACCGGCCGGAACGATGATCAAATAGTAGTAATTATCACGATCAATATTGTATTATTTATTGATGAAAACCGTAGAAATGAATACGCTATGGATTCATTTCGGTTGTTTTAGCAGTTTTTTTCTGGCTGCCGATAAGTAATTCACAGAAGGCTATGGATTCGATTCTCATATTATTGTACTGACCGAAATCAAACCGGTTTCAGTATATTTAATGTATTCATTCCTATTTCAAGCATATATAAGCATTGTGATACTATAAACGAGTTACTACTAAAATAAAGTTGCATTGAAAGATGATTGGAATGAAATCCATAAATATTTACAAAAATAGAAAAAATATATATATATATACACACTGAATGAAACAAAAATCCACATATATTTACATTGTTAATTTCCAGCAAAACAGAAGCTAGAAGAGAGATTTCACCTAAAAAGTAGTAAAAATTATATTAGATATTATTCTTCCTCTTCAACACAGGGAGGCTATTAATTAATTATCGATAAATATTGTAGTTGGCAGTTTTCTATATGTACAAACGTCCACCAATTCCGATTAATTCTTTCATCCTAATTTACCACTAATTAATTGATCCCTCTTTTAACGATCCAAAGCATTGATCAATATCCTGCCAACACAAAATTGCAATGAGAAATTTGTAATTAGTTGTATGACTAATTTATAGTATTAATCAAATGAAAATTAGTAAAATTTCATTGAACAATGCTTGACATTTTGTACGCAAAAAAAATGATTTACAATTTTCAGCTAATTAAGTGTGTATATATCATTACGATTTACGCATAAACGACTAAAGAAAATACCAGTCATAGACGACCGGATCTGTATTTTCCGACGACATTTTCCTCCTTGTTATCCTCCTGAAATCCCCGCGTGGCGTGCTTGCTGCATCCAAAATATGATCCAACCAAAAATCAATAACTACTAAAATTAACGCCCTCGACATCTTGATTACAAGGTATTTAAATACTTAATATTATCACAATTTTATCTTAGAGTTAACATGAATAATCACCGGATGCGATTTCATAATGATATTCATAGTATATATAGATAGCCGGCCTACTTGAAATATTTTGGCTGATCAAAATCTTACAATTCACAAAAATCTCTTAATTAAAATTTCATGATACATGTCATCAGTAAAAAAAAATAAAAATCTATTGGTGATAAAACTACTAATATCTATGCATTTTCTAAACGCGTAACATTTGTACCAAACAATATATTTACCATAGTACGTAAATAATTAAAAACTTACGTGAGAAAGGTGAAGTCGGGGTGGTGGGACCCGCAGGCGAAACGGGTGCGGATGTTGACTCGTATGCATTGGAAATGGACCGAAGAATTGTAATGCTACGAGAGACGGGAGTATTATCAGATGAAACAATCACAGGGAGAGGAGCCGATCGGACATGTGAGAACGAGTTGTACTTTCTAAGCTTCCCAAGACCCGATTCCGGTGCAGGCCCCGCCAGGGTCTCGTCCCATAGTTTGTGAAGAAAACCCATATTTTATTATTTTATTAAATAAGATGTGAGGGCTATTTATGTATGTAGAGAATTTATGTTTTTAGGTAAAAGATATTTTTTTTTTTTTGTAAGATAGTTTGGCAAATATTTAGGGTTTATTTATAGTGAAAGAGAGAGGGGATAAGTAGGATATTTTGTATGGATTAGGAATGGGTTAAGTTTTCATTTAATGGCTGTTAATGAGTTTTCTTGAGTCATTATGTTTATTGAATGAATGGACAAAAAAATCCATTTAACAGCCATTGAAACCACATTACCAAATCATATACAATTGATCTTATCGTTTTTGTTACATTATTTTATCACTATCAATATGAGTCATTTTATTTATTTTACTTATTTATTATTGTCTCTAACTATGAATCCGGTGTGACAAATACATTTTTATTTACATTGTTTTCTTCTAAACTATATATGTATGGTTATTTTGGGTGGATGGTAATATTGGGATATAGTTGGACTTATATATATATATGTACCAATACCATTTCTATATTCAACTTCAAATGTAGAAGTAGCTTAATTCGTTTGTGTTTTTGGTATAAATTAAAGTGTAATTTGAATTGTGATTGGGAAAGTTGATAAAAGACGAACGTTTCAACATTTTACTTTTAGATGAGCTTTTTCAGATAATATAATTAATACTTCATAAACTAATTTATTACTCGTATGTCAATTATCATACGATCTTTTGTGTCTCATGTCATGTCATTAGATACTTAAAAATCAAGTAAATACAAATAAAGTTTTGGCAAAGTCAAATTAAAACTCGTAATGAATTTGGACAAACACATCATCCAAAATAATGTTTGATTTAGTGAGAATCAAAATCTGTCACAAGCCTGTCGTTAATTTAAAAAACTGTTACAAATCTGTCGCAAATTGACTAAACTGTCATAAAACCGTTATAAAAACCGTCGCTAATAAGTTCATAACAAAAAATACCGTTACTAATCCGGTTGGTATTTATGTATTATTTTTTATTTTTTTATTTATTTTTTTTATAGTGTGGATGCACAAACACCCATTTGAATATTTTAACACGTCATGAGATAAGATTATTAGGCAAAACTTATCTATCAAAATTTATCTACCCTCTCATCACTGATCATATATAGTCATAGACCCCGTCATGGCCATGGCCCATGATTAAAACTTTTAAAAAAATGACAGTTCATTTAATTTATTTATTTAGTACTACTACTAGTACCTTAGTATGTTTGGGAAAAAACTAAATTAACGTAATTTGGTTCTGAGGTACATATATATATATATATATAACTACGAACCAAATGACCATATATTAGTAAACCACAATTCTGGTAACTAATTATGTGACAAAACTCTAAAAGTAGTTTCTAATACCATTTATAGGTCAGGCAATTATTTGATTAATGGAAGAATTTGTAATATTTAACGATTTAGATATAAGTAGGTTCTTGAATTTACCATTCATTAATTTACGATCGACAACATCTATGGTTAAAATGCATGAGGTAGACAATTACTATATAAGTGACTGGAGTAAGCAAAATATGACATTTTTTTTTTGTAAAAACGCTGCAAATCAACATTTGGTTAATGTATTTTTACCGACTTGTTTGATTATTTTATAGATTTCTTTCCATGCGTTTAGCTCCAAATCACAAGAAGTTATATGTTCTTCACACATGGACTCTAACCCTCATATATGATATATCGGGATTTCTCATTCATTCATATGTTGTGGTTGTGATGCTATATATGCTACGATCGATCATCTTTGTCCTGGTTTTTATATGTTTAGATTGGTCAATTAATGACTAATCCATATTTTGATTTTTTTCATGCAAAATATATTTGAACACTAGTGTCCATATTTACGAACGAAAATGAAAAATGTAGTGTTTTAAGTTAAATGTTTCATAAGATGAGTATGTGTGTTGTGACCTGTGTAATAGTTGATGAATATATATATACATGCCGTATTATACTCATGTTTTATATTTTCGGTTAAAAGTTTACTAACCAAATTTCTGAAATGAGGAAAGTAGAAGTAAGTACATGTTTAAAAACTATTTTGACTTGTCGTATTTCTTCAATAACCAAAACTTGCTCCGGGCGGCTGCTGTAAACTTTCTTCCGCATAAATCACGGGAAAGAACATAGAGGTTATGCATGTTTTGTTAAACATTAGTTTTTAATTGGACGAAAATTAGTAGATTGTGGACGAAAGTAATAATGAGTACTAAATAATTTTCCTATTAATTAACTTTATAGATTTTTAATATCGGCTTTTGCTCTATTCATGTTTTGAAGACTTTCTATAAGGACATATTTAAGCTTATGTCTTAAAAGACTTATTTGGATATGGATTCGTTTTTATAAGAAGACAATTGGTTGCGTTTATGCATGCATTTTCTTAAAATTATTCAACCCATATATGCCCTAAAAATACGACACCCTGCCAAACCCATGGGTATTACCACAATTCAAGGCTTTGGTGTACCGCGAGTTTGATTGTTGATGGTGTAAATTTCTTCAAACTAAGATATTTTGATAGTGTTATTAATAGCGTAGCGTTAAAATTGTAATCGAAACAATTTAAGTGTCCTCTTATGTTGGTATAAGATTGCCTTTACGGGCAATTTTTTCACTTAATTTTGGTCCTTGTATATTAGATTCAGGCAAAAACACAATATTTGATTCTCAAGTCTAACATTTGAAGATAATTTTCGGATACAAACGGCCTCCAAAATCGTTGGTTTTTTGTAGTGTACATAACGAGTATCTGAGCAAGAGTGATCCAAGATAGTACAAGGATTTAATCCACTATCAGATCATCCCCAAGCATTTGGTATAATTTTGATATAAACTGCATTGCCAAATTTTTGTTGTTTATATTATTAGGTGTAACCGATTATGTAGGGCCTTGTCTGTTAGTATTTATCGAGGGAATCCCAATAATGCTTAAAAAGTTGGTTAAATGATGAAAATGTGCATAGTATTACTGCTTAATTATGAAAATATACCTACGATAAATCTCTTTTAAAATTTAGTACATATGCTACATGATGTTATTTATTTTTACTCTTAGTTTTTAATTTTGATGCTACATTATATGTACTAATCAAAAAAAATTATAAACAAGATTTCAAGATCCGAATTTTTAGAAATTAAGTATGTTTTCAGGTAAACTAATCAATGATTCACCCTAAAAAGTTTGTATATAGAATTAATTAGACAGCCATGCATTTAATACTAATTTTCCAGGAATGTATTATAACTTTAGCTTTACTCCTACTCCAAACCAAAGTAATGTACTAATTAATCATGATGATCAGTTTGTTGCAAAGCAACAATCACCCAACTTCTGTATAGTATATCTTACGTTGTTAATAAAAACACAGCTACGAAATTCCATTTCACGTATCTTTCCTGCGGGATCTCCACTGTATAGAATATCACTATGGGATCGATTAGAGCTCCTACGGAGAGGCTACATTTCCTAATTGTTACTTGTGCTATATGCACTTTAGCCTTGATTGCGATCTTATACACTGAAAGCATTACTTGGCAATCACCCGCAAGCCTTTTCAGGTTCAAAACATCTGCAGCTCAAAATATCAAGCCCGTAAGAGGTTATTTTTTCATATTTTATAATTTCTTTCATGTATTTTTTTTATTTTCTGTCACTGACATTTATGTTTGTAACTTTGTTATCAGCAAAGATAGCAAGGCGAAGAGAAGATGAGAAAACATTAATTATGGAAGAAAAAGATAAAGAACTGTTAAACCTGGCAAAAGGCGATAGGTTTGATGTTGAGGGGAAGCAATGTAGTGATTTTGGAAATGGAGAGTGGGTGTTTAGCAATTCTTCGGCCAAGCCCTTGTACTCAGACAGGACCTGCCCATACCTGGATAGGCAGTTTTCTTGTGTTAAAAATGGACGTAACGATTCCAATTATCTTCACTGGGAATGGCAACCTTATGATTGTGTTTTGCCCAGGTTAGATATTTGGAAAAAAAAAAACGTGTCGCTGTGTTATCCTTTTTAAATTGTTGTCATATTTGGATAAGTGATCGTTTGGATAATTTGATCATGGATAATTTCATGTCAGGTTTGATCCTAAAGTTGCAGTTGAGAAACTAAGAGGGAAAAGGCTAATGTTTGTTGGTGATTCACTACAGAGAAATCAATGGCAATCGTTTGTTTGTTTAGTTGAATCTGTCATACCTGAAGACCAGAAGCTTATGAAACGGGGCAGTTCACATTCCGTGTTTAGTCTAACGGTAATGACCTATTGTAGATTTTATAAGAGAATAATTCGTAACGAATTCTGGAATGAACCCCTCGGGGTTAAATTGCTTCTTGATTGTTGTTGCTTTATACAGGAACTTAATGCTACAATTGAATTCTACTGGGCACCATTTCTAATAGAGTCTAATTCAGATAATCCTGGTTCATTAATAACTGATCCAAAGAAAAGGATACTAAAAGTCGATTCGGTTTCGAAGCATGCCAAAGTGTGGGAGGGAGTCGATATCTTGGCTTTCAATACCTATGTTTGGTGGTTGAGTAGCCCCAAAGCCAGAGCATTGTAAATTTCTTTCGTTTTGTTCTTTTGTTTTATATGAAGCACACAAGGTTCAAATTGCAACATGTATAGTGCGAATTACCACAAAGCACAAATTTGAAATAAATGTACAATGTTTGATACTAATAAAACTTAAATCATTTTTGTCATTTAATTTTTATAGACCAAATCTTCAAATTTCAAAGAACAGATTTTTGGTTCTTGTATTCACTTTTTAAGATTATGATTTTCTTTTTCCCTTTTTGAACTGATGAAACAGATGGGGTTCATTTGCCAATGGTGAAGAAGGATTTGAAGAGTTAGATATGTTAGTTGCATACAAGATAGGGCTGAAGACATGGGCTAACTGGATTGACTCGTATATCGATCCTATTCGTACCCGAGTGTTCTTCACGACTATGTCTCCTACCCACTCAAGGTAAACCTTTTTCGGTCCTTTTCTAACACTATACATGTATGTCTACACCAGATTTTGCCATGTTAACATGGTCTTTTTATTTTCTTGGGAATGTATCTAGAAGTGCAGATTGGGATCACGTAGATGGAATTAAATGTTTCAACGAAACAAAACCAGTTGCGAAGAAGGGTCATTGGGGAACAGGCTCGAATAAATCTATGATGAAAGTAGTGACAGACATAATAGCGAAAATGAAAGTCCCGATCACTGTCATTAACATTACTCAACTGTCAGAATACAGAATCGACGGCCACGCGTCAATTTACAGCGAGTTGGGTGGGAAATTGTTGACTGCTGAGCAAAGAGCCGACCCTCTGCAGTATGCAGATTGCATCCATTGGTGTTTGCCTGGAGTTCCAGATACATGGAATCAGTTACTCTTAGCATATTTGTAACATACCCGGAAATGAAATCCCCTTTTTGGTTGTTTACAGAAGATATGTTCAATGCCAAATTGCCTGAAATATTATCTTTTCAAAACAGACTTTAAACAAAGATTTTTCATTGACAAACTAACCAGAAAATATATTTCAAAGTAATCTTTGGTCTAATCAGCGCTAATAAAGTTTCACTTCTATACTCGGCTATTATACATTATTGTTGGAGCCCTAGTAAAGACTAACTTGCTTCGATTTATCTACATTCTTATTTTTAGTAATTTGTATTTGGAAAGAAAGCAAAAATTGCTCACCATGAAACAAGGACATGGACTGATTGAATTATTTATAGGAAGAGAGTTGCCTTCAATAACAAACAATCCCTGCTATTTAAATTCTCTTGGACAACTCTTAACTGTCAAGTAAAACAGATTAGCGTAGGACTTAGTCGACGATATTCGGTTAACTTAATGAGATTATATCTAGGCTCAATTGAGATTAGCGTAGGATTATATTTAGCTTTATTGTCTCTCAGTTCATAAGTTATTAGAGAAAGCTAGAATTTATATTGTGTTAACACTTAACAGTACGATAAAATAAAGAAAGGTGAAAAGGTAAAATCTAACAAGCCGATCATAAACCAAAAAGTCACACAGTGAAGCTGCCTACGTACAAAGAAAGCCGATCAACTTAATTAGTAAACTTGTCTAATCCTGAATTCTTCCCTATCATCAATTCAGTATTAAAACCATCGAAAATTAAAACAATCTGCCACAAGGAGACTATTGAGCTGCTTGTTAAGATCTATAGGACCCATCCTCTCTCATATGTATGAACCGGATTAAAATCTCTTATGGCAAACAACCGATCCTTCTTTTTATAAACAACTTTCACATACCAGCCACATGACGTACAACCCCTCGTCTTACAAATAGCATGGACTTTATTAGGACGATTCTTCAGAAATACCGACTCACGCCCCTCAAATAGGCAATACTTCCGCAAAGCATTCCTGAACTCATCTCTACACTTCCAACAAACACCTGCCCAACACCAATAATACATGAAGATCACTCTGCAGTTTTATATGATTTCATAATTTGAAGGCTGGATTCAGCTTCATCAATGCATGATGAAAAAGAATTGGCACCGCCTGATTGACATCTTGAGGCTGAAAGTGGATCCTCGTTAACAATTAAATCAACCAATGTCTGCTTTAAAGAGGTACACAAATTCCTCATATTATGTTGACAGAATTACACTTATCATGTGATAGATAAGAAAACGTGAGTGAAAATTCACTACTTTATTTAACGATAGGTCTGTGACAAAAAAAATCGCATTATGAAACAACAAAGCATCATGCTATCGTCTAAAATAAATCAACAGATATTTCTAAGGCTTTGTTTGGTTGCATACTGTAACCCTAGTTTTTTTCTTCTTTATTTTTTTGCTCAAAAACCTGACGCTCATTGATTTGTTCTACAGAAATACTACAAGCATCTTTGGATTTTTGACTACTTTTCCAGTTTATTTTTGTTTCTAAAAAATCCATCCCATTCGCTTAAATGCCGCAACTAAACTGTAAAAACAATTGCAAATTTCCATGACAGAAAAAACGGCATTAGTACTAGTGGCCGGACAAAAACCCGAAAAAATTATCCGAATCGATAACCAAACCGAAAAATACATAAACCGAAACTTTTTCGGGTCGGTTTCGGTTTACAATAAAACTGAACCGAAAAAGCAAAAAAAAACCCGAAAAAACCCGAAAAAGATCGAAAAACCAAAAATAAAATCGAAAAACCCCGAACCAGACCAAAAAATCTGTTCGATATCGGTTTTGTCAGAAACCGAACTTGACCGAACACAGTACTAATTGGTACTATCTTCATCACAAATTTCCACCTTAAGACATTTATTTCAAATTAAATATAATCAAATCTAGTAGGAATATTAGGGTTTGTGACTTTGGCTTTTGTGGTTATGTAATGGTGTCTTAAAAAATCAGAGAGAGAGAAAATATTCAAAAGAATAAAATACATACATCTATATATATATAGAGAGAGAGAGAGAGAAGATGAATAAGCTGGTACAAAACCTAACAAGATCCAAACCCAAACCAACCCATCACCATCTCCTCCCTCTACTCTCTCTCTTCTCCACCTCCACCCCTCCTCCTCCTCTCCCCCTCGCTTCCCATTCCCTTGATTCCCTCCGTCGTCGCCTCGCCAACGACTCCCCTTCCCTCTCCGACTTCATCCGTTCCGATAATGATTATTCGGTTGAGGTGGGTACTAAGAAGAAGCCTCTACCAAAGCCGAAATGGATGAAGGAGGCGGTCCCAGGTGGTGAGAAGTACACGCAGATTAAACGGAAATTGAGGGAATTGAAGCTGCACACGGTTTGCGAGGAGGCAAAGTGTCCAAACATGGGGGAATGTTGGTCTGGGGGAGAGACGGGGACTGCTACCGCTACCATTATGATCCTCGGTGATACCTGTACGCGCGGATGCAGGTTGATTTTTCTGCTTTTTTTTTTGAATTTTTTCATGTGGGATGTGTTTGTATTGGTGTGTGTCATTAATTTATTATGGGTTAGTTTTAATTGAGGACTTTGATGATAGGCATACTTAGAATTGTAGAAAGAAAAGACAAATTATAATTTTATGGTGAAGTTGAATGTTGGTCCCGCGGAGAGACTGGAATGGCTACTGCCACGATTACAATACTCGATCATGTACATGTGGATGCAGGTTGATTTTTCTGTGTTTTGGATTTTATTTTTTTCCTTTTTCCTTAAAGATTGAATTTTTGATATGGGTTGTGTTTGTAATGTTGTTTTGGATGTTTTTATTCCCTTTTCGATAAAGATTGAATTTTATATATGGGTTGTGTTTGTAATGTTGTTTTCGATGTTTCTTTTTTCTTTTCCGTTAAAGATTGAATTTTTTATGTTGGTTGTGTTTGTAATGGTGTTTTTGATAATGGGTTGTGAGTTGGTTTGAAAACATGTCATTGTAGCGTTTTGATAGGGTATTCGTGAATGCTAAAATAAGTTAGAACTTTGATGATATACATAATTAGAGATACAGAAATGCGGAGACCGGGATTGTTACCGCTACCATTATGATCCTCGATAATACCTGTACGTGTGGATACAGGTTTGCTTTTTTCTTTTTCTTTTTGAGCAAAAAATTGAATCTTTTATGTGGGCTGTGTTTATATTGGTGTGTGTTATCATGGGTTGATTTTTAATGTGCTACCATTATGATCCTCGGTGACACCTGTAAGCGTGGATGCTGGTTGCTTTTTCTGGTTTTTTTTTTGTTGGAAAAAAGATTGAATCTTTTATGTGGGTTGTGTGTATATTGGTGTGTGTTATCAAGGGTTAGTTTGATGGGCAAAATTAGAAATTTAGAAAGAAAAGATAAAACAAAATTTATGGTAAAATAGAAATATAAAATCTTGTGTATGTTATACTATTGTGCATTTTTATGTGTTGTGAATGTTTGTCTGGGGAAGAGAATGGCGCGGGTACTGTCACGATTATGATACTTGGTGATACGTGTACACGTGGATGCAGGTTGGCTTTCTTTTATTTTCGGACAAAAAATCAAGTTTTGATAAGAATGGTGTCATGGTGTGTTATCATAGGTTCTGAGTAGATATGAGAATTTCTCATTGTGGCATGTTGTGTATGTTATGATAGGGCATTTGTCAATGACAGAATATAGAACTTTGACGATATACGTAACTAGAATTACAGAAATGCAGAGACTTGGGATGCTACTGCCATGATTATGATCATTGGTGATGTGTACACACGGATTTAGGTTGCTCTTTTCCAAAAAAATTTAAAAAATTGACTTTTTTATGTGGGCTATGTAATTATGTTTGTAATGGTGTGTCATCATAGGTTGTGAGTAGATTTGATGATTGATACACACAGTTGAAATATTGAAAAGAGAAACTAATTATATGTGAGGGGTGAAGCTCCACACCGGTGCAGGTAATTTTGATTTTTGTAGGTAAGTTCATTTTTTGTTTTACATTAAGCTAGTTGTGAATACATTTGGGGAATTGTCCTTATATCAATTTGTCAGCAGTTGATTTATTTAGCAAAAATAGTCGACAAATGTTGGATAAGCCCTTCATGAAAGAAATATTCAACCCTGGTTATAAGAATATACTAAATTAGAAGAGTAGAAAAGAAGCAAATGTAGAATTGAAGCTCTAGTGTTAAGAGGCCGAGTGTCCTTATCCAGGGGAGTGTTGCACTTGCACTTTGTTTTCAAGTTTAAAGAAATATTGCATTTTAAAGTGCTACCCTTTATCACGGGATGTGGATAGATTTTAAGAATATCCTTGGAGGATCTTGTCTGTATTTGATTTGTTTTGAGGTATACGTAGGTCAGGTTTCATAGATTGTTAGTAATTTGCTCTTCAGTGGACAAAGATTTTACAGCTTTAATTGAAAATTGATTGTTTGTTATATGTTTTTTTATCTATAACCATAGCTTGTTGTGCACATTTGAAGAAGTAACCTTGCATCAATCAGACACGGCTGACAAGAGGTCATTCTCTGTAGTTGAGTTGTTAGAGACGAAAGATAGTCAAGTTATTATTCATTTAGATACTGTATGATATGGTTTCGTGTATGAAGAAACTACAACTTGGTGATATGTATGTATTAGGAACATAAAAGAGTTTGTTAACGAACACTACTAATTTAGTCGTTGGAGAATTTGCAAAAGAAGTCAGTGGTCTTGTAAATACGTCTTACCCGTTATGTAATAATATTGTGTATGTAGTAGCTGGTAGCTATAAACCGACCCCACTACTGCCATAATAGTGATCCACGGATATGACAATGCTTCGTATTGTAGATTATGCTCTAAAATGTTCATAATTGGAAATTCTTGTAATAAGACTGCAATGCATTGTTCAAAATTATCGCTTTCTTCTTCTTCTAAATAGTTTCATTGTTAAGAACTGGCATTTGTTTATTGATGTGTTTAGAACCGCTACTGATTGACCTACAAGGATGGTAGAAGAACTTAAAAGAATGATATTTTTTCTTTAACTGAACCACGTTAACAATAATTGGTGCTCTGTAGTGTGATACTCATTTTGGTATTTTGAGCAGGACTCCCTAATAAAGGGGCCTTGTTACTATTAAAAACAAAGAGGAGTTGGATCATATGTACAGGAAAAGTAAGAATACTTTAGTCAGAACACATTGAAATAGTCGTTGCAATGATGTTATTTAAAGACTGGTGTTGTTGTCTTTATATATTATAGCATGGTAAACTTATACTCCCTTTTCGTTTGATAGTAGTCGATTATTCTATTTTCGGACAGAGGACACAGATATGTATGCTAGTTAGTTTCGCGGTTTGTCTCATTCTCAGATTCAACAGGCTTTATGTGGGGTTAACATGTCCAATTTTTGAGATCTGTAGGCTAGAAGGGTATAAAATAAATTTATGTTCATATGTCAGGAATTGAATATAGATACTTTGAAGGCTGCTTAATATAGGAATAATATATGAAGAGTTTGCCCCTGTTATATTTTCTTTTTATACTCATTGTTCGTCAGTTATTGGAATAGAAATGCTTATTATTGAACCACTGAGCCTGTTTTATGAAATATCGTCTGATCCTTTTCATTGTATATCTGGTTCTTGATGCGCTACTTTTGGTACTTGTCGGTGTACTGTATACTAATGAAGGCAAAGTTGTTAATTACTCATGGAGAATTGAGCTGCTGGCTTGACCAATTTTATTATAAATTTATAATCTGCTATAATGATGCATGAAAAAAGGTTGTATCCTCTGTCAAATTCATATACTTTTCGTTTAAACCCTAAACTTCACATCAAGTATCCGTAAACTTCAATGTCTATGTGGTCTATGTGCTTGGTTAAATATTTTTGTTGAGTTGTCTCATTTGATGTTTGGTTTTGTGTATGGTTAACAGCTAGCTGGTTCAGTGTTGCTTATTTCAAACCTTCTAAGTAAATAAATGAGAAGTATATTACATTTTAAGAATATCCTTGGAGGATCTTGTCTGTATTTGATTTGTTTTGAGGTATAAGTAGGTCAGGTTTCATAGATTGTTAGTGATTTGCTCTTCATTGGACAAAAATATTACAGCTTTAGTTGAATATTGATTGTTTGTTATATGTTATTTTCTCTATAATTATAGCTTGTTGTATACATTTGGAGAAGTGAATTTGCATAAATCAGGCACGGCCCAGGAGAGCTCATTCTCTGTAATTGAGTTGATAGAGACGTAAGTTTTTCAAGTTGTTATTCATTAATACACTTTATGATACGACTTGTGTATGAATAAACTACAACTTTGATGATATGTTTGTATTGAGAACATAAAAGGAGTTAGTTAATGGAACAATAATTTAGTCATTTGAGAATTTGCAAAAAGAAAAAAACTCAGTGGTCTTGTAAATATGTCTTACCCGGTATGTAATGGTATCAGGTATGTGGTAGCTGGTAGCTATAAACCGACCCCACTACTGCCATAATAGTGACCCTCGGATATAACGATGCTTTGTGTTGTAGGTTATACTCTAAAATGTTCATAGTTGGAAATTTTGTCATAGGACTGTAATTACATTGTTCTGAACACTCGCTTTCTTCTAAACAGTTTTATTGTTAAGAACTGGCATTTGGTTACTGATCGTGTTTAGAACTGCTACTGGTTGACCTTGCAACGATGATAGAAGATTTTAAAAGGATGGTCTTTTCTTTATTACTGAACCACGTTAACAGTTGGGTTTCTGTGAAGTGATATTCGTTTTGGGATTTTAAGCAGGACCCCTACTAAAGGGGGACTTGTTACTATAAAAAAAAAAGCAGAGGACTTGGATCATATGTTCAAAAAGCAAGAATACTTTAGTGAGAATTTATTGAAATAGTCATCGCAGTGATGTTGTATAGAGATTGGTGTTGTTTCTATATTTTATAACATGGTAAACTTATACTTCCTCTTCCCTGAATAATAGTAGAATCTTCTGTTTTCGGACAGAGGGAGTGGTAACTAGAAAGATACAGATATGTATGCTTTTTAGTTTCGTGGTTTGGCTCATTGTCTTATTCAAATGTGCTGGAGTAATTTGAGGGGTCATGTGAATGAGCTTTATGTGGGTTAACGTATACAGTTTTTGGACTCAGTAGGCTAGAAGGGGATATAATCAGTTACTACTGCTTCTCTAAAATAAATGTGTTCATATGCCAGGAATTGAATTTAGATACTTTGAGCTTTGAAGGCTGCCTAATATAGGAGTAATATTCGAAGAGGTTACCCCTGTTAAATTGTCTCATCTAGTCATTTTTTGTCAGTTATTGGAAAAGAAAGGCCTATATTTGAACCACTGAGTCTGTTTTACGAAAATCATTTGATCCTTTTCATTTTTATATCTGGTTCCTGATGCGCTACTTTTGGTACCTGTTGGTGTATGCTATTGAAGGCAAAGTTGTTAATTACTTATGGAGACTTGAGCTCCTGGCTTGATTAATTTTATTTCAATTTGCTCTAATGATGCATTAAAAAAGCTTATATGTGACTGAGTGACTCTGTCAAATTCATATAATATTAGTCTACATCTAACCTCCACATCATATATCCGGAAACTTCAATCTTTAAATGGGTCTGTGTTTTTGGTCAAATATTTTTGTTAGATTGTCTCAATTGATGCTTGGTTCTTTGCGTGTGGTTTACAGTTAACTGGTTAAGTGTTGCTTATTTCAATACTTCTAAGTAAAATAAATGATAAGTATATTGCATTTCTCTAAAATCATATCATATGTTTGATTTATGGTCCATGGTTTTATGTTTGAAGTATATGATTGGATCGTTTCAGATTTTGCAATGTGAAGACATCTCGTACTCCCCCACCTCCAGATCCAAACGAGCCGTCCAATGTTGCTGAGGCTATTGCATCGTGGGGTTTGGAATACGTGGTGATAACTAGTGTTGATCGTGACGATTTACCTGATCAAGGAAGCGGCCATTTTGCAGAGACTGTGGAAAAGTTGAAGAAGTTGAAGCCCCACATGTTGATCGAAGCATTGGGTATATAATAATGTCTCCTTTTATCTTTTTGATTTAAACTGATGTTAGATATGCTTAGGAAATTACCATTATGTAACAAATGGAAGATTTTGGTGATTAAGTCCCATATAGTCTCAAGGAAAAACTTGTTTCCAGTTTAGAATAACTTTTGATGTGCATACAATTGACTTTGCAGATTTTCTTAATGAGTATACCAATAAAAGAATTTCACTTTTCATAGACATACATTTCAATAAACTGATTTTAGATATGCATATCAAATAGTGTGCATTACCAGAGAATCAAAACTTCCGATGACTAGCACTTCATGGGAATTAAGTTCATAGTATGTCAAATAATAGGGAAAAACCCCTTGATTTTATTTTATGTAAAGAGTCTCTCATTTGTTCTTAGTTACTTCTTACTATCCTTGAAGACTGTTTTTCTTAATTTGGCTGGAAGGGTTTATTTCAAGACAGTTTTTAGGTGAAACTCGATTTGCTGTTTACGTTTTCTTTTTGGTAGCATCTCAAAGTGCTTTTACTTTCGCAGTTCCTGATTTTCGGGGAGACCGGGGGTGTGTAGAGAAAGTTGCAAAATCAGGTTTAGACGTACTTGCACACAACATCGAAACAGTTGAGGAGCTACAAAGTGCAGTACGAGATCACCGTGCTAACTTTAAGCAATCCATCGACGTTCTAATGATGGCCAAGGATTTTGCGCCACCTGGCACTCTTACGAAAACTTCAATCATGTTGGGTTGTGGGGAGACACCTGAACAAGTATTGAGTACTATGGAGAAAGTGAGGGCCGCAGGTGTAGATGTAATGACGTTTGGTCAGTATATGAGACCTTCGAAGCGACATATGCCGGTATCTGAATATATTACCCCCGAGGCTTTTGAGAAGTACCGAGTTCTCGGCATGGACATGGTTCGTTCTTACCTTCTTCTTTTTTAGTTATGGTATTGAAATTGACATGAAAAGAATCGTGGAAATTAGCAAAAGGTACCATTCAGATAACTTGGGCCTTGTTTGGTTCCGCTTTTTTATTTTTATAAGCATCTATATTTTCAAGATATTTTTAATTTGAAGTCGGTGGAGAGTTCAGCATAAATATCCGGGCACGCCCGGACAACCCTGCATACATTAAGTAAGCCAGGTCAAAAAACAAAAAATGTGTAAAAGGTTCTCACTGTTGGATTAGTTCAAAATTAAGACGTCAAATTGATTAGAATGCAGTTGAACCCCTTGTTTACATGGATATGGTTCCTTCATACTTCTTTGGTTATAAAAGAAATTTGACGATTTAAAATAATAATGGGGTGAGTAGGTCAAAGGAATGAAACAAGTTCAGAGTTCTATGGAGACAACATCAATAAGCGAAGGCCACAATTTTGAAACTCCGAACCTCATTATTCTACATTGGCAGTTATATGTGGCACGAATAAAAAAGTAAAGTTTTTTTGTAGTGTGTGCTTTGTTATCGTTCTTTTCGACCCTGCCGTGTAGGAATGTTGAGTTAGGAATGTGGTGTGGAATTTCAAGATTGTGAACCTTGAAGGACTCGAAACAAAGTATATATATTTCAATCATTCTAAGATTTTTGTTGTCCGTTTTGACAGATATGTTTTTTTTTTTCTTTTTGCAATTTACAGGGTTTCCGATATGTGGCATCTGGTCCTATGGTTAGGTCCTCGTACAAGGCTGGTGAATTCTACATCAAATCAATGATAGATGCAGATCGTGTTGCCTCGTGATTGTAATTTTCATTTTGTCCAGTAGCAAAGTTAAATCTCTATCCATCTTCTATTTATCTGGGTGAACAACAGAGTAGATTGCTCTTGGACCTGGGTTTTATGGTATAATTTGACTGGCTAAAGAAGGGAAGTTGATCATTTTTCTTATTTTTGTGTATAACCACATGTATATTAAAAATGCAATAATAAAATATTCTTTTGCTGCTATTATTCATATTTGTTGCTGGTAAAGAAAGAAATACTAGTACGTCTATTACTTTTTACAGTTTTGTTTTCCTCTCTAGTTCACAAACCAAATTTGGCTACAACCGAAAAATCGCCACCAGTGAAAAACCGATGCTACACACCACTGTCAACGGTAGTATCGTAGTGGTAGATTGTTTGACAATGCTATGACATCACCATCTTTGTTTCTATCTCTTCTCTCTCCACTCGCTGTCATCGCCATGGCTTCACATCTTTGTAATCCCTGGTTGCTTGCTGATTTAATTAAAATGGAACATAATTTAAGGCAAGATCAATCAATTTTCATAAGGTGATTACGCTATTACAATAATTGTTAGCTTGTCATGGAAATGAAATTGGAACAAAGGGTACAAATCAACAGATTGAGCAAACCAAAGAAGATAAAAGCACAAACACTGTTCCAAAATGAAAGAAGAAAAAAATCTAGATAAATGACAGGTCATTGAAGATATCCAACAACACCATCGAAAATCATCTTCAGGCTTCTATCCTTTCGGCTATCGAGTTTATACGGCTCAAAATGCTAAGTTCCTTGCTCTTGTAATCTCATCTACGCATCTCTCTCTCTCCTATTGATAGTTGGGGTAACAAATGTAGCAGTTTCACAATCCTTGAATGATGAATCGCTCTGAGCATCTATCTCGTTAGATACTGAACTACTTTCAGAACTAAAATAGGTCTCAGTTTCGGTGTTTTCTTCGGAAGTGTATTTGACAAGCGGCGGTGAAGGGCTGCGGTGTGCGTTTTCGTCGGAATAGTCCAAATCAGAAACATGGCACCACAGAATTTCTCTCTCTCTCTCTCTCGTAATGCCTTCTCGACAAGGGTCTTGAGAAAATTCATCACTTGGACAGCATGCATACATCAACGCAGTCAATGGATTCAGCTCAGCCATCTGGGTCATGTTAGGGGCCGGCAAAAACCATGGCAATTAATGTTGTGTGCAAATATTCATCTTATTGAGGTGTTGGTGTTGGACAACATCAGCCATTAAGTTGATTGCCCAGTTCAATAAAGCAGCTTCTGTTGAGGCCCGGGTAACAACCTCACAAGACCAGATCATAATCTTCCTCGCGTGGACCTGCTCGGGAGAGAGAGAATCCAGAACTCCTCTCGGGAGTGTTTCCTAAACCAAGCCTTGGAAGCTGCCCCCTATTTACTTGGTCCCTGATATGACATGCTCCTCCTGTCCATTTTCCCCCTCGAGTCAATAGTTAACTGCATGGAAACCCCAAATACCGTGGCACTTGCGCTAGACGCTCTGGCCGATGGAGACCTCGGACTCAAACTCGACAGGCAAACCCAAGAACCCGTTAAGCCTATCAAACGTCACATGTGTCGCACTTCGGTTGGCCACCCGATCTCCATCCTTCTTCCTCGGCCGCCTTCGCCCAGAAAGACGTCATGAACAGCGTCAGCAGCAACGCCAACAGCGACAGCTGCCTCTTCCTCCTCTCCGACTCCTCCGATGATGCCACATCAGCTGCCTCCTCTGAGGGTGCACACGATAAGGTAGAGGGAGAACACAGTACCTCTGCCATTGGCACAACCTTTTTGTTAAAAAGGTGATTTGTTCTGATCATTTCTCAGTTCTTCTGTTATTTTTTATTTTCCAATTACTTAGACTTCGACACTTTTTGATATAAACTACCACACAGAGTTAATGTGGATCATTGATTTACACTTATATACATGATCTGATGGTCACATTGAGTCTGAAAGTCTATGTCAAAAAATCTCTCCTTATATCATCACTCTTTTTTTATTTACCATTTTTTTCCCATAGCTTTTTGCCTTTCTTTTCTAGTTTTTTTTTTTGTATTAGACCAAATTTTAATGTAGAGTTGCTAATATCTATCTTTCTTTTACCTTTCAAACAAACAAGAAAAGGCAAAATGCAAAAGATGCATGCCAAACATCATGGACATTTTTTAAGATGTAAAAATGTGCTTAAATTTTACATACGAAAATATTAGTTATAGCCACAATTATTGCCACAGATAACAACGAACGAACTTTCATATTTTAACGAATAATAGAATCATTCAAAAGAGAAATTTCATTTAGAAACAGACAGAAACAGTGAACGGAATACACATTTAATTTGTATTAACTTGCTTCAATTTCTGCCATAATAATAGAAAATAACAATTTCATTTAGATACGGGACACGTACAATGAACATAATAGACATTTAATTTATATTAAATTACGTCAATTACTGTCGAATAATATAATCATTTAAAAAGTAACTTCATTTAGATATGCTTAGTCGGCCTTCATACATCTCCCCCAACATTCGAGACATGTACACCGAACGCAATGAACATTTAACTTATATTAACTTGCATCATTTACTGTCAGAATATTAGAACAATCAAAAATAGCATTTTCATTTAAATACAGTCAACGTGATATACATGTCAATTGATGTCAAAATAGTAAACAATTAAAAAGATCCATTTCATTTGGATACGGGACACATACAATGAATGTAATTGACATTTAATTTATATTTAAGTTGTGTCGATTACTGTGGAAATAGTTACTATTATATATTGTCTGATTGTTTTGGCTCAAAATATATTTGATATTTCTACTTAGTTTCTTGAAAATTAATTGCAATATTGTTAGTCCTAATAATTTGAATAGTGTTTATGCACAATAGTTTGAATAAAGTTACATTTGATGTGTATAAATGTTGCACTTGGAAATAATAGGTGTAATTGTGTAGAAATATGGGCTCTATCCATTTAATTATGCAAAAAATAGAGATCAAATAGATATACTATATGTCAAAACACATGAAAACCATTTACTATATATTGTGAGTAATATTTATTGTACCTGATAGAACATAAAAATCAGATCTGAATATACCTATCCGGGTATGAGTCGACCCATGCATTATTAACGGGTATCCAACGCATTTATAATAGGACCTGGGGTATAATGGTCTTCTCCATACTAATACAATGGTATTTAACCATTAACATCCCAGCCCAATTCGTGAGGGGTCCAACAGTTGGAAAGCTCATGAGATGACAGATGAGATTGAGACACTTGTCAACATCCTATGGCGCACGAATGCCTATAAATAGTCAAGTACCTACACTGGAAAAAGTACCTAAAAAAATCACAGAAAGAAGAATATACAAGACAGAGACTTTTCAGAGTTTATCTCACTAGAAAGTAGACAGATAGAAGTCAAATCAAAGACCGGACATCAAGGCTAAGTAAAAGATCTAGATTAAGAGTAAATTAATAAGACCGAGCATAAGTGTAACAGAATAAGTAGTCCCGAACAAGAATATTCACCGATCAATAAAGAAAGAATAATAACTTGTCCAATAATTCCTTTCGTCATTTATATTATTATTGTTGAGAAGGTTAACGCGACCCGATCAAAATTAATGCTTTATCAAATGACGCCGTCTCTACACTTCACCTAGTTCCAACTAGTTTCGAAGTCGAATACACAACTCTATCAGACGAGCAAAATGGTTAACACAATAGAAGAAAACCGTCCCGAGGAAGTAGGAACCACAAATAACCAGGAAGTGCGAATCAACCAAGAAGACCTCGAAGAACTCCTCGTCATCCGAGAAAGGTACGAAGCAATCAAGGCCGAAAATCGACCGACCACTTCCAATATTCATACCGAACAACCGACGGACCAACCCTTACAAATCGACGGAATCATAGACGAAAACCCAACAGACTCAGACGAAGAACGAGCGTTATCCGCGGTAAGGCGAACAAGGAGACACCTAACAGTAACCCGACACCCAAACGACACAGCACTCACAACAAACGCAAGGCCAAGCTCAAGGGCCCACTTCCCAACTGCTTCGGCCAACTCCAGTTCCCATCAGGGAAGAATAATTCATTTCCGAACAAATGAGGACAACGATAAGGACAACCATGACGAGGAGACAAGGAGAGCCCAACACCGACCATCAAACGTCTCGGCATCCCAATATGGTATGTCGATGGACGGTGTACCAGAGCAAATAATCCGACCACCAATCCTCCCTCCACGGATAATTACACCATCCACGGTGGAGTTTTAACCCATAATTCCTCAAGAGGGGAACGCGGTCGTATTGACAAGGACCGATGAAAGCTACCATGCCCAGATTTAAACTCAGCTGGCAGCGTGCATGTCTGCCATAGCAGCGGCAGGAATCAGAATATCTACAAGATAGGCCACCAATACACAAAAAGGAACAAAGAAACGAACAAGTGAAAGATTCCACTTATAGGGCCGCCATAGAAGTGACAGGCCGACAAGAGGAAACAAGGAGACCCCAGCAGGGGGAACACCTCCCAAGAGCAACCCTACCAACATTCGGCCTTCATGACATTCAGACAGGACATGCCTTCGGAACAACCCCGAACTGCGGAGGATATACCGAGAACAGGGTAGGGGAAGGACACGGATACTACCCCACACACAATTATGGTGGAGGATACACCCCCCAGTACCAAACGCAGGACAAAGTATTCCAAGAAGCATGGGACGTCTGCCAAGAAATGCCATGTACCGAACAAATCACGCGGTACCGAAACCCGAACGGGTTCATAATCTCAGAATTTAAACTCTATGATGGGAAGAGCTGCCCAATAGACCACCTGAGACATTATTAAACCAGGATGGAACTATGGAGTGATGACCCCGCACTGATGTGCAAATTCTTCAAAAATAGCTTGGGAAAAGAAGCCTCGACCTGGTACTATAACCTACCAAGGGGGTCCATAGGAAGCTGGACTGAGCTGCTCAGAGCATACTCGAACCGATATCCAGCTCACAGAAAGAAGAAAGTTACCATCGAAACACTGTTGAAAATGGCTATGCTGCCCAATGAAAGGCTGAACGACTACTGCATTCGCTTCATCGACGTCGCGAATCAAATCCCGCAGTACGTAAGCAACATCGCCATACATAACTTTATCAATTCTATCCCAAGCGGATACTGGGCAAGGAGAAAGTTCTTCGGTAAAAGCTTCCCGACCATTGACGCACTTCTTGCCTACTGCACCCACCTGACTGATAAAAACGAAGAAATGCGAAACCTCAGCCGAACTCTACCAAGAAGAGAGTCGGTCAGAGAAACGCAGGTGGAACGCAAAAAAGCAAAAAACAATCAAGGGGAGGTGGTTAAGCCGCCAAGAGGGACAAAGGGCCCGGGATTCAGAAAAGGGTAGAGCACCCCCTAGAACCTGAACAGAAACCTTACCAGCTCACATACCAGATGCCAAACAGGCCTCTTCGACAAGGCCGCTTCCAAGAGAGGGAACGCAAGGGGAACTTCGAACCGGTCAAACTGAAATACAACTTTAACCTGTATGCAGAAGACATCCTCAAGGATATATGTAGAGAAGACTGGTATTCGCAACCAGAACCATCCCCCCCCCCCCCCCCCCCCCCCCCCAACCAAAGAGACTCCAAGCTCTTATGTGCCTATCATGAGGACCACGACCACCTTACGGAGCACTGCAGAAATCTCTGATGGAAAATAAACATGTGGGGTGATGCGGGATACCTAAACAAGTTCATCAAGAACTGCGGGAACAAAGACAAACAGTCAGCCATTAAAGGAACAGACAACAGAAGGGGCAAGACGATCAACGTCGTCCACCTATCACGACCCAAGACCACAGGAGGAGAGCGGTCCCAACAAAGGTAACTGGCGCACTTCGGTCAAGTAGCCAAAGCATCGCAGGCGTCATCCTCCGCCAAGAGACAATGTGTGCCGCAGAGACACCCGCCAATCTCCTTTTCGGATCATAACGAAGAAGGAGTCATATACCCTCATGGCGATACAATCAACCTCCGCATCAAGATCAGAATCGACACGGTCAGCAGAGTCCTCGTCGACCAAGGAGCGTCATGTGACATAATGTACAAGGAACTCTTCGACAAGATGGAACTCAGGCTGCAAGACCTACAGCCAACTGACGTAACATTGATAGGATTTATCTCTGAAATGACTAAACCACTTGGAAAGATAGTCCTAAACGTTACAACGGGAACTGTGTCGGTTCCTGTAGAATTTTTAGTGGTCAACGACCACTCAAACACAACGCGATCTTAGGCCGACCATGGCTTCACGCCATGCGCGCCATACCCTCGACCTACCACCAAAAAGTAAAATACCCAAATGGTAGGGGTGAGATCGAGATAGCCCGAGGCTTCCAAGAAGACTCAAGGCGCTACGAGGACATAACCGCGGCCTTGAAAAAACAACTGGTCATCGTTGAGCAACCAACCAGCATAAAAAAGTTGGTTGACAAAATTGCCAACACATAAAGGGTTGTGGAGGAACAAGTAGGAGAGAAGTTCAGAAAGGTGAACATCCCGGGAAAAGAGAGGAACACTACTTCCTAATAGGAGAAAACCTTCCCGAGGAAGAAGCCAAGGAGCTGGAAACATTCCTATTCAATAACATAGACAAGTTTGCATGGAGCCCCAAAAACATACCCGACCTAGACCCCAAAACAGCATGCCACAAACTGAGTGTCAACGCCGAATATAAGCCGATAGCTCAAAAAAGCAGGAAAATATCTGTTGAACACAAAGAAGCAATAATAGCTGAAGTTTGGAAATTGTTGGAAGCCGGGGCCATAAGGGAGGTGATATACCCGAAGTGGTTGTCCAACCCAGTGGTCGTTCCCAAGAAAAATGGGAAGCTGCGAGTTTGCATAGACTTCACCAGCCTAAATAAGGCCTGTCCGAGGGACCCATTCCCCCTTCCAAGTTTGCATAGGTCGTAAGGCCGAACAAATGAGATATTCTAGCGTGTTACCTAGCAGTCTCAACAACATCCATGAGTGTAGTTATCCTCAGAGAGGAAGGTCGGGAACAATTCCCGATCTACTTCGTAAGCAAAACCCTCGTTGAAGCCGAAACACGATATCTGCCATTGGAAAAGGTGTGCCTTGCACTGGTCGTCGCAATAAAAAAACTGCCACTTTACTTCATCGCCCACCAAGTCCAGGTTTACACCAAGTTCCACATCAAAGAGTCTTTAAGGCGAACAGACATAAGCGGACAGGTAGCGGTATGGGGGGTCGAGCTATCCCAATTCCATATAGACTTCGTACCTCGGCATGCCGTCAAGGGACAAGTATTGGCCGACTTCGTCACAGAATTTACCGAAGGACACGACGAACCAACGGTCATGTCACCACAATCACATTGGCAGATACAAGTCGATGGATCAGCCACCAAAGACGGATCAGGAGCAGGAATCGCCTTCAAATCTAGTGAGGACGCAATCATCGAAAAAAGCTTAAAGCTGGCCTTCTGAGCCACTAACAATGAAGCCGAATACGAAGCTATGATAAACGGCATGATTATTGCACGGACGCTCGGATGCACCTACTTAATTGCTAGCTCAGACTCCATGCTGGTCGTTAATCAAGCCATCGGCGAATACCAAGCCAAAGACGACCGGATGATCCTTTACCAAGAAAAAATCCAAAATATAATGGCCAAATTCGAGAAATGCCAGTTAATACGAATTAACCGCACCAAAAATGCACACGCCGACGCATTAGCAACCCTAGCCTCAATACTAACACTAGCAAATACTCGTTCAATCACAGTGGAAATACTGGAAACACCTAGCATTACCAAAAGGGTCGACCGAGTAACGTCAATACAGTATGAGCTAGGGTGGATGGACGAAATGGTTAAGTATCTGAGAAACGGAACACTCCAATCGAACAAAATAAAAGCACTAAAGATTACAAGAAAGGCTCCCAAGTTCTGGCTATCCGAAGAAAAAAAATTATACAAGTCAAGTTACCGAGGACCACACCTGCTATGTGTCCGTACATAACAGCAACAACAAATCTTAGAAGAAATCCACGAAGGATCATGCGGGGCACACATCAAAGGAAGGTCCCTTGCCAACATGACAATCACACAAGGGTATTGGTGGCCATATATCAAAAGAGATGCCGACTTATACGTCCAAAGGTGTGACAAGTGCCAAAGATTCGTTAAGATACCTCGGCTCCCATCATCTATGATGATCCCGGTATCGGCACCATGGCCATTTGCACAATGGGCAATTGATTTAGTCGGGAAGCTTCCCAAAGCACCAGGCAACGTTGAATACTTAATTGTAGCAACAGATTATTTCACAAAATGGGTAGAAGCTAAGCCACTCAGACAAATCAAGGCCCAAAACGTCAAGCAATTTATCTGGGAACATATCATAACAAGATTCGGGATACCGTATGCCATCGTCGCCGACAACGGAACCCAGTTCAAAGATGCCAAATTATAGCTTTGGTACGAAAAACTAGGTATCCGGAAGTTCTATTCAACCCCGACCTACCCACAGGGTAACGGACAGGTCGAGGTATCAAACCGAACTATCTTAGATGGCATCAAGACAAGTCTGGAAAAAGCAAAAGGGAAATGGCCAGAACGACTCCTCAATGTGTTATGGTCATACCGAACTACGCCCAAAACGGGCACAAAAGAAACCTCGTTCAGCCTAGCATACGGCGTCGAGGCCGTCATACCCACGGTAGTCGGCCTACCCACTCTCCGTACATCATTAGTCGTACAGGGAAAAAATGAAGAGCGAATGAGGGAAGAGCTCGACATGCTAGACGAAAAACGTGAGATAGCAGCCCTCACACTGGCAAAATACCAACATAGCGTAAAGCAAACCTATGGCAAAAAGGTGAAGGGGTCCAATGAATTCAAAGTAGAAGAACTGGTGCTGCGACGGGTAACTGCTTATACAAGAAATGAGATACACGGCAAACTCAGCCCCAACTG
Source organism: Primula veris (assembly GCA_963682055.1). Classification (NCBI taxonomy): domain Eukaryota; kingdom Viridiplantae; phylum Streptophyta; class Magnoliopsida; order Ericales; family Primulaceae; genus Primula; species Primula veris. The sequence goes on from OY821742.1 coordinate 41,791,918, forward strand.
GGAAGGATCATATGAAATCATCAAGAGAACAGGCCCGGTTTCATACAAAATCAAAAGCGTTCAATTTGACAATAGCAGAGGAGAGAAAAACTCATGGAATGTAGCCAACCTTAAGAAGTACTACATGTAAAACAATTTTAACACTACTACAGGTAATGCCTTGCCTCTTTCTTTGTAATGGAATTTTCCTTTTACATAAATAAAGTGAGTTTTTATTAGCATTATCTAACAAGAAAAAGAATAAGAAACAAGTCCTCCAACGGACCAGAGGCAACAGGGTTTAAGTCCCTAACAAGTCCTTCAACGAACCGAAGGCATGTCTAAGAAAAAGAACAAGAAACAAGTCCTCCAACGAACCGGAGGCAACAAGGTTTAAGTCCCAAACAAGTCCTTCAACGAACCGAAGACATGTTTGAGAAAAAGAAAAAGAACAAGAAACAAGTCCTCCAACGAACCGGAGGCAACAAGGTTTAAGTCCCTAACAAGTCCTTCAACGAACCGAAGGCATGTCTAAGAAAAAGAAAAAGAACAAGAAACAAGTCCTCCAACGAACCGGAGGCAACAAGTTTTTAAGTCTCAAACAAGTCCTTCAACGAACCGAAGTCATGTCTAAGAAAAAGAAAAAGAACAAGTCCTTCAACGAACCGGAGGCAACAGGGTTTAAGTCTCAAACAAGTCCTCCAATCAACCGGAGGCAACATGGTTTAAGTCCCAAACAAGTCCTTCAACGAACCGGAGGCATGTCTAAGAAAAAGAAAAAGAACAAGAAACAAGTCCTCCAACGAACCGGAGGTAACAGGGTTTAAGTCCCTAACAAGTCCTTTAACGAACCGAAGGCATGTCTAAGAAAAAGAAAAAGAACAAGAAACAAGTCCTCCAACGAACCGGAGGCAACAGGGTTTAAGACCCGAACAAGTCATTCAACGAACCGAAGGCACATATATATAGGTACACATTATCCCTGAGCATTTCGAATGGGCAAATAAGAGTATTAAATGATACGAGCCCACATTACGGAGGCAACAACATTCCAAACGAAGTAAACAACGACGAAGAAAAATAAAACAACAAATAAAATACCAGTACGGAAATAAGAAGGTATAATCCATATGGGTATGTAAATAAGCAAATGGTACGAGCCCACATTACGGAAGCAACAATGTTCAGCAAATAAAAAGGAACAAGACAACTTAAGACGAAGAGCTACTACATGATGAGTATGACGGAACATGACCAAACATAACCTCTTCGTCATCCGTCACAGTGTCCTCATCAGTATCATCACCCTCGAGAGGCTCATGAGGAAGAAGGGAGTCGAAGTTGGTCGTACCAGCCCCGACCTGATTCACCACTTCAAGTCGAGCTGCGAACTCCGCTCCTTTTGCACGATCGTGTGCAGCAGAAGCATTCTGACGACGAGCATCGTCAACAGGTAACAAACGAACTTGGCCCAAGGCCGCTGAAGCATCATGCTGAACACGAGAAGCCTGGAAATACCTCATCAAGCTATTGGCCCGGGATACCAGCGACTTTAATTTACCAAGGCACCTATCCTTCAAATGCCAATAACGGTCTAGACGATGCTCCTGAACCACAAAAACATGCTCGGTGCGTCGCACATAATCCCAGAAAGAGACCGACTGGACTCTTAATTTTTCCTTAAGACGAGCGCACTTGGCATGAAATTTATCGTTTTTCCCCATCAAGTCGACATAAAGCCAACTGGCACGAGCTTCATTCGCCACACCATACGAGGGCCCAACCCGGGCGGCACCAGTAGGTCCCTGCCCCGGATTAACAAGGGACGGAGAACCAGTCTGCTGCAACAAAGTAGCAGGTGCCTACAAAAAAAATGGGGGAAAAGAAATGAACATTCATCAATAAGCCATAAAACCGAAAAAGTAAAACAAGACAAAGAAAAATATGTTTATACAAGTTACATATCGAAAGTCAAAATACAGATTAACCCTAATCTAAGTTAGTCAGACAAATCATCGACAGAAGCCGAGGTCTCCACAGCGTCCGCAAAATGAATATCCCGCAGCGAAGTTATCTGAGCGCCAAAACGACTCTTCACTAAAGAATCCAAGCGGTTCAAGGCAGCCGTGGTCTCATCTACACGAGCCATAGCGTCAACTATATGCTCTGCTCGGGTAACGCCACGTGTACTCTTCCCATACTCATACACCTCCAGCACACGAGCACGGGCCCAATAAGCTCTGACGAACGATAATAATAACTCAGCATCCTCAAAAATAGCCTCCAACACCAAATGCAAGGTAGTAACCCGGCCCCGAGAATCATCATGCGACCGACTAAGCGCACCTAGAAGCTCTTTGGCCTTTCCCTTATTTACAGAATAACGGGTCGTCTTCCTACTGAATTTCTCTCCCAAATCGCGTAACCGAGTCGATAAATTAGAGATATGAATATTTAGATCCTTGATTTCACAACGAGCAGAATTCAGTTCTGAAATGCGAGGTGAACTAGGACCTTCAGGATTAACTACAAGCTTTTCATCTAAACTACAAGTAGGTCGGGACCAGACCACCATAGCAAGGGAATTAATCGGTACCTGACATGATTTTATGTCCTTCAAAAATACGAAGAAAAGCAACAAGCAACGAACAAGAAAAAGAAACAGAAAAACCAAACAGCATAAGAATGAAGTAGAAATATTATAAATTTCCCAAGGTGTGCGTATTATCAAGATCCAAAAAGACCCACAAGCCGGGCACCAAAACAAAAAACTACATAGGCTACACAACATTTACAAATGAAGTGTGTTCAATAGTCAACCTGAGCGGACGAAGGCCGGGGAGTAGAAGACCGAGGAGTGGCAGAACCTGATCTGGAATGAGGACGGGGTGCAGAAGAGGTCAGATGCCCAGGTAGCACCGGAAGTTCATCATCCCGAATGTTAGCCCAATCCAGAGGAAGAGGAGGCGACACACGAGATGCGGGATAAACAAAAGCCGACCACGCCGGGTGTGAATGAGGTGCCTTAACCAAGTTCAGAGCCCGAACATGGGAGCTGAAAGCATGGAAATTAGCTATCCTCATGAACGCGCCCCGATCATCTGCCCGGGCCGCCTCCCTCGTAGACACCTTTGTGTTAAGAGAGGAGACCCTCTCTTCATACTGGGCCTCAACCACCTCTTTCTCGACCAGCAACTTGTCATTCTCCTCGGCCAAAAGCTCTTTCTTGGCCGCCAACTGGGCATTCTCTTCGGCCAAAAGCTCTTTCTCGGCCACCAACTTGGCATTCTCCTCGGCCAAAAGCTCTGCCTCAGCCACCAACTTGGCCTTTTCCTCATCCCAAAGCTTCTTCTCAGCCTCTAGCACTGACAACTGAGAGCGAGACGCGATGAACCATCTCTTAAGATCCACACACGAGAGGAAAGTCTGCAACGAAACATTATAAGACACCAAAACAAACGAAATAGATGCCAAAAAAGATACCAAAACAAACCAGACAATAAAATTATACCCGGAGAGCATCATCGCTAGTCTCATCAACGGCCACCATCTCAGCACGACCAGCCATCCCCTCCATGTCCTTGTAGACAAGGGTCAAAACAGCAGTATGCCCCATCCTCGAAGATCGGGGTTGCTGGAGCAATTGACCGCCGCACCGAGCAATGTACCGGTTCATACGAACCTCATCCACCACCACCTCGCTTGTGGTCCCCTCGGAAGCTTCCACCTCCGTTACCTCCTCCCCCACTCGGGCCGTAACAAATTCAGTCTCAGGGGCCCCTTGATCGCCAACCTCCTCCTCAGCACGGGTTGGCGAGACGTCGGGGAGATCCAAAATATCCTGATCCATGTCCTGATAGTTCACATGATCGAATATATCATTAAACGGCCCCTGATACAAAACAATGCCCATAGACCGAGCAAGGGCAAGAATAACCAATGAGGAAGTCCAAGACTGAAAGATAAAAATAACAGAATGAATCCAAGGAAAACAAAGTCAAAAGTAACAAAACCAATATACGTACCTGGATTGAAGAGGTCCCAGCCTCGGCGGGGTTGGGCAAAATTAGATCATCCCTTAGGAGAGAATGTATCACATCCTCAGAGCCCACAACCGTCGCCCCCTCACTCCTCGGTGTCTCTATGACAACCGACACCCTCGCCCTCTTTGGGGGCTCAACCCGGGGCTCAGCTGATCGTCGATGACCAATCAGCGTCACCGATGATGCAGGAACCTCGGCCACAACGGCAGCAGCTCACGCTCTAGAACGAGCAGTTTTCCTCCCAACAAGGGATAAAATCCGAGACTTGACCACATTCAAAAATTGGTCCTCAGTCTCATCAGGAATTACGGGCGGATTGGTGCACCTATTCCCCGGCTCAGCCATATACCCGAGTAACTTGGGAGCGGCACGGCTTTCTGCCTGCTTGATCGGGCCAGGGCCCCACCACTTCCATAGAGCCAGAAGAACATCGACACTAGGAGCACTGAGGGAAGGAATAGGGGGAGGAGCAACAGCGGGGCTGGGAATGAGACGACCCGAAGGACACCAATTCCCAGAAACGATCAAGATGCCAAGGTTATGCTCCTTGTTCGTATCCGGGATGTCGAGCACGAGTCTAGCAAAGGTACGCAACGACCTAAGATAGGAGCTCCTGAGATCAAAATGGAAGCCATAAATCCCAAGCACGTCCTTAAGCTCGAGCCTCACATCGGCCAGCTCAGACAACCTCTTAACACCGTTTAGTATACGGTAGCTGTTAAGAGCAAGCTGGCAAGACGCAATTTGGAAGGCCTCAAAGAAAGAAGCCATCCAGTCAGAGAGAGGGAACGTTAGACCCCCGGTCAAAATGGCAGAGGCCCGAATGGCGACCTCGCCCTCAGGTACTAACCCTAATGCCTCCCCCTCAGAAATAGGCAGACGCGAGTGTACGCCAGCGGGTATCACTGCCCGGCATTTAAAATCCTCCTAGGAGAATTAGCCAAGTTGGGCCAAGCATTGAGCCAATTAATCCTAATAAAACAATAGAAACAAAACGCCATCAATACAAAAGGCAAAGCAAGGAGTACTGACAAAAACAATCAAAGTTAAAACAGCAAAACGAAGACAGAACCAAGTGGATGATAAAACGAAGAAAATTTCCAATCAACACAAGAGCCTAAGCCTACCCACAAACCCAACAAAAGAAAATTCCAACCAAACGATAAAAACCCACCAACAACAAACCAATACAAGAATCTACAGGGGAACAAAAAAAATCAACACTATATACATGCAAACAAAGACAAATAAATTTAGGGAATAAGCAAAGGCATATACAGAGAATCACAGAAGTCAAGGAAACACTTACACCCATTAGGAAGGTAGGGAAGAGAGAGCAACAACGAAAATTTTAGAGAGAAAGATAAACCCTAGAGAGAGCAACAACAAATATTTTCGAGAGAGAGACAAACCCTAGAGAGAGAAAATAAGGGATAAATGTTGAGAAAATTATAAGATAAGAACAAAAAGAATTACTCAGAGAAGATAAAGGAGTGGAGCCGCATAAAAAAGAATAAAATAATAACCGTCCTTTCGTGTGACAGAGATTTCTCCCTTTTCAGCCACAGAAAAGTCAACAATCGCCATTGTTTTCAAAAAATCAACGCTCCAGATCATGTCATGTAAAAAGGTACATCCCACTACCCCATGAAGTTCACATCCTAGAACCGATATAAACGGCCCGTGGACCCCACCTCGAAAAGAGTTAAACACATGTCAACAACAATAATGCAAGAAATGTCCAGCAATAATACAAAGGATGGGGGACACCGCACAAGTTATACGCAGACCGTTCCTAAGTCGACCGCACATAAGTCTAAACGTGTTAGCAACGGTCTCCGGGGGGATGACCCCGGTGTCCCATACCAAGGTATAAACAGAAAAGCACATCTCATCCAGAAGCCGGGAAAACACAAATGCCCGACTTCAACATATTCACACGTCGAAGAGCAAAAAAAATATCGAGCAAAAGGAGCAGCATGCGAATCTTAAAGAGAAGCAGATAATAAATTACTTTTATTCGTCCTCAAAGGGGAAAACAAAACGAATACAACTGATTGAAGTCATACAAAAACAACAAATAAAAAAGAAAATTTTATTACAAAAACCACCCTTTCTATTCCTGAACCTTAGAACTACCACCCACATCGGCAGCCTTCTTCGTCAAGAGCTCATCAAGACGCTCCTTTTCCCTTACCATGCGAGAGACAATGACCTTCGCTTGTTGTAGAATGCAAGCCTGAGATTTGCACTTCTCCTCGGCTTTGTAACGAGCAGCCCTCTCTTTGTCCCAATACTGCTTATACCTCTTGCATTCAGTCTCAGAACACTTGAGCTCCACCTTCAGCCACTTAACCTCGATTTCTTTCAACTCAAATGGAGTCAAATTCTCAAAACCAGGAGGAGGAGGCAACCTATAAGCAGGCTCATTCTCAAGAAGGGCATTCCTCTTGGCAGCAGATCTAGTGACGGGGGCCATCTCAGGAAGAAACAGGTTAGAAGAAACAAGAGTTATAAAACAGGAGAGAGAAGGAAAGAGTTTAATAAAATACCAATAATAGGAAGTATTTATAGGGAACCAAAAGGCACAAACTACGAAAATGCACAAAGTACGAAGCGTTACAACATAATAGACATTTAATTTATATTAAATTGCACAAAGTACAAACAGTGAACGGAATACACATTTAATTTGTATTAACTTGCTTCAATTTCTGCCATAATAATAGAAAATAACAATTTCATTTAGATACGGGACACGTACAATGAACATAATAGACATTTAATTTATATTAAATTACGTCAATTACTGTCGAATAATATAATCATTAAAAAAGTAATTTCATTTAGATTTGCCTTAATCGGCCTTCATACATCTCCCCCAACATTCGAGACATGTACACCGAACGCAATGAACATTTAACTTATATTAACTTGCATCATTTACTGTCAGAATATTAGAACAATCAAAAATAGCATTTTCATTTAAATACAGTCAACGTGATATACATGTCAATTGATGTCAAAATAGTAAACAATTAAAAAGATCCATTTCATTTGGATACGGGACACATACAATGAATGTAATTGACATTTAATTTATATTTAAGTTGTGTCGATTACTGTGGAAATAGTTACTATTATATATTGTCTGATTGTTTTGGCTCAAAATATATTTGATATTTCTACTTAGTTTCTTGAAAATTAATTGCAATATTGTTAGTCCTAATAATTTGAATAGTGTTTATGCACAATAGTTTGAATAAAGTTACATTTGATGTGTATAAATGTTGCACTTGGAAATAATAGGTGTAATTGTGTAGAAATATGGGCTCTATCCATTTAATTATGCAAAAAATAGAGATCAAATAGATATACTATATGTCAAAACACATGAAAACCATTTACTATATATTGTGAGTAATATTTATTGTACCTGATAGAACATAAAAATCAGATCTGAATATACCTATCCGGGTATGAGTCGACCCATGCATTATTAACGGGTATCCAACGCATTTATAATAGGACCTGGGGTATAATGGTCTTCTCCATACTAATACAATGGTATTTAACCATTAACATCCCAGCCCAATTCGTGAGGGGTCCAACAGTTGGAAAGCTCATGAGATGACAGATGAGATTGAGACACTTGTCAACATCCTATGGCGCACGAATGCCTATAAATAGTCAAGTACCTACACTGGAAAAAGTACCTAAAAAAATCACAGAAAGAAGAATATACAAGACAGAGACTTTTCAGAGTTTATCTCACTAGAAAGTAGACAGATAGAAGTCAAATCAAAGACCGGACATCAAGGCTAAGTAAAAGATCTAGATTAAGAGTAAATTAATAAGACCGAGCATAAGTGTAACAGAATAAGTAGTCCCGAACAAGAATATTCACCGATCAATAAAGAAAGAATAATAACTTGTCCAATAATTCCTTTCGTCATTTATATTATTATTGTTGAGAAGGTTAACGCGACCCGATCAAAATTAATGCTTTATCAAATGACGCCGTCTCTACACTTCACCTAGTTCCAACTAGTTTCGAAGTCGAATACACAACTCTATCAGACGAGCAAAATGGTTAACACAATAGAAGAAAACCGTCCCGAGGAAGTAGGAACCACAAATAACCAGGAAGTGCGAATCAACCAAGAAGACCTCGAAGAACTCCTCGTCATCCGAGAAAGGTACGAAGCAATCAAGGCCGAAAATCGACCGACCACTTCCAATATTCATACCGAACAACCGACGGACCAACCCTTACAAATCGACGGAATCATAGACGAAAACCCAACAGACTCAGACGAAGAACGAGCGTTATCCGCGGTAAGGCGAACAAGGAGACACCTAACAGTAACCCGACACCCAAACGACACAGCACTCACAACAAACGCAAGGCCAAGCTCAAGGGCCCACTTCCCAACTGCTTCGGCCAACTCCAGTTCCCATCAGGGAAGAATAATTCATTTCCGAACAAATGAGGACAACGATAAGGACAACCATGACGAGGAGACAAGGAGAGCCCAACACCGACCATCAAACGTCTCGGCATCCCAATATGGTATGTCGATGGACGGTGTACCAGAGCAAATAATCCGACCACCAATCCTCCCTCCACGGATAATTACACCATCCACGGTGGAGTTTTAACCCATAATTCCTCAAGAGGGGAACGCGGTCGTATTGACAAGGACCGATGAAAGCTACCATGCCCAGATTTAAACTCAGCTGGCAGCGTGCATGTCTGCCATAGCAGCGGCAGGAATCAGAATATCTACAAGATAGGCCACCAATACACAAAAAGGAACAAAGAAACGAACAAGTGAAAGATTCCACTTATAGGGCCGCCATAGAAGTGACAGGCCGACAAGAGGAAACAAGGAGACCCCAGCAGGGGGAACACCTCCCAAGAGCAACCCTACCAACATTCGGCCTTCATGACATTCAGACAGGACATGCCTTCGGAACAACCCCGAACTGCGGAGGATATACCGAGAACAGGGTAGGGGAAGGACACGGATACTACCCCACACACAATTATGGTGGAGGATACACCCCCCAGTACCAAACGCAGGACAAAGTATTCCAAGAAGCATGGGACGTCTGCCAAGAAATGCCATGTACCGAACAAATCACGCGGTACCGAAACCCGAACGGGTTCATAATCTCAGAATTTAAACTCTATGATGGGAAGAGCTGCCCAATAGACCACCTGAGACATTATTAAACCAGGATGGAACTATGGAGTGATGACCCCGCACTGATGTGCAAATTCTTCAAAAATAGCTTGGGAAAAGAAGCCTCGACCTGGTACTATAACCTACCAAGGGGGTCCATAGGAAGCTGGACTGAGCTGCTCAGAGCATACTCGAACCGATATCCAGCTCACAGAAAGAAGAAAGTTACCATCGAAACACTGTTGAAAATGGCTATGCTGCCCAATGAAAGGCTGAACGACTACTGCATTCGCTTCATCGACGTCGCGAATCAAATCCCGCAGTACGTAAGCAACATCGCCATACATAACTTTATCAATTCTATCCCAAGCGGATACTGGGCAAGGAGAAAGTTCTTCGGTAAAAGCTTCCCGACCATTGACGCACTTCTTGCCTACTGCACCCACCTGACTGATAAAAACGAAGAAATGCGAAACCTCAGCCGAACTCTACCAAGAAGAGAGTCGGTCAGAGAAACGCAGGTGGAACGCAAAAAAGCAAAAAACAATCAAGGGGAGGTGGTTAAGCCGCCAAGAGGGACAAAGGGCCCGGGATTCAGAAAAGGGTAGAGCACCCCCTAGAACCTGAACAGAAACCTTACCAGCTCACATACCAGATGCCAAACAGGCCTCTTCGACAAGGCCGCTTCCAAGAGAGGGAACGCAAGGGGAACTTCGAACCGGTCAAACTGAAATACAACTTTAACCTGTATGCAGAAGACATCCTCAAGGATATATGTAGAGAAGACTGGTATTCGCAACCAGAACCATCCCCCCCCCCCCCCCCCCCCCAACCAAAGAGACTCCAAGCTCTTATGTGCCTATCATGAGGACCACGACCACCTTACGGAGCACTGTAGAAATCTCTGATGGAAAATAAACATGTGGGGTGATGCGGGATACCTAAACAAGTTCATCAAGAACTGCGGGAACAAAGACAAACAGTCAGCCATTAAAGGAACAGACAACAGAAGGGGCAAGACGATCAACGTCGTCCACCTATCACGACCCAAGACCACAGGAGGAGAGCGGTCCCAACAAAGGTAACTGGCGCACTTCGGTCAAGTAGCCAAAGCATCGCAGGCGTCATCCTCCGCCAAGAGACAATGTGTGCCGCAGAGACACCCGCCAATCTCCTTTTCGGATCATAACGAAGAAGGAGTCATATACCCTCATGGCGATACAATCAACCTCCGCATCAAGATCAGAATCGACACGGTCAGCAGAGTCCTCGTTGACCAAGGAGCGTCATGTGACATAATGTACAAGGAACTCTTCGACAAGATGGAACTCAGGCTGCAAGACCTACAGCCAACTGACGTAACATTGATAGGATTTATCTCTGAAATGACTAAACCACTTGGAAAGATAGTCCTAAACGTTACAACGGGAACTGTGTCGGTTCCTGTAGAATTTTTAGTGGTCAACGACCACTCAAACACAACGCGATCTTAGGCCGACCATGGCTTCACGCCATGCGCGCCATACCCTCGACCTACCACCAAAAAGTAAAATACCCAAATGGTAGGGGTGAGATCGAGATAGCCCGAGGCTTCCAAGAAGACTCAAGGCGCTACGAGGACATAACCGCGGCCTTGAAAAAACAACTGGTCATCGTTGAGCAACCAACCAGCATAAAAAAGTTGGTTGACAAAATTGCCAACACATAAAGGGTTGTGGAGGAACAAGTAGGAGAGAAGTTCAGAAAGGTGAACATCCCGGGAAAAGAGAGGAACACTACTTCCTAATAGGAGAAAACCTTCCCGAGGAAGAAGCCAAGGAGCTGGAAACATTCCTATTCAATAACATAGACAAGTTTGCATGGAGCCCCAAAAACATACCCGACCTAGACCCCAAAACAGCATGCCACAAACTGAGTGTCAACGCCGAATATAAGCCGATAGCTCAAAAAAGCAGGAAAATATCTGTTGAACACAAAGAAGCAATAATAGCTGAAGTTTGGAAATTGTTGGAAGCCGGGGCCATAAGGGAGGTGATATACCCGAAGTGGTTGTCCAACCCAGTGGTCGTTCCCAAGAAAAATGGGAAGCTGCGAGTTTGCATAGACTTCACCAGCCTAAATAAGGCCTGTCCGAGGGACCCATTCCCCCTTCCAAGTTTGCATAGGTCGTAAGGCCGAACAAATGAGATATTCTAGCGTGTTACCTAGCAGTCTCAACAACATCCATGAGTGTAGTTATCCTCAGAGAGGAAGGTCGGGAACAATTCCCGATCTACTTCGTAAGCAAAACCCTCGTTGAAGCCGAAACACGATATCTACCATTGGAAAAGGTGTGCCTTGCACTGGTCGTCGCAATAAAAAAACTGCCACTTTACTTCATCGCCCACCAAGTCCAGGTTTACACCAAGTTCCACATCAAAGAGTCTTTAAGGCGAACAGACATAAGCGGACAGGTAGCGGTATGGGGGGTCGAGCTATCCCAATTCCATATAGACTTCGTACCTCGGCATGCCGTCAAGGGACAAGTATTGGCCGACTTCGTCACAGAATTTACCGAAGGACACGACGAACCAACGGTCATGTCACCACAATCACATTGGCAGATACAAGTCGATGGATCAGCCACCAAAGACGGATCAGGAGCAGGAATCGCCTTCAAATCTAGTGAGGACGCAATCATCGAAAAAAGCTTAAAGCTGGCCTTCTGAGCCACTAACAATGAAGCCGAATACGAAGCTATGATAAACGGCATGATTATTGCACGGACGCTCGGATGCACCTACTTAATTGCTAGCTCAGACTCCATGCTGGTCGTTAATCAAGCCATCGGCGAATACCAAGCCAAAGACGACCGGATGATCCTTTACCAAGAAAAAATCCAAAATATAATGGCCAAATTCGAGAAATGCCAGTTAATACGAATTAACCGCACCAAAAATGCACACGCCGACGCATTAGCAACCCTAGCCTCAATACTAACACTAGCAAATACTCGTTCAATCACAGTGGAAATACTGGAAACACCTAGCATTACCAAAAGGGTCGACCGAGTAACGTCAATACAGTATGAGCTAGGGTGGATGGACGAAATGGTTAAGTATCTGAGAAACGGAACACTCCAATCGAACAAAATAAAAGCACTAAAGATTACAAGAAAGGCTCCCAAGTTCTGGCTATCCGAAGAAAAAAAATTATACAAGTCAAGTTACCGAGGACCACACCTGCTATGTGTCCGTACATAACAGCAACAACAAATCTTAGAAGAAATCCACGAAGGATCATGCGGGGCACACATCAAAGGAAGGTCCCTTGCCAACATGACAATCACACAAGGGTATTGGTGGCCATATATCAAAAGAGATGCCGACTTATACGTCCAAAGGTGTGACAAGTGCCAAAGATTCGTTAAGATACCTCGGCTCCCATCATCTATGATGATCCCGGTATCGGCACCATGGCCATTTGCACAATGGGCAATTGATTTAGTCGGGAAGCTTCCCAAAGCACCAGGCAACGTTGAATACTTAATTGTAGCAACAGATTATTTCACAAAATGGGTAGAAGCTAAGCCACTCAGACAAATCAAGGCCCAAAACGTCAAGCAATTTATCTGGGAACATATCATAACAAGATTCGGGATACCGTATGCCATCGTCGCCGACAACGGAACCCAGTTCAAAGATGCCAAATTATAGCTTTGGTACGAAAAACTAGGTATCCGGAAGTTCTATTCAACCCCGACCTACCCACAGGGTAACGGACAGGTCGAGGTATCAAACCGAACTATCTTAGATGGCATCAAGACAAGTCTGGAAAAAGCAAAAGGGAAATGGCCAGAACGACTCCTCAATGTGTTATGGTCATACCGAACTACGCCCAAAACGGGCACAAAAGAAACCTCGTTCAGCCTAGCATACGGCGTCGAGGCCGTCATACCCACGGTAGTCGGCCTACCCACTCTCCGTACATCATTAGTCGTACAGGGAAAAAATGAAGAGCGAATGAGGGAAGAGCTCGACATGCTAGACGAAAAACGTGAGATAGCAGCCCTCACACTGGCAAAATACCAACATAGCGTAAAGCAAACCTATGGCAAAAAGGTGAAGGGGTCCAATGAATTCAAAGTAGAAGAACTGGTGCTGCGACGGGTAACTGCTTATACAAGAAATGAGATACACGGCAAACTCAGCCCCAACTGGGAAGGATCATATGAAATCATCAAGAGAACAGGCCCGGTTTCATACAAAATCAAAAGCGTTCAATTTGACAATAGCAGAGGAGAGAAAAACTCATGGAATGTAGCCAACCTTAAGAAGTACTACATGTAAAACAATTTTAACACTACTACAGGTAATGCCTTGCCTCTTTCTTTGTAATGGAATTTTCCTTTTACATAAATAAAGTGAGTTTTTATTAGCATTATCTAACAAGAAAAAGAATAAGAAACAAGTCCTCCAACGGACCAGAGGCAACAGGGTTTAAGTCCCTAACAAGTCCTTCAACGAACCGAAGGCATGTCTAAGAAAAAGAACAAGAAACAAGTCCTCCAACGAACCGGAGGCAACAAGGTTTAAGTCCCAAACAAGTCCTTCAACGAACCGAAGACATGTTTGAGAAAAAGAAAAAGAACAAGAAACAAGTCCTCCAACGAACCGGAGGCAACAAGGTTTAAGTCCCTAACAAGTCCTTCAACGAACCGAAGGCATGTCTAAGAAAAAGAAAAAGAACAAGAAACAAGTCCTCCAACGAACCGGAGGCAACAAGTTTTTAAGTCTCAAACAAGTCCTTCAACGAACCGAAGTCATGTCTAAGAAAAAGAAAAAGAACAAGTCCTTCAACGAACCGGAGGCAACAGGGTTTAAGTCTCAAACAAGTCCTCCAATCAACCGGAGGCAACATGGTTTAAGTCCCAAACAAGTCCTTCAACGAACCGGAGGCATGTCTAAGAAAAAGAAAAAGAACAAGAAACAAGTCCTCCAACGAACCGGAGGTAACAGGGTTTAAGTCCCTAACAAGTCCTTTAACGAACCGAAGGCATGTCTAAGAAAAAGAAAAAGAACAAGAAACAAGTCCTCCAACGAACCGGAGGCAACAGGGTTTAAGACCCGAACAAGTCATTCAACGAACCGAAGGCACATATATATAGGTACACATTATCCCTGAGCATTTCGAATGGGCAAATAAGAGTATTAAATGATACGAGCCCACATTACGGAGGCAACAACATTCCAAACGAAGTAAACAACGACGAAGAAAAATAAAACAACAAATAAAATACCAGTACGGAAATAAGAAGGTATAATCCATATGGGTATGTAAATAAGCAAATGGTACGAGCCCACATTACGGAAGCAACAATGTTCAGCAAATAAAAAGGAACAAGACAACTTAAGACGAAGAGCTACTACATGATGAGTATGACGGAACATGACCAAACATAACCTCTTCGTCATCCGTCACAGTGTCCTCATCAGTATCATCACCCTCGAGAGGCTCATGAGGAAGAAGGGAGTCGAAGTTGGTCGTACCAGCCCCGACCTGATTCACCACTTCAAGTCGAGCTGCGAACTCCGCTCCTTTTGCACGATCGTGTGCAGCAGAAGCATTCTGACGACGAGCATCGTCAACAGGTAACAAACGAACTTGGCCCAAGGCCGCTGAAGCATCATGCTGAACACGAGAAGCCTGGAAATACCTCATCAAGCTATTGGCCCGGGATACCAGCGACTTTAATTTACCAAGGCACCTATCCTTCAAATGCCAATAACGGTCTAGACGATGCTCCTGAACCACAAAAACATGCTCGGTGCGTCGCACATAATCCCAGAAAGAGACCGACTGGACTCTTAATTTTTCCTTAAGACGAGCGCACTTGGCATGAAATTTATCGTTTTTCCCCATCAAGTCGACATAAAGCCAACTGGCACGAGCTTCATTCGCCACACCATACGAGGGCCCAACCCGGGCGGCACCAGTAGGTCCCTGCCCCGGATTAACAAGGGACGGAGAACCAGTCTGCTGCAACAAAGTAGCAGGTGCCTACAAAAAAAATGGGGGAAAAGAAATGAACATTCATCAATAAGCCATAAAACCGAAAAAGTAAAACAAGACAAAGAAAAATATGTTTATACAAGTTACATATCGAAAGTCAAAATACAGATTAACCCTAATCTAAGTTAGTCAGACAAATCATCGACAGAAGCCGAGGTCTCCACAGCGTCCGCAAAATGAATATCCCGCAGCGAAGTTATCTGAGCGCCAAAACGACTCTTCACTAAAGAATCCAAGCGGTTCAAGGCAGCCGTGGTCTCATCTACACGAGCCATAGCGTCAACTATATGCTCTGCTCGGGTAACGCCACGTGTACTCTTCCCATACTCATACACCTCCAGCACACGAGCACGGGCCCAATAAGCTCTGACGAACGATAATAATAACTCAGCATCCTCAAAAATAGCCTCCAACACCAAATGCAAGGTAGTAACCCGGCCCCGAGAATCATCATGCGACCGACTAAGCGCACCTAGAAGCTCTTTGGCCTTTCCCTTATTTACAGAATAACGGGTCGTCTTCCTACTGAATTTCTCTCCCAAATCGCGTAACCGAGTCGATAAATTAGAGATATGAATATTTAGATCCTTGATTTCACAACGAGCAGAATTCAGTTCTGAAATGCGAGGTGAACTAGGACCTTCAGGATTAACTACAAGCTTTTCATCTAAACTACAAGTAGGTCGGGACCAGACCACCATAGCAAGGGAATTAATCGGTACCTGACATGATTTTATGTCCTTCAAAAATACGAAGAAAAGCAACAAGCAACGAACAAGAAAAAGAAACAGAAAAACCAAACAGCATAAGAATGAAGTAGAAATATTATAAATTTCCCAAGGTGTGCGTATTATCAAGATCCAAAAAGACCCACAAGCCGGGCACCAAAACAAAAAACTACATAGGCTACACAACATTTACAAATGAAGTGTGTTCAATAGTCAACCTGAGCGGACGAAGGCCGGGGAGTAGAAGACCGAGGAGTGGCAGAACCTGATCTGGAATGAGGACGGGGTGCAGAAGAGGTCAGATGCCCAGGTAGCACCGGAAGTTCATCATCCCGAATGTTAGCCCAATCCAGAGGAAGAGGAGGCGACACACGAGATGCGGGATAAACAAAAGCCGACCACGCCGGGTGTGAATGAGGTGCCTTAACCAAGTTCAGAGCCCGAACATGGGAGCTGAAAGCATGGAAATTAGCTATCCTCATGAACGCGCCCCGATCATCTGCCCGGGCCGCCTCCCTCGTAGACACCTTTGTGTTAAGAGAGGAGACCCTCTCTTCATACTGGGCCTCAACCACCTCTTTCTCGACCAGCAACTTGTCATTCTCCTCGGCCAAAAGCTCTTTCTTGGCCGCCAACTGGGCATTCTCTTCGGCCAAAAGCTCTTTCTCGGCCACCAACTTGGCATTCTCCTCGGCCAAAAGCTCTGCCTCAGCCACCAACTTGGCCTTTTCCTCATCCCAAAGCTTCTTCTCAGCCTCTAGCACTGACAACTGAGAGCGAGACGCGATGAACCATCTCTTAAGATCCACACACGAGAGGAAAGTCTGCAACGAAACATTATAAGACACCAAAACAAACGAAATAGATGCCAAAAAAGATACCAAAACAAACCAGACAATAAAATTATACCCGGAGAGCATCATCGCTAGTCTCATCAACGGCCACCATCTCAGCACGACCAGCCATCCCCTCCATGTCCTTGTAGACAAGGGTCAAAACAGCAGTATGCCCCATCCTCGAAGATCGGGGTTGCTGGAGCAATTGACCGCCGCACCGAGCAATGTACCGGTTCATACGAACCTCATCCACCACCACCTCGCTTGTGGTCCCCTCGGAAGCTTCCACCTCCGTTACCTCCTCCCCCACTCGGGCCGTAACAAATTCAGTCTCAGGGGCCCCTTGATCGCCAACCTCCTCCTCAGCACGGGTTGGCGAGACGTCGGGGAGATCCAAAATATCCTGATCCATGTCCTGATAGTTCACATGATCGAATATATCATTAAACGGCCCCTGATACAAAACAATGCCCATAGACCGAGCAAGGGCAAGAATAACCAATGAGGAAGTCCAAGACTGAAAGATAAAAATAACAGAATGAATCCAAGGAAAACAAAGTCAAAAGTAACAAAACCAATATACGTACCTGGATTGAAGAGGTCCCAGCCTCGGCGGGGTTGGGCAAAATTAGATCATCCCTTAGGAGAGAATGTATCACATCCTCAGAGCCCACAACCGTCGCCCCCTCACTCCTCGGTGTCTCTATGACAACCGACACCCTCGCCCTCTTTGGGGGCTCAACCCGGGGCTCAGCTGATCGTCGATGACCAATCAGCGTCACCGATGATGCAGGAACCTCGGCCACAACGGCAGCAGCTCACGCTCTAGAACGAGTAGTTTTCCTCCCAACAAGGGATAAAATCCGAGACTTGACCACATTCAAAAATTGGTCCTCAGTCTCATCAGGAATTACGGGCGGATTGGTGCACCTATTCCCCGGCTCAGCCATATACCCGAGTAACTTGGGAGCGGCACGGCTTTCTGCCTGCTTGATCGGGCCAGGGCCCCACCACTTCCATAGAGCCAGAAGAACATCGACACTAGGAGCACTGAGGGAAGGAATAGGGGGAGGAGCAACAGCGGGGCTGGGAATGAGACGACCCGAAGGACACCAATTCCCAGAAACGATCAAGATGCCAAGGTTATGCTCCTTGTTCGTATCCGGGATGTCGAGCACGAGTCTAGCAAAGGTACGCAACGACCTAAGATAGGAGCTCCTGAGATCAAAATGGAAGCCATAAATCCCAAGCACGTCCTTAAGCTCGAGCCTCACATCGGCCAGCTCAGACAACCTCTTAACACCGTTTAGTATACGGTAGCTGTTAAGAGCAAGCTGGCAAGACGCAATTTGGAAGGCCTCAAAGAAAGAAGCCATCCAGTCAGAGAGAGGGAACGTTAGACCCCCGGTCAAAATGGCAGAGGCCCGAATGGCGACCTCGCCCTCAGGTACTAACCCTAATGCCTCCCCCTCAGAAATAGGCAGACGCGAGTGTACGCCAGCGGGTATCACTGCCCGGCATTTAAAATCCTCCTAGGAGAATTAGCCAAGTTGGGCCAAGCATTGAGCCAATTAATCCTAATAAAACAATAGAAACAAAACGCCATCAATACAAAAGGCAAAGCAAGGAGTACTGACAAAAACAATCAAAGTTAAAACAGCAAAACGAAGACAGAACCAAGTGGATGATAAAACGAAGAAAATTTCCAATCAACACAAGAGCCTAAGCCTACCCACAAACCCAACAAAAGAAAATTCCAACCAAACGATAAAAACCCACCAACAACAAACCAATACAAGAATCTACAGGGGAACAAAAAAAATCAACACTATATACATGCAAACAAAGACAAATAAATTTAGGGAATAAGCAAAGGCATATACAGAGAATCACAGAAGTCAAGGAAACACTTACACCCATTAGGAAGGTAGGGAAGAGAGAGCAACAGCGAAAATTTTAGAGAGAAAGATAAACCCTAGAGAGAGCAACAACAAATATTTTCGAGAGAGAGACAAACCCTAGAGAGAGAAAATAAGGGATAAATGTTGAGAAAATTATAAGATAAGAACAAAAAGAATTACTCAGAGAAGATAAAGGAGTGGAGCCGCATAAAAAAGAATAAAATAATAACCGTCCTTTCGTGTGACAGAGATTTCTCCCTTTTCAGCCACAGAAAAGTCAACAATCGCCATTGTTTTCAAAAAATCAACGCTCCAGATCATGTCATGTAAAAAGGTACATCCCACTACCCCATGAAGTTCACATCCTAGAACCGATATAAACGGCCCGTGGACCCCACCTCGAAAAGAGTTAAACACATGTCAACAACAATAATGCAAGAAATGTCCAGCAATAATACAAAGGATGGGGGACACCGCACAAGTTATACGCAGACCGTTCCTAAGTCGACCGCACATAAGTCTAAACGTGTTAGCAACGGTCTCCGGGGGGATGACCCCGGTGTCCCATACCAAGGTATAAACAGAAAAGCACATCTCATCCAGAAGCCGGGAAAACACAAATGCCCGACTTCAACATATTCACACGTCGAAGAGCAAAAAAAATATCGAGCAAAAGGAGCAGCATGCGAATCTTAAAGAGAAGCAGATAATAAATTACTTTTATTCGTCCTCAAAGGGGAAAACAAAACGAATACAACTGATTGAAGTCATACAAAAACAACAAATAAAAAAGAAAATTTTATTACAAAAACCACCCTTTCTATTCCTGAACCTTAGAACTACCACCCACATCGGCAGCCTTCTTCGTCAAGAGCTCATCAAGACGCTCCTTTTCCCTTACCATGCGAGAGACAATGACCTTCGCTTGTTGTAGAATGCAAGCCTGAGATTTGCACTTCTCCTCGGCTTTGTAACGAGCAGCCCTCTCTTTGTCCCAATACTGCTTATACCTCTTGCATTCAGTCTCAGAACACTTGAGCTCCACCTTCAGCCACTTAACCTCGATTTCTTTCAACTCAAATGGAGTCAAATTCTCAAAACCAGGAGGAGGAGGCAACCTATAAGCAGGCTCATTCTCAAGAAGGGCATTCCTCTTGGCAGCAGATCTAGTGACGGGGGCCATCTCAGGAAGAAACAGGTTAGAAGAAACAAGAGTTATAAAACAGGAGAGAGAAGGAAAGAGTTTAATAAAATACCAATAATAGGAAGTATTTATAGGGAACCAAAAGGCACAAACTACGAAAATGCACAAAGTACGAAGCGTTACAACATAATAGACATTTAATTTATATTAAATTGCACAAAGTACAAACAGTGAACGGAATACACATTTAATTTGTATTAACTTGCTTCAATTTCTGCCATAATAATAGAAAATAACAATTTCATTTAGATACGGGACACGTACAATGAACATAATAGACATTTAATTTATATTAAATTACGTCAATTACTGTCGAATAATATAATCATTAAAAAAGTAATTTCATTTAGATTTGCCTTAATCGGCCTTCATACATCTCCCCCAACATTCGAGACATGTACACCGAACGCAATGAACATTTAACTTATATTAACTTGCATCATTTACTGTCAGAATATTAGAACAATCAAAAATAGCATTTTCATTTAAATACAGTCAACGTGATATACATGTCAATTGATGTCAAAATAGTAAACAATTAAAAAGATCCATTTCATTTGGATACGGGACACATACAATGAATGTAATTGACATTTAATTTATATTTAAGTTGTGTCGATTACTGTGGAAATAGTTACTATTATATATTGTCTGATTGTTTTGGCTCAAAATATATTTGATATTTCTACTTAGTTTCTTGAAAATTAATTGCAATATTGTTAGTCCTAATAATTTGAATAGTGTTTATGCACAATAGTTTGAATAAAGTTACATTTGATGTGTATAAATGTTGCACTTGGAAATAATAGGTGTAATTGTGTAGAAATATGGGCTCTATCCATTTAATTATGCAAAAAATAGAGATCAAATAGATATACTATATGTCAAAACACATGAAAACCATTTACTATTGTGAGTAATATTTATTGTACCATTTACTATAGTGATAATTGTGAGAATATTCATTTTAGTGGTCAATTACACAGATATGCTTAGTAAATGAAATATTGATCAATTATTTAAAGATAACTAGTATAAATATTAATTATCAAAACGAACCAATCTTATCCAAAATTCAACCGCAAAAGCACTATAAAAACTAAAAAGTTACTCCATTTTTCTACAATTTTTTTGATAAGCATTTTGTTCTATATACTTATTACTCTCTCTCTTTCTTACCATGGAAAATAATAAACAGAATACAAACATAAATAGCAGCAAAAACACTCGTTCTCTTTCTTCAGATTCTCAGTATGGTCTAAACACTCGTTCTCTTTCTTCAAATCCTCAGTATGGTTTAAACACCCGTTCTCTCTTTTCAAATCCTCAGTATAGTCTAAACACTCCTCCTCTCTCTTCAAATTATCAGTGTGGTATAAACATTCGTTCTCTCTATTCAAATCCTCAGTATGGTCTAAACACTCCTCCTCTCTCTTCAAATCCCCAGCATGCTATAAACATTCGTTCTCTCTATTCAAATCCTCAGTATGGTCTAAACACTCCTCCTCTCTCTTCAAATCCCCAGCATGGTATAAACATTCGTTCTCTCTCTTCAAATCCCCAGTATGGTCTAAACACTCGTCCTTTCTCTTCAAATCCTCAGTATGGTCTAAACACTTCTCCTCTCTCTTCAAATCCCCAGTATGGTATAA
The DNA here is from genome assembly GCA_963682055.1 of Primula veris. NCBI lineage: Eukaryota > Viridiplantae > Streptophyta > Magnoliopsida > Ericales > Primulaceae > Primula > Primula veris. The sequence continues at coordinate 41,813,501 of OY821742.1, forward strand.
ACATTCGTTCTCTCTCTTCAAATCCCCAGTATGGTCTAAACACTCGTCCTCTCTTTTCAAATCCTCGGTATGGTCTAAACACTCGTCCTCTCTCTTCAAATCCTCAATATGGTCTAAACATTCATCCTCTCTCTTCAAATCACCAATATGGTCAAAACACTCATCCTCTCTTTTCAAATCCTCAGTATGGTCTAAACACTCGTCCTCTCTATTCAAATACTCAGTATGGTCTAAACACACCTTCTTCTAATACGTCTCTGGTAATTATTCATGTTTCCACTTTGATATAAACTTATGTATCTACGTTGTGTTTTTTTGGATAAATCTAGTAATTACAAAATTTATGTATATACAGTTTGTTTTTTTGGATAAATCTAGTAAGTACAAAATTTATGTATCTACATTGTGTTTTTTTGAGTATAATTATCATATCTATGTTAAGTACATAAATTAAAAGGAAAAAAAAAAAAACTTGACTGAAAGTTTTTGCTTGTAGACTTGTAGTCTTTTTCTTTTTCTTGAATAAATAATAATCTTGGGTTTGGTCTAAAGGACATTTCTTTTTACAGAAAATTGAATTAATTTAGTTTCCTTTTGGAAACAGAGTTACTTAAGGAAAGCATGGTTTGTGCCTACAAGTACTGTACATAATGTACTTTCCATGTACCAAACATGGTTTTACTGAAAAGAACCAAGAAAAAAAAAATCTGTTTTTAAGAAAAATTAGCTGATCTTGTTTGGTTGATTTGCTCAAATTTGAGACCTTTATTGTAGTTTTGTGGTATGTATAAATAAGCCAAAAAATTCGGGAAAAAAAAAGTTAATTTTTCTTTGCGTCAAATAATCCACATTACATCCTTAAAAAAATACTACATGAAATAAGTCTTTCAATATTTATATTTTTTGGGTAGCTTGAGATTTATAATAAGTGTGATTAACAGGTGGAGCGAGTCCCTTCAGCTACAACAACGAAGACTTCTGCTCGTCCTATGAGAGGGCAAACGAGTCTTCAAAATCAGAACAAGAGAGTAAGTCTGTTTCCCAAGTTTAATTGCATTAACCTCTTTTTATAAATAGTTCATTTTTACCTCAGAAACTGTATATATACACGGGACTTTCATAATTTGGGTCCTCATTTCTGTTTTTTGAGTGATGTGTCTGCTGAACCAGAACTATTCTTTAATTCTGCTTTTAGATCAAGATTACAGAAACCTGGGTTAAAAACCGGATTTATAAAAGTAAAAAAAACAAAAGATCAGAGAAACTGTTATCTAGTATTCAGAGCTTGTTTGAAAGAATTTTCAAGCGTAGGAATTTGCTTATAAGCCAAGGTGTTTTTGCTGAATCTTTAAATGCTGGCCTTTTCTGTTATTTTTGCTTTGAGATTATTATTATTTACTTGAACGGATGCTACTTCTTTTTAGAATCAAATTAATTATCGTATTTGCTGTAAAAGTGCAGTAAGATCTTGTTTCAAGCCGATGAAAGGTTACCGTATTATCGTTACCTATGCAGTTTGATTATGTGAAAGAACATAATTTGGTTTAGTTATGGTTCATCTACTCAGAATATTCCTATTTAAATAGATTACTTAGATGATTTTTATGAGACTTTGCATAAAAAATAAAATTAAACGTTACCCTAAAACTTGAAAAAAGGTAAATTAAAAAGTTACGCTTTTGCAAAATTAAAAATATCATGTTTTGCCAAGGTGTTTTCTCGTCAACTTACGAGAATTAGTTCCCAGAAACCAGTTTTAGATCCCATCTTTAGTATTTTTAACGGACATTCTTGAAGAACCACCCCCTTTCAATTTTACCCTTAATAGTCTTTAGATACCATTGACCTTGAATTCATCGATCTTTAACTTCGAAGTTCTTTAGTTTAGTTGGGACTTGGGATTACATGCTTTAGGAAAATATAAAACACCAGGACTTTTTCTTGTACATATATAATTTTTTTTTAATCATACATACTAACATACATTATTACAGTGTGTTCTTAATTTTGAACAGGCCCTGCATGAAATTAGTACTTTATTACTAATCTAGAGGTATAATATGATAGTAATATGTAGTATAAACTAAAGTGGATTTTATGGGATTGAACAATGTACATGATATGATGGATGTGGTCCTTGGATTCAAATATATAATTAATGTCTGGTTTTATTTGGATAATTAGACCCCACCAGATTATATATTTGTCTAATTACTTTCATTACTTGTGTTCTTAGACTAAGTAATCTAACAGATTAGAAGGCTAATAACTTTTTCTATTTGCTGGCGAGCCAATTGGAAAATTAAACCGATTCATATGTTGTAGCTTCTATTTTGCGGGGGCTTCAAATTGCGACATGTTACCCTGATTGTTTTTTTTTCAAACCTTCAGCATTTGGTGATGAAATTTAAAGTGTTTCTCTTGGTGTAGCTGGCATGTGTTGTGTACAATACTTAGTTAATTTCTTCTCCTTTTCAAAAAATTGGTAGATAAGGGCTTGTTAATTTGGCGTTAAAACAAACTTTCAGTAGTGTAAGGTAGGTGAAAGAATATTATTTTTTCGGTTTTTCCTTACAAATTCAAATTTGATTAAGTTATTTTTCATGCTCTGAAAATGTAAACTTGCTTTAAAGTTTGTCAGGTCTCATGCTATAAGCAAACTTAACTTTCACATGCATAATTACTTACACGAATACGAAAATGTGAACTTGCTTCAAAGTTTCTTTACTCATGCTATAGGCTATAACACTCATAATTGTTACCTATAAGATGTGAATAGCTGGTCTGTACATATAGAATCAACCAAACGATCCCGTGATTTGCTGACATGACATTATTTGTTTATCTCCTAAGCAGGAAGTACCTCCAAATCTTGAGAAAACAGAAAGGTGAGTTTGTCCGATTTGTCAATCTTTCTTTGCAGGAACTATCCAGAATTTTAAAATTTCAGTTTCTCACTATTTCCATGTTTAATTTGTACAATGTAGTAAAAAAATGAGGAAAAATCTTGATCCGGGATCCAACAGCTTCGTAGCTTGGTCTCCTGGTTCTCGGGAATCTGAGGTAGCAAAAAAGGTTTACATTTCTGACCCTTGGTCTCTTGCTTTTAACAAAAAATATTCAGCATTTTAACAACAGAAAATATCGGTGAAAGTGATTCATCTCGGGATTTAAATACAGTTAGAATGTTCTCCTTTTTCTTTCGCTTATTAATAATCAAAGCAAGATCAATTTACTTGTTATATCCAATTTGCAGGCTTATCCAACAAGACGAAATAAGTCTTCAACAACAAACGACAAGGCTCCTATAAATCTCAACACAAATGGTCACTCGAGACAAAATGACTCGGGTAAGAATATGATATTTAGAATAATTTGTCCCACCGTTGTTCCTAAAGGTGTGCGTGTGTATGTTAAGACTGGGCTATAAATTGTTCAAAAGTCAAACAAAAAATTATCGTAACTAAATGTAAAACTCCAAGGAGATGCAAATGACATGAATGTTGTTATTAGGAAATAAAGAATAATCATGAGACGATACTATTTTGCTTAGTTAGCGAATATTAAAGCGATATTATTAGCATATATCAGCGGATTTGTTCAGTTCACTAGGTTTATATAATGGTGTTCTCAGTATTTCAATTCTAATAAGAAATAAATATAACCTTTCACTGCGTTTTATTTCTCCATGTAACAGTTGTGGAGTTATCTCCTGGTGGGGTGAATTTTGAGAGTTCCATGCAAATAAACGAGTCATGCAAGTTATACGACTTTTTACTAATCGAAACTTCTATAGAAGTATATTTATAACAGTATAAGACATCTCCTTACTCTTTGAATCCGAAAATTCAAATTCTTAATGGTTCCATGACTTAAAAAAGAACCACATTCTGAAAAAATCAAAGTACAAAAAAATAACGTCTGATTTAAACTATTTGTAGGGAGGGCAAATGACACGATTGTTGTAGACCAATCTCCTGCTGGATCAAACCTAGACAGTTCCTTGCAGATAGTCGACTTTGGTAAGTGTTTCTTCTTGCTTTAGTTTTGTTCCAGTAATCTCTTTTACTTGAAGAGTTTCACTTTAATACTGGTAGTTCCCATAAAGAAGAAGGATATACAATGCTCTTTAAAAAAGCAAAAATTTTAAACCCTTCTATAATCGTTGATAAAAGGATGATTAGAGCTGCATTGCAACGGTAGCCTAAGTGATTTGCCCATTCCTTTCTCCGAATCGATTTTAGTGTGACATATGGAATACTGCTTTCGTGTAAGACTTTTGTAAGAAGTTTATTTATGTTAATTAATTCCAAAACGAGAAAACCCTTCACATTATAATCCTAACCACTATATATATAAGGGGTTCATTTTCAATAAAATCTGCCAATGTGGTGATATTTCCTGTTCTGAATCGTATATGAATTAAATATACTAATTTTTTTCCCTTGGGTGTATCAATTCTAACATTAGAATAGGATAATAGAAACCTTTATAACAGTTCAATGTATTTTAAAATGCGGAGTATGTTGAGTACATAAGTGGTTTTTGTCTGTTATTGTTTTATCCACTTGCCTTTTCTTTATTGTTATAGATATGAATTTGTTTACAGAGCGGACGAAATCACTGGAAAATGTGGAGGAAAAGATTTTCAAACCAGTTAAAGACGAGGAATACCAAACCTTAGAAGAAGGTGAACTTATTCCCAGTTTTGAGAATTTTAAAGTTATTGTGAATGGGTACAACATAGGTCCTGCCCTTGGCGATGATATTCGTGCAAAGTATTTCGATCTGTGCTTTTCTCAGGGACAATATTTGCATGCCCAGTTACTGAAACTGATCAGTTTTCAACTTGCTGTCCAAATTATTTCCACCATAGTAGAAATCTCCGAGTGGATGAGAAACTGCAATCTTCGGTCAATTTTGGATGATTTTGAAGAACGGCGAAATGTGTTGCGAGCCTTTGAAAAGTTTGGCATGGAGGTGGGGTTTTTGATCAACCGAATAAATACGATCCATGGGATCGTGTTTGCATCTACAACGGAAGTTGACTTGGAGAAGCGTAGAAAAGCGAAAACTGAGCGCGTAAGAACCGAAGAGAAGAAGAATGAGCTTCAAAAGGAGATGGTGGAGGTGGAAAAGGAGATGGTAGAGGTGGAACAGAAGATGGTGAAACTTGATTCGGAAATTCAAACCATTGAGGAAATTGCTGACAGATACGAGGTTAAGATACGAAAAGAAGCTACTGCTCCTTGGTGAAAAAAAGTTTATGCATTTCGATACTCAGGGTGGTCTTTAGAAATATTAAATTCCTAGTTTCTTGAGTACAAGTTAGGCAAATCTGAACTTCTTGTCAGTTCTGTTTTTTTTAATAACTTTTATCCATAAAGACTTATGAATTTAGTTCAGTTAGATATGTCAACCTTAGCAGTAGAGCTGTTAAGCTTGCGATAAAGGTTTGCTTGTTTTGTAAGACTTGGTTTTGAAAGCTGTTTAGTAGTTCGTAAAACAGAAACCTATATATGAAATATGCTGACATATCATATCTGTTTGAATTGCGTTCGCCATATTGGTTTCATAATTAGTTTGTTGATGAATGCCTTTTTCGCAATCTCCTAAAAGACCATATACAAGTTCCGAAGTAGATATTTGGAATAATATGATATCCGGAAGATACAAGATTCAGAGAAGATAAATGTTTGTAAAACATGGGTTTCTAATCCTACATTTCATGAATAAAAATGAACATAACTTAAAGAATAACAAGGAAGTTGAAATTACTAGTAATGTTCTAAAGTAGCCAATTTTGCCACTTCTGCAAAACTGAGCCAGACCATTACTGTTGCAACTGAAAAATAAGCTTTACAAAGATAAAATTTAAAAGAGTTACAGAAACCATTTATGTAATTAATTACCAAGCTGCATGCCAAGGTATTTAGTCAACTTGCATGCAAGTATTGTCACATCTCAGTAGTCTTTATTTATAATATACTTACTTCTAGTTATTTAAAACCTTTTCATATATTTTGTCTCACTAAACTAAACCCTAAAAGCTTTCTCTCCCTGCTTCTAGTTATTTATTCTAATATTTTTTAATTATTTTTTCCTTGCATATGTGTACTTTCCCTAGTTTGTGCTAGAGGGTAACTTGCTGTTTGTTTCTATGCAGCTTTTTTGCTCATTTTTATTGTTATTGTGTATTTTGCTTTACAGCTTTTCAAAATTTCTTATAATATTTTTTTGCTTCAGAGCTAGTAATTGTTTGTACTTTGTATACAGATTTCAAATCAGTTTTGTTTTCGTTTTTGTCTATAAGCTGTAATGTTTTATTTTGTTGGCAAATTAATTTATCACTTGGCTATACAGTTTTTAAAATGATACTTAATTAAGGCTTAAGTAAAACCTTATGTACCGGATTGTTTAGAAAAAAAGATTATTGTTCTTATTAAAACTCTAAGAAAAGAAGCACCCAGGCTTGTTTGGTTAATCTTTTAAGCTCAAATTTTTCTCAATCGTCATTTGGTAGTTTCCATTCAAACTCCAATATTTTTATTGTTCCTATAACTATTATGTTTGCACCTAATAAGTCACCGAGGAGGGGAATGTTAAATATTTATTATTTTCTTAATTTGGAGGCAACTCCAGTTAGCTTATGACATTAAGCGAAATTGATTAATAAGTAGTATCGTTTGAGGTGACCTTCATCAGGTGTTCATGCTAACACTTAACTCAAACTGCAAAATGTATTTGTCCCTGGCTATCATAAAAAACTTCAAAATGTATTTGCCCCTTGGCTATCATATAAAATTTTCATTTCACACCCGAACTAAAAGAATTAAACTCCGGACAAGGATAGTTTCTATTCACCGAGACTGGTTCTTTCCCCCCTCCAGTTGAAACTTGATTGAAAGAAATTAAAGAGCTATGTCAAAGGGTTGTCATTTATCTTATAGTTCTTACTTACGTAAGCAAGGTTAATACACTAACGGACCCCGTAATATCACAATAATTACGTTTCCTCTACACAGTTTCAGTTGGAATGGTAATGTCACCTAGTTCAGAACATGCGACATAACCAGTCTAGCTTATTATGGGCACTACGTCATTTAGATGATGAAATTTATCAATGCGGTCATGTCATTTTTTATTGTTATTTAAATCTTTAGGATCAATTCGGCTAAATTTGTCTCCAATAAGCACTTTGGATTTATTAATATGGGGAAACGTTTGGGAATTTTTTAAAACTCGGCGACCATTATGTTGCGCGCAGACTATATATAGCGACTAAACAGGTTTGGCGTTCATTAGTAAATCAGTGAATGTATTTTTAGATGAATGAAGTATATATAATGATTGTTTTCTTTTTGATATTGCTTGCAGGTAGTTTCCCATAATCTTAAACATACATGGAAAGAGAGTGGTTCTCCTTCAGTGGGTTTGTTTAATAAATAAATTAATCTCGTAATTCATTTATTTTAAGCTTGATGAAGCAGCGTGAGGATGAGAAGGGTTATCGAAAATTGCTCGAAATACTATGGGTGGCATCAGATACAGGCTCATGGCAAAGCGTATGATATATTCAAAAGCATTTGCCTCCTGAAGATATGAGTTTCATCAGAAAGGTACAATTGTGAGGATCAACTTTTTTTTGTATTTAGCCTTGATACCACGGATATGTCTGGATTTTAGCTTACTTTAAGATATAAAAACTCACTGTAAAGATGAATAACGGTAACTAATAATAATGTTTTGGCTAGTTCCCTTTTTACCGCGCTTCTATCAGAAATCGGCACAATGTCAATGATCAAGTAGTTATTTTAGATCGAGGATGCAAGTGAACGACGATTTGACGTAGATATTAACAAGTCTTTGAGTTGGAATGGAAGCAGTGGGTGGATTCTGTATTGCTAATAATTTGCTCAAGGATGATTATCTAGTTCTTCACTTGGTACAAGTACAACAATCTAAATTTGAGGTAATATTGTATGCTCAAGTTTTTTTTTCTGAAATCGCCATGATCAAATAATTTTGCATTGATTAAACTCTTTCCAGAAGACATTAACAGTTCACATCAAGGCCATAGGAGAGGAAGGCATTTTAGAGACTCTGAGAAGAAAGAAAAAAAACTGAGAAATACGGTTTATCTAGTAAAGGCATTTTCGGGGTACCATCCAAATTGAAAGAATATGAAATATTAATGATGATTAAAGGATACAAGGTCAAGTGCTTGAGCAAAAACGAAGATTTAACAGGAGGACGCTCGCCTTTTGACGAATAAAAATCGGAGAAGCTCATTATTATAATATTTTTTGGCCAACTTAGTTTACATTTTTGATACATCATGCTACATTTTGATAGTTTTTTTTTTTTTTTGGCAAACCAATAATTTCGATACATTGATACATTTTGATAGTTTAAATAGCCATCTTACTCCTTTTTTTTTTTTGTATGAATATGTATTAGCTCTTTCGGGAAATTCACCTTAATGTTTGTATATTTTGGTACTCCAATAAATACATAATCTCCAAAACAGAACGTCGAAGACGATATCATAGTACTAATTTTATTGGAGATCCCTTTCTATTGGTATCATAATAATGTTAGACCATTTGTATATCTCCCTTGGCTTTGTATGATACACAAGCTTGATCAATAAATAAATAAAACATTGTTTATTTTGTATGGAGATACAAAGATATTTAAAACTTGCATGGGTTGCCAACTCAAATGTACAGAAAATGGGACATGAAATCTTAGTAGATTTGAAGTTGTTTTTAGATTTGAGAACAGAAACAGGTGCCCAAGTTCAACTCACTCAAACTCTTTAACAACTCATAATATGTACCTTTCGAGGCCACCATTCATATCATTGTTTTGGATACAGATTACAAAGTTGATAGCTCCATTTTTAAATGAAATTGCATTAGCTATAAAACTGCAGCCGTCAGTTTCTGATCCCAAATTTTATAAGAATTATACAAATTATTTTTAAATTGCAAAGCATCTTAGTTGTAAATTTTGATGTGATTATAAAAATTTGTAGTTCTATATCCTTTTGCAGTTCATTTAAAATTTCGTCAACTTCCTCTATTACTTTATTTTGTGAGCCAACATGTCATGAAAGTACAACATATCACTTCTTTTCATCCACTTTATTTGCAGTTTCTTCAACATGCCATGGCGAAAATGACTCATATCCCTAAGAAAACCCGAAATAGGAATGTAGTTTTATGTTTGGTCCTGATAGTAAAAAGATGGTATGATTTTAAAATTTGAAGGACACGTTCCTAGATCCGTCGTGCGAATACCGAATGAAACGACAACTGATTCAGATCTCGTATGAAACTGAAGTCATCGTAAAAGATATTCCAAATGACCTGTAAACTTTTAATAAATTGGTATTCCTTTCCCATTAATCTTTCTTTTAACAATTTTGGTGTCTTCGACTAAAATGTACACGAGAGCCTAGTACAACAACTAATGTAATGTAATTTCTTGTAATCGTTTTGTTCGAGAATTGTAGATATTCACTCATCAATACACGGTTCGTTTAATCTTTAAAAAATAATATTAATTTGATGTTAGATCTAAATAATCTAATGCAACAATTCTATTTCTGTTCGTTCCTCATTGTTTTTCTCAAGACTGCCATGGTTATATATATATACCACAATCCAAATGCAATTTGGCAAATATGATTTTTAAACTAATTTGAAATAAGACAGTGGAATAAATAAATAAATGATTAAAATCTGTGTACGCGGCCCATTGAAATTATATTTTGCTAGATAAGGTGCCATGCCATGAATACCCCTCTACTCACTATTTGTTGGTTTTTTTGCTTTGAAAATAAAAACAAACAAATAATGCGATGATCCAACATTTTAGTACAGTGATTCTATTTACCAAATGTTCTAAAATGTGTAAGGCGGTCTAATCCCCGTCTAGTCATCACCTAATCCAGTTAATTTTGTCTAATTCTTTAGGGCGTTTTCTAAGACGCTTACGTTCCGTCCAAAATATCAGTCTAATTCGCCTTTCTGAACATCAATATTCAAAAATTACCAGTGGCAAGAGTGTAGGTCCTTTCCAACCCAAGCCAGAAAAAAGAGAGGAGATACTTAAATGTATATTTAAATAGTTTATAAATGGATTACTTATATTTTAACCAATGTATACTTGATATTTCAAACTTAAATTGCACATTAATTTGCTTTAAAATTAATCTTTCATGGGTTCAAACTGAAGAAATTTTTGTACCATAGATTAGTGTGAGGATCGTTATTTAGACGAAAAATTATTGTTTACTACATCAATCTATTGCTGGTTTAAGAATTTGCATACCCATCTTTCAATATTAACAATTTACATACTCACCTATAAAATATCTATCAATCAATACACTTTAATTGATTTATGTTAACTTTTTAAGAGAAGTTTGGTCACGTGATCACGTTACCGCTTCCAATTATGATTTAAAGGTGAAACTAACATCGTATATGACAAAAAATCAGGTAAAAAGTTAACATAAATCAATTAGTGTGCTGATTGATAGATCGTGTATAGGTGAATATGTAAATTGTTAATCTTGTAAGCTGAGTATGCAAATTATTAACCAACAATAGGTTGATGAAGTAAAGTATAACTATCCTTTTTATTTAGAATTGTGTTATATTTCACAAATGTATGTTAAGCATGACATCTATGAGATCACTTGTAATCATGTGAACTTGGTTAACTTATAGTTGAATGTTTAAGTGATAATACCAACACATTTTTGTCTCAAATAAGCCAAAGGGTTAATCATTGGCACCGCATGCATTACCTTCTAATAATTCAATCAAAGTTTAAACTAATTTTATTAACACTTTTCATTTTCAGCCAAGATTAGGTTCGAAGAAACATCTAGAATTTATAATATCTTATAGATATAGCTTGGGGAATGTCCTAAAAGTATTTATAACAAATTAACAATGTAACAACTAATCATTTGCATCCTAAATTAATTATAAATTTATGTCAAACCATATTAGTAATGCTTATGCATATCACCAAGAGCTAAAAACACGCTAATCTCTCAAAGTCCCGTTCCTTTGTTATTCTAAAGGCTAAGAAATAGTACTAATTATATCATAATGATCGTGCACAAAATTCTATAATATAATGTTAAAGAGACTTATCGAAATAAATATATAAAAAAAATTACACAGAGAGATGAAGACCAATAGAAAATAACTAAAAAAATTGAAGTTGACATGGTCTTGTTTGGTTCGAGCTCTTGAGCATGGTTACGTATTATCTTATGGAGTAATTCATAGTGCATCTAGCTAATAAACCTAAAAACTAATTAAAGTTCTAGAAACTCGATAAATTAATACTCGATTATTTAATAAACTCTTTAAGATAATATTTTTGGCCGGTCCCGACTCGGGGATAGGGTGCTAAATTAATAATTCGCTAAAATTATAAGATAATACATTTTTGATAATTTCTTTAGACCCCATATAAAATATAAATTAATAATTTCTTATATATAGCATATTACATATGAATGATTTACGAAACTTTCTTGAAAAATGACTCAATTGTCTTTTGTTTTTTGTTGAAATCAATTTCCCCTTGAATCTCGTCTCTAATTTTTCTTAGCATGGTAAGAACTTCTGGTGTTGTTTTCTCATAGCTCAACAAGAAATTGTTCAATGTGATTGCCGCTGTAATAGCTTCGTTTCGCGAAGTGGGCTCCATTGTAGAACTTTCATCATCTTCTTCATCGATATCATCTTTATTAATTCCAATAACGCTTTCAATAATTTCTTCATCAGTCAACAACTGTGCAACTATATTTTCTTCTGGGTGAGTCAGAACATCTTCGACATCCATTGTTGTGTGTATGATTTGTTTGTGTTAACCTATTTTGATCTTGTATTTATATAGAAAATATTTTTAATGTCCATAAAGTGATACATTGAACACAAGAAGCATAATAAGGTGGGAGATTGAAGGTTTCTTTCAAATTGGGCTCTTCATTTGATATACATGCATTGGAACTATTCATAACTCCTACTTATTTGATATACATGCATTGGAACTCTTTATTTTAGTAAGATTAATTGTACAATAATTAAGTGGAAGCTTGAAAGGTGTTTGTAAACTAAGTATTTTACTATAAATTAATAAAATATTAATTAATATATAAATTAATAATTATTAATTTATCGATTAATTAATAACTCTTTTAATTAATAAATTTTGGTGGTTCCAAGTGTATTATTTTATAGAGTTTCTACTGTATTTTTGTTTGGGATTAATTTATGGTTTGAATCATATATACGAACCCATGTAATTTCTCGATCTCAGACAAGCTATATATATGTTTAAATGCCTAAAATGTACTGGTGGAATAAGCATTTGTTCCACGAGATTATGATTTTATTTTATTTTCTAGAAAAAAGGTTATACGAATATAATCAAAAAATTTAGGCTAACTTTTTTTATAAGTTTTAATTTTTAAAAGTTCTGACCCCATCGAATCATCAACTAGTTAATTATCCATTTTCATTGTTTGGTACTGATTATAATTAATTAAGTATGACCCATTCCCTTAATTTTGTTGTTATTCTTGCATTGTATTTTTTATATTCAAAGTTATGTTTGGTGCCGACTGTGTTTTTAAATTTTACCTAAACTCGATACCAAAATATGTATTTTTGTGTATTTAGCAAAGAGTTCCAGTTGGCAGATTGGATTGATCTGGTGAGAAAAGGGGTTCAACATGCATTATAAATTAATTTACCATTCTTAATTTCGACCTAACATCAACAACTATTAACACTTTGTTGGAGTACTTTATTTTATTTTATTGACTTTTTGGCATATTTGTTGTACGTGTACTCATTGAATAATACGTGTTATTGGGATACCATTTTTGTTGTAAGATGTAATCCGATTTTTGCAATAATTATTTATTGCCCAAATTCACAATTTTCTATACTTGTCATCTAAGATTTTGATTAGATGAATGGTTTGTATTACACATGTATTTTGTAACCCAATTACGTTGTTACTATATATTATCTTCTTGAAACACTAGTTGCAGTATGTAATTCTGGGAAAGGTGCATGAAATATTTATTATATTAAACGAAACATGACATTGCGCCAAAGTATCTAATTTCAAGACTGGAAAAAATGGTCTATCGATCATCTCAATAACCAAATGATACATAATGGTCCATTACAAACATGTTCCATTAGATTTATTTGCATTGTAACATAAAATTAGTAATTGAATTCAGAATTCAGAATTCAGAATTCAGAAAAGAGACATTGAATATCAAGCTCTCTCAGCATAAACAAAAAAACATAACCAGTTAACACAAAAACAAACCATTATTTCTACTACACTCTACTACCTCAACTCAGTTTCATCAAATTTACAATTAACCAAACCCCGCGTTGCAAATTAAAAAACAAAAACAAAAATCAGTAGGTGTAATAGTCGACGAGCTCGTCCATGGACCCTAACTGTGAGTCAACCGAGTTCTCGATCATCCACAACATGTGATCAAACATTACAACTTCGCAAGCAACCACTACATCTGACCCGTTGGATCTTTCGACCATAACTTGAAACAAAGGGTGTGAGATCACTTCTTGGGTAAGCATGTATGGTCTTCGAGACTTTCCCACGTATACGGGGAAAAGGTTAGCTGTATTGCAAGGGCGTTTCGTGACGGTGGTTGTGCGGTTCGAGAAGGAGGGGAGCTTCTTTAGAGCTGACTTGAGCTTTGTTAGCTTAGCTGCCTTCATTTCTAGTGTGCTTCTTGTATATATGTATAGAGAGAAGTGTGTGGAGAAGGGAGAAGGCAAGTTTCTTATATATATACAGAGAGGGGTTAGGTATGAAAGCAAAATTGTATTCAAAATTATTTTATTTATAAAAATAGTTGTAACTAACATTTTTGGATTATTTTCTTTTTTTTGGTAGATTAACTGATGGCTTGCTTGGGTAAAATTTATAGAGAAACAGCAAAAAATTCCTCCAGAATGCTTATGTATACCATTTACTTATATTGTTTTCGAGTTAAAAAAAGAAGTAAATGACACTGATCTAGCTAGATAAGAAATCAACTACGAGCAATGTTTTCATGTAGTAATAAGAATTTTAGGTAGGATATAGCATAATTTAATGAAACTTCAAAAGTCTCCTTGTTTACTTTTTAATTTTGTTGTGTCTAACAACAAGTTGTAGAAGTCTTAAGTTAGGTATTTGGGAACAATTGTGTAAAAGAGTTAGATATTAAGGAACAATTGCGTAAAACTCAACACATGATTATTGCTTAACCATATACAAGTATTTAAGTAATGTCAGATCCTAGTACTAATTTACGAATGTGACATGATATATCATGATAGTAATAAGTGGGACAAAATATACCAAATTTAAAAAGTAACTCCTTTGATAAAACAACTCTAGCTACTCTCAAAATATAAGAGATATATATGTAAAATTATAACGTACATACAAAAACAACTGGCTTGTAGGACAATAATGAAACATGATAGGTCGATTGATAGTGAAATATATTTTTTCCTGGGGGCGAAAACTAAGCTGTATATCTTCATTAAAAAATACCAGCTGCCCCTTGTTTTGGGACCTCATTATACGCTTGTTTTCTTGTATTAACAATTATATAACCTTGCCAAATATATATATATAAGAAGAGGACGGAGTCCGTATACGTCAAGTGGGGCTAAAACCAGGGGCGAAGTCCGTATACGTCAAGTGGGGCTAAAACCCTACCTGAATTTTGAACTATTATTATTGTATATGTAATATCTAACTAAAATTATTTATAGCCTAGGGGTTAAGTGTTGACTATTAAAGTTTTCTTCTTCGTTTGGTCATGAGTTCAAATCACTCATCAACAAATTTTGTCTCTTTTTTAAATGAATCTATATTTTTTTTACCTTTTGAAATATATTAAAATAAAATAAAATAAAAATCGAAACTATTTGATCATTACATTTCGTAATGAGTTTATACTTGTAACATTAACATTTTGCTTGCATAACATTTTAGTTTTACATTTTAACAATAAAATGATTGTTCTAAAAATATTTTATAGTTTCTAAAAACAAATGGGAAACTTTTATTTAATTAATTGTACTAAATGTAAGTAAAGTATATTGTCTGAATTTATCCAAACGCAATTGAAAAAAAAAAGTCATATATGCACAATATAATCAATCAATTAATGGAGATTATTGAAGAGTAGAAAACATCATGTACAATACGCCTATCATATCCAGAAAAATAAGATATATATGTATATTTTCAAATGTAGGTTTTGTATTCCCGCTCAACCGAAATTCTGACTCCGCCCCTGTTAATAATAAACAAAAATAAAGCTCAAGATACAAGATGGTAATTAAGTTTTTTATTTAATCTTACTACGTGATTGTGGCCAACATGATGAGATACATGGACCTCCAGGTTGGTTGGTTGATTAATTAGTTAGTTAGTTAGAATAGTCTATAAATACTCGTTTGAGTCTGTTGTACAACTTGGTTGATCTAATATAATTCATATCTTGTTAGAGTTTCTCGCTCTATAATTTCATGATCTATACCTCCGATCACTCTTTTCAAGGTAGCAGTGTTTATATAATTAAATATTGATAAATGCTCACATGTCTTCACAGTAACGCAAGTCCTTAGCCTAACATGTCCATTGGGCCTATCATTTAAACTTTAGCCATTGAGAAAAGAAAAAAAGAAAAGTTGATGAGAAAATTTTGAAATGGAGGAAAAAACAATAAAGAAGAAAACAAAGAGGACTTACCGAAAGTCAAGTCTATTTCAACTAGAATGTACTATATATTTCTAGAATTTCAAATATCAAAACAAAAGAAAAGAGAAACATCATCATATATATAACTTTGGAAGACGTTATTCAAGTACTAATATTATGTTATCATTTGGGGGTTAGTAATTGAAAAGACAAATACGACGAGGTATAAAATGCACCTTCTTTTTTTCTTACTTACATCTCTACGTAAACATTTTTCTTGTTAAAAACGTGTTATGAAAACATGCACATGATGTGCACGTGTATGCAAATCGAGTGATTTTTAACTAATTAGTATGATACATTAGACGGTGCGATATCGATTGATATGTTGCATGAGATGACAAAAAAATCTAGCGAAGATAATATTCTGGGCATTCGTGGATTTGGAGTTGTTTATAAAGAGATATATAAAAACGGGACAAAAATTGCCGTAAATAATCACATTTCTATTTTTTTCTAATGTATGTCATCGCTACCCTCCATATAGGGTCAACAACATTCACAATTGTAGATGTCGCCGCAACAACCAATTCATGTATATAGTATTAACAATTAAGATTATATTTCATAATACTTTGCAGAATGAATTGGAAGCCTATCGGGAATCTGCTTTATATATATTCTTAAATTTTTTTGGATATTGAGGTATGTTGTTATTGCAAGTGAGAAATAACTAATATTAAGTCATTACGAGTGTTTCTTCTCTTAACTAAATGCTACGAAGTATTTAGTTTCACCTTGAAATATGTACTCGCATATGCCACCGCAAAAACCAATTCCTGAATATATTATATATTCACAACCGGTTGATCTTCAACAAATGCAGCTAAAATTATTAACCCCTAATGATATATATATATATATATATATGTATATATATATATATATATATATATATGGGAAGTATATATGCACACCATAAAAAACATCCAAATAGACATTTTTTTTTGTAAAAACGCTCCAAATCAATATTTGATTAATGCAAATCTCCACGGTTTCACGACGGGAACACAAATATGCGTCTTGTTTTTTTTTTCTTCTGAGATGTATAATGACATGTTTTGAATTTTTAAATTTTACCATAATTTCGAAAACATGTGATTATACATCTCGGAAAAAAAAACAAGACGCATATTTGTGTTCCCGTCGTGAAACCATGGAGATTTGCATTAACCAAATCTTGATTTGGAGTGTTTTTACGAAAAAGTGTCCAAGTTGATGTCTAAATTGATGTTAATATAACCTCTTCCTATATATATATATACTAGTAATAGTGTCACACGTGTTACGTGTGTGACGCACAGTGCAATCAAAATATCGAAAATAAATGTAGTTATGATACAAATATGTGGATAATATAAAAAAATATATATATATAAGATTATAAGAATTAAAAAAAAATTTGGTTGTTAAAGATGGATAAATAGTGTTATTAGTTATTACTTTTTATATTTTTTATGTGAGTATGGTATTATTATAATTAATAAAAAAATGTAAGGATATTTTTGGAAAAAATGGGTAAAATTTGACAGATTCAAAACTCTTGAATTAAGAGTAGGTTATGAAAAACGCACATGCCGTGCACATGATTGTAATGTGAACTTTGTAACACTTTAGCATAGGAAACAAATAAGAAGAAACATCTTACTACCACGGAGCTATTTCAGCTGTATACAAAACAAATCCACTAGTTTAACAACTAAACAAAAGAGGACATAAAAATATGGAGAGTTGGTTAGTTATGTACTCTCATTCGCAAAACGGAAATCTCATATTTCAACAACTCACGGTTTTGCATTACGAGACACCCCTACTCTTTAATTCATTAAAGAGTCAACTCTCTAAAAAAAACTCATTCGATCTCATTTTTAATTTTAAATTTCTAAAAAAACACCATCTCGGAATGATGAGCATGCATCACTCCCATCTCTGCCTCAGCATCTCGTAATGTCTTCAGTACATTGCCATAAGAGGCTTCAAAAGCCTCTACTTTCAATGCCAAAACAGACCCAGAAAATGGGGTAGCCATTGCAATTTACAGGATAATAATAATATATATAGTAGAAGGGATATATGGAGAGATTATGAAGAAAGACAAGCTTCAAAGGGTTATTTATAGATAAATTGAGAAGGGCTTGGGGTGAGGAATCGCAACCGTTGGTCAAGAGGTTTAAAGAAGCATGTGCATTAAAGAGACAATAAAACAGATAAGAATGAAAATAAGAAGATATTTTATTCATTCCAGAAACTCCATTACAAAGAAGGACCACAGTCGAACAAAAAGGAAATTACAAAAATAAACTATTTAGCAGAAGAGCCTGCTTCAACATTATCCGGCCTCTTTTTGGACCGAGCATACACTTTCTTAAGGCCCAGTTTGTAAGCCCTCTTGGACTTCTTATGCCTATCCCGAGAGGCCTCGAGCTCCTTAATCCGAGCAAGAGCCCAAATCTTGTCGATCAAGGTCATCTGATAATCACTTTCCAAGGAGGCCAACTTTTCCTCTAGTTCAGGGGCCCGGAGAGCTTCCTTCGCTAAGAAGGCAAACCTCCTTTGGTGAATACGGGCTTTCCTAACCTCCTCCTCTAGGTGGACGATGTATTCAGGAAGGTTATCTCTACTAGATCCTTGAGGGGAAGCCATTCGGTCGTCATAAAGTGTGTTGTACAAAGAGAGCAGGTACAGCCCCCTTTTATAAGGATAAATAATGGGTGGTCAAATGTCCCCTTGAAACAAAATAACCCTCTTGAACTTCCCCAGGACATTTAAGCCTACCTAACAACTGTTTCAGTCCAACTACGTCATTCAATAAGTATTGAGAAAGTAAACAGACAATAATGAGAATAAGGAGATGTTTTATTAATTTCAAATAATGCGGTTACAACTAGGTGATATCACCCAACAAAAAAAAAAAATTGCAAAAACAAGTTATCTCGAGGAGGAGCTGGCTTCAACGTCATCCGATCCAGGTTTGGACCGAGCATGCAGCTCTTTGAAGTTAAGCTTGTAAGCCCTTTTTGCCGCCTTATGTTTATCCCGGGAAGCCTCGAGCCTCTTTATCCGTTCATAGGCCCAATCCTGATCAGCCATCGTCACGTGATGAGCCGCGTCCATATCAGACAACCTTTTCCTGTAATCGGGTACCCGGAGAAATTCTCTTGCCACAACAGCAAACTTTCTCTTCACAATACGAGTTTTCTTGACCTCGTTCTCTAAATAAGCAACGTATTCGGGAGAATTATCACCAGTAGAACCATTGGGAGAAGCCATTATGTTACTAGCAAAGTGCTGAGAATAATTGAATGTTTATAGAGAGGGGATAGTCCCTTTTATAATAGACAAAGGTAGGAAGATCAAGGGTCACCTCGAAGCAAGATAGCATGCTTGAAATTCCCAATGACATTGAATGGCCACAAGGAAACAGTTATAAATCTATTACGCTTCTCGATGAAATATTGGGAATAGCAAGACCGAAATAACATCCTCATGAGATCGAGCATGACTCCCTCGCCGTGGACACCACGCTGAAGAAGTCATGGAGCACTTGATAGAACACAAAAGTTAGACCCGAATTTATCTATTCGGGTACGATTCAACCCAAACCTTATTAATGGGTATCCAACGCTTAAATAATAGATATTGGGCTATCACATGCCTTTCCTTAAGAATGAAGGTAAGAATACTATCAAATGTCCAAGCCCACTTAACAAGGGCCCCACCTGGGAAAAGCCCATGAGATAATGCATGAGATGAAGACATTTGTCAACATCCTATGATGCATAAATGTCTATAAATAGCCCAGTACCTTCGCTGGGAAAGGGACCTGAAATCGATCTGAAAAATATAGAGAGAAGAAGATAAAAGAGAGAAAATTGTCAGAGTTTATCTCACTAGAAAGCAAGCCGAGCTCAATTGAAGACCAAACACCGAAGATAAAGATCAAGACTAAGATTAAATTGTTAGACCAAGCATAAGTGTAATAAGAAATTGTAATCCGAGTAAGTACCATCACCGAACAATAATAAAGAGAACAAGTTGTCCAATATTTACTTTATTTAACCTATATTAATAACGTTGAAGAGCATAACGCCACCGACCAAAGTTATTGCTTTATCAGTTGTTTTTTAAGCTTAAAAGAACTTTAAAACAGTTTTTAAGCTCATTTTTATTGAGTTGGGCGTTTATAACTTAAAAAAAGTGGGGGCACAAAATGAAAAGGGGAGGAGAAATGGGCCGTAAGAAGAAAGGGTGGGCTTTAGATAAATGGGCCAAAACCTATATTATAAGTTATTTTTTAAGCTTAAAAACAGCTTTTAAGCTATTTTTTATTAGGACGGGTGATTAGAACTTAAAAAAGTTTTGGCTCAGAACCTATATTTAAAAAATATTATAAAATATAACATATGACTAATATTCTCGTATAAAGCTTAAATATATAGTTTATTTTTCATGAGCCTTGATTTTGTCCATAATAATAATAATAATAGTATGGGCCTGAGAAAGTTAAAATATTTGAGCCCAAGTAAAGGCAACACGTAAAGGTAACTTGAGTGTGGGTTGTTACCATATAACTTTAAAAAAAAAAAATATTTTTCAGGCATATTTATATATCAAATAAAACAGTCATGTGTATTTTTTTATAAGAGTAAAATATTATATTACTTTTTATATACTGTTGTTAATTAATCATATTTAAAATATTAATTTTATTTATCGGAATCGTATTTATGTCAGTACGTATCGCACACGTAACTATTAAGTAGTTAGTCCGTTTAATTGTTCACTACGTGTAATTTTATCCGGTTTATAAATTGTATTATCAGACTGTGTCAAAGATTAAATGGGCCGTAAGAAGAAAGAGTGGGCTTTTAAGATGTATAAAAGAGATTTAGATAAGAATTAGGGTTTGAAGTTAATAATAAAAAAAAGGAAGAAGGAAGAAAGAGAGAGAGAGATAGAGAGAGAGAGAGATGGGGGGAGAGAGAGAAATGAGTAGTAAAGAAGCAGATATACAGATGATGTTAGCATCTGAGGTTCATCTTGGTACTAAAAATTGTGATTATCAAATGGATCGTTACGTTTTCAAACGCCGTAATGATGGTCTCTCTTCTTTTCTTTTTCTTTTAATTTAATTTTATTATTATCCTGTTTACTAAATATATATATACTAATTCAAAGTAATTGTTATTACTCATCACTTTACTTTTTATTTATTTATTATTTTAATCTAATTATTAAATAGTTATTTGTATCATGTCGACGCCTTTTTAAATAATAAACATGTTTCTCGGGTTTTTATTTTATTTATTTTATTTTATGGTAGATGGGGTAAATATAAATTGGCTTGGTTTTTGTTATGAAGGTCTGAAAATCTTGCAATGTCGGTGTCTAGTGTGATTTTATGCAATTTAATTGGTAATATCTCATCATTTCTGGTTTATGAATAATTATTGAATTTAGTATTTTGGGTTTGTATTTGACGCGTATTGCTAATCTACAGGGCTGTGTTAGTGGTTAGGATGTTCATCTATTCTTTGTGGCATACCATTTGAATGATTGATTGTTTTGTGTATCCTTTGCTGTTTCAATATACATTTGAATCATTTTGGGATGAATATGCGGGATTCTTTTTTCAATGATTGATACATTTATTATATTGATCGTTGCAATTATCTGTTGTTTCTGCACCATTTTATCTTACTATTAGCTGTTCATTTTAGAAACTCCATGCTTGATTGTTTAACTTGTCAATGAAGGTTTGTTAACCTTGTTGTGTTTCCTTGCGTGCATATTTGTTTGACTACTAATACCAATGTTTGTACTTGAGCTAAGACTTGGACCATATTCGAGTTTGGTATGTTGGAATCTTGATCTTGATTTTATTGTAAAGAGGTCAGGAATGATATAATTTAACGGCTAGGAAATGGGTAAACTCGGGGTTATTTTGACTCCGGCTTTTAGCTTTCAAGATTGTTTTTCGGAAAGATATCAGCTTGTTATGAAGAGAACAGTTTATACTCGATTTAAGCTGACCAACCAAATGTTTAACCAGATATGTATGAAACTAATTAGCATTAGCCAATTTGCTTTTTCTAATATGGTTCCCTTTTATGGCACTATGTTAGTTATGTAGTTCTTGTTCGTTCTAAACTCTAAAAAAATTAGCTCAGTAGTGAGATGACAAAAAAAGCTCGGTTTTTAAATGACAGCTGATTTACTTC
The DNA here is from genome assembly GCA_963682055.1 of Primula veris. Classification (NCBI taxonomy): domain Eukaryota; kingdom Viridiplantae; phylum Streptophyta; class Magnoliopsida; order Ericales; family Primulaceae; genus Primula; species Primula veris. Next base: position 41,835,571 of record OY821742.1, read on the forward strand.
TAAACAAAGAAGCTTTGCTTAATTACTGCGACTGATGTGATACCTTTCTCTGATGCTTAATTACCTTATATACGACTTTGGTAGAGTATTAAACTGTTTGACTTTCAAGGGTTCAAGTGAGCCAACATTTTACGTCTGTGAATTTATTGACCAATTATTTTTTTTCTATTCAGGAATTTACATCATAAACCTTGGTAAGACATGGGAGAAGCTCCAAATGGCAGCCAGAGTTATAGTTGCTATCGAAAACCCAAAGGACATTATTGTTCAATCTGCTAGACCTTATGGTCAGAGAGCTGTTTTGAAGTTTGCTCAATACACTGGTGTCAATGCTATTGCTGGTCGCCACACTCCTGGTACATTCACTAACCAGATGCAAACCTCATTCAGTGAACCCCGGCTTTTAATCCTCACTGACCCAAGGACTGATCACCAGGTATAACCATACCATTTTTTAACTATTAAATTAGTATTCAGTAGGTGTATATTTATCTAGGATGAAGCTTGTATACTTATCAACTGTACTACAAGTATAAACTATAGTTTCTGTGATAATAGAACTGTTTTGTTTTCCTAGTCATGTACTAAACAGGCTGTTTCATTTGGTTCTATTTAAGTCAAAAAATTGATATGATAGAGGTGGATAAGTTTATTCTATAGTAGGATAGTTGTACTTTTTGTATTGACAGCTTTATAAACTATTGGTTTGAAATTATTGCTTTTATAAAAAATGTGTCAAATCTTCTTGCCTCGTGAGGGTATAAAAGATCTTATCCTAATCTCCTCTCAAACAAGTTTATTTGTTTAAAACTTTGGGAGAGGGGTGCCTTCAATTGCTGGTGGAGTGGTTGGTGCCATTTACTGTATGTTTTTTTACCATGTGGGACTGTGCTAATATACTCTCCTATTTTCTTTTTATATGCTTGTTAATAGGGTGTCTTTCTTCTGTTTTTGATAATATTCACATTTGTTTTTTGGCTCACATGGCGTAAAACTTGTTTGCAGCCAATCAAAGAAGCTGCTTTGGGAAATATTCCAACCATTGCTTTCTGTGATACTGATTCCCCAATGAACTTTGTTGATATTGGCATCCCTGCAAATAACAAGGGTAAGCATAGCATTGGGTGTCTGTTTTGGCTCTTAGGAAGAATGGTTCTCCAGATGCGGAACACTATCCCCCAGGGACACAAGTGGGATATCATGGTAACTTAACGCCTTCTTGTTATGTTTTTCCTTATATTGGAGTTTGTTTATACCATTGATGCAACGGTTTAAAATAAGTGTTTACATCGTTAGAAAGTGCACGTGTGACTATTGGAAGGATTGCATACTCGGTCTGAGGATTGTGAAATCAGTTTTCATTTATGAATATAGTGTTTCTTTACTGAAAGTCTGAAACCATCTCTCTTCCTTTTATCCTTTTTTCTAATCATATCTGGTTCTACAATTACCGGGCAAGCCTTGGGTTCTTGTTCAAAAGTTTATGCATCTCATTAGCAGATGAAAGATTTTGTTAATACTTTTTGGCAAGTTCTTCATATCTTTTATCTGCTATGTCGGTGTTTTTAGGTGGATTTGTTTTTCTACCGTGAGCCAGAAGATCCCAAAGAAGAGCAAGAAGAAGAAGTACCTGCAGTGGAATATGTTCCTGGTTATGATGGTGGTGCCGCCTATCCTGCTGGTGATCAGTATGGACAATCTGATGTCAATTGGGGGGATGATACGGTTTCTGCACCTATTGCTAATGCTCCAGCCTTTACTGAAGCAGCAGGTAATTGCGCCATGGTCATGTTTATAAATTTTATGATGTGTTCTCCTTTTTATGTTGATGCCTTTTGAAATAAATGTTTCTAAAAGTTAGTAGCTGTGAATCATTTGAAGTAGCTTATGTGGAATTAACGGTTTAGCTTTTATTAATTTGCCTCGTGTGTTCTTATGACTTGCAAGGCTAGCAAGAGTATAAGCAAACAAGACATTTATACAAAACTTTCACGTTGTCAGCATTGCATTGATTTTTCACAGATTATTGATACAAATTTTGTTGTTTACACGTCATTTTGTCTGAGTTTTTTACCGTATGGTTTATTTGTTTGACTGCGTTTCCCGTCGATATTGGTCTGTAGTTCAAAATGGTGGTACAGATAAGAGAAGAGTTTTAAACATCAAAAAATGGGTTTACTTGAAATTGTAGTTATTATAAATGGTTGCATGTTCTACTGTTATTCAGTCTTTATAGTTTTACAAGTTTGTTGTGTCAAGTCCATAATTTATTTTCATCCCCTAGAAACTTTTGGTGATTTGTTATATTGTTTTCTAAATGCTGGAAAATTGAACTGCTGCATCCACTTGAAATGCTGGAAAATTGAACTGCTGCAGGAACTTTTCGTGATTAGTCTTTGATCCTTTTTAACATTTTTTTTAATTATATTAAATTAGAAGAGTAACTTTGATTTTTCACTTTTGCCCATGTAGCACCGGCTGGGGTGGACTGGGGACAAAACGTGGCTCCACCAAATATCACGACTGAAGTTGCTGTTGATCAACCTTGGGCGGTTTAAGTTTGCATATCTTCCAGTTCTTGTTAGTTTTATTATGTATCGTCCTTTTTTCAGGATTTGAAATGGAGATTTTGTTTACAAATTCAAGTTATATCAGTTTTTAAGAAACCTCCTGGTGGCTTGAATTATTATTTAACTTGATTTTGCTTTATGTTATTGGTACTTATGTTTCTCCTCTCCTTGTATTGTCTTTGCCTCTGTTACTTTATAAGAATTTGTTTTCTTATTGCTGATGTGAACAATTTTAAAAGTTCCTGGCTACGACCTATGACTTGATTTTCGAACTGAAACAATCGGTTAGTAAAAATATTGAATTTGGATAAATTATATCTATATAATTGGTCATCTTATTTAGAATCATTCCTGTCATTTGGTCTTTTGTCATGGAATTTTACGTCAGTTCTATGAAGTTTTTTCTTACAATTTTCAATGCCCAAGAATAACAATTCTGAAGTATTTGCCATAAATTCATGTTATAAAATTTTGTAGTCTACAAGCAATGCTTTTATAGTTCAAGCATACTATGGAAAAAAGAAGGAATAAATCTGCATATTATTTATTTAGATTAATGAAAATACTCAGAAAATAAATTTTGAGAACTGGGATCTGTATATATGGTCGTTTGTTCCTATGTTTAAAATATATACAGTCTTTGATAATATTGCCTTCGATTTTCCATATATATGGTAATTCTCTCCAGACTAATTACCATATACGGTCCTGATCCGTAATATGCTTTCCTTGAAACTTAGTGGACGTTGCATAAAGAAAAATCAAACATTCATTTTAGGCAAACCTAAATACGATTGTAGTTCTTACCGAGATTGTAAAAACTGATTGATAGTTTTGTTTGTTTGACTCGTGTGTTTTTCTTTAAATTAACTGATATAGAGAGAGAAAGAGTCTAATTTAGAAGTTTTAATTTAAGAGTAGTTATCTATCTAAACTAATGCTCCGCAACGTGCAGTTTAAGTTTTCCTTTACAGGAAGCTACGATCATCGGACCGTCTAGCTTTACTTATTATATCTTTGGGCATTGTTATGAGACTTTGGCTCAGTTGCAATACCACGCGCGCTAACATACCATAAGCAACGGGGTTGACAATCCGTCTCTCCAAATTGGTGTACATGTCAAAAAGTCCATATTTGAAATGTTTGTATTGCTTTGCTAGACCTGAAAGTGATTGCAAGAGTACGTACATATGTAGCTGGTTATGCAACATAGCGATCTGCGATACTTGTTCGACACATTTCCATATCATTTGGAGCAACTGCATTCTTTAACAACCGGAAAACGACCTAAGGGTCCCATCCCAAGGTTGTTAATTGCAAACTTCCGAGCTCCCAGTCTATATAGCTCCTGCAAATTCACAATATAGATTTGGTTAAACATGTCATAACTTGATACATTCAGTAATGAAAAATGTACAATGTTTAGATTACAAATAATGAAAGAAGATTAATGATGAAATTGATGCAAATACTCACATTAACTGCCTTAATTAGTAATGTTTTTAACAACCAATCCTACATATATATTGAGGGTGGAGGATTGTAGGATTTAATTTGTTGCCCATTTGTCCCTCCCAATGTTCAATAAATACACAACCTTTGATAGTATTTTGTCTTAATTACCTACAAACAATGTTCGTGACAAAATATATTAGATTCCTGTAATAAAAACATATATATATATACTAGAGCAAAAAACTACTTACTGTTCCGTAGAAAGTGGTATTTAGAGCCCCAGCTTATATATATATATGAAGTCGTTCGCGGATGAAGAAATGGTTGTGGCAATGGTAGTTTTGCGTATTTTGCCACCAAAAAAAATTAAAAATGAAAACGAGCATAATTAGCACATAAAAACTATTTATATACAGTACTTTCGAATAAATTCAATTAAGCAAAGTCTTGGTAATATAAATTCTTGACATAATTTAAAAAAAAAAAAGCATACATATTCATTACGAATGAAACCGGGGATTAAACGGCCATCAGAGAAGCGGCCAGTGGGTCTTGGAAGTAGGTCGAACCGTAATTATGGTGGCTTATCCGCATGGGTAGTGGCATTAGCTAGAAAATTGCTAGTTCCGTTATCATAAAAAGAGTCCCCAAATACAAATAAGCCTCGAACAAGTTTGCCTTGCACTACATTAATGGAGATGAAAAAGCATTTAAGTATATATAATTCATTGACAAAGTATTTGCTTAAATTCATTGTTCGAAGACCATCATTTAAGTTGCCATAGAAATATTTATATATCTATAAGGACCCAAACAAACTTTCTTCAATTGAATGCATGCCAACAAACCAAAAGGGACCCAAAGAAAAGTAAAAAAAAAATAATTATTTATACTTTGATTCGTTTTTTATAAAGTAAACAAATCCCATCTTTTAGTTTGGATTTGTATTTCTTAAGAAACAATTTCTTTATACTATGATTAGTGCTACAGTTTGTTATTTATTTAAGCAAATTTTTTTCTATTCCTTTTTAAATTATATTTCCGGATAAAGTTAATCAGGTGACGAATTTTGTTTTAAGTTGAGGTGTTAAATTTGTTAGGACTAATTTCTGCTTAAAAGTAAAACAAGTATAATGTTTTTTAACAAGATGAAGTGCATGAATTATGATCGGCGTTACCACTAATAATGGTTAAGGGAATTAATCACCTTAAGAAAAATAATTGACATTTTGTAGCTTATTGTGGTCCTTTTACTTGTTATGTGAAACTTTCTAATTAAGTTTTTTTTTTTACTTTAGTTATAACAAAAACCTAGCCTCCAAAAGTTCATCTAAAGTAACATACAATTTTGATTAACACATAACCAATGAATTAATCATTAAAGTTTCAAAAATTAAAAGAAAAATAATTAAATTTAAATCGACACGTACAGTAATCTCCCCAAAACATTATTTTGCATTATTTCTGATCAACCCAGAAAAAAAGAAGTTAAATGATGGAAATGAGAAGTTACCATATTATATATATTACACTACAAGAAAAAGTTAATTTAGCATCATAATTTTTTTTGAATTATGTTAGTAAAATATTTGTGGCTAAATTTTAATAGCATAACCGAAAAAGTTTTACGATGCTAAATGAACTTTTTCTTGTAGTGATTAAGGTTTTTATTCTAAATGCTTTCCGGTGTCAAATATTTATTATGCTTGACTCAGATCAACAATTTACTTATAATATATATAAAAAAATACTTATAAAAATAGTACAAGCTTTTTGATTTTGATTAAGTTACATATATCTTTCATTTTATGTACTATGAGGCACCGTAAGTTATGTAATATATATTCTTGAAATTGATATTATTGAGAGAACTCTACCACATTATATTAAGAAAAATAGAGGTAGCTAATAATTAATTTCTCTAATCACTTTACCAGTCAAAGAATTACTCTCATGCGTGGGAAATTCATGAATTCTTCTTTTTTTCCAAATTCAATAAATAGTAGAAGCTATAAGAACAAAAAAAAAAAAAACTAGAGGGGCTGAAACAGTGTTGTCTCATTTCCAAAAAAATGACCATTTCACCGAACGACGCATGCTTAACCTTCCGGTCAACTTGCACTAAGCCTTTCTTTCGGTGACGGTCAAGATTTCAAACTGATTTGAATCCGAGGTTAAATACCTTGAAAGCACTTGGAACTAGGGGAGGAACTAGCACTTTTTCCCCTCGTTTTTATGGTTGGATAAAATACTAAAACGGATAAACAAAAAATATCAGGGTAATTAAAGAGATCAGTTTTCGATACGAGGTGTGCTGGAGTTTTTTTAGTTTCTTAATTATTAGTTCCTGCATTTTTTTTAACTTACAAACAAACCAATGACAGGTAACTTTTGGCATTTCAGATAGAATGGCTAATTAAGCAGATTTAACATAGAAGACAAACATGCATGACCTTGCTAAGTTTTTTTTAAAAGGACCTGGCTAAGTTGTAAAGTTTGTTTTCTCTATGAAGATTAATATTCACAGGTAAAGTCATCGTGACTGGATATATTTAGTACCTTTGAAGTCGGTCATGGAGGCCGATATCGTCATATTAGAAATCTAAGAAATTGCAAAGCTCATTCAAGTTTTATTTTGGTAGTCTTGAAACCATACATATTATCCTTGTGCTCATACACTTATACACGACATCACTAAAAAAGAGGGAAAAGTTTACCGAGTTTAACTTTACTCAAGACGAAAAAGAACAAAAATCAAAATCTGTATCTCATCAGTGCGTTTAACAATCTCGCATGCTTAACCTAAAAGCAACTTTGGTAAAAACGTGTCATAATTAAGGCATTTTGAATAAACTATGAATATTGTAAGGTGCGATATCGACAAGGCCGCCCATCCATGCAACTGCAGCTAATTCTTTGTAAATCCTATCGGAGGGGTGTACAGAGTCCCAAAATATGTATTCTTTTGGATTATGGCATAATTCATAGGTTGTATAATTCCCTTGTCCTCCACAACTAAATATTCCTCTATACGGGCCTGATCCACAACATGCTGTCATGCTTTCCTTGAAACCTGTATGCATATATAGAATAATTAGTCATTTAGACAAATAACATGAACACTATTTGAGACTTATCAATAGAAAATTAACATGAACATACCATAAGCAGTGGGGTTAGCAATCCTTTTATCCAAATTGGTGTACATGTCAAAAAGTCCATATTTGAAATCATTGTATTGTTTTGCTAGCCTTGAAAGCGATTGTGAGAGTAATTGATTATGTAACATGGCGAGCTGCGATACTTGTTCGACGCATTTTCCGTCCTTTGAAGCAGACGCTTTTACCACCGGAAAACAACCCAAAGGTCCCACATTGTTAATTGCAAACTTCCGAGCTCCGAGTCTGTATAACTCCTGAAAATCATAAAGTAGACATCAATAAAATAATGACAATCTTTTTTAGATGATAATACATAGAGAAATGCATAATAACTAAATCCATGTAAAAAACATGACAACATTAAAAATGGATATGTAGTGCTCACATTAACTGCGATAGTAATGTTGCCAACCACCGAACCGACATATTGAGGGCCGAGGATTGCGGGATTTGTTGCCAAAGGATATATATAATCGTTCGTGCCTATATTCAACAAATACACAGCCTTTGATAGTATGACCTTTGAATTTCCATATCCATATTGTTGTCTCAAGTTTACCACCACTTTCTTGTAATTCTCCACTTGTGTTTCGAGATTAATTACCTTAAATATGGTCAGACAAATGACAAGAAGTAATTTCAGTATATAATGCAAAAAAACTGTGTTAAAACAATAACCAATTAATAATTTTCTATAAAAAGGACTCACAGTTCCTTCGAAAGTGCGATTTAGTGCCCCGGCTCCTGCACAAGCAAAATCTACTCCTTTACTGTATGTCGTCTGACCTCGCTGAAGATATGGTTTTGGCAATGGTAGTTTTGCATATTTAGCTGCCACAAATGAAAACGAGTCTTATTTATATGTTACATATAGTTGTTACTTGTTACTAAGAGTTACCTTTTCTAGTATCGAAATCAGCATGTGTGAAATATTTATAGTAAAATATTATAACCGGAATAATTACCAATAAAATCAGGAATCAAACGACCATCACAGAAACGACCGGTGGGTCTTCTGAAGTAAGTCATCCCATATGGTTGCTTATTTGCATACATACTGGCCGTAGAGAGATATTCGCTATCGCCAGTATCGTAGAAAGAATCCCCAAACACAAATAAACCCGAAACAAGTTTGGCTTGGACACCATTAATGGATATTAGAAACACCAAAGCTAAATATAAAAACAAGTAGGAAGAGAGAACATAAAGTTTTTCCATGGCCTCTTTTTTGGTTTGTTGGCTAATTAATTAAGAATAGAGAAATGTGGAGTATAAATATAATTATGGTTGTGCTCTTGTCAAAGGGTTATTGCAACTTATATATAGTGAAGTATAGTAGAGGATATACTGTATAGTAATATAGTTACCTGTCATTTTACATTTAATAAATATTTGACTTTCTTGTTTTTTATGGTTATGAAGACCTTGAATGAGTATAAGTAAGCCAGATTTGTAGAAGTCAATGGATACTTCTTTGACAAAGTATTGCATGCATTATTTGTTCAAAATACCAAACTATACGTTAGTCATTTAAAAGTTAAAGCAATCTACTAGAAAATCATACCAAGTCGAAGTTTAAAACTCTAAGAAAAGTTTTGAAATTAATATATATACCCCACCCTCTTATCCTCCTGATATTGTCTTCGTTTCCGTTTTACGTTCATCCCGAATGACAAAAAATTTCCTTTTAAAAGTGCGGTTACTATATATACTTTTGTTCTAAAATGAATTAATCTCACATTTCACTCTTTAAATTCCTGGGTTAAGTATATAGAGGATCAGGGACGGCCAACACTTGTGGCATAATTTTTTTTGTTACCCATTCTTGCTAATGTTGCATAGTAAATATAAAAAAAAAATTGTAATGGTTTAAGGTATAAAATTAAATGAATATAACATCATCCATTCAACTACACAACTTAATAAATAAGTGTTGAAATATATATTGATAATACAAACAAATTTATAATTGAGTTTTTATTGAGTTTTGTTGCTCTTAGATTTTTTCGGATTTCCGTTGTCCAAGACCACAGTCTTGATGGGCCTACCCCTGGGTCGGGCCCTGTAGAGGAGTAAACCCTGGTCCAATATATATGAGTAGAATTTATACATTTAGGATAAGCATTATATCATATAGATTTTCTAATCTTATTAACAAAAACCAATAAAAGAGAGATAAAAAAATTGTAGCCATGCATATATGACGTTGTTTTTGGAACTGCTGAATATATTTCCTATATATCTTCTAGAATAAATTTTGTCATAACCCTAAAAATAGATATAAAATTGGCAATTAGTGACTTTTGGTGTTGAGTAACAATATTTGCACCGTCACCGGTCATAGTATTCTGCCATTTTATCTCTTGTATACACTTAGTAACTAATTAATTCAAGGGAAAATCTTCTACACACATATATATGTTTTTATTTAACCAAATATATGTTCCCAAATAAAAATACATCAAATTAATGTTATTGCAAGTTCTATACTGTTTTCAGTTTGGAAATCAAGATAGAGAAATTGAAATTCCTATCCGCTGTTCTACTTGCAGTTTTGCAGTTAGGTTTTAAGTGAGGTTGCAACCACAGTTAGAACCCAGTGTATAAATGGACAGAACTGTAAAATGTTAAATGTACGTAAATTAAATCACACGCACATTTAACAACGGAGTTCACCTAACTAGGCTACGTCTCCGGGGCACTTACCCAGATTATGATATTATAAAAAGCTTACAATATAGGACTCAAGTCTTAACGAAAAACACTTAGACTCCCTCTAGGTTTTTCTGCCTATCTCTATATTGCTCCTACTCTATAACTATCACTTATAAATCAATGGCATCCCACCATTGTTTTCTTTTTAAAGCTCACGTGTATTCTCTCTAGAAAATAAGTTTTTTATAATTTAGAACACACACATTTACAAGCTAAGTTATCAAGTATATAAGCAAGTAAAAACAATCTTCTATTCTTCAATATCTTTTGATTGTTTTTGACTTTATTGATTGGCTTCAATCTTCCCATGCATTGCGTGATACTTCAGCATTGATTGACTCCAATCATTATTGGTTGATACCTGTTTCATAACCAGCTTGATTGAAGGAGTTAATATTTTTCTATAACTAGGAAACATATAAAAAGATCATATCTTGGAAAGATATCTTTTAAGTATTCATGTAAAACATTAACTCCTAATTTCATTCAATCTTTAAACATATCATACTGAATTGATAAGGAACACAGATTGAAACATGTGATAAGAATTAGTGTAAGAATAGAGATATAGAATTATAAATGTAAAGGAAACATAACTAATCTCTTTATATCTTTTTAGGAAATCTTTCCTTATCACTTTGATATTCTCAATAAACACATATTAACAATTTGGAATCATATGAGAATATATCCTGCATGCTGTAGACCAATTAACAATCAATAAATGACAGCTATGCAGATTTGTAGAACAAGACAGAATTCTGCTTACCAGCAGGTTGGAACTAGTGGTTGCAATTGAGGTTGCAACTGGTACTTGAAACATGTCACTACTGACTTAGTAGGTTGCAACTGAGGTTGCAACTGGTACTTGAAACCTGTCAATATGGGTTGTAACTGAGGTTGCAACTAGTACTTAAAACCTGTCAATGCTGTCTTAGTTCGTAATAACAGTTAGGATTTATTTAGTAAAAACCAATAGACAATAAACAACATTTAGACCAGGAATCTGGTCCTAACAATCTCCCCCTTTGTCATTGGTTTTGACAAATCAATTAAGTTTATAAGTCATCCCAACCACCTGCAAATTCAATATCAGTAAGCTCCCCCTGTATGTTAGAATTGCAGGCATTTTAAGTAAGCACAATCATTCACATATTCAATTTAAAAACAGCCATACTTCAAACTTGAAATTGCAGAAATTTAAAGACAAAAAAAAACACAACAATGTCTTAGCACAGCAGCATTGAACAACAGAATAAAACAAAACATAAACTGATCATAACATAAACTTCACTCCCCCTATTTGTCAGCAACCATTGTACTCAGTCACGAGGAATATCAGAATGTGGAGCTCTTTCTCTGAGAGGATTGCTTCTTACCACCTCTTCATCTTCTGCATTGTCATCCTCACTGCTTATAGAGAAGCCATCATCACTATGAGTTGCATCCCCATCACTGGCACCACCATCACTGTCACTATCATTTTCACTTTCTATAAGATTTTCCAGCAGCTTCTTGATTTGATAGTCATCAGTATCCAGCTCAGCCCTCCTTTCTGCATTGTAAGCCAACTTTTGCTTCAAGTACCACCTCACACCCTTCTTCTTTTCTGAAGGAGCATTAGATGTCTCTTCTTCTTTTTCTTTGCCCTTTACTCCAGATATGTCATTAACATGCCCTTCTTTTAGCAACTTAGCAGAGATGTACAGGGCAGATGGACAATCAGAGGAGGGTTCATTCATGATATTGATAGGAGAATTTCTGCCCATAGAATAAACTTGGCCTAGAATCATACCAGATATGAGGCAGGGGAAAGGAAGGAAAGTGGAAGTAGAATCTGTGTTACTGAAATCTCTTATGAGATTGAAGACGTGATGTCCAAAGTTGATAGGCCTAGAATCCATGATTTTATAGAGAAAGGTAGCCATATCTTTGCTAAATTTTGAGGGCTGTTTGGTTGGGGTCCAGTTAAACCTAGCTATTTTGTGCAGAACAGCAGCACACAGAGTGAGAGAGGATGTTTTGATGGAATTCCCATCAAATCTATTGTTCTTACCAGTTAGAACCAAGGCAATGACTTCAAAGTCATAATTAACATCTTCAACATTTAGGAAATCATTAATAAGTTTTGGAGTAAAGTCCAAAGTAAGACCTCTCAGAAAAACTCTCCCATAAGCAGGGTTTCCCTCATCAAATACAATGCTACTGAGATTAGCATAGAATTCTTTAACAACAGAAGGAAGAAAAGATTCAGCAAAAGTAATTGTTTTTCCTAAACCAACAGCATGCAACAGCTTTTCAACATACACCTGTATGTGTGGATAACTGACCAAATTGAGCTTTCTTTCACAGTGAATTTATTTACTAGAAAAAGCCCTAAATCTCCTATAAGTTCTTCTACTCTAGAACTTAGGGTCAACTGCATTGAATTTTTGATCATACTCAAACTTAGCAACAAAAGGATCATTAATAGGATTCCTCCTAGGACGCTTTTTAGTCCTACGTGTTTTAGGAGAAGAGGACTCACTTACCTTAGCCTTAGAGCTATGACTTGTTGAAGATTTGTTCAAGAAATCTCTTATAGTGCAATCATCATCAGAATTTGGGTTATTAGACATGGTTGCAACAGGGGGGTTGGAACCGTACTTAGAACCTAGCAGTGGGTTTTACAGAGAGTAGGGTTTTTAGTAGAGAGAGAGAGAGAGTAATTGTGACAATCGTAAAAGATTTAGGATATAGAAAGAGTTTAGTATAAAAAGCAATTAAGTCCATATCTTTCTGTATTTGGAAAGAGATACATGCAAATCAATTATTAAACAGATTTAGCCAAAAAAATAGGAAGTTTCTTATCAACAGAATTTTGAAAAATAAATCACACTTAAATAACGAAGAAAACAGTTGGCATTAAGATAAATTCAGCAGTTACTACAGATAAACATTCCTTTTTAAACAGATTGATCCAAAATTTGAAAATTCAATAGTTGAAGCTTTTAAGGAATTTTGAATTGATTCAAGATAAAGATAGCAATTTGACAGATATTCAAGCTTTTGAAAAACGAAAATCTAGCAATTTACCCAAGAAAATATGTTTATCATTGAATGGCCTTAATAAAGATTAGATTTCAGGAGCTTATATTGAGCAAATCCGTTTTTATCTCTACACAAAAACTAGTTTGATGACCTCAGCAAGAAAAGAGTATAAGTGATGTAAAAAATAACAAGACTTTGTCTTGGCAGTTATCAAATAGACTGAGGTTTCAACTGATGTTGCAACTGAGCTTGCAACCAGTATTTTTAACACGAGGTTTCAACTGAAGTTATAACTGAACTTCTAACCAGTTATTGGGAGAATGAGGTTTCAACTGAGGTTGCAACTGAACTTGCAACCAGCTTAAACAAATTGCACTTTGTGCTTGCAACTCTATTACCAGAGAGGTTTTCAAGGACAAGTTACCTCACATCTGTTTTTGAGACACCAAAAAGCGGCTTTTTCAAAACAAAAATATCATAGCTCAATTAAGACTTAACCTTAGAAATAAAACTTATTGAAGGTACTCAAGACAGACATATTTAGCAAGAATATTCAATTAGATTGATAATGACATACCCCTATGTCACTTCTTAATGATTCAAACTTGTTTGTATCAAGGGGTTTTGTGAAAATATCTGCTAATTGTCTTTCAGTTGAAACATGTTCTGAAATTAAGCTCTTTTCTTCAACTAGTTCTCTAATAAAGTGATGCCTTAGATCAATGTGTTTGATTCTGGAATGTTGAACTGGATTTTTAGCTAAATCTATAGCACTTTTGTTATCACAAAACAAAGTTAATATTTCTTGTTTAACATTATAATCAGTTAACATCTGTTTCATCCAAATTAATTGAGTGCATCCACTTCCAGCTGCAACATATTCTGCCTCAGTAGTAGATAAAGATATGCAATTTTGCTTTTTACTGAACCAAGAAACAAGGTTGTTTGGCACACACTCCTACACTTAAGCAAAGGTCTGGTCTACTAGCAGTTAAATAAAGCAGACTTCCAATCATGGATCTATAAAGACTTGGACAAACACTTTTTACTTTATCATTTCTAGACAGTTTAAGAGTGGTACTTATAGGGGTTCTCTTCTCTTTACTCTCACTCAGACCAAACTTCCTAACAAGATTGTCTGCATACTTACTTTGGCAAAGAAAAATTCCTTTCTCATTCTGTTTAATTTGCAATCCTAGAAAGTAAGTTAGTTCTCCTCCACCACTCATTTCAAATTCATTCTTCATATCAGAAATGAATTCTTGACCCTTTTATTAGAAGTAGATCCAAAAACAATGTCATCAACATATATTTGAGCAATTATTATATCCTTTGTAGTTTTCTTGGTAAACAGAGTTTTATCAACTCCCCCTCTGTTGAAACCTTTTTCAAGCAAAAACTTGGTTAATCTATCATACCAAGCTCTAGGAGCTTACTTAAGACCATACAAGGCCTTTTTCAGCAAATAAACATGTTCAGGAGAGTTTGGATCTTCAAATCCCTTAGGTTGACAGACATAAACCTCTTCATTAATCACACCATTCAGAAAAGCACTCTTTATGTCAAGTTGAAACAGTTTAAAGTCATACAGACATGCAAGAGATAATAGCATTCTAATGGATTCAATTCTAGCTACAGGAGCAAAGGTTTCATCAAAGTCAATTCCCTCAATTTGTGTATAACCCTGAGCTACCAACCTAGCTTTATTCCTGATAATCACTCCATCCTCATCACTTTTATTTCTAAAAATCCATTTAGTCCCTATAACATTTTTATTAGAAGGTCTGGGTACTAAAGTCCATACATCATTTCTCTCAAATTGAGCCAATTCATCCTGCATAGCTAAAATCCATTCACTATCTTCTAGAGCTTCTTTTATATTCTTAGGTTCTAACTGAGAGATATAACAAGCAAAGTGAACAACATTATTTCTTTTACCTCTGGTTTTCATACCTGAAGTAACTTCTCCTATGACATTGTCAAGAGAATGATTTTTCTGAGTCCTTACATAGCGAGGCCTGCTAGTTGACTGAACATGAGAACTTTCTTCTTCTTCTTCTTCAGATTCAGCAGCATTCTGGGTTTCAACTGCGGTTCCAACCTCAGTTCCAACCTCAGTTGTAACCTCAGTTGCAACTGGACTTCCAACCACTATGGGACTTTCAGTTTGTTGAGTTTCTTCTTTCTCTTTTTCTGCAGTCTCAGCCTGTTCATCATCACCTGTAATCTCATCAACATTTTTTAGGTCATCAAATAACACATTATAAGATTCCATAACACAGTTTATTCTTTGATTGAAGACTCTAAATGCTCTACTATTCTGAGCATAACCAAGAAAAATCCCTTTATCACTTTTAGAGTCAAATTTACCAAGATGCTCTCTATCTCTGAGAATGTAGCAAACACATCCAAAAACTTGAAAATACTTTACATTGGGTTTTCTACCTTTCCATATTTCATAAGCTGTCATGGAAGTACCTTTAGTAATATAAACTCTATTAACTATATGACAGGCAGTATTAACAGCTTCAGCCCAAAATCTGTTGGCAAGTTTCTTAGAGTTAAGCATTACTCTAGCCATTTCCTGAATGGTTCTATTTTTCCTTTCAACTATGCCATTTTGCTGTGGAGTCTTAGGAGCAGAGAACTCATGACTTATACCTAAAGAGTTGCAGAATTCTCTAAACTTGATGTTTTCAAATTCAGTTCCATGATCACTTCTAATCCTAGCAATATTACCACTAGTGGAACCCTTTTCAAGTTGCAGTTTTAAGCACAGAGTTTTGAACAGTTCAAAAGTTTCAGACTTATCCTTTAAGAACACTACCCAAGAGTATCTAGAGAAATCATCTACAACTACCAAAATGTACTTCTTACCACCTATACTAGCAGTTTGCATAGGACCCATCAAGTCAATATGAAGAAGTTCTAAGACTCTCTTAGTGTAGATTTGACTAGTACTTTTGTGAATACTTTTGGTTTGTTTGCCTATAGCACAATCACCACAGACACTTTGAGTTTTAGCACTAAGTTTAGGAATTCCTCTTATCAATTCCTTTTTAACAAGCTTATCTAAAGTTTTGTAATTCACATGCCCAAGCCTTTTATGCCAAATATCTACATTATTAGTAATGGCTTGATTACACCTACTTTGAGGCAATTCTTTTTCAGCTTTTTCAAACACATAGCAGCTGTTGGTTGATCTAACTCCAGTCATGATTAAATCATTGTTAAGATTAGTAATTATACACCTTTCTTTGTCAAATTTAACAGTCATTTCATTATCACAGAGTTGACTGATACTAATAAGATTAGCTTTTAGACCAACTACAAAAAAAACATCCTCAATATTAGGCATTCCAGGTTTGTTTAAAGTACCTTTACCAACAATTTTACCTGTATCTCCACCTCCAAACACAACAGTGTTACCTGTAAGAATGGTGACATTTTTTAGGAGACTTGCAGTACCTGTCATATGCTTAGAGCATCCACTGTCAAAATACCAATCATTAGAAGTAACAGCATTCAAGGAGTTAATAACAGCTTTGCTGTTAGCAATTAAGGTTGCTTTTTCTTTAACTTTCCAGACCCATTTCAAATTTTTATTGACAGAAGCCAACCAGGTTTTCTGGGAAATATACTTTCTGTTCCTTTTTAAATAACACTGGATTTCAGAATGACCAGGTTTTTTTACAGAAATTACACAACTTTAACCTAAAGTTATTTTTATCCCTAAGGCTATTTAGTTTATTCATGGTTGCAACTTTGGTTGTAACTGAGCTTCCAACCTTCTTTACATAAACCTGAGTTTTATTCCTGGTTGTAACTCTGGTTGCAACTGAGATTCTAACCTTATGGTCAAACTCATGAGTTTTAGCTTTAGCAACAGCTTCAATAAAAGTAGTTTTTCCTGTACTTTTACCACCATAGTAACCTAGACCACTGATATCTTTGGAGCCTCTAGAATATGACAGCATGTCATCAAATTTATCTGAAGCAGAAACATTCAGCAATTTTATTATCTTTTTAGTTTCAGTAAGTTCAGCCAGTTGTAGTTTAAGCTTCTCAGTAAGACTTTTAACCTCATCCTTTAGATCAACATTCAGTTTGCTCATGATCAAGGATTGTTTACTCAGACATTTATACTTTTCATACAGAACAAGGTATTGCTTAGTAATGTTTTCATCAGAAGGTTCTTCATCATCACTGCTATATGTTTCAATGGCAGTTGTAACTATGGTTGAAACCTGCTCACAGTCACTTTCATAAGTAGGTTCTTTTTCAGTGATTATTCCCATGAAATTAACAAAATTAGAACCATCCTCTTCATCACTGTTGCTCTCAGAATCACTATCACTATGAGTGGTTATATAAGCATTTTTATTTCTTTTTAAAGTGTTTGCACACTCAGCCTGAATATGACCAAAAACTCTGCATTCTCTACACTGAATCTCTTTAGGTTTGTATTCTTTGTTATCCTTCTCTTTGGAATTCCACTTTCCTGTAGAGTTATTGTTGAACCTAGACTCTGTCTTAAACTGGTTATCCTTTTTCTGAAAGTTTTTAGATGAACCAGTATCATCTTCCTTTTTCTTATAAAATTTCTTGTAAACCTTTTTTGCAAAGAAAGCTAGTTGTTCTTCATCACTCATTGTATCACAGACATTAGATTCAGATTTCTTAGCTTGAAATGCTATTCCCTTTTCTGGTCTTTTATGTTTGAAGAATTTTAGTTCATGAGTACTTAGATTTCCTATGAGTTCTTCAAGTTTAAGATTATCTAAGTCAGTAGATTCTTCAATAGCTGTGACCTTAATTTCAAACCTTTCTGGGAGTGACCTAAGAGTTTTCTTAACAAGTTTAGCATCACTGTATTTTTCACCTAAGGTTCCAGCTTGATGATCAATGTGGCAGATTCTACCATTAAATTGTTCAATGTTTTCATATTCCTCCATTCTTAAGTTCTCAAATTGAGTAGTTAACTGTTGAAGTTTGAAATCTTTTACTTTAGTAGTTCCTTCAAAAGTAACTTGCAAAATATCCCATGCCTCTTTAGCTGTTTCACAATGAGAAATATACCTGAATACACTGAGAGTTACACCAGCAAAAATCAAGTTTATGGCTATTGAGTTGGCACTTGATTTTCTGTCTTCATCAGCAGACCATCTATCTTCAGGTAAGAGAATCAGTTCTCCTTCACTATCCATGGTAGTTGGAGCCTCCCATCCATACATAACAGTTTTCCATGCATGCTCATTCTGCTGTTTGATGAAAGACCTCATTCTAACTTTCCATACTCCATAGTTTACTCCTCCTTCAAGCAATGGAGGTTTGTTGAAAGCGTTTCCTTCCCTCATTAAGTCCATCTTTAACCAGAACACAGGATCCACACTAAGTAAGATCTAGTGTGAAGCTCTGATACCAATTGAAATTCCTATCCGCTGTTCTAGTTGCAGTTTTGCAGTTAGGTTCTAAGTGAGGTTGCAACCACAGTTAGAACCCAGTGTATGAATGGACAGAACTGTAAAATGTTAAATGTATGTAAATTAAATCACACGCACATTTAACAACGGAGTTCACCTAACTAGGCTACGTCTCCGGGGCACTTACCCAGATTATGATATTATAAAAAGCTTACAATATAGGACTCAAGTCTTAACGAAAAACACTTAGACTCCCTCTAGGTTTTTCTGCCTATCTCTATATTGCTCCTACTCTATAACTATCACTTATAAATCAATGGCATCCCACCATTGTTTTCTTTTTAAACCTCACGTGTATTCTCTCTAGAAAATAAGTTTTTTATAATTTAGAACACACACATTTACAAGCTAAGTTATCAAGTATATAAGCAAGTAAAAACAATCTTCTATTCTTCAATATCTTTTGATTGTTTTTGACTTTATTGATTGGCTTCAATATTCTCATGCATTGCGTGATACTTCAGCATTGATTGACTCCAATCATCATTGGTTGATACCTGTTTAATAACCACCTTGATTGAAGGAGTTAGTATTTTCCTATAACTAGGAAACATATAAAAAGATCATATCTTGGAAAGATATCTTTTAAGTATTCATGTAAAACATTAACTCCTAATTTCATTCAATTTTTAAACATATCATACTGAATTGATAAGGAACACATATTGAAACATGTGATAAGGATTAGTGTAAGAATAGAGATATAGAATTATAAATGTAAAGGAAACATAACTAATCTCTTTATATCTTTTTAGGAAATCTTTTCTTATCACTTTGATATTCTCAATAAACACATATTAACAATTTGGAATCATATGAGAATATATCCTGCATGCTGTAGACCAATTAACAATCAATAAATGACAGCTATGCAGATTTGTAGAACAAGACAGAATTCTGCTTACCAGCAGGTTGGAACTAGTGGTTGCAACTGAGGTTTCAACTGATACTTGAAACCTGTCACTACTGACTTAGTAGGTTGCAACTGAGATTGCAACTGGTACTTGAAACCTGTCAATATGGGTTGTAACTGAGATTGCAACTAGTACTTAAAACCTGTCAATGCTGTCTTAGTTCGTAATAACAGTTAGAATTTATTTAGTAAAAACCAATAGACAATAAACAACATTTAGACCAGGAATCTGGTCCTAACAGAAATGATTGATGTAACGTACTCGATTGACCACTTTATTTCAATCTTAGTTGAAGTATTTGAATAGACGGTGTCTTTGGTCTTTGCTCTCAAAATGACGTACAATTGGTATATATACCGTCACTTTCAATACTTCGAATGCAATTAAATTAATGAATTTTAATTGTGTAGCTCATATCTGGCTGTCTTCAAATTTTGAAGGGTGAATCCAATGCAAAGTCCTAACTAGCATTTTCTACTTTGAATAAAATTTCAAAAAATACACGGTTTTGTGTTATGACGTTTTTGTCCCCACTACTCTAACAATTAGTGTATGGAGTGTTGAGTTATGAAAACAAATGTTTTTTGGTCATGTTTATTAATTATCACATATCACTTTGAATTGTAATAAGTCTCACTATGGGTTCTATATATATGTCTCACTAATCTTGTATAATATTAATTATATATTCGAGAGAACATTATAGAGAGAGAGTTCTATTTGTGATCGAGTTAGATTACGTTGTAATTCTCCCTATAATATATATATATATAAGCGCCACGTGTAGCGACCCGGAGACGTAGTCGTCTTGGATGAACTCCGTTATCAAATTATGTGTACAATTTACATTATTGTCTTTATTTAAATACATCTGGTTTACTAACATGGAGAAGTGTGTGTATATCATTGCTTCAGAATAAGATTCTTCATTAGTCATGTCATTATGTTCAATTTGTTGGGTTTATCGATCGGCTTATGTGCAAATGCTTCCCCGCCAGCCTGGGGAGGTTGGCAAGTAAATGGTTCCAGTCTCTGTCTGCCAACTCCATCCACTGTTGGGATGACCTGGCCTATGACTTTGCACACCGGTTTATCAACTTGAAAGAAAGAGTTGCCCAACCGGAACAATTGTACCAAGTTAGGGCCCAACCTAAAGAAACTCTCGAGAGCTATGATAATCGGTTCTGGCAAAAGCACGCGGAGTGCGCCGACTGCCCCGATTCTACTGCCATAGCTGCTTTTAGGCAGAACATGATCGTAGGGAGAAGGATCCGCAACGAAATGATAGCAACCCCTCTGAGCACGGTTTCTCAGCTCCGATCACTGATAAAGCAGCATGTCGACATTGAGAAGGACATGAGATCTGCTGGGGCAATTCGTTCGGTCGCCAGCATCGAACAGCCCCGTGAGAGGACCGTCTCAAGAAGCACCCGGAGAGATCGCCCCATAGCGGAAAGGATGGGGAGACCTCGTGCGGTAGAGATCCCACAACCGGCCCCCAAGAGGAGAAGAGAGGAGCCCCGTCAGAGTGGCCCTATGATTCCGGGAATTGCCTACTCTACCACCTTTCGCCTCCTATTGACCGACCTGCTTGGTGAAATTGAGAATGAGCCGTTCTTCTCCTGGCCCCTCCCACTCCGGAACGAGCCAGCCCGCGGGCCCAATGACAAATTCTGTGACTATCACAGAGGTCGTGGCCACAATACCAATGAGTGTCATGGTCTAAAGGCGAGGCTCGAAGGATGGGTACGAAATGGCTTGATGAATAAATACGTCAAGGCATGAAGGGACTCCGATCAAGGTCGAGAAGGGGCCGACGAGAGGCAACCAGACCTCCCCCCCACTGGTGATGACCTGTCAGGTTATCCACTCCGGACCGAAGAAGCCCAACCCTAGTGGAGTTGAGAGGACTGAGGCCCGTGAGGCCGTAATGAAGCAACATGTCTGCCTCGTCGAGAGATCGAACCCCCAAAAGAAATGTAAGCCCGATACCAGGCCGGATCTAAGCTTTACCGACTTCGACCTGTTGGGGGTAGACCTGCCCCATAATGATGCCCTCGTTATCACTGCCCAAGTTGGCCATTGCGCGGTGGGACGAATCCTTGTCGATCAAGGGGCATCGGTAAATATACTCTTTGGAGACCTCTTCCAAAAGATGGGGCTATCAGAAGAGCGGCTGGATACCAACGCCCCTCCCATGTACGGATTCAACTCTGAGGCTGTTCAGCCCAGGGGGAACATAACCTTGCCTGTTAATACAGGAACCAAGGTTATGAGTGTGGAGTTCACGGTAGTGGACGTCCCCTCCGTTTACAATGTCATACTAGGGCAAGTATGGCTGCACGAGATAGAAGGCGTCTCCTCCACTCTACACCAAAAGGTCAAGTACCCAACTGTGACTGGAGTCGAGACCATATTGGGAAACCAAAAGGTCTCGAGAAGCTGTGCCATGGCCGTGTATTCCGGTGAAAAACCGATTCCGGTCCAGAGTGCTATGAACATAGAAACTGAGGACTCCAAGCTGCTGAGGGAACTGAACAAAAAGATGGGACCAGAAGTAGATGACAAGGTAGAAGGAGGACTGCTGAAGATCCAGATCCCGGGGTATGGCGATGACCACTTTTTTATGGTGGGCGCGAAGCTAAGTGAGCCTGAGGTATCCGACCTCGTTGAGCTCCTACTCCAATACCTCGACAACTTTGCATGGTCCCCGAGCGAAATGTCGGGTATCAATCCCAACCTTGCCTGCCATCAATTGAACGTCAACCCGGAGGCCAAGCCCGTAATGCAAAAGGGACGCCGTGTCAGTCCAGAGTATGCCGATGCCATAAACGAGGAGGTACAAAATCTTTTGTTGGCCGGAGCCATCAAAGAAATCTATTACCCAAGATGGCTCGCCAACCCCGTGGTGGTCCCCAAAAAGAACGGAAAGTTGCGCATGTGCATCGATTACACCAGCCTTAATCGGGCATATCCCAAAGATCCTTTCCCTTTGCCCAAAATTGATCAAATAGTGGACTCCACTGCCGGGGCCGCCAGAATGAGCTTCCTGGACGCCTGCTCCGGCTACCATCAGATACCTATGTCGGAGACCGATCAAGAAAAAACTGCCTTCATAACCCCGAGGGGAAATTTCTGCTACAAAGTGATGCCGTTCGGGCTCAAGAACGTCGGGGCAACGTATCAGAGGATGGTCACCAAGATATTCTCCAAGAATATAGGCCGGACCATGGAGGTCTATATTGACGATATGGTAGTAAAAATCATCCAAGAGAGGGACCACCTATCCGACCTCAGAGAGGTGTTCGAGACCATCCGGAAGCATGGCCTGAAGCTGAATGCCTCCAAATGTGCCTTCGGGGTAGGGGCCGGCAAGTTCCTAGGGTTCATGGTAACCCACTGCGGCATAGAGGCGAACCCCGCCCAGATCTCTGCCTTGAAGAACTTGAGAACCCCTGAAAAGATGAAGGACATACAAAAGCTAGCCGGTATGGCCGCCGCCCTCAACCGATTCATTGCCCGGTTCGGAGACCGCTGCAAGCCATTCTTCGCGGCCCTGAAGGCCCAGAAGAAGTTCGAATGGAATGATGAGTGTCGGAGTGTGTTTACAGAGCTCGCGGACTACCTCGGAAGCATGCCCCTACTAACCAAGCCGGACACAGGAGATGTCCTTGCCCTATACCTGGCCGTATCTGAGATCGCCGTCAGCGCCATCCTCATCAAAGAGCTCGGCAGGGAGCAAAGGCCTATCTACTATGTGAGCAAGACCCTACTTGACGCCGAGGCTAGGTATATTCCCTTAGAAAAGCTTGTCCTGGCCCTCGTTATGGCCTCGCGTAAGCTGGCACACTACTTCGCGGCCCACAGTATTGTGGTGTATACCGATCAGCCCGTCCGGGAAATACTCCAAAAGGGAGATCTGTCTCGCCGTATGATGAAGTGGGCTTGCCACCTGAACGCGTACGACATCCGCTACGAGCCTCGGACGTCCGTGAAGGGGCAAGCTCTGGCTGACGGTTCAACCCAAATAAAAGCCAAAAAGTCCACGTAAGCAGGTTTTTGCCAATTGTTTTTTTAATTGCTGACATGTCACCCAGAGTATGGTTATTGATCAATTGCTGTTAATTTAGTATGTAAATTGTTAAAAATAGTAGTTGAGTATGAAAATTGTTAAAAAGCGATAGTATGGTACAGAAAACATGAATTAACCCTTTGTTTAATTGCTGCCGTGTAATATTGATAAGTTCACGTAAGCAGTTTTTTGCCAACTGTGTGTTTAATTACTGACATGTCACCAATAGTATGGTTATTGATCGATTTCTGTTAATTTAGTATGTAAATTGTTAAAAATATTAGTTGAGTATGCAAATTGTTAAAATGCGCTAGTTTGGTACAGAAAACATGAATTAACCCTTTTTTTTAACTTGCAAACAAACCAATGACAGGTAACTTTTGGTCTTTCAGATAGAATGGCTAATTAAGCAGATTTAACATAGAAGACAAACATGCATGACCTTGCTAAGTTGTAAAGTTTGTTTTCTCTTATGAAGATTAATATTCACAGGTAAAGTCATCGTGACTGGATATATGTAGTACCTTTTAAGTCGGTTGTTATAACTTAAGTTGACTTGTTAAATTTACTTAATTTGTTATCATATTGGATTATGTCAAAATATTTGTGTATTATGCTTACAGGAAAGTTACTGGTATTCCCTGGTTACAACTGGCAGTTATAAACACATTTGTAACCTGCTGTTATACAGATTCCTGCAGAATCTGCATTTTCTGTATTTATTTTATTGGCAGAATATTTTATCAATGCAGATTATATTCTCACGTTTTTATATAGATATGATATATGTTTTGAGAATATTTGAGTATTAAAGAAAGGTAATTATCTTTCCAAATTATTTGTGATTTACTTTTAAGAAGTTACCTTATGAAAAGATTTGTTCTGTTCCTTAAAATTTGTTAAATAAAATCTTTTCTTATTCTATCTTATACGAATGATTAATTATTGATTTGCTGAGTATAAGTTTGAATCATGTTAATATATTGTTTCATATATAAATCTATCTAAAAGATTGTCTCGTGTGAATCTTTTTGAATAAATATATTATCTACTACTTCAATATATATACTAACTTGTACTAACAGATTTGATTATATTTATTTGTGCTGAAATTATGTGAATTATAGACAAGATATCTTTAAGATTGGAAGGAGTTTATTTCTAAAAGGAAGCCAACTAAAACTCTTTGTTACAAGCTAAGTCAGCTGAATTTCCTAAGATATTTGGAGCTAAAATAGGCATATGTTGCCAACAAGATTAATCTCTAAAGATCTTACAAAGATGTCGATCAAATACTCATTCAATGAGCAGCGATATTCTTGAAGATTAAAGAAAAAGAATGCGAAGATTTGAAAGACTTTTATTCTTATAAATAGTCTCATACTTGATTGTAAAAGATCACGTGTTCTAAACTTATAAAGAGCTTATCTTAGAGAGAATACATGTAGGCTAAAAAATACGAGAGTAACAATGACGGGATGTTATTATTCATAAGTGATAGCTATTTAGTAATAGCAATATAGTGATAGGCAGAAAATCAAGAGCGCGTCTGTGAGTTTTCATAAGTTTCGAGTCTTGTAAGCTTGAAATAGTGTCATAAATCTGGGTGAGTGCCTCAGATACGTAGCCCAAAGTTCTGGATGAACTCTGTTTAAAAACGTGCGTGTGAATTTACTTTCAAGTACGTTTTTATTACGAGTTATATCTATCTTTAAAGTTCGGTTAGAACCGTGGTTACAACTGCAGTTATAAACACAGTTCTAACTGAACAGCGTAACAACAACCAGAGCAGCGAAGTCGGAATTTCAGTCATGGAGGCCGATACCGTCATATTAGAAATCTAAGAAATTGCAAAGGTCATTCAAGTTTTATTTTGTTAGTCTTGAAACCATACATATTATCCTTGTGCTCATACACTTATACACGACATCACTAAAAAAGAGGGAAAAGTTTACCGAGTTTAACTTTACTCAAGACGAAAAAGAACAAAAATCAAAATCTGTATCTTTCATCAGTGTGTTTAACAATCTCGCATGCTTAACCTAAAAGCAACTTTGGTAAAAACGTGTCATAATTAAGGCATTTTGAATAAACTATGAATATTGTAAGGTGCGATATCGACAAGGCCGCCCATCCATGCAACTGCACCTAATTCTTTGTAAATCCTATCGGAGGGGTGTACAGAGTCCCAAAATATGTATTCTTTTGGATTATGGCATAATTCATAGGTTGTATAATTCCCTTGTCCTCCACAACTAAATATTCCTCTATACGGGCCTGATCCACAACATGCTGTCATGCTTTCCTTGAAACCTGTATGCATATATAGAATAATTAGTCATTTAGACAAATAACATGAACACTATTTGAGACTTATCAATAGAAAATTAACATGAACATACCATAAGCAGTGGGGTTAGCAATCCTTTTATCCAAATTGGTGTACATGTCAAAAAGTCCATATTTGAAATCATTGTATTGTTTTGCTAGCCTTGAAAGCGATTGTGAGAGTAATTGATTATGTAACATGGCGAGCTGCGATACTTGTTCGACGCATTTTCCGTCCTTTGAAGCAGACGCTTTTACCACCGGAAAACAACCCAAAGGTCCCACATTGTTAATTGCAAACTTCCGAGCTCCGAGTCTGTATAACTCCTGAAAATCATAAAGTAGACATCAATAAAATAATGACAATCTTTTTTAGATGATAATACATAGAGAAATGCATAATAACTAAATCCATGTAAAAAACATGACAACATTAAAAATGGATATGTAGTGCTCACATTAACTGCGATAGTAATGTTGCCAACCACCGAACCGACATATTGAGGGCCGAGGATTGCGGGATTTGTTGCCAAAGGATATATATAATCGTTCGTGCCTATATTCAACAAATACACAGCCTTTGATAGTATGACCTTTGAATTTCCATATCCATATTGTTGTCTCAAGTTTACCACCACTTTCTTGTAATTCTCCACTTGTGTTTCGAGATTAATTACCTTAAATATGGTCAGACAAATGACAAGAAGTAATTTCAGTATATAATGCAAAAAAACTGTGTTAAAACAATAACCAATTAATAATTTTCTATAAAAAGGACTCACAGTTCCTTCGAAAGTGCGATTTAGTGCCCCGGCTCCTGCACAAGCAAAATCTACTCCTTTACTGTATGTCGTCTGACCTCGCTGAAGATATGGTTTTGGCAATGGTAGTTTTGCATATTTAGCTGCCACAAATGAAAACGAGTCTTATTTATATGTTACATATAGTTGTTACTTGTTACTAAGAGTTACCTTTTCTAGTATCGAAATCAGCATGTGTGAAATATTTATAGTAAAATATTATAACCGGAATAATTACCAATAAAATCAGGAATCAAACGACCATCACAGAAACGACCGGTGGGTCTTCTGAAGTAAGTCATCCCATATGGTTGCTTATTTGCATACATACTGGCCGTAGAGAGATATTCGCTATCGCCAGTATCGTAGAAAGAATCCCCAAACACAAATAAACCCGAAACAAGTTTGGCTTGGACACCATTAATGGATATTAGAAACACCAAAGCTAAATATAAAAACAAGTAGGAAGAGAGAACATAAAGTTTTTCCATGGCCTCTTTTTTGGTTTGTTGGCTAATTAATTAAGAATAGAGAAATGTGGAGTATAAATATAATTATGGTTGTGCTCTTGTCAAAGGGTTATTGCAACTTATATATAGTGAAGTATAGTAGAGGATATACTGTATAGTAATATAGTTACCTGTCATTTTACATTTAATAAATATTTGACTTTCTTGTTTTTTATGGTTATGAAGACCTTGAATGAGTATAAGTAAGCCAGATTTGTAGAAGTCAATGGATACTTCTTTGACAAAGTATTGCATGCATTATTTGTTCAAAATACCAAACTATACGTTAGTCATTTAAAAGTTAAAGCAATCTACTAGAAAATCATACCAAGTCGAAGTTTAAAACTCTAAGAAAAGTTTTGAAATTAATATATATACCCCACCCTCTTATCCTCCTGATATTGTCTTCGTTTCCGTTTTACGTTCATCCCGAATGACAAGAAATTTCCTTTTAAAAGTGCGGTTACTATATATACTTTTGTTCTAAAATGAATTAATCTCACATTTCACTCTTCAAATTCCTGGGTTAAGTATATAGAGGATCAGGGACGGCCAACACTTGTGGCATAATTTTTTTTGTTACCCATTCTTGCTAATGTTGCATAGTAAATATAAAAAAAAAATTGTAATGGTTTAAGGTATAAAATTAAATGAATATAACATCATCCATTCAACTACACAACTTAATAAATAAGTGTTGAAATATATATTGATAATACAAACAAATTTATAATTGAGTTTTTATTGAGTTTTGTTGCTCTTAGATTTTTTCGGATTTCCGTTGTCCAAGACCACAGTCTTGATGGGCCTACCCCTGGGTCGGGCCCTGTAGAGGAGTAAACCCTGGTCCAATATATATGAGTAGAATTTATACATTTAGGATAAGCATTATATCATATAGATTTTCTAATCTTATTAACAAAAACCAATAAAAGAGAGATAAAAAAATTGTAGCCATGCATATATGACGTTGTTTTTGGAACTGCTGAATATATTTCCAATATATCTTCTAGAATAAATTTTGTCATAACCCTAAAAATAGATATAAAATTGGCAATTAGTGACTTTTGGTGTTGAGTAACAATATTTGCACCGTCACCGGTCATAGTATTCTGCCATTTTATCTCTTGTATACACTTAGTAACTAATTAATTCAAGGGAAAATCTTCTACACACATATATATGTTTTTATTTAACCAAATATATGTTCCCAAAAAAAAATACATCAAATTAATGTTATTGCAAGTTCTATACTGTTTTCAGTTTGGAAATCAAGATAGATAAATTGAAATTCCTATCCGCTGTTCTAGTTGCAGTTTTGCAGTTAGGTTTTAAGTGAGGTTGCAACCACAGTTAGAACCCAGTGTATAAATGGACAGAACTGTAAAATGTTAAATGTACGTAAATTAAATCACACGCACATTTAACAACGGAGTTCACCTAACTAGGCTACGTCTCCGGGGCACTTACCCAGATTATGATATTATAAAAAGCTTACAATATAGGACTCAAGTCTTAACGAAAAACACTTAGACTCCCTCTAGGTTTTTCTGCCTATCTCTATATTGCTCCTACTCTATAACTATCACTTATAAATCAATGGCATCCCACCATTGTTTTCTTTTTAAAGCTCACGTGTATTCTCTCTAGAAAATAAGTTTTTTATAATTTAGAACACACACATTTACAAGCTAAGTTATCAAGTATATAAGCAAGTAAAAACAATCTTCTATTCTTCAATATCTTTTGATTGTTTTTGACTTTATTGATTGGCTTCAATCTTCCCATGCATTGCGTGATACTTCAGCATTGATTGACTCCAATCATTATTGGTTGATACCTGTTTCATAACCAGCTTGATTGAAGGAGTTAATATTTTTCTATAACTAGGAAACATATAAAAAGATCATATCTTGGAAAGATATCTTTTAAGTATTCATGTAAAACATTAACTCCTAATTTCATTCAATCTTTAAACATATCATACTGAATTGATAAGGAACACAGATTGAAACATGTGATAAGGATTAGTGTAAGAATAGAGATATAGAATTATAAATGTAAAGGAAACATAACTAATCTCTTTATATCTTTTTAGGAAATCTTTCCTTATCACTTTGATATTCTCAATAAACACATATTAACAATTTGGAATCATATGAGAATATATCCTGCATGCTGTAGACCAATTAACAATCAATAAATGACAGCTATGCAGATTTGTAGAACAAGACAGAATTCTGCTTACCAGCAGGTTGGAACTAGTGGTTGCAATTGAGGTTGCAACTGGTACTTGAAACCTGTCACTACTGACTTAGTAGGTTGCAACTGAGGTTGCAACTGGTACTTGAAACCTGTCAATATGGGTTGTAACTGAGGTTGCAACTAGTACTTAAAACCTGTCAATGCTGTCTTAGTTCGTAATAACAGTTAGGATTTATTTAGTAAAAACCAATAGACAATAAACAACATTTAGACCAGGAATCTGGTCCTAACAATCTCCCCCTTTGTCATTGGTTTTGACAAATCAATTAAGTTTATAAGTCATCCCAACCACCTGCAAATTCAATATCAGTAAGCTCCCCCTGTATGTTAGAATTGCAGGCATTTTAAGTAAGCACAATCATTCACATATTCAATTTAAAAACAGCCATACTTCAAACTTGAAATTGCAGAAATTTAAAGACAAAAAAAAACACAACAATGTCTTAGCACAGCAGCATTGAACAACAGAATAAAACAAAACATAAACTGATCATAACATAAACTTCACTCCCCCTATTTGTCAGCAACCATTGTACTCAGTCACGAGGAATATCAGAATGTGGAGCTCTTTCTCTGAGAGGATTGCTTCTTACCACCTCTTCATCTTCTGCATTGTCATCCTCACTGCTTATAGAGAAGCCATCATCACTATGAGTTGCATCCCCATCACTGGCACCACCATCACTGTCACTATCATTTTCACTTTCTATAAGATTTTCCAGCAGCTTCTTGATTTGATAGTCATCAGTATCCAGCTCAGCCCTCCTTTCTGCATTGTAAGCCAACTTTTGCTTCAAGTACCACCTCACACCCTTCTTCTTTTCTGAAGGAGCATTAGATGTCTCTTCTTCTTTTTCTTTGCCCTTTACTCCAGATATGTCATTAACATGCCCTTCTTTTAGCAACTTAGCAGAGATGTACAGGGCAGATGGACAATCAGAGGAGGGTTCATTCATGATATTGATAGGAGAATTTCTGCCCATAGAATAAACTTGGCCTAGAATCATACCAGATATGAGGCAGGGGAAAGGAAGGAAAGTGGAAGTAGAATCTGTGTTACTGAAATCTCTTATGAGATTGAAGACGTGATGTCCAAAGTTGATAGGCCTAGAATCCATGATTTTATAGAGAAAGGTAGCCATATCTTTGCTAAATTTTGAGGGCTGTTTGGTTGGGGTCCAGTTAAACCTAGCTATTTTGTGCAGAACAGCAGCACACAGAGTGAGAGAGGATGTTTTGATGGAATTCCCATCAAATCTATTGTTCTTACCAGTTAGAACCAAGGCAATGACTTCAAAGTCATAATTAACATCTTCAACATTTAGGAAATCATTAATAAGTTTTGGAGTAAAGTCCAAAGTAAGACCTCTCAGAAAAACTCTCCCATAAGCAGGGTTTCCCTCATCAAATACAATGCTACTGAGATTAGCATAGAATTCTTTAACAACAGAAGGAAGAAAAGATTCAGCAAAAGTAATTGTTTTTCCTAAACCAACAGCATGCAACAGCTTTTCAACATACACCTGTATGTGTGGATAACTGACCAAATTGAGCTTTCTTTCACAGTGAATTTATTTACTAGAAAAAGCCCTAAATCTCCTATAAGTTCTTCTACTCTAGAACTTAGGGTCAACTGCATTGAATTTTTGATCATACTCAAACTTAGCAACAAAAGGATCATTAATAGGATTCCTCCTAGGACGCTTTTTAGTCCTACGTGTTTTAGGAGAAGAGGACTCACTTACCTTAGCCTTAGAGCTATGACTTGTTGAAGATTTGTTCAAGAAATCTCTTATAGTGCAATCATCATCAGAATTTGGGTTATTAGACATGGTTGCAACAGGGGGGTTGGAACCGTACTTAGAACCTAGCAGTGGGTTTTACAGAGAGTAGGGTTTTTAGTAGAGAGAGAGAGAGAGTAATTGTGACAATCGTAAAAGATTTAGGATATAGAAAGAGTTTAGTATAAAAAGCAATTAAGTCCATATCTTTCTGTATTTGGAAAGAGATACATGCAAATCAATTATTAAACAGATTTAGCCAAAAAAATAGGAAGTTTCTTATCAACAGAATTTTGAAAAATAAATCACACTTAAATAACGAAGAAAACAGTTGGCATTAAGATAAATTCAGCAGTTACTACAGATAAACATTCCTTTTTAAACAGATTGATCCAAAATTTGAAAATTCAATAGTTGAAGCTTTTAAGGAATTTTGAATTGATTCAAGATAAAGATAGCAATTTGACAGATATTCAAGCTTTTGAAAAACGAAAATCTAGCAATTTACCCAAGAAAATATGTTTATCATTGAATGGCCTTAATAAAGATTAGATTTCAGGAGCTTATATTGAGCAAATCCGTTTTTATCTCTACACAAAAACTAGTTTGATGACCTCAGCAAGAAAAGAGTATAAGTGATGTCAAAAATAACAAGACTTTGTCTTGGCAGTTATCAAATAGACTGAGGTTTCAACTGATGTTGCAACTGAGCTTGCAACCAGTATTTTTAACACGAGGTTTCAACTGAAGTTATAACTGAACTTCTAACCAGTTATTGGGAGAATGAGGTTTCAACTGAGGTTGCAACTGAACTTGCAACCAGCTTAAACAAATTGCACTTTGTGCTTGCAACTCTATTACCAGAGAGGTTTTCAAGGACAAGTTACCTCACATCTGTTTTTGAGACACCAAAAAGCGGCTTTTTCAAAACAAAAATATCATAGCTCAATTAAGACTTAACCTTAGAAATAAAACTTATTGAAGGTACTCAAGACAGACATATTTAGCAAGAATATTCAATTAGATTGATAATGACATACCCCTATGTCACTTCTTAATGATTCAAACTTGTTTGTATCAAGGGGTTTTGTGAAAATATCTGCTAATTGTCTTTCAGTTGAAACATGTTCTGAAATTAAGCTCTTTTCTTCAACTAGTTCTCTAATAAAGTGATGCCTTAGATCAATGTGTTTGATTCTGGAATGTTGAACTGGATTTTTAGCTAAATCTATAGCACTTTTGTTATCACAAAACAAAGTTAATATTTCTTGTTTAACATTATAATCAGTTAACATCTGTTTCATCCAAATTAATTGAGTGCATCCACTTCCAGCTGCAACATATTCTGCCTCAGTAGTAGATAAAGATATGCAATTTTGCTTTTTACTGAACCAAGAAACAAGGTTGTTTGGCACACACTCCTACACTTAAGCAAAGGTCTGGTCTACTAGCAGTTAAATAAAGCAGACTTCCAATCATGGATCTATAAAGACTTGGACAAACACTTTTTACTTTATCATTTCTAGACAGTTTAAGAGTGGTACTTATAGGGGTTCTCTTCTCTTTACTCTCACTCAGACCAAACTTCCTAACAAGATTGTCTGCATACTTACTTTGGCAAAGAAAAATTCCTTTCTCATTCTGTTTAATTTGCAATCCTAGAAAGTAAGTTAGTTCTCCTCCACCACTCATTTCAAATTCATTCTTCATATCAGAAATGAATTCTTGACCCTTTTATTAGAAGTAGATCCAAAAACAATGTCATCAACATATATTTGAGCAATTATTATATCCTTTGTAGTTTTCTTGGTAAACAGAGTTTTATCAACTCCCCCTCTGTTGAAACCTTTTTCAAGCAAAAACTTGGTTAATCTATCATACCAAGCTCTAGGAGCTTACTTAAGACCATACAAGGCCTTTTTCAGCAAATAAACATGTTCAGGAGAGTTTGGATCTTCAAATCCCTTAGGTTGACAGACATAAACCTCTTCATTAATCACACCATTCAGAAAAGCACTCTTTATGTCAAGTTGAAACAGTTTAAAGTCATACAGACATGCAAGAGATAATAGCATTCTAATGGATTCAATTCTAGCTACAGGAGCAAAGGTTTCATCAAAGTCAATTCCCTCAATTTGTGTATAACCCTGAGCTACCAACCTAGCTTTATTCCTGATAATCACTCCATCCTCATCACTTTTATTTCTAAAAATCCATTTAGTCCCTATAACATTTTTATTAGAAGGTCTGGGTACTAAAGTCCATACATCATTTCTCTCAAATTGAGCCAATTCATCCTGCATAGCTAAAATCCATTCACTATCTTCTAGAGCTTCTTTTATATTCTTAGGTTCTAACTGAGAGATATAACAAGCAAAGTGAACAACATTATTTCTTTTACCTCTGGTTTTCATACCTGAAGTAACTTCTCCTATGACATTGTCAAGAGAATGATTTTTCTGAGTCCTTACATAGCGAGGCCTGCTAGTTGACTGAACATGAGAACTTTCTTCTTCTTCTTCTTCAGATTCAGCAGCATTCTGGGTTTCAACTGCGGTTCCAACCTCAGTTCCAACCTCAGTTGTAACCTCAGTTGCAACTGGACTTCCAACCACTATGGGACTTTCAGTTTGTTGAGTTTCTTCTTTCTCTTTTTCTGCAGTCTCAGCCTGTTCATCATCACCTGTAATCTCATCAACATTTTTTAGGTCATCAAATAACACATTATAAGATTCCATAACACAGTTTATTCTTTGATTGAAGACTCTAAATGCTCTACTATTCTGAGCATAACCAAGAAAAATCCCTTTATCACTTTTAGAGTCAAATTTACCAAGATGCTCTCTATCTCTGAGAATGTAGCAAACACATCCAAAAACTTGAAAATACTTTACATTGGGTTTTCTACCTTTCCATATTTCATAAGCTGTCATGGAAGTACCTTTAGTAATATAAACTCTATTAACTATATGACAGGCAGTATTAACAGCTTCAGCCCAAAATCTGTTGGCAAGTTTCTTAGAGTTAAGCATTACTCTAGCCATTTCCTGAATGGTTCTATTTTTCCTTTCAACTATGCCATTTTGCTGTGGAGTCTTAGGAGCAGAGAACTCATGACTTATACCTAAAGAGTTGCAGAATTCTCTAAACTTGATGTTTTCAAATTCAGTTCCATGATCACTTCTAATCCTAGCAATATTACCACTAGTGGAACCCTTTTCAAGTTGCAGTTTTAAGCACAGAGTTTTGAACAGTTCAAAAGTTTCAGACTTATCCTTTAAGAACACTACCCAAGAGTATCTAGAGAAATCATCTACAACTACCAAAATGTACTTCTTACCACCTATACTAGCAGTTTGCATAGGACCCATCAAGTCAATATGAAGAAGTTCTAAGACTCTCTTAGTGTAGATTTGACTAGTACTTTTGTGAATACTTTTGGTTTGTTTGCCTATAGCACAATCACCACAGACACTTTGAGTTTTAGCACTAAGTTTAGGAATTCCTCTTATCAATTCCTTTTTAACAAGCTTATCTAAAGTTTTGTAATTCACATGCCCAAGCCTTTTATGCCAAATATCTACATTATTAGTAATGGCTTGATTACACCTACTTTGAGGCAATTCTTTTTCAGCTTTTTCAAACACATAGCAGCTGTTGGTTGATCTAACTCCAGTCATGATTAAATCATTGTTAAGATTAGTAATTATACACCTTTCTTTGTCAAATTTAACAGTCATTTCATTATCACAGAGTTGACTGATACTAATAAGATTAGCTTTTAGACCAACTACAAAAAAAACATCCTCAATATTAGGCATTCCAGGTTTGTTTAAAGTACCTTTACCAACAATTTTACCTGTATCTCCACCTCCAAACACAACAGTGTTACCTGTAAGAATGGTGACATTTTTTAGGAGACTTGCAGTACCTGTCATATGCTTAGAGCATCCACTGTCAAAATACCAATCATTAGAAGTAACAGCATTCAAGGAGTTAATAACAGCTTTGCTGTTAGCAATTAAGGTTGCTTTTTCTTTAACTTTCCAGACCCATTTCAAATTTTTATTGACAGAAGCCAACCAGGTTTTCTGGGAAATATACTTTCTGTTCCTTTTTAAATAACACTGGATTTCAGAATGACCAGGTTTTTTTACAGAAATTACACAACTTCAACCTAAAGTTATTTTTATCCCTAAGGCTATTTAGTTTATTCATGGTTGCAACTTTGGTTGTAACTGAGCTTCCAACCTTCTTTACATAAACCTGAGTTTTATTCCTGGTTGTAACTCTGGTTGCAACTGAGATTCTAACCTTATGGTCAAACTCATGAGTTTTAGCTTTAGCAACAGCTTCAATAAAAGTAGTTTTTCCTGTACTTTTACCACCATAGTAACCTAGACCACTGATATCTTTGGAGCCTCTAGAATATGACAGCATGTCATCAAATTTATCTGAAGCAGAAACATTCAGCAATTTTATTATCTTTTTAGTTTCAGTAAGTTCAGCCAGTTGTAGTTTAAGCTTCTCAGTAAGACTTTTAACCTCATCCTTTAGATCAACATTCAGTTTGCTCATGATCAAGGATTGTTTACTCAGACATTTATACTTTTCATACAGAACAAGGTATTGCTTAGTAATGTTTTCATCAGAAGGTTCTTCATCATCACTGCTATATGTTTCAATGGTAGTTGTAACTATGGTTGAAACCTGCTCACAGTCACTTTCATAAGTAGGTTCTTTTTCAGTGATTATTCCCATGAAATTAACAAAATTAGAACCATCCTCTTCATCCCTGTTGCTCTCAGAATCACTATCACTATGAGTGGTTATATAAGCATTTTTATTTCTTTTTAAAGTGTTTGCACACTCAGCCTGAATATGACCAAAAACTCTGCATTCTCTACACTGAATCTCTTTAGGTTTGTATTCTTTGTTATCCTTCTCTTTGGAATTCCACTTTCCTGTAGAGTTATTGTTGAACCTAGACTCTGTCTTAAACTGGTTATCCTTTTTCTGAAAGTTTTTAGATGAACCAGTATCATCTTCCTTTTTCTTATAAAATTTCTTGTAAACCTTTTTTGCAAAGAAAGCTAGTTGTTCTTCATCACTCATTGTATCACAGACATTAGATTCAGATTTCTTAGCTTGAAATGCTATTCCCTTTTCTGGTCTTTTATGTTTGAAGAATTTTAGTTCATGAGTACTTAGATTTCCTATGAGTTCTTCAAGTTTAAGATTATCTAAGTCAGTAGATTCTTCAATAGCTGTGACCTTAATTTCAAACCTTTCTGGGAGTGACCTAAGAGTTTTCTTAACAAGTTTAGCATCACTGTATTTTTCACCTAAGGTTCCAGCTTGATGATCAATGTGGCAGATTCTACCATTAAATTGTTCAATGTTTTCATATTCCTCCATTCTTAAGTTCTCAAATTGAGTAGTTAACTGTTGAAGTTTGAAATCTTTTACTTTAGTAGTTCCTTCAAAAGTAACTTGCAAAATATCCCATGCCTCTTTAGCTGTTTCACAATGAGAAATATACCTGAATACACTGAGAGTTACACCAGCAAAAATCAAGTTTATGGCTATTGAGTTGGCACTTGATTTTCTGTCTTCATCAGCAGACCATCTATCTTCAGGTAAGAGAATCAGTTCTCCTTCACTATCCATGGTAGTTGGAGCCTCCCATCCATGCATAACAGTTTTCCATGCATGCTCATTCTGCTGTTTGATGAAAGACCTCATTCTAACTTTCCATACTCCATAGTTTACTCCTCCTTCAAGCAATGGAGGTTTGTTGAAAGCGTTTCCTTCCCTCATTAAGTCCATCTTTAACCAGAACACAGGATCCACACTAAGTAAGATCTAGTGTGAAGCTCTGATACCAATTGAAATTCCTATCCGCTGTTCTAGTTGCAGTTTTGCAGTTAGGTTCTAAGTGAGGTTGCAACCACAGTTAGAACCCAGTGTATGAATGGACAGAACTGTAAAATGTTAAATGTATGTAAATTAAATCACACGCACATTTAACAACGGAGTTCACCTAACTAGGCTACGTCTCCGGGGCACTTACCCAGATTATGATATTATAAAAAGCTTACAATATAGGACTCAAGTCTTAACGAAAAACACTTAGACTCCCTCTAGGTTTTTCTGCCTATCTCTATATTGCTCCTACTCTATAACTATCACTTATAAATCAATGGCATCCCACCATTGTTTTCTTTTTAAACCTCACGTGTATTCTCTCTAGAAAATAAGTTCTTTATAATTTAGAACACACACATTTACAAGCTAAGTTATCAAGTATATAAGCAAGTAAAAACAATCTTCTATTCTTCAATATCTTTTGATTGTTTTTGACTTTATTGATTGGCTTCAATATTCTCATGCATTGCGTGATACTTCAGCATTGATTGACTCCAATCATCATTGGTTGATACCTGTTTAATAACCACCTTGATTGAAGGAGTTAGTATTTTCCTATAACTAGGAAACATATAAAAAGATCATATCTTGGAAAGATATCTTTTAAGTATTCATGTAAAACATTAACTCCTAATTTCATTCAATTTTTAAACATATCATACTGAATTGATAAGGAACACATATTGAAGCATGTGATAAGGATTAGTGTAAGAATAGAGATATAGAATTATAAATGTAAAGGAAACATAACTAATCTCTTTATATCTTTTTAGGAAATCTTTTCTTATCACTTTGATATTCTCAATAAACACATATTAACAATTTGGAATCATATGAGAATATATCCTGCATGCTGTAGACCAATTAACAATCAATAAATGACAGCTATGCAGATTTGTAGAACAAGACAGAATTCTGCTTACCAGCAGGTTGGAACTAGTGGTTGCAACTGAGGTTGCAACTGATACTTGAAACCTGTCACTACTGACTTAGTAGGTTGCAACTGAGATTGCAACTGGTACTTGAAACCTGTCAATATGGGTTGTAACTGAGATTGCAACTAGTACTTAAAACCTGTCAATGCTGTCTTAGTTCGTAATAACAGTTAGAATTTATTTAGTAAAAACCAATAGACAATAAACAACATTTAGACCAGGAATCTGGTCCTAACAGAAATGATTGATGTAACGTACTCGATTGACCACTTTATTTCAATCTTAGTTGAAGTATTTGAATAGACGGTGTCTTTGGTCTTTGCTCTCAAAATGACGTACAATTGGTATATATACCGTCACTTTCAATACTTCGAATGCAATTAAATTAATGAATTTTAATTGTGTAGCTCATATCTGGCTGTCTTCAAATTTTGAAGGGTGAATCCAATGCAAAGTCCTAACTAGCATTTTCTACTTTGAATAAAATTTCAAAAAATACACGGTTTTGTGTTATGACGTTTTTGTCCCCACTACTCTAACAATTAGTGTATGGAGTGTTGAGTTATGAAAACAAATGTTTTTTGGTCATGTTTATTAATTATCACATATCACTTTGAATTGTAATAAGTCTCACTATGGGTTCTATATATATGTCTCACTAATCTTGTATAATATTAATTATATATTCGAGAGAACATTATAGAGAGAGAGTTCTATTTGTGATCGAGTTAGATTACGTTGTAATTCTCCCTATAATATATATATATATATATAAGCGCCACGTGTAGCGACCCGGAGACGTAGTCGTCTTGGATGAACTCCGTTATCAAATTATGTGTACAATTTACATTATTGTCTTTATTTAAATACATCTGGTTTACTAACATGGAGAAGTGTGTGTATATCATTGCTTCAGAATAAGATTCTTCATTAGTCATGTCATTATGTTCAATTTGTTGGGTTTATCGATCGGCTTATGTGCAAATGCTTCCCCGCCAGCCTGGGGAGGTTGGCAAGTAAATGGTTCCAGTCTCTGTCTGCCAACTCCATCCACTGTTGGGATGACCTGGCCTATGACTTTGCACACCGGTTTATCAACTTGAAAGAAAGAGTTGCCCAACCGGAACAATTGTACCAAGTTAGGGCCCAACCTAAAGAAACTCTCGAGAGCTATGATAATCGGTTCTGGCAAAAGCACGCGGAGTGCGCCGACTGCCCCGATTCTACTGCCATAGCTGCTTTTAGGCAGAACATGATCGTAGGGAGCAGGATCCGCAACGAAATGATAGCAACCCCTCTGAGCACGGTTTCTCAGCTCCGATCACTGATAAAGCAGCATGTCGACATTGAGAAGGACATGAGATCTGCTGGGGCAATTCGTTCGGTCGCCAGCATCGAACAGCCCCGTGAGAGGACCGTCTCAAGAAGCACCCGGAGAGATCGCCCCATAGCGGAAAGGATGGGGAGACCTCGTGCGGTAGAGATCCCACAACCGGCCCCCAAGAGGAGAAGAGAGGAGCCCCGTCAGAGTGGCCCTATGATTCCGGGAATTGCCTACTCTACCACCTTTCGCCTCCTATTGACCGACCTGCTTGGTGAAATTGAGAATGAGCCGTTCTTCTCCTGGCCCCTCCCACTCCGGAACGAGCCAGCCCGCGGGCCCAATGACAAATT
This sequence comes from Primula veris, assembly GCA_963682055.1. Taxonomy (NCBI): domain Eukaryota; kingdom Viridiplantae; phylum Streptophyta; class Magnoliopsida; order Ericales; family Primulaceae; genus Primula; species Primula veris. The sequence continues at coordinate 41,875,191 of OY821742.1, forward strand.
CTGTGACTATCACAGAGGTCGTGGCCACAATACCAATGAGTGTCATGGTCTAAAGGCGAGGCTCGAAGGATGGGTACGAAATGGCTTGATGAATAAATACGTCAAGGCATGAAGGGACTCCGATCAAGGTCGAGAAGGGGCCGACGAGAGGCAACCAGACCTCCCCCCCACTGGTGATGACCTGTCAGGTTATCCACTCCGGACCGAAGAAGCCCAACCCTAGTGGAGTTGAGAGGACTGAGGCCCGTGAGGCCGTAATGAAGCAACATGTCTGCCTCGTCGAGAGATCGAACCCCCAAAAGAAATGTAAGCCCGATACCAGGCCGGATCTAAGCTTTACCGACTTCGACCTGTTGGGGGTAGACCTGCCCCATAATGATGCCCTCGTTATCACTGCCCAAGTTGGCCATTGCGCGGTGGGACGAATCCTTGTCGATCAAGGGGCATCGGTAAATATACTCTTTGGAGACCTCTTCCAAAAGATGGGGCTATCAGAAGAGCGGCTGGATACCAACGCCCCTCCCATGTACGGATTCAACTCTGAGGCTGTTCAGCCCAGGGGGAACATAACCTTGCCTGTTAATACAGGAACCAAGGTTATGAGTGTGGAGTTCACGGTAGTGGACGTCCCCTCCGTTTACAATGTCATACTAGGGCAAGTATGGCTGCACGAGATAGAAGGCGTCTCCTCCACTCTACACCAAAAGGTCAAGTACCCAACTGTGACTGGAGTCGAGACCATATTGGGAAACCAAAAGGTCTCGAGAAGCTGTGCCATGGCCGTGTATTCCGGCGAAAAACCGATTCCGGTCCAGAGTGCTATGAACATAGAAACTGAAGACTCCAAGCTGCTGAGGGAACTGAACAAAAAGATGGGACCAGAAGTAGATGACAAGGTAGAAGGAGGACTGCTGAAGATCCAGATCCTGGGGTATGGCGATGACCACTTTTTTATGGTGGGCGCGAAGCTAAGTGAGCCTGAGGTATCCGACCTCGTTGAGCTCCTGCTCCAATACCTCGACAACTTTGCATGGTCCCCGAGCGAAATGTCGGGTATCAATCCCAACCTTGCCTGCCATCAATTGAACGTCAACCCGGAGGCCAAGCCCGTAATGCAAAAGGGACGCCGTGTCAGTCCAGAGTATGCCGATGCCATAAACGAGGAGGTACAAAATCTTTTGTTGGCCGGAGCCATCAAAGAAATCTATTACCCAAGATGGCTCGCCAACCCCGTGGTGGTCCCCAAAAAGAACGGAAAGTTGCGCGTGTGCATCGATTACACCAGCCTTAATCGGGCATATCCCAAAGATCCTTTCCCTTTGCCCAAAATTGATCAAATAGTGGACTCCACTGCCGGGGCCGCCAGAATGAGCTTCCTGGACGCCTGCTCCGGCTACCATCAGATACCTATGTCGGAGACCGATCAAGAAAAAACTGCCTTCATAACCCCGAGGGGAAATTTCTGCTACAAAGTGATGCCGTTCGGGCTCAAGAACGTCGGGGCAACGTATCAGAGGATGGTCACCAAGATATTCTCCAAGAATATAGGCCGGACCATGGAGGTCTATATTGACGATATGGTAGTAAAAATCATCCAAGAGAGGGACCACCTATCCGACCTCAGAGAGGTGTTCGAGACCATCCGGAAGCATGGCCTGAAGCTGAATGCCTCCAAATGTGCCTTCGGGGTAGGGGCCGGCAAGTTCCTAGGGTTCATGGTAACCCACTGCGGCATAGAGGCGAACCCCGCCCAGATCTCTGCCTTGAAGAACTTGAGAACCCCTGAAAAGATGAAGGACATACAAAAGCTAGCCGGTATGGCCGCCGCCCTCAACCGATTCATTGCCCGGTTCGGAGACCGCTGCAAGCCATTCTTCGCGGCCCTGAAGGCCCAGAAGAAGTTCGAATGGAATGATGAGTGTCGGAGTGTGTTTACAGAGCTCGCGGACTACCTCGGAAGCATGCCCCTACTAACCAAGCCGGACACAGGAGATGTCCTTGCCCTATACCTGGCCGTATCTGAGATCGCCGTCAGCGCCATCCTCATCAAAGAGCTCGGCAGGGAGCAAAGGCCTATCTACTATGTGAGCAAGACCCTACTTGACGCCGAGGCTAGGTATATTCCCTTAGAAAAGCTTGTCCTGGCCCTCGTTATGGCCTCGCGTAAGCTGGCACACTACTTCGCGGCCCACAGTATTGTGGTGTATACCGATCAGCCCGTCCGGGAAATACTCCAAAAGGGAGATCTGTCTCGCCGTATGATGAAGTGGGCTTGCCACCTGAACGCGTACGACATCCGCTACGAGCCTCGGACGTCCGTGAAGGGGCAAGCTCTGGCTGACGGTTCAACCCAAATAAAAGCCAAAAAGTCCACGTAAGCAGGTTTTTGCCAATTGTTTTTTTAATTGCTGACATGTCACCCAGAGTATGGTTATTGATCAATTGCTGTTAATTTAGTATGTAAATTGTTAAAAATAGTAGTTGAGTATGAAAATTGTTAAAAAGCGATAGTATGGTACAGAAAACATGAATTAACCCTTTGTTTAATTGCTGCCGTGTAATATTGATAAGTTCACGTAAGCAGTTTTTTGCCAACTGTGTGTTTAATTGCTGACATGTCACCAATAGTATGGTTATTGATCGATTTCTGTTAATTTAGTATGTAAATTGTTAAAAATATTAGTTGAGTATGCAAATTGTTAAAATGCGCTAGTTTGGTACAGAAAACATGAATTAACCCTTTTTTTTAACTTGCAAACAAACCAATGACAGGTAACTTTTGGTCTTTCAGATAGAATGGCTAATTAAGCAGATTTAACATAGAAGACAAACATGCATGACCTTGCTAAGTTGTAAAGTTTGTTTTCTCTTATGAAGATTAATATTCACAGGTAAAGTCATCGTGACTGGATATATGTAGTACCTTTTAAGTCGGTTGTTATAACTTAAGTTGACTTGTTAAATTTACTTAATTTGTTATCATATTGGATTATGTCAAAATATTTGTGTATTATGCTTACAGGAAAGTTACTGGTATTCCCTGGTTACAACTGGCAGTTATAAACACATTTGTAACCTGCTGTTATACAGATTCCTGCAGAATCTGCATTTTCTGTATTTATTTTATTGGCAGAATATTTTATCAATGCAGATTATATTCTCACGTTTTTATATAGATATGATATATGTTTTGAGAATATTTGAGTATTAAAGAAAGGTAATTATCTTTCCAAATTATTTGTGATTTACTTTTAAGAAGTTACCTTATGAAAAGATTTGTTCTGTTCCTTAAAATTTGTTAAATAAAATCTTTTCTTATTCTATCTTATACGAATGATTAATTATTGATTTGCTGAGTATAAGTTTGAATCATGTTAATATATTGTTTCATATATAAATCTATCTAAAAGATTGTCTCGTGTGAATCTTTTTGAATAAATATATTATCTACTACTTCAATATATATACTAACTTGTACTAACAGATTTGATTATATTTATTTGTGCTGAAATTATGTGAATTATAGACAAGATATCTTTAAGATTGGAAGGAGTTTATTTCTAAAAGGAAGCCAACTAAAACTCTTTGTTACAAGCTAAGTCAGCTGAATTTCCTAAGATATTTGGAGCTAAAATAGGCATATGTTGCCAACAAGATTAATCTCTAAAGATCTTACAAAGATGTCGATCAAATACTCATTCAATGAGCAGCGATATTCTTGAAGATTAAAGAAAAGGAATGCGAAGATTTGAAAGACTTTTATTCTTATAAATAGTCTCATACTTGATTGTAAAAGATCACGTGTTCTAAACTTATAAAGAGCTTATCTTAGAGAGAATACATGTAGGCTAAAAAATACGAGAGTAACAATGACGGGATGTTATTATTCATAAGTGATAGCTATTTAGTAATAGCAATATAGTGATAGGCAGAAAATCAAGAGCGCGTCTGTGAGTTTTCATAAGTTTCGAGTCTTGTAAGCTTGAAATAGTGTCATAAATCTGGGTGAGTGCCTCAGATACGTAGCCCAAAGTTCTGGATGAACTCTGTTTAAAAACGTGCGTGTGAATTTACTTTCAAGTACGTTTTTATTACGAGTTATATCTATCTTTAAAGTTCGGTTAGAACCGTGGTTACAACTGCAGTTATAAACACAGTTCTAACTGAACAGCGTAACAACAACCAGAGCAGCGAAGTCGGAATTTCAGTCATGGAGGCCGATACCGTCATATTAGAAATCTAAGAAATTGCAAAGCTCATTCAAGTTTTATTTTGTTAGTCTTGAAACCATACATATTATCCTTGTGCTCATACACTTATACACGACATCACTAAAAAAGAGGGAAAAGTTTACCGAGTTTAACTTTACTCAAGACGAAAAAGAACAAAAATCAAAATCTGTATCTTTCATCAGTGTGTTTAACAATCTCGCATGCTTAACCTAAAAGCAACTTTGGTAAAAACGTGTCATAATTAAGGCATTTTGAATAAACTATGAATATTGTAAGGTGCGATATCGACAAGGCCGCCCATCCATGCAACTGCACCTAATTCTTTGTAAATCCTATCGGAGGGGTGTACAGAGTCCCAAAATATGTATTCTTTTGGATTATGGCATAATTCATAGGTTGTATAATTCCCTTGTCCTCCACAACTAAATATTCCTCTATACGGGCCTGATCCACAACATGCTGTCATGCTTTCCTTGAAACCTGTATGCATATATAGAATAATTAGTCATTTAGACAAATAACATGAACACTATTTGAGACTTATCAATAGAAAATTAACATGAACATACCATAAGCAGTGGGGTTAGCAATCCTTTTATCCAAATTGGTGTACATGTCAAAAAGTCCATATTTGAAATCATTGTATTGTTTTGCTAGCCTTGAAAGCGATTGTGAGAGTAATTGATTATGTAACATGGCGAGCTGCGATACTTGTTCGACGCATTTTCCGTCCTTTGAAGCAGACGCTTTTACCACCGGAAAACAACCCAAAGGTCCCACATTGTTAATTGCAAACTTCCGAGCTCCGAGTCTGTATAACTCCTGAAAATCATAAAGTAGACATCAATAAAATAATGACAATCTTTTTTAGATGATAATACATAGAGAAATGCATAATAACTAAATCCATGTAAAAAACATGACAACATTAAAAATGGATATGTAGTGCTCACATTAACTGCGATAGTAATGTTGCCAACCACCGAACCGACATATTGAGGGCCGAGGATTGCGGGATTTGTTGCCAAAGGATATATATAATCGTTCGTGCCTATATTCAACAAATACACAGCCTTTGATAGTATGGCCTTTGAATTTCCATATCCATATTGTTGTCTCAAGTTTACCACCACTTTCTTGTAATTCTCCACTTGTGTTTCGAGATTAATTACCTTAAATATGGTCAGACAAATGACAAGAAGTAATTTCAGTATATAATGCAAAAAAACTGTGTTAAAACAATAACTAATTAATAATTTTCTATAAAAAGGACTCACAGTTCCTTCGAAAGTGCGATTTAGTGCCCCGGCTCCTGCACAAGCAAAATCTACTCCTTTACTGTATGTCGTCTGACCTCGCTGAAGATATGGTTTTGGCAATGGTAGTTTTGCATATTTAGCTGCCACAAATGAAAACGAGTCTTATTTATATGTTACATATAGTTGTTACTTGTTACTAAGAGTTACCTTTTCTAGTATCGAAATCAGCATGTGTGAAATATTTATAGTAAAATATTATAACCGGAATAATTACCAATAAAATCAGGAATCAAACGACCATCACAGAAACGACCGGTGGGTCTTCTGAAGTAAGTCATCCCATATGGTTGCTTATTTGCATACATACTGGCCGTAGAGAGATATTCGCTATCGCCAGTATCGTAGAAAGAATCCCCAAACACAAATAAACCCGAAACAAGTTTGGCTTGGACACCATTAATGGATATTAGAAACACCAAAGCTAAATATAAAAACAAGTAGGAAGAGAGAACATAAAGTTTTTCCATGGCCTCTTTTTTGGTTTGTTGGCTAATTAATTAAGAATAGAGAAATGTGGAGTATAAATATAATTATGGTTGTGCTCTTGTCAAAGGGTTATTGCAACTTATATATAGTGAAGTATAGTAGAGGATATACTGTATAGTAATATAGTTACCTGTCATTTTACATTTAATAAATATTTGACTTTCTTGTTTTTTATGGTTATGAAGACCTTGAATGAGTATAAGTAAGCCAGATTTGTAGAAGTCAATGGATACTTCTTTGACAAAGTATTGCATGCATTATTTGTTCAAAATACCAAACTATACGTTAGTCATTTAAAAGTTAAAGCAATCTACTAGAAAATCATACCAAGTCGAAGTTTAAAACTCTAAGAAAAGTTTTGAAATTAATATATATACCCCACCCTCTTATCCTCCTGATATTGTCTTCGTTTCCGTTTTACGTTCATCCCGAATGACAAGAAATTTCCTTTTAAAAGTGCGGTTACTATATATACTTTTGTTCTAAAATGAATTAATCTCACATTTCACTCTTCAAATTCCTGGGTTAAGTATATAGAGGATCAGGGACGGCCAACACTTGTGGCATAATTTTTTTTGTTACCCATTCTTGCTAATGTTGCATAGTAAATATAAAAAAAAAATTGTAATGGTTTAAGGTATAAAATTAAATGAATATAACATCATCCATTCAACTACACAACTTAATAAATAAGTGTTGAAATATATATTGATAATACAAACAAATTTATAATTGAGTTTTTATTGAGTTTTGTTGCTCTTAGATTTTTTCGGATTTCCGTTGTCCAAGACCACAGTCTTGATGGGCCTACCCCTGGGTCGGGCCCTGTAGAGGAGTAAACCCTGGTCCAATATATATGAGTAGAATTTATACATTTAGGATAAGCATTATATCATATAGATTTTCTAATCTTATTAACAAAAACCAATAAAAGAGAGATAAAAAAATTGTAGCCATGCATATATGACGTTGTTTTTGGAACTGCTGAATATATTTCCAATATATCTTCTAGAATAAATTTTGTCATAACCCTAAAAATAGATATAAAATTGGCAATTAGTGACTTTTGGTGTTGAGTAACAATATTTGCACCGTCACCGGTCATAGTATTCTGCCATTTTATCTCTTGTATACACTTAGTAACTAATTAATTCAAGGGAAAATCTTCTACACACATATATATGTTTTTATTTAACCAAATATATGTTCCCAAATAAAAATACATCAAATTAATGTTATTGCAAGTTCTATACTGTTTTCAGTTTGGAAATCAAGATAGATAAATTGAAATTCCTATCCGCTGTTCTAGTTGCAGTTTTGCAGTTAGGTTTTAAGTGAGGTTGCAACCACAGTTAGAACCCAGTGTATAAATGGACAGAACTGTAAAATGTTAAATGTACGTAAATTAAATCACACGCACATTTAACAACGGAGTTCACCTAACTAGGCTACGTCTCCGGGGCACTTACCCAGATTATGATATTATAAAAAGCTTACAATATAGGACTCAAGTCTTAACGAAAAACACTTAGACTCCCTCTAGGTTTTTCTGCCTATCTCTATATTGCTCCTACTCTATAACTATCACTTATAAATCAATGGCATCCCACCATTGTTTTCTTTTTAAAGCTCACGTGTATTCTCTCTAGAAAATAAGTTTTTTATAATTTAGAACACACACATTTACAAGCTAAGTTATCAAGTATATAAGCAAGTAAAAACAATCTTCTATTCTTCAATATCTTTTGATTGTTTTTGACTTTATTGATTGGCTTCAATCTTCCCATGCATTGCGTGATACTTCAGCATTGATTGACTCCAATCATTATTGGTTGATACCTGTTTCATAACCAGCTTGATTGAAGGAGTTAATATTTTTCTATAACTAGGAAACATATAAAAAGATCATATCTTGGAAAGATATCTTTTAAGTATTCATGTAAAACATTAACTCCTAATTTCATTCAATCTTTAAACATATCATACTGAATTGATAAGGAACACAGATTGAAACATGTGATAAGGATTAGTGTAAGAATAGAGATATAGAATTATAAATGTAAAGGAAACATAACTAATCTCTTTATATCTTTTTAGGAAATCTTTCCTTATCACTTTGATATTCTCAATAAACACATATTAACAATTTGGAATCATATGAGAATATATCCTGCATGCTGTAGACCAATTAACAATCAATAAATGACAGCTATGCAGATTTGTAGAACAAGACAGAATTCTGCTTACCAGCAGGTTGGAACTAGTGGTTGCAATTGAGGTTGCAACTGGTACTTGAAACCTGTCACTACTGACTTAGTAGGTTGCAACTGAGGTTGCAACTGGTACTTGAAACCTGTCAATATGGGTTGTAACTGAGGTTGCAACTAGTACTTAAAACCTGTCAATGCTGTCTTAGTTCGTAATAACAGTTAGGATTTATTTAGTAAAAACCAATAGACAATAAACAACATTTAGACCAGGAATCTGGTCCTAACAATCTCCCCCTTTGTCATTGGTTTTGACAAATCAATTAAGTTTATAAGTCATCCCAACCACCTGCAAATTCAATATCAGTAAGCTCCCCCTGTATGTTAGAATTGCAGGCATTTTAAGTAAGCACAATCATTCACATATTCAATTTAAAAACAGCCATACTTCAAACTTGAAATTGCAGAAATTTAAAGACAAAAAAAAACACAACAATGTCTTAGCACAGCAGCATTGAACAACAGAATAAAACAAAACATAAACTGATCATAACATAAACTTCACTCCCCCTATTTGTCAGCAACCATTGTACTCAGTCACGAGGAATATCAGAATGTGGAGCTCTTTCTCTGAGAGGATTGCTTCTTACCACCTCTTCATCTTCTGCATTGTCATCCTCACTGCTTATAGAGAAGCCATCATCACTATGAGTTGCATCCCCATCACTGGCACCACCATCACTGTCACTATCATTTTCACTTTCTATAAGATTTTCCAGCAGCTTCTTGATTTGATAGTCATCAGTATCCAGCTCAGCCCTCCTTTCTGCATTGTAAGCCAACTTTTGCTTCAAGTACCACCTCACACCCTTCTTCTTTTCTGAAGGAGCATTAGATGTCTCTTCTTCTTTTTCTTTGCCCTTTACTCCAGATATGTCATTAACATGCCCTTCTTTTAGCAACTTAGCAGAGATGTACAGGGCAGATGGACAATCAGAGGAGGGTTCATTCATGATATTGATAGGAGAATTTCTGCCCATAGAATAAACTTGGCCTAGAATCATACCAGATATGAGGCAGGTGAAAGGAAGGAAAGTGGAAGTAGAATCTGTGTTACTGAAATCTCTTATGAGATTGAAGACGTGATGTCCAAAGTTGATAGGCCTAGAATCCATGATTTTATAGAGAAAGGTAGCCATATCTTTGCTAAATTTTGAGGGCTGTTTGGTTGGGGTCCAGTTAAACCTAGCTATTTTGTGCAGAACAGCAGCACACAGAGTGAGAGAGGATGTTTTGATGGAATTCCCATCAAATCTATTGTTCTTACCAGTTAGAACCAAGGCAATGACTTCAAAGTCATAATTAACATCTTCAACATTTAGGAAATCATTAATAAGTTTTGGAGTAAAGTCCAAAGTAAGACCTCTCAGAAAAACTCTCCCATAAGCAGGGTTTCCCTCATCAAATACAATGCTACTGAGATTAGCATAGAATTCTTTAACAACAGAAGGAAGAAAAGATTCAGCAAAAGTAATTGTTTTTCCTAAACCAACAGCATGCAACAGCTTTTCAACATACACCTGTATGTGTGGATAACTGACCAAATTGAGCTTTCTTTCACAGTGAATTTATTTACTAGAAAAAGCCCTAAATCTCCTATAAGTTCTTCTACTCTAGAACTTAGGGTCAACTGCATTGAATTTTTGATCATACTCAAACTTAGCAACAAAAGGATCATTAATAGGATTCCTCCTAGGACGCTTTTTAGTCCTACGTGTTTTAGGAGAAGAGGACTCACTTACCTTAGCCTTAGAGCTATGACTTGTTGAAGATTTGTTCAAGAAATCTCTTATAGTGCAATCATCATCAGAATTTGGGTTATTAGACATGGTTGCAACAGGGGGGTTGGAACCGTACTTAGAACCTAGCAGTGGGTTTTACAGAGAGTAGGGTTTTTAGTAGAGAGAGAGAGAGAGTAATTGTGACAATCGTAAAAGATTTAGGATATAGAAAGAGTTTAGTATAAAAAGCAATTAAGTCCATATCTTTCTGTATTTGGAAAGAGATACATGCAAATCAATTATTAAACAGATTTAGCCAAAAAAATAGGAAGTTTCTTATCAACAGAATTTTGAAAAATAAATCACACTTAAATAACGAAGAAAACAGTTGGCATTAAGATAAATTCAGCAGTTACTACAGATAAACATTCCTTTTTAAACAGATTGATCCAAAATTTGAAAATTCAATAGTTGAAGCTTTTAAGGAATTTTGAATTGATTCAAGATAAAGATAGCAATTTGACAGATATTCAAGCTTTTGAAAAACGAAAATCTAGCAATTTACCCAAGAAAATATGTTTATCATTGAATGGCCTTAATAAAGATTAGATTTCAGGAGCTTATATTGAGCAAATCCGTTTTTATCTCTACACAAAAACTAGTTTGATGACCTCAGCAAGAAAAGAGTATAAGTGATGTCAAAAATAACAAGACTTTGTCTTGGCAGTTATCAAATAGACTGAGGTTTCAACTGATGTTGCAACTGAGCTTGCAACCAGTATTTTTAACACGAGGTTTCAACTGAAGTTATAACTGAACTTCTAACCAGTTATTGGGAGAATGAGGTTTCAACTGAGGTTGCAACTGAACTTGCAACCAGCTTAAACAAATTGCACTTTGTGCTTGCAACTCTATTACCAGAGAGGTTTTCAAGGACAAGTTACCTCACATCTGTTTTTGAGACACCAAAAAGCGGCTTTTTCAAAACAAAAATATCATAGCTCAATTAAGACTTAACCTTAGAAATAAAACTTATTGAAGGTACTCAAGACAGACATATTTAGCAAGAATATTCAATTAGATTGATAATGACATACCCCTATGTCACTTCTTAATGATTCAAACTTGTTTGTATCAAGGGGTTTTGTGAAAATATCTGCTAATTGTCTTTCAGTTGAAACATGTTCTGAAATTAAGCTCTTTTCTTCAACTAGTTCTCTAATAAAGTGATGCCTTAGATCAATGTGTTTGATTCTGGAATGTTGAACTGGATTTTTAGCTAAATCTATAGCACTTTTGTTATCACAAAACAAAGTTAATATTTCTTGTTTAACATTATAATCAGTTAACATCTGTTTCATCCAAATTAATTGAGTGCATCCACTTCCAGCTGCAACATATTCTGCCTCAGTAGTAGATAAAGATATGCAATTTTGCTTTTTACTGAACCAAGAAACAAGGTTGTTTGGCACACACTCCTACACTTAAGCAAAGGTCTGGTCTACTAGCAGTTAAATAAAGCAGACTTCCAATCATGGATCTATAAAGACTTGGACAAACACTTTTTACTTTATCATTTCTAGACAGTTTAAGAGTGGTACTTATAGGGGTTCTCTTCTCTTTACTCTCACTCAGACCAAACTTCCTAACAAGATTGTCTGCATACTTACTTTGGCAAAGAAAAATTCCTTTCTCATTCTGTTTAATTTGCAATCCTAGAAAGTAAGTTAGTTCTCCTCCACCACTCATTTCAAATTCATTCTTCATATCAGAAATGAATTCTTGACCCTTTTATTAGAAGTAGATCCAAAAACAATGTCATCAACATATATTTGAGCAATTATTATATCCTTTGTAGTTTTCTTGGTAAACAGAGTTTTATCAACTCCCCCTCTGTTGAAACCTTTTTCAAGCAAAAACTTGGTTAATCTATCATACCAAGCTCTAGGAGCTTACTTAAGACCATACAAGGCCTTTTTCAGCAAATAAACATGTTCAGGAGAGTTTGGATCTTCAAATCCCTTAGGTTGACAGACATAAACCTCTTCATTAATCACACCATTCAGAAAAGCACTCTTTATGTCAAGTTGAAACAGTTTAAAGTCATACAGACATGCAAGAGATAATAGCATTCTAATGGATTCAATTCTAGCTACAGGAGCAAAGGTTTCATCAAAGTCAATTCCCTCAATTTGTGTATAACCCTGAGCTACCAACCTAGCTTTATTCCTGATAATCACTCCATCCTCATCACTTTTATTTCTAAAAATCCATTTAGTCCCTATAACATTTTTATTAGAAGGTCTGGGTACTAAAGTCCATACATCATTTCTCTCAAATTGAGCCAATTCATCCTGCATAGCTAAAATCCATTCACTATCTTCTAGAGCTTCTTTTATATTCTTAGGTTCTAACTGAGAGATATAACAAGCAAAGTGAACAACATTATTTCTTTTACCTCTGGTTTTCATACCTGAAGTAACTTCTCCTATGACATTGTCAAGAGAATGATTTTTCTGAGTCCTTACATAGCGAGGCCTGCTAGTTGACTGAACATGAGAACTTTCTTCTTCTTCTTCTTCAGATTCAGCAGCATTCTGGGTTTCAACTGCGGTTCCAACCTCAGTTCCAACCTCAGTTGTAACCTCAGTTGCAACTGGACTTCCAACCACTATGGGACTTTCAGTTTGTTGAGTTTCTTCTTTCTCTTTTTCTGCAGTCTCAGCCTGTTCATCATCACCTGTAATCTCATCAACATTTTTTAGGTCATCAAATAACACATTATAAGATTCCATAACACAGTTTATTCTTTGATTGAAGACTCTAAATGCTCTACTATTCTGAGCATAACCAAGAAAAATCCCTTTATCACTTTTAGAGTCAAATTTACCAAGATGCTCTCTATCTCTGAGAATGTAGCAAACACATCCAAAAACTTGAAAATACTTTACATTGGGTTTTCTACCTTTCCATATTTCATAAGCTGTCATGGAAGTACCTTTAGTAATATAAACTCTATTAACTATATGACAGGCAGTATTAACAGCTTCAGCCCAAAATCTGTTGGCAAGTTTCTTAGAGTTAAGCATTACTCTAGCCATTTCCTGAATGGTTCTATTTTTCCTTTCAACTATGCCATTTTGCTGTGGAGTCTTAGGAGCAGAGAACTCATGACTTATACCTAAAGAGTTGCAGAATTCTCTAAACTTGATGTTTTCAAATTCAGTTCCATGATCACTTCTAATCCTAGCAATATTACCACTAGTGGAACCCTTTTCAAGTTGCAGTTTTAAGCACAGAGTTTTGAACAGTTCAAAAGTTTCAGACTTATCCTTTAAGAACACTACCCAAGAGTATCTAGAGAAATCATCTACAACTACCAAAATGTACTTCTTACCACCTATACTAGCAGTTTGCATAGGACCCATCAAGTCAATATGAAGAAGTTCTAAGACTCTCTTAGTGTAGATTTGACTAGTACTTTTGTGAATACTTTTGGTTTGTTTGCCTATAGCACAATCACCACAGACACTTTGAGTTTTAGCACTAAGTTTAGGAATTCCTCTTATCAATTCCTTTTTAACAAGCTTATCTAAAGTTTTGTAATTCACATGCCCAAGCCTTTTATGCCAAATATCTACATTATTAGTAATGGCTTGATTACACCTACTTTGAGGCAATTCTTTTTCAGCTTTTTCAAACACATAGCAGCTGTTGGTTGATCTAACTCCAGTCATGATTAAATCATTGTTAAGATTAGTAATTATACACCTTTCTTTGTCAAATTTAACAGTCATTTCATTATCACAGAGTTGACTGATACTAATAAGATTAGCTTTTAGACCAACTACAAAAAAAACATCCTCAATATTAGGCATTCCAGGTTTGTTTAAAGTACCTTTACCAACAATTTTACCTGTATCTCCACCTCCAAACACAACAGTGTTACCTGTAAGAATGGTGACATTTTTTAGGAGACTTGCAGTACCTGTCATATGCTTAGAGCATCCACTGTCAAAATACCAATCATTAGAAGTAACAGCATTCAAGGAGTTAATAACAGCTTTGCTGTTAGCAATTAAGGTTGCTTTTTCTTTAACTTTCCAGACCCATTTCAAATTTTTATTGACAGAAGCCAACCAGGTTTTCTGGGAAATATACTTTCTGTTCCTTTTTAAATAACACTGGATTTCAGAATGACCAGGTTTTTTTACAGAAATTACACAACTTCAACCTAAAGTTATTTTTATCCCTAAGGCTATTTAGTTTATTCATGGTTGCAACTTTGGTTGTAACTGAGCTTCCAACCTTCTTTACATAAACCTGAGTTTTATTCCTGGTTGTAACTCTGGTTGCAACTGAGATTCTAACCTTATGGTCAAACTCATGAGTTTTAGCTTTAGCAACAGCTTCAATAAAAGTAGTTTTTCCTGTACTTTTACCACCATAGTAACCTAGACCACTGATATCTTTGGAGCCTCTAGAATATGACAGCATGTCATCAAATTTATCTGAAGCAGAAACATTCAGCAATTTTATTATCTTTTTAGTTTCAGTAAGTTCAGCCAGTTGTAGTTTAAGCTTCTCAGTAAGACTTTTAACCTCATCCTTTAGATCAACATTCAGTTTGCTCATGATCAAGGATTGTTTACTCAGACATTTATACTTTTCATACAGAACAAGGTATTGCTTAGTAATGTTTTCATCAGAAGGTTCTTCATCATCACTGCTATATGTTTCAATGGCAGTTGTAACTATGGTTGAAACCTGCTCACAGTCACATTCATAAGTAGGTTCTTTTTCAGTGATTATTCCCATGAAATTAACAAAATTAGAACCATCCTCTTCATCACTGTTGCTCTCAGAATCACTATCACTATGAGTGGTTATATAAGCATTTTTATTTCTTTTTAAAGTGTTTGCACACTCAGCCTGAATATGACCAAAAACTCTGCATTCTCTACACTGAATCTCTTTAGGTTTGTATTCTTTGTTATCCTTCTCTTTGGAATTCCACTTTCCTGTAGAGTTATTGTTGAACCTAGACTCTGTCTTAAACTGGTTATCCTTTTTCTGAAAGTTTTTAGATGAACCAGTATCATCTTCCTTTTTCTTATAAAATTTCTTGTAAACCTTTTTTGCAAAGAAAGCTAGTTGTTCTTCATCACTCATTGTATCACAGACATTAGATTCAGATTTCTTAGCTTGAAATGCTATTCCCTTTTCTGGTCTTTTATGTTTGAAGAATTTTAGTTCATGAGTACTTAGATTTCCTATGAGTTCTTCAAGTTTAAGATTATCTAAGTCAGTAGATTCTTCAATAGCTGTGACCTTAATTTCAAACCTTTCTGGGAGTGACCTAAGAGTTTTCTTAACAAGTTTAGCATCACTGTATTTTTCACCTAAGGTTCCAGCTTGATGATCAATGTGGCAGATTCTACCATTAAATTGTTCAATGTTTTCATATTCCTCCATTCTTAAGTTCTCAAATTGAGTAGTTAACTGTTGAAGTTTGAAATCTTTTACTTTAGTAGTTCCTTCAAAAGTAACTTGCAAAATATCCCATGCCTCTTTAGCTATTTCACAATGAGAAATATACCTGAATACACTGAGAGTTACACCAGCAAAAATCAAGTTTATGGCTATTGAGTTGGCACTTGATTTTCTGTCTTCATCAGCAGACCATCTATCTTCAGGTAAGAGAATCAGTTCTCCTTCACTATCCATGGTAGTTGGAGCCTCCCATCCATACATAACAGTTTTCCATGCATGCTCATTCTGCTGTTTGATGAAAGACCTCATTCTAACTTTCCATACTCCATAGTTTACTCCTCCTTCAAGCAATGGAGGTTTGTTGAAAGCGTTTCCTTCCCTCATTAAGTCCATCTTTAACCAGAACACAGGATCCACACTAAGTAAGATCTAGTGTGAAGCTCTGATACCAATTGAAATTCCTATCCGCTGTTCTAGTTGCAGTTTTGCAGTTAGGTTCTAAGTGAGGTTGCAACCACAGTTAGAACCCAGTGTATGAATGGACAGAACTGTAAAATGTTAAATGTATGTAAATTAAATCACACGCACATTTAACAACGGAGTTCACCTAACTAGGCTACGTCTCCGGGGCACTTACCCAGATTATGATATTATAAAAAGCTTACAATATAGGACTCAAGTCTTAACGAAAAACACTTAGACTCCCTCTAGGTTTTTCTGCCTATCTCTATATTGCTCCTACTCTATAACTATCACTTATAAATCAATGGCATCCCACCATTGTTTTCTTTTTAAACCTCACGTGTATTCTCTCTAGAAAATAAGTTCTTTATAATTTAGAACACACACATTTACAAGCTAAGTTATCAAGTATATAAGCAAGTAAAAACAATCTTCTATTCTTCAATATCTTTTGATTGTTTTTGACTTTATTGATTGGCTTCAATATTCTCATGCATTGCGTGATACTTCAGCATTGATTGACTCCAATCATCATTGGTTGATACCTGTTTAATAACCACCTTGATTGAAGGAGTTAGTATTTTCCTATAACTAGAAAACATATAAAAAGATCATATCTTGGAAAGATATCTTTTAAGTATTCATGTAAAACATTAACTCCTAATTTCATTCAATTTTTAAACATATCATACTGAATTGATAAGGAACACATATTGAAACATGTGATAAGGATTAGTGTAAGAATAGAGATATAGAATTATAAATGTAAAGGAAACATAACTAATCTCTTTATATCTTTTTAGGAAATCTTTTCTTATCACTTTGATATTCTCAATAAACACATATTAACAATTTGGAATCATATGAGAATATATCCTGCATGCTGTAGACCAATTAACAATCAATAAATGACAGCTATGCAGATTTGTAGAACAAGACAGAATTCTGCTTACCAGCAGGTTGGAACTAGTGGTTGCAACTGAGGTTGCAACTGATACTTGAAACCTGTCACTACTGACTTAGTAGGTTGCAACTGAGATTGCAACTGGTACTTGAAACCTGTCAATATGGGTTGTAACTGAGATTGCAACTAGTACTTAAAACCTGTCAATGCTGTCTTAGTTCGTAATAACAGTTAGAATTTATTTAGTAAAAACCAATAGACAATAAACAACATTTAGACCAGGAATCTGGTCCTAACAGAAATGATTGATGTAACGTACTCGATTGACCACTTTATTTCAATCTTAGTTGAAGTATTTGAATAGACGGTGTCTTTGGTCTTTGCTCTCAAAATGACGTACAATTGGTATATATACCGTCACTTTCAATACTTCGAATGCAATTAAATTAATGAATTTTAATTGTGTAGCTCATATCTGGCTGTCTTCAAATTTTGAAGGGTGAATCCAATGCAAAGTCCTAACTAGCATTTTCTACTTTGAATAAAATTTCAAAAAATACACGGTTTTGTGTTATGACGTTTTTGTCCCCACTACTCTAACAATTAGTGTATGGAGTGTTGAGTTATGAAAACAAATGTTTTTTGGTCATGTTTATTAATTATCACATATCACTTTGAATTGTAATAAGTCTCACTATGGGTTCTATATATATGTCTCACTAATCTTGTATAATATTAATTATATATTCGAGAGAACATTATAGAGAGAGAGTTCTATTTGTGATCGAGTTAGATTACGTTGTAATTCTCCCTATAATATATATATATATATATAAGCGCCACGTGTAGCGACCCGGAGACGTAGTCGTCTTGGATGAACTCCGTTATCAAATTATGTGTACAATTTACATTATTGTCTTTATTTAAATACATCTGGTTTACTAACATGGAGAAGTGTGTGTATATCATTGCTTCAGAATAAGATTCTTCATTAGTCATGTCATTATGTTCAATTTGTTGGGTTTATCGATCGGCTTATGTGCAAATGCTTCCCCGCCAGCCTGGGGAGGTTGGCAAGTAAATGGTTCCAGTCTCTGTCTGCCAACTCCATCCACTGTTGGGATGACCTGGCCTATGACTTTGCACACCGGTTTATCAACTTGAAAGAAAGAGTTGCCCAACCGGAACAATTGTACCAAGTTAGGGCCCAACCTAAAGAAACTCTCGAGAGCTATGATAATCGGTTCTGGCAAAAGCACGCGGAGTGCGCCGACTGCCCCGATTCTACTGCCATAGCTGCTTTTAGGCAGAACATGATCGTAGGGAGCAGGATCCGCAACGAAATGATAGCAACCCCTCTGAGCACGGTTTCTCAGCTCCGATCACTGATAAAGCAGCATGTCGACATTGAGAAGGACATGAGATCTGCTGGGGCAATTCGTTCGGTCGCCAGCATCGAACAGCCCCGTGAGAGGACCGTCTCAAGAAGCACCCGGAGAGATCGCCCCATAGCGGAAAGGATGGGGAGACCTCGTGCGGTAGAGATCCCACAACCGGCCCCCAAGAGGAGAAGAGAGGAGCCCCGTCAGAGTGGCCCTATGATTCCGGGAATTGCCTACTCTACCACCTTTCGCCTCCTATTGACCGACCTGCTTGGTGAAATTGAGAATGAGCCGTTCTTCTCCTGGCCCCTCCCACTCCGGAACGAGCCAGCCCGCGGGCCCAATGACAAATTCTGTGACTATCACAGAGGTCGTGGCCACAATACCAATGAGTGTCATGGTCTAAAGGCGAGGCTCGAAGGATGGGTACGAAATGGCTTGATGAATAAATACGTCAAGGCATGAAGGGACTCCGATCAAGGTCGAGAAGGGGCCGACGAGAGGCAACCAGACCTCCCCCCCACTGGTGATGACCTGTCAGGTTATCCACTCCGGACCGAAGAAGCCCAACCCTAGTGGAGTTGAGAGGACTGAGGCCCGTGAGGCCGTAATGAAGCAACATGTCTGCCTCGTCGAGAGATCGAACCCCCAAAAGAAATGTAAGCCCGATACCAGGCCGGATCTAAGCTTTACCGACTTCGACCTGTTGGGGGTAGACCTGCCCCATAATGATGCCCTCGTTATCACTGCCCAAGTTGGCCATTGCGCGGTGGGACGAATCCTTGTCGATCAAGGGGCATCGGTAAATATACTCTTTGGAGACCTCTTCCAAAAGATGGGGCTATCAGAAGAGCGGCTGGATACCAACGCCCCTCCCATGTACGGATTCAACTCTGAGGCTGTTCAGCCCAGGGGGAACATAACCTTGCCTGTTAATACAGGAACCAAGGTTATGAGTGTGGAGTTCACGGTAGTGGACGTCCCCTCCGTTTACAATGTCATACTAGGGCAAGTATGGCTGCACGAGATAGAAGGCGTCTCCTCCACTCTACACCAAAAGGTCAAGTACCCAACTGTGACTGGAGTCGAGACCATATTGGGAAACCAAAAGGTCTCGAGAAGCTGTGCCATGGCCGTGTATTCCGGCGAAAAACCGATTCCGGTCCAGAGTGCTATGAACATAGAAACTGAGGACTCCAAGCTGCTGAGGGAACTGAACAAAAAGATGGGACCAGAAGTAGATGACAAGGTAGAAGGAGGACTGCTGAAGATCCAGATCCCGGGGTATGGCGATGACCACTTTTTTATGGTGGGCGCGAAGCTAAGTGAGCCTGAGGTATCCGACCTCGTTGAGCTCCTGCTCCAATACCTCGACAACTTTGCATGGTCCCCGAGCGAAATGTCGGGTATCAATCCCAACCTTGCCTGCCATCAATTGAACGTCAACCCGGAGGCCAAGCCCGTAATGCAAAAGGGACGCCGTGTCAGTCCAGAGTATGCCGATGCCATAAACGAGGAGGTACAAAATCTTTTGTTGGCCGGAGCCATCAAAGAAATCTATTACCCAAGATGGCTCGCCAACCCCGTGGTGGTCCCCAAAAAGAACGGAAAGTTGCGCGTGTGCATCGATTACACCAGCCTTAATCGGGCATATCCCAAAGATCCTTTCCCTTTGCCCAAAATTGATCAAATAGTGGACTCCACTGCCGGGGCCGCCAGAATGAGCTTCCTGGACGCCTGCTCCGGCTACCATCAGATACCTATGTCGGAGACCGATCAAGAAAAAACTGCCTTCATAACCCCGAGGGGAAATTTCTGCTACAAAGTGATGCCGTTCGGGCTCAAGAACGTCGGGGCAACGTATCAGAGGATGGTCACCAAGATATTCTCCAAGAATATAGGCCGGACCATGGAGGTCTATATTGACGATATGGTAGTAAAAATCATCCAAGAGAGGGACCACCTATCCGACCTCAGAGAGGTGTTCGAGACCATCCGGAAGCATGGCCTGAAGCTGAATGCCTCCAAATGTGCCTTCGGGGTAGGGGCCGGCAAGTTCCTAGGGTTCATGGTAACCCACTGCGGCATAGAGGCGAACCCCGCCCAGATCTCTGCCTTGAAGAACTTGAGAACCCCTGAAAAGATGAAGGACATACAAAAGCTAGCCGGTATGGCCGCCGCCCTCAACCGATTCATTGCCCGGTTCGGAGACCGCTGCAAGCCATTCTTCGCGGCCCTGAAGGCCCAGAAGAAGTTCGAATGGAATGATGAGTGTCGGAGTGTGTTTACAGAGCTCGCGGACTACCTCGGAAGCATGCCCCTACTAACCAAGCCGGACACAGGAGATGTCCTTGCCCTATACCTGGCCGTATCTGAGATCGCCGTCAGCGCCATCCTCATCAAAGAGCTCGGCAGGGAGCAAAGGCCTATCTACTATGTGAGCAAGACCCTACTTGACGCCGAGGCTAGGTATATTCCCTTAGAAAAGCTTGTCCTGGACCTCGTTATGGCCTCGCGTAAGCTGGCACACTACTTCGCGGCCCACAGTATTGTGGTGTATACCGATCAGCCCGTCCGGGAAATACTCCAAAAGGGAGATCTGTCTCGCCGTATGATGAAGTGGGCTTGCCACCTGAACGCGTACGACATCCGCTACGAGCCTCGGACGTCCGTGAAGGGGCAAGCTCTGGCTGACGGTTCAACCCAAATAAAAGCCAAAAAGTCCACGTAAGCAGGTTTTTGCCAATTGTTTTTTTAATTGCTGACATGTCACCCAGAGTATGGTTATTGATCAATTGCTGTTAATTTAGTATGTAAATTGTTAAAAATAGTAGTTGAGTATGAAAATTGTTAAAAAGCGATAGTATGGTACAGAAAACATGAATTAACCCTTTGTTTAATTGCTGCCGTGTAATATTGATAAGTTCACGTAAGCAGTTTTTTGCCAACTGTGTGTTTAATTGCTGACATGTCACCAATAGTATGGTTATTGATCGATTTCTGTTAATTTAGTATGTAAATTGTTAAAAATATTAGTTGAGTATGCAAATTGTTAAAATGCGCTAGTTTGGTACAGAAAACATGAATTAACCCTTTTTTTTAACTTGCAAACAAACCAATGACAGGTAACTTTTGGTCTTTCAGATAGAATGGCTAATTAAGCAGATTTAACATAGAAGACAAACATGCATGACCTTGCTAAGTTGTAAAGTTTGTTTTCTCTTATGAAGATTAATATTCACAGGTAAAGTCATCGTGACTGGATATATGTAGTACCTTTTAAGTCGGTTGTTATAACTTAAGTTGACTTGTTAAATTTACTTAATTTGTTATCATATTGGATTATGTCAAAATATTTGTGTATTATGCTTACAGGAAAGTTACTGGTATTCCCTGGTTACAACTGGCAGTTATAAACACATTTGTAACCTGCTGTTATACAGATTCCTGCAGAATCTGCATTTTCTGTATTTATTTTATTGGCAGAATATTTTATCAATGCAGATTATATTCTCACGTTTTTATATAGATATGATATATGTTTTGAGAATATTTGAGTATTAAAGAAAGGTAATTATCTTTCCAAATTATTTGTGATTTACTTTTAAGAAGTTACCTTATGAAAAGATTTGTTCTGTTCCTTAAAATTTGTTAAATAAAATCTTTTCTTATTCTATCTTATACGAATGATTAATTATTGATTTGCTGAGTATAAGTTTGAATCATGTTAATATATTGTTTCATATATAAATCTATCTAAAAGATTGTCTCGTGTGAATCTTTTTGAATAAATATATTATCTACTACTTCAATATATATACTAACTTGTACTAACAGATTTGATTATATTTATTTGTGCTGAAATTATGTGAATTATAGACAAGATATCTTTAAGATTGGAAGGAGTTTATTTCTAAAAGGAAGCCAACTAAAACTCTTTGTTACAAGCTAAGTCAGCTGAATTTCCTAAGATATTTGGAGCTAAAATAGGCATATGTTGCCAACAAGATTAATCTCTAAAGATCTTACAAAGATGTCGATCAAATACTCATTCAATGAGCAGCGATATTCTTGAAGATTAAAGAAAAGGAATGCGAAGATTTGAAAGACTTTTATTCTTATAAATAGTCTCATACTTGATTGTAAAAGATCACGTGTTCTAAACTTATAAAGAGCTTATCTTAGAGAGAATACATGTAGGCTAAAAAATACGAGAGTAACAATGACGGGATGTTATTATTCATAAGTGATAGCTATTTAGTAATAGCAATATAGTGATAGGCAGAAAATCAAGAGCGCGTCTGTGAGTTTTCATAAGTTTCGAGTCTTGTAAGCTTGAAATAGTGTCATAAATCTGGGTGAGTGCCTCAGATACGTAGCCCAAAGTTCTGGATGAACTCTGTTTAAAAACGTGCGTGTGAATTTACTTTCAAGTACGTTTTTATTACGAGTTATATCTATCTTTAAAGTTCGGTTAGAACCGTGGTTACAACTGCAGTTATAAACACAGTTCTAACTGAACAGCGTAACAACAACCAGAGCAGCGAAGTCGGAATTTCAGTCATGGAGGCCGATACCGTCATATTAGAAATCTAAGAAATTGCAAAGCTCATTCAAGTTTTATTTTGTTAGTCTTGAAACCATACATATTATCCTTGTGCTCATACACTTATACACGACATCACTAAAAAAGAGGGAAAAGTTTACCGAGTTTAACTTTACTCAAGACGAAAAAGAACAAAAATCAAAATCTGTATCTTTCATCAGTGTGTTTAACAATCTCGCATGCTTAACCTAAAAGCAACTTTGGTAAAAACGTGTCATAATTAAGGCATTTTGAATAAACTATGAATATTGTAAGGTGCGATATCGACAAGGCCGCCCATCCATGCAACTGCACCTAATTCTTTGTAAATCCTATCGGAGGGGTGTACAGAGTCCCAAAATATGTATTCTTTTGGATTATGGCATAATTCATAGGTTGTATAATTCCCTTGTCCTCCACAACTAAATATTCCTCTATACGGGCCTGATCCACAATATGCTGTCATGCTTTCCTTGAAACCTGTATGCATATATAGAATAATTAGTCATTTAGACAAATAACATGAACACTATTTGAGACTTATCAATAGAAAATTAACATGAACATACCATAAGCAGTGGGGTTAGCAATCCTTTTATCCAAATTGGTGTACATGTCAAAAAGTCCATATTTGAAATCATTGTATTGTTTTGCTAGCCTTGAAAGCGATTGTGAGAGTAATTGATTATGTAACATGGCGAGCTGCGATACTTGTTCGACGCATTTTCCGTCCTTTGAAGCAGACGCTTTTACCACCGGAAAACAACCCAAAGGTCCCACATTGTTAATTGCAAACTTCCGAGCTCCGAGTCTGTATAACTCCTGAAAATCATAAAGTAGACATCAATAAAATAATGACAATCTTTTTTAGATGATAATACATAGAGAAATGCATAATAACTAAATCCATGTAAAAAACATGACAACATTAAAAATGGATATGTAGTGCTCACATTAACTGCGATAGTAATGTTGCCAACCACCGAACCGACATATTGAGGGCCGAGGATTGCGGGATTTGTTGCCAAAGGATATATATAATCGTTCGTGCCTATATTCAACAAATACACAGCCTTTGATAGTATGGCCTTTGAATTTCCATATCCATATTGTTGTCTCAAGTTTACCACCACTTTCTTGTAATTCTCCACTTGTGTTTCGAGATTAATTACCTTAAATATGGTCAGACAAATGACAAGAAGTAATTTCAGTATATAATGCAAAAAAACTGTGTTAAAACAATAACTAATTAATAATTTTCTATAAAAAGGACTCACAGTTCCTTCGAAAGTGCGATTTAGTGCCCCGGCTCCTGCACAAGCAAAATCTACTCCTTTACTGTATGTCGTCTGACCTCGCTGAAGATATGGTTTTGGCAATGGTAGTTTTGCATATTTAGCTGCCACAAATGAAAACGAGTCTTATTTATATGTTACATATAGTTGTTACTTGTTACTAAGAGTTACCTTTTCTAGTATCGAAATCAGCATGTGTGAAATATTTATAGTAAAATATTATAACCGGAATAATTACCAATAAAATCAGGAATCAAACGACCATCACAGAAACGACCGGTGGGTCTTCTGAAGTAAGTCATCCCATATGGTTGCTTATTTGCATACATACTGGCCGTAGAGAGATATTCGCTATCGCCAGTATCGTAGAAAGAATCCCCAAACACAAATAAACCCGAAACAAGTTTGGCTTGGACACCATTAATGGATATTAGAAACACCAAAGCTAAATATAAAAACAAGTAGGAAGAGAGAACATAAAGTTTTTCCATGGCCTCTTTTTTGGTTTGTTGGCTAATTAATTAAGAATAGAGAAATGTGGAGTATAAATATAATTATGGTTGTGCTCTTGTCAAAGGGTTATTGCAACTTATATATAGTGAAGTATAGTAGAGGATATACTGTATAGTAATATAGTTACCTGTCATTTTACATTTAATAAATATTTGACTTTCTTGTTTTTTATGGTTATGAAGACCTTGAATGAGTATAAGTAAGCCAGATTTGTAGAAGTCAATGGATACTTCTTTGACAAAGTATTGCATGCATTATTTGTTCAAAATACCAAACTATACGTTAGTCATTTAAAAGTTAAAGCAATTTACTAGAAAATCATACCAAGTCGAAGTTTAAAACTCTAAGAAAAGTTTTGAAATTAATATACATACCTCACCCCCTTATCTTGCTGATATTGTCTTTGTTTCCTTTTTACGTTCATCCCAAATGACAAGAAATTTCCTTTTAAAAGTGCAATTACTATATATACTTTTGTTCTAAAATGAATTAATCTCACATTTCACTCTTCAAATTCATGGGTCAAGTATATAGAGGATCAGGGGCGGCCAACACTTACGGCTTGCTTAAAACGATAATTTTTTTTGTTACCCATTCTTGTTAATGTTGCATAGTAAATATAGAAAAAAAATTATACTGGTTTAAGGTATAAAATTAAATGAATCTAACATGCATCATCCATTCAACTACACAACTTAATTAAACAAGTGTTGAAATATATATTAATAATACAAATAAATTTATAATTGAGTTTTTATTAAGTTTTGTTACTCTTAGATTTTTTCGGATTTCGGTTGTCCAAGACGACAGTCTTGATGGGCCTACCCCTGGGCCGGGCCCTGTAGAGGAGCAAACCGTGGTCCAATATATATGAGTAGAATTTATACATTTAGGATAAGCATTATATCATATAGATTTTCTAATCTTATTAACAAAAAACAAAAACCAATAAAAGAGAGATAAAAAAAATTGTAGCCATGCATATATGACGTTGTTTTTGGAACTGCTGAATATATTTCCTATATATCTTCTAGAATAAATGTTGTCATAACCCTAAAAATAGATATCAAATTGGCAAAATTAGTCATGACTTTTGGTG
The DNA here is from genome assembly GCA_963682055.1 of Primula veris. Classification (NCBI taxonomy): domain Eukaryota; kingdom Viridiplantae; phylum Streptophyta; class Magnoliopsida; order Ericales; family Primulaceae; genus Primula; species Primula veris. The sequence continues at coordinate 41,900,949 of OY821742.1, forward strand.
TTGAGTAACAATATTTGCACCATCACCGGTCATAGTATACACTAGTAACTAATTAATTCAAGGGAAAATCTTCTAGACACGTATATATGTTTTTATTTAACCAAATATATGTTCCCAAATAAAAATACATCAAATTAATGTTATTGCAAGTTCTATACTGTTTTCAGTTTGTAAATCCAGATAGAGAAATGATTGATGTTATTGACCACTTTTATTTCAATCTTAGTTGAAGTATTTGAATAGACGGTGTCTTGGTCTTTGCTCTCTAAATGACCTACAATTGGTATATATACCGTCACTTTCAATACTTCGAATGCAATTAAATTAATGAATTTTAATTGTGTAGCACATATCTGGCTGTCTTCAATTTTTGAAGGGTGAATCCAATGCAAAGTCCTAACTAGCATTTTTGACTTTGAATAAATTTCCAAAAAATACACAGTTTTGTCTTATGAGGTTTTTGTCCCCCACTGGTCTTATAAATAGTGCATGGAGCGTTGAGTTGCGAAAACAAATGTTTTTTTGGTCATGTTTATTAATTATCACATATCATTTTGAATTGTAATAACTCTCACTATGGGTTCTATATATATGTCTCACTAATCTTGTATAATATTAATTATATATTCGAGAGAACATTATACAGAGAGAGTTCTATTTGTGAAAGAACCATAAATTTGTGATCAAGCTAGATTACGTTGTAATTCTCCATATAATATATATATATATATAAGCGCCACGTGTAGCGACCCGGAAACGTAGTCGTCTTGGATGAACTCCGTTATCAAATTATGTGTATAATTTACATTATTGTCTTTATTTAAATACATCTGGTTTACTAAGATGGAGAAGTGTGTGTATATCATTGCTTCAGAATAAGATTCTTCATTAGTCATGTCATTATGTTCAATTTGTTGGGTGTATTACACGACACAACTTCTTCTTCATTAATTACCTTAGTTGCTAATAATTTAATCAACTTCGGTCATGCATAGAAGTAATTATAGGTGGAGATATTCAGACATGTAGCTTCTCTTATTCTGATAAAATTTAACGAAATTGTAACTTTCTTATATTTGTTTTGATTAAAATCTTCAAAATTAGCGAGTCTTACCTTCTTATATCATGAAGAAAAAAAACTTATTTATACATAAAAAAATCATACAAAATATCAGTCTGTCCCATTTAGACTTGTTGGTTCGGCACCTTCAATACGACGATACACGTGCATAAACACAAAACACACCACGCCAAAAAAAGTCATATGTGATCAAATATCTTACTCCTAGAAACTATCCGTCTTAGAGCTTGAATGGATATTCGCGGATGAAAACAATCAAGATATAAGAGAACGACAACAGTATATATTTCCAAGGGTTTGTTAACATAATGGAAGAAGTAGAAAACTGAGTTGTGCAAGAAATCACAAAAAGGGAAGTGGGGTGGTTAATTAAAAAAAAAATGCTGATTTGAGAGGGAGAACTTCAAATCCTCAAAGCTCGACGTAGCAGAACTGGAAAGACAAAAACTCGTCTATTAAATAGAAGATGCAGGTTCCAGCAATTAAAAACGTCGTCCTAAGGACTTTTTAGGTATCTAGTAGGCTACTAAATCTTTTGTCACCTATCTAGTTTACTTCTCAGGCATGCACGATTTGAGGGTTAGCTAAATTGTGAGAACATTAGAAACTAATTAATTATCAGACTACTTCTATGGGAAATATGGACATTTCTGATTTTGGTATGGAAACATTGACAATCTGAAGGTTCAAAGCTCTCCTAGCAATTTTGGCCAAATGTTTTAGTGATCCTTGAGCATATTTTCAAGCAAGGAATAGTACACACAATTAGTAATTAAGGTGTTAATATTTTATGGTTCTAGCCTCAGTCTTTTGCTTGCTTAATTATAATAGGTTTTCAGTCTTATAAGCTAGAGTTTGTTCCCTTAAGGAGTTAAATTTTATGTGCAATTTTTGTATAGTCTCTGAAGCTAAGGTTATTTCCATGTAACTGGGTTAATTTGGTCCCCGTCTTTTTAGTTAATATATCTTTTCTTTCCTTAAAAAAAAGTAAGGGTGTTGACAGAAAAACTCGTACAAAACAATTAATGACTTGGTCATAAGGTAAAATGAAGTACTACTTTTTTTATTTCAAGTAAATTACAGTTGCTTGCTTTGGGAGACAATCTATTTGATTGTTGTATGTAACCCCCCCTCTAAAAAAGCTTATTATTATCAGCCAAAATATTAGTCTATAAGTCGAAAAGAGCCTTCGCGTTGTAAGGGCCAATATCAGGTGAGGTTCCGGACCATATAAGATTTGCTAATTGACTGTTTGTCTTCTGAGAAAAATGGACAGAGTCCCAAAATAAATATTCTCTAGGGTTAGGGCAAAGTTCATATTTGGTTAAGTTTCCTTGTCCACCACAGCTGAATATTCCCCTAAATGCCCCTGATCCACAGCATGCTGAATTGCTTTCCTTGAATCCTAAAATAAAAATAAGACTAGTAATTAGTAATTTATTTAAATATATATCAATTCATATGTAATTCTTAATCAAAATGACATGGAAATCCCGGAACCAACATTTGAAGGCAAAGGGCCGAGGGGGTTGAAATTTATACATATGCTGATAGACAGTAATTTGTTTATGAGGAGGCCATATATTTTTGCAATAAACTTTGGATTTGTACTAAAATTAAGTACATAAACACGAATGAAGGATGCAGAATATCAAAGTTTTTCTTTAACATGTTAACGGACAAATCTTTTCATTACGATAGTATGGATGTAGTAACATCTGTTTAAAGCCAAATATTTTACCATAAACTGAGGGGTTGGTAATCCTTTTGTTCAAATTGGTGTACATGTCGAAAAGCCCATATTTGAAATCAGTATACTCAATCGCTAATGCAGGGAGTGCTTGTGAAAGTATTAGATTATGAAGCGAGGCAATTTGCGATACTGGTCCAAAGCATGTACTAGAATTCACAGCTGCTTTCACAACCGGAAAGCAACCTACAGGTCCCACGTTGTTAATTACAAATTTTCGACCTCCTAATCTATATATCTCCTGAAATAATCAAACATTGATAAATTAGCATCAAAATAATGCAATGGCCATAGTTTGAGAATGGTAAATATAATGATATGTACTTACTTTGATTGCCATAGTAATATTGCCAATAACTAAGTTTACATATTGAGGGGTGAGAGCTGCAGGATTGGTTTGTAAAGCAAAGAGATAATCGTTTGTTCCGATGTTGAATAGATACACAGCCTTCGATATCATTGCCTTTGAGTTTCCATGCCCAAATTGTCTTCTCAATTTTACAGTCATTTTCTTGAAACTGACTACCTGTGTGTCTAGGCTAACTGTCTGCGAATATTGGAAAATTAAATCAATCAATTTATTGAAATCTACAATAAATAACTTGTGAAAATTTTTTTTGTATATTTTTGGGATAAGATAGATTCACTGGGATTACCACTTATTAGATAAAAAAATAAAGAAATACTTACTTTTCCTCGGAAAGTTTCATTTAGAGCACCAGCTGCTGCAGAAGCAAAAGCTAATCCCTTCCTGTATGACGGAAGCCCTGGTTGCAGAAATGGTGGCAGGAATGGTAGATGTGCGTGTTGAGCTGCTCGACATATGATTACATAAATTAAAAGTTAGTATGATCATGCATGGAACCAAATATGGTGAATATTCCAATTAAATGAATTTTATGTACATACGCTGTTAATCTTGCATTTGTAAAACCAAATTTCTTTTATTCAAGAAATGCTTTATCAATAAACTGACTTATGAAACGTTAATTTGTTATTTCGTCTTGTATGAGATAATAGTAGTGTGGATAAATGGTAATTACCAATAAAATCAGGGATTAAACGGCCATCACAAAAGCGACCCGTTGGTTTTATGAAATAAGTCCAACCGTAGGGTGGGATATTGGCATGCATAGTGGCGGTACTTAGATAATTAGTGACCCCGGTATCGTAGAAAGAGTCGCCAAACACGAACAAAGCTGCACCGATTTTGCCTTGAACAACATTAGTGGACATGATCATAAGAAGCACCAAACCTATAGGCACAATATAGGAAGAAGAGATTGCTATAGGTCTTGTCATGGCTAGTTTAAATGATTTGGTAATTTAGTTGTAGCTTTAACTAAAAAGTCTCTTTAGGTTGTTATTGTTATGAAATATATCGGTTGGTTTGATTGTGCTTTTTGAGAGTTTTGCTACGACTTATTTATAGTAATAAGAGAGCGAATATGTAATTATTTTTACATTTTATTTTATGAGACAAGAGATAAATTATTCTTGCACGTCATCACGGTATAAAATTGACTTGAACAAGTATATACTCGGTTTGTAGAAAGTCAATGCACCATTTAATCGACAAAATATTTCTTTACAACTGCTAATAAATAACTTAATACTGCTGGGACGAAATATTTAAATTTCTTTTCTCTTTTAAAAAGGTGCAAGTGCATGAAGTTTTAAGGGAATTGAATGACCAAATTAATTGAACTTACACAAGTTTAGGAAATACATTTCTATCTAAGCTCTTAACTATAATCGAAGAATTCTCTAAGTTTATTTATTTATTTAGTATCTCTAATAACATGCGCTTAATCATGTTCTCCATGCTCATATGAACATAATAAGAAATTAGAGAATATTGTTAACCAAATAAAATCAAAACATTAACCTACTGGAAAACTCAAATTTAATCAATCATTATTGTTTTGGAAGATTATTAATTCTACCTAAATCAATGGGGTTTTTTTAAAAGCAAAATAAAAATAAAAAAAATATAGAAGTTTAGGTAAAGTAAGTGGTTCAAAGATGTAAATAGAAGTTTGTTTTCCCTTTGCTTATAGATAGCTAGCATCTTTCTTGCCACTTCAGTTTATAATTTCATTTGAGAAACTCAAGCATTTTCAGTGATGTTGGCTATTCGATCGTTGGAAGGAATATAGGAAAGAGATAGCTAGAGATCATAGTAAGCTACGAGTTCGAATAGATGTACAATGAATAGATTTTGACATATATATTGTTTCGAAAACCGACTGTTTTTACATGGAATCAATCGCTGTTCTCTGGTAGAGTTCTTTAATTTGCAGCCCCTCAGACATATTATTTTCTAAAATAAAGTAATTTTTACTATGCATGTGATTCCTTAATTAGTTAAAAATATAAGTTTCAAAATTATTCAACCTTCTAATTAAGCAACGAAGTTGTACCTTTCTAATACATCATCAGTTGATTTAAAAGAATGTTGACGGTAATGTAACTTATATATTCTGTATCTGATGCTCATTCTGCCTTGAATTGATCTAACACCTCACATATAAGCTAAGATAATGTCATTTAATTCTATGCTCGATTAATTAAAGGAGTCTGCCGTCGACGGTTTCTTATCTTTGAAATAGTCACAGGTTTCAAATTAATTAATAATTAAGTATCCTACTTGATCTGGTTTATGAACAAAAATATGGTTGTTTCTTTATTACTGGCCCTAATTTCTTTTCCAAAAATGTTGCCATATCTTTTGTTCAAATTAGTATACAAGAAATTAACTTTAACAACTTGAAGGTGTAATACATCTCATTAACTAAGCAAATTTTTTTTTTGCTGACTTCGAACGTTATACATAATGGAGAAGAAAAACTATTATTGTGCGTAAATAGTATTTCATTTAAAAGCATTATATATGCTCCACAGCATAACTGATCAACTAGAAATAACAACACTATATAGTACATATCAACAACAAAAGATGCTTAATAATGGAAAAAATTTAAAATATCTAAAGTTGACTTCAAAAACTTTGTAACCGAATTATTAGTCTTTCCAAACAGATGGATTTGTGTTAGCTAAATAATACAGGCTATACATGCATGTTGCAGTTAAAACATACAAGTAAAAATATAATTTCCATATTATATTTTCATCGACCATGCATATATATATCTTTTAACACCTTTGCGTGAGTGTTATGCAATAAAATAATTCATTGACTATAGCCAATTAAGTCGACTTTCTTGTAGGCAATTTACTCATTTTTCCAAGCTAATATGACCCTGGCTATATATTGTAAAAACCCTACTGGTTGGATGTCTCCATTTCTGACATTCTTTTTTCTATTCTAGAGGATAAAAACTTGTAGTTTAGTGCCAGCTTCACATGGTTTACGATAAAAAAATATAGTAATTAATCCTTACTGTAATATATATATATATATATATATATATGACACGACATAGATTGTTTTAAAATTAAAAGGAAGTAAAGTTTTTTCCCTTTTTCGAATTATATGAACATAACCTAAAGACCTGGTCAGAGCTAATAATTATGATGACTGGTTTCTCACAATAAACAATCTTTGAGCAGATAAATTTAATTTAGGACATTTAAATAGAAACTAAATCTTCCTTTTTAAATGCATAATAACACTCTAGTAATATTTCATCTGCGTCCTTATACACAAATTATAACCAAGTCTAATTCCTCAAAACCAGAATTCAAGTTATATCTAATTCGTGTCTACCTGAAATAAAATCGACAATCTATACTATACGTGCTTTAGAATCTGTGTTTTGCAGGGGAGGAACTAGGTGGAGATCAGGGCCGCTCCCCCTCCCTCAAATTTTGATAAAACTGATTTCATTTTATTTTTTAAAAAAACTATGTATTTTAATCAAAATTTTCATAGTTGGCATCCCTATATTATGAAAAAACTCATAGGCATTAAAAATATTTACTCCATATAAAATATTGGCTCTTCTATTTAAAGTTCTTGGTTGTGCCCATATGGCAGCTCTAGCTACTAAATTAACTACTTGAAAAAGATAAATAAGAGTACACTTCTTAGTTTTACGAGTGACTTTAGTTTCGTAGTATATCATGCACCATTACTAATTTTTTATTTATTTTATATACAACTCTAATGAAATGCTACTGTGTAGTCTTCTTCCCAGATGGATTTGTGTATGAGTTGGCTATATATATAATCAACTTTTAACCATCAACATTAAATTTTCTTTTCCAAAAAGGAAGAGTGATCACAATGTACGTGTACTGATTAAAAAAGAGTAACGATTGTTAATTTATTACTGGTGTAATCTCAAGTTCAAGCCATCACAAAAATGCCCTAATTTTCTGGGGTCATAATAATCCCTTTTAAATAAAGACTATTTGGTGTATAGATCGATCTTGATGAGATATCCCTTTTGTGTATGTTTCTTAGTAATTATTTCCTCAATGCTGCTAATAAAATTATCTGGACACTGTCTGGTTCAATTTATTTATTTAATTTCCAATGAAATCGTGCAAATTTACTCCTTATTTACAGCATTAATCTACGTTGCATTTCATGCGCAATAAGAGAGAATGTCAACTCTCTTATTTGGGTGACTATATATTTTTAATGAATTAATTAAGGTCTCACTACATACAATATACCCAAAAAGAATGTCGACTGTTTACTTTATTAATGAATTAATAGAAAAAAGGTTCCTTGTAAACAAACTACTACTACTACTCCTAGGCCCCGACTAGTTTGTACGTATTATAATTCTTATTTCTTTACCATTAAAAAATCTCGTAATGGTAAAAATGAAAACTTTTTATAAACCACAGATTTGATCGATATTACATCGATGTGAGATAATATAACTCTAACAGTACGAGTCAAATATATTTATGCCACTTTGCATAATCGTAAAAGAGGGGGTCAGCCTAGGCTAATGGAGTCATTATTTAGTCGGGGAATTGTAATTTTATTTTTATTTTTTCAGTAAACATGAAGACTATCAATTTAAATTGAAGTGGAATAACCTCACTCATGGTATATATAATATATAAGTTGTGGGGGAAAACCCACATTTTATTAATAGAAATAAATCCAAGAACCATTACAAAAGATGTCACTAAAACAAGGACTTATAAAAGCCATATAAATATATCCATGCACATGGACAACTTTCGGGGAATTGTATTTAAAAACATTAACCTACTTGTTTTATTTCTTTCTTTCTTTCTTTTTCATTAATGCTAGATTTTGTTTATTTGTTTTTATTTAGACTGTACGTACTCCTAGATTTTTTTTATACCAGTGATATATTTTCTGGAGATGTGAAATGCCGGTGTTTAATTATATCAATTTATTATTTCTCTATAAGTTTATAAAATATATATATTTGTTCTTTAATTATTTTGATCTAACCATTCAAACGAATCAATCCCCAAAACAGATCCTATCTTAGCATGCTGTTAAGTTGACCATATTAATTGTTTGTTTTGCTCTCTTTTTTTTCAATCTTTGGCAAGTTCAGTTTGAGGAAGTCAGAAAATAAAGAGTTTTGCTTAGTATTTCCTAAATATTTCATAAACTTGGATAAATACGCAGGTGTGCGTTGGCACGATAAGAGGTCCGGAGTGATAAGGAGTGGAGCTAAGTAGGAGCAAACTTAGTTTTATAAATAGGGGACCAATATTACAAATTAGCAATAATCGATTATAATCAAATTACAAACAATATAACAAGACCTTTTTTTTATGATAACTAAATTTCGATACAATTTGCATTATAAGACAAATATTTGATTATGGCAACATATTTTCATGTTGCTAACTTTATGGAGATGCCGTGCTGCTGAATTGATGGTAATTTTGTTGCTGATTTCGTCCGGAAAAAATTAGCAACTTTTTTAGCAACAAATTACCGTGTTGCTAATTTTAAGTTGCTAAATAGTTGGTAATTTTATTGCTAAATTTTTCCTATAATTTATGTTGCTTTTTTATTTGTTTATGTTGCTAATCAGCAACAGAATTTGGCTCCTTATTTTTTTCTGTTGCTATACGAACTATTTCTTGTAGTGATAAGTCGAAAAGAGCCTTCACGTTGTAAGGGCCAATATCAGGTGAGGTTCCGGACCATATAAGATTTGCTAATTGACTGTTTGTCTTCTGAGAAAAATGGACAGAGTCCCAAAATAAATAGTCTCTAGGGTTAGGACAAAGTTCATATTTGGTTAAGTTTCCTTGTCCACCACAGCTGAATATTCCCCTAAATGCCCCTGATCCACAGCATGCTGAATTGCTTTCCTTGAATCCTAAAATAAAAATAAGACTAGTAATTAGTAATTTATTTAAATATATATCAATTCATATGTAATTCTTAATCAAAATGACATGGAAATCCCGGAACCAACATTTGAAGGCAAAGGGCCAAGGGGGTTGAAGTTTATACATATGCTGATAGACAGTAATTTGTTTATGAGGAGGCCATATATTTTTGCAATAAACTTTGGATTTGTACTAAAATTAAGTACATAAACATGAATGAAGGATGCAGAATATCAAAGTTTTTCTTTAACATGTTAACGGACAAATCTTTTCATTACGATAGTATGGATGTAGTAACATCTGTTTAAAGCCAAATATTTTACCATAAACTGAGGGGTTGGTAATCCTTTTGTTCAAATTGGTGTACATGTCGAAAAGCCCATATTTGAAATCAGTATACTCAATCGCTAATGCAGGGAGTGCTTGTGAGAGTATTAGATTATGAAGCGAGGCAATTTGCGATACTGGTCCAAAGCATGTACTAGAATTCACAGCTGCTTTCACAACCGGTAAGCAACCTACAGGTCCCACGTTGTTAATTACAAATTTTCGACCTCCTAGTCTATATATCTCCTGAAATAATCAAACATTGATAAATTAGCATCAAAATAATGCAATGGCCATAGTTTGAGAATGGTAAATATAATTATATGTATATATAGAGATTAATGTATGTACTTACTTTGATTGCCATAGTAATATTTCCAACAACTAAGTTTACATATTGAGGGGTGAGAGCCGCCGGATTGGTTTGTAAAGCAAAGAGATAATCGTTTGTTCCGATGTTGAATAGATACACAGCCTTCGATATCATTGCCTTTGAGTTTCCATGCCCAAATTGTCTTGTCAATTTTACAGTCATATTCTTGAAACTGACTACCTGTGTGTCTAGGCTAACTGTCTGCGAATATTGGAAAATTAAATCAATCAATTTATTGAAATCTACAATAAATAATAACTTGTGAATTTTTTTTTTGTATATTTTTGGGATAAGATAGATTCATTGGGATTACCACTTATTAGATAAAAAATAAAGAAATACTCACTTTTCCTCGGAAAGTTTCATTTAGAGCACCAGCTGCTGCAGAAGCAAAAGCTAATCCCTTCCTGTATGACGGAAGCCCTGGTTGCAGAAATGGTGGCAGGAATGGTAGATGTGCGTGTTGAGCTGCTCGACATATGATTACATAAATTAAAAGTTAGTATGATCATGCATGGAACCAAATATGGTGAATATTCCAATTAAATGAATTTGCTTATGTACATATGCTGTTAATCTTGCATTTGTAAAACCAAATTTCTTTTATTCCAAAAATGCTTTATCAATAAACTGACTTATGAAACGTTAATTTGTTATTTCGTTTTGTATGAGATAATAGTAGTGTGGATAAATGGTAATTACCAATAAAATCAGGGATTAAACGGCCATCACAGAAGCGACCCGTTGGTTTTATGAAATAAGTCCAACCGTAGGGTGGGATATTGGCATGCATAGTGGCGGTACTTAGATAATTAGTGACCCCGGTATCGTAGAAAGAGTCGCCAAACACGAACAAAGCTGCACCGATTTTGCCTTGAACAACATTAGTGGACATGATCATAAGAAGCACCAAACCTATAGGCACAATATAGAAAGAAGAGATTGCTATAGGTCTTGTCATGGCTAGTTTAAATGATTTGGTAATTTAGTTGTAGCTTTAACTAAAAAGTCTCTTTAGGTTGTTATTGTTATGAAATATATCGGTTGGTTTGATTGTGCTTTTTGAGAGTTTTGCTACGACTTATTTATAGTAATAAGAGAGCGAATATGTAATTATTTTTACATTTTATTTTATGAGACAAGAGATAAATTATTTTATGAGCGAATATGTTTCTTAGTAATTATTTCCTCAATGCCGCTAATAAAATTATCTGGACACTGTCTGGTTCAATTTATTTATTTAATTTCAAATGAAATCGTGCAAATTTACTCCTTATTTACAGCATTAATCTACGTTGCATTTCATGCGCAATAAGAGAGAATGTCAACTCTCTTATTTGGGTGACTATATATTTTTAATGAATTAATTAAGGTCTCACTACATACAATATACCCAAAAAGAATGTCGACAGTTTACTTTATTAATGAATTAATAGAAAAAAGGTTCCTTGTAAACAAACTACTGCTACTCCTAGGCCCTGACTAGTTTGTACGTATTATAATCCATATTTCTTTACCATTAAAAAGTCTCGTAATGGTAAAGATGAAAACTCTTTATAAACCACAGACTTGATCGATATTACATCGATGTGAGATAATATAACTCTAACAATACGAGTCAAATATATTTATGCCACTTTGCATAATCGTAAAAGAGGGGGTCAGCCTAGGCTAATGGAGTCATTATTTAGTCGGGGAATTGTAATTTTTTTATTTTTATTTTTTCAGCAAACATAAAGGCTATCAATTTAAATTGAAGTGGAATAACCTCACTCATGGTATATATATACAAAGGGAATGGGAAATAGAGTTAGAGATACATTCTCAAAACATAATAAAAACAGCTACTCGCCTATTACATACGACTAAAACAAGGACTTATAAAAGCCATATAAATATATCCATGTACATGGACAACTTTCGGAGAATTGTATTTAAAAACATTAACCTACTTGTTTTATTTATTTCTTTTTTTTTTTTTCAAATGCTAGATTTTGTTTGTTTGTTTTTATTTAGACTGTACTGCTAGCTTTTTTTTGTACCAGTGATATATATAAGAAGAATTGTATTTAGTAAAAATGAAGCACACCTATTATTGACATTAGTCTGCTGTATATATATACAATACAAAAGATTACTAATATCTTAGTTATTATTACAATCAATTAAATATAATGATTCAAGTAGTAAATTAAGGAACATTTACATGTAATATTATCTATAAACGGAAAGCATAAGATTAGGAGGGAATTGATCAATAGATTGATTTGATGTATCTCTATCATGCCCCCGCAAGATGGACGATCGGTTAGTGAGACCAATCTTGGACATGAGCTCATGGAACCGGGTGCGAGCAAGCGGCTTAGTGAGAGGATCTGCTAGTTGATCGTTGCCGGAAATATATGACACACGTATGTTTTGATTCTGAACATTCTCACGAACAAAGTGGTAGTCAAGTCCTAAATGTTTCATTTTTGAGTGGAACTTTGGATTTGCAGCAACATATGTAGCTCCCATATTATCACAGTAGATGATTGGTTTGTTTGTTGGTAGATATCCCAGCTCACGAAGTAAGTTTTGGACCCATAAGACCTCAGCAGTAGTCGCAGCAATAGCTCGGTACTCAGCTTCAGTGGAAGATCGAGCAAGAGTTCGTTGTTTGCGGGAACTCCAAGATATAGGATTTCGAGCTAAGTAGACAATGTAACCAGTTGTGGAAATATAGTCATCTTATCACCAGCCCAATTAGCGTCCGTAAAAGCATGAAGAGTGGTGGGCGAATCTCGGCGAAGTAGTAAACCTTGTGTAGTAGTTCCTGCTAGATAGCGTAATAGACGTTTCAGAGCGGTCCAATGATCTTCATTAGGTTTGTGCATGTATTGAGATAGTTTGTTTACAGCAAAAGAGATGTCAAGTCTTGTTAAAGAGAGATATTGTAGGCTTCCCACAAGTGCTCGGTATTCGGTTGGGTTGGCTAGTGGAGTTCCGGGTTGTGTGGATAGGGGAGGATGCGTGACCATAGGAGTGGGTACAGGTTTGGCATTAGACATATGTGCACGGGTTAAAAGGTCTTGAATATATTTGTGTTGGCTAAGAAAGATGCCTTCAGGATGAGGGAACACTTCTACTCCAAGAAAATAGGATAGGTTACCAAGATCTTTAAGAGAGAAACGGGAGGAGAATTGAGAGATGAACTTGTTTACGAGAGTGGAATTTGAGCCAGTAATGATGATATCATCAACATAGACAAGTAGGTAGATTAAATCATAATTATGACGTAGAGTAAATAAAGATGTGTCTGAGACTGAATTTATGAATCCAAGAGTCAGAAGATAGGATTTGAGTTCATTATACCAAGCTCGGGGAGCTTGTTTAAGACCATATAGGGCTTGGCGAAGTTTGCAAACATGCGTAGGATGAGATTGACTAACAAAACCAGGGGGTTGGACCATAAATACGTCCTCCATGAGAGAACCTTGGAGAAAAGCATTGTTAATGTCAATTTGACGAAGAGACCACCCATAGATTATGGCTAGAGAAAGAATGGTACGGACAGTAGCGGGTTTAACTACGGGGCTGAAAGTTTCAGTATAGTCTAGGCCGGGACGTTGGTGGAACCCTTTAGCTACTAGACGAGCCTTGTAACGAGATATGGATCCATCCGGGTTATACTTAGTTCTAAATACCCACTTACAGCCAATAATGTTTTGTGATGGAGGGGAGGGAACAAGGTCCCATGTTTTATTTTTAAGTAATGCATTGTATTCAGATTGCATGGCGTCGCGCCAAACTGGGCTTTTGAGGGCTTGGGTGATGGTGGTAGGCTCGGTAGAAGAGGGTTGGAGAGAGACATGGAGGTTCATTTTATCAATAGGTTTGCGAATATTGTTTCGTAGGCGAGTGAAAGGGCGTGGTAGAGGTGGAGGTGGGGGAGAAGGAGAGGGAATTGAGGAAACCGATATCTGGGAAGGGGTTGGGGATTCGTCTGGAGTAGTCGAGGGAGGAGCTTGTGGGTTTTGGAGGGAAGTTGGGGCTTCGGCTGTAGTAGTCGAGTAAGGAGCTTGCGGGTTTTCGAAGGGGGTAGCTGGTGTGGGTGATGCAGCGGGGATAATGGGGAGAGAAAATGCACACCATTCGTCCGATTCTGTGGACGTGTGCGGTGGTGCTGACATAGAAGAGGAGGAAAATGGGAATTCTTGCTCAATGAATTTGACATGTCGAGAAACAAAAAATTTGTTTGAGTTAGGAACAAGACAATAGTAGGCGCTTTGGGTAGCGGAATAGCCAACAAAGACACAAGGAGAGGAGCGGGGATCGAGTTTATTTGATGTATAAGGACGTAGCCATGGATAACAAAGACATCCGAAACTACGAAGTTTTAGATAATTAGGTGTGTGGCCATGAAGTTTGGAGTAAGGAGATTGAAGCTGGAGCGTAGGAGTAGGCATACAATTAATTAAATAGGAAGCAGTAGCGAAGGCAAGAGGCCAATATTTTCGTGGCATAGAGGAATGGGTGAGTAAGGAAAGACCTGTTTCAACAATATGACGATGACGACGCTCTGAATAGTCATTGTGCTCGGGAGTATGAGGAGGGGAAGTGAGGTGAGTTATGCCATGAGATTGAAGTGTTGGATCTAAGCCAATATATTCACCACCATTATCACTAAAGATTGTAATTATGGGACGTTTAAAGAATTTTTCAACAAATAGTTTGAATTTATTGAAACTTTGAGTTGATATATTTTCTGGAGATGTGAAATGCCGGTGTTTAATTATATCAATTTATTATTTCTCTATAAGTTTATAAAATATATATATTTGTTCTTTAATTATTTTGATCTAACCATTCAAACGAATCAATCCCCAAAACAGATCCTATCTTAGCATGCTGTTAAGTTGACCATATTAATTGTTTGTTTTGCTCTCTTTTTTTTCAATCTTTGGCAAGTTCAGTTTGAGGAAGTCAGAAAATAAAGAGTTTTGCTTAGTATTTCCTAAATATTTCATAAACTTGGATAAATACGCAGGTGTGAACCCTATGTACGTATGTATATATAGTACCGATATAATTAAGTTTACCTGATTTTGGCGCGATAGAAGGTCCGGAGTGATATAAAATAGGTTTAACACATTGTTTTTTTCCCCTGGTGTTTGCAGTTCTAATGTCCCTTATTGGTCTGTACGTAATCCTTTTTTAGTTTAATTAATTGAGAATTATGAACTTTTAAATTACCATGGAGGCTTGTTCCATGGTGAGAACTTTTTCCCTTTGAACCTTATGAACAAAAGAATAAGAGCCTCTTACTGGTAATAAAATTAAATAATTTTTTACCTGAATTTGCATTGTACTTGGATTCTTCAAAGAACCTTTCTATATTTCTAAACCTAGCATAAAACATTACATAGCGTAGTACAAAATGAGATTAAAAAAAAAAAATGCTCCTAGTTGATTTGTATTCTATTGAACAAATCGTAAACCTAAATTAAATTGAGATTTTAAGTCAAATTTATTTGTAATATTGATCTGCAATAATTAACATATTAGTCTTATTCTATAATAGGGTGGCTGCGAAAGATTCAAATATCTCAAAAGTATACACACGAAATTGACGTTGCATGTGGTCCATTTGGATAATATCATCTTCTGTTCTAAATTGGTATATGTCTGAAATAGAGAAATGAAATTTAAATTCCATCAGAAAAAAATTAAGTCATGACTCAATGAGTCCCGATGCATTACCATACAAATACTAGTACATCTTTAACATCTACTCATTATAACATTTTTTAATTTTTATTATCCTTCGATGCTTAACAAACGAAACGGTACCAAGAATCACTCCTAGTTTGATTACACAGTTCGTAGCGATTACAAACATGTGTCAAAACAAGCAGGCGAAACTAGTGAGCGAGAACAAGCATCGAATATCAATTGAAATTTGAAACGCCTTACTGTTACATATATACAACTTACGATAAAGTATAAAGTTTCAGCTTACGAGCCTGTACTAAACTACTGCTGAATATCATAAAAAGGGTTACTTAATTATTGCAAGACCTGGTAAAGATGGCTCAAATTGAAAGGCTTTACAATTGTTGAGTCCCCACCCCATACTTGATGAGCCATAAACATGTAAGCCTTTTGTGTAAGGTGATAAGAATCCCAAAATACATAATCATTTGGTTTATCACATAGCTCAAACTCCTTTACTCCCCTTTTTCCTCCACAGCTAAAACTTCCTCTAAACCTTCCTGTTCCACAACATGCTCTTTTGCTTTTCTTGAATCCTTCATAATCATTAAAAAAAAAAAAGGAAAAAAAAAAAATTCAAGATTAAAAAGAATCACAGTTTATCACCAAGGGTTTCATTTCTTACTGGATAGTTGGCTACTTGGCTTTGTTAAGAGGCCAAAGAAAAGCAATATCTTCAAGCAAATTTTCTAATATCATAAAACAGTTTAGTAAATGATCTTTCAGTATAGACTATAGAGTAACCTAGTTAAAAACCTTATTCACCGTATGATTAAATGTATTTGTATTAGTTTTTTCGATGGAAATGTACTATAATCATGTAACATGAATTTTGCAATGATCGAAGATTTGTATTTACCATATGATGCAGGGTGATTTATAAGGTTAGTCAAGGTGCTGTTGAAATCATAAAGTGAGTACTCAAAACCCTTTAACTGGTCTTTTAGTTGTGAGAGCTTATTTGAGAGTTCTTTATTGTGCAACTTTGCCAGTGTTGAAGCTTCTTCGAAACAGACACCAGATTTTTCATTTTGGAGGGCTCTTAAACCTGGAAAACATCCCAAAGGACCTATATTCATAAACCCAAATTTCCTTGCTCCTTTTCTGTACACGTCCTGCGAATAATATAAGTAATGGTGAAAAGATAGTAATTTGGTAAATAATTCATAATCGCCATTACTTTTTCTATTAGCTCAAAGAAAGTTACTATCCTGTAATCCAGCTACAATTCTTAACCAATATTGTTTCATCTCCCCCATGTAGAAAAAACACGGTTAATTAGTACCAAGAATTACAAAATGAACGTTAATTTGGAGCGTTGGTCTTTTGGTTCATTTGATCAACTGGTTAGATATAAGGTTAAGTTACTATTAAGGTACTTATAGATTCATATATAGTGTAAAATTTTGATTTGTTTGATCAGCAGAAACACTATCTGCTAATGAATATTCTTAGCGTTGCCTGTATAATATATAGCTGCACATGTTAGTTTTTAGTTAAAAACAACCATATTAAACCTTTTTCCATTGAAACAACATGAAATCCAGTATGGCAATATGGTGTCAATAAACAATAAGCAAGTGACTAGGGAGAAATTAGTAGGTGTTGAAACTTACATGAATGGCCGTGGTTAAATTAGCAATGACCATATCCACATATTTTGGCTTAGAAAAAGTGTTGAGAATAGTGGAGTTAGTTAAGAACAGACTTAGGTAGTCATTACTACCAATGCTAAACATGTATACACCATTTGATAATGTCATCTTAGCCTCTAAATTGCCTTGTTTATGTTTTAACCACCTCTTCACAACACCAAAGTAGCTCAGTTGTGTTTGAAGACTTATTACCTACAGAAAAATTGAAATGCTAATTAGTAATGCCATTAATTAATATTCAACAGCTTGGTATAAGAAATTGTATCATAAACTTCCATGCGTTCACTGGACAATTTATTGAAAACAGCACCAACGTTATTTTAAGTCATAACGGACTCCACTTTTTTGGAAGTAGCAAGAAAATGTTAAAAGTTCATGGAACAAGGTTCCATGGTTGTTTCGGCTAATACTCCGGTAAATTTTCACAACACAACAACTCAACGCTATTTCAATCCATATTGGGTGCCTTACGGTAAAATGGGGGCAAAAAGATGCTAAAACCCATCAATTTTGTGCATTTCAGAAATGTTGAATGCGAGTTTTAACACGAAACCTTGCATCCCTTATCTCTAATTTTCCCTGTATCTCCACGGTCAGAGTAACCATATATAAGAGCCACTACCAACTTAAGTCAACAAGCCACCCAGCTTAAGTGACCCCAATCACGAGCAGCAACAACAATAGAAACAACTATATAACCACAAAAGTGACCGCATTGAGGATATATTGGAGACAAAACGACCGATGCCCAAAAAGAATGAGATCAAATTGAGTAAGTGCCCAAAAGGATAATTAACGAAATTATTTTCCGTTCAAATTTTCTTAGTGATCCGCGAGAAAATCTTAACTGGGAAACGGATGATTTCTTCTTTAATTTCCTGTACATTGTATTGTTAATTCCTTTATGAATATGCAAAAAGTACTATTTTTAAATAAGTAGTTCAAGTGATGGGCTCAATCAATCATGACCAACAAACATTCGATCTCTTGTGTTTCCATCAGATGAATCAAATACAAAAGTTGTTTAACCAAAACAAACATACTTGTATAAGACTAACTTTGCACGTAAAAACGAAAAAAGGAAAATTCTTTTTGTCGGGGAAAATATTATCTGGGCCTTTTTTATTTTATTAATGGGACCACGATCACTAGGTTACAAGTGGACGTGTCAAAAGTTTAGACATGGGTAACAAATGGTCCTTGGCCAGTAGGCAAATGAAATGGACCCATAAATTAAGAACTTGCATGTTTTTTAAATTTATTTTGAAAGAAATTTATAGTATGCAACAAGCAAATTAAAAAAAAAAAAAAAGAATTGATTACCGATTAATCTTCAAAAAAAAAGAAAAGAATTGATTACCGATCCTTTAAAAGTGTCAACAAGAGCACCTGCTCCCGCGGATGCGAAGTTGGCTCCATTGTGATAATGCATATTGTGAGGTTGTAGAAATGGTGGTATGAAAGGCAAATTCGCATATCCAGCTACCAAAATAAGCAAAGGTCAATAGCAAACTAAAATACAAGTCGCTAGTTTACATATTTAAGTTATGGTTTACTTTTCTGTGAAACTCTTTGACTTAGTATTTGCCTGCATCAAGCTTGCTTTCTTGTTGCTTTCATTCCTAAATTTGGTTGAGCATTTATTTTACTTTTGAGACTAACATAAGTCAGTTTATTTAGTACTGTGCAGTCATACTGGGAAAAAAGCCCGACTCTGATTTGTCATGTCATACGCAAGCTAAAAAAAACTTTCACGGATGGAGCAAATAGTCGGAGAGTATGAAGTTATATTTCACATTATTATTCAGATATTGTGCATACTACCTAATATTAGCTAATGCATATTTTATACACAAGTACATATATATACTGATATACAATACATATGTAAATACATGTAGACATTACCAATGAAGTCGGGAACTAACCGGCCATCGGAGAAGCGTCCGGTGGGGAACTTGAAGAAGGTCTCTCCATAAGGCCAGAAATTAGCTTGGTCAAAAGTGGTGGTATTGATGTAATTATTATTGCCAGGGTCATAAAATGAGTCTCCAAATATGAAAAAAGCACCTCTATTCCTGGCTATATATTTACATTCTGTTTTGAAACTGGTTATGTTTAGAATCAAAAACATAAAAGATAGTACTATTTTGGAAACAAAGGAGGTGAATAAGGAGACAAGTGAGTTTGTCATAGTTAGCAAATTAGTTTATGATGATTGTAATGATGTCAAATATTGTTTTGAAAAAGAATAGTTGGTTTAGATATCAATTATTCATGTAGTTGACAAAAGTGTAAGCTAACGTGTCTGATGATTCTTGGTGCATCCTATAAATATAATCCTCACATGCTTCACGATTTTCATTTTTTGTCTGGTTATATTATTTATATATTCGACTTTTCGATAATTCACTTTGACAACCCCTCAGGTTTTTAGCAACTTCAAGAACCATACCATCAACATTTGAAAATTATCCAACAACACGAGCAACCATTTTCCCATTAATGTACTCGATCATCGAGCAGAAATATCATCTTCTGATATTATGACCTTGCATGGAATTTCCAATGAAAACGTAACTGAATCATTTTAACCATTGTAATATCAGATGATCTGCTAATATCTCCATTGTACTTCGAATACTTAACTGCCCAAGGCAAATCAGTTACTACATTGATTTTTCTCTATTCTCATATTGTCACAGTTTGCTTTGTTTTGTCAAACCACATCTAGTCGGCAAACAAACAACCATTCTTCGTAAAAAAAAAATGTATGTGAATTGTGCCACTATTGCATACATGTTATCAACTCGTCAATACATACCAATAAGATTCAAGTTAAAGAGTGTATTAGTGCTCTACTTATATAAACTTCTCGACATCTGTATTCATGATCTTCAAACTGGCTTACAATTAGAAACACTACAAAATCTACAAAATAGAAAGAAGTAACTTGCCCCCACACTCCCAGTTACCCATTACTTATCATTTGTTACAAAGACAACTGGGGTTATCAAAATGTCATTCATAATCGAATGTAGATTTGCTGTTTCACTTGTATCACACTGGATCAATATCTCCTTTGCACTTGGAGAATAGCAACTACTAAATAACCTTAGGAATATTCATTTGTGGTTTTCTGGTGTTTCTTTTTGAAGTTAGAAACACTGCATTGTGGACAAATGTACTCTAGTCCGTCCGTTTTTGCATAATCCTGCATCGAATAAAATCGGAGATTTTACTAACGTAAACATAAATGTATCTTTGCTTCCTATCCCTAGCTTAAGCATCTAATCACTAAAAATTTAAAAGCTAAAAGTGATAAAGATAATCGTACCTTAAAAGCACCAAGCCCTTGTCTTCTATCACAACCGAAATGAGCCCACTCGCCACATATACCACAGTTGACCCAGTCTCCTGCTTCACTACTGCTCCAAGACCAGAACAAACAGTTATAACTTATAAGCTAATTTTTATATCAAACATTGCACATACAAACTACTCCAAATTACGAATGCATTTTTGATGATTTTTTGGAAGTGGAACAAACTAATGGTGGAGGGTGAAACAAACCTGCGACACAACAAGCAACATTCTCCGTCAACGTCATCATGAGCCAATTCATACTCGAGAAGATAAGTCTCATAATGCCTTTTGAGCGTGTTGCCAACACCCTAATACAAATAAATAATCATGCAAATTCAGAGTATTAACTTCTGCATGCTATTATCATAGAAAGGGTACACTGAAGTAAACATTAGCCTTTTCCTGCTTCAAGTATTGTCATCACATATAGAGACTTAAGCCTAAAAATAAAGCATGGATGAAGTGTGAACTCATTAGCGAAGTACAACAGTTAGATCCTTTGTGGTAAAGAAGAAAAAACGCAATAATAACAGAAAAGAGCTAAAAATACTTAAATATTGGTTTAGCTAAATATTAGTTAAACTTATATCAAGTTTCATTTTAACAAGTATTACGGAACAGCCAAATAAGGTGCTAACCCCAAAAATGGTGCCCTCTTGGCAAAACCTGACAGTTCAGCACTCTTGAGGGCATTGCTATTCTTTACCACAATATCTCTTAAAATATAGTGTTAACAGATAGACAGAAAAAGATTCAGCACATACGGTCATTCTATTAGTTGCTGTGTGATTGCGCATTTTCGAGAAAACCTGTCCTTTCCAATTAATTCCATTGCCAACATGAAATCCACCTCTTGAAACCACCTGAAAGTATTATAAAGTCTTTAGAATTCCAACTACACAGTAACTGTATAAAATGAACAGCAAAAAGCTACTCCCTCTCGATACTGTTATAAATGTTTAACAACTAGGTACTTGGTTCATAAAATTCCACCTGAAGTATTAGTCTTTCTAGAGTTTAGAATTCCCACTAAACGGTAATTTTGAACGTAAAATGAACAGCAGAAAGTTACTCCCTCTTGATAGAGTTATAACTTACAAGTTATGATTGATTAACTATCGGTGCTTGATTCATAAAAGTCCACCTGCTACTAGTCAACCTAATAATAGTAACACCAACCTCTCTATACAAGTTGAAGAGATCTAAGCGTGTCGCATTAAGTATGGCATCAGGGAATTCTGCAAGGCCACCCTGAGGAATGAGACGATTATGCCCCCGGAGGATTAAGAATTCCATTACATCCTTCAGAAAATCCCCCTGAAAACAAAAACAAAAATATTAGAGGAAAATTTGTCTTTGTAAACCCTACAATAGAAAAGTGTGCATAACATTAAGGGGGATAAGAACATACCTCAGAGCACACGTGTATTGGATTTCTACCACATCCATGCTTTTTAAGAGGTAAAGGATTAAGTGAAATGATTTGTTTGGCTTGAAAAGAATTTGAATGCAATTTCCGTTGGGTACTAAGATTAGGTCCTGCTGAGCTTTTATTTGACAAAGGGGTTACAGAGGAGGGGAAGCTAGGCTTTAGTTGTACTCCATCCTGTACGTTCACTTCTGTTACTGCAGAAAATGGAATCATTTTCTGGTGACGAATGTGAGGAATAGGCCTCATCGCAGCAACTCTAAAACTATTTTTCAATTTTTTATCCTCATTTTCTTTCCCTTCCATAAAACCATTTTCCACCGAGGGTCTTTTCCTACTAGGAGGAGGTGGTCTCAACCAACTAGGGGAGGAGAAAGAACTAAAGTCGCTTGAAATCTCTGGCCTTGCTTGTTTGGAGCAGAAGAATAGGAGTCTTTTTGCATCGTTATTCTCAAACGACGCCACAGCTAGACCGTGTAAGCCAGCGATTCCCAAAGCAACTAGACAACGATATGAAGCATCTTGTGCCAACTGACGCAAAACCTGCAAAGTAAATACCATAAAAGACATGAAATTAGCAAAAGAAAATGGGGTAACCTACAATAAACCCATGCACTCTGGGTGTCCCGCAAACGACTCTTATGTACATTCGTTACTTGCGTTAAACCCCATGAACTATAAGAAATTTGTAATTGACCCCCCATTTCTAAGTTAAATTGTCACAAAGTTGCACTTGATGGTCGGTTTAGGATAATATATTTTCTTATTCCATGTTTTCTTTTAGATCTATACCCCGCAAGCAAGCTACAGAATGCTGGTTGACAGTAAAAAAAAAAATGTAAACAAAAATACAGTTTTTACTTCTATAAGACTTTCTTGAGTAAAATTTCTCTTCCTGAAATTTTTTTGTTACCATTATCTTACATGCATACTTTATGGTTACAAAAAAAAAACAGAGAAGAATTATCAAAGACGACCCAATTATGATAGCATAGATTGAAAGATCTAGAGAGAGAGACCTGAGAAGCCCATGTAGGGACCTTCAAGCAAACTTCAAAGACAGATGTCCCACAAGCTATGGAGGCAGATCGCCGTGGTTCCGACAAAGGAGGTTTGTTCTCCTCACAATTTGGTAAAGAATGAAGAAGCTGGCCTTTTTCTGTTACTTCGTTCTTTATGTGATTCTCCAAGAGCTGCAAATTTACTCAAAAATAGCTTCGTTATTAGATGAAAAAATAATAGAAAACTTAGGAAGTAAAAGATAATTGGTGTTACTATTACCTGGTCATCAAAGCAAGTTTCGGCACTACCAGACACCAGAAGTGATATGTGGGCAGAAGTACATGTTGACACATCACAGCGCATAGTCACGAGACCACGGGAAAATGTCCCTGCTTCTAGAGGCGGTGGTAGAGCACTGCACCACAATGTAGCCCACAACACTTTTACATCATCTTAAAAAAATTATTGTCAATGTAAAGATTCAAAGTGCATGGCTGACCCCCTTAAATTTGGATTCAAGTGCAGAAGCTAAAATTCGTTCAAAGATTAAGCAAGTTCACAAAGGATGGGTTAACAAATGCAAAAAATAATTGTGTAAGAAAACACACGAAGAGCAGTGGTTTTCTTCACTATTAATATATGAGGAAAATGATACTCCCTCCGTCCCTAAATAATTGTCTCTTATTCTATTTTGGGACGTCCCTGAATAATTGTCTACTTTCCAAAAATAGTAATTTAATTTATTAGTGAACCTTTTTGCCCTTTGACTTCACTATAGAAAATTATTAAATTTAACTTTTTCCTATGATTTGACATAAAGTGGGATAAGTTTAGTCAATGTGATACACACCAAATTGCTCTCCTTAATATTTGTGCAAAATCAAAAGAAACAATAATTAAGGGACGGAGGGAGTATAATACAAAGAAATTTCTCCAAAATGAACATACCTAGCCCTGTTATGAAGTTTACTTCCACGTACCTGAAACAATAAAAAAGAATAGGCGGAAATGAGTAGAAGTCCAACTACAGGGTAAAGACCATAAAGATACATGTGCAGAACATAATGATCACTCAGAACCAGTTTATCATACTTACTTCGATATTCAAGAGCGCAGTAAGGCCATCTACCAAAGATCCTAATAGGATATCATCCTGAGAAAAATCACAATCTTTAGCAAACTTATCAACCTAACCAAAATATGTACCAAACAAAGGACAGTATAAGATTGGAGATTAAGGTTCCTATCTGATTACCAATTCCTTTGTCATTCCACAAATAAGGAATTTCATGGTAACATCAGTGTCGTATATCTTTATTGCAGGCACAGGCTCATGCATGCCTTCTTCGTCATCCATTCCATTTCTCTCAGGTGGAGGGATATTTACCCTAGGTGGGTCACCAAGGAGCTGTGGTCCCAAACCATTGTTACTTCTTTGGCTAGTAGCTGGAAGCACGAGGT
Organism: Primula veris; assembly: GCA_963682055.1. Lineage (NCBI taxonomy): Eukaryota > Viridiplantae > Streptophyta > Magnoliopsida > Ericales > Primulaceae > Primula > Primula veris. The sequence goes on from OY821742.1 coordinate 41,925,456, forward strand.
TGTTCCTTACACAATATAGCCTAAACGAAGCAAATGCAAGGTGGAATGCATCCCAGGTGTGACAGGATGAACTGTAAAACATGAAAGAGAATAGTACCAATCCCTAAATTTGTAAACATGTATATTCATCACGAAACTACGTGTTTTGCAACACAATCGATACCAGGAAACTAAGAAGCAATCAACTACTCAGTAACTCACCTCTGTACCACTGAGAATAACGAAAATCGAAAGTGGCAAGCAGCAAAAGGTGTAAATGAATTTTTCCAATATATAACATAAGGGATTCCCTGCAAATTAAAAAACTTAATTAAAATTCCAACCATATTTCCAGTTCTTGGTCTGCAATTTCAGAATCTCCTTAAAGTTTCTTACTTTTCTTTGAAGAGCCTCGGCCAGCAATTCTCCATTAGGAATCTCCAAGTAAACCTTAGGAAACATTTGAAGGGAATAAAAATCAGGCAGGGTATACCAAAATGCAGCAAGTATAAACTTCAGTCCAAAAGGGAAAGTTTATAAAGGCGGCAAAGTAAGGCAAAGGCACATATAGCCTTATTCACTCATCCATAGGTGGAGATGCATAGGAGCAATGGGGTTGGCAAGTGAACCCCAAGAGTTTTATTTGCAACATAGTATGTTTTTATTGTGAATTTTGATTTAGGATTTCTTTTTTAATACAATGAAGATGTCTATCTCATTATATTATTTGCTTTATTTAGAACTCAAAAAATTTTGTTGCAAATTAGAATAATGAGACCATCTAATTTTCATAAACGAGGAATCGGAGAGGCCTTCTTTCCTTCTTTGTTTGTTGTTGTTGACAAATAACTATCTTTACTTTGTTAATCTTAAATGCTTAATTCTATATTTAGCTCAACTGATGGTATATTGGTCAAAAAACAAACATCCTTGCACTTTGATAATTGCATGGGTCTACTTAATAAATCTTAAATAGATTTGAGTATAAAGTAAGGGAGATTCAGGAAGGAGTACTACTCGTGAATTTACTTAGACTTGGCTTTTTGTCCAGTTTCGTCTCGACTTGGAGTAGTCGTATCTGAACTTCGCGTTGTTATTCATTATGTTCATAGTTACTATATTCGAACTTTACTCTCGACCTTTTATTACTATTTAAAGATTAACCCTCTTAATGTGTGATCAGATATTTATCATTTTTCCTTAAATAACTCATTTTTACTTGTTATATAATTTGACACTTTTGTATCTTAGTCTCCTATAAGATCATAAGTACTTAACTGTATCAAAGCTGTGCTCCCTAAAAAGCAAAACTGTAGCTCTTTTAATTCATTTCTACTTCCTTTGTCTAAAATGCAAAAGAAAATGGCATCACAGACAATCTACATGCAACAGTATCAAAATTACACAGCACATCAACATGTAAGAGGAGATAAATAAACATTACAGTGGTTGGCAATGTGGTATGGAAGAGCCCAGCTACAGTATCAATAGTGGACGAGTCAGCGCCTGCCCACTTCAGAGATCCAACCTCAAAGTCTCCAAGGTGTTCCCCTTGGAAGTAAACAATGTTCGGCTTGACCGAATCTATACTTTTCCGCAGCTCATCTTTTGTCGGATTGTTCAAAACCTTGACCTATAATTACAAAGATAATAGTTGAGGGATAGTGATAGACATATGGCCTCTTCGGCTCAAATCAAAATCAAATAGAATTTTTTTTAAAGCGAAAAAGTTGTGTTTTCCATTTAAATTATTTTCCTTTTCCAAACAATAAATCGCAAAAACTCGGTTACAGTACCAATAGTGATTAAGCTGGCCAAACAAATGCGTCACAATTTATAAGCAAACTTTTTGCCCAATTAAAGCTGAGGAAAGAATTGGGTTAGTTTCAGCTTTACTTTCTTGCTTTTTCCAGACTAACAAAGGAAAACAAGATCTCAACTTTGAAGCAATTAAGCTAGCCAACCAAATGCATTACAACTTCTAAGCCAAGAATTTGCTCGTCTTTAGTCTGAGCAAAGAGTTCGATCACTTCACCTAAAACACCCTCGTTTTTTCATGCCATAAAACCAGGAAAAAAAACTCAGCTTTTAAACCCTGGTAAGCTAAAAAACCCAATACATTACTACAGCTTCTAATAAAAAAGCTCAGCTTTTAATCTGTTAAGCTAAAAAAACCCAATACATTACAACAGCTACTAAAAAAACAATCAGCTTCTAATCAGTTAAGCTAACAAACTCAACACATTACTACAGTTTATAATAAGAAAAACTCAGCTATCAATCCGTTAAGCTAGCAAACCCAATACATTACTACAGCTTCTAATAAAAAACTCAGCTTTTAATCCATTAAGCTAACAAAATCAATACATTATTACAGCTTCTAATAAAAAAACCAAGCTTTTAATCCGTTAAGCTAACAAACCCAATACGTTATTACAACTTCTCAAAAAGACTCAGCTTTTAATCCATTAAGCTAACAAAATCAATACATTACTACACCTTTTAATAAAAAAAACCAGCTTTTAATCCTTTAAGCTAACAAACCCAATACATGACTACAGCTTCTAATTAAAAAAATCACATCTTTTAATAAATAAATAAAACTCAGCTTTTAATCCTTTAAGCTAATAAACCGAATACATTACAACAGCTTCTCACAAAAAAAACTCAGTAACAAAACAAGACAACTAAAACAGTAATGTAGTAATAAACAGGCAGAAAAAAAAAGCTTTAAGCTTAATAGCACCTAAAACCCCCTTGCCTTTTCATGCCATAAACAACACAAAAAATCCACTTTTAAGCCGTTAAGCTACCAAACCCAATATATTACTACAGCTTCTACTATAAAACTGCGCTTTTACTAAAAAACTCTGTTTTTACTAAAAAAAACTCTGCTTTTAATCCGTCAATCTAACAAACCGAATACATTACTACAGCTTCTACTAAAAAACTGCGCTTTTACTAAAAAAAACTCAGCTTTTACAAAAAAAAAAAAAACTCAGCTTTTAATCGGTTAATATAACAAATCGAATACATTACTACAACTTCTACTAAAAAAACTCAGATTTTAATTCGTTAAGCTAACAAAGCCAACGCATTACTACAGCTTCTAATAAAAAAAAACTCAGCTTATAATCCGTTAAGCTAAGAAACACAATACATTACTACATGTTCTAATAATAATCTGTTAAGCTAAGAAACACAATACATTACTACAGCTTCTAACAAAAAACTGAGTAACAAAACAAGACCGTAAAAACAGTAATGTAGTAATAACCAGACAGAAAATCCCGTCCATAAACAGCAAAAACCTCAGGTTTTAAACAATTAAGCTAACAAACCCAACACATAACTACATCTTCTAATCTAAAAGTATGTAACAAAAAAGAAAAGAAAAGAAAAGAAAAAGAGAGTAGTAAGAAGGTGAATTAGAACCTCTAATCGGCCGGAAGAAGCAATATGAGGAAAAGGGTAGTCGGAATTAGTATCGGGTTGTTTCCCAGAAATCACAGCAAGAAGGGTACAACTATGCTTAGATGCTCCCTGAACATGATACGCCATTTATATTTAATTTCCAAACATAACACAATTTTATTATTTACTTAAATTAAATAGCTGGTGGTGCAATCAAGTCCCCCCCCTCCTCTAATATCTCATAAAATACAAAACCATAATAATAATCAAAACCATAATAATAATAAATACATATGAATCGATAACAGTGATTTCTATATATATAGAGAGAGAGAGAAAGAAAGAGATAGAGAGAGTTTGGTGGATTTGAGATTTTGAATAATAATAATATAATTAAAAAAAAAAAAGGGGAATTGGGGATGAATCTAAGGGCTCGATTATTAGAACATATATATATATATGATACTACTTACTAATGATAATGATGATTAAATCATACTCTCCAATAAATAATTCTATTACTATTACTATATTACTATTACTATTAAATAAAAAAACCAAAAAGAGAGACACAAAATTAAATAAAAACACAACACACAAACCACCTTTTTGTTTGTTTGTTTGTTTGTTTGTTTGTTTGTTTGGTCTTTCCTTTACCTTATAAGTTACTACAAAGATTTTGATCTTATTTATCTCATTACAATTACAATTACAATTACAATTACAATTACAATTACAATTACAATTACAATTACAATTACAATTACAATTCGTGTTTGTCCAACTATTATTACTACTTCCTTTTCATATTTTTAACTGTCCACTTTTAATATTATTAAACATAAGAATGAATACTCGTGCATCATTACTATCCAATTACTTAGTTTAATACTATTATTTATTTAAAAATCTTGCCTCTAAACGTGTTGATATTACTTGAAAATCTCAAAATTTAAAAACTAATTTTCTAAGCTTTAACCTAAAATTTAAAAAAACACACCTTAAAAACCCAAAAAGTTTAAGTTTTATTTAAGAAAATAATAATATAGTCTCGTAAATTAGTATAAACGTAATAGCAACTTCATAGCCGGTTATTATATTATACATACCCATAACTTGTGTTACTATTACTATTATTTTAAAAAAACAAATAAGGGAGACGCAAATTAAAAACAGAACACACAATAAACGTAAGAATACTCGTGCATCATTACTATCCTGTTAGTACATATTAAAATGGCTTTTAGGACATGATTTTTAGTAGTAGTCAAAGTTAATTTAAGATGTGTTAATTTCATAATTCAGTGTCTTATAGTTGTGTAATTTGATGAGCTTGAACAAGTTCAAAAATATTACTGTGAATTATTAAATATAAAAATAGAAATTAAAGTAAAGTAAACCTCATTTGAGTGGGAACTGGTATAGCATGAGTCGAGTTTGTGTACTATTATGGTAATTACCCCTTCAATAACTTTTTCCAGCTTATTATAATAATAATGAGCATAACGATACAACTGAAAGTGCTAATTGACTTTGAACATCCATCTATTTTCTTTTAGCATTTTGTCATCGCACATCTACTTTCGCAATCTAGTCTTGGTTTTTCTGCAATCTAGCTATCCCATCCAAATCGTTAACGGAAGTGTGACGAAATATTGCGAATTTACCAAAACAATCTCATAGAGAATTAAAGTAATCACTTATCATAACTCATAATTAGAAGCTAATAAGTGGAGAACGAAAAGATAATTAAAAGCTAATTAGTGAGAATACAAAAAGATAATTAACTCTCAACTTTAAGTCATAAACATGTCATTTTCAGCAAATTAACGAGTTCGACAACAGAGGATCTGCAGAGAAATTATAAAATCCCAGAGACAACAAAACCAATACAAGTATACAATAATACTTTATTCAAAGATTCATGAGAAACTATTAGCATTAGCAGGATTGTAGCTGCACACCACATCCTTTTAGAAATATGGCAAGGAAAATATGGGATTTTTTTCCATGTCAACATGTAAAATCACTTTTTCGAATAAAATATAATTGCAAAAATACTCGACAGTAAATCCACATCGGGTCTGAGTAAAATCCAAACACGCAAGCCACGTCAATCAAAAGCTAATTTAAAACTCCTGCATAGATCCTTTCAAGTAATATAAAGGATCTCATAAACCAGCAAGCAAACATTTACCATACGACCTTCGACAACAAAAGCAATACAGAAGTATTTGCATTTTCACGGAGTTGCAAAAAATCCAATACCAAGGTGCACAACTAATAACCGAAGAACACGCCATCAACTGGAACAACAAAAACCTAGTTTGACATATGAGTTATAAATCTGAAACAAAAAGGACTATATATTCCTACAAGTAGAGCTGAATGAGCTCATCGCTCACTACAGATGGAGTTAAAACTCCCAAATCCGTAAAAAGCAGACTAAGATACTGAGGAGGTGTATAATCCCGAGCAGACGTTTCAACTTCAACCTTCGATGGTATAGGTACTCCAAAATCAATTGGACGCAATGCAGGTACCATATCTTTTTGGTCCAGCGGATATAGACGAGCAAACTGCAAACACAAATATCAAATCAGTATAATTGAGAATGAATCTATTATGTTTACCCTGAAAAGGGACAACCTACTTATCATAAGGTCTACGTCATAAATAGTAAAAGAACGTCTAAAAAATCATTACGAAGGATCTATTCAGGTTCAATCTTTTCAACAAAAAAGTGAATGGTAGTTAATGCCGAAAAACTACCCATATTTCTAACATATTTTAAATAATGAAAAGAGTTTCTTGAAACTCGTTGCAGAAAAGTCCAGCAAGCAGACCTTGGTAAGTACATATCGAGTAGATTATAGATACACGCACCTTGTAGCTTTCAGCAGCCACATAAACAGGTTTGTTCATGGTATTAGCGATTAATGCAATTTGATAAGTCCCCATCATGTTAATTATACCTCCACTTTCGACAACACCGTCAGCTCCAACAAATACCATGTCTACCTCATCCATGCTATACCCTACCGCCGAGTCTATTAAGAGCTTCACGGGAACATCAAGTTTCGCCAGCTCATTAGACACTCTCAGCCCCGTTCGATCTGGTCTTCCCTCTGGATTCTCATCCAAACAAAAAATATGTTAGAAAAAAGTCCCAGTTTCAAATAACTCAAACAAATACTATGAATTTGTAACGAACCAGATTGCATTTAACAAGTTTTATATTCGGTTCCATATTATAGGTCCATGTTTCCATTTTGGGCTGTTCCATTTAACTTGTCCAATTTTCATAAATAGAAGCAATTTACAAGGTAATTTTACATATTCGTTCTCTCATTACTAAAATATGTGCGAAAAAGTGATGGGAAAATTTGGAAAGTAGTTGTAAAAACAGGGTAATCATTATGTTCCCTTAAATTGGGAGATTTCCAGTAGTTAATTTATAAATTAATAAATTGGAACGGAGGGAGTAGAACTCAAGGATCCAGAGAGGTGGGATTATGAATTTCATGAAACAGCTATCACCCCTGGACATAATACTACAGTACCATTTTGTCCAACAGTGATTCGTTCTAGATCCTGTCAAATACACGTGCTTAAGTTTTCAAACTATGCCGATATTGCAGGGAATAGGGAGAAACAAGGAAGATAAAACATACATATAAGGGCCAATATATGCTAATATATGGCAGAGTATATTAAATGTGGAGGAATTTAACATAAGGGATATGGATGCACGATGCAGATGTCACAAAACAAACCTGTACATAGAACTCGAAAGAGCTTCTTATTTTGTGCAGCAGTCTTGAGAACTTCCAACACAACTCGAGAAAAGCCATGCACCAAAATGGTACATCCGTCGAATATGAAATCTTGGCTTAGCATTGCAATGATTTTGCGTGCCTGAAACATCGGAAACTTTTTCAGCAAAGAAACAAAATAATGGAAAGAGGAACCAAATACTAAATTAACAATGGCAAAAAAAATGGTCACCTCAGTCCATACCTTGTGAGATATCTCACCAAATTTCTCGGCACGTTCAAGAAGGCGAGACTTGGCAGAATTAAAGTCCTCGTATTCCAGAGCAGAGGTCCTTGTAACATAGCGCATGAAAAGATCACAGCCCGCTGTCAAAGAGATGGAGGTTGTGTCCCATGACTAGAAAAAACACAAAGAATTATAACTTTGATTAGCTTGCTGCATAGTTACCCGGTCTTTAAATTTTCATAACAAGGGTGAAAGATGTTGCAAATCGTGCAATCGAGTAACAAGGCAGTACACTATTCGCACTGGTACTAAAGAATATATAAAAGTGGAAAAAATACCTTATATATTAAGGAAATGGTATAGAGGAAAGCTTCATCTGTTTTAAAGAAGAAACTAGTGTATCAATTGCATCTAGACTTCATGACTCTATTTCTGCCGCAACTTCAAGAAACCAAATTTTATAAGGAAAATATCCAATAGGTATCATGAGCTTATGCTAATGAAACAATGATTTCTATAGAACTACTCAAACAAAAAAGATTAGAATGTTCATAAGAAAACGGCAAAGTTGATAACTGAGCTCGGAGTTCTTAGTAGGTACATACAGTTTCCTTGGAGAAACTGACTTTATCAAGACTTGTACACTCATTTTAACTTCATCTCAGAACTCACACCCTCTCCTTATATTAAGCACATGGATAATAAAACGACTCAGGGTCCAACAAATCACGTCTTGTAAGTTTGGTTGCCCATTTGGTGACCAATTCACCCTGTAAACTCATTGGGCATAAGTTAACAGCCACTTAGTCAACATTTGGAATAGCATATTGCAAAAAATATGGGTAAGAAAAGGAAACTCCAAAATCATCAAAGAAAACTGTTCAAAGCATTTTGCAATTTTCAATTATAATACTCAAGACCCCAAAGCAAATAGCATTTCGCATATGAATTATCACGCACAATCTGCAAATTAAACAAGATAACAAAGATGAAGCATGAAATAAGCCAACCTAACATACTCAGATTCTCCACAGAAGGCCGGATATTTTCTAGAAAACAGTATACAAAGGCAAGGAGTAGGAGGCCCTCTTGAGCTAAATCTCAAGCTTTGTTATAGTGGTAGCTTCACTGGACCTAATCATCTCCCACCATTTTAATACTTTTCCCCCATCCCATAACCAAAAATAAAATAGAAGTCCAAATACGAGCTTTATATCCTCACTATAGCTCTGCACATAAAAGACCTAATATGAAGCATAGACCAAGCGAAATTGCGACCTAGTTGTATCCTTATTATGGTAGTGGCCTCGCGAGACCTAATCACCCCGGTCAAAGCCCTATATCATTTATTCCCCCACCCCCCTTCTTTTTAAACGGAAAATAGATTCTCAAGAACGAGTTTTGGGTACTTATCTAGAGTTGGATGACTTTTTAAGCTCAATCCCAAACTCCGTCATATTACTCGCCTCGCTAAACCTTAGCTTGTAATGAAACAAGAGACCCGTAATAAATCCAAGAGAAAAAAAAAAATACATATAGCAAATCAGACGCATTTTTAAACTCACTCTCGAGCTCCGTCATAGTGGTCGCCTTGCTAAACCCTTTAGCAAATAAAATAAGGCAATTAATTAACTACTAGTAGTACGTAAAGAGGGAGGTGTACTAAATGTCTAAATGTCTTTGATTTCAGTATGTTTCCACCTATGATAAAGAATAGAATTCGGTAAACAAGTTTAGGAGCTACTATTTTTCTAGTTTGATGCCTGAACAACTTAAGATAAAGCAAATGATTGGATAAACCAAGATGCTGCTGTTGCTACTATATTACTACCAATTCTCAACAAAAAGAAGCGGAAAACCTTGGCCAATAAAATAACCAGCATTCTAAAAAGATAACCTAGGCAGGGAAACTAGGGGCAGGCGGAGAATATACATCGACGATATATATGACCAAATTCGACACAGAATCTAACATATAAGCACCAATCAATAACCAGATTCAATACAAAATCACAATAAAGTAACAACCTATTTCTACTGAAAATCCGCCTTGCGCCTGTTGAGACATTGGAAACAACAAAGAAAGTAAAAATAAGTAGATAAAAACCCAAAAAAGAAAATGACGGTTTGTTTTAAGCGAATGGAAAGACTTTTTGAGCTCCATCATAGTAGTTGCTAAACTCTTTAGACAATAAAACAAGGAAATTAATAACTAGCAGTAGTAAGTAAAGAAGAGTTATACTTTGAGGGAACCAGAGGCGTTTTTGAGCTGAAATTATGGACAGAGGGAAGATAGGTAGAGACCATTGGGGGTCACTGCACCCCCCATAATTCCGATAATTATTAATATTTTTGACCATGTATTTTCACAAGAATATGTTAAAAACAATGATCTGCCACCCCTTAATTTTATTTTATTCACTTGACATAATTTGGTATGTAAATTTCGCCCCTCATTATCGAGGTCCATCATAGTAGTCGTGTTGCTAAATCTTTAACCAATAAAATAAGGAGACTAGTAGTAGTAAGTAGAATAGGAGTAAGAGCATCCGCATTCGGTACCTCAAAACATAGTTTTCCATGAAATTTGAGGATTATGGTATAAAAAGTGGCATGCATCAGGAACCCTATAAATTCCCTAAATTTCAGGCAACACAAAATTCATCTTATATATATGAGGAATGTATATGATTCCCTAGATGAATATCATAGTAAGAAACTATAATGGGGTCCACATTTTTGTGGTTGTAATATTGTTATGATTATTAAATGATAAAGAAACTATCATGGGGTTCACCTTATAAACAATTTACACGGGGTTATTATAAGTAAATTAATAGGAAAGATGGAATTTTGTGTAAACGTAAACGATTCCTTAAAAGATATAAAATGTGTTAGGTTTGAGGAAATGGTTAAGGATGGTGTTGAAGGGAGTGGGGCTACATTTTGTAGAGTAGTAAATTGGTAAAAGGGAAAATAGTAAACAAGTTTTGTTATTTCCCCAAAGGAAATGAACGTGGAATCGATGATAGAAATTAGCATATAAAGTTAATAAAGGAAACAAAGGAGCAGTAGAAGTAAGTAAGTAGTTTTAAGAGAATCGGAGGCGAGTTTGAGGTCGATTTCAAGCTGCAATAGGACCTAAATTGATAAAACTTAAACATTGAGTGCTAAATTGTAAAAAAACCAATACTAGATTAGCGGGAATTAAGGTCCATCATAGAAGTCGCATGGCTAAACAAATGAAGAAACAAAATAGTAAAAAAGTAAATAAAAGAAGAGGGGAGTAAAAAGTAATAATAAAAAAAAGAGTACTTTAAGGGAATCGGAGGCGAGTTTGAGTTCAATTTCAAGTTGCATCATGGTAGTAGCATGGCTAGAGCGAATAACGGAAGCTAAAGCTCTAATAGCAGCAACAGCTTCAGCCAAATCAGGATTATTCCTCCATTTATTAAACTCATCTGTTACAATGAAATCTCCTCCTACGATACGTGGTGGTGACGGTGTTGATGAATCTGTTAGAGAGACGGCTGCTTGTGCTTGCGATAGCCAGTCTGTCGTTACCACACCGTGATGTGCTGCTCGGGTCTCGTAGTACGCCGATATCTTATTATTATTATTATTATTATTATTATTATTATCATCGTGTTGTTGTTGTTGTTGTTGTTGTTTATCCATTATGAACGACGCTGATCTGTACCACATGTTTTCTCTCTCTATATCTATATCTATATCTATATCTATATATATGTATAGAGGTATATATCGGCGGCGGATGAGGGCTCCGCTGGGCTCCCCCTCTCTCTCTCTACAAAATGTGTTTTTACATAAAAACGGCTGGATTTTTCCACTGCAATTACACGATCAACAGTGAATTTTTTTTAGGAACAGTAAATTGCATTGTGAAATTGTGAAATTGTGAAATTGTGAAATTATCAAATTGTTATGCTTCTAAATCTCAAAATTTTAGGGACACCGATTGATCGGACTTAACTCAAAACAAAATATTTACGGGTCGTAATCGTAACTTATTCATATCGATCTTTTATCAAATTTTAAGTCATAATTACGGTCCGTAAAACCATTTTCAAACAAATATTTACGTATCGTAATCGTGACTTACGGTTTTATAAAAGGTCAATAAGTTAATTTGTTTCGAGTAACATGATAAAATGTCGTTTCGAGTACTAATCATTTAAAAAAATGATTAATTTGTTTAAAATGATAGACGATTCAATAACGAACATAACGGTTGAAACGGAACTAAATTTGAAGTGAGTCTGAACGAATAATTTATACTTCCACAATATACGATATCGGAAAAAAAGAGAGAATAAATCACGATTACGGTCTGTAAATATTTTTGTATTACACGATTAAAAGGGGAAAAAAATCTAATTCACCGCCTAAATAAAATTAGAACATCTCCGAAATTTTGTATTATAAATATCATACTTGTGAACTACAGATGAGTTCGGTCCGATTTGGTTCGGTTTTTGGTAAAACCGAAACCGATGCAGAGCAGATTTTTCGGTTTTAGGTTTTTATTTTTTGTACCGAACCGAATTGGTTTTTTCGGTCCGGTTTAGAGTTTTTCGGTTATTTTTCATTTTTTTCGGTTCGGTTTTATTGTAAACTGAAACCGAACCGAAAAAGTTTTGGTTTTTCGGTTTCGGTCTTTTTCGGTTCGATTATAGATTCGGTTATGTTTTTTCGGATTTTTGCCAAGCCCTGTTGTAAACAACTGTATATGTATCCGTTTTACTAAAGCTGAAATATATTTGATTCATATGAAAAATTATACTAAAAACTACGTTGGGTTCGGGTCGGTTTTTGGCGAAAACGAAACCGAAACTAAGTATAAATTTATGATAAAATTTTCTGGCATATCGTACATATGAGTTCTGAAACTGTTATAACTAGGGCTGGACTTTTTGTACCGATTTGTATCAACCGACCGATTTTCGAACCGAACCAAACAAGTTGGTACCGAAAGTTCGGTATACCGACATTTACAAATTATGATTAAATTAAATCTTAACTAATTAAAATATACATAAAAAAACATAATAATTGGCTATGGGTAACTCAAATTTTTAGCCCTCAATTGATTTTTTGGGTTGGCTATTTCATTCGGTTCGGTTTTTTTTCGGTTGCGATTTTTTTTGGATTCGATTTTTTCAGCTTAACTGGAAAGATTTAGCTCATGATATCGCTATCATGGATGTCCCACTGCGTGCACGTATCACCGAGATGCTCAAACCGGATATGGATTTAGCATATTTTCTAACGAACGAATGCGAGGGGGAAAATTGGGAGCGTATTATCCCTGGAATTTGGCCCAACACGAAATATCTAGACGTGATCGTGACCGGAGCTATGTCACAATATATACCGACTCTAGATTACTATAGCGGCGGATTACCAAAAGCTTGCACTATGTACGCTTTGTCCGAGTGCTACTTTGGCCTAAACTTAAGACCAATGAGTGAACCCTCGGAGGTGTCAGTATACTATAATGCCACACATGGCTTACTTCGAGTTTCTTCCTCATGGCTCAACTTTGCCGCCTCCTTCACGTAATGCACCACCTAAGCTTGTCGAACTTGCTGATGTTGAACTAGGAAAAGAGTACGAACTTATTATCTCAACATACTCAGGCTTGTGTCGCTACAGAGTTGGTGACATCCTTAGAGTCACAGGATTCCATAACTCCGCTCCTGAATTCAAGTTTATTCGTCGGAAAAATGTGCTTTTAAGTATTGATTCTGATAAGACGGACGAGGCTGAGCTACAAAATGTGATCGATAACGCATCGGAGTTGCTGAAAGAATTCGATACGAGCATAGTCGAATACACAAGTTAAGCTGATACGAAGACGATTCCTGGGCATTACGTCATTTATTGGAAGCTTCTAGCAAGGGACGAGGCAAAGTGGCCAACTAACGAGGTTAGTTAAATATTGACTTGATAGATGCGATTAATAATTCAATATATACCAATTATGTACCGGAAGGCTCTATTCTCCGTGATTTAGCACATTTTAATGTACAAAGTATCAGAAAATAACAGTCAATATTTGGTGTACAAACTAATATTTGTGATTCACTCTTTTATTGACCTTTGTGAATTATTAACTCAAAAACTTCCCTATTTTAATTAGGCTTTGGACTGGTGTTGTTTGGCGATGGAAGAGAAGTTGAACTCAGTGTACCGTCAGTGTCGAGTTGCTGATAACTCGATCGGGCCTTTGGAGATTCGCATGGTGAAAAGCGTTACTTTTAAGGAATTGATGGACTACGCTATATCTAGGGGTGTGTCGATTAATCAATATAAGGTACCTAGGTGCGTGAGCTTCACGCCAATCATGGAGTTACTCGACTCAAGGGTTATATCGACACACTTTAGCCCTGCACCACCACAATGGACCCCCGAGAGGAGGAGCTGATGCTCCATTGTATTCTTTATTACATCAAATTTCATTAACATTCAACTATATATGTTTTTTCATACTTGGGCACAAACACATTTAATACATCATTTCTCGGGCTCTGATTAATATTGGCATTATAAATTATTCTATATTTTCCTTTATTTGTATACCTTTTCATAAATTTATTGAGTACTATCTAGATTTTCTTGTTTCTCCTTTCATGGGTTTATTTTATTGAGCATTAAGAAGATAATAAAAATTATTTATTGACTTCATTTTTGTTTCGTTTTCACGTCATGACACTATGCCAGAATATCCAATATTTGACGTGTAATTTTAGGTAGCTAGCTAATTGTGATGCGATTATATATAGTATTGTCTTTAATTAAAAAAAACGAGAAATAAGTCGATCTTTTCTATTATCCTGTTATTTTTTTAATTCTCCTTTTGAATTAATTAGCATTATTATTAAATATCCCTATGCAGTTTGTTAAAGTTTAGTATAGACCAGTGTACCTCCGACACTAATTTTGACAACTAAGCATAAAAGAATTGTATACATTACGTTGATTTTTCTATAAAAAAAAATTAATCTGATTTTTCTATAATCTATACTCTAATAGTCTTTTTGTTATGATAGAGATCAATAATCTATAATCTATAGGCTATACTTGCTCCCTAGCACGCAACAAAAAGCCAATAAAAGTCTTTGAGTTTTGCGAAAAACATGAAAGTTGATTGATTTCACGTAATTATATGAAATGATTAGGTTCATTTATTGAACAACTTATAAGTTTGACAAATCCTATTCATTTGAAACTTGGACGTAATAAATTATGGGACAAGTGAAAGGACGTACAATGGAGTAATATATGTAGTTTCCACACAAACTAGATATTTGATAAATAATAAGTGATAGATATTTTTGTAAAAGTAGGATATATTAATTATAATCATCTTCTTTTGCAAAACTATACATTATAATGGTCACCACAACTTACACGTAAATAGCAACGTGTGGGGGATTTCTTTTTCGACACCTTATTAGTAAAATGTAAGAGTGTTTAATTATAAAAATATAAAATAAACCGATCCTCAAAAGTTTAACTGTCTACACAAAAAACTTAAATAAAAACAAACAAAAAACTTCTACTCCAGCAATATTTTAACTGTCTACACAAAACCAATCAGTTATATTAGACCTCAAATAAGGATTTTATTTGGTTGCAGTTTTTTTTCCAATCGGTTAAGACGTTTTGCATTGTTGGATTAAAAAGTAACATACTTCTAAACTGGATGAACTCAAAATTCCTCACTGAAAAAATCTGAGCTTTTGTAACCAAACAAGCTGACAACTGACAGCAAATACACACATGAAGAGTTATTGAACCTACTTAGCATTATTCTCATTGACAACGAACGATTGACAAGGAACGACAAAAGGATAAAAAGCAAAACAAAGCAAAGCTACTGGTCGGGCTTAGAGCGTCCTGATATCATCTCGAGAACTGCTTTAAGTTGTTCTTTCATATCCGTCTGATTTTGTAATATTGCTTCTATCCTTTCCGTCTGATTTTGTAATACTTGTTCGTTAGCTGCAACGCGATCCATCATATCCGTCTGATTTTGTAATATTTCTTCTTGGTTAGCTTCTACTTGTTCTTGGTTAGCTTTAAGGTTAGCTTCAAGGTGATCTATCCTTTCCAACAAGTTTATCTCTGCCATTACATTTATCAGCTCATCTGCATCACTTGTTTCATAATCCTCCTCTGCATGTGTAGTAGCTCTCATATGTGTTTCCTCAATAACAGGCCTCTTTCCCAGAGACTTGTCCACGGCTCCCATAACAGGTCTCTTTCCCTGAGAGTTGTCCTCCTCTGCATTTGTGATTCCCATATGCTTTTTCTCAATTACAGGTTTCTTTACCTGACTTGCACTGACATAAATTTATTGAAAATTAGAAAGTGAAAAAAAAGCAGATAAAGCTAAGTAGTAATAGTAGTAGTATTAAGTTATTATTAGTAAACCAACCTAAGTTTTGGTATTGAAACTGTGACCTCTCCGCTGCAAAACAAAAATTTAAATCACATAAGGATATAGTCAAAGATAAGTTTGTTGGAGATAAAAAGGTCTGCAAAACAAAAATTTAAATCACATAAGGATATAGTCAAAGATAAGTTTGTTGGAGATAAAAAGGTATATTTGATGATAAGAAGATAAGATGGTTAACCTATTCAACCCTTTTTTCCTTAAAGCCAACGTTTTGCGCTTGAAACTGCAAAACAAAAGAAATGGATAAGGATATATAATTTTAAATGGACCTATAATAAAATTAATTAAATTTACCCGGGTTCTAAATGTAACACGGATGATGTTTTTTTAATCCTTCTCGCGCAATATTCGCATAAATTTTTGGGATTGTCGGGAGGAGTACAATGACGGTGTTGCCATTTATTGCACGCCCCACACTTGAAGGAATCTATGGTGCTTGTATGTTTTCTACATATTTGACAACCACCCTGGAATTAAAAAACAAAGGGGAACATATAAAATATTATTCACATTTTACTTTTGCAAACATATATATCAGAAATTAAAATAGAAATTACACTGCACAAATTAAAAGCAATACCTCTTTTGTCAGAGCCCCGCTCGAAGCCGAGCTCTTGCTGTTAACGATACCATAAATACACATATAAGTATCCAGAATTAATAGATAAGAGAAACAAAACTGTAAATAACCCTAAAGTAACAATGAAAGTACTGTCAACCCTATATTGGAAAAAATAGCAATTTTGGAAAATTTTCAAGGAAACCCAACCCTTCCTTTTTTTAGTTGAGAAAAAGGTTCATATACCTCGTTGACGGACAATTGGCAACTTGAGTTGTAAACCGGTGTGCCTGTACTTCACTGTTTCTTCTTTGATAAGTTGTAGACTGTTTCTTCCTATTTAAACATGCCACGGTTTGTAAATGTACAATGCATTGTATGATATTATAAAATAAATAAATAAAAAACCTAAAGTTTGCCATCATAAGAGGAAAAAACGGCAATTTTTTTACCATAATTCGAAGAAGAAGAAAGCATTGAATCTTAGATTGACAAGGATAGCATTTTTGGGTAATTTTACCGCAAGCTTGGTGTAACGAACCCTTGCACCATGTCTGTTACTCTCATTACACCTGGCCTGTCAAGTGGGCCCCAGTCGATGATGTAATTCCGAATTTATAATTTTTTCCCCAATTTGAAATAAAAAAACACATACATGTAAATATGTACACATGTTTCTAAAATCAGGACGGTGTATAGGCTCCGAGATTCGGCTGATTTCGAAACAGAGAATCGGTTGATGCACGGAACTTGTGATCGTGGTCTCAATCACAGTCCTTAATGATAGTAATAGGTGGTGGTCGGTGTTGGGGTCAGATAGCTTACCATATGAAGGTAATTAGAAAGAGAAACGCTATAATTTTGGGGGAAGGAGATATACCTAAATCAATTCAAATCTAGGGGCTTAACAGATAATTTTAGAATTACAAAAGGGACTGGGCCAACCTCTCGGGCAAGCCTGCAGGAAAATGCCCTTAGGATGAATAGTGTTTTTAGAGGGTAACAAGCCTTACAGGTAACACAACATTTGGTTTTACTCCAATAAAAGTTTTTACTACCTTGAGTATTCTAAACAGAAACGCTTAGCCTCAGGTTCTCTATTCCTAAATGATGATTCCTTCCCCATTATCACAACTATATCCATAAGTAAATTATAATATTGGAAGAAAGGAAATACAAATTAAGTCTAGTGTTTTCCATCCTCCTGAGAAAGATACAATATATAAAGTATGTAAAAGACTATGCTTCAAAATTTTGTCTAGTATCTGGACAAGTTTAACTCATTTAGTTCGATTTGTACTTATAAGTGACTTTCTCATCGTCATAC
This sequence comes from Primula veris, assembly GCA_963682055.1. Taxonomy (NCBI): domain Eukaryota; kingdom Viridiplantae; phylum Streptophyta; class Magnoliopsida; order Ericales; family Primulaceae; genus Primula; species Primula veris. The sequence goes on from OY821742.1 coordinate 41,943,222, forward strand.
AATCTTGGTGATCTCCAAAATGCACTATTTTATATGCCCGGACTGAACTTTCTTTATCCACTCAACTGCCTAATTTATCTCTACCTCTTAACGAAATCTAAGTACCGCAGACAATAAACAAAACATAATCTGTGATCTGAATCCTAGAATCAGTAGGGGTGCCAGTTTTGATGATTTTACAGAAAAACAATAAGATCAATTGGATTTAGTATAGATAATCATAATACCCAGGTGATCTGGAACGGGAACGCTTGGACCCAGACTTGAACTGTTTATCTTCAAGAGCATTCCTCCTATCAAAACATAGCAATAACTCATAAATATATAGTGTAAGAAATCTGAACTGATCTTATATATGTTAGGACCGATCAAGTCGAACTAAAAAAAAGGAAAGACAGATAGAAACTCAAACCGAGCACACACACACACTTTGATAACGGAGTTCACCCAAATTGGCTACGTCTCCGGGTCGCTACACGTGGCAATTAATATATATATATAGAGGATTACAAACGTAATCTAGCTAAACACAAACCTATGGTTCTCTCGCAAATAGAACTATCTCTTTATAATATAGAGGTGTTTGTGTAGGTGTAATTAAAATACAGGATATTGGGGCATATAAATAGAACCCTTGGTGGGTCATATTACAATTCCAAGCGATGTGGGATAATAGAAAACATGGCCAAACCTCATTTGACTCTACAACTCAACAATCTCCCACTTGGAGTCAAATGTCGAGTGCTTCAAAAGAATTCTGATTATCCCCGACCACCGAACTCACTGTGCTCCACCGAGCAGAATGCTCCCATCGGTATCCTTGTATAGTAATTGTTACTCTTCAGAGTTGCACAATTCTTCATGTAGCGGCGACCCTGAGTCTCAAGCTCGGAGTCCTACTGAGGTTGCACACAGCCTCAGTTTGTCGATTGTAACAGCCTTCGTTAGCATATCGGCGGGGTTCTTAGCGCCCTCAATCTTTTCTAGCGCAAAGATTCCATCTTCTAGAACAGCCCGGATAAAATGGTAACGAATCTGTATGTGCTTTGTGCGTGAATGGAATACAGGGTTCTTAGCTAGCTGAACTGCACTTTGACTATCACAGTGCAGAACTCCCTTGTCGGTTTTCTGACCGAGCTCCTCTAAGAAACCTTGCAACCAAATCATCTCTTTGCTTGCTTCCGTCATCGCGACGTACTCATCCTCTGTGGTCGACAATGCAACAATCTTTTGCAACTTAGATGTCCAACTCACAGCAGTACCACCGTAGGTACAAACACATCCCGTTGTGCTCTTTCGGCTGTCCAGATCACCGGCCATGTCAGCATCCACATAGCCGTGTAGGCCTACCGAGGTCTTTCGGAAACATAATGCCGAACTCACAGTACCCGAGAGATATCTCAATATCCACGTCACAGCTTCCCAATGGTGCTTGCCCGGGTTACTCATGTAACGACTGACAACTCCCACTGCATGGGCAATGTCCGGTCTTGTACACACCATAGCGTACATCAGGCTACCAACTGCTGAAGCGTAGGGTATGTTCGACATACGATCCTTTCCTTCCTCGTCCGAGGGTGATTGTTTCTTCGACAAGCTAAAGTGTGCGGCAAGCGGTGAGCCTACAGCCTTGGCATCACTCATGCTAAACCGAGCCAACACTTTCTTCACATACTCGGCTTGCGATAGAAATAAAGACCCATCCCTTTCTCGGGAAATCCTCATACCGAGGATCTGATTTGCGGCACCCAAATCTTTCATCTCGAACTGTTTCGCCAACTGTTGCTTGACCTTGTTAATCTCCACAAGACTTGTCCCGGCAAGCAACATGTCATCTACATACAACAGTAGTATGACATACGAAGAGTTCGCAAATCTCTTCACGAAACAGCAGTGATCGCTATCACTTCTTTCAAACCCGGTATCCACCATGAAACTGTCAAACTTCTTATACCACTGCCGTGGTGCTTGTTTTAGCCCGTACAAGCTTTTCTTCAGTTTGCAGACCAGTCTCTCTTTTCCCTTTTCGGCAAACCCTTCAGGTTGGAGCATGTAAATTTCTTCTTCTAGATCTCCATGGAGAAATGCAGTTTTCACATCTAACTGCTCAAGATGAAGATTCGCATTTACAACAATGCTCAACAATAGCCGAATAGTCGTCATCTTTACGACTGGTGAAAAGATCTCGGTGTAGTGAATTTCTGCCTTTTGCTGGAACCCTTTGACTACTAATCGTGCCTTGTACCGTTTCGAGCCATCTTGTTCCTCCTTTAGTCGGAACACCCATTTGTTGCTCAGTGCCCTTTTCCCCTTGGGCAGTTCGGCTAACTGCCAAGTCACACTCTTCTCAAGTGCCAAGCTCCCACTTGCTCGAGTCTTTCAGCTCCAGAGCTTCCTCTCTGCTTTCGGGCTCGCCTGCATCACTGAGCAATATGTAATGCAGGGAAGGTGAGTATCGGGCAGGAGGTCTCCTCTCACGATGACCTCGCCCTAATTCAGGTCGGGGAGTTTGGGGCAGCTCCTCGTCCTCTTCAGCATCTGCTGGAGGGTTGTCGAGCACCACTGGCTCATCTTCAGTGTCATTTTCCAACTCTCTTGGAAACGCATTCATGTCGACCATACCACTTTCCTCGGACGGGAGCGCATCTTCTTCCACCACTGCATTTTATCGATCTTTGTACAAAATGCCTTCGTTGAAGATGACATCCTTACTGCGAATGATCTTCTTTGTTTGACCATCCCAGAAGCGATATCCGAACTCAGCTCCACCGTACCCCACAAAGTAACAAACTTTGGTCTTCGAGTCAAGCTTGGTACGCTCGTTTATGTCGACATGGATATAGGACAGACAACCGAACACTCACAAGGGTTCATACGAGATAGGCTTTCCTATCCAGACTTCCTCGGGAATTCTCTTTTCCATTGGCACTGAGGGTCCGCGGTTAATGTGGTAAACCGCCGTGCTTACTGCATGTGCCCACAAGGCTTTGGGCAACCCACTTTGCAGTCTCATACTCCTAGCACGCTCATTGATTGTTCGGTTCATTCGCTCGGCCACGCCATTCTGCTGTGGCGTTCTTCGGATGGTCTTCTCCATTCGAATGCCTCTTTGAGCACAGAACTCTACGAACTTCGCATCAATGTACTCTCCGCCGTTATCGGACCTCAAACACTTGAGTTTATTCCCGGTCTCTAGTTCGACCATGGCCTTCCATTCTTGGAATTTCTTAAACACCTCAGACTTGTGTTTCAAGAAATAGACCCATGTTTTCCTCGTCGAATCATCGATGAAGGTCACATAGTACTGAGATCCTCCCAGTGAGGTAACTGGAGATGGTCCCCATACATCTGAGTGGACCAGTGCTAGCTTCTCCTCCTTTGGAGCTTTTCCACCCTTTCGGAAGCTCACTTTCTTCTGCTTCCCGAAGATGCAACCTTCGCACATGTCGAGGTTGACAGACTTCAAGCCTGGAAGTCTACTGTCCTTCGCTAACACCTTCATCTCCTTCTCACTCATGTGACCCAACCGTCGATGCCACAGTTCCGAGCAGTTTTGCGACACAGCTGCCGCAATTGTACGCTCCTCATCGGTCGTCATGTACAATGTACCGACCTTACTCCCTCGGGCTATCACCATAGCTCGTGAAACTTTCCAAGCTCCACAGCTAAACGAAATGGAGTGCCTTTCGGCATCGAGTTGACCTACTGAAATCAGATTCTTGGTCAACCTCGGGACATGCCTCACTTTCGTTAGCTTCCATACCAACCCGTTTGGAATGCGAATTTTCACATCGCCCATTCCAACAACATCCAACGCTTCTCCGTCGGCTAGATACACTTTACCGAAATTACCCGCAATGTATTTTTCGAGTAAATCCTTCTGAGCGGTCGTGTGAAATGATGCCCCAGAGTCTAGAATCCACGAATCTATCTCTCTCTGCACGGCAAGCATTAGACAGTCACCCGAATCCTCGTCGCTCGCAATATTAGTCCCGTGATCACGGCCGGTACTCTTCTTCGGCTGCTTGCACTCATGACTGAAGTGCCCCATACCCTGGCAATTATAGCACCGAAGATTCTTCTTACTTCGGTCGCTATCTTTGCCTCATCGGCTTAGCCCACTTCTACCTCGGGATTGTAAACGTCCTCTAACGTCCCATACCCTGGCTTTACCCCGGTATCTTGAACCCATGTTCAAGGCTGCTCCATCATTTGAGCATTCACCCATATCTAATCTCCTGAGTTCCTCAGCGAGTATTTGATCTCGGATGCCGTTGTAAGTCAGTTTCTCCTTTCCAATTGAGTTGTTAACAACAGCTCGCATGAATTCCCAACTGTTCGGTAGAGATGCTAGCAGTATAAGGGCTCTCACTTCGTCTTCAAAAGTTATCTCCACCGCATCTAACTGATTTACGGTGTCGATGAAGTTGTTCACGTGACTCGCGACAGGTGTCCCCTCAGCCATGCATAGGTTGAACAACTTACGCATGAGATGTACCTTGTTGTTCGCGGATGGTTTCTCATACATGTCGGTGAGGACCTTCATCATCCCCATCGTCGTCGTCTCTCTTGCGACGTTATGTGCGACACTCTTAGATAGTGTTAGGCGGATCACTCCCAACACTTGACGGTCTAAGAGTTTCCACGCTTTCTCGGTGGTCGTGGTCGGCCTTTCCTCAAGGAGAAGTGGCTGATGCATCTTCCTCCCGTAGAGGTAGTCCTCTATCTGCATTCTCCAGAATGCGAAGTCCTTCCCGTCGAACTTCTCGATCCCGTGTGTGGTCCTGTCTTCTTTCGCCATCGATCTTCCTCTCGGTCTTCGGTCTTAGTTCTGCGAACCTCGGGCTCTGATACCACTTGTTAGGACCGATCAAGTCGAACTAAAAAAAAGGAAAGACAGATAGAAACTCAAACCGAGCACACACACACTTTGATAACGGAGTTCACCCAAATTGGCTACGTCTCCGGGCCGCTACACGTGGCACTTAATATATATATAGAGAGAGGATTACAAACGTAATCTAGCTAAACACAAAGCTATGGTTCTCTCGCAAATAGAACTCTCTCTTTATAATATAGAGGTGTTTGTGTAGGTGTAATTAAAATACAGGATATTGGGGCATATAAATAGAACCCTTGGTGGGTCATATTACAATTCCAAGCGATGTGGGATAATAGAAAACATGGCCAAACCTCATACCTAAATGTATACTAATTAATATGTGAAAGAACTATAACATGGTCCAACCTGTCACTTTTCTGTACAAGATGAACTGATATTCAATATATTATTATTTCTCCCAACTAAATACTCATTTTTACAAGTATTCTACCTGCCAGGTGGAAGTATCTCTTTGCTTACGTCTTATTTCTTGATTTCAATATTTTCCCACCCGATAGAAGTAACGGTATAGCTACTAAATCCACCTTAATTAGTATATTTTGTCGACTATGATGATTTTCCTTCGGTTTCTTTTACTGATCAATGTTACGTCGAAACTGTTAGAACCAACTTCATAAACTATGTCAGTTGTGTCTTAGCACTTTATAATCTTAATCTAATGGATACACTTAGACTACATTGTGGTAGGACTAAAGATCATATGTTTTGTTCTTGGATTATCTCAGTGATTATCCATAATGTCAAGGAAATTGATGTTTTTGTGATTTTTAGACAACTTGTAACGCTCACTTGTGAGATTTTCTCTTGCAAAATGTTACATGTTTTAAAACTTCTTGAGAAACTTTTTCTTGAAATTCCGGAATCTACATGTCTTATGTGTTTCAAAAACTTTACACATTCGACGTCTATCCTCCGGGGCTTTGTTTGGGATGGTTTTGTCATTGTCTATATTCCTGTACTTGAGGATTTAGTGTTTGTTAATTGTAAACTAGAACAATTAACAAACACTAAATATATAATGCCAGTTAATTTTTGATATGGGGTAAATACGAATAATAATTTAACAGAACCCATAAAGACTTTATTGAATATTGTAATGCAAAAAAAAACAAGAAATAGGTGTGAGGAATCTTACTTAGACGTAGAACATTTATATTTATTTGCATTGTCTTTCTTTTCTTGGTCCTCTGCTATTTTCTTTGCGCTGTGCTTCTTTTCTTGGTCCTCTGCTATTTTCTTTCCGTTGTGCTTCTTTTCAGCCATTTTCTTTGCGTTGTGCTTCTTTTCTTGTTCATCATCTGCCATTTTCTTACTTTTACAACTTTCTATTTTACAGAGAAAGATATATATATAGGGAGAGGAAAGAGAGAGATAGTAAAAGTGGATTTTCTTACTTTTACAATTTTCTATTTTACAGAGAAAGATATATATAGGGAGAGGAGAGGAGAGGAGAGAGAATAAAAGTGGCGGGAGTTAACTAACTAACTGCCTTATGAAATATAATACTGTTAGTTAAAAGCTTGTATTCTACATTTTATAATACACTACGTACTAGTAATAATAAAAGAAAAAAAAAACTATATAAAAACTAAAATTAACTCTCAAAATCACCTGCTCTTTTCTTTTCTTTTCTTTTTTTAATATAATGGACAAATGGGCCGTGAGAGTTAGATATGTAATGGACAAATGGGCTTGAAATAAAATGTAATGGGCTTGTATTAATATTAAATAGAGTCGAAATTTTAATTAATTAAAAAGAAAGGGGAATTACCTTAGTTAGTGGGTAAATAGTAGGGCTGAGCGAAAAATCAGAAAAACCGAACCGAACCGATAACCGAACAAAAAAAAACCAAAAAAGACCGAAACCGAAAAACCGAAAAAAACCGAAAAAATCCGAAAAAGACCGAAAAATCAAAAATAAAACCGAAAAATAACCAGAAAAAACCGAAACTGGACCGAAAAAACCGGCCCGGTTCGGTCCAAAAAATAAAAAAACCGAAACCGAAAAAAACCGAACCGAAAAATATGCTCGGTTTCGGTTTTGCCAAAAACCGAACCGAACCCAGCCCTAGTAAATAGTGTGATATTAAACAATAGTAGGGAGTACTATTATTTCCACATTCATATTAGATAGATTATTGGGTCAATGCCCAAAACATACAATGTGTTATGAAATATTACCAAAACATACAATTGACCCAAATAGAAAAAAATATATATTTCTCTTCACCTACCAAAAAATTTCTTTTTCTCCTTTCTTTCTAAATCATCATTTTTTTCCCCACAAAATACTATCTTATTTAATGTTAAAACGACTTCTAAACCGAAAAAAATAAAATTACAACAAAAAATAAAAAAAAAAGTTCAAAAAAGTCGAGAACCCGAAAAAACCCAAAAAATGCTGGAAAAACCTTTAAAAAAGTCGGGAACCCGAAAAAATCCAAAAAAATGTTAAAAAATAAAAAAACCAATAAAAATCCAAATTCACAAAAAAATAAAAAAAGTTCAAAAAAGTCGAGAATCCGAAATAACCCAAAAAAGCCTGGAAAAACCTTTTAAAAAGTCGGGAACCCGAAAAAGCCCAAAAAATTGTTAAAAAAAGTAAAAAAAAAACAAAGAAAAATCAAAAATCACAAAAAGAATGAAAAAAGTTCACAAAAATCGAGAACCCGAAAAAACCAAAAAAGTGCTGAAAAAACCTTTAAAAAGTCGGGAACCCGAAAAAACTCCAAAAAAGAGGCAAAAAAAAAAAAAACAAGAAAAATCCAAATTCACAAAAATATATAAAAATAAAGTTCAGAAAAGTCAAGAACCCGAAAAAAGCCCAAAAATATGGTAAAAAACAAAAAAAAAATTACAAAATTACAAAAAAAAAAATGAAAAAAGTTCAAAAAGGTCGAGAATTCAAAAAAACCCAAAATATGCTGAAAAAACTTTTAAAAAAGTGGTTAACCGAAAAAACCCAAAAAATTGGTAAAAAAACCCAAAAAGTATCCAAAATCACAAAAAAATGAAAAAAGTTCAAAAAAGTCTAGAACCTGGAAAAACCCAAAAAAGGCTGGAAAAAACTTTTAAAAAGTCGGGAACCCGAAAAAGCCCAAAAAATGGTTAAAAAAAGTAAAAAAAAAAAAAAAAAAATCCAAAATTAAAAAAGTTCACAAAAGTCGAGAAGCCGAAAAAACCAAAAAAGTGCTGAAAAAACCTTTAAAAAGTCGAAAACTCGAAAAATCTCCAAAAAGTGGCAAAAAAAAAACCAAGAAAAATCCAAAATCACAAAAATATATACAAATAAAGTTCAAAAAAGTCGAGAACCCAAAAAACCCCAAAAATATGGTAAAAACAAAAGAAAATCAAGAAAATTATAAATAAATAAAAAAAAAAGTTCAAAAAATTCGAGAATCCAAAAAAACTAAAAATATGCTGAAAAAACTTTTAAAAAAGTCGGTAACCCGAAAAACCCCAAAAAATGGTAAAAAAATGAAAAAACTTCGAAAAGCCTGGAAAATTCGATTGTGTATACATTTTTCTTATTTTTTATGAATTTTTTTGTATTGTGTATTTAATTTTAATTTTTTGTATTATGTATGCACTTTTTTGATTGTGTATGCCCTTTTCTTGATCGTTTATGCATTTTTTGGATTGTGTATGCACTTTTCTCGATTGTGTATTCATTTTTTTGGATTATGTATGGCTCTCTTTTATTGGTTATGCATTTTTTAATATTGTATATGCACTTTTTAAATTGGATAGAAAATGGTGATTTTTCATATTGTTTGTAAAATTACATTGTGTATGCAAATATGAAATCATCACTTTTTATGTGCAATGTATAACAATGTATTGTGTGTGTCTGTATTGCGTATTTTCGTATTAAAAAACATGTATAAATTGTGTGTTGTGTACGCATGTATTAAATAACATGTATAAATAATGTATTGTGTATGCCCGTATTAAAAAACATGTATAAATTATGTATTGTGTCTGCCTGTATTAAAGAGCATGTATAAAAAGTGTAGTGTATGAATAATAAGAAAAAAACAAAAAAATGGACAGTGTCAATGGATACAGAATGTATTGTGTATGACTGTATTAAAGAGCGTGTATAAACAATGTATTGTGTATGCCTGTATTAAAAAGCATATATAAAATACGTAGTGTATGCATGTATTAAAGAGCATGTATAAATAGTGTATTGTGTATGCCCGTATTAAAAAAACATGTATAAACTGTGTATTGTGTATGTTTGTATTAAATAGCATGTATAAATAATGTTTTGTGCATGTCTGTATTAAAAAATATGTATAAACTGTGTATTGTGTATGCTTGTATTAAAGAGCATGTATAAAATATGTATTGTGTATGCATGTATTAAAGAGCATGTATAAATAGTGTACTGTGTATGTCCGTATTAAAAAACATGTATAAACTGTGTATTGTGTATGTCTGTATTAAATAGCATACATAAATAATGTATTGTGTATGCCCGCATTAAAAAAACATGTATAAACTGTGTATTGTGTATGCCTGTATTAAATAGAATGTATAAAATATGTATTATGTATTACTGTATTAAAGAGCATGTATAAATAGTGTATTGTGTATGCATGTATTAAAAAACATGTATAAATTGTGTATTGTGTATGCTTGTATTAAAGAGCATGCACAAAAAGTGTATTGTGTATGCCTGTATTAAAGAGCATATATAAAAAGTGTATTGTTTATGCCTGTATTAAACATGTATAAAAGTGTATTGTATGAATAATAAAAAAAACATAAAAAATGGACAATGTCAATGGATAAATAATGTATTGTGTATATCTGTATTAAAAAGCGTGTATAAATAATGTATTGTGTATGCCTGTATTAAAAAGCATGTTTAAGAAATTACAGCCCTATTGCGTAAATGAAACATGCATGCCAACAAACAGTGAAATACATGCAACAATTATATTATTATTAATTACAAAACACTAATGTGTGTGAACTTAAGACCATATCGTGTATGAAGTCACCATATTGTGTATGCCTGTATTAAGTCATCATAAAAAATACTACCCATCGCACTACAAAACAATATAAACAAAACACACAAAAAGTGTCAATGGATAAACAATGTATTGTGTATGGTTGTATTAAAAATCATATATAAAAGATGTATTGTGTATGCCTGTATTAAATAACATGTATAAAAAATATAGTGTATGGATAATAAGCAAAACACAAAAAATGCAGTCTCAATGGATACACAATGTACTGCATGTGGTTGTATAAAAGAGCGTGTGTATTAAAGAGCATGTATAAAAAATATATTGTGTATTCCTGTATTTAATAGCATGTATAAACTGTGTACTGTGTATGACTGTATTAAAGAACATGTATAAACAATGTATTGTGTATGGATAATAACCAAAACACAATACACAGTTATTAAAAAAAAAAAAAAAAAAAAAACACAATGTACTGTGTATGACTGTATAAAAAAGTGTGTATAACAATGTATTGTGTATGCCTGTATTAAAAATAATTTTTTTACATAGCTTAAATGTTAAACTATATGATAGATTTTTTTTAAACTATTTCGGCAATTTAGTTATATGTATGTTCAAAGCTGCGTATGGTTTCGTATAAGACACATATAAATTGATACGGATGGAGTAATTAATATAGGTAATTTGGAGATAGTTTTACTCAAGATGTATTTATATTTATCTTTGCTCCTAATACCTTGTTGTTTTGTTGAATTAGTGTGTTTTTACTTACTTTTTTATGCTTTTGATTTTTAGGAGATCAATGTGTCAAAGGCTTCATTAAGGTGCTTAAAGCCAAAGGTTTGTTGCCAAATTCAAAAAAAAAAAGATATATAAGTACGTAATTGGTATTTTATGCCGGGTTTAAGCTTTGATTAAATTTAATGGTATTGCTCTAAGATTGTTTCAGTCAGAATAGAATGAAGCCTAGACTTAGTATAAAATACCAATAAATAAATAAATAAAACTTAAAAGTTGCAGCTACCATACAAAAAGTACAAACTATATTATTGGTTGAAAAGTGTGTATTCTGAATTAACGAAAAAAAGTATATTATTACGTATTTTGAATCAACAGTTGCTTTCCCACTTATAATATGCTTGGTTATGTTTACAAATTTTTAGTTAATGTGTGTGACTTTGTACAGAAAAATTGACTCATTCATGCGTTAAAGATAAAGCGGTTTGTAGACCCATCCGTTGGAATAAAGGTATGTTGCGCAATTACTTAGTTTTTATTAAAAACTAGTTTTGTTAAATTTGTTGGCTCATAGTGTGTTTTTATTTTTTTATGCTTGTGATTTGTAGGTTATTGATGAATCCTCAACGATGCCACTTCACATGCGCCCTAGCTGTACTGAGCCAAAGGTTTGTTGCCAAATTAAAAAAAACAGAAGTAATTCGCATTTTATGCCGGATTTAAGCTGGATTGATTTAATGAGGTTCTGAGAAAAGCCAAGTCCATCTTTGTCTAACGTTTATGTCTGGAAGAATAATAACACACCAATCCCCTATGCTTTATGTTGATTAATTGAATGAAGCCTGGCCAGTATTGGTATTTATAATAGTTTTACCCTGATTTAGGGTAGGAACCATTAAATATGTTTATAGAGATCCATAGAACACACTTAGTAGTACAAATTCATCAACTAGTCGGAAATAATGACTCGGGGACCAAACTGACTTCTTTTTACTCATTGAGTTAACGAGTATGTCATTAAATCAAAAGCTCAAAATAAAACATGGAAAAAAAATTGAAGTATGCCAGTGTTTCATGGTTATGAACATTTGTTGTAAGAGGCAACTAAGACAATTGGTTTCTTCAACAAAACAAAAGGCACCTGAACCGGAACTTTTAAGAAATTTCTAAATGTTTTGATTAATATGCACTTAAAATGGTGAGTGAAAAGAAAATTAGAAAGCATATGAATAATGAAAAAGGAAGTTGGTCAATGCTAAATCACAAATAGAAAAAGCACTACAAAATCACAAATTTCAAACTAATTTGCAGTTAGTTTTGTCAAGGCTGAGTTCTGTCCTAACTCCTAAGGATTGAAAACCCACCTGGTCAAATAACAAATTGTCAATAAAAAAGATTAAGATCTAGTACTAAGCATTTACTACGACTAACATTTGTAAGTTCAGAGTTACTGATGTTTTATACTAAAAATTAAATCCCGGCCAATTTTTTACAGATTATATTACATGAAGAAACTGATTAACATCCAACAGAAGCACACAGAGTTACCTAACTAAAATATCAAACTAGACTTTAGATTGCCCATAAAATTGGTATTAAGTTGGGACATACACAAATCAAACAGCATTGGCGAGATAAACATTCTTATAAACTAGTAGCATAGGGCTACAGAAAATGAGACTAAAGGAACATCTACAATAATTTAATTTATAAAAATTCTGCCCGTAAAATAAAAATACGTATCGAAAACAACATTGATTGGATTGAAAACAATTGCAAACCAAGTATAGAAGTCCAGAATATGTATTAATACTACGGGAACATCCGATTAGTTTTTAGTGTTTTGAAATATAGCGACATAAACATAAGAACCTCTATAAGAAAAAAAACCATTTAAGATTAAGCAAGAACAAACACTGCTAGAAAATTAAGAAAACGAAAATAAGGCCATTTGAAAACAATAAACTTGAAAAGTAGGTGCCATAATACACTATAAGAATATCTCGCTTTAAGAGCAGAATCTTTATAGGAAGAATATGAAGGTTTTGTTAAGTTGCTGTTAATAAAGATAGGAAAACATGTAATATTTGGGGAGGAAAAATTCACTCTTTGTCAGAGATCGGGACATCACCTCCCCTCTCCATTTGACTAGAATGAAAAAATCTCCCATAATTACAAAAAACATATAGTAATTGATATTTGTACATATATAATAATAATAATAATAATGAGTATTATTTAACCAAGACGAAAAGTAGGATACACTATAGGAATATCTCGCTTTAAGAGTAGAATCTTGATAGGAAGAATATGAAGGTTGCAGTGAATAAAGATAGAAAAACATGTAATATTTGGGGAGGAAAAATTCACTCTTTGTCAGAGATCGGGACATCACCTCCCCTCTCCATTTGACTAGAATGAAAAAATCTCCCATAATTACAAAAAAAAAAACATATAGTAATTGATATCTGTACATATATAATAATAATAATGATTAACTAATACATTAAAAAATATTAGGAGTCGGACCTTATTATTTGAATTTGGTTTGGGTAGATCTTCTGTATGAATCAATGTCTCTCTTTCTATATATCATACTATTATTTATGTCCTTGAAACAAATAATTACAAAAGCACTCTATAATTTTTTAAACTATTAAAACCACCTAGAAATAGCAATTACACAGATTTAAAAAAAAAAAACAGTTACAAATCAATTAAAAAACCAAAACAGATCGAACAAATTAATGGTGTATCCATAAATTCTAAGAAAACCATTGAAACCCAACACATAATATCTTAAAACAGTTTAACAACCCAATTTACTTCAGAAAATATCTAATTTTTCACCCTTTTGGTCAGGCAAAAGATCAAACAAATCGAAGCTATAATCATAAACAAAAACATATAGAGGTGAAAGGGAACAAAGGTAAACAGCTAATGTCGTCCAGGTCAGCATGATAATTTGCTAAGATGTCGTGTAGGTCATAATCACAATTAACAAAATAGCAATAACAAAAGGCGGTTTGAACTTCCCACAAAAAATTTAGAATAAACCATCAAACATGACACAACATTTCCTAATATAAATGTAGGTCATAATCACACTTCACAAAATAGCTTACATAAGAACAATAATTTATGAAAGGTAAATATACACTAAGCGAACGAGAAAATAGGTAGATTTCAGATAATGGGGTATGCACGATCATTTTGAGAAGAAGCCCGATCCATTTCCTACCACACTGAAAATTCACGCTAGAGATGAGAAGAAGCCCGATCCATTTCCTACCACACTGAAAATTCACGCTAGAGAAAACTTCTTTGTGCTAACATATCATATGTTTCATTTAGACAAAAAAGTATTCTATAAATAAATAACGAAAATAGAAAACAAAAAAGAAATTACTAGGTATTTATCGATAAATTTTGATACCAAAAACGAAAAAGTCAGTTCCACGCATCCCCCTCATCCCTCTGTAACAATCCTATTATACTTGAGTGCAATCAATATTTCTTAAAAATTCCAAAAGTGGCCACAAGTTTGCATCATTGTAGAACTGATAATTGACAATGAAATTCAAAAATCCCTTTTCAGCTTAATTATACCATTCCTATGTTTGGTCTCCTTGTATGAGCTCTTTCCTCTTTCAACCATTAATACCAAAAACTTTAGTAAGGCAGACATTGAATGTAGTAAAACGCAATTTAGCCAACACCTCAAATGCTAACAGAACCAACCTTAAAAACTAAAAAACACAGATCATGTTGCACACAAACAACCTTCGAAGCAGGGCAAGACCCGGCAAGCTAATGAAGGGTAACATGTCATTAAGCAAAAAAAATATCTTTCAAAACGGAAAAATTAGCAGATACATAACAGATCCAAGACTAAATCGTTAATGCCACAACACATACACGTAGATATGTATGTATATACATTTGTAATCAAGTTACAAGATCTGCAAAAATATTTTAAATTAATTTTAAGGGCTACGCCTACATATATGCAGAAAATTATGCTCTAACACGTCTACAACATATCTGAGGGTAAAAACAGACATATAAATACATATTTTCATTTGAAAACAGTGAAAACCAACGGATCCAAAGGGTAAAGGAAAAAACATTATCCATACATGCATATAGACATGCATACATAAATATATACATCTAACTAATTAAATTACTTAAATATAAAAATAATATACACACTATCCTTAATAGCTCAAAACTACTTCTCATATTCAATTTTATTCAAAGGCAAGGCAAAGGAATTTAAAAACTAATTTCCAGGATAACAATTTGCATGAGCTTATACTCACAAACTCTAGCCGGAAAAGGATAAGAAAGTTACAATATACATAAATGATATGCATAAAACAAGTTCATATGTCAATCAAATTTGTGATAAAAATTCTCCGATCCAAGTAATCATGGAAAAAATTCAACAAATCTTTGCAAAATTTATTAAATTTGTTTAGACAAAATCACTTAGATCCAAACAGAAAAGTAGAAAAACTATGATAAAAAATAAACTATCACTGGCAATAAAAAGACCTAGAGCAGGATTCATTTTAGAGTGAAATCTGAACATGCTACAAAAGCGAGTTAGAGAGAGTTTTACCGAAAAGTTTGCACCAATTTAGTGTGTCGTTAAAATAAGCTGGCACAGTGACGACTGTGTTTTTCACTGTTGTGCCCAGAAAAGCCTCGGCAATTTCCTTCATCTTAATGAGAATCATCGATGAGATTTCTTCGGCCGCAAATTGTTTCTCTTTGCCTTTGTAGTTGACAACAATCATGGGTTTGTCCCCTGGGACGGATATGACCTCGAATGGCCAATGTTTCATGTCAGCTTGGACCCGAGGGTCACAAAAATCTCCTACCGATCAAGGGCTTGGCATCTGTATAAATCATAGGGGTTCGCAATATTGATTAGAAAATTATTCACAAATGAAAGCCCTATAATTTTAAACATATGAAAAAAACACGGGATGAATTTCAATAGCTCTATCATCAACCTTTCGCAGAAGAAAACAAGTACAATACCAGATTTAAATACAAGAACGGTTAAGTTATACATGTAGATATTCTACTACAAGGAACCAAAATTCATTCATTCTAAAGTCCCAATGAAGTGTTCTTCTAGCAGTCGGCTTCAATCTCAAGGATAAAAAATTGTACTGCTGATCAAAGTATTTAATATAACTTTTCATACAGCTTAAATTATTCAGATCTAATTTGTCAATTATAGCAAATTTAAAATACAAACTGGGGATGTTCACAAGTTGACCGTCTCCACTGTTATAAAAATAAGTTCAGAAGCTAATAGTTTTTGAAGTATTTAGAAGTTAGGCCCTTTCTTCTTCAAGTTTATAAGACACCAAATTGGTCCTAGCTTTGAAAATGTTTTTGCAATGACAAACACCTAATAACATAATCAATCACAAATAGAAAAAGCACTACAAAATCACAAATTTCAAACTAATTTGCAGTTAGTTTTGTCAAGGCTGAGTTCTGTCCTAACTCCTAAGGATTGAAAACCCACCTGGTCAAATAACAAATTGTCAATAAAAAAGATTAATATCTAGTACTAAGCATTTACTACGACTAACATTTGTAAGTTCAGAGTTACTGATGTTTTATACTAAAAATTAAATCCCGGCCAATTTTTTACAGATTATATTACATGAAGAAACTGATTAACATCCAACAGAAGCACACAGAGTTACCTAACTAAAATATCAAACTAGACTTTAGATTGCCCATAAAATTGGTATTAAGTTGGGACATACACAAATCAAACAGCATTGACGAGATAAACATTCTTATAAACCGGTAGCATAGGGCTACAGAAAATGAGACTAAAGGAACATCTACAATAATTTAATTTATAAAAATTCTGCCCGTAAAATAAAAATACGTATCGAAAACAACATCGATTGGATTGAAAACAATTGCAAACCAAGTATAGAAGTCCAGAATATGTATTAATACTACGGGAACATCCGATTAGTTTTTAGTGTTTTGAAATATAGCGACATAAACATAAGAACCTCTATAAGAAAAAAAACCATTTAAGATTAAGCAGGAACAAACACTGTTAGAAAATTAAGAAAACGAAAATAAGGCCATTTGAAAACAATAAACTTGAAAAGTAGGTGCCATAATACACTATAAGAATATCTCGCTTTAAGAGCAGAATCTTTATAGGAAGAATATGAAGGTTTTGTTAAGTTGCAGTTAATAAAGATAGGAAAACATGTAATATTTGGGGAGGAAAAATTCACTCTTTGTCAGAGATCGGGACATCACCTCCCCTCTCCATTTGACTAGAATGAAAAAATCTCCCATAATTACAAAAAAACATATAGTAATTGATATCTGTACATATATAATAATAATAATGATTAACTAATACATTAAAAAATATTAGGAGTCAGACCTTATTATTTGAATTTGGTTTGGGTAGATCTTCTGTATGAATCAATGTCTCTCTTTCTATATATCATACTATTATTTATGTCCTTGAAACAAATAATTACAAAAGCACTCTATAATTTTTTAAACTATTAAAACCACCTAGAAATAGCAATTACACAGATTTAAAAAAAAAAAACAGTTACAAATCAATTAAAAAACCAAAACAGATCGAACAAATTAATGGTGTATCCATAAATTCTAAGAAAACCATTGAAACCCAACACATAATATCTTAAAACAGTTTAACAACCCAATTTACTTCAGAAAATATCTAATTTTTCACCCTTTAGGTCAGGCAAAAGATCAAACAAATCGAAGCTATAATCATAAACAAAAACATATAGAGGTGAAAGGGAACAAAGGTAAACAGCTAATGTCGTCCAGGTCAGCATGATAATTTGCTAAGATGTCGTGTAGGTCATAATCACAATTAACAAAATAGCAATAACAAAAGGCGGTTTGAACTTCCCACAAAAAATTTAGAATAAACCATCAAACATGACACAACATTTCCTAATATAAATGTAGGTCATAATCACACTTCACAAAATAGCTTACATAAGAACAATAATTTATGAAAGGTAAATATACACTAAGCGAACGAGAAAATAGGTAGATTTCAGATAATGGGGTATGCACGATCATTTTGAGAAGAAGCCCGATCCATTTCCTACCACACTGAAAATTCACGCTAGAGATGAGAAGAAGCCCGATCCATTTCCTACCACACTGAAAATTCACGCTAGAGAAAACTTCTTTGTGCTAACATATCATATGTTTCATTTAGACAAAAAAGTATTCTATAAATAAATAACGAAAATAGAAAACAAAAAAGAAATTACTAGGTATTTATCGATAAATTTTGATACCAAAAACGAAAAAGTCAGTTCCACGCATCCCCCTCATCCCTCTGTAACAATCCTATTATACTTGAGTGCAATCAATATTTCTTAAAAATTCCAAAAGTGGCCACAAGTTTGCATCATTGTAGAACTGATAATTGACAATGAAATTCAAAAATCCCTTTTCAGCTTAATTATACCATTCCTATGTTTGGTCTCCTTGTATGAGCTCTTTCCTCTTTCAACCATTAATACCAAAAACTTTAGTAAGGCAGACATTGAATGTAGTAAAACGCAATTTAGCCAACACCTCAAATGCTAACAGAACCAACCTTAAAAACTAAAAAACACAGATCATGTTGCACACAAACAACCTTCGAAGCAGGGCAAGACCCGGCAAGCTAATGAAGGGTAACATGTCATTAAGCAAAAAAAATATCTTTCAAAACGGAAAAATTAGCAGATACATAACAGATCCAAGACTAAATCGTTAATGCCACAACACATACACGTAGATATGTATGTATATACATTTGTAATCAAGTTACAAGATCTGCAAAAATATTTTAAATTAATTTTAAGGGCTACGCCTACATATATGCAGAAAATTATGCTCTAACACGTCTACAACATATCTGAGGGTAAAAACAGACATATAAATACATATTTTCATTTGAAAACAGTGAAAACCAACGGATCCAAAGGGTAAAGGAAAAAACATTATCCATACATGCATATAGACATGCATACATAAATATATACATCTAACTAATTAAATTACTTAAATATAAAAATAATATACACACTATCCTTAATAGCTCAAAACTACTTCTCATATTCAATTTTATTCAAAGGCAAGGCAAAGGAATTTAAAAACTAATTTCCAGGATAACAATTTGCATGAGCTTATACTCACAAACTCTAGCCGGAAAAGGATAAGAAAGTTACAATATACATAAATGATATGCATAAAACAAGTTCATATGTCAATCAAATTTGTGATAAAAATTCTCCGATCCAAGTAATCATGGAAAAAATTCAACAAATCTTTGCAAAATTTATTAAATTTGTTTAGACAAAATCACTTAGATCCAAACAGAAAAGTAGAAAAACTATGATAAAAAATAAACTATCACTGGCAATAAAAAGACCTAGAGCAGGATTCATTTTAGAGTGAAATCTGAACATGCTACAAAAGCGAGTTAGAGAGAGTTTTACCGAAAAGTTTGCACCAATTTAGTGTGTCGTTAAAATAAGCTGGCACAGTGACGACTGTGTTTTTCACTGTTGTGCCCAGAAAAGCCTCGGCAATTTCCTTCATCTTAATGAGAATCATCGATGAGATTTCTTCGGCCGCAAATTGTTTCTCTTTGCCTTTGTAGTTGACAACAATCATGGGTTTGTCCCCTGGGACGGATATGACCTCGAATGGCCAATGTTTCATGTCAGCTTGGACCCGAGGGTCACAAAAATCTCCTACCGATCAAGGGCTTGGCATCTGTATAAATCATAGGGGTTCGCAATATTGATTAGAAAATTATTCACAAATGAAAGCCCTATAATTTTAAACATATGAAAAAAACACGGGATGAATTTCAATAGCTCTATCATCAACCTTTCGCAGAAGAAAACAAGTACAATACCAGATTTAAATACAAGAACGGTTAAGTTATACATGTAGATATTCTACTACAAGGAACCAAAATTCATTCATTCTAAAGTCCCAATGAAGTGTTCTTCTAGCAGTCGGCTTCAATCTCAAGGATAAAAAATTGTACTGCTGATCAAAGTATTTAATATAACTTTTCATACAGCTTAAATTATTCAGATCTAATTTGTCAATTATAGCAAATTTAAAATACAAACTGGGGATGTTCACAAGTTGACCGTCTCCACTGTTATAAAAATAAGTTCAGAAGCTAATAGTTTTTGAAGTATTTAGAAGTTAGGCCCTTTCTTCTTCAAGTTTATAAGACACCAAATTGGTCCTAGCTTTGAAAATGTTTTTGCAATGACAAACACCTAATAACATAATCAATCACAAATAGAAAAAGCACTACAAAATCACAAATTTCAAACTAATTTGCAGTTAGTTTTGTCAAGGCTGAGTTCTGTCCTAACTCCTAAGGATTGAAAACCCACCTGGTCAAATAACAAATTGTCAATAAAAAAGATTAATATCTAGTACTAAGCATTTACTACGACTAACATTTGTAAGTTCAGAGTTACTGATGTTTTATACTAAAAATTAAATCCCGGCCAATTTTTTACAGATTATATTACATGAAGAAACTGATTAACATCCAACAGAAGCACACAGAGTTACCTAACTAAAATATCAAACTAGACTTTAGATTGCCCATAAAATTGGTATTAAGTTGGGACATACACAAATCAAACAGCATTGACGAGATAAACATTCTTATAAACTGGTAGCATAGGGCTACAGAAAATGAGACTAAAGGAACATCTACAATAATTTAATTTATAAAAATTCTGCCCGTAAAATAAAAATACGTATCGAAAACAACATCGATTGGATTGAAAACAATTGCAAACCAAGTATAGAAGTCCAGAATATGTATTAATACTACGGGAACATCCGATTAGTTTTTAGTGTTTTGAAATATAGCGACATAAACATAAGAACCTCTATAAGAAAAAAAACCATTTAAGATTAAGCAGGAACAAACACTGTTAGAAAATTAAGAAAACGAAAATAAGGCCATTTGAAAACAATAAACTTGAAAAGTAGGTGCCATAATACACTATAAGAATATCTCGCTTTAAGAGCAGAATCTTTATAGGAAGAATATGAAGGTTTTGTTAAGTTGCAGTTAATAAAGATAGGAAAACATGTAATATTTGGGGAGGAAAAATTCACTCTTTGTCAGAGATCGGGACATCACCTCCCCTCTCCATTTGACTAGAATGAAAAAATCTCCCATAATTACAAAAAACATATAGTAATTGATATTTGTACATATATAATAATAATAATAATAATAATGAGTATTATTTAACCAAGACGAAAAGTAGGATACACTATAGGAATATCTCGCTTTAAGAGTAGAATCTTGATAGGAAGAATATGAAGGTTGCAGTTAATAAAGATAGGAAAACATGTAATATTTGGGGAGGAAAAATTCACTCTTTGTCAGAGATCGGGACATCACCTCCCCTCTCCATTTGACTAGAATGAAAAAATCTCCCATAATTACAAAAAAAAAACATATAGTAATTGATATCTGTACATATATAATAATAATAATGATTAACTAATACATTAAAAAATATTAGGAGTCGGACCTTATTATTTGAATTTGGTTTGGGTAGATCTTCTGTATGAATCAATGTCTCTCTTTCTATATATCATACTATTATTTATGTCCTTGAAACAAATAATTACAAAAGCACTCTATAATTTTTTAAACTATTAAAACCACCCAGAAATAGCAATTACACAGATTTAAAAAAAAAAAACAGTTACAAATCAATTAAAAAACCAAAACAGATCGAACAAATTAATGGTGTATCCATAAATTCTAAGAAAACCATTGAAACCCAACACATAATATCTTAAAACAGTTTAACAACCCAATTTACTTCAGAAAATATCTAATTTATGGATTTGTAAAATTTAAGTTCATATGTCAATCAGATTTATGGATTTGTAAAATTTGTTTAGAGAAAATCACTTAGATCCAAACAAAAAGTAGATACACTATCATAAATAATAAACAATCGCTAGAGAGGAAAAGGTATAGACCTGGATTCAATTGAACGTGAAATCTTACGATACAAAAGCAAAAAAAAAACGTAAAAGGCAACAGATCTGTAGAGTCGAAAAACAGACAATGGAGTTAGAGAGATAGAGAGAGGGAGATTTTTACCGAGAGAGAGTTTTAGAAAGGGAATAGTGGCCGCACCAGAAACATTAATCCGATTCAGCAACGTGCTCGGCACAGACACAAGTTTAAACCGATTTACTTTTTATAAGATAATTAGGGGTTGGATTTATATGGGATTCTAGGAGCGGCTATATATATATATATATATATATAAATAGAGAGAGAGAGAGAGAGGCGTGTTTAATTTGGGATTCGGATGCGTGTTTAGCGGCTCTGTAGTTCTGATGGATCGAACCCCTCTCTCTCTCTCTCTCTCTCTATATATATATATATATATATACATATATCAATCTGTGTATGTATGTATGCAATTAGTCATGTTTAATGTTTATTGCGTGTTTACAGATTTTTTTGAAAAAATACCCCCAATACTTTTTTATTAATTACAATAATTCCATGTTCATATAAAAAAAATAAAAAATAAAAAAAAAAAATAACAACTAATAACATTATGTGTCCCTCTTTAACAACCAAAAATTCTTTTAAGTCTTTTAAGTTTTATACCATTTTTTTTTTATATTATCCACGTATTTGTATCATAACTATCCTTGTTTTTTATATTTTAATTACATTCCGCGTCACACACGCAACGCGTGGGGCACGATTACTAGTTTAATTAATAAGGGAACTCAATAAATATTGAGCCTGGCCAATTTTACCCATTTTTTCCAAATATGCCCTTACTCTATTTTAATAATTATCAATATACATAATCTAATTAATTAACTATTTGTCCTCACAATATTTTTCTAATTACGGATGTACCATAAATTAATTAACAATTCGTTTTAACCCCATAACTATAATAAATGATACTAAATCTGAATATTATGTTAAAAATAAAATATATTATGATATTTATGTCATTACGCGTCTCACACGCAACGCGTGGGTATTTTACTAGTTATATAATAAGCCAACCCAAGTCAAATGAGTCTGCCCAATTTAGCCAATTTCTTCTAAAAATACTCCTATATTTTTTTATTAATTACAATAATATCATGCTCACATAAAAAATAAAAAATAAAATAACAACTAATAACACTATGTGTCCCTCTTTAACAACCAAAAATTCTTTTAATTCTTTTAAGTTTTATACTATTTTTTTTTTGTATTATCCACGTATTTGTATCATAACTACACTTATTTTTTATATTTTAATTGCATTGCGCGTCACACACGCAACGCGTGGGGCACGATTACTAGTATATATATAGAGAGAGGGGTAAACATCATATCACTTTTTCGTAAAAACGCTCCAAATCAATATTTGGTTAATGTAAATCTTAATGGTTTCACGACGGAAACATAAATATGCGTCTTGTTTTTTTTTCTGAGATGTATAATGACATGTTTTCGAAATTATGGTAAAATTTAAAAATTTAAAACATGTCATTATACATCTCAGAAAAAAAAAAAACGCATATTTGTGTTCCCGTCGTGAAACCATTGAGATTTGCATTAACCAAATATTAATTTGGAGCGTTTTTAAAAAACAAATGTCCATTCGGCTGTTTTTCATGTTCATATGTACTCCCCTATATATATATATATATATATCGTTTTGTTACATTAACTAGCTAGATCATAACACTATTATAGTATAAAACAGTCAATGACTACAATCTTAATCCTCACTAATTAAGAATCCTATAAGATTTCCCTCTCATTCATGAACATAATTTTATACATGAATTTAGCCCAACTCGACCGCATTTAATCTCTACTTATGTGCATTATCTCGCATATATGTTAAATATGACATATTTTCTTTGTGCATAGCGTCAATAAGAAAATAAGTTGTGTGTTGAATTACATGTAACAAAAACCATCCTAATTGGTGCATAAAATAATCACATGATGACATAAATCATAAAACTAATATACCATAAAATCTAGAATAATAATAATAATAACAAGCACATACCAAATAAAATAAAAACGTCATTTGTCACACTCCAACCCATCACCACCAAAGCTCGCCGTACTCCGTTGTAACCTCTTCGTCAACCCTAGCGTCTACACATACACCGTCCTCATACACCACCACGTCACCAATAACCTCCACCACCAAGCATTACTCTTTTTCAACCAAATATTAAATAATAATATTAACCCTAACGCGTTTACTCTCCCAACTATAATTAATTCTTGCAAGTCTTGACACTATAAAATGCATGTAGGTAAGTTAATATGTAAGCTGAGATATCATATACATAAACTAATAAACGATACACACGAGTTGCGTGTAAAACGCTATAAATTGCGATAATGATATAAATATTTAAAGTAAAAATAAATATAAGATACAAGAAAAAAAGATGATATAAATTGTGATAATGATACAAATATATTTTTAGAGAAAAAAAAATATGATATAAGAAATTTTGTATGATTAAAAAGCGAAAAAGAGTGTACTTAGTTTTTATTTTTCCTATTTTTTATAAAAATAGTTAATATGATAATTAAGAAAAAAATATAAGGGTATTTTTTAAAAAAAAATACCTAAATTTGGCATACTCAAATTTTCCTTAGTTATTTTATATTAGGATAAATTAATAGTATGACTATAAATATAAAGTGGTTATATAAAATGAAAAACTAATGTTTCTATTCAAACCATATAGTGCTTGTAAAATAATGACATCATGACCTAAATCATAAAACTAATATACCATAAAATCTAGAATAATAACAATAAAAACATGCACATACAAAATAAAATAAAAATGCCATTTGTCACACTTCTACTCCACCACCACCAAACATCACCGTACTCCGATCTAACCTCTCAGCCAACCCTATCGTCTAGACTTGTACCACCTTCATACACCACCACACCACCATTAACCTCTACCACCAATCATTACTCTTTGAAAGATAATATTTCTACTAACGCGATTACTCTCTCAACTATACTTAAATCTTGTCAGTGTCGACACAGGAAAGGGGTGCACGTAGTGGCAGTAAAGTGCGCGTTTACTCTTTCGTCTACTTTTCTTATTCCTCTCACAAGGATATATATTAAATAACAAAAAAATAGATTAAAAAAAAGTATAAAATGCAAGGAAGTAAGTTAATTTGGAACCTGAAATATCTTATAAACTATCATTATATAAAATGAAAAACTAATGTTTTCATTTAAACTATGATTAATATAGTGCTTGTAAAAAGGGTTCTTTGTTGGCCGTTTATCTATTAAGAAGAGTTTTGTTCATAGCTCACTGCTTTGAGATTTTTTCTAATTCAAAGTCACCTTACAAGTGATTAAAAAAAAATCATAACTTTTTGGTATTTTTTTTACTGAATAATTCAAACAAACACTAAAAAAAAAAGATTTTAAAACCTGTTTTTTGACACTTTAATATTTTTCTAGTATATATTATAATATCTTTTTTTAATTTTAAAAACAGTTTTTAATCTCTTTTTTACATTTTATTATTTTTTCTTATAGATTATAAGTTATTTTTTAAGGTTAAAAACAGTTTTTAAGCTCTTTTTTATTGGACCGGGTAATTGAAAGTTAAATTAGTTTCGGCCTATTATTTAGACTCGAAAAATCTTATAAAATATGACAAATTCTCTTGTAAAAATATCATATATAATCATAAAACGGTAAAACTATTACTAATACCTTATAATAAAAATCTATAGAATAACAATAATATTTACATAAAATAAAACAAATTAAAATATGCCATTTGTCATACTCTCCACCCCACCACCACCGAGCCTGGCCGTACTCCGCCGCAACCTCTCCGCCAACCCTAACGTCTATACGTACACCGCTATAATACACTGCCACGTCGCACACCGCATGCACCGCCAATCATTACTCTTTTTCAACAAAATGTTAAATGATAACATTAACCCTAACGCGTTTACTCTCTCAACTATAATTAATTCTTGCGGGTCAAGGAATAGGAAGGCAGTACATGCGGTGTAGGTGAAGCAAAAAATGGATATAGATACGTATGTAAATACTAGTTTGATTAGGTTTTATTTAAAAGGTGGCGAGGTATTACGTGCGCGTTACTTGTTCGACGGAATGCGTGAGAGGGATGTCGTTTGTTGGAACGTCATGACGGATGGGTATTTCTCCGTTTTTTTATTTGTTTTCTTGTCATGCACAAGTTTGTTTTGATAAAAATTGATGAAAGAAATAATGTATGTTGATTAAAATATTCAAAAAATAGCGTTTCTGCCTTGTTTTAATAATAAAAAAAATTATGAAAGAATGTATTTTGACTTAAATATTTAGTAGAAAATTAGTTTTTCGGCCCCTCTCTTTTAAAGTTTCTGGTTATGTGACTTCTGCATGTCTCTGAGTGCCGTAAATCAAAATTTTCAAACAAAAACTATTTTTTAATTAAAATATGAGATTTTGAGTATAATTTTGCTTTGTTTAAACTAGGGCTGGGAAAAAATACCGAAATCCCGACCCGATATGTGTCCCGCACCGCACCCGATCCGAAAAAGTTTTATTGTTACTTAAAAAATATATGTGATAATTTTTCGATTATAAAAAATATAATTATAATGTATCTGATTTAGTATTATAATTGTTGATTGTGCAAATAAAACTAAATATTAAAACAATCTGATAAAAAACGTATAATTTTTTTTTATCTACTTTATTATTTGTATTTTCACACTATTTTTTCTACTCCATGTTAATTTATTTTTACATTTATCAGGAGTGTTATTTTTAAAATACTATTATGTTTCGTGTTAATAACATGTTCATGCTTTTCAAATAAAAATTGTTAATAAAAAATGAATTTGTCGTAAAATAAAAAAAATATGTTGAGAGATTCGGGATATAACTATCCCGACCCTACGGGATCTAGAAAAAGTTGGGTCGAGATTTTTTTTTCACTTCCAAACTAATCGTGTCGGGATACGGATTCAGTTTAAACTAAAAAAAATATATATTTTTTTAAAAAATAAAAAATAAAATATACTATAATTAAGAAAAAAGACATATTTTGAGACATTACAAAAATAGATGTAGAACACTTGTAATATCATTATTTTTCCTCATAAAAAAAGAACGCAAATCTTTAATTACAAAAACTGTCACAAATTTCCAATCCAAATAACAAAATCCCCACAAAATGTCCCTCCACACAAGACCAAAAACCACCCAAAATAGTCGTAGTCGGTGCCGGAGTAATCGGAACCTGCTCATCCTACTACCTATCCAAAAGAATCGCTAACGTAACGTTAATCGAGCAGCGCTACGTGGCGTGCGCTGCCTCAGGAAAAGCCGGCAGGTTCTTAGCCCTCGACTGGTGTGACGATGGGCCCTTAATGGGCCTCGCACGTGCCAGCTTCGGTCTACACCAGACTTTGGCCCAAGAGCTAGATGGGCCTAATAATTACGGTTATAGGCCTGTTAATACGATTAGCTTATCCGTTACGGAATCTCATAAAATGGGCCAGAAAGTGGGTTCGAGTGTACCGGAGTGGGTCGATGGACCCGTAAAAAAGGCCCAAACAATCGGTACACTGTAATTTATATATATATATATAAGTAGTAACTTATAAGCTATAGTGAGAAATTAACACTTAGTAAGGCTTGTTTGGTTACTGCTTTTAGGCTATTTCCATTTAAGCCTAAAAAAAGCACATTAGTTGTAATACTTGTTTGGTTGCAGCTTTTTAGTTTATTTTCATTTAATCCCGAAAAAAGGCACGCTAGTTGTAATGCTTGTTTGGCTACAGTTTTTTAGGCAGCTTATTTTCTTTTAAGCACCAAAAAAGCAGAAATACCTTAGTTTAAGTTTTGTTTGTCTGCAGTTTTTTAGGCGACTTATTTTGTTTTTTAGGCAGCTTATTTTGTTTTTAGGCAGCTTATTTTATTTTTTAGGCAGCTTATTTTGTTTTCTTCCTAGCTTATTTGCTTTTAAGCATCGAAAAAGCAAAATAAGCAACTCAGTTTAAGGTTTGTTTGGCTGCAGCTTTTCAGCAGAAAAGTTATTTATTGTGGCGGAGTAATTGGAGTACTAACTATCCAAAAAAGGCATAAAGGTAACCTTTATCGAGCAGTGCCTCGTGGCGTGTGCTGCCTCCGGAAAAGCAGGCGGGGTCTTAGACCTCGACTGGTGTGACGATGGGCCCTTAATGGGTCTCGTAAGGGCCAGCTTCGGTCTATACCATGAGTTGGCCCAAGAGCTCGATGGGCCGACAGCCTACGGTTATAGGCCAGTTAGTACTCTTAGCTTATGGGTTACGGAGTCTGGGGATATGGGCCAGAAGGTGGGCCGTGGTGTTCCGGTGTGGGTTGATGGGCCGGTATATATATTACTATATTAGTTTCGATTATATTACTATAAACTTGTATAGTACTGTAGTAGTTAGTTATAGTAACAAATAAAAACGCTAATGAAAATGAAATTAGGAGTAGTATTTGGTTTAATGCGTGTTTGGTTGCAGCTTTTAAGTTAGCTTATTTTCTCTTTAGCCTAGTTTATTTGCATGTTGGCCCCCAAAAAGAGTAAAAAATAGCATATTACTGTTGGTTGGCTGCAGCTTTTTAGGCAGTTTATTTGCTTTTTATTATTTATTTATAGATTTTATGCAAATCATTGAAACTAAATACTCTTACTATATGCTTGTTTGGTTGCAGCTTTTTTTAAACAACTTATTTGCTTTTCCAGTTTATACGCTGCTTATTTGGTTGGCATAGTTTTTATCCTAGCGTATTTTCTTATTAGTCCTGGAAAAGCAAAAAAAGACAGCTAGTTTAAGGCTGGTTTGGCTGCAGCCAGCATTTAAGCAGAATAAGTTATTGTTTTTTGCGGCGGAGTAACCGGAGTCTGCTCATCCTACTACCTATCCAAAAAAGGCACGAAGGCAGCCTTAATCGAGCAGTGTCATATGGCGTGTGCTGCCTCTGGAAAAGCCGGCGGGTTCGTAGCTCTGGACTGGTGTGACAATGGGCCCTTAATGGGCCTCGCACATGCTAGTTTTGAACTATATCATGCGTTGGCCCTGGAGCTCGATGGGCCCACAGCGTACGGTTACAGGCCCATTAATACTCTTAACTTGTCGGTTAGAGAGTCTGGGAATATGGGCCGGAAGGTGGGCCTGGATGTTCCGGCTTGGGTTAATGGGGCGGTCCTTAGGGACAAACAATAGGTATATATATATATATATATATGTATTAGTTTTAGTTCTTTTAGTTATATACAGTAGTGTAGTAGTATAAACTTATATAGTTAATTAGTTGGTTATTGAAACAAATTAAAACAGTGATGAAGATAGCACGACTGTTTGGTCTTATGCTTGTTTGGTTGCAACTTTTAAGTCGGCTTATTTCCTTTTCAGCCTAGTTTATTAGCATTTTGGCTGCAGCTTTTTAGTCAGTTTTTTTGCTTTTTTGAGATTTTAAGCAAATGATTGAAACTAAATGCTCCTACTCTAGGCTTGTTTGGTTGCAGCTTTTTAAGTTAGCTTAATTTATATGCGTTTTTCCCCTAAATATGGCAAAATGGATATTAGTTTAAGGCTTTATAGTGGAAGTCTATTGTATTTGGGCGACAAGATAATTTAATGCAAATTGTACTACGGGTTTCAATGTTGTTTTATGTTTTTAGAGTTCGAATAGGAACACTGTGCGTTTATATAATTGAGTGTTGCTTTTCAGTGGTGTGACAGAATTCCAAGAATTAATAGTTGTTTGATGATGTTTTTATTAAGATTTAGCAGTAATTACTTTAAACTGAACTATCAGTTTCTATGGATTAGCCTTTTCAGATTTGGGAAGACTATAATACAATTTATGGGTTTTAGTAAATTGTTCTAACTTTTGGGATTTTGAGTGTCCGAAGGAATTTCAAGAACTGGTGAGTGTTTTCCTGTATTTGGAGACGATGGGTTATTGAAGAGAAACTATCTATCGTTTTTGTGGTGTTTTGCATTTCCGGAATTGAGTTGAGTATTGTGCGTGTAGTTTGGTGTCCTTTTTCTTATACCTTTTTAGCGGCGATGTGGCTGAATTTCAATAATTAGTACACGCTTGATATGCTCTTTAGGACCAAGCAGTAATTAATTTAACTTAACTGTAGATTGTTTGGGATCAGTATTGTATGGTTCTGTGGCGAGAGCACTTTTCAGTGTTGTGACCAAGTGTATATGTATATCAATTTTTGTCATTTTCAAATGTAGACTATGTAGTGGTTAAGGCTCCTTGTGAAACACCACCTAGTTACTCTCCTGATTGTATATAACTATATGCTATATATTCTAGTGTGAGTTGTAAATACTATTACAACTGTTGTTTGAGTCCTCTTGATACAAAGTATTCGATTGTACTGGTCTTCTAGATATTGACAGTTTCTGGAATGTAAACTTTTAAGCTCATAAAAATGTGTTGTCTTCCTTGACAAGCTGAACTGCGTTTATCTTTAGCTGAAGCTTTTTCCCGTTTCCTTTGCCTGATAAGCTAGAAGCTTTATGCTGACTGGAGTAACACTCAACATTTTCCTCTGGCTAGAAGAAATCTAGCTTGATTGCTTAAAAGCTACAACCAACCAAGCCTTTTAGTTCATCCTATGTCATTTTTTTTATCCCGCATTGATTGAATGTGTTGGTGAAAAACGAGGATTGGTTTTGCTCGAAGCAAAATTTAATGTATGTTATTTGGATTAGATTGCTCTAATCGAAGAATCTCAGATTCAAGAAATTTTAATTCCCAAATATTTTTTGGATGCCCAAAAATAGATAAGAGTATGATACACTGTATTAGGAGTATCTAGTTTACGGGTTGTTTGGCTGCAACTTTTAAGCCAGAAAGATGATTTTTCTGTGGTTTGAGATCAAATTTGGCGCTTCAAGAGTACTTTTTTCAGGAATAAAAAAGAAAAAAAATATCAGATTTTAAGCTGATCGATCTATTGTACTCCAGATTTAAAGCAAAACAAAAGAGCTTAAAAGCTATATTATGACATGCTATTAACATCCGAAACGTGAGTTTGGAATTTGATTGTATGCCTGGCGGAACAAGATTTGAATTTTGATAACCGGGACCAAATTTCTAAATTGAAAGACTTTTAATTAAAAAAGATAATGAAAATTTGACTTTTGTCAATATGATTGTATAATTTGGTGTTTGAGTTGTCAGGACTGAACTTAAAAGCTGTATTGCCATTAATTTCAGGGAGATTTATTTCTCATTGACTGTATGCATTAGAGGAACTAAAACCGAATTGTCGTATATAGGGACAAATTTCTATAATCAAAAGATTTTATGTGAAATACATGGTGAAAATGTATTTTATATCATATTTATTATAGTGGTTCTGCCCCTTTGTAAAACACTACCTAGTAACTGTCCTGATTTAAAGTTGTTTTTTGAGTTGGAATTTGATTTTGAATTATTGTTTGAGTATTAATTTGATTGTTTTAAGTCCTCTTAGATAGTTGATTGTACATGTCCACTATATATATTGAGTTGCAGGGCCAGTAATGGATATACGAAGACTTTGCAAACCGAAAATTGATGCCTTATTAAGCATTTGTTTCTGTTTGAAATTTTATTATAGAATATCTACTCAGAGAAGGGAGATTAAATCATTGTTTTCTTTTTGAGGAGAATTAATGTTTAGTTTTCGTTTTTTCAATTTAGATACATACTTACATTTTGGTGCCATGTCAAGTTGGGGTTGTACTGTCACACACCTTACTGTACCTATTTCATTTACAAAATTAAAGAGTAGCTTTTTTTTAATGTCTCTTGATTCTCTAATTGTAGGGACACCAGCAACCACGGCCCAAGTCCACCCACAACTGTTCACTGAAACTCTCTTCGCAAAAGCCACCTCAGAGTATGGTGTTGCGGTTGTGATTGGAAAGGTAGTGAGTGTCGATGTGGTGGATGGAACAGCTACAGCGGTGGTGTTAGATGACGGCCAGAGGATTGAGGCAGATGCCGTGGTTTTAGCATTGGGGCCGTGGAGTGGTAAATTGTCGATTTTGTCCTCGATTTTCAGTGTTTACGGACTTAAAGCTCATAGCATTGTTTTGGAGCCCAAGGATAAGGATGTAATTTCGCCTCATGCCCTGTTTTTGAGTTTTTATCCGGTTGAAGGTGGTAAACCCTTGGACCCTGAAGTATATCCTCGTCCTACAGGTAAATGGTTTTAAATTGATTTTTGGTCATACATTCTAGGCCATTCAATCTGTTAATTTTCCAAATCTTTTCCTTCCTAAGTAGTCGGGTTACTTGTTTATTATAGATAAACATCAAGAGCAAAATTGAGTGACTAAATAATCTGATATATTTCGAAAGATTAAACATTATCAGAACACCAAATCGATAAATATTGGAGTCATTCGACTAACTAACGATATGAAAAGGACGTATTATGTAGTCGTGTTATTGATCATACTTTTGAAAGTTAATTTCCAACGGAGATGTATATGAAGCTTTATAACTCGTGTAAGAAACACTACAATGGTGTACACTATAAACATGATTTTTGAGATGTGAAATGTTTTAGAGACCAATTATATACTATTGTCATTTGAAAAATGGTGCCATTTTCTTTCTGAATTGCCCTTTAAGGCTTTAACGTGTAATTTTCTATAGAGTAAGTGGCAATAGAAAAGTCGATTATTTTTTGGTTGTGAAGTTAGGATGATGCTTATTGGTGTGTAATCAATCTCTAACTTCATCGACCTTAATTACAAGGATTTTGATCATATTACATAGTGCTTAATACTTTTTGAATTAATTGGAACTGAAATGACAGGGGAAGTCTATGTACTGTATGTGGACAAATTAAAGCCTAGTTTTAGTTTTCATTATAATATGGATTTGAATGAGTCCAACTCTTATTATAATCATATTGCATGTGGTAAGTAGTGTATGTATGATGTATGAATTTCCTTTGTTGGCATAAGTTGAGGAAAAGCAAAACAACGGTGTCAAAAGTAAAACATTATTTGGAGAACAGAAAGGTTAGACTATCAAAATAACACTATTAGTGTAGAAAATGCTGCCACATTCTTTGCCAATTCTGCTTAAAGATTTGCTTTTGTGTGAATGAACATATGAGAGTATTATTAAGCTTGCTGGTGAATAAGAACGACAATTGAAGTCGCTTTCTGCATTTTATAAGTTATCACAGAACTCACCTAGAATTATGAATCTGAATTGTATTAAATAATATTTTGACAGGGGAGGTTTACGTCTGCGGAATGTCCTCACAAGTAGAGGTACCCGACGATCCCGAACAAGTAATTCCTGACCCCGAATCAATCTCAGCCCTTAAGAAAATAGCAAAGACCGTTTCCAGCCATCTGGATGAAAGAGAATCAG
The DNA here is from genome assembly GCA_963682055.1 of Primula veris. Classification (NCBI taxonomy): domain Eukaryota; kingdom Viridiplantae; phylum Streptophyta; class Magnoliopsida; order Ericales; family Primulaceae; genus Primula; species Primula veris. The sequence goes on from OY821742.1 coordinate 41,976,416, forward strand.
CGACCCTGAAGGCCGAACAAGCTTGCTTTTTGCCTTGCACGGACGATAGTATCCCTGTGATTGGAGAAGTGCCGGGTGTAAAGGGGTGTTACGTGGCGACAGGCCATAATTGTTGGGGTATTTTGAACGGTCCTGCCACTGGCTTTGCGGTTGCTGAGCTTGTTCTTGATGGTGTTTCTAAACTAGTCGATATTAGTGCATTTAGTGCGTATAGGTTTATGAGTGGTACATGCAAGAAATGAGCATCATTTGTAGAACTGTTTTACTTATTTGGAAGCTATATATGGCAATATTAATAAGTATATAGTTTTAGTTTCAGACTTGTATTGAACTGGTGATTGTAATTTTTTAATAAGTGATGAAAAGTGACATGTTTTCATGTTTGTGCAATGTATGGCTTTGTTGTATAATTGTATTACAACGTCTATAAATCTGGTAGTGGAATAATTTTTCGTGCCCGTTATAGTTGAAATAGCGTTATTTGATTTGAGGCCTACTATTGAAGATTGTGATACGAGAAAATGTTGATAATTTTGTTTCCATTTTTGGTAACTTTAAAATGTTACAAAGAAAGATCAAGAATCCAACATTGGAAGGAAAACATGAAAGAAACGAAAAGGATGTTTAAATCCTTAATTAGAGCACCTGGACTTAAAAAACTTCCCTTTTCTCATGAAAAAAAGTTAAACCCTATTGTGATTTATACAGACTGACCGATAGCGAGCTGTTAAGCTCGGTGCAAAGTGTAATTTATAGACCAACCATCAAGGTAACATATCAATTTCTCTGTTTTTCGCTTTTTCTTCTTTTCAATTTGCGGTTTATGATTAGATTCTAAATAGTTGTTTTCAATCAAGTTTTTGATAGGTAAATCGTTTCTTTCATGCATGATATCTGCTAAGCGTGATGCTTATGGTTAATGTTTGCTGGTTCTACGAGGATGACCCTCACCTTGCACTAGCAAACCGTCTTGCGATAAAAGCCAAGCAGATCTGCAGTAAACATATTAGAATCACATATAAAAACCAAAAAAAGATAGGATGGAAAATTAAATTGAAACTACTTTCAAGTAGGGTCTTGCTCGTAAAATACGGGAGAAGTCCGACATTGGATATTAATGTTTTCTACAAAATCGACATTATTTGGTGCATGTGGAACAATATGGTGCATTTTTATTAAAGTATAGTTTATCTTCAAGAATATGTGGAACAATCGCTTATATTTCTTGAGTTCATTTCGTCGGTACGACTCGACACTTTGTTACATTTGCCTTTTTTCGACTTGCCGTTCAGACTGTCACATTCGACGACAGTGATAATTGAGATAAGTTATATTTTTGCTTACGTTTTTTTAGGTTGATTTCGGTAAAATATTTCTTGAACATGGCGATTTAGGTGAAGTTGAGCTTTTGTGACTATGCATTTTCGGTTATGTTTAGTCATTTGCAGCTTGTTTCAATGACAATGAAATTTGAACTAGCACAAATTGTTATCAATAATAATGAGCATGTTCCTGTTAAAAAAAAAAAGGAGACTATTGACGGAAAAAAAATAATATGTGAGACAATATAGTGCATTTTTGGTGGAATCGAAAAATCATACAAAATGTTAAATAGAATTATAGATCCACCCATGACCCACTACTATTAACATTATTTGAATTTTTGGTATCCTTAAAACATAAAGTTATAAAGAGAGCAAAACCAACGTTTAAAAAAAAACTGGGACGAAAAAGATGAGTTGGTCGTATTTCAAATACAACTACAGAAACAAAATGAGATAAATTGAAATATATATGGAACTTCGATTAAATTATAACATGCAAATTTCCCTTTTTTCTCACTTGTCAGGGAGAGGAATTAGTAACAAAGTAATATTTTTATAGTATTTGTGTGAAATAGTCAATATATGTAAAGAAAAGAGGCCTTAGAAAATTGGTGACCCCAATTCTATGCTTCGTAAATTGGGGCATAGAGCCGTTTCTGTATGTAGCATCATCAAGTCGTAGTGAATCAAGTTGTTTTTGGATGTTAGGGTTATATACACATGCAGACACATGTATTTAATGATGTCATGTGTATAAATACGCACACACGCACGCGCACACACACACATGTTTAGTCATGTTTTGACTGCTGTGCATCGCATTGCTAAGTCTAGGATAATGAATGTCGTTTATCGAGTTGTTTTTGGCTCTTAGCATTTAGTTTCAATTCTATTTGGTTCGAAGACGTCCCGGCATACTTTCTCTCCAGATGTTTATGTGAAGCACATGTCTGTTGATTTATGTTCTTCTCTGTAAGGTTTGAATCTTGTGTCAGCTATTATAAGTTATCTAACGCTTTTGTTGTTCTTCTTTTGAAGCGCAAACGGACCGGTCACACATGTATTAATAATTTAAAAAGGAGGCTTTAAAGCCTAGCGTTGATGATCTAGAGCTATAATGGTCGAGTAGTTTGGGTTAAAATAGACTGTTTATCTAGCCAAAGGAGGAAATCGAACAAGGTGGTGGCACAGGACTGACAAGTGACAACCCTACTCCAGATAAGATCATCGATCTGTATATGATTTTCAGCCCCTGCAATAGGGTTGACAATCCTCATACTGCCCACCGGCATATGCCCCTTTAAGCATGATTTTACCGACCCTCCTTCAGCAAAATCCTGGCTCCGCTCATGGCTGTTAGGAAGTGTTATAAAATGTAGTAAAAAATATTTCATTTTACTAACCAAATTAGACCCTTAAATGCATCTCTCATGTATGGTATTATTAACGGTTTCCATGTGTATATTTACATGTAAAAAAAATTACACAAAAATTACACTGCAGTTAGTTTATTGTTTTATAGCGCTTTTGTGATAATGTTTAGGCGTTAGCTAGGGGTTAAAATTATAAAAACAAAAACAAAATAGGCATCATAGATAAGTCTAAGACTATAATAGTTCATTCTTTCTTTGTGTATAAAAGTGATAATTACATTGTTGTACGTTGTAACCGAATTATATTCACTGAACAATACAATACTACACTCATGCACAGTGACTTGTTTCTCCAAATACGTATCAATAAATTTATGTCAATTATGTAATCCAAGCTGGCTTTGGGTTTTACGTCAGCTAAAATGAGTTGTTAATGCTTTGAAATCTCTGTGGAACAATTCAAATCTGAAATACGATGCTACTACGGATACAGTACTATCGATTATAAGTTGTTTCATGCGGGCTAGGATTAGTAGTTAATTATTTCCTTGCTTTTTGGGTCTAGATGGAACAAAACGTTTTGGACTTTCTCCTTCTTCTCCAAGATGTTATCAATCAGGTTAATTTGAAATCGGAACTGCGGCCAATCATTCTTTCCGTATGGTGCATGTCTTTCCTTTCTCTTTTTTTTTTTTATAAATCTTTTCGAGGTGATTATACTGTTTTCATAGATATCCAAATTTCCTTGCTTGCTGTTTAACCTTGGTTTTAAGCATAATGATTTGTAATTCTTACATGTTTATGACACTAATTCTGATCATTTTTCCAAACTCCATGGGATAGCAGAAGTGGTCGAAGAAACTCTTTAAAAAGACTTTTGAAGCATGGTCTCTCAAAGTTTGACTTCGATATTGGCATCTTGTGATTCTTGAATGTAAACTACTAAATTTCTTATTCTAAAAAAAATATTTATAAGCCGACCTTTATCTTCACCTAAATAAGGTAAGAGATTTAAAAAAAATGTACCAAATAATTAACACATGCATAACCAGTCAATTTTTTATTGTGTTATATATATATACCTTACCAAATTTTTGCAAGACGAATGCCCTCATGAAGACTCTAAACCCCAATTCACCAAGTATAGAATTGGGGACACCAATTTTCTAAGTGCCTCTTTTCTTTACATATATTGACTAATTCACACAAACACTAAAAAAATATTACTTTGTTACTAATTCCTCTCTCTGACAAGTGAGAAAAAAGGAAAATTCGCATGTTATAATTTAATCAAAGGTCCATATATATTTCAATTTATATCATTTTGTTTTTGTAGTTGTATTTGAATTACGAACACCTCATCTTTTTCGTCCCAATTTTTTTTTAAACGTTGGTTTTGTTCGCTTTATAACTTTATGTTATAAGGATACCAAAAATTCAAATAATGTTAATAGTTGTGGGTCATGAGTGGATCTATAATTCTATCTAACATTTTGTATGATTTTTCGATTCCACCAAAAATGCACTATATTGTTCCACACATATTCTTGAAGATAAACGATACTTTAATAAAAGGGCCTATTTTCAAAATGAACTGGGATCTCGAAAATCCTGAAGACGGCCCTGTCATGCCCTGTTAATGAGTCTTGATAAGCAGGAAAAAGATTTACTAGTACTTTTACAAATAGTTTAAAAGAAATTAAATATGTTTTGCACCTTCTACATTTATTAGAATGATATGATCACTACATTTATTAGATAATGTTTTCAATACATAACTCATCTCCAGTTTTCAATAATGGAGCTTTAACTATTTTTGTACTGATTTTTATTCTGTTTAAAATGTGCTTGGTGTTGAAGTTCTATTTTTATTTGGTTTAAATTGTGATTTGGCAGGTGTTGTACTTCTTCATGGCCTTGATAAAGTACTTGAAGTAGTTTTTTTATAAAATCCAAGTATATACTTGCTGATTGTTCTTCATGAAGTTGAGCCTCTATGCATTTGATGCGGGTATAAATCTTCTATCGCTATTCTTTAATCCCCTTCCGTGCTTTCTTGTTTATTTTTACTTAAATTTTAAAACATCTGGACATAATATTGTTTTAAACAATTTTTCTAAAAGGTGCAACAATAGTTCACCTTTTGTAGTTTATAACGTAAGGTATATTACACTAATCGTTCTATATATTTGTAGTCCGTCTTAGTGAACCTTCAAATTTGGAATTTTCAGGAGTTAGATTAGCTCGCGGACTAAATATTTCTGAATTAGTCTTTTGTAAAATACTCATCTTTCCAAAAAAAATTACATTTATATGATCTTGTATTGTGGTCATCTTTTACGTTTCATTAGCTTAATGCACGTACGTGTTATAATTAATTGACGACCAATAATTACAAGTTTACAACATCGTGGTAGATGTTCATCCGATGAAATTTAACTAGTAAACTGCATAAAATCGTTTAAGACAATATAGAAATCGAACCGAATTTAGAACCAAATATACAAACCGTAGGCTAGAAGGGCGTAAAACTCGAGTCCAAATCTTTTATCCCATTTCTCTACCTCCTTCCGTGACCCCTTGCTTATTTTATTCAAAAAAAAATTCTAAAAAACTTGAAAAAAATTGTACAATTACTATAATGCATGTATCAATACATTCCAATAATTATTTTTAAAAGAAAATCAACACAAAATTTATTTTGGAATAAATGTATAACTTAGTGTAAATTAAACATTGAATATTAAAAAAATTGTCTAAAATAATATTATGTTCAAATGTTTTAAAATTTGAATACAATATAATATAAAAGTTTATAAAGTTGCGGTATAAGTTGTGAAAATTTAAAATTTGAATGAAAATAAGTAATGAGACAGGAAAGGGGATAGAGAATAGAAGGTAGAAGATTTGGACTCGTAAAACTCGAGTAAGCAATCCACGGATTCAAACTAAACAAACATTTAAACAAAATATATACTATATACATACCATGTTCGGTGTTTTACATAGAATTATGTAAATTATTGTCAGAACCGAGGGACAAAAACCAACAAATTTAAATGGTAGAGACCGATAATACTTAATTTTTTTATTCATAGACTTTTTGTTTTTCCGTAATATGTTGGAGGAAACACTAAATTTTAAAGATTTTGATAATATATAAATAAATAACAATAAATTTTCAACAATATATTTATTAAAATGGAAAAGATCATGGCCCTCACTGTTATCTACTTAGTTGCGTGCGTGTATGTACACAACATGCATCCACTGCACCATATATATATATATATATATGCTTCATATCAATAATACATTAATTAAGGTAATTAAGTAAAGTTTTTAATGAAAAATATTGTTATCTTTTACAGGAATAGAAAGTGGGAAACTATAAAAAGGAAAAGTAAATAAAAATGATCCAACACAGGGTGTTGATCACCATCTTTCCGGTCAACATAAACAAAATTCATCTTCTTTTTTTTTTCTTCTTTTTTTCAGGAAAAAAATCTTTTATAGAGAGCGACAGCCAAACTGATCATTTTTTTTTTATCACAATAAAAAACCAAATAAAAAATTCGATGGTTCTTATTTTTGCCAAACAGTTGATGAGATATTGGACGTAATTAAAAATGCATATATAGTTGCATGTACGTACGTACGTACGTATATATACCTACCTATATATATATATATATATTTCTTACGATTTAATATTAAAAAATGTTTGCATGTTATTTAATCTCCATGATCATATCATATCAATCACTGCCTAGCTTCATCTCTATGTTGATTTTTTATTTCGTTTTTTAATAGATTGGGTAAACCATACTTCTTTTTTCAACGTTCCAATCATTCATTCATTTTTTATTTATTATTATTAGATAGGTAATCATGTACATGGTTTTTGTTATTATTTTTTGTTATCTCAGCCTATTAGCTAGGCAGATTTGTTTATATTTTTTTATGGGATGATTCATTAGTCAAAATAAAAGGAAATACCATTACATATAGAAACTGCATCTGATGATAAGATAAAGAATATATTTTTATATTATTTAAATTTATCAGTTCCGTGTTGGAATCATTACAAGGACAGAATGATAATGTCTGTCAAGTTATTGTCATGAATATTACAACAAACTTATTATATACATATATTGGCTTGTTTTGGTTGCAGCTATTGAGGTTAATTAAGAAAAAACATATCTAATCCAGCTTAAATTTTTTAAATTTTTGTAAGCCAAAAACCAGAAAACCTCTTTTTTTTTTTTTTGGTAAGTTAAACCAGATAAAAACCTTTTTTAAACCAAATACAATGCTTTTGAGCATAAAAGCTGCAACGAAAGCTCACCTTCTGTAGTTTATAGTGTAAGGTATATTGCAATATTCATTGAATTTGTAATCTCTCTTTGTGAACCTTCATAATTTCAGGAATGTTCAGGAGTTGGATTAGCTCGCGGACTAAATATTTCAACAACTGGTTACATTTGCCTTTAGGAATTAGTTTTCATTAACCAAGAAGCATAGTATGTGATCAGGCACCTACAGTCTCCTTTTTCGAGTCGTTGAGTTTATATCTAAGGGAGTTTGTTTTTAGCCTACTCCCTAATTATATGCATTTATGGCGCTGCCTCGTGTTTTAGCACGAATGAGAATTCAACGATGAGTTGGAAGATAGTATTATCGAAGAAATGGATGTTATCGCTTTATTAAAATCATGGATCCCTTGGAGGTCCGAAACAGCTAATTATTCGAAAAGTTTTTGGATGCCCGACCATAGCTGTAGGGTCTGTTATGATTGCGACACTCAATTCACATTGTTCAATAGAAAGCACCATTGCAGAAACTGTGGTCGTGTTTTTTGCAATAAGTGTAGTCTTAATTGGGTTCCTGAGAAGATAAGGGTTTGTAATTTCTGTTTTAAGCAATGGGAGAATAGTGTGTCTAATATTGATAATAATGAGAATAATGGTTCGAGTAGCAGTATTAGTGAATCTGTTATTACTGCTGAAACTGGATGTAGTGCCTTTGTGTCTATGGTTAATTCCGAGGACCGGTCTTCTTTTGTTAGCCAATCGCCAGATATCGAGAAAATTGTGAATCGGGTTAGTGTTGCATCACCTGAAAAGAGTGAAAATCTCGTCGCAGATAAGGGGAAACTATCATCACAAGAAGACGGATATATCAGGTCTCTTACTAATGTTGCTTCATTAAAAAGGATACTTTTCTTGGGAAAATTTTTGTCTGTCTATTATTGTCACTTATTTGATACTCAGAATTTTATTTTATTTGCTGCTAAATATGTTACCTTTTATTGCTTTTACTACCATCTTCATCTGGTAACTGTTCTATTATTTTTCACCAATATTTAAGTTTGATGGGTGTGTGTGTCTGTTGCTAGTACCGAGTGTTTTACTAATTGAGAACTGTCCTACATAGAAAAGTGACATCTTAGCGATTGTTACTTCTCTTCTTAAAATAAACAGTCAAGTTGTTTGAATCGTTTCCTTGAAAATTGCTAGTCTTCTAAATATGCATGAAATTTTGAATTTAATTGTGACTTCAGGAGTGATGATGAAGAAGACGATGATTACCATTTTGACCAGAAGACAAGCGACTACGGTGACGATGATGTATACTATTCTCAGAATGAATATTACGGGAATGACACAAAGTATAAAACACGCGAATTTCATTCTGATGTCAAAAGTGTAAACAACTCTTCGGTGCAGAATAGCTGCGATTCAGGAGGTTCAGAAAAATATAACCAGCTAATAAAAAAAGAAAATGATACTGGGTTCGAAAGCGATGCCCTTTCTTCCTCTACTGCTCCTATAGATATAATTGATACTGAACCAGTGGATTTTGAGAATAATGGTCTTCTCTGGATCCCTCCTGAACCCGAAGATGACGAAGATGAAAATGATGCACTATCAACTTTTGAGGATGACGATGAAGATGATGTAACACATGTACATACACCAGGAGAGTGGGGGACTTATTGTTCTTCAAATAGTTTTAAGGACCGGTCAAATAATGAAGAACACAAGAATGCAGTGAAGAATGTTGTAGACGGACATTTTAGGTCATTAATAGCTCAGTTATTGGTGGTTGAGAACATTCCTTTAGGAGAAGAAGGGGATCTAAATGGTTGGTTAGATATAATTACGTCTTTGTCCTGGGAGGCCGCTACGTTATTGAAGCCAGACATGAGCATAGGTGGCGGAATGGATCCCGGAGGGTATGTCAAAGTCAAATGCATTGCTACTGGATATCTTTCTCAAAGGTTAATTGCTTTTTTAGTTTTTACCCCTTCTAATAGCAAGACTCAAATGGTTACTAGCTTAATTATATATATTGCACATAAAATAGAGATTCTTATTGGGGCAGTTCCCCCCTAAGTGAGACTATTTTGGACTTATTAGTAAATGCTTATTCTGTTTCCCATTTAGTGATAAGTTTTAAAGAGCTTACGCATCAAAATCGAAAACAAGTTATTGGACATATAAAACCACAATTAATACGTTGAAAGTAGATGCCATCACAAGTACCACTAAATGGGAAACACATTTTTCTAGTATCTAAATGGGTAATTAATAACTACAAAAATATCGTCATTTAGTGCTAGTTTTTATGGGAAAAGGATTGCTGATATTGAAAAATTGCAGCAACCAACGGTGAAATCCAACGGTGAAATCAAAACTGTAGCCACCGATGTTAATTTTTAACATCAGCTATACCACTCCCAGTTTTCATGATAGTTATACTGTGAATAGGATTAGATAATTTTCTTATTGTATTGAACAATTTTGGTATAATTCATAGTCTGCTCTTATCTTCAACTCGAAATGTTAATACTCTCGAGTGCTTCTTAATTTTTGGCAGTGTGGTGGTTAAAGGAGTTGTTTGCAAGAAGAACGTGGCTCATAGACGTATGAGGTCAAAAATGGAAAAACCTCGTCTGCTGATCCTCGGAGGTGCTCTTGAGTATCAGCGTGTGGCGAACCACTTATCAAGTTTTGATACTCTGTTGCAGCAGGTTTAGATAGTTTATAAATTGAAAAACTTTATTTTGGCGCCTGTTTGTTTACTATATTCATATTAAAGTTTTTAGTCACAATTCACGAAGTCCTTTTTTTGTTGGACACTCTTATTTAGGAAATGGATCATTTAAAGATGGCTGTTGCAAAGATAGACGTTCACCAACCCGATGTTCTTCTCGTAGAAAAATCAGTTTCACGTTATGCGCAAGATTACCTTCTAGAACGAGACATATCACTTGTTTTAAATATCAAGAAACCTCTTTTAGAACGCATAGCTCGTTGCACCGGTGGTCAGATTGTTCCTTCAGTTGACCATCTTTCATCCCCAAAGCTCGGACACTGCGACTTTTTGCATGTAAAAAAGTTTACAGAAGAACATGGCACGACTGGTCAAAATGGAAGAAAGACTGTGAAAACATTGATGTACTTTGAAGGATGTCCAAAACCTCTGGGATACACAGTAAGGATTGTTTCATTATCATGTGGAAAATGAAAATAAAGCAACAAACTCACTACTCAAATTAGTTCATACGATATTTGTTAATAGAATTGATTCCTACGGAAATTGGCTCGATATATGGCCTTTTCTTCCGGTTGGATCTTATATATACAAAGATTGTTTTTCAGTTTATGTGGAGAAGTGCTATTTTGGTCTCCTTATAAATCATGACTGGGGTTGTTTGGAAAAATTTGAAAAAAGTATTCTTTTTTTATTGGGATTATAGAAAAGTAGTTGATAGTCGTGCAAAATTGTTGAAAAGTATGAACCGTCTTCCTTTACAAATAATTGCCTCAAAAACACAAGTAAATATACATTTATAGCATCGATTGAACTACCCATTTTACTCGTACTTTTAAATACAAAAGTAAGATGACAATGTTCGCTAAACAAGGACTATAAAGCATATATACTCATGTAGCTTTCTTAATTACAGATTTTACTCAGAGGAGCAAGCATTAATGAGTTGAAGAAAGTGAAGCATGTCGTCCAATACGGAGTTTTTGCAGCTTATCATTTGGCCTTAGAAACGTCTTTTTTAGCTGACGAAGGGGCCACTTTACCAGAATTGCCATTGATTTCCCCAATCACTGTCTCACTTCCAGAGAAACCATTGGGTATCGTAAGGTCCATATCAACAGTACCTGATATTACTATCCCTGCATGTGAAAAAACCCAGGGCCCCCAACCCTTTGTTGAACCCCAAAGGTCCAAAAGCGTCCCCGTAACAGATCTCGTAAACTTATCTTCATATCAAGCATTTGTTGACAAATGTAAGACGGAATGCAAAAGTTCTTTAGAAGAATTCGCTCATGCCACCTATGGTCCCCAAGATTTTATTGGTAATCAACTCATTGATCAAGTTTCTAGTTTGGAACCTGAAATAAATCGACAAGAGGAATTAGAACCCGTTTTGGTTAAAGAAGATTTTCCACCATCACCTTCTGATAATCAGAGTATACTGGTTTCTCTATCAGCTAGGTGTGTATGGAAAGGGACTGTCTGTGAAAGATCACATCTCTTTCGAATCAAATATTACGGAAACTTTGATAAACCTTTGGGGCGCTTCTTACGCGATCATCTATTTGATCAGGTCTCACTCTCATACATACACGACTGTATCATTTCAAGTTCATAATCGTCTAAGCACATTATATTGTGAATCATGATTAGGGGACAAAAGAGAGATAAAGAAAGGGAAATTGAAGGCACAAATGTATTGAGAACCAGAAGTTCAATTGCATACCATTGAGAACCATTGAAGCTTAGTGCACATTACAGAAAACCAGGGGGATTCATTAGTAATTCCAGGAAAAAAAACATTTCCTAATATTACATTATTATAAAATATGATTATCAACAAAAAAAAAAATTATTATAAAATATTTAAGGAACTAGTTTCTTATGATAATAGTATTGCAGTAGAGTAGTAGTAAACTTTCAGCATTTCCTTTGCCAAAAGAGATTGTTCTCATCCTTTCATGCAGCACGATCTCCATTTTGAAAATATGAATCTTATTTGGACTCTTGACACCTTTTAAGTAGAAAATTGATTTAAATTTTGTGTAATTATGGCAGGGTTATCAATGTCAATCATGTGATATGCCAGCAGAAGCACATGTTCAGTGTTACACTCATCGACAAGGAACCCTCACAATTTCCGTAAAGAGACTACCAGAATTTCTACTACCAGGTGAAATCGAGGGAAAAATATGGATGTGGCATCGGTGCTTGAGGTGTCCTAAAGTTAATGGATTTCCTCCGGCAACTCGAAGAATAGTGATGTCTGATGCTGCATGGGGATTGTCGTTCGGGAAGTTTCTGGAGCTCAGCTTTTCAAACCATGCAGCTGCTAGCAGGGTGGCTAGCTGTGGCCATTCTTTACATAGAGACTGTTTGCGGTTCTATGGGTAATGTTTTATGTTTCCACTCATAAAGAAAAAGGGTCAATTACAATTCTGTACAGTAGTAACCTTTCATCAGTTTCAGTTTTGTATTCTAAACTGCAAAAAAAATTATGAACTATTGTATAAAAATTTCTTTTCAGGGATTGTGTTAAATCAAAAAGAACAGTGGTAGGATGGGTTAGTGCCAATAATTGTTAGCTGGGGTACAAAATCCCAATCAGATGATACATCAGTTCACAAAAAAGTAATTAACTCTAAAGAGGAATAATACTTGAAAGGAGAAAGAGAAAGAGCTACATACTTCTTGTAATACCTGTAACTCACGAACGATAAGAAAGTAAAGTGTGAAGTTTAGTCTACCGGAGCTCATCTATTCTCTTAGTAAACAATATTCATTATAATCGGAAGAGAGAAAGCTAGACAAGAATTATCATAGACGAATCTATTTTCTGATTTACAATATTGTCAGAAAAATATTATCGTTGTTTGTACTCCGCTTCTTAACTGGCAAGTTCCAAAAATTATATCATCTGGTCGGATCTTTGATTTTGAAATTTGAATTGTGTGAGTAGCATATAATTCTAGCTGGCAAATAGTTTCCCCAGCTGGCTTAGACTAATGGTTTCTGTCATTTCACATTTGTACAGTCTTTGTTTGAGTAAATTGCATGTAACTTTGTGTACGCATGCAGATTTGGCAAAATGGTTGCCTGCTTTCGATATGCATCAATCGATGTTCTCTCCGTGTACCTTCCACCACTAAAGCTCAATTTCAATTATGATAGTCAAGAGTGGATACACCATGAATTAAATGAGGTGATAATTTCAGTAGATTATGTCCTATCTCATTAACTCAATATTTTTCTTCCTGATGGTAAGTTGGTAACCTAACCATCTGGAGTATGCAGGTAGCAGTCAGAGGTGAGCTGTTATTTGCTGAAGTACTAAATGCGATAAGTCAGATGAAGGAGAAAAAGACAGGATCGAAGCAACAAATAGCAGACTTGGAAGCCATGCTACAGAAGGAGAAGGCAGAATTTGAGGTTAGGCCTTTTCATGTCAATCATTATCTCACTAAAACATACCTGAATTTTGCTTTTTTAACACTACATTTCTCATAATTCCCATTGATTTCAAGTCTGAAAACAAGAAAGTAAAAACAAAGAATAAACATTTTTTTAAAACCGCAAGGTAACAAACCTCACAGTTCTAAATAGTAAATACATGATGCTTTACAGGTATGCTAAGTTAACAATTTAACTAAAAAGGTCGATCAGATAGTAGTAAAAACTTAATATTGTTCGCCAATATTCCTTGTCACGTGCATTATGGACCCTTTCAAATCAACCTAGGGAGGGGTTTACATATGTAGTTTTAAAAAAAAAAAGAATCAATGAATCTGCCCGTGATGTCGGCTCTGATATCATGTTCTACTAATTACTCGAGCTCTTGGTAGGAGCAACTTCTAGTCATTATATTATTCTCAGCAATTTGTATTCATTCTGGTAGTTTTCCTGCAAATGTTACAGGAATCACTGCAGAAAATTTTGAATAGAGAAGTGAAAAAGGACCGACCAATCATTGATATATTTGAGATCAATAAATTGAGAAGACAGTTACTCTTTCAATCTTATATCTGGGACCAACACCTGCTCTGTGCCTCCAGATCTGGTAGAGATGTTCAGGAAAACATCACTGATCTCAAATTACAATCCGATAAACCGGCAGGTCATACAAACCTCATTGACATGAATGCTAAGCATGATGTCAATAACCACGAACGAGAAATTGATGTAAAGGACGATAAAAATTGTCGGCAAATTGATACAGAAGATGGAAACAATGGCCAAGATAAACATGGTTCTAGTAAGAACAACAGTGTGGATTCTGAAGAAACTGAAACAAGGACACTACCAGATAAACAGTTTTCTATAATAGCTAGTCTTTCAGAGACCCTTGAGGCAGCCTGGACAGGTGGCAGTCAATCAGCAATTTCAGTACCAAAGGCCGAATTATGTTCAATTTCTGAATCAAATGCTAAGGAGTCTTCGACTGATGTTGAAAAATTAGGGCTCGAAGACCTTGGAAATGGCAAAAAAGGGTCTTCTCATTCAGAAGATTCTTCCGGACTGTGGTTAGGAAAGCCGTTTATAAGCTTTTATCGGTCATTAAACAAGAATATTCTGGGTGGTACTCAGAAACTCGATATGTTTGATTACGATCCTGTTTACGTATCATCATTTCGTGATTTGGAGCTTCGTGGTGGAGCCAGGTTGCTTTTACCTGTTGGTATTAATGATACGGTTATACCAATTTACGACGACGAGGCTACTAGTATAATATCTTATGCACTAGTTTCATCTGATTATGTTTCCCAGCTTTCTAAGCATGACGAGTTGAAGGACATGGGGGAATCTTCAGTTCCTTTGCAATCTATGGATTCATTAACTTTTCAATCTTTATATTCGTATGACGAAATGGCTATAGAATCATATAGAAGTATTGGGTCTTTGGATGATAGTTTGTCGTCAGTTTCTGGTTCTCGTAGCTCTATGGCTTCTGACCCGAATCCAAACATAAATAATTTACATGCTAAAGTTTCTTTTTCTGATAATGGCCCGCTTGGCATGGTAAAATACACAGTGACATGTTATTTTGCAAAGGAATTTGACGCTTTGAGGAGAATTTGTTGCCCATCAGAGATGGATTTTGTAAGGTCTCTCAGTCGGTGTAAGAAATGGGGAGCTCAAGGTGGAAAGAGTAATGTATTTTTTGCAAAAACTTTGGATGACCGGTTTATCATCAAGCAGGTTACAAAGACAGAGCTTGAGTCATTTACAAAGTTTGCTCCCAGCTATTTTAAGTATCTATCTGATTCTATCAGGACCCAAAGTCCAACTTGCCTAGGAAAGGTTCTTGGAATATACCAGGTATTATTTCCTACAGGTCTGAAATTTTAATTGTGGTGCTAATATGAATATTAGAATTCGGCTTTACATCATAAGTTTCTTTTTGTATTTTAAGAAACGAATCTGCTTTATAAGTTCTCTTTATCATGAACCTTTGTTTTGAGTTATTCTTCTTGTAATTGTGTACAAATGTTCGCTATATTTCTCATGTATTCCTCTTTTTGTTGTCTTTTTGTGGATTTTAGGTGACATCCAAGCATCTGAAAGGAGGGAAGGAATGGAAAATGGATGTTTTGGTTATAGAGAATCTTATGTTCGGTCGGAAATTGACACGACTTTATGATCTCAAAGGATCTTCCAGATCACGATATAATGCTGACTCGAGTGGAAAAAATAAAGTTCTGTTGGATCAGAACTTAATTGAAGCGATGCCGACTTGTCCTATATTTGTAGGAAACAAGGCAAAGCGGTTGTTAGAAAGAGCCGTCTGGAATGATACTTCTTTTCTTGCTGTAAGTTTTTCAACAAGGAACCTTGGATTTGCTTATTGTATATCAGCTTTGATTGCTAGTACCTAAAATATGCACTTCATCTCACTTGTCTCCCTAAAAGAAATTCTTGGAAGTATTAATTATTCGAACATCTACAAAGAAACTAACAGGTAACAGCCTTAGTTAGGGACTGAAAAGTACTATTTGTAAAGTTCAGGGATGACAAATGCACAAGTTGTGAGGTTCTCGACTAACTGCATAACACAAAATTATAGGGACAAAAGTGACTCAATGGACACATTTTGCAGACTAAATTTGACATTTATATTTTCTATAGGTCGAGTTATTTGAGATGAAAGGCTTTTGCAATCCGTTACTTGACAGAGAAGTCCTTAGCTATGCTTAATTTCCATATGCAATTGTGCACGTTTAAGTAAAAAAACACCATTATCTTACTTGATAATATCTGTGTAAGCGCTTTAGTTATTTCTGACTTGTAATAAAAGTATAAAACTACTAATACTTGAAATTTTATTATGGATACAGTCGATTGATGTTATGGATTACTCGTTGCTGGTTGGGGTTGATGAAGAAAAGCATGAGCTTGTTCTCGGGATTATCGATTTTATGAGGCAATATACATGGGACAAACATCTCGAGACTTGGGTGAAAGCCTCGGGTATACTTGGTGGGCCCAAGAATGTATCTCCAACAGTGATATCTCCAAAACAGTACAAGAAAAGGTTTAGAAAAGCAATGACCACATACTTTCTAATGGTCCCAGATCAGTGGTCTCCTCCGACTATTAATCCAATGAAGTCTCAGAACAGCACTTGTGAAGAGAAAAATAAAAACTGTGCATCGGTTGAGTGATATACTATATGAGGCCTTGCCTGTACATTTGCAAATGTAGGAGTAGGGAGATTTTTGTTTCTTTTTCAATATTGGTCAAAAGTTAAATATAGAATGAATTTTGGGTCTACAAGCCTTCTAGATGAATAGTTTTGGCATACAATTCATTTTGATTGGCTAATACAGTTGTTCCAAAATTGCAAAACAATGCTTTTTAATACATTGATTCTGAGGTGGATTTTAAGCTGAGACCCCCTTGAGATTTTTGTGATTAATGTGTATTATGGTTACAAGTACAAATCTTTTGGTTTGTTGAAATTGTTTCTGAAATGGCTGGAAAAGTTTATAGTTTATTTTTGCTTCTGTAAATAATCTCATGTAAGCAGAAGCTTGCTGCTTCTTAAATCTAGTTAAATGGTGGACAACCAACCTCTCATAATCAAATATGCACAAGAACTTTTCATTATGGAATAAGGGAAAGAGTCAAATTTGTACATGTGACTTTGTTGTGTGTTGAGTGTGTTGAACCCATATTCAGATGATCTTGTCACATCTAAACAGAGGAAATAATATGAGTAAACTGTCTTACATTTATCATGTATAAATTCACCCAAACAATCAATTTTGTTCCTTCATACAAGAACAATAACTGTATCTTCGTGAATGTTGCTTATTATAACCCTTTGTTCTTCCAAATTCAACATTTGCCATCATCAATTTCCCTTATTTACAAGTTGTATCCAGTTTCTCTTGAGAAGATCGACAATCTCATCATCTCTGCTGCACAATATATTCCACAATTTCAGATAATATATACCTGTTTTACATACTAGAAAAAGGGACGGATTATCAAGTGTGCGGTGAGATTGTGAGAGTACCTCGGACGATAAGAGATGATTGGAAGTGCTTTGTGAAAACGAGGGCCTTCATCATACCCTTCACATGTTATCTCTCCATTTTCATCTTTGTAACAAACTATTCCTCTTGACTGATCTTCAAATATCTACATGAACCAACAAAGTATGAGATTGGATAGATAAACAGTCTTCCTATACTTATTGGATCGCTTGCACGCATAAACCTTGTTCAGCTACAACTTTTAAGCTCAGTTTCCTGTTTATTTACTTGAAAGCTTATTTGCTTTGAAGCTGCAGCCAAACAAGTCCATGAAAAGGAGTTCTAATTCCAATTAAACCGATAAATGTTCAAGAAATCATGGTTTAGTCTATCTGCACTACCATATGAATCCATATTTTATTAAGCCCCTAAACCAACAAAGTATGAGGAACCAAGAAGGGACAAAAAAAAGTGGCTATTCTCGCGTATTGAAACATAATGAGAAATTTTTAATTCTTACCATGTATTGCTAAAATATGCCGATTATAGTGTTTTATCACCCACGCTATAACAAAAATATACATATGTACGAAGGTCATGCCCCTCTCGTAATCCTGGCTTCATCATGAATACTTATTTAAAACAATTGCATCATATATACTTTAGAGTTTGGATTGATTTTTTCTCAAAGGTTTGGGTCAAACTATCAAATTAAATTAAGAAACTTATTTCCAGGAAGAAACTCAATTACAACACTTAATAAGGTGGTAGTGAAAAACATAGAAAGTAGAAACTATTATATATAGATTATTATCATAACAAACCTTGTTTCTGATAGATGATCTGATAAGAAGAGGATCTGTTTCTTGTACCGAGTTTGTATTATGGACAGCCCTAACTACTTTATTAACATGCTGCTTCTTGATAAGCAAAGGTTTGTGAACTAAAAAATGAGGTGAAATATAGCATAACACAGCCATTATAATTAATGGTGACTATCTAGCTAGCTTTATAGGAGAGAAAAATAAAAAAGAAATTATGAATTGAGAGATGAGTGTTGATGATTGTTCCTTTGTGGAGAGTAATACTTTTATTATTGTATGTGGGGGAACCGATTACTGATTGGTTAAATTTGATAATTACTTAGTGACTGTGAAGTTGGTATTCTTTTGAGTTTGAAGGTATAAATAATCATTATCTATATAACTTTTTTTATCATTTGGGCATTGTTTATGTAACGTAGTAGGACATGATTACTAACTTCTAATCTACAAACTCTCACATACGACAATCAAGATGTCATTGTTATTTCCCGAATACAATTATTAATATGTGAATGGATCATCTATACACCAATTAGTGCTTGCGCAAATACTCCAAAAAAATGTTCAATTATATATATATATATATGTGGACACACATTTTGCCTTCTTTCTTAATTTACAAATATTAAGGCATGGCTCATGATTAACCAAACCTAGCTTTTACTACCAATTAAAAGTTTACTTGAAACTATTTGTACGATTGGAGAATTACGTGTGAGATGAAACTTTTGTTTAGTTATTATGTGTAACTTGTACTGTACAAATATTAGGCATTATTAATGTTACAAAATTGTACAACAAAAACAGTAAGGTCAACACCTTTTTATTTTTGTATCACAAAAACAGTAGTGTATAAGATAATAAATGTAAGTGCATTATATGATTTGTCATAAGGGGGCCGGCCACTTTAGCTTATCCTTGAACTGTTTTGAGTTTGGTAAAACCGTGACTTATCTGGTCGATTGATGGTCTAATTAAATCACCTTTCCCCCCCCCCCCCCCCCTCTTCTGATTGATGGATATATACTATTTGGAAAAGTTGGAAAAGTTAAATAATAATACTCCATAATCTAATAAATTTCCTGATATACTCCATTAAAGATATGCCAAATACTATTTACTTACTTATAAATCCAAAATGATTGGTTTTCAATTTCTGCAAACTGAAACATGCATGCATATTGAAGTAGTATCATGTTAAGTTTTGGTATTTGTGAATGATTGCTTTACATTTAAGCTAATCGATCTAGATCTAAATTAACTTCTTATGTATGTATTAATGTCCCTGCAGGTAAACCTTTTTTTTTTTAATATTAAAAATAACGTGTTTTCAGGCACTACTTTTTGGTTACGCTACTAATTAATTAATTGGCTACCATTTATAAACTAATACTAATTTCAAAAAGTCAAGTGTTTCGTAGGTGTTATGCAACCATGCAATAAAGTATTATATCAATTCATGTGAACAATTAGCCTAGACAGAAGGACTTTGTATATATATATATATAATTTTGTTGTGATTTTAAATTTTATAAAAGTTGCAACAATTTATGGCCTCTCAATGCTCTCATTAGCCAGTTTATCCCATTGAAATTCAATCGAACAAGCAAGAAAGTGGAGAAGCAAACAAATGCACTTATATATATATATATGTTTCTTTGGATTCTAGATTAATTTTAAGCATGTGTAGTAGTGAAAACGAAACAATAAAAATAATAATAATTTAGGTGTCACTTTCTCTAATAACTAGTACGTACTACTTTAATAAATTAACCATTTCTTGAAACTTGAAAGCTGAGTTTTGATGATTCGTAGCCTGAAAAGCTAAAAGCATGTATATATAAAATCAACCTTATTTCTTCTCCATCTAATAAAATGTTACGTTTGATCAAAGCAAACAAGTTCCATGTCCAATAATATATATATATATATAAGAGCATCATGTAAGCGAAACTGCATGCATGTTCTTGTAAGTTGTATAATATCGATCTTGCGGATTTTGTATGATTTCCGCAATATATTAGCACTTTATAACCCCATAGCATCCATAATAGTTTTGTTAACTTTTTATTATTAAATAGTGACAAATTATTATTTAAAAATGTATTAAATTACATATATGTATATTAAGTTTTTTTTTTTTTTTCACACTAAATCTTTTTTTTTTAAATAACTTTCCAATATGTATATTAAGTTAAACACCCATATTAGTTTTAATTTTAACAATGTTATCTATTTTAATTAAAAATTAGTTATTCAAAATATAGTAATATGGATAGGTGATGTGAGAAAATAAATAACAGTATGGTAGAGATTAGAAAATATATGCCTGAGAAATAGCAGTTAATTGTGGGTGTGAGTTAGACTTTTTTGCCATGTTATCAAATAATAACAATTTAAAAAATATTGTTATCTTTAACAATTAAAAAAATTATTATATTTAATAATGTTTTTAACATTTATAAAGTTAACACAGCACAGCTAATAGTAAGACAAAATTGCATTGTTAACTAATATTTTTAGTTAAAAATAAAGATAACAATACTATTGTAAATGCTGTCACTTAGGAAACTCATAATTGGGCTTCTTAATTCCTGCTTAGTTATGCATCATTTTTGAAAATAAGTTAGTATTATTGGGCTTAATATTAAGGGGCCTTTTTGGTAATCGAAACCCATCAATAATATTAGGCCATTCTATTCTAAAAATGTAGGTAGACCCAAGAGAAAAAGGAAAATAAATGATAGAGAAAGCACAAATAACTAAAAGAAATGAAAAGTTTAATTGGTATCAAAAACATAAAACCGAAGCTAGTGAGAGGACATTTTGTCCCGACTCATTTGTACCATCTTTCGAAAATTGGGCTCAAAAATAGTAAAAACCCCTTGGAATTATATATTATCTCTTGCTCCCAACAATTGTAAGACCATCACATGCAACAACAACAAAAGCAAAAACAGTAGTTTTTATTAAAAATATAAAATAATAATTTACTAAAATATTTATCATAAACCAGAACCAGATACTCAATCCGTCCCCATTTTATTAAATGCACAACGGAAATTAGCAAATAATAATGAAAAATCATGTTTACATTGTTTATTTTTTTTGTTTAAATTGATTTTTTTACCCTTATTTATTGTTTCATTATTTTTATTTTATGTTTATAAAAGGATAAAAGGTGGAAAAGTAACAAAACGTTAGTTTTTATTTTGATAGACTATCTTAATAAATTGGGACACAAATAAAAAAATAATGTACCCAATAAATTAGAACAGAGCGCGAGTATCAATTTTGGCCAAACTGTAATTCAATTGGTAGGATGGATGTAGAGTACGAGTTAGCAATAATAAATAGATCTTAGTACCAGTAATAATAATTTATAATTAGACAGTCCGTAATTGCTTTACAAATTATGCACTTTGTGTCATTTTCTTAGATAGCCGGGGATAAAATATATACTTTAATAGTTTCGTTGGTGTTGAAAAGTGTAATGAAATATGACACTATATAATCATATATCATTTCATTCTCTCATCTTTGTGCTATGAATTCATTCATAATATAGTTATTTGAACAAGATTTGATTAATTTTCTGTAAAAGTGAGTTACTAGTATAAGATAGTTTTAATTGAATGTTAGACTTGATATTTGGTTAACGTACGTAAAAAGGTATAGTGACTCTACTGCAACACTGTTCAACTGCCAAACCTGCAAACTTACTTGAATTTAACACTGTTTTTGTTTCAGTTATGAAAAAAACGATTCATCCATCTTTTACTTATACAACACATTTCATCAAAAATATATATTCTTTTTTTATTTACTCAAAACTCTCTCTCTTTTTATTCACTTCTCCAAACCAACCTCTTTACTTAGTTAAATTTATTTTGGAGCTCCCACACTCTCTGTCATCTCACCAGGTTCAAAACAAAATTAATTCTTTCTTTTAGCTTTATTGTAATTTTTATTTATTTATTTCTCCCCCCCCCCTTTTACTAGCATCTCTATTTAAAAACTACTGTATTCAAATAATGACATTAACCATCTCTGTGTAAATAAAAAAATCAGAGTTATTAGTATTTTTCTTGTTCAAAACTAAAAGTTTAATTGTTGTCATTTTGTTGTTAGATGTTACCATTGGAGAGTAACACAAGGTTGAACAAGAAGAGCCCATTTGAAGAAAACATTAACTTAAAAGAGACTAATGAGTTTGTAAAATCACTTCCAATACTAATGGGAAACAACAACAACAATATTAATCAGCAAATGCTACTTAACATTGATGTTTCATCAGCTCAGAGAAGAAGAAGAAGAAGGAGCAACAATAACAACAGCTTATTAGTAACAAAAAATAACTTATTATTATTAGAAGGCCCTAGTACACCTGGTAGGCCTATATTCAGCTTTAGCTCTGGAAATGTGGGTAATAAAAAGTGTTTTCCATCAAAATGGGATGATGCTGAAAAGTGGCTTAATGGGAGCAATTCTTGTAATCACTCACCTGCTCATAATAATAATAATTTTAACCAAAATGGCTTCAAAGTTAAACCACAAGTTGAGGTCTTTGCTGAGAAACAAAGGGTTACACTCTCAAAGGGGATTTCTTGTACTCAAGATTACCCATCTTTGGAGGCTCATTCAGCTTCTTCAGAAGTGTTACTTTTAAAAGGTAAGAGTTTTTCTTCAACCCATATGCTTTTTTTTTTTCTTTAATCTCAACTAGTATATTTTTTGTTGTCTGACACTAGTGTTAGTACTGTCTTTAAAATTCCCTAATTTTGTCTCATCTAGTTGTTTAATGCTATAATATTTGAAGATTAGGATTTTAGAGTTCAAAGTTGGTGTCTTTTAATCATCAGATTTATCTGGAGGCTTAAAAAGTAGTTCTAAGCCTCTCTTTTTTTTGACTTTTTTAGCTCATGTTTTTAACTTGTAAGTACCTTTTTGTCTGCCACTTGTACTAAATGCAAGCTAAAAGTTCCCTAATTTTGAATACTATTTTACTACTTCGTAACTTATAGTTTCAGTTGATAAATAAATGATTTTAATCTTATTTTTTTGCCAGTTCCTTAATTTTAGTGGGCATACAAAATAGTTGGTCTCAGACTTGTTATCATAATGCAGTTAGCTATGTCATCATTATTTTATTTTCCAAGAAATTAAAATAACACTGTTAAAATTGATTAACAAGCAAGACTGGAAACAAAGAGGAATTGTGATTGTTTCTTATATGTTTCTGAATCTATCAAACTAATTTACTTCCAGAAAGTTTGCCCTTTATCATTGCTGATTTAATGATGGAAATTTGAAATCATAATGATAGCAATTTCTTAATTACGTGTTTGCGCCGTACTGCAGATAAATTCACCAACGAAGCTGAACCCATTTCCCCCAAATTTAGATGCTCCGATCCCACAAAAGAAGCCTTCTTTTTCGGCAACTTAGTAGAAAAACCCATTAAAGATGCTGTTGAAGTTGCTGATGTGGCGAAACACCGAGACATCGGTACACAGATGACTCCCCTCGGTAGCTCAACAACCTCGAGGTACCCGACTCCTTTTATGAGCACATCACCGATTCGAAACAATACCCCAGCTAGCAGATCAGGCCCATTGGCTCTAATGGGCTCAGATTATAACGACTCAATTATCAACTTTGGTCGATTGGAAGAGTGCCACCTGGCAAAACTGAAGACTAGGTCGCAATTTGATTCTGTGGGTTCGGCTTGGAGTTCGAGGGAAGAGGAGGAGGAGGAGATTTCAAAGAGCTTGAGGCACTTTGAGTTTAGCAATGAGTTTCAGAAAAGTGTTTCCGGAAACAAGGGTTGTAAATGGGAAGAAGAGGAAAACAACAAGTGTTGCCTCAGGTATGTATTATCAGTAGAGAAAACCTGATTGAAGTGTTTGTTATTTGATGGAGCAGAAATACTACGTACCAGTTTTGAAAGAAATTGAAATAAAATACATGGTGACTAGTAGATTTCTATCACCTCTTTGTGCCATTTCTTGGTAAAACTGTGTTTTCCTATTTTTGCCGAATGGTAACATTATATCACGTTTATAATCGTTATCTTTATGCTTCCTACATATTTAGTAATCCTGTTTTACTAATTCCTTAAAAGGCACTAATTGGTAGTTTGCATTGAATTACCTTCTATTTAGATGTCTCTGCTCCTTATGAACTTACAAGTTACACATCACTATTCAAGCCATTACATATCAAATTTCTGCACGAGTTATTTTTGTTTACTTTTCGTCGGAGCCAATTTGTTAAGTATTATTATCGATTTGCAGGTACCAAAGAGAAGAAGCAAGAATTCAAGCTTGGGTGAACCTCCAAAATGCTAAAGCAGAAGCTCAGTCAAAAAAGCTCGAGGTATTTATCCTTTCTAATAGTGATAATTAACATTAAATATGGGATTTTGATCATATTACTATAAGCGTGAAAACAGAACATTATTTATCATTTCTATGTAAAATGAAACTAGTTGACTGTACCCAAGGGCGGATCCGGGATTTCATTTCCAGCGTGGCAGTAAGAGAATACATAAAAACCAAAAAACTTCTCCATAAAAGTTAAAAATGAAATTTCCTTTTGCCAAGCCCCCCCGACTCTTTGTATGTTTGCCCTTGACTCTACCTTGGTTGCAAACTACTACGGTTGCATCCTTTTGCTCAACTTAATTTGCAGGAGTACGATTCATATAAGATTCGAATAGTTAAGGTAAATTGAGTATCTTTGTGCATATACCAGTATATTGTATTGTACACTAATTACTAGTATAATGTATTATTTGGCTCCGTCGTCCTCGAGCCACCCGCCTTTTCTTACTAAATTTCCTCTTTTTTAATTTTCTTATACTTGATTATATCATTAGATCATGAGAGAGAGCTAAGAAGAATTATAGAGAAAATTAATCAATGAAAATTTATAATGTACACTCGCCACAGGCTAACTTGCTCACTGAATTGGACTATAAACTAGGTTTGGTTAGCAGGAGATCCTGTTAACTTAATAATATATCCAAAAATACTTTTCCATAACCATTTATGATACTCTTATAGTTGGTCATTGGTGATGTAGCAAAACCAAGTACTATTTGATTAGCACCATGTGTGTGTGAGTCAAAGTTCTGTAGGGAATTAAAGGAGCCAATAATATTTCAAATTTAAAGGTCGAATACATTTCTGTTATAGGACAAAACGATGGCTTATGAATAACACTTCATGTGAAAATAAATTCATATTATAGGACAAAACAATGTATTTGCCAATAGATTTGTGGATGGGGCTTGGGCTGCCTTTTTTTGTACTCTTGCCTATTTATTTTTACTGTTCCTCTTCAAATTCACTCAACTTTCTGATCTTCTTGGAACAGTATCCAAACAAGTACTACACAACAAAAAAACAAATAAAAGCTCTGCAATAAATCAGAAATTTTGGTAAAAGACAGTGCTTCCTAGTTGGTGAAAGACAGTGCTTCCTAGCTGGTAAAACTGTTAGGAGTATGTAATAAAGCCAAATATGACAAGGTTATAAACAAAACCAGTGAATAGTGATGCTCTTGAGTACTTGTGTTTGAGTCTCTAGCATACCCAGTTCATCACGAGGGTTCGTAACCTGGTGCCTACATAGCGTGTTCGTGTTTTTTTGTTTTCTTTTTTTCTAAAACTGCTGATTTTAGATATCTTAACACTTTTGCTCCACAACCATCGCTCCTTTTCACTCTACTTCCGCAATAAAGTTAGTAGTAAAATTTGCCCATTCCGACTCATAAAATTGACTTTTTTCTTCGTATTACAAATTTGAAGGTGAAAATACAAAAGATGAGATCAGATTTGGAAGAGAAGCTGATGAAGAGGATGGCGGTTGTTCACAGAAAAGCCGAGGAATGGAGGGCAGATGCTGAGTTCCAACACTCCAACCAGATTCAAAAGGCAACTAAACAAGCACACAAGATACTTCATCTTCACAACTCCAAATTTTCATCGCACAAAAGCACTTGTTTTCCTTGTAATAGCCATATATATAGCCTTGAGAATTAAACTTTTGAGAGTTTATCCAAAACTAATTTCATAGAGGTTCTGATTTGTGTCAAGCTCATTGAGTTATAATTGAGCACCTAATCCTTTAAGGTGGGATTGAAATGAAACTTTAAAAGTTTAAAACAGCCCCCACAATTGCATATGATTATCAAATACGACTTGTCATTTTTCTAGTTATAAGCAATTTAGCGTAACCTGATGTTACGTTTCATAGGATAAACTGTCAAGTTCATCAGATCGAACTACTGCATGTAGTAATTAGTTTTATCTGATAATACAAAGAAAACTGAAATGAAAATCTCAAGAAACACAAAAAAAAATGTGCAACGGATGAATTTAAAAACAAAAAGAAACAGACATAAAATATATTCCATAAAATCTATCAAGAGCTGTAATTGTGTTGGATAGGGGAGATGGCCTTTGCCCCTTTTTTGGGAGTACAATTCTTCTATCTTATTTATCTATCCTCTTTCGTGTCCCTTTGTTTATTTTATCCCAAAAAAATTCTAAAAAACTTGAAAAAAATTATACAATTACTATAATACATGTATCAATACATTCCAATAATTATTTTTAAAAGAAAATTCACACAAAATTTATTTTGGAATAAATGTATAAATTAGTATAAATTAAACATTGAATATTAAAAAAATTGTCTAAAACAATATTATTTTCAAATGTTTTAAAATTTGAATACAATATAATATAAAAGTTTATAAAATTGTGGTATAAGTTGTAAAAATTTAAAATTTGAATGAAAATAAGTAAGAGGACACGGAAGAGATAAGAAATATGGGGTATAAGATTTGGAAATTTTTTGCCCCTTCCCTTCTAAAGCTGCAAATTCACTTTAAGAATCTCAGTTCAGATTTTGTAAATCCGTTTTACTTTCTAAAGGCCAGCTTTCTAAAAGTGATCTTTTTACCCATTTGAATGAGTCAAGAAATAAACATGCTGTTGTAACATTTTGGAATAACATATATAGTATATAAATATACTCTTCTAAAACGTAGTAACATTTTTAAACTCCATGGACTACCCAAGAAAATTGTTTCAGACAGAGATTCAATTTTTACAAGTGATTTTTGGAAAGAACTTTTTACATTGTACATTTCAAGCATTTCAAGCTTCTCTTTGAAACACATTTCATGACAATTTTTTGCTTATGTAACTGCTCAGGTGTTGTCATCTTAGACTTTATTGGATTCTAATCAAATAACTATGAGCTAATAAACTTGAGATGCTTGATTTAAAGAAGAAAACCTGGTTGCATACTGTAGAATCTTATTTCCTAACAACGTGTTCATCCATATCATCTTCCCAATCTTCTACACTAATCTCGTATTCGTCACTAAGATCAGCTTCTTCCCGCAGAACAACTTCATTCGAATCATCTTGAGCTCTTTGGCCAAGAGAAACAAGAGTTTCGTAGTATCTCGAAACCCTTAAAAATCTACGCAGTCCGGAAATAGTTACAACTCTAGTCGTGTCCGAATCCCGATCGTACCACATTAGGTTTTTAGAGTTATAGATCAATAAAATTTCACGACCGAAAGAGGCTATAGGAGTAGGAGGGGGTTCAAGATGTTCATAAACTTCCCTACCCAAATAGATTCCCATATCAAAAGACAAGAGCATCTCCCATGAGTCTGTATTACCGTATTCCCTCATTACCCATACAGTCACCACCGTCTCCGGATCGTGCTTAGTCACATACGAAAGTATCCTATTGAATTCGGCAAGTACTAAGCTAGAGCGGGCAGTGTAATCAATTCTCACAAAAGAAACAGGGGGGTCAAAACTCACGAGTCATGTTAGGTAGTAAATAAGTAGCCGAAATCTCTGTTTCAAGATTCAAAGCGAACATAACAGCCACATCCACATAAGTATGTTCATCCCCATCTGTCCGAAACAATATCCAATGAACCGCCCGCCCCACATGCAAATACCCCATCATTTCCAGTTTTCCTGCAAATCATCTAATTGTGTCCAGGAATTCCTAGTTAGCCGAGTAGCTGCATTTCTTGAAAGAAAGCTTTAACCCCAGACCTTTCGGTCGAATCTTCTTATCGCGAGTGGATCCTCGAACCGACAACTCAGCTTCTCAGGCGGGATGTCATGATTGGGGTTTTGAATAAGACAACCCCGGTATTCGTATTCTACTGTGTATTTTCAATCACCTAAAAATCCCGTCTTGATTCGTATTCTACTGTGTATTTTCATGCTATATACTCTTTCTAGAAATCTCTTATCTATCTTGATTCACGGTCATATATCTTTCTCCATGCTTATATATCTTTCTGACTTGATTGTTACTCTTCACATCTTCTTCATATCTTCCATACATTCTTTAGACGGAGCAAGTAGAGAATCTTCTAGAAATCTTCTAGCTACATTTAATCCGTCATGTCTAGTTGTAACTGTGTTGCAACTGCTGTACTATACAAAATGTTAGACATAAAACACATAAGAAAAAAAGAGAATAGACGGGCATAAAACAGGTCCTAACAAAGTACACTTAACTCGAACAGTATTATTCATGGAAAAATAAGATTGTTTGGATTGTGTAATGATGCTACTAAATTGAAGGTCAGTGTGTCGGTTAACAAAAGGGGGAGCCTAACTATTTAATTCTAAGTTTTTTTTCTAAAAGTTAATAATTTCATCATTTTGTTATTAGCTACTTAAGAAAAATAATAATTTTCAAGTTTGTATAAAGTTTTGCAATTACCCGAGTATTTGGCATTTAAAAGAGAGAGAATTCAAAAAATATAAAAATGTATACTTTTTTCCAAAAATTCTTTTGGTTTCAAGTTATAAATAAATAGAGTCGGTGATTGTTAAAAAAGTTTAGAAAAAATAATGATTTATTTATAAAACAAGGTAATATTAGTTTAACTGTAAAATAAAAGTATAGTTTGACACCCATGCATGTTGGTTAATTAATTAAGTGCTTAGGAGTTGGGAGTGTATTTCAAAGTATTTCCTAGTTTGCAACGCCCATATTTTATACTGTGTTTTTTTAAATATAATTGGGAAAATTATGGTATCAAAATCGTATATCCAAACTGGAGCGATAAATGACTCAATTTCAGGATCAAAATCGTATCTCCACTTAAACGTTCTTATAGGAAAAGTCTCTATGTACCACACTTTTCTCATCCATATACGCGTCTTCTTCATGGAAACTACCTATAAGAAGTTAAGAACATGTTTATAGTCTAAAACACCAACTTGATAAGCATCCTTTAAATCCATCTTACTAAATGTTTTGCGAACAATATCAATATCAGTCTTGCCGTGAGTAAACTTCCCAACGATTGTACATTTGAAAAGTTCCAAGAGGTTCTTAACGTCTTCCATAGTGTAGTGAATCAAGGGTTCGCCTTTGTAACATTCCAGTCCTTTAATCGACACTTTAAGTTTAGTAATTTGCGAATTGAGTATAGAAG
Source organism: Primula veris (assembly GCA_963682055.1). NCBI lineage: Eukaryota > Viridiplantae > Streptophyta > Magnoliopsida > Ericales > Primulaceae > Primula > Primula veris. The sequence continues at coordinate 42,005,974 of OY821742.1, forward strand.
CGAAAGATTTGGTTGCGGGAGGGTCTGGAGATATTAGTTGATCATTTTTGGGTTTATCATTGGGTTTGTCTCTCTCCGACAAGACAGGTCCATGAGAATGCATGCATGCACGTACGGCGGCTACTAGGGTTGAGCCGTCACTTTATCTCTCTAGGGTCTCTCCAATATTTGCTTTATTATTTGCTTCTGGTTCGGGGTCTCTCAATTTTAACATTTATAATTATAGAATTGTCATAATGTCAATATATCATGAGTATAAAATATTATCTTGTTTGGTTAACATTATTCCTGGTAAACTATATATCATCGAACAAGTAAACTTTTGGATACAAAATCAGCCAAAATTTTACTAACCTGAAAACGATAGAAGCGTGATGCAAAATTTAGGGCCAGAATGAGAAGCAAGCATGCATAAATAACTAAGGACATTTGAACATAACCTAACTTTTCTAAAATCATATATTTAACGTCGCAAGAAGCTATATTATATATATATATATATATATATATATATATATATATATATAAAATACAAAAAAACTTTAGTACTAATATGGAGACAAAAATAGTTACCATAGTTTTAGCGTGCATATACGTGATACAAAATAGGGACACATTATCCTTCAATTACACGTCAATCTATATTTATATAAAATTTAGTATATAGTACAGTACCTTAATTATTTCTTTCTTGTGTTTTTGCCGCTCAAATATCGATCTTGTTCGTTAACGGTAAACAAAACGGCCTATATATATAAATATAATAAAAACACAAAATAAATAAAAGAAGCGTGTACGTAATTAAATATCTATAAAATACCATGCATTACATTACATTACCTGCCTATATATACTTAATAATACACTCCCTCATCCTTTAATCATACTTTTTTGCCATTTCTCTTTCGCTACATTGATCGGTTAGTGGTTTTGATCGCCTTTCGGTGTTTGCATTTAATCAATCAGTTTATTTTCTGATTATTTATGTGTATAAAAAACACATGCATGAATAGTATATTGCTCTTGGATCATTTTGTACTGAGGTTTGAATTTCGGTACTGTTATTTGGTTTTCAGCATGTAATCATCATTTTTTTGTGTTATTTAATGATTTGATTTTTGAAATGGTAAGGTAATTACCATTATTCAACTCCTAAGTATATAATACATTCCTCAAATAAAATCAATTAGAGCTAGCTAACGTCTGAAATACTGCATTTCCTCTCAATATTCAAATTTTATTCAAATTAGAACTAGCTCACTTTATTCAAATTTTTCTTCAAACGCTAGGTTCATAATCATGTATATACTATATATATAGTAGAATGGTTGATTCATAATAGAAGGACTTTTAGATTTCTTTTTTCATATTATAAGTTTTTTTTTTTTTTATATATATCAGGTACGTAGTTCTTATGTGTGCATGCTTCACTACAAAAGATGTATGGGAACTTGAAAATTTAACGTATTTTTGTAGAAACTTTTCGTTTCAGGTATTTTAAATTATAATGTATTTGACGTTGTTATCCAATCTCTTAGCATGAGAAGGAATACCTGAATTTCTTGTAATGATTTTACGAAAACTTGGAGAATACTAAATGTAAATTAATTGTCGATTACTTGTTTACAAGAAAGAAATAAGGAGTATTTCTTCTTTTTGTAACCTTATTATTGTAATTGGGAATAAAGTAATTACAGACATGAACACGCTAACAGTAGTTAAATAATGGGAACCTGTTTATTGTTGTGAACTCGGATTCTTTGTTCGGTTAATGAACGAACTACTTTAATACATATACAGGTCAATATGGGAACTAAATTGCAAGCTATCGCTACGTCTGTATTCCTTTCGTTGCTTTTGTTTTCTCTTGTTTCCGCTGCAAATGATGGGTTTGTTAGGATTGGGTTGAAAAAGATGAAATTGGATCAAAATAAGCTGTCAAAGCAATCCATTAAAAAATATAATTTCCAAGGAAATCTTGGAGAAAATGCTGATACTCATACAGTGTGGCTTAAAAATTACGCTAACAGCGATTATTATGGTGAAATTGGTATTGGAACGCCCCCTAAGAACTTCAAAGTCCTTTTTGACACTGGCAGCTCTAACTTGTGGGTGCCGTCATCCAAATGTCGGCTATCGGTAAATGTCTAACTTCCCGTCTTTTCTAATCTTTTTACTACAATTTATTGATGCATTGAGTGATTTATTTCATATGAATTATTGTAATGTACAGTTTTCATGCTGGAATCACGCGACTTACAAGTCCAGCGAATCAAGCACTTACAAGAAGAATGGTCGGTAATCTAATCAATTAACTTGAGTTGTAATAGGTTCTATCATCTATAATTATAAGTTCACATTATCTCATTTCCATTCATACTGGGTATGTTTTTTTTGTTAAGTTTCACTTTGATTGCTCTCATGATAGACTCGTTTTACTGCAGGCAAATATGCTTATTCTGGCTATGTATCTGGGTCCATATCTGGTTTTTTCAGTGAAGACAATGTTCAAGTTGGTGACCTGTTAGTTAAGCATCAGGTAGTAGAATTATCAGGTAATCATTTTTTTTTTAATGTTTTGGGGTTCTGTTTACACTATTCATTACTAGGAATTTATCGAGGCGACAGAGGAGGATCTCTCTTTTTTTGGGGAGAAATTTGATGGTATTCTTGGGCTTGGGTTCGCAGAGCGTGCAGCTGGAGGTGCTCTTCCAGTATGGTATGCGTTATTGAAAATTAACTAATTCATAAATTTTGGTGACATTTTACTTTCGTACTCCAACCCTCTGTTTTAAAATTCGCGCTACATAGCGCGAAATAGCGCTTTTTTGGTAAAAAAACGCAACGAAAAATCACGATTTTGGGTGGAATTGCGCTAAAATCGCGCTATAGGGGACCAAAAGCCAAAAAGCGCGAAATTCTGGACCAAAAGCGTAAATAGCGAGTTAAAAAAAAACAGCGGATCTAAATAATAAATATATATTGTGCAATTTTCATGAAAGTGTTTGCAGTCTAGATGGTTAAGTCTGTGCTGTAATTTCCAGCAGACCTGGGTTCGAAACTCACCAATAACAATTTTTTTTTTTTTTTTTTATTACTATCTAATATAACTATACTTTTTTTTTTTTTTTATATATATTCTAAAGTTTAATGCATATTTAGGCAAAAAAAAATACACCGCAAAGCGCTATATAGCAACGCTATTAGCGCTTTTAGCGTTTCTCCCAAAAAAACGCTACGATAGCGAGAACGCTATTTAAAACACTGCTCCAACCTATGGATATTAAGTTTCATAATTTAGAAACCAATCTATACAAAACCAAACAATTAGTACGCTAGTGCTAAATATTTAACATAAAGCAATGAGTATGTACTAGTCGTCCGAATACATTGGTGTACTAAAGACACAATTAAAATCTGACCTAGACCGACATTAAGAATTAAACTTCAAATACATTTGATCTTGATAGGTTGCTGGTGTTCCAATTTTCTGATTTTTGTGTGGATTGGTGTTCAAATTGTGAATTTTGTCTAGCAATTGCTTGATATAGAAAAATTGGTCACTAAATTCTGAACTTTACTAGTGTAGGGTGTCTAATTATTAGAAGATGATAGGTTAGTGTACAAAAATGATACTTTTTCCTAATATATGTTTGAAGGAACTAAAGTTTGTACTTAGAAGAGGGATGTTGTTTTGTGTACAGCTACAACATGGTGAGACAAGGTCTAATTGAGGAGGGAGTTTTTTCATTTTGGCTCAACCGAAATGCATCAGACGAAAATGCTGGTGAACTAGTGTTTGGTGGATCAGACCCAGCTCATTACAAGGGTGAGCATCTATTTGTGCCAGTGACACAAAACGGCTATTGGCAGGTTGGTCATCTACTTCTTTATATTTTCTGTGTGCATTGTGTATATGAATTTATGTATCTCATGGGTTCTTTTGGCTGTGTTGAACTGTTGATAGATTGAAATGGGCGAAGTCCTCCTTTACGGTCTACCAACTGGTATGCTCCTTTGTGCCTATTTTAATTTTGATGAATGAGACAATATGAAACACCGAATGTTGGCTTAATAGTCACTGTCAATTGTAGGTTATTGCGTCAAAGGTTGTTCCGCAGTTGTAGATTCTGGCACTTCTTTGATTCATGGTCCATCGGTAAAGCAATTGAATAATGACCTTTTATTTCCTCTTTGCATTTACTGTTCTAGAGACTCATGCTTTCTTTGGTTTCATCTGTCCCTCCCTCCCCAGGCTATTATTAACAAAATAAATAAAGCTATTGGTACCTCTGACGACTTTATGAGCAAGCAATGCAAGACTGTGGTCGAACAATATGGCCAAACATTACTGGATTTACTAATAGCCGAGGTATGCAAGATTCACCATATATACACAGGGGAGGAGTCTGGCGGGTGCTACAGGCCCCCATATTTCTAAAAATCATTTTTTTACAGTGCAAAATTTTATTTTTATCATGAAAACAGCGATTTAACACCCACCCCCCCCCCCCCCCCCCCCCCCCCCCCCCCCAACCCCAACTGTATATACGTATCTTTTGCATCAAATCAGATCATGTCTTAATCGTTCTCCCTTGACGATGACATGGCTCAAACAAACATGGACTTCCACTTTGGCTAATCTGAATAGGAGCCACCAAAGAGGATATGTTCCCAAGTCGGTTTATGCACCTTTCATGGAACTCGAGGTGCCGGGTTAGTTTTTCCACGGAAGTTGTTTTTCAAGTAGATCTGTGAATGGGATTTAAATCTTGGGTAATATGTGACATTTTCTGGACCTGTTTTTCACCTTTGCTTGGTTTATTCCATTTAGTTATGGACATTCTATCGACACAAGAGAAAATTTGAAATGTAATACCGTCAAAATAGAATTCAAACTATTGAATAGTATGTCAAACAAAAATCAACTTAAGAAAAACTAAGTTCATCTGGAGTATATGGTAAACACATTCTTGTGACTAAATAGTAGTCTTAAGTCTTTGATTAGTGATTTTATAGAAATTTTCTCTAAAATATTTACAATTGTTTCATTTCTTCAACTCTTCTTAGAATGTCAAATAAAAATCTACTTAATTAATATCCATCAGGGAAAATTAGTTTATCGAACTCTAAGGATAACTTAGTTCATCTGAAGTATATGGGAAACACATTCTTGTGACTAAATAGTAGTCTAAGTCTTTGATTAGGGACTTTATAGTAATTTTCCGCTGAAAATTTTATAATTGTTTCATCTCTTCATCTCTTCTTAGAATGTCAAATAAATATCAACTTAATATCCATCAAATGGGAAATTAGTTTATCAAACTCTAGGATAACTTTGTTCATCTGAAGTATATGGGTAACAAGTTTCTTGTGACTAAATAGTAGTTTAAGTCTTTTTATTAGTGATTGTATGGTAAGTTTTTGCTGAATTTAGAAAATTGTTTCATTTCTTCATCTCTTCTTATGTTTGTTCTACAGTATGGGAATAAAAAAGTCGATCAATGAGAAGAACAATACCAGGTCAGCAGGTATGTGTGACATATGTGAAATGGCAGTGGTATGGATGCAAAACCATCTTCGACAGAACCAAACAGCTGATCACATACTAGATTACGTTAACGTTAATGAGGTGAAGATAATACTTATTACTTAAAATCAGCATATATATGTATAAATTTTCCTATCGACGAGGTAGTGAGGTGGCTTATTTTCTCAATTGGTTTGATGATTTAAATGTAGCTCTGTTACCCGATTCCAAACTCGAATGGGAGAGCATATGTTAATTGTTTTGGACTGTCTAACATGCCCAGGGTTTCTTTCACCATTGGAGGCAAACCGTTTGGCCTCTTACCTGAAGATGTATGTGCATGGAACAACTATACCTTTTCTTTTTGATTAATACTGTAATAAAAACAAAGATGTCCACCCATAGTAGTAATTGAATATATATATATATATATATGTGTGTGCATGTGTGTGTGTGTGTGTGTAACATGAAATGATAACAGATAAAAATTGTCTCTCCCTCTCAAATTGGCATGTCGAGGTTTTTCGGGTAAATCTTTTGAGGCGCTTTAAGATAAAAGATCCAGTAAATGATACAAGTATATCAGGAAACTTTGGTGCCTGTGGAGAGAGGTATAAATGTGGTATTCGAGAGAAAGTTAGTAGTAGGCAGGATTAAGATTTGAACCCTATATTTAGTATGAGAAAAGTGCAGCCAACTAGAGACTGATGCTACAATTGAGGTATACCTATGTACTGACTCATATAATTATTTTTTGACATATTATCAGTACATAATCCAGTACGATAACATATTTGGTCGACCATGGTGCATCAGCAGCTTTGAAGTTTTTGATATTCCTCATGCACCCGAATGGTAAATCTTTCTCCTCACCTAGCTTGTAGCTAAATTTCCAGACTTTAGCTTGTTATTTGTTGCTTTTAAGTACTTTTAAGCTCCTTCAGTTCTGAGGGTTTAATTTTGCATTGTAGGATATTGGGAGATGTCTTCATGGGCCGTTACCATACCGTATTCAATTATAATGATAAGGTCAGAATTGGGTTTGCAGATGCAGCATAAGTGAATCATATTTCTTTAGGATACCTTGTTACCAAGCCTGTCTTCATATCTATGTTGGTTTTTAATATGCTTAATTAGTTCAATTCCCGGATAAATCTTAATGGTGTTGTTATGTTTAAACCTTTTCATGATGGTCTCTTGCCATTTAGTAATTCTGTAGCATCATGAAAATATTGAAGTTCTTTGCGTATATGTCGTTTCTGTCCTGCTAGTACCAATTTCATACTCATGGTTCGAGTACCGAAATTCCACCTTGTTAGCAACTTAGCATAGTACCGTAATAGTTTGAACCTCAAAAAGTTGTTTGTTATCACATGATCTACATCTAAGGGAGCCTTTGCAAATAAAAGAAAGTATAAAATGGACAGAATCGATCACCAATAAAGCTATGCCCTCATACGCATAGCGTGATTGAAAACCAGATTACTTAAATGACCGGCCCTTGCTTCGATTTTATTTTCTTCTTCATCTAATTTACATTTAGGTCACATGCCTTATCAGCAACCGGGTTCCTATTTAAGTTTTAGCTCACTACGTATGGACACTCTCAGGGTTGGATTTTAGCAAGATAGGTTGACCGTAAACAAGCAAGTAATTAGGGGGAGGCAGCGGGGGCTGCAGTCTCTCCATGTTGATAAAAGTTGATGAATAAAATAAAAAATTATATTTTTTTTTTATCAAAATCTTCAAAAATATGTAAACTCTGTACAGGGTATGAAAAAAAATTACTCCTATATATAATAATATAATATCACCCCTCTAAATAAAAAATCCAGGGTTCTGCCCTTCCTGTAAAATCAAATTCTTTGTGACTTTTTGAGAAAGAGCAAAAAAAAGCAAAGATATTACTATATATATTTACCCATAAGTCCGGTTTCGGTGTTCCAAAGTTTTCAAATAACATACATTTATCCACGTGAAAATATAAAAGGCCTGGGCTGAATATGAACTCATAACCATTCTACGACTACAGTTGGGAGTCCAACCATAGGTAGAATTTGGTAAATACTGAGGGAAGTTGTCTGTTTTGCTTGCCATGAGTGACAAAACTCACAACTAAAAGACTCGTACTGCTACGAGTGATATATTTAAGCTTATAGGCAATTTATGGCAAATTTTTAAGTTTTTTTTTTTGCTTGATGTCTCTGACTCTTAGTGTTGCAGTTGCCTTGTATCGCACTTTTATGAACGTTATTGTGTTGGCATTCAATTGCCTTTGATTTGATAGTCTTATGGAGTTGTGTGAATAGCCTTTTGTTTGCTTGGAATTCTGTTTATCTTTAAGCAATTAAGCTTGGTTTCTATTTGGTTTCATGTCCATGTTCTTTGGTCTATTTAACATTCCAAATATTTATGTTCGGTTTCTCTGATGGTCTGAGCAGTGTCTAAAGAATGCAATTTAGCGTAGTTTGATTATCCCTTTTGAGCTTCAGATGCTATCTTAACACGACACCTTCAAAGGCATTACCAGACTACTGAATTAAATTTCTTTTTGTTTTCATTGCATAATAGTATTTTTAACCCAAAGCTCTAAAATTGGCAGTTATGACTCTGGTAAATATACATTTTTTCCTGCTCCAAAACCAAAAGAGTCGCAAGATTAGTGATAACTTCTATCCCTTGACTTCATTATAGTGCGATATGAATCTGAAGCATGAAAGCTTATGGAAAGAGCGCGCCATCCATTCAAACATTTCATGTTATATCTGCTAAACTACTTACTTTACTTAGCATACCAAGCTATAATTTATTTTGCACTGCAAGCTACAACATTAAACAAGAAAAGGTTCCTAATAATAAGAAAAACTTCAGTTTCTTATTTTGCGCAAAACCATGCCATCAATGCATATGCAATGGCATATGCGATATGAATACTCTATATGCTTATGCGACCTTAAAAATTACCTTTTTGGAATGGCCATGCCAAGAATGTCTCACTAGTTAACAACCAATGCAGAAAGCAGCAGCTTCAAGCCCTCAACGACTGTCTTGAAAAGCTGGCTTCAATAGTGAATCAAAAAGTTACGCTTTTTATGCTTTTAGCATAGCTCTTGCATAAACGTTTTAGTTAAGTTTTCACTTTTAAAAACACTGGTTCCATATGTGTTAACATCTGAACAAGATACAATGGTTTCTTCAACAAAATCTCCCAATTGTTTGCAACAGCAACTACAAAGTAAGGCAAGTTTGCTTGCTTTGATAAGAATAATTTTGACAAGAAGCCCTCGTATAAAACTGAACCATTCAAAATTAAGCCTCAAATATTTGATACAAAATGCTTGTTTTTGCAGTCTCCAAGCTTATTTGCTATATTAAAATTTCAAAGGTCAACTCAGCGCATCGTAATCTTTCATATCAAAAGTATAACAAAACCAAGGTTGAAAGATCCTTCCTAGATATTGGCTCAATCACGATATTCGTTCATGAACTCTTTGTGGAAGTCTGTCAAGCGGCTGACAATAGCTGGAATCTTATCCTCCTGAGGCAATATTGTGCACCTAAAATGCCACGTTCCAGGAACCTATGACAATATAAGAAGGAAACAAAAACATGAGTGATGATCACCTAATAATATACAAATTGTTAAAAAAAATCTAAATGGAGAACCCTCAAATAATATGACATCACTAATTCTGTTCTCTAGATTATATATAAAACAAAAACATTTAAGAGGGAGTGTCAAACAGAAGGAGGTGTACAATACATTTACATTGTTCTCTGCAAGAACATGCGAAAGTACCAAACAACTTCCGAAATGAAGCTCAAGATACAAAAATGGAAATTCACATCACGACTATAACACCACTGACCTGTCCAAATCCAGAACCAGGGACAACCACAATTCCAGTGGCATTAAGGAGACGCTGACAATAGAACGCATCTGGGGCTGCCTTTGCAGCTTCGGCAGCCTTTAAAGCTTTTTGGGAAAGCGTAATGCGGGGAAAAAGATACATTGCTCCTTCTGCTCTGTTGCATGTTACACCCTCTAGACCGTTCAATGCGTCTTCCAATGTCTGTTATAATAATAAAAAAAGAAGGTTAATATTACAAACATGCTATATAGGAATTGGGACTAAAGAAGATGACATGGTGGTTATTTTTACCTACTGTAAAAGAAAATCACGTTAATAGAGTAGTTGTTTTAGCAGACAAGTCTATTAACTTTAAAAGATAATCACGTTCAAAGAAAATCACGCAAAAGCTTCCGAATTAGTATTTTAGCAGACACGTCCAGTAAATATTAATTACAGGGGATGACCAGTTGTTTTACACTTTTACTTGTATAGATCTATGATAATTTTGATCAAGAAAAAAAATTACTAATAAAAACTCGCTTTTAAGTCAGACAAAAAAGACTGTATTATAATTGCACCTTTGCACGCCTTGCCAAAGATGAAAGGATTCCATCTTTCTCTGCAAAATATGAATCATATGACTCATCTCCAACCTGCAAGCCAACAATAAAAAAAAATCATTCTTGATTCAATGGGAGAAATACAAAAGCTCTAAAATGCGTGAAAAAGTAACATGTGAAAATGACAGTCATAATCCCATACATCTAACTTATCCACGATGCCCAATGCAAAAAGTACAAAGATGAGAGGGAAAACAATCTACCTTCGGAGGGCTCATCACCAGGCTAGCGAGAATTTGACCCGAAATATTCGAGCAAAGATTAACAGATGCAACTTTATAAATTTGTTCTCTGATCTCAGGACTAAAACCAGTGACCTCCATGTAACCTCCCCTTTTACCACACTCCCCATAATACCCTGAAACCAGAAATTATACATGAACCCAACAATTCTACAAAATTAGCATGCTGCTATTGAACTAAGTTCATTATCAAACTAACGTACCTTTTGAAACTGACTGAAAAGATACTAATGGGATGTCTTTTTCCCCATAGCCCATTTCCCTCGAAATTTTCTTGAAAGAATGGAACTTTTTGTCAGGAACATATATATTTTCCTGGTACACCTGTAAAGATTCAAGAGCTCTAACTTAGAATTTGTAATGACCTCACGGAAGGCAAGTCAGTCAGTGAGGTTACCCAAGAAGGGCCCACAACGGAGCATTTTAAGCATAAACCAAAAAAAAAACAATTAGGAACTAATCAAATCCACAAACAAATAAAAAATTGCTCACTTCATCAGCCAGGAGAACAAGCCCTTCTTGCTTGCAAAATTCGACTATTTCACGCTGGTTACCCTCAGCAAGAACCTGAGCAGAAATAATCAAATTAAAGGCCGTAAAATAAAACTCTTCCATCCAAAAGGCCTAGGGTAATTATAACTAATTCATAGCTGGCTTTGGTTTTAAAGCCAAAACAATGCTAACCTGACCGGTGGGATTGCCTGGATTGATCACGACCAAGGCTCTTACAGCAACTCCCTTGGACCTAGCGGCATCTAATTGCTTCTTAAGCTCAGAAGTTTCTAATCCCCACCCTGCCACCTCATCAAGAAAGTAGGGAACCTGAAAGATATGTGAAGATTTATGAAAAGGAAGAAGGGGAGACAGAAGTCATACGTAATTTTTTTTCTAACATATGACCAGAATTTAATAGGCATGAGAGAAAGCTCAAGGTTTTAGTTGTCAAATGAAGTTTAGATATCTCCCAACCAGCCATATTAAAAAATGGGATAGCTGATCAAAACTCTTCCTTGTTTTTGTCTCTTTTTATTCGGGGAAAAAATTCTGTTCCATTGATACTACTATGCTTTTGTACTGCATTTACATACAAGAGTTCCACCATGGAGAGCAATCGAAGCAGAGTACAGAGGATACTGAGGAATGGGACACAAAATCCCATCATTCTCTGATCTTATCAATAATTGCATCATCATATGAACCTGGCACAAATGAATTAAAATTAGTTAATATCACTCAAGACTAGTGCTGAAGTTTCACATGTAAGAAGTGAATGCGATGTTACCGCGGGACTAGCACCATCAGTCAAGAATATATCATTTGGATCAGCTGGAAAACCATCTCTAGCTTCTATGCCAGCAGCAATAGAATCACGCAATCCTTTGATTCCCTGTATATTTTTCACACACATTAACATAATAGATACAGCAAACAAGATTAGGAAAAGTAAAATAAAAACAGACTAAAAAATTTCTGTTTTTTCAAAGGGAGTAGTAACCTGGCTGTGACTGTATGCGCCGGTTGCCCTCCCAGGAATTTGATCCAAAATCTTCCAAGCTCTCTCTATCGCATCAGCACTACAAAAATTAGATAAAAATAATTCACTAATTGATAACTCCATGGGGTTAAGTTGTCTACTAACTTAAAATAAGATTTTTCAAATTGGGGAAAGTGAAAAACATATTCCAAAACTACACAAAATGAGAAAACGGAATGCATTTAAACTTGAAGTGTCGAGTCCATCACATCTAACAAGGACTGATTTCACATGGTGAGAGAAAAGAAAAGGAGAACGAGGTCTGGTTTTTTCACCCGTATAGTAGAGCTACAAAAATTAAAAAGTAACAAGCAGCAGTGGCTTAAATAAATAGTGGGAACCCATTTTTTAGTAACATGCAATCATACAGTGCTAGGATCTAGAAACAACTTGTTCAGAATTCTTTTTTATGCTTGCCAAGGGTGTCTCAAGGACAGAGGTCTAAAGCAAAGAACCAAGAAGCAGTCTTAGAGCACCAATGGCATAAGGTAAAAAGGTATCGTGCATGTTCACAAGTGAAAGAGAGTTTAGCCATAATAAAGCTTTTCTTAAGAGGTAACAGTACCAACAAAAAACATAAACAAATCCAAGTACAAATTATCCATAAAAATCACCAAGTCAAATATAATACCTGAATAAACCAGAAGTTTCACTCTTATCCAAAAGGGCAGGATGATCACATAAAGCAAGAACCTATAGATGGAACGGGTCAAGGGGACGCTTGAGCTAACACTTAAGTATAGATTGATACAAAAAAAGAGTCATTGTAACAAACCTCTCGGAAAAAGGTGATTGGGTGCTGACCAAGAGATTGAGGATTTCCAATGTTACAGTAAAGGATCTGTCATGCCCAAGGAATAATTTAGTTTATTAGAAAAGCCGACAAATTTGAGTAGTAAACAAATCCCCTGGTTCTAGTTGTGAGCCAGAGCAACTAGGAAGTTGCATTTCCGTTTATATAGCAAAAGAGTATATGATATGTTTCAGAATAGGCATTTTACAGAATAAAAGTGCAATTGCTTAAAAGCGCTTAAAGCATAATAATTATACTCAGCAAAGTCTCAAGTAAATGACTCAATAAGCAAAATCACTTTAGCATGTAACGAAATAACAAAGATAACTATAAAATAAGCACCTCGTTGAAGGGATGAGACCCTGGTTTTTCAAGTAGCTCTTGTTGCAACCGCTGTTGAAAACACCAAAAGGCATAAATGAGAGAGTAAACGCTTGAATAACAAATAACTACAGGTGACTATACGAGAATTAGCTTTACCCCTGCGAGCGTGACAATCTCACCACGAACAGCATACTCACATTTCAAAACCTGTAAAAAAAAATAAAATATTGTCAAACAAAGCTTAAAAATCCATGTCAGTCTTATCATTTTACAATTTTCCTTTGTTTTAAAAAAGGAAGCCAATAAAATCGTTCATGTTAAAGGTAATAAAGCTTGTTAGTCCCGCAAAAGAAGCTTCTAAGTGTACAAAAATTACAAGTTGTTTCAGAGACAACACTTTGGCTGCAACTGTTAGGAGTATAAGTTGGCCTATTTAAACGTTCGGAAAAAGGCCTAGAATTATCGAATTTGTCAAGCTTCAAATTTTAAAAAGTTCAGCTTTGAAGCTGGTCATAAGGCACTAAATCTTATAAGCGAATGAACTGTGCTTAAAAGCTGCAACCAAACAAACCCACAACTAGACTACAAAATGACAGCCCCAAATAAAGCACCACGACACAAATTAAAAATAAGGCATACTAAATCTACGAATTTTTCAAGCTTTAAATTTTAAAAAAAAAATAAACTTGGAAACTGGTCACAAGGCACTAAATCTTAGAGGGAATAAACTAAGCTTAAAAGCTGCAACCAAACAAAGCCAGAACTAGACTAGAAGATAATGGCCCCTACCAAATGGGAAATCAATAATATATTAGTAATAGTAAAACAAACAAAAGTAGCAGAGTAAATAATCAATTACATATAAAAAAAAAGAAGCATGTCCAAGTGTTATAACTTGTAGGTTTAATGTAATTGAATGAGAAATAACATTAATGCATTTACGCAGCTGTGCAGTAATTACAAAGCGAACTATTCTTTCGCCTTTTACTAAAGAATACCGTGTAATTGCTGTAATAAACAGCATACGCCAATTTTTGGAGAAGACCTTCCTTTCTGGTTGGTCTTCAATAAAAAAAAAAAAAAAAAAACATTAATGCATTTACTATATGTTGTTATTTAAACTGGTAAATATTTAAAGAGAAATCTATAAAGATATATACTCATAAAAAGTATGAATATGATCATCATATTAAAAAAAAGGTGATATACAAATAATAATAATAATAATAATAACAAATAGAAAAAGAAGTAAGTAAAATAAAAAAATAAAAAAAGAGACCTTGGGGTTAATGGTTGCAGGGGTGAGGGGGAGTTTGGAATTATTGGAAGAAGACATTGATGAATAATTATAATTATAATTATTAAGAAGAGATTGATAAAAACCTATTATTATTATTATAAATAGAAGGAGATAGAGGATGATTTATAAGGAAAGGAATAAATGGTTGTTTTTGTTTCTTTTAACAAGTCGTCTTCTTCTATGTGCTACAAATACAATTCTCCGCATTTAATTAAGGGGTTTTACTATCGACTTTTATTCAAATTTTTGGTACCCAAATCGTTAAACGTACTATAGTTTGAGGTAGTAAATGTATTTTTTCTCTTTTATTTAGCTTAGTTTTTAGTTTTAGTTTACCAATCTCTCTCTATCTAATAAAACTCCATTAAAATATTTTATTACACAACTTTTATTTGTATTACCATTAATATTTAATACTTCATTATTAATTAATTGTTTATTATAAAAATACATGTAATTTTAATCTGTTAATAACTTGTATCAAAATTATCGAAATAAAAATTTTTAAAAGATAATCATATAGTTCAAATATTAAATTATATGATTTTGTTTTTTAAATGACACACAAGTAGACAAGACAAGCATTAAGGACACGTGTGTTCCGTGTTCGTGTCTCTCTGATTTTGTACCCTACTAAACTTGTTGCCCAAACCACTTACTATATTACATATCATATTACTTATTATTTTTTTTCTTTTTTCTTTTTCCTAGTAAAACCATCTCAATTTTTATTTGTATTACCATCACATTACGTGTCTCACACACAAAGCGTGGGACACGATTACTAGTATCTATACTATTATAATAAGTCAACCCAAGATTTTTTAAGGCTGCCAAATTTTACCATTTTTTTCCAAAAATACTCTTACACTTTTTTATTAATTACCACAATACCATATTCTCATAAAAAATAGAGAAAAAGTAATAACTAATAACAATTTTTATCCCTATTTAAGCTCTCAAAATTCTTTTGAGTCTTCTCATCTTATACTCTTTTTTTTTTATTCTCCAAATATTTGTATCATAACTACACTTATTTTTTTAATTTTATCGCATTACGCGTCTCACACGCAAAGCGTGGGACACGATTACAATTATATATATATATATAATCTCATATTCCAAGTAATAAATAGTTTTTTTTTTTATGTTTTTTTATCGAATTTTAAGTGATACTAGTTCAAATAATTAAATAACACAGTTTTTGAAACATAACATTTATTTCGAAACGAAGTGTGTAAACGTTACTAACAAGAAAAAAATAATAGTAGTATATTTACTTAGAATGAATATGAAGGTTAGAAGATGATGTGATTCCTCTAAACTTTTCAACTTGGTCGAAAGTCTCTTTATTGCCTTAGATTAATTGTAGATGCAACGAATCACATGCTAAATTATATCATACTACTAGTATATATGAAAGTATACCTACCTACTAGTGAACATTTCTCACACGTAACTAACTTTACTATGTGACCAATTAAATGTGTCTTTTTGTATTTTACAATTACTAACCTTCTCAACCTCAAAGGAAATATGGGCTGTTAATATTCTCTCTACTAAATTTATTTGATATTAACGTTCAACTGATTCAATATCCAGTTTTTGTTGTAACAACGCTATGATCACGTCAAAGTCACATTTTATTGAAACGAAAAGCCACATTTAAATTGAAATGAGGTTTTTATTGTCGATAACGACTTTTACCCAAATACTGTATAACGGTTGACAAAAGACGAGGGTAATGTATATATGGTGAGAGCTCGGGACCATACATAGCGAAAAAAAGTCTAATCCTAAACTACTTTTTTTCTAAATAATGTAATTACACATTTGACATGAAAGGTTAATTAGTGACCGATACTTTTTGCAAATTTATGTCCAAATCGGTATGAATAATCATCCATCGTTTACTTATCGAGATCAACATGCGCCAGGTTAACTGAATTTGACTTTGAGATCGCTAAATTGTAGTAGTTGTGTAAAACCAGTTATGGGATCCGATGGATCAATTTTAGATCTATGCAGCAAAGCTGTATATATCAGCTAGTAACACGATAAAAAATTGTCACGCATTTAGAGTAACAGTTGAAGTTTTATACCCAAAAATAACTCTTCTTCAAATCCCTATCAATCATGTTTCGATTATATCAAAACGGATCCTCTTTCATTGACTAAATTAAATAGGGGTAATTTCCTATAAATACCTCATTGCAAATTATATTCCTCCTAGGTATCTTGATAATTTCACATTTCCCTATAGGTACCACTTTTTAATTATTTAATTTATTTACTAAATTTTCATACAAATCAAAAAATAATATACATATTTTATATTTCTATAAATCCAAAAAAATAGTTTTAAATTACAACAAAATAAAAAAAACACAAAAAAAATTATAAAAATCAAAAAAATCAAAAAAAATATAAAAAATAACAAAAAAACACAAAAATTATAAAAAAAAAATGAAAAAAAACACAAAAAAAATAAAAAATTATAAAAAAATTATAAAAAATAACAAAAATAAAAAAAAAAATTATAAAAATAGCAATAAATCACAAAAAATCATAAAAACTCATAAAAAATATAAAAAATATAAAAAATCACCAAAAATCACAAAAAAATATTAAAAAATACAAAAATCACAAAAAAAATTATAAAAATCATAAAAAATTATAAAAATTATAAAAAATATAAAAAATTACAAAAAATCACAAAAAATGAAAAAAAATCACAAACTTTTTAAAAAAATTACAAAAAAAATATATATTTTTTTGTCAATTAACACTTTTTATACCGAAAAATCAAAAAAAATATATAAAAAATGACAAAAAATTATAAAAAAATTATTAAAAAAATCAAAAAAATGAAAAAAACGAAAAAATTATATAAAAATCACAAAAAATCACAAAACATTATAAAAAAAATAACAAAAATCAAAAAAAATTATAAAAAATTATAAAAAATTACAAAAAATTATAAAAAATGAAAAAAATCACAAAAAAAATCACAAAAAAAGTGAGTATACATATAGTTCAACTAAAAGTGCATCTGGTTCAGCTGAAAAGTACATCTGGTTCAGCTTAAAGTGCATATAATTTAGTGAAAAGTACATATAGTTAAGTCAAAAGTGCATATAGTGAGTCGAAAATGAATATAGTACAGTCGAAAGTGCATATAGTTCTGTTAAAAATGCATCTGATTCAACTAAAAGTTCATTTGGTACAACTGAAAGTGCATATGGTTCAGCTGAAAGTGCATATGGTTCAGCTAAAAGTGTATCTGGTTCAGCTGAAAGTGCATATGGTTCAGACAAAAGTGCATCTAGTTCAATAAAAGTGTATATCGTTCTGTAAAACCTGCATCTAGTTCAACTAAAAGTGCATATGGTTCGGCTGAAAGTGCATATGGTTCAGCTAAAAGTGTATCTGGTTCAGCTGAAAGTGCATATGGTTCAGACAAAAATGCATCTAGTTCAATAAAAGTGCATATCGTTCTGTAAAACCTGCATCTGGTTCAACTAAAAGTACATCTGGTTCGGCTGAAAGTGCATATAGTTCAGCTAAAAGTGCATCTGGTTCAGTCGAAAGTGCATCTAGTACAGTCGAAAGTGCATAAAGTTCAATAAAAGTGATTTTTTTTCCATTTTTTTTTTATAATTTTGTGAATTTTTTTTCATTTTTTATAATATTTTGTGATTTTTTTCATTTTTTATAATTTTTTTATAATATTTTGTGATTTTTTTCATTTTTTATAATTTTTTGTGATTTTTTCATTTTTTATAATTTTTTTGTGATTTTTTTTAGTTTTTTTTTATATTTTTATAATATTTTGTGATTTTTTATTATTTTTTTTATTTTTTTTGTGATTTTTTTGTGATTTTTTGTGTTTTTTTTAATAAAAATATGTTTTTTTAAATTTTTACAATTTTTTGTGATTTTTTTTCATTTATTTTGAGATTTTTTGCATTTTATATAATTTTATGTGTTTTTTTTTCCATTTTTTTATGAAATATGTGTATGGCGTTTTGGTAAATAAAGTAAATAATTAAAAAGTGCTACTTATAGGAAATATGAAATTATGAAGGTAACTAGGAGTAATATAATTTTAAAAGTGGTACCTATTGAGCATTAGTTGAATTAAATATTACCCAATTGTATAAAAGGTATAAATGGACACTTTGGATAGAGACACCGCCCACATATGTCACTGTCTTTGCATAATTTTAGAATTATACAAAATTTATACGATTATATATACCAGTATAATATATTACTATAAATAACATTATTTCACATCTAGCCAACACGATACAAATCTTATTTTGTTTTTATCATATCTACAATAGCAATTATACAGCAGTAACAAATTCGTTTTCACTTCAACAGAAGTGTCCTTTTTGTTTCCAGTGTTATTACACGTACGTGTGTAATCATCATATGAAATGTTACAGTAATATTACAAGGATATAAACTTATAAAATAAAAAACACACACAAAAGCTCAAACAAAAACCCTCAGCTCCACCAAAGACGACTTACTAAAATAAAAGAATTACAATGTACTTACTACTTAAGTTAATGATGAGTCGAAGGCCACACCGGTACCCGGTAGCCAAGCCGGACCATCAAGAAAGGACAATACAGAGAATTTTTGTGCCTCACTCTTAGCGATAGTGGGCCTATAACCGGCCCACTTAACCCTACCATTCACGGTAGCACCAGGCCCGCCATTTTGGTACTCAGCATATACAATCGTGTTAGGTGGGTTGACGTTACTGACCCATGAGATCCATCCAGCTCGGTGCAAAAACGACCCAATACTCGATTGCATTATAATAGTTGTTGAAAATTCTTTCCATGGTCTGCCTAAATAAGTCGGGGCAGTCAAGTTATCAAACGGGGCAATAGTACATTTATGGATGGAGATGCCGGTGTTTTGGTTCATGTCCTTTTTGCCTTGGGCCGTGATGGTAACAAACTGATTGGGCAAGGGCTGTCTGGGCAATATTTTGCAGTTTTGGAAAACTACAGCAGCGTTACCAAAAATAAAGTCGATGGTACCTATTAGATTGGAAATATATCAGTATGATTGATTTGATTAGATTTTATTCAAGGAAACAATGAATAGTGCTATTCTAATTTTCTAATGCTACTTTTTATGAATGAATTAGTACCAGTGATGTCACAGTCGCGGTAAAACTGACGGTTGGAGTGGGGGTAGAGAGTATCTTGGTAAGCGTCGAAGGAGCAGCGGTCGAACACAGAGAGATCCGAACCTGAACGAAAAGCCACGGCTTGGTGTCTTTGTGGTCCCGCAGTGTTCTTGAACCCCATGTCTCTTGCGATGAATCCCTTACCAACAACAGCTACATATATAAAATGATCAAATTAAGTTAGTATTTAATACATATTAGCTTTTGTTTTTATTTATTAGGAGTATTAGTGATCGAACGTACTTGAAACCTATTCACAATCAACCTGGTTTAATTGTATCATGAAATTTATACAAGAAGGCTAAATTTGAACTGGAGTAAGCGTAATAAACTTGTAAGTGGCACCAATATATATAAAAAATATGCATCGACTTGTAATGAACGAAAACTAATAATCTTGAAATACGATTCCTTTTATATATAAAACAATTTATAGTATGACCAGTTCTGGTGTAATTTCAGAACTGTATACAAAGAACAAGTTTAAATACCAACGAAAGGAAATGTTTGTTATACCCATTAATTTGGTCTTATATTATATTGTTGTGGTACCGAAATATTAACCGATCACAGTTGGATTGGAGAGGATTTCTATTTACCAAATATCACTAATTTTATACTATAAGATCGAGTAATGTGAATATTTAATTATTAACAGAAGTAATAGCTAGGTAACATGTCCCATTCAGAAAACTAAGTGTTACTAGTAGAACATATGGCACATGATATAATAATTGTGGCCAGCATGTTTTGATCGAACGTCATTAGGTATCATCAATTCACATGGTGAAACACACAAAACCATGTTATGTTCCCTAAAATCTGTGTTTTATTCTAACAAGTCCACTTGCATTCACATTTATTAAATATTAAATTCACAGTTTTGATTCATTCAATGGTGTGTACAAAACAACAGAAAGATCACCACCAAATGTTTTTTTAATCTATCAGTGCATAACTGTCGAAACACTAAATTTTATCTTTTATAAAAGTCAAGAAACGCATTAAATAATCAAGTGAGATGCAATATGGAGTATCATAATAGTATATATACAAGTCTTGTTAGGTGAAAAACTTTTAGATTTTGTTCTGCAAAGACATGGAAGTGTGACATTTACTAGAACAAGTAATATTATTTTTTTTAAGTCTTGTTGGTTGAATTAATGACGTACTTAAGCATGATTTTAATAGACGAACCCAAAAAAAAAAAATCTGATAAGAAAAATAAGTAAGCTAAAAGGTGAAAACTTACAGAAGGTGGAAGTGGAGAAGGTCGGTATTTTATCCTCGCCAAAGTTTTTGCTGCCTACGACAATAGTCCTGTACATACCATCTCCGTACATCATCACATTATGAAGCGATTTATTCATCTCTACATACTCGGTGTAAATTCCGGCCTTCACGTATATCACGAACCTCACCTTGCTTTTATTAGGCACTTTAGCCAATGCCTCGTTAATTGTCTTAAAGTTCCCACTCCCGTCCGCAGCTACCGTCACATTAGGCACTACCTAAATAAATCGATAAACAGTAATTCTAATGTCAGTTCAAGATAACTAGTGAATACTAAAGTCATGATACTGGCACCCATCTTATCTTACACCTTGAAATAAATCAATAATACTGCATTGTTTGCTTGTTCAGCAATGCGAAATTACATTTGAGTCCTTTCGTGAGGCTAATTTGTAACTTTTCAAATTACATTTCAGGCGTTTCCAATAAGGGGCCGGTGACAATTGTGTCTGTCTGCCAAAAACCAGCCTGTTCGGAAACTTTAGATATACAACCGACTCAAAACGGTTTGGGAGAGGGTCGAGTTGGGTTATTCAAAATCGAAACTTCTATTCCTTATCATGGAATCGAATAACTATAACATAAAATAAAATTGCATATCAGTCCTTCAGATTATATTTTCAATTTTTTTCCTTAGCTATAACTTGAAAGTGTCTTCTTATCATCAGTTTAAGCTTTGGCAGAAGAACCACTTACCAAATTCGTTTTCTGTTGCAACAGTCTCCGATCCACAACCCGCATCCATGACGGAAACACAGAATCCGAATGTTCTAGAAGCTTGCGGTGAATCGGAAGCTTAAGTTGAGACATGATTCCGAGAAGCTTGGCAGCAATGGCCAAACTATTACTAGCAAACTCGGTGGAATTCTTCATAATGCCAGTAACCTGCTCCACAACCAAACCTGAAACAGATGAATCAACCTCCCGAAGAGAATCCAAGCAGGTCTCTTGATCCGTGAGCACCGAACTGAGCCAGGTCTTGAGATCGTCGATCTTGACCGCGGAAAGCAGCTTCTCCCCTGGGGAAACATCCATGGACGAGATAGAATCTTCTAGGCGGTCCTTAGCGTCTTCTATCACTGTTTTACACACTTCAAGTGCGGACTTGATGGTAGCATCATTGGAAATGGAAGCGAGAGTGTTTGGGAATGAAGAGATATGCGAGAGCTCGTTGAGTGCAGCGTGTAAGGACAACTTAAAGAGCTCTTCGGGATCGGTTGTTGATGAGTTTAGAGACCTTATCGAGGTTAAGCATGATTCAGGGTACTGAGTGACGGCACAGACTGACTTGATAGCGGCCAAAGGGGACGAGGAGGGTGATGACGCGGAACTTGAAGTGCTTTTGTGGATGAGTGTAGCGGAGACAGCGACAATGACGAGGAGGAGGACAACGGATGAGACGGAAAGGATGATGATACGACGACGAGTTTTACGACGGAAGGATTGTTCTTCTATGGGGTCCACTTTGCCATAACCCCTGAAGGACTTTATGGTGTCCATTGTGTACGTTTGAGTTGTATGTAATGTAAATTGTAATGGAGATATATGTTGATAGTTTAAGAAAGTGGTAGCAGATTTTGTGGTTTTTGTTTGTTACCCTATTGTCTCATTTTATAGCAAGGACTAGATGACCAATAATTGTTTTCAATATGTGTGTTTTGTAGTATTAATAATTTAAAATGAAAACCGTGTCTTGAAAATGGTTTGGCAGTGATTGTAAATATTTGTATGTTCGATGTGTTACTACCCACAAGTCGTCTTCATTAGTGTCAAGTATCAACTGTGACAAATATTTTTGAAATTCTCATATTATATACACATAAAAATTGATTGGAAGAATAGAGGGAAATAGACCTTTTTTCATGGTAGATAACAGTTCATGATTGCAATAACGCGTAGGCGAGATTTGCGGTACTTTCATAACCTTTGGTAATTAACAAAAATAATTTCATTCAAAAATATTGATTGTTTACTATGCACCAAAAGGAAGTTGTATAGAACCCCATTTTCAACTACATCTCTAAGCAGGCATATCACATCACATATATGTACTTATTCAGAATACTGAAATAATAATATATAGATGTCTTTCCAAAAAAACTAACATAACTGGACTTTAGTTTAGAATCTATATGCTAATTAAAAGGTACTCCAAGTAGTAATCAATCCATTCAAGCAAGCTTGGGCCTCTTGGAAAAATCTTCTACTTCATTTTTTGAAGCTTGGGCCTCACAGAAACACATGTCTAGCTAATATAATGAATTACAACATTTCACATAATTTCCGACAATAAGAATATAGGATACTAGTTACTTCCCGTTGTCGCCTATATATATATATATATATACAACGAGGATTTTACCCATACGATTTTGGGTATTTACGTATTTACAAACTACCGTCTCAATTCGTCCTATTTCATGAGATCCGGGACATAGATATCTCGTATTTCTCCAAAAATCGATTCTTTTGATGAAGAATCAAAGGCAAGGTGTTTTAAGTATTGAACAATCACTGTAGTAATACTTTGATGTTAGCAAATGGTAACCCAAAATGCATTTTTCTATTTTTATTTTTCTTCGGCTTCCTTGGATGCTTTAGAAATGTTGTTTATGTCCTATCTTACGGTAAATCTTCTCTTAGTGCATATTGATCCAGTATTTAAAGGTAAGTATTTCAGAGCCAGTCCAGCTATTGTTTGACTAGAAGATCAGATAACTCATGATCATGAAACCTCTATTTGCATTTGAGCAGATCCAGATAGAGGATAAATAATTAGCTCGTACTCGTTCATTTGCTTTCAATTAAAAATCTTAGTTTCAGTTTCAAACCATTTAAACTTGATTCTTTAGTAATTAATTCTATGCTCATTTTCCAGAGAAGAGTTGAATCCTGAATTAAAAACTCGACCAACATTTGCTATAAGCTAAAATAAAGTTAAATTTCGCTCATTTTACCGTATCCCGTCACAACAAAATGAGTGAGTGTGCCTTTTATCATCCATCTCGTCCATTATTTTCTCCCAATTACGAGTACAAAAGGAGCAACAGAAAAGAAAATCAAGACAGTTTTCATGAGCCTTTTGCTTATTGACAGAACACTTGAACAATGCTAACAGAAAGAGACAAGAGTACAAGAAGCTCAAAAGAGACGAATATTAAGCTAGTATTTGCTTACATATCTCACTTGTCCATCTGAACAAGAACACAACTCAAATTATATCATAATATTCCTCTTTATAAGCCGAGAGAGAATGGAAAAGTCGTAGAACTCAACCACCCACTACCACCGATAAACCTTCCAGCGGTATATTGTTGAGCCTCAGTGGCACTAGTAATCACCTTATACCCACCCCACTTCACTCTGCCACTCGTTCCCGCCCCTGCCCCAGTATTCGCGTATTCTCTATATTCCAATGTACTAAGAGCAAAGTTCCCATCCCACTCATGCCAACCTGCAGGGACAATCACGTCGCCTATAGCCGACTGCATAAATACTGTCCTTGAATATTGCTTCCAAGGCCTTCCCAAGTAGGTCGGGAAACTACTCTTTACGGCTTTTAAATCAGAAGTTGCATCGATCCTGCATTTCTGGATTACGATGCCTGTGTTTTGGTTCTTGTCTGAGCGACCCTGTGCAGTTAGCATGTTTTTCTGTCCAGAGTTGGGGCGACGGGCATGAATATCGCAATCCTGAAAGTAGAGGTGTATATAGTTAAATCGAAGAATGTCAATCAAAACAAAAACGAACAAATCCAGTTACCTATTTCTTTGTTTGGGTTTGTGTAAAAATCCGTAAACCAAATGAAAGCCGAAAACAAACCAATGATAGATTTTGATGTGTCTTGTTTTATACTTATTACTTATATATTAAGAAAGTTGAACTTTGACTTTGTAACTATGCTAAATTAAACAATATGTAATGTCAGGATAATTTATGGGTGGCAATTGAATATAAATTATCAATATAGCAAGTTGGTTTATTTTGATCAACTAACTATATGAATGTATGTGGCCTTATTTTGTTTTTCTTAAATTTGGTCTCATGCTGAAAATCGAACCAAATTGAATGATGACCACGTTACCTGCAAGACTGCGGCGGCATTGCCAAAGATGAAGTCGACAGTACCAGCAATATAGCAACCGATGAAGAATTGGCGGTTGGAGTGGACATAAAGGGTGTCTTGGTATGCAATCATGTCACATCGATAGAAGGCCGACAGGTCGGAACCCACACGGAGTGCAACGGCCTGGTGCTTAGAGGGTCCTGCAGTGTTCTGGAAGGTTATGTCTCGGGCTAAGAAGCCTGCCCCCACCGCCGCTGCAAACAAATAGTAATTTTCTCTTTTTTTTCAGTACATAAATATTGATTTGTTTCGGTAAAATCATGATATTCCTTAAATTGACTATACATGTTAAAAAGGTTGGTGAATTATATCAGCCATTGAATCAGTTAAGTATAATTGTAGTTGGCTAAATGTTATTTTCATTTTTAAGTACATCAAGGGTTTCCTCACTTTGTTAATATTTTATTTGAAAACTAAAAAGTGTACAAATGGAAAGTGAAAGGACATGATTGTGGTAATAAAAGTCAAAAACGATATAAATGACATTTTAACATTAAATATTCACTCTCAATTAAGGGGAGCATTCAACGGCAATAACCAATCAATCTTTATGTAAAAATTAAAGGTGTGATAGCAATTTCATACTCAGTACTCAGCCATGTGAAATTTTATCCATATCCAACATGGGAATGCATGTGGGGTGTGGTCACTAATCAATAATCTCTTTTGCAAAATAGTTGGTCAATTTTGTGTCATATTCTCAATAAATTTTTACATATAGTTTCAAAAGTATGTGTCCAACTATTCATTGGGGGTTGGTCCACGTTTGCTATCTACTACTTTGGGTTTACCTGTATGTCTCTGTGTTGTAATTAATTAAAATAAACGCGACAAACAGACAGTCATTACCGATCAAAACCGATCAAAGTTTCGTGTGGTTTATTATATGACATGTAAGTTGATAATGTGTGTACTAAAATGAATAATGTTTCTATCGGTGTCCACTGTACACAGAAGAGTCGTTACTAGTATCGTATCAACTGGAATTCATTGAAATTAAGTCAAAGAAGCGCTCAAAGTTTTTAAAAAACGATGGTCAGGTAATTTAAATTAGCAAATTCAAACTTGATGATCTATAAGTTGTCACTTTAGATCTTGGCACTTGCTAAACTACTCTTACAAGAACATTTGTCTTTTACCAATAAATTACTGAATACCATTGAATAAACGTAGGTACACAGTCAGGTCCTATTAAAATTAATTACTATAGTCTAAAAAGGAAATTGAATACTAGTAGTATAATTGTAAGTGGACCCTTTCATGCATTTTCTCGTACGTAGAAGATAAGATAATTTATTATCGGGGGATATTCTTTTCCTAAAGGCTAAAGTATTTAATCATATATATATATATATGCTCATTTGCTTTTATTATCCTTTCTTGTAAAATATGCTGCAAATCATAAAAAATCGTAAATAAAGATTAAAAAAAAGAAAACATACCAACAGTAGCAGAGTGGAAAGTAGTGCTACCATCTACGACATTTCTATTAGCTGTAATAATTGTAGTTTTCCTATTATCACCAACAAGCATTATATTTGTTTTTCCTTTTGGTATATCCACATTTTCCCTATATACACCTGCCTTAATCCTTATCACATATCTCTTACTACTCTTTGTTGGTGCTGCCGCTACTGCTGCCGATACAGTCTTGTAATTTCCGCTACCGTCTGCCGCCACAACCACATTTGGTGTCACTGTGGATGCCTGTAGAAGGCGTCGGTCTCCCACTGACAACCACTCCGGCCACTCACTTTTTTTATTATCCTCTTTTAATTTTCTTCCCGATAGTGAATTTTGAGTGGCGATATCGGTATCGGTCATGTTTTTTATCATTGCCAACGCGTTACTACACATCTTCTCCAAGTGCTTTTCCTCTTCTTCTAACGCCTCCCGCACGTGCCTGTTTGTTCGAATTTTAATGAATGTAGTTACTGTCAATTATTTTTATCTTAATGGTGGAAAAACTTACATTTTATTTATTAATTTTACAAAAAGAGAAATGTGAATGAAAACCCCATACAAAACAAATGCACAGAGTTAGTTATTGTACAATTATATTACCATTTAATATGCATATCAGTGACGATAAATATTGCGAATAGAGTAATGGAAAAATAATCAAATACATATTTGAAGAAGATAAAGATTCTATCCTACTTTTGTTTACTCCTTGTTTCAACTTTGATGCACATTAACTTAACATGATATGTATGGAATCTTAATTTTTATAATTAAGTACGAAAGTGTGTATTACAATAAATTTCCCTATAATAAAATACAGTCATTATTGTATACCCAAACTGAGAAGCAAACGCATATCATGCATCATGCATGTGTTAATTTTGGAATCAAACATTCTCTGCAGAGAAAATCTAGAATGAGATTCTTGTAAAGAATTATATATATATATACTGTACTCATTTAAGTCATTTTTCCCTTAACTCGAATAAACGTTCTTGTATCTAATTGAACTGCAAAAACTATAAGTTACTATAAAGTAACTCTTCATTTTTAACAAAAAGTAGTAGGCTGTTAATAACTAGAAGTAGACCATTAGCTATACTATCTTTACCCCCTTTAGCTAAATTTCCAATAAATAAGCTAAAGGAGTCATGATAGTTTTGCAATATTAATTACTTAATTTCTTCCTAATGTACATAAAAAAGTGTTTATTGAAAGGTTGGGGATACTAATATGTAATGGCAGATAAAAACAAGTATTACTTGTCCGCCTTGTCAGACGAGAAGCCATCGCGACAAGTCTCCTGGTTAGTAATGGCGGAGCTAACAAGCGTCAAAAGGTCATCGGCATGCTCCGATAACTTCTTCTTATTGCCCGGATAGTCTTTTAACTCCTCCTCGGCTTTCCTCAGCTCATCCAACGTCTCGTCCACCATTTCTAGACAGTCATGTAATGCCGTCTTTTCACGTAACGTTAAGCCTTTTCTAAGAAACAGCTTCTTAACGTGAAAGTAGGTGTGCTCAACGGCTAAGAACGTGACATTGAGCGACGCCATGATCACGTCTTTTTGGGATGTGAATTTTCGGCTTACTTTCGCGAGAGACGAGAAGCATAGGTCGGGGTAAGAAGTGGTGCTACACGAGGACTTTATGATGGCATGGTTTGCGGAATTGTGCTCATTTTTGCTGTTTTTAACTGTGACAACTGTGCCTATGACCGCGGCAACTATTAGTAGTGAAGAAAATAGAATGAGAATAATTTTTTTGTTTTTTCTCGAGGAATGGGCAGTGGTGGTGGTGGTGGTTTCTTGGCCGGAACGTGACATTACGACAAAGGAGTGTTTATTTTGTGTCATAGTTAACCTTAGATAAGGGATTTTGTGTGTGAGTAGCGATGAGTGGTAGATAAGGGGGGGTCATGTATATATATATATACACAGTGAGGTTTAGGCATTTTTTGGTGGCTGGCTTTTTAATAATTTATAAAAATTATACTCTTCATCATGATATCTAAAAGAGAGTAGTTCCTTACTATGCATGCTTTTGTTTTTTTACCATATTATTGCGATTATTATGCATGATAATGATGCATATCTGGTTATTCACTAGTAGTATCTATTTATTGTTGGTGTGTAAAATGGTCATTTTTATTGTTAGTAATTTAAGAATGTCTAGTCTTCTTGCATAGCTAGTAAATTTTTCCTGTGTTACTTATTATAGGGGTATGCTGTTATACAACCTCTAAACCCTAGCTACTTATGCACCGACAAAAAAAAATTGAAAAGATAAACGAAATTAGAATTAATTTCATCGTCATCATGATTAATTGATTATGTTTGCCAGTGATGCCACAAAGTATCAAAATTCTTTGTCAATCTCCATTAATATTGAGTGTCTTTTTAAGCTTAGTCAATTTTTTAGATTAAAAAATAGAAGAAAGTTAGGAATATTAAAGGAAAAGAAGAGAACCTGCCAAAAGGAAGAAGAAATGATTGAATGAACAAATGCCAAATTGTTTTGTGAAGATTATCTAGTTAATTAGCCATTTGCATTTATTTGCTTATATATATTTTGTTTCTTCGTTATTTTTTTTTTTTGCTTTAACTTGATTTTAATTTTAATAAGGTCCATACAAGTATTTTTATTAACGAAACAGTGGATCTTTCTTTAAAAAAAATTACTTAAAAATGATTAGAAAACCTAAACCAATAAAATAGAAGAAATAAATGGGAGACCCTTTATGTATCACTGATAAATTAAAACAATAAAAAACCTAATAACATATATATATATATATATACACACGAAACCAATCGTTAAGTTGAATATATATATATATATATATATATAGTTTGTTACTATATGTTGGTTGGTTTATAAAAAACATTTAATTAAATTTTGAAAACTACAATTGCCAAAATATTCCAGATTTAACCACACAATACACATACCCCAACTGGTATATGTGCAAAATAATTACCACGTGTGGTATGTCTTTTATGAATTTAGGAATCTTGAAAACACATGGGCGGGGCCCATTATAACAATTTAACGTGGACAAATTTGTCCCGTTTACTTTAGTACCCAACTCCTTAATTACTATCCTTTTCAAAGTGTACACTTTCATGCATATATATGCTTTTCTTTCAATATATATATATATGCCTTTGGAATATTAATTACTCATATATATGTTGGTATAAATGCTTTTCTTTTCAATTATTTTATTGATGATTTTCTTCATAAATGTTTTAAGTTGGTACCTCGATTAGCTTTTATATATATACTGATTGATGACGAGAAAATTAGTTTCGTGTAACATTGATGAACGATATATTATATATTTTGTTAATAAACACCACAACTAGGAACAGCAACGAACGTACCAGTAGGTTGAAGGACTACATCATTCCATATTAAAAGAAACCCCATTTTTTTACCATATATTTTATTTTTTAATAAAACAATTGCAATTTTTACTCTTTCAACGCCCCTCGACTTACATATATAATAAAAGATTGAGATTATGTATAATTAGGATAGGCTAAATTTCTTTTTATCAAGTTCTACAAGAAAAGTATCCACTGTTCACCGAAAAGTATCCACTCATTAGAGTTAAGGACAATTATACATGCTTTTCCTAAATAATTACCCAAAAGTTTTAATTTCACCTGAATAATTTCTACTTCTAGTTTAAAGACATGCAATGTAATTTTAGAAGATATACATAATTTATAACCCAATTATTGGGGGGAAACAACTGTATAAAAATATCATTGCTTTAAGAGTATTTAGGTCATCGATCTCTAACTACAAATGAACGAACTTCACTTTATATTAGTGTAACCTCCACACTATCAACTAATATGTATTTTATCTTCAATAATCCATCTATAATTAATGAAAGTATGAACCCATAGTTTTGTTCAATATTTCGTTAGTCAGCAATTTTAGTGTAGTTGTTGAATTTTCTTAAGAAGAGGCTAATGGGTATAAAATAACATAGGTTTCAATTAATTTGTTGATGTGAAACATGATTTGTCAATTTATCACCATAAATTTAAACTATCATTTTAACAAGTTAGTGTCGGTCAATATCATAGTAGATACTAATAAATAATAATACTGGCTTGACCTCTTCAAATTACATCTGTTTTGATTGCTACAAAATCTACAATAATTGTATGCCCCACTTAGCTCCAAAACATTTCCCTACTTAAAAACCATTAAATGTAATAATGTATAGGATGACAATTATAGCGCGGCTACCTATAAAATATTTATTAGTTTCATTTACTTTTGTTGTTCCTTTTATCTTCTTTATATATTGTAAAGAATAATCTTTTGGAATGGCATTGGTCTTTGAAATGTAGGTAATAATAAAACATATCCTAATCAAATATATTAATGTATTATTATACTATATATGTTCATCATGTTTTTATGTTTTACAACAGGATTGGCCCCTCCCCTACATACATACAGCTACGTACCAGGCTACAAGCTACAGTCATAGTATGTAGTACATGACTTATTTAATTTCACGACCAATAATTGAGTTAATTTATTTTTTTTGAAATGATAATTGAGTTAATCATAGGATGTGTTTTTCAACACAGCACATTCAATAGTACTATCAAGAAATTTATATTAGAACCATCATGACTCTTTACTTATATAGCCCACCACCACTTATGCGGTAAAATCGGCTTGGAAAGTAATCCGAATTCGGAAACCGGTTAAGCGTTGAACTCGTTTCGTCTTCACACGAAACGTTCCTCCTATATGTAGCTTTATTTTTTATGCCTCACTTGTTTAAATCGTCTCTCTACCCCTGAAAAGTATGAGTTTAGTACAAGTGAATAGATGCGAGCTATGTTACCACCATTCGAAAACAAGAGATCACTTATTCTTTGAGTGCTCTTACTCTTTGTTGAACGTTGATTCTTCAAATCAATTATTTTGATGATAACAATATTTGTAAAACATGTTAAAAGCTCGTTTTGCGTACTAATCATTTATCGAGTGTATTGAAGGTTCAAAATGATAGATTGCGAAATTACGAAGCCAATGGTTCAAGCGGAACTAAAATCGGATTAGAAACGAATTAGTTATGGGGTTTCGAGGTTTGTCGAGAAAACCGAAAACAAGCCCAGAACAAAAACGACTGATTCATAAGCTTAAACGATCGATCATTTCAGTGAAATTTTCTTCCAGTGAGCTCAACACAAAAACGACCGATCGCAGGCTTAAAACGACCGATCGTTTTAAGTGTGATTTCTTCCAGTGAGCTCAACACAAAAACGACCGATCGCAGGCTTAAAACGACCGATCATTTTAAGTGTGATTTCTTCCAGTGAGCAAAGAACAAAAACGACCGATCGCCAGAATCAACGACCGATCGTTTCAGTGCTGAATTCTTCCAGTGAGCCAAGATGAAAAACGACCGATCGTTTTACAGAAACGACCGATCGTTTCTGTAGAATTTCAAATTCCAGCTTTTAAGCTCTTCCTGAAAATTGGGCGAACTGCTGCAAAAACAGCATTGAATGAACTCAACAACCAGCAACGGTCTGAAATTAAATGCTGAACCTTTTCACCCTACAAAAGGCCCCAAATCCTTATGGAAGAGATCATCCAAGTATACACAACATTTAAGCAAATCCTACTAAGAAATTCTTCAAGCTTATACTTCCAAAATCTCACTTGTATTCATAATTTTTCTCGAGAGTATTATTCTTGTAATTCTATAAACTTCGAGATATCATTTGTTAGTGAGTGATCTATTAAAATCCAATTTGTAAAAGAGTAATTTTATAAACTCATTTGTGAGCGAGTGATTGGGTAGAAGCTTTTAAGCAAGTGTAGCTTAAAAGTTCTAGGTCATTTATTCGGGATACTCATAAAGTAAGGGGGAGCGAAATCGGTTGATTAAGCTCGTTAAGGTGTAACCTTGGAACGAAGATTTTTTAGTGAAACACTCGGTAGTGAAAATACCGAGGATAGGACGTAGGCGCGTTTTGCCGAACCTCTATAAATCTTGCGTTATTTCTTTTCCCTCAACTTTTACTTTTCGCAAATTATTAATTGCTTATATTCATTGCTTGCATAGATTATATTAGCAATTGGTTGTTAACGTAATTGTTTAAGTTAGAGAAACCACTAATTTGCTTAGATAATAACACATAGATTTTATTCCGCGAAAAACGTATAAAACCTTATTCACCCCCCCTCTAAGGTTTAGACTCCTACGGATCAACAATTGGTATCAGAGCTTAGCTATTTTATTTACAAAAATCTAACGATTTTATAGTTTAAAGATCCGCTATGTCTTCGTACGCCGACTCTAAATCCATAACTAGGCCCCCGTTCTTTGACGGTACAAACTATCCCTATTGGAGAGATCTCATGAAAAATTTCCTTTGTGGTTTTGAAATAGATCAATGGATAAGTATTAGCAAAGGCTATAGAACGCCTAGGAGAAATGGCGAAGATAAGCTTGTAGAGGAACTAGATTCCGATGAACGCCTTGCGTTTTCCCTAAATTGTAGGGCTATGACTTCCATCACTTGTGCGCTCTCGCCTAGTGAATATGATAAGATTTCCGGTTGTGACACCGCTAAGCAAATGTGGGATAAGCTAGCTATTATGCACGAAGGAACTAGTCAAGTTAAGGACTCTAAAATTAGCATGCTTATTCATGATTATGAATTATTTAAAGTTGAAGATGATGAGTCTATTGCTTCTATGTACACTCGTTTTACTAAGATTACTAATGATCTTAAAAGACTTGAAAAGGTATACTCTAGACGAAAATTCTTCGAAGTCTTCCGAGGAAATGGGAATCGAAAGTGACGGCTATACAAGAAGCCAAGGACATGAACACACTTTCTCTCGACAACCTCATAGGATCCTTGAGCACCCATGAGCTAGATATGACGACTCAAAAACATGAGGATGACTCGAAAAAGAAGAAAGGCATCGCCTTCAAAAGCACAACAAATGACGATAGCGACAACGATTCCTCAAGTGAGGATGATGAAATGGCTCTCTTCGCCAAACGCTACAACAAGTTCCTAAGTTGGAAAAAGAAGTGTGGACAACGATTTCGGAAAAAAGGAGTACAAGGGAGAGCCTTCCGACAAATCGAATAAAAAGGACGAAATCATTTGCTATAAATGTCACAAACCCGGACATATGCAAAACGAATGTCCGTTGAAGAAAAAGGACAAATTCGGAAAGAAAAAGGAATACAAGAAGGCATTCTTGGCCGCATGGGGGAGCGATGATGATAGCTCCGATAGCGACAATGAAGAAGTCGCAAACCTTTGTCTCATGGCTAGAGACGACGATACCGAGGATGTAAGCTTTCACTCCTCTAACTCTTCTATTTCTAGTGATGATGATTTTGATATAAATGATGTGTTAGCATCCTTAGAAAAAGCTAGAGGTAAAAACAAATCCTTTAGAAAATTGTTAATTACTCTACAAGACG
Organism: Primula veris; assembly: GCA_963682055.1. Taxonomy (NCBI): domain Eukaryota; kingdom Viridiplantae; phylum Streptophyta; class Magnoliopsida; order Ericales; family Primulaceae; genus Primula; species Primula veris. The sequence goes on from OY821742.1 coordinate 42,039,763, forward strand.
AACTCGAGAACTTAGCTATAACAAATGACTCACTCACGTCTAAAAATGCCGAACTTACCATAGAAAATGATAAGTTAGTTAAAGACCTTAGTTCATATAAAATTAAGGCGGATAGCGCCGAACTTACTCTCGCTAAGTTTACTAAGGGAAGTAAAATGCTAAGTACTATATTAACTTCTCAACAAGGCGCATATGATAAAACCGGTGTAGGGTACAACCCACTTCTAGCGGCTAAGCATAAAAATCTATTTACCAAACAAGTGGCGAAAAATGAAAATAGACCACCTAGTTACTCTCATAAGAACAACTCGTATAAAAAGAACTTAGTTTATAATCGTTTTGTTAAACCTATCTCGCATGTTAAATGTATTACTTGCAACCGTAGTGATCACTATGAAGATTACATTTATTGCCCTTATAGATATAAAGTTAATAGAGATGATTTGGTTTGGATTCCAAAGGGTCGAGACTCTAACCCTCAAGGACCCAAAAGTGGATTAGGGTACCAATGATCGTTTTGTCTTGTAGGTATGCTTGAGATCAAAAATCAACGAGGACAAGTGGTTCTTGGATAGTGGATGCTCAAGACATATGACGGGAGACAAAACAAAATTCACCACTCTTGCACCTAAAGACGGAGGCTTTGTGACCTTCGGGGATAATAGCAAGGGTAAAATCATCGGCATTGGTAGCATCTCTAAACCCTCTAATGTTGTGATTGATAATGTTTTGCTTGTTGATGGTCTTAAACATAGCTTGCTTAGTATAAGTCAACTTTGTGATTTGGGTCACAAAGTCATTTTTGAAAAATCGCATTGCATTATTCATAGTATTTCGGATAATAAAACTATTCTCATGGGTCAAAGACAAACTAATGTCTATATGATTGATTTGAATAGTTCGGTGGATGATGAAGTCAAGTGTCTTGTTACTATCAACGACAATGGTTGGTTGTGGCATAGACGACTTGGTCATGCAAGTCTTGATTTACTTGCTAAACTTTCTAGTAAAGATTTGGTAATAGGTTTACCAAAAACTCCTTATATAAAGGACAAACTTTGCCACGCTTGCCAATTAGGCAAACAAACAAAGATTTCTTTTAAGTCTAAAAATATTATTTCTACTACTCGTTGTTTGGAGCTCATTCATATGGACTTAGTTGGCCCCTCCCGGACACTTAGTCTTGGCGGGCGTGCATATGCATTCGTCATGGTTGACGATTTTAGTCGCTTTACTTGGGTGTTATTTTTAACTCATAAGCATGAAGCATTTAGAGAATTCTCTATTATTTGCAAAAAGCTCCAAACACGAAAGGGTTATATGATCAAAAGTATCCGAACCGATCATGGTAAGGAATTTGAGAATACTCCATTTCAAACTTATTGTGATGAAAATGGTATTGATCATAACTTTTCGGCCCCTCGTACGCCCCAACAAAATGGGGTAGTTGAGAGGAAGAATAGAACCCTAGAGGAAATGGCACGGACCATGCTTTGCGAAAATAATTTGCCAAAGTATTTTTGGGCCGAAACCGTAAATTCCGCTTGTTATATTTTAAATAGAGCCTTAATTAGGCCCATATTAAAAAAGACACCTTACGAATTATGGAATGAGCGAAAGCCCAATATTTCTCATTTACGTGCATTTGGTTGTAAATGCTATGTTCATAATAATGGTAAGGATAATCTAGGAAAATTCGATGCAAAGTCCGATGAAGGTATTTTCGTCGGATATGCAATATCGAGTAAAGCTTATAGAATTTTTAATAAAAGAACTTTATTGGTGGAAGAGTCGGTACATGTTTCGTTTGATGAGAATTTACCGACGATTGATAAGCCTTTAATTGTTCATAATATTAATGATGATATTTTTCATAAAGCATCTTCTTCAAATCATGGTGCATCTAGCTTAGAGTCTACGCCTAGTATAGAGGTTGAACCCGTTGTTGATGAAGTCACTATAGATAGACTTCAAAAGGACTTAGAATCTAGCGTACACATTCATGAGGATTTTCCTCAAGAATGGCGTTTTGCCAATCACCATCCGCAAGATTTAATTTTGGGTAACCCGGGAGAAAGAGTGCATACACGTTCTTCATTAAGAAATATAGTTAATTATTTTGCATTCTTGTCTCAATTAGAGCCCAAGAACATTCTTGAAGCGGAACTTGATGAGAGTTGGGTATTAGCTATGCATGACGAATTAAATCAATTCGAGCGTAGTAACGTATGGAGTTTAGTACCTAGACCACGTGAGAAAACCATTATAGGTATGAAATGGATATTTCGTAATAAGATGGATGAATCCGGGGTAGTCATTAGAAATAAGGCTAGACTAGTAGCTCAAGGGTATAACCAAGAAGAAGGCATCGATTTCGATGAAACTTACGCACCCGTAGCTAGACTAGAAGCCATTAGAATGTTGCTTGCTTATGCTTCTTTTAAACGTTTTAAATTATTTCAAATGGATGTTAAAAGTGCCTTTTTAAACGGCTTTATAAATGAGGAAGTTTATGTAAAACAACCAGCCGGTTTTGAAAATCACGAGTTTCCTAATCATGTTTACAAACTTCGAAAAGCACTTTATGGTTTAAAACAAGCACCCCGGGCTTGGTATGATAGACATAGTAAATTTTTGATTAAAAAGGGTTTTTCTCGTGATACCTTAGATACTACTCTTTTTATTAAAAAGGATGGTAAAGACATGCTTTTAATTCAAATATATGTTGATGATATTATTTTCGGTGCTACTAATGCTCGCATGTGCGAGGAGTTTTCTAAGTGTATGCAAGGTGAATTCGAGATGAGCATGATGGGTGAACTCACATACTTTCTTGGATTGCAAATCAAACAAACAAAGGACGGAATTTTCGTCAATCAAGCCAAATACACGAGGGACTTGCTCAAACGGTTCAACATGAGCGATGCAAAGCCGCTAGGAACTCCGATGAGTCCGGCAACAAAACTAGACAAGGATGAATCGGGTAAAAGCGTGGACCAAAAGCTCTATAGAGGTATGATTGGATCCCTCTTATATTTAACCGCAAGTAGACCCGATATCATGTTTAGTGTTTGCTTGTGTGCTAGGTATCAATCTTGCCCTAAAGAATCGCATGCTATAGCCGTTAAGCGTATTTTTAGATATCTTGTAGGAACATGCAATTTAGGATTGTTTTATCCACATGATACTTCTTTTGAATTACTTGGTTATTCCGACGCCAACTTTGCCGGTTATCGATTAGATAGAAAGAGTACTAGTGGCACTTGCCATTTCTTAGGAAACGCCTTAGTTTCTTGGCATAGCAAGAAACAAAACTCGGTTGCGCTTTCTACGACGGAGGCGGAATACGTCGCCGCGGGTAGTTGTTGCGCACAAATCCTTTGGATGCGTCAACAACTCAACGACTTTGAACTATCATTTGATAGTGTACCTATATTGTGTGATAATACTAGTGCTATAAACCTTTCGAAAAATCCGATCCAACACTCTCGCACTAAACATATTAATTTACGTCATCACTTTTTACGGGATCATGTCCAAAAAGGGGATATTACACTTGAATATATAAGTACCGATAGGCAATTAGCCGATATTTTCACAAAACCCCTTAATGAGGAACAATTTTGCTTTATTCGCCGAGAGTTAGGCATGTTTGATGTGTGAAATATACATATATATATATATATATTTAATTGATTTTATATATATTTCAGTATTTTTATGATTTTTATGCCATATCGGTGTCGTAAAGTGCAAATAAATCCTGTTCTGTAACCCATTTACAGTCGATCGATCGTCTGTAAAAATGACCGATCGTTTTCATACAGACGACCGATCGTTATTAAAAACGACCGATCGTTTTTAAGGTTTGCTCACTGGAACTTTTCAGTTCCAAAACGACCGATCGACACACAAAAACGACCGATCGTTTTTGTGATTTCCAGTGTTACAAAACTTTTTCAAACCCTAATTTCAATCCAAACATCACAATTCTCTCTCTCAAAAATTCGCCTCCTCCTCCAAAATCACCCAAATTTTCCAATTTTTTATCCGAAATCACTCAAATATGGTTCGCACCAAGCAATCGAAGCAACCCCACCTCATTGATGAACCCGAGGACGACTACGTGCCTCCGTCCACTCGCCCACGTGTTCCTCGCGGTCGCCGAACCGGATCTTCCTCCACTGCTCCCGGTGCCTCTTCCGGCCCTCTTCCTCCTCTCTATCCACCCGAGATGGGTCAAAGAGGTATATTGACCAACTTCACTCTAGACATGCCTCTTTTCCGTGAACGGTTTTCCGCTCTTATGATAGATTTAAGCTTTTACAAACTTGATACCATTCTTACTCTCAAAGAGCCCTTTTACAAAGAAAATGTCTATGAATTCTATTATCACCTAGTTCTAGATAGGGATTCCGATGACGCACTCCGTTTGCGTTCATCCTTTAACGGACAACAATTCGTTTACGTTATAGACCGTTTACGAACTCTCTTACGCCTAGATAGCGGCGGTGTCCATGAGTCTAGCACGGAACTTTGTGAAACTCTAGAGATCGAAAACTTCAATGATCTTAAAGACGAAATTTTTCATCCCGCCCATAACAACCGTTCAAACAAAGCCCATGGCCTTCTATTCCGTAACAAACTAGCCTACCACATCCTCTCTCACATCGTCCTCCCACACACCTCCAACTTTACGGATGTTACTAATGAGTACATCTTTCTTCTTGGGTGTATCCACCGCCAAGTCAAACTTGACTTCGCGACACTCATTCTCTTTAAGATGGATTCGCTTAAGACGAAATCCAAAAGTGTTGGGTTTTGGTACTATTTCGAATACAATAAATGAAAGGACAATAAAATAAAGAAGACAGGAACGCAATGGAAATAAACAATTTTATTTCTCACAATTGGAATATAAATTACAATTCCTGACTCAACAAATAAATAAAACTGCTGGACTGTAATAAAGAAACTGCCGGACTGTTATAAAGAAACTGCCGGACTGGTTTAACAAAGAAACTGCCGGACTGGTTTTACAGAAACTGCCGGACTGGTTTTAACAAACTGCCGGACTGGTTTTAAACAAACTGCCGGACTGGTTTTGAATAAAAGAAACTGCCGGACTGGTTTTAAGAAACTGCCGGACTGTTTTGTAATAAAAGAAACTGCCGGACTGGTTTTAACAAACTGCCGGACTGGTTTTAACCAGTAAAAAACTGCCGGACTGTTTTTGACAAATAAAAAACTGCCCGGACTGTTATTAAATAAACTGCCCGGACTGTTATGTAAATACTGGAAATTAAATTACAGGAAAGTAAATTACAGAATAGGAAAGACTGAAATGTAAATTACAGAAACTAAAGGTACTGGAAAGTAAATACAAAAAGGAAACAGTACTGAAATTAAATGGACAGAATAATAAAGGACTGAAAATTAAATAACAGAAATTAAAAGAAGAGGCAACTGCTGAGCAGTTTCCCTTAAACAATATTTCCCGAACCACCTTTAAAGGTTTCTGGTTTCGGGACTTTGTTCCCAAGGTACAACTTCTATCTCAGAGTGGCTCGTATGGAAACCGGCACCGAACCACAGGTCGAGCTGTTGGTGGTGCGGTTCTCTCTTTCTATATGATGCTTATGCTGTGTTGTGTGTTCTGATGTGTTTGAATGAGAGGGGGAGGGCTGCCTTTTATAGGCTCTACTGAAACCGCAACCATAAATATAGGTCATCAATTCTGGGAGTTACACCCCCAGAATCCGCTCACTTTAATTCTGAAACCGCAGCAATCAATTCCATTTATTGCTGGCGTTTCTCTTGCTGGAAACTCTAGGGATTGCTTTTGTAATTTATACAAAACTCCCTATTCGGGTTTGGACCCAAGACCCAAGACCCGAGACATTCCCCAAATCCCAAGCCCAAGCCCAAGCCCAAGCCCAAGACCAAGCCCACGCCCGAGACCCGAGACACGAGCGAGCGCGCGTGTGTGGTACACACTAATACTCTTAGGTGTATGTGGACATGTTAGTTTAATAACTACATGGGTTGGTATGGTATATATATTGTAAGATTAACTCTTAATCTTCCAATATGGGATTATTCTAAATGGTTTTCTCATTAACCATTTCGTTTTCCAGATTTTCCAGATTTGAGCTTCCGAGATACCAACTTTGAAGCCACTTTGTATTCACACCCATTCTCCGAATAGGTCATGTGATATACCGTTACGAAGCTCATCACACGGGCTACTCAACCACGTTGAGTACGGTATAAACAACTCAGCGCTGTTACACGAAATAATGACTCGAAGTTGGTCCAGTGACCATTCGGAAACACCCATGTTTTCACATGTTTTTCCAAAAAAAAGAGCAACAAAAAAAAAATCAACACAGTTTTCATGAGCTTTTTGCTTATTGACAGAACACTTGAACAATGCTAAGAGAGAGAGAGAGATAAGAGTACAACAAGCTCAAAAGAGACGAATATTAAGCTAGTATTTGCTTACATATCTCACTTGCCCATCTGAACAATAACACAACTCAAATTATATCATAATATTTCTCTTTATAAGCCGAGAGAGAATGGAAAAGTCGTAGAACTCAACCACCCACTACCACCAATAAACCTTCCAGCGGTATATTGTTGAGCCTCGGTAGCACTAGTAATCAACTTATAACCACCCCACTTCACTCTGCCACTCGTTCCTGCCCCTGCCCCAGTATTCGCATACTCTCTATATTCCAATGTACTAAGAGCAAAGTCCCCATCCCACTCATACCAACCTGCAGGGACAATCACGTCGCCTATAGTCGACTGCATAAATACTGTCCTTGAATATTGCTTCCAAGGCCTTCCCAAGTAGGTCGGGAAACTACTCTTCACGGCTTTTAAATCAGAAGTTGTATCGATCCTGCATTTCTGGATCACGATGCCTGTGTTTTGGTTCTTGTCTGAACGACCCTGTGCAGTTAGCATGTTTTTCTGTCCAGCGTTGGGGCGACGGGCATGAATGTCGCAATTCTGAAAGTAGGGGTGTATATAGTTAAATCGAAGAATATCAATCAAAACGAAAACGAACAAATCCAGTTACCTATTTCTTTGTTTGGGTTTGTGTAAAATTCCGTAAACTAAATGAAATCAGCTTGTGGTTTATTGGTTTTGAAGCCAAAAACAAACCAATGATAGATTTTGATGTGTCTTGTTTTATACTTATTACTTATATATTAAGAAAGTTGAACTTTGACTTTGTAACTATGCTAAATTAAACAATATGTAATGTCAGGATAATTTATGGGTGGCAATTGAATGTAAATTATCAATATAGCAAGTTGGTTTATTTTGATCAACTAACTATATGAATGTATGTGGCCTTATTTTGTTTTTCTTAAATTTCGTCTCATGCTAAAAATCGAACGAAATTGAATGATGACCACGTTACCTGCAAGACTGCGGCGGCATTGCCAAAGATGAAGTCGACGGTACCAGCAATATAGCAACTGATGAAGAATTGGCGGTTGGAGTGGACATAAAGGGTGTCTTGGTATGCAATCATGTTACACCCATAGAAGGCCGACAGGTCGGAACCCACACGGAGTGCAACGGCCTGGTGCTTAGAGGGTCCTGCGGTGTTCTGGAAGGTTATGTCTCGGGCTAAGAAGCCTGCCCCTACCGCCGCTGCAAACAAATAGTAATTTTTTTTTTTTCAGTACATAAATATGGATTTGTTTCGGTAGATCAGGATATTCCTTAAAATGAACATACATGTTAAAAAGGTATCAGCCAGTGAATCAGCTAGTATAAGTGTAGTGGCTAAATGTTATTTTCATTAAAAGTACATCAAGGGTTTCCTCATGACTTTATTAATCTTTTATTTGAAAACTAATGATTGTGTAATTGCATGCCACAAGGTGTCGTCCTAATAAAAGTCAAAGACGATAAATAACTTTTAACATCAAATCACTCTTAATTAGGAGAGCATTCATCGGTAATAACTTTTTTGGACAAACATCTTTATGTAAAAGTTAAAGGGGTGATATTTTATCTCACTGTCAGCTAGGCTCAGCCATGTGAAATTTTATCAGAACTGGAATTCAATGAAATGAAGCCAATTAAAGAAGTGCTCAAAAAGAATATTAATGTAGAGCAAAAAAGAAAACATACCAACAGTAGCAGAGTGGAAAGTAGTGCTACCATCTACGACATTTCTATTAGCTGTAATAATTGTAGTTTTCCTATTATCACCAACAAGCATTATATTTGTTTTTCCTTTTGGTATATCCACATTTTCCCTATATACACCTGCCTTAATTCTTATCACATATCTCTTACTACTCTTTGTTGGTGCTGCCGCTACTGCTGCCGATACAGTCTTGTAATTTCCGCTACCGTCTGCCGCCACAACCACATTCGGTGTCACTGTGGATGCCTGTAGAAGGCGTCGGTCTCCCACTGACAACCACTCCGGCCACTCACTTTTTTTATTATCCTCTTTTAATTTTCTTCCCGATAGTGAATTTTGAGTGGCGATATCGGTATCGGTCATGTTTTTTATCATTGCCAACGCGTTACTACACATCTTCTCCAAGTGCTTTTCCTCTTCTTCTAATGCCTCCCGCACGTGCCTGTTTGTTCGAATATTTATCGATGTTGTTAATTATAGTACTAGTAACATTTAATATATGCATGTCTAGTGAACATAAGTTCAGTATTGCAAATAAGATAAAAAAGAAAAATTATCATTTAGTGTCTATTTGAGACTTAACTATCATAAACTCATGTTTAAGATTTCTTCAAAAAATAGCTAACATGTGTAACTATTCAACTTCACACTTCTCAATGATGCTACATTGATATATAAATCAAGTCTTAAACAAAAAAAAAAAACAAGTTAAAGGTTTTTAAAATTAAGTCCAAAAGTACTATGTATCAAACAATAAATTTTCCCAGAATGAAAAGAAGACATTACTGTCTCTCCAAATTAGAAGCAGAGATTTATCATGTGTTAATTTTGGAATCAAACATTCTCTGCAGAGAAGATCTAGGATGAGATTCTTGTTAAGAATTATACTCATTTAACTATTTAAGACATCTTGTCCTTAACTAGTTTAATTAAAAAGTTATTGTTACTAAAAGTTTAAACCGCAAAAACTGGAAGTTATAAAGTACCTATTCATTTTCAACAAAAAATAGTACACTGTTATACAATGGTAATAACTACAAGTAGACCATTAATTAGCTACACTATCATTACTCCCTTTATCTATTTTCCCAATAATAATTAAGCTGAAGGAAGTGATGTGAGTTTTGTACTATAAATTACTGTATTTACTTCATGAACTAATATACACATCTCACACTCCATACATCCATAGTAATATTCATTTCGTTAAAAAATATATATTTATCACTTTAAATATACACTTATAAAGTGTACGAGCTGTGTAGATACGATTACTCTTATTCCATAATGTAGATAGAGAGTGATTATTGAAAGTGGCTGGGCATCATAATGACCGAGTGTTGTTACGGTACTGCTACCATTTAATATGCATTTTTAGTGAAGATAAATTAATGATAAAAAAACATGGTTAAAATGTGTTACTATGAAATTAGCGAGGTACATTAAATGCTCAATGATGTTGCATTCGGTTTTTTAATCTTTATTTTTGAAAATTAAAAAAATAACTTTGTTTTTATATTTGATAATCAATGATTTTATGTTATCTTGATATGTAATAAATTTTAAACAAAACAACACGATTTTTATAATAAGTCCGAAAATATGTACGTATTAAACAGTAAATTTCCCAACAAATAGGCAGAGACATTACTGTCTACCCAAACTTGAAGTAGAGATATATCATGTGTTAATTTTGGGAAGAAGACCTAGAATGAGATTCTTGTAAAGAATTATACTCATTTAAGATATTTTTCCCTTAGCTAGATTAACTTCTATCTAAACTGCAACAAGGTAAGTTATAACACTATTCATTTTCAACAAAGAGTAGTAGACTATTTATATAATGGTGTAATAACTAAAAGTAGACCATTAGCTATACTATCATTACTCCCTTTAGCTAAATTTCCAATAAATAAGCTAAAGGAAGTATCATGATAGCTTTGTAATATTAATTACTTAATTTCTTCCTAATGTACATAAAAAGTGATTATTGAAAGTGGTTGGGGTTACTAATTAATATGTAATGGCAGATAAAAACAAGTATTACTTGTCCGCCTTGTCAGACGAGAAGCCATCGAGACAAGTCTCCTGGTTAGTAATGGCGGAACTAACAAGCGTCATAAGGTCATCGGTATGCTCCGATAACTTCTTCTTATTGCCCGGATAGTCTTTTAACTCCTCCCCGGCTTCCCTCAGCTCATCCAACGTCTCGTCCACCATTTCTAGACAGTCGTGTAATGCCGTCTTTTCACGTAACGTTAAGCCTTTTCTAAGCAACAGCTTCTTAACGTGAAAGTAGGTGTGCTCAACGGCTAAGAACGTGACATTGAGCGATGCCATGATCACATCTTTTTGGGATGTGAATTTTCGGCTTACTTTCGCGAGAGACGAGAAGCATAGGTCGGGGTAAGAAGTGATGCTACACGAGGACTTTATGATGGCATGGTTTGCGGAATTGTGCTCATTTTTGCTGCTTTTAACTGCGACAACTGTGCCTATGACCGCGGCAACTATTAGTAGTGAAGAAAATAGGATGAGAATAATTTTTTTGTTTTTTCTTGAGGAAAGGGCGGTGGTTTCTTGGCCGGAACGTGACATTACGACAAAGGAGGGTTTATTTTGTGTCATAGTTAACCTTAGATAAGGGATTTTGTGTGTGAGTAGTGATGAGTGGTAGATAAGGGGGGGTCATGTATATATATATACACACAGTGAGGTTTAGGCATCTTTCTTTTTAATAATTTATAAAAATTGTACTCTTCATCATGATATCTAAAAGAGAGTAGTTCATTATTGTGCATGCTTTTGTTTTTTTTACCATATTATTGCGATTATTATATATGCATGATACTTATGCCTATCTCTAGTTATTCACTAGTAGTATCTATTTATTTTTGGTGTATAAAATGGTCATTTTTATTGTTAGTAATTTAAGAATGTCTAGTACTCTTCTTGCATAGCTAGTAAATTTTTTCTGCGTAACTTATTATAGGGGTGTACTGTTATACAACCTCTAAACCCTAACAACTTATGCACCGACAAAAATGATTTAAAAAGATAAACGAAACGAATTAATTTCCTCGTCATTTATGATTATGTATGGCACCAGTGATGCCACAACGTATCAAAATTCTGTCAATCTCCATTAATATCGAGTGTCTTTTTAAGCTTAGTCAATTTTTTAGATTAAAAAATAGAAGAAAGTTGGGAATAAAGGAAAATAAGAGAACCTGCCAAGGAAGAAGAAATGATTGAATGAACAAATGCCAAATTGTTTTGTGAAGATTATCTAGTTAACTAACATATAGATAGATATATATACACACGAAACCAATCATTAAGTTGAATAAAAATGGGTGTGCATTTTGTCTCTGTCTGACTCTTAGACAACACGTACGAGGTGATATATACATATATATATATATTCACCATGCACTATTAGATTTGAGTATTTTATAATTTATTTACTCTTTTGTTACTGCCAAAATGGCATCCCTAGCTCCCTGCATAATCTTTGGTTTTACCCATTTAAAATGGAAATGAAGCATAATTTAGCATATAGATATGGATAAGGTCATTAAAAAATGTGTGGAGTTGATGAATTTATCCCGAACTTATAGATGACTAATTTCATAGTATGATTTAACTTGTTTTCGTAGCCATTAATTTTCCAATGAATTTATCTAGACCTTTGTGCGGGACTATATGGATATATATATATATATATATGCAAAATGATTACAACGTGTTGTATGTCTTTTATGAATTTTTGAAACACATGGGCGGGGCCATTTGCTTTTCACAATTTAACGTGGACAAATTTGTCCCGTTTACCCAACTCGTTAATTATCCTTTTCAAAGTGTACACTTGCATGCTTTTCTTTTCAAATTTTTATTGATTATTTTCTTTATAAATGTTTTAAGTTGGTACCTTGATTAGCTTATATATATACTGATTGATGACCAGAATTTTAGTTCGTGTAACTTTGATGTATGATATAATATATATTTTGTCAATAATAATCACAATTAGAAACAGCAACGAAGTAGTTACTCGTATTAAAAGAAACCCTATTTTTTTACCATATATTTTATTTTTTAATAAAACAAGTACATTTTTTACTCTTTCACCACCCCTCCTTGACTTACATATATTATAAACGATAAGAGATTATGTATAATTGGACAGGCTAAATTTCTTTTGGACCCCACCTAAATTTTATCAAGTTCTACAACAAAAGTATCCACTGTTCACCGAAAAAGTGAATATATATAATTTTCAAAACTCATTAGAGTTAAGGACAATTATATATGCTTTTCCTAAATAATTACCCAAAATTTTTAATTTCACCTGAATAATTTCTACTTCTAGTTTAAAGACATGCAATGTAATTTTAGAAGATATATATAATTTTATAACCCGTTTTGAGTAATTATTGGGGAGAAACAACTGTGTAAAATATCATTGTTTTTAGAGCCTTTAGACCATCGATCTCTAACTACAAAGGAACAAAACTTCCTTTTAAATTAGTGTAACTTCGACACTATTAATTAACTAATATGTATTTTATCTTCAATCCATATATAATGAAGGTATGAAACCATAGTTTTGTACAATATTTCGTTACTCAGCAATTTTAATATAGTTGATGGATTTTCTTAAGAAATGACTAATGGGTATAAAATAATATAAATTTCCTTAATTTGTTGATGCGAAACATGATTGTCAATTTATCACCATAAATTTAAACTATCATTTCACAAGTTAATTAGTCTCGGTCATCATAGTAGATACTACTTAATAAATAATAATACTGGCTTAACCTGTGCAAATGTACGTTTGATTACTACAAAATCTACCATGTGTATGCGCACGCACGCACGCATTTGGTTTGAAAACAATTCCCTACTTAAAAGCCATTAATATTTAATTATATGTAAATGATAACAATTATAGCGCTGCTAGCTATAAAATATTGTTTAATTTAAAGTAGGTACTTTTGTTGTTCCTTTATATATCTTCTCTATATATGTAATTAATATTGTAAAGAACAATCTTTAGGAATGACTTTGGTGTTTGAAATGTGGGTAATAATAAAACATATTATAATCAAATAGGAGTATATTAATTAATATGTATTATTATACTATATATAAGGTCATGATGTTGTAATGTTTTACAACAGGATTGGCCCCTCGCTACACAGGCTAGCTGGTTATTAAAAGAGCCCGTTCTCTCATCAATTACAAAACTACGTGTAATTTTGACCGGTTAAGAACTTATATCAAAATTATCGGAATAAAAATTTTCAAAAATTAATCATATAGTTCAAATATTAAATTTTATGATTAGATTTAAAAAAAATTCATTTTAACAATTTTGATATAAGTTATAAACCGGTCAAAATTGCACGTAATTTCAAAAAAAAAAAGACGTTTTCATTCCTAAACCCCAAGCCAAGTTAAATAATTCAGTTTTTTTTTTCTTTTTCTTCTGTAGTATCCAATGCAGGTACCGTATCCGTTACGATACGAAAAATGAAGTACCTGGTACGGCAAATGAAGTACCGTTAACTTTTTCATTGTTTGAATATCTCGGTACAGCTTGGGTACGGCACGGGTACGAGATCGGTACGGCTAAGGTACTCTTTCGGTACGGTTGAAAAATTTAATATTAATTTTTTTCATAAAAATTAATAAAAAATATAAGATTATCAATATAATATAAAATTTTTATAATTAACAAGTGTGATTAATTTAATTAAATTTGTTTAGACGACACTAGTTATGAAAAAATTATATTAAAGTTAACTAAAATATTCGTATACAAGCTTAAATTATACTAAACTTTGTTAATTATGTTATTTTAAGATTGTAATTTTTAAATTAAATTGTATAAATAAAAATAAATAATCTTTTTGTATTGACGTACACTTCTCGTATCGTAAAATTGTTTTCAACTTTTACCGTACCGTCGTAAACGTAGGGTAACAAGTACGGTACTTATACCCGTAGCCCATAGAAACTAGCGAAGGCCCAATAAGCCTTTAGCAGTCTGTTTTAATTTGATAAAACCCAATGGCCCAAAATAAGTAAAAAGAAAGCCCAAATAATAATAAAATAAAGTGGGTTAATTTATTTATTATTATTATTATAATTAATTAGGTAACTGAAACTCTCTCTCTCTCTCTCTCTCTCTGCTAAAACACTCACAATTAAAAGCGGTGTTTTCTCAGGCCAAAGTTAGTAAAATTATTTATTCCTTTCAAAAATATTGAATGTGGATTTCATGATATTTTTATATATATATTCTGAATATGATTAATGATTTTGAGATATATGTTTGATGTGTTTTTGTTTTTTATTTTTATTTTTATTTTTATTTTCAAACACTCTTAGGCAGGTAGGGCACCACTCGTAGGTAGCTTGATTGCAAAATAAATAATCATAGCTTTGATTTTTCGAATTCGATCAAAATAAATAAGCTTTTTTCATGTTAATGGTAGTGAAATAAACTAGTCGTGGTTATCCGTAGTGTGAAGATGGAAGAACAGGAAATATATATATATATGTTTTTCGGGAAAATTATAAAAATTCTCTACTATTTTGTCGTAAAAGTAGAAAAATAGACGCACACCCCGTAGATAGCTTGCGTGTTCAAATATGCATTTCCCTAATTGGAATCCGTGAATCTTCCACTTAGGTTTGAATTATCAAATTTGATAAAAAGATATTTTTTTTTTCCTTCATGTTAATGGTAGTTTAAAAAAAGTATTCCTGGTTATCCGCGGTGTAAAGTTGGAAGAACAGGAAAAAGATGTGTTTTTCGGGAAAACAACGAAAAATCTCTACTAGATAGGTCTTGACCCAAAGGCCAAATCCGTAGTGCTATTTTGTTGTAAAAGTAGAAAATAGATTATTCGGTTAATTCTTCTCATGCTCATCAAAAAGCAAGTGGTAAACTCATTATTTTATATTTGTGATTGTATAATATTAAAGTTAAGAGTAAATATTTAGGGTCTATTTGTGCCTCCAAAACGTTGGAGAGAACACTGTTTTACTTATGTGGGCTTATTAGTCAATAGGAAGGCGGAAGCTTAGAAGCTAAGTGGTGACTATTAGTTGTTACGACACCCCACATAATTGTATTACTTTTATTTTTGTCTTGTAATTTTGGTAATCTGTTGAATATAATGATTTGACACCTCCCTCTTAAATTTTCCCTTTCTTAACATTTTACGTTGTATGTCATTTTAGTTCACAATGTAAAGTTTCTCGCCTGCAATAGGGTATTATCATGACTTGGAGTAGGTGTAGATAATGATAATGCTATATAGGCAGGTAGCGCACCACTCGTAAGGAGCTTGCATGTCCAAATAGTATTCCCCCAAATGGAATTCCTGTTTCTTCTACTTATCATAGGTTTGAATTATCGGATTTGATAAAAAATAAACACTTTTTCATGTCAATGGTAGTTAAAAAAGTGCTCATGGTTATCCATAGTTTAAAGTTGTAAGAACAGGAAAAAATATATGTTTTTCGGGAAAAGAACGAAAAATATCTACTAGTTAGGTCTTGACCCACAACCTGTAGTACTATTTTGTAGTAAAAGTAGGCAAAAAGAGAATGACATGTTAGGTTGCGTTTGCCAAACTAATCCGTTGCGTGTTCATATGTTACGAGCTTATCTACAGACTGTGACTAGATGTGATTGTTCTCAATAGGTTTTACACGAAAGGGATCATATCTATAGAAATTGAATATATTTCTGTTGGATCAAAAGCATAACCGAAGACAAAAGACAAAGCCAGCAACCTTACTGAGGACAGATTTAATAAGAAGATGGATAATCATCGTGGAAAGAAAGATAAAAGGGGGAGAAAACCTTATAAAAACGGTGACGGTTATAATGGGGATTATTCCAATGAACAATCATCTGGTGGCTGGCCAAATAAAAACGCAAAATCTTTGAAAGAAACGAAGAATCAAAATGAGTTTTATCCTGAATCATCATATGTCAGGTCTGTTTTGGAATCCTATTTCAAAAAGGTTTAATTTATAATATTATGATTGAATTTCACTCTTACGCGCCAACCTATCATTTTTCTACTATTAGTGCATAACATCATTAAAATCACAATTTAGGCACTTATCTACAAAAAAAATGAACAATTAGTTTTAAGCCAAAGCCATTAATATATGTACTAGTTATCTGGTCACAATGGTGTATTCGTTGTTCTATTGTGTATTAATTGGTGTAGAAGTTGTGAAAGTTGATATTATGATGTCCAAGTTGTTCCATTTAGTGTTGATTGTTGTGTACAATGTGAATTTTACTAGTATGGTATAAGTATAAGTTGCATGATAACAGGTTGATAAAAGTCGTATGTTTCCAAACCTTTTCATATCAGTTTCTGAAAAGTTTTAAAATTGTTATATTTCAGGAAGGTGGTTGATCCGGAGACTACCAAATATTTCTCAGAGATTGCAAATGTCATTGAAAGCAATGAGGTTGACTCAGAAGAAAGGTCGGTAATATGTGGTAGTGCTTTGGAAGAGAGTAAAGGGAAAGAGGTCGAACTTGCAACTGATAAATACATAAGCCATACTATGGAAACACTACTCAACAGCTGTGATCTGGATCACCTCTGTGGGTTCCTCAAGAGCTGTGCCAATGACTTTCCTCATATTGCAATGGACAGCTCTGGTTCTCATGTTGTTGAGGCAGCACTTAAAGCACTAGCTGTGCATTTACAAGATAATGAGACTCGGGATCTTATAGAAGAGACATTAACTATCATATGCCAGGTATAAATAAATTTCCTACCTTTTCATTATGTTTAAAACGTAAAAAGCATCAACAAAGTGTAAGCTTTGGAAAAGATAAACTTTTACTCGCAAGTAAAACATGGTAGCTAAAACACCATCAGTAATTCATAATAATTAAGTAATACACTACAAGCAATAAATAGAAAACCCAAGAGGATCTATAAATAAACTATGCCGACAGTATACATAACTAAAGACTCTAATCAAGAATCAAAAGAACAAAAAGAATAAGCTGGAAAAACTCTTAATGCTTTTGTTCTTTAAAAGTGCTCTACCCGTCTTTGGATATTTTTAGCATGTTTTGTGCCTTGCCGCCTTTTCTCGAAATCTCTACATTCTTTTACCACTATAAATTATTGGATAATCATATTCCGAAACTCTTTAATTAATGCGTGTTTATACATTGCGTTTTTAACAGAAAACAAAAAAAGCGCATGCATGTGTTATTTGAACTATTTAGATTTGTGTTGCTGAGTGTGAAATTTCATGTGTGATTTCTTTTATTGTTGCAGGTTCTAGTAGACAACCCTGTTGAGATGATGTGTAGTTGTTACGGGTCTCATGTTCTGAGGAGTCTTCTTTGTTTGTGCAAAGGAGTGCCATTGGACTCTCGTGAAGTTCATGCCACAAAGTCTGTTTTAGCAGGGCGGTTGAATGTTAAACAATCTCAATCCGACGTACAAGATACTCAATATTTTCCGCATGGATTTCCGGACCTACTTGTGTTCCTTGTATCAGAAATGTTGAAACGTGCTAAGAAGCACATTTCAGTCCTACAATCTGACCAATTCAGCAGTTTAGTTCTCCAGGCATGTTGCTACTGCCTTCCTCGTTCTTTTTCATATAATATGTTTATTCTTAATTTTAGTTTAAATTTCTTTAGCTTTTCTAGTCAACCTATCCTGCCAGTAGCTAAATTAGCTTTTCTAGTTTGTTTCTAGGAGACTAACTCACGTACCGTTCCCCGGATTTTACATGGTTTAGCTTATGTGATTTGATTGGATACTTAAAATTAGCAAATTTTACTATTTTTTATATGAATGTGCAAGTATACATCTAATATGTAATCGCATTACTTTGTTGCAGACTGCTTTGAAGCTATTATCTGGACAGGAAGAAGTGTTGGTGAGCTTAATTTCCATTCTTCTTGGGTGCGTTGTGGAAAACCCTGTTGAAGATAATTTTATGGAAACAATTTCAGTTCAAAATCTTCTAAGGTTGATGAAGGAAAATGCATACAGTCATTTAATGGAGGTAAAATTCTATCAAGTTGTCGCATGGTTTAATGTTTTCGCATAGTTTAGACATAATATCGTCCAAATCTTGAAGTTCTATAAAGTTGTCTCACAGTTTAATGTTAGGAGTTGAAAAACGATCTATTATACTTCCTTTTAATCTGATGAAAAATATAACCCTTGCTTATAGACATTGTAGATTGCGAAATGCTGTTTTATCTTAAGATTTGTGTATTCTATCCATAATAATCAAAGAATTTTAACAAGCATTTAAGGGATAAAATGATTTAATCCATTTGTGTTTTAATTCCGCTCATACCCCTATTGGGTTTCGACAATAGCTGCCTGTGCACCTCTCAATGTATGGAATTTTATGTGAATTTGGCAGGTCATCTTGGAAGTAGCTCCCGAAACATTATACAATGAACTATTTACAAAGGTGTTTCGGAAATCATTATATCAGCTAGCATTGCATAATTGTGGAAACTTTGTTGTACAATCGCTAGTTTCTCATGCAAGAGCTCCAAATCACGTATGTATTTTATCTCTCCTACTTGGTCAGAGTTTACGTAAAAGCAGACACAGAATAGGGGACCCTATTGACAAGTGTGTTACAGATTTCCGAAATCCAATCCTTATTGATGATAAAAGCAGAAAGTCGAACATTTACCAAAAGGGAATATTTGGATGTGAAACCCAAATAATAAGAGTACCAGACTGTCAATTTTATTCCATAAGCAAATATGAAATTTGGTTACATAATTGTTCTGTTTGTAGAGTCTTAAAATATTTGATCCAGTCAAATGGATGCATCCCTTCCAAAAGGACACAACCATTGAATCAGATATTCATATGAAAAGACATAAATTAAAAGGACATTGTTTTGTTAAAAGACACACAAAAAAAGACACGTTTTTTATTTCCGCCTCTCTTGCAATGTCGACGTTTTGTTAAATGGTAATTGCCATTTTAATTTTTGAAAACACACTTCATCTCTTAAAGAGGAAAGCTAAATTACAGTTACTTAATTCCAAATTGGTGGGCAAGCGGACATGCCATCAATTTGCTTGGTACTCGGTCTGGACTAAACTGACCTGAATAAATAATGTTTGGCAATATTCATATAGTTCTACCTAAACCTCTGTTGTTTTCAAATTCCAGATGGAGATGATAATGGAGGAACTTGGTGCAAATTTTGGGGATCTTTTGCGCATGGGACGATCTGGTGTTGTTGCTTCCATACTCTCTGCAAGTCTAAGGCTTCATAGCTTTGAACTTGAGGTTCATTTCCCCATCACACCTCATTTTTTTCTTTTAGGGAAACTAGTTAATAATTTGACAGCATCTTGAAAAATACATAATACACGTCTTAAAGCATATAACTTCTCATATATTTTCTTGAATTGTTTGGCAGTGCTCTCAAGCACTTTCTGCTGCTGTGTGTTCGGCCAATGAGTCATCTGAAT
This sequence comes from Primula veris, assembly GCA_963682055.1. NCBI lineage: Eukaryota > Viridiplantae > Streptophyta > Magnoliopsida > Ericales > Primulaceae > Primula > Primula veris. The sequence goes on from OY821742.1 coordinate 42,059,472, forward strand.
CTCTTGTTCCTCGATTATTATTTCTTGACAATTACATTAGCTGTTATGACGTATCTAACTGGACATGGCCAAATGGTGTGAAGATGCATGTTATGGGTACTTTAATTCTACAGTTGGTTCTTAAATTCCCAAGTGTAAGATCCATTCCTACATCTTAAACTGTTAATATTGGTTTAATGGCATTTTACTTGCAGTGTATTCTTCTTCTTTACTATCTCCATGACTGCAAAATCAATCACATATTGTTGCTGAGTTTTTGTTTTCCTTGTTAAGAGTATCACTAATTATCCGTAGTATTTCTTTGACTTCTGATTTAGTAGTAATTATCATTTTCATTAACAGGAAACTGTTCAACCCTATATTTCTAGCATTGCATCCTTGGAAACTGATCATATTCTGGTAGCTTCAAAAGACTCGGGGGGTCAAAGGGTTATTGAAGCCTTTCTTAGTTCAAATGCCTCTCCTAAATTCAAACGCAGATTGGTTGCACAGTATGTTATACATTATCATTGTTTTTTCCAATTTAAAATGCTCTAGCAATTGTCTTATGTTTGGTTACCGGCTTGCATTAATTCTATTCTTTTAATTTATACATTTTATTTGAAGGCTTCGAGGGCATTTTGGAGAGTTGGTGTTGCATTCATCGGGTTCATTTACTGTTGAAAAGTGTTTTGATGTTAGTAACATATCCTTGAGAGAGGATATCGTATCAGAGTTATCAGCAGTGCAAAATGAGCTCTCAAAGGCTAGGCATGGTCCTCTTCTCATGAGGAAGCTGGATGTTGAGGGGTATGCCTCTTGTCATTTGAGCTATATTTTTTCCCTACTCCATGGCATTTCTATACCCTTGTGTTTAGATTTTATGAAATTACTACTAGTTCACACCCATGCAAGAGTGGCTTTGAAAGTAAATGGGATTCTCTTAATAGGTACATCAGGTTTAGATAGCTTGTATACATTTCATTTGAAGTGCATTAATCAGTAGAGGTTCAGACAACTCGTGTATATATAAATATATATACTTACAAGGTTAGTTAGTTATATATATATTACATTTGAATAATTTAATCAGGAACACTGATTCATAAAGTATTTGACCCCTGGATTCTGGATTCTGGATTTGGCATATTGGGTTGAAATTAAGAATGATGCTCAAATCAGGGGCGGATCCAGGAATAGGTGATGTGTGTGTGTGTGAAAAAGTATACGTTCATAGAAATCGTACTTACTTTTCAATTGTAAGTATTAAAAACATTTTAAATCAAATTAAAATTCATACGTAGTGTTGAAATGTTAAATGAATTAAAACAAAATGGTACAAATATAACTTTCTTTGTGCGAACTTCAAATTCATTAAGTGAGAGAGAGAGAGAGAGAGAGTGCTTGAAAGGGAAAAGGATGTCAAAATAGTAAACATACATTAAACAAAGGACACTAACGGTTTCAAACTCGAGACCTTTGTGTTGTTAAGGAAGCTTCTACCCAGCAGGCTATGGATGGTCTGAGTTTTAGGGTGGCAAAGATACTATGTATAAGAAAATATTACAAGTTTCATATAGAAAAATTAACATTTTATTGAGTTCGCGGTGGCATTTGCCACCCTCGGACTCTTAATAGATTAGCCTCTGGCTGAAATCATCCGATGTAGTCTGAATATACAAATTCTATCCAAGTCTGTGTTGAAGGGGTATAGATCTGTAAGACTGTCAATTTTCCATGTCTTGTAATCTTTTGTCACTACACAAAGTTTAGTGGTTTTCTTGTGTTCAGTATTAATTTGATATTGGATTTCAATATAATTCATGATTTGAAAGTGTCTTTTCTATCTTTACAGATATTCAAGGCAACCAGACGAGTGGAAGTTGAGACAAACTTCAAAGCAATCAGCTTACAAACAATTTTATGAAACATTTGGATTGGAGAAAACACGAAAACATAAGAAGGAGAAACATAAAAAAGAGAGCTTTCTTTCAGAAACTCCTCGTACCACAACCACACAGCCAGAAAAGTTGAAAGAGATGAGGAAAGAGATTGATGCTGGCCTTGCTTCTATTTCCAGTCTACCATTTCTATCCAATAAAGACTCTAAACCCAAGAAAAGAAAATCAAGTGACAAGCATCATGGAAAAAGATTAGATGAGAACGTTGATACCTTTACTAAACATACTGGTGATACTGGCATTTTCGAGAACAAAAACAAAAAACGGAAGAAGAAGTATGATCATGGTGGGTCTTAGGTTTGTTTAACGTCTGTGTGGATGTTCAGTTACTAGTTTTGCTTGAATGGTCATCCACGTTGTTTTACTTTTATTTATAAAGTGTTATTTTGAAACTAAATGAGATGAGCATATGCGGAGAGGAAAGACAGCGAGTGATGTAAAATTCAAATTCTGTGCCAATGCTAACATTTTGTATTACATCTTAATATTAGAAAGAATAGTCTGCTTGAATACTGTAAAACCAATATTCTGGCTAAAAGTCTAGATGGCAGTTGATGTGGCCTCTATTTGTCTTATCGGAAAAAATTATCTGGAAAAGAAAAAAAACTGCCGTGGCACTTGTCTGAGTATTTGCTTCTGCTCTCTATGTAGGCTTGCACCTGCCAAATTATCAAGTGTTAAAGTGAGTTGTGCTCAATGTTGAAATTCTTTTAAAAATTAGAGTAAAAGAAATTTTACTTGTTCTGCTTTGGATTTGCGCCACTTCGTGGTACTTTTGTGTAGTGTGATTCGTCCACCTTCGTGAATGGATCTTTCACATTTGTTCTAAATTTTGAGTAATCTTGAGGAGTTGCAGAGGATGAACTTGGTTTTGCGAGAAGAACTCTACAAGCCTGTGCTTTTTCAGGCCAGGTTAGTAAGATCGTCATCACAATTATGGCTACCAAAAAAATGGAATTCACCTTTGATGAGGATTTCATGATTGTGTTTTGTGAATTGGAGAGCTTTTCTGAATATGATTAATGATTTTGAGAGAGATGTTTGATGTGATTGAAGTATATCAAGATATATAATATATATAGCAAAATCTCTTATTTTGTATAATTAGATATGGGATCTGGTCCTTGTGGGATCATGTGACTACACTTTTGACTGTTTATTTTTGTGACAATTATTTCTTTCTACAAATCAGGTGTTGTATAATAGTGTCATGTGAGACGGCATGTGATAAGTACAACATTCTTGTAATCTTGTGGGAAGCTGAGGTACCTAGTGATGTAAATTATGGTTTTAACATAGGATACCAAGGTTTTAGAGACATAAACAATTGCAAAGGTTTTGTTCTAATCCATGGTTGTGATGCATTGAAATATTGAATTAATGAAACATAAAAGCTATATCTTAAATGGTTAGTATTTTTCTACCCATGATTAGTGTGAGTTGGCATGGAAAGCTTCTTGGATCCATCAAAAAGTGAGAGTTTTGGTTGCCTGTTTTTGTTTGGTGCAATTTTAGTTTTCCATGTTCGTAAACGTTAAATGTCTAGGTTAGTAAGCAAGTGGACCAAGTGATCTGGAGCTTATGAACTTTTGTACAAACATATAATATATAGATTTAAGTAAAAGAGTTATTTGGCCATGAACTTGTACAAACATCAGTCAAGATATGTGCATAAGCTTAGCCTCTTAGGTACCTACCTTATTCAACAAGGGGTAGTAATGGTATAGTTAGTTATATACGTAGAGACGTTGCAGGCTACTTTGTTCAATATTTATCGAGGTAGATCAATCGAGCTCAATGTCTTTAAATAAGTGTTTGTCAAAAAGTATTTTCCTATATCATCATGCTTCAGCATTAAATGAGATTCATACTACACTTAATCGTTTAATTCATGTGTGAGTAAGAAGTCAAAAATGCAAAAAAGGATCAAACCATTTCTTGATTAAACGATGCCGAGACTTCTCCTGCAAAAGAAACGTTTAAAGGGAAATAATGTTACAACTGAAGTGGGAAAACAAGGGACCTTATGAAGAAGAGGTTATATACAGAACCAATGAGATTTTAGTCATTTGAAAGAATTACAAGAACAGTAATTTTAAAGTTTTAACTGTTTCACTGAGAGGAGAAACTACTTCAAACGTTCTGCAAATCATTTATTTTCCGCTCATTAGATCAGTATTATCCCATAAATCCAAATTTTTATAACATCGATTTGTGTGTGAAAGCTATGGGCCGTTTCGGAACATCCGAGCATGCACACTTGTAAAGTACAAGGCCATTACAACTTTCATTTAGACACTTTTGTTTAGTGATAAGCTAGTTGTTATCTTAATCATCAATGACATCTCTTTAAATAAACAACTAATTCCCTTTTCCACCTTTAATGCACTAAATCATGCCCTTTGTCTGCTTCTTTTATTGTTTGACTTTTTACATTATAGTATCACTAATCTCTATATCTCTCTTTTACATTATAGTACAACAAAGCTAGAGCAGAAGCAGGAAAGAGTTACTGGTAAAACTTTGAAGGTAACTCATCTTTACATTAACTATTTTCACCCTTTTATGTTTACTAAATCTACTTAGTTCGTTACGGAATTTAGTTTAACTTCTATTAGATGCAAAGTATTTGTCTGGCCAACTTAAAAGCAAAGATTTCTTAGATGAACCTGGATTGGTTAGGCTCAAATAGGCCAGTTTATTTGATTAGCAGGTGTAACCAAACAAGAAATCGTTTCAAAACAGTGTCCTTTCAATCTTTCTATAACTTCCCGTTTCAGCAAGAATGAGCGACAAAACCCTCCTAATGAACCCCTCATCAAGTTCTAATTCTTTTACAATGTTATGAGAAATTGTAAGTTGCAGGAAAGTAACTTGATGTAGACGTGAAAATAACAATATACTGAAGAATAGTTGACAGAACATACATATCACATATATGCAATTTTTGAAGTTTTAATGATATAACGACTTTTATTTGTATTCAGCTTAATTATTAGAGATGAAGTCACCAATAAATCACAGATATGAGGGTAGGGAATGTTACTTCAATCCCCTTGTTGACTTCTATGAGGTATATTACTGTCTCTTGTATCTAGCCTTCGTGCTTTAGTGTTGGCTCTAGTCCTGTTGATAAAACTATAAAATTGCCTGCTTACATTTTTTCGCAAAACTATGCTCTGGAAAATGATTATCGAGAGTTCAACGAGATGTGTTCTGCAGACTTATTAATTAAATATGTAGCTTCATTTGCGACCATATTTTCTCGCTTTTTTAGTACCAAGGTCACTCTACAAATTGTTTTTGCAGCTCTTATCTAGTCCTCTGATCCAACTGAATTTGAAAAAAAATATTTCTTCTCTTGGCCAGTTCTTAGAAGAAGCAAAGAAGCATAAAAGCCAAGAGCATGTCGATTTAGACACAAAATGTGCTCAACAAACTCCAAAGAATCAATTAGGTGAAGCTAAAAAGAATAAACAGTCATGGAAAAGGTCCTTCCTATCATTATGGAAATTACCTGAAAAGAAGAATAATTCAAAAACTAACGCACCGGCTAACTCTCAACCGTCCAAGGCAAGCCGTGGTGGTCGAGTCTTGGCCTCTGGTCCATTATACGGGAGTGTAAGTGGGACCAACTCCAAGGCACATGGACCTAGATCCGGTCCCCTAGCGACTTTCTTCGTTCCAAACAAGAGAGTAGAGAGTGAGATGGCTTATGTGTGTCTTGGAAAAGTCAATAACCCGAATGTCAATGGAACTTATGGACCTGTATACTTGGTGACATAGAGGGCTCAAGGCCTAAAGGGAAAGGCATTTCTGTTTTTGTTGTTTGAACTTGGTCTACATTCTTAGATTGGTACCAAATGAGAATGAAGTGTAACTTGTGCTTGTTTGACAATTGAGTGAAGTCCCTAGAAATATTTTGGATGTTTTCTTGAGTTTACATGTCAAGGAGTTCTCTATAGGCTACAGCTTCGTTTATCCAGTTATCATGTCGACAAATCAAATACAATAAGAGGTGTATATTGATATCAGTCATATCCACACTCGTACCACTTAAAATATACAATACTGAAGACCCTAATAACCCCATGTTTCAGCAGATCATGATCATCTTCTACAAATGGCTCTTTTTTGAAAGATAAGCATGCACAATGAGTATAAGTGTTACGTATCATATAGTAATTGGTAGCGGGAGTGTCTGTCTTTCTAGCTTTCATAAACGGTTCGATGATTAGTTCTGGGCTCACTCATCATGCACATTTGTTCAAGAAAAATCATCGATTTTGTTTTCTGCCAATGTTATTTTAGCGTTTACAGTTAACAGGATAGTGTAACAAAGAATCATAGGACATATAAATGAAAAGCAACTAAATGCAACAACCGCTTTCTTCATATAAAAGGATGTCCTGATATAAGATACATGAATCTAACAAATTAAAAACATAAAAACTCATAGAAGATTCCAATTGAATGAGATATACCAATAGATATTACCCCCAACATCATAGGAAAACCTAACTAGCTAACATTTATATATACAAGCATCTATTTTATGCACTTCTTCTCACCGAAAAGCAGCTCACTCTTGAGAAGCAACACCACTAGGGCCGCAAGGGTTTATTTTTCTATCTCTGCTCAACATCCTCCTCAATGACCTCAATCGAGTTGTGACAGTTCCCAGTTGTTCCTCGTCCTCCTCAACCATAACTTCCCTAGGCATATCTATCGCCACCACCCCACTCGAAGATGACGATACCACCCTTGTAAGACTACTATCCTCCTCGGCAACGTCAGTAATGCTCACAGTCCGCGTGCTAACCTGTTACTAACCAAATTAATATTGATTCTTCTTGATGCAATTAATGTCATAGTATATAACTTATAAGTTGCCATTACATTATGATCAAACAACATGATACTGTATAAAATACCTGATTCCCCCAAAATAACACATTCGTTGGGATCGCAGTATTCTCCGACCTGGCCGCTTGCAGGATCGAATCCAGCGTCGTTTCTGAGTGCATTTCGGTAGTTTTGTCCTTATTCTGGACGGGGTTACGACACAAAGGACAAGTGACATGGGATTGGAACCACATGTCGATACATTCCACGTGGAATCCGTGGTGGCAATTGGGTAATATCCGAATTTTCTCCCCATCCGATAGCTCCGACAAACACACGGAACATTCCATCCCTTTCTCGTGATCTTCTGGAACAAAACTCATGATTGTGATCGATTCTAGGAATGTTGGACAGAGGCCCAAACGGACGGCTGAGATTGAGGAGGAGTCCACGTAGTATCCAGCTGCAAAGTCAGGGCGGCGATGGCGAACGGGGGCAGCAGTAGCGGTGGTGGTGGAGTGATCGATATACCATTTAGTGTAGAGATGGAGGAAAATGACGAAAGCAAGGGCGATGAATATAAGAAAGAGCATGACCACCATAATCTTACCTGTTAGCTCATCATGAAATGCTTTTCCAAGATTCAAGAGTCCCATTTTCAACACAAGAATGAAATTCAAGTTTGGAAAAAATAAAAAAGTTTTCTTGGTGGAGTAATATATAAGGAAAATGAGGGAATGGGAATGGAAATATAGCTTAAAAAGAAATGATTAAAAAAGACTAATAATAAAAAAAGGGAAGTGAAAGGGACAAAATAAGAGTAAATTGAGGAAGATGACACAGTGAAGGTGAGTTTGATGATTAAAAAAACGTCTTTCTTAAAATAACAATGTTTGTCATTATTTGTTACGTTAATTAGTCTATAGTTGCTGCTAGCTAGTTCTGTCCTATTATCTAGAAAAAAACAAGGAAAAATTAAATAATAAATTTCAAGACTGTGGACTAATTAACACACACGTTTGAAGGTTGTTATAACATCGACATTCTTAGTATTAATTTAGAAAAAAGGAAAATAATAAAAATAATAATAATAATGGTGTTTGGTTCAAATACTCCTATTTTGTTTGCGACTGTGAGTACAAGATTGCGACAAGGAAACTGTCAACAATTAAGCTTCTTAGGAAAGACTAATAAATCAATCTTAGTCATTCAACTAATAAAACAAATAAATTCCAATTAGTTTAATGTCATTAATTAATGTTGATGTAGAGAGGAATTTAAAACATGTCTACATTTGTTGGTTGGTGAAAGAATAACCAACATATATATATATATATATATATATAGTAGCGCAAATAAGGGTTTGTTTGTTTGATTTTCATCAACCAAGCAGGAGCCATTACTAATTTTTTTTTAATAATTGTCTAATTTATTATATGAACAGTTTGTGTATGACCGGTACAGTGTCAGGGTGCACTCAATCTGAATCGACTATGACACCATATACATCAAGCAAGCATGCGTTTAACACGTTACTGTTATGAGATTCGGATCGTATTTAATGTTGCGTTTTGTTGATTATTGTATAACTAGTATAATTATTGATTGAATCAGAGAGGTCGTAAAATATTACTGTTTTTTTTATTTTGGTTTCTATTTCCATCTTCTCTTTAATAAACCTATATAAATAGAAAATAAACAATACCACTATACGAGATACGAGCCAACATGTTTTCACGATTAACGTTGATGCCGACATCCCTCTCATTTTGCCTATTACCATTTTCCCCCTTCTCGGTTTTGAAGTGTTCTTCTCATCAACATTTATTTTTAAAAAACGACCCGTATTAATTTGTAAAACCGTTTATGTTTATTCATTTTCAAAAAAACCGACAGTGTACATGTAGAGATGTTCACTTATCCAATATAGCTGATGATATAATAACCAATCTGGTTGAATATGCATTACTTGATTCTTTTTGACAGTGTCTGCTTTCTTATATATCAGAGTATCTCGGAATACCTTTAGTTATGCATGCATGCACTTTTATTTTCTCTGAAAGTACCGACTACAACTATCAAAGCAACACAAAGTATATATTAGGAAACATGAGTGTCGGGGGGGGGTCTAACTAACCTATAATTAAGTATCTTTATTCCACCGGGCCGGAGAGGTTAGATTTAGTCAATTATCGCACAAAAAGGATAGGGGGAGTTAGTCGTCCACTACACTAGTGTCCACTAGCTAGTGACACTCTGTGTAGGGCTATGAGCCTCGGAGGTTAACCTGTTCAATGTTTATGTTAGAGCCAACCCTAATTGGGTACCCAAAGGAGCCGTCCGACCATCCTAAAACACACCAAAAACTATATATTTTGAAGAAAAAAAACTATATAAAAGGTTTTTCTTTTTTGTTTCTAATAGAGTTTATAAAGATAAATATTTTCGATCGGGACTAATGCATCGTGAAGTTTTGGGCCGGCATTGAATTATGCATCGTGGCCGGTCAAACCACGTGTAAAGTTTGACCGGCCAAGAACTTGTATGAAAATTGCCCAAATAAAAAAAAATCAAAATTTAATAATGTAATTTAACTTTTAAATTTTTTTTATTTCGACAATTTTGATAAAATTTCTTGGCCGGTCAAACTTTGAACGTAGTTTCATCGTGAATTATTATTTTAGGACCGAGGGAGTGTTAAATTAAATATAATAAAGGTTTGTGTATACTTGGGGTCAGTAAAAAAAGGAAAAAAAAAACGAATCTGAATCCGATTTACTTTCCTGTAATGTATTTTCCAGTCATTTTATTTTCTGTATTTACTTTCATTTACCTTTTTTTCCGTAATTTATTTCCAGCCCTACAATGTAGTTTCAATCATGTAATTTATTCCTTCCACCAACTTTCATTTAATTAAATAACAGTTCAACAGTTATTGACCGGTCAATTTAGTTCAACAGAAAAATTTTAAAAATAAATCATATAATTTAATGTTTGAACTATACGATTAATTTTTAAAAAATTTCATTCCGATAATTTTAATATAAGTTATTAATCGATAGAAATTACACGTAGTTTACAATTAATTTGGGAATTAAATGATAGAAGGGATGTAGTTAATTTACAAATAAAGTCATGAAGTTTTAATTAAAATTACAAATAAGAAATAGAGAGAGAGAGAGAGAGAGAGAGAAATAATGGAGAGAGAAGTATCAACATTATCTTCTTCCGATGAAGATGAAGATGAAGAAGTAGAAGAAAGACAAACCCTAATTACCCAAAACCCACTTCACATTAATATTAATAATAATAATAATTATTCCCCTAAACCACACCTTTCTTCTTCTTCTTCTTCTTCCATTTTCCAAATCGATAATAATAATAATAATGTTATTAATAATAATTCTTCCAAATTCACCATCTCTAAAAAATACCTCTTTTCTATTTTCTTATTTATCTTCATTCTCATCCTTTTCCTTACCACCTCTCACTTCTCTTCACATTCCGATTCTACAAAACCCGTTTCTCCAATTTCTAATCGTATCCTTGAATCTGAATTACATGCTCTCTATTTACTCAGAAACCAACAATTTAGTCTTTTCAACTTGTGGAATCATACCTATCTCAACCTTACTTCTCCTGATCTTTCTTTTTTTAATTCCCAACTCCTTTCTCAGATCTCGTTAAATAAACAAATCCAACAGCTCATTTTATCCGCTCACCAAACCCGTGTTAGTAAAAACAACAACTCTGGTCTCGATGATTTTAATTATATTAATTCCACCGATTTTGAGTTGTTTTCTAATACGGATGCCTGTGGAAAGCTTGACCAGAAGTTGACCGAAAGAAAAACGCTCGATTGGAAACCTGATTCTGGTAAATATTTGTTTGCAATATGTGTATCGGGACAAATGTCGAACCATTTGATATGCCTAGAGAAGCACATGTTCTTTGCTGCTCTTTTAAACAGGGTTTTAGTAATTCCCAGTGCAAAAATCGATTACCAGTTTGATCGTGTGTTAGATATCGAACATATCAACAAGTGTTTGGGTAGAAAAGTGGTTGTCACGTTTGATGAGTTTGCAGAGGCTAAAAAAAGCAACTTGCATATCGACAGGTTCATTTGCTACTTCTCCAAACCGCAGGCGTGTTTCCTAGACGATGACCATGTTAAAAAGATCAAGTCTTTAGGCCTAACTGTGGGTAGTAAGCTCGAGCCCGCTTGGGTAGAGGACGTGAAGAGCCCTAGTAAGAGGACTATGCAGGACGTAGTTTCAAAGTTTGGTTCTAAAGACGATGTGATTGCGATAGGGGACGTGTTCTTTGCTGACGTGGAGAGGGAAATGGTGATGCAACCCGGGGGTCCTATAGCTCACAAATGCAAGACTCTTATTGAGCCGAGCCGACTCATCATGCTTACTGCACAGCGTTTCGTGCAGACGTTTTTAGGGGAAAGGTTTATTGCTCTTCATTTCCGACGACATGGGTTCTTGAAGTTTTGGTATGCTTTTATTATTATTCACTTTTGTACATGTCACTTGAAAATTCTGAAGTAGTACTATTGTATATTAGATTTAGGAGTGACTTTGTGACTATAAATTACATAACCAACTGCATTTGTGATTTGAGATTTGAGATTTTTGGGTAAGCTTTGTTTCTTTCGGTGAATTTCTTGGAAATTTTGAGTTAGGGAATAGTATCTAGCTTCTAACTTTTGGAGACTATCTCGGTTCTTGAAGTTTCGGTATGCTATTATTCCTTAATTCCATCTCCCTTGAAAACTTTGAATAACCAGATTGTTAAATCTTGAAATATTGTCCAATGTTTGTACCTATACATGATGCATTGCATAACAAACCATATAGCTAAAGGCTAATCATAGTTAACTATGGTTGATTAGGCGACATGGGGTCCTGAACTTCTGAAAACTATCATGAATATTACGGGATGGAAATTTGAGAGTTTATCTCTATGTTGAATTTGGTGCATCTTGAGTCCTTTCAACAGAAAAAGCATCTCTTCCAATGTTTCTATTATGATCTCCTTATTTCCATGTCTCTTGAAAATTCGGAATTACTACTATATTAGATTGAAGGGTGATCCAGTGTTTGTGACTATAAATTATATAACCAACTGCATCTGCGGTTTGAGCGTTTGGGTAAGCTTTGTTTCTTTCAGTTGGGAAATTTAAGTTAGGGAATATCTACCTTCGAACTTTTGGAGACTAACTCGGTTCTTGAGTATAAATTTATACCTTATTTCCATGTCCCTTGAGAACTTTGAATAATCAGAATGTTAAAACATGAAATGTTGTCCAATGTTTGTAGTTATACATGATACATTGCATAACAAACCATATCTTATGTACTTGCAAAGTTGCAATAGCTAAAGGCTAAGCATAGTTAATTTTAGTTGAATCTGTGGTGATTTTTCAATTAGGTGATATGTGGTCCTGAACTTTTGAACACTAACATGAATATAATGGGATGGAAATTTGATAGTTTTACCTCCATGTTGAATTTTGTGCACCTTGCCTCCTTTTAACAGAAAAAAAGCATCTCTTCCAACGTTGTTTTCAAAAATGTCCAGTGATACACTTCCTCTATTTTTTCTTCTCCTTTTTAATAGATTGAAATGCTTAGAAGGTCCATTCCGTACATTAGTTTATGTTGGTTTATAGGACCATTCTGGTTATCCTTAAAGGAGGATGTTCTTATAGTATTAGTCACCAGAATTTTTCATAAGCATATAACATGTTTGATGGTGCATTTTTTTCATTATTACTACCTGATATAAAGCCTTCATACATTTATATTTTCATATATTATAATACATTGCTGACTATCCTTTCTTTTGTTTTCAGCAATGCGAAAAGTCCAAGTTGTTTTTTTCCCATTCCTCAAGCAGCGGAATGCATAAGTCGGCTAGTTGAGAAGGCCAACACACCAGTGATATATCTTTCCACAGATGCCGCTGAAAGTGAAACCAATTTACTACAGTCACTCATCGTTTTGAACGGAAAGACGGTCCCACTTGTTAAGCGTCCAGCTCGGAATTCTGCTGAAAAGTGGGATGCTTTGTTGTACAGGCATGGCATCGAGGGAGATCCACAGGTCTGTTTTATACTTCTAGTTCTTTGATCACTGTTGAACATGTCCTTTTTTGCTATTTTCTTCACTTGGGTGTGGAAAAAACATCCAATAATGCTGCTGATTGTTCTTGAATATGAGTGTGCTATGTTTTCTATATCCATCTTTTTATTTTCCCCTTCTTCTTATATTCGCTCTCGATGTGCGCCGATGGTCCATGAAGAAGGTTGTGTGGAATGAAATTTTTTAAGCTAAAAACTTTGATGTACTGTTTAAAGAAAACCATGCTTTATGGAGTTGCAGTCGAGAGTAACTTCGGAGCTGTGCGACAGAGCGAGCCCAAGTTATTAGATTGTCTTGAATAATCATTACTCTCATGGCCTATGAAGCAAAATATAAGTCGCCGAGCGTAGTAGTTATACGTGTAAATAAACATATGGGTAGTTGTAAGCAAACGGTTATTAAAAGTGCTCAAGTTGCTGCAGTTGGGTACTCAATGTAGAAATTTAGAATTTGGAGAAAAGAATTTGTTTAGTATTGGTGGCATTTGGTGCTACAGTCGAGATTACATGGTCTCTGATAAAGAGGAACATCAGTGTGAGCTACACTTAATGTAGACAAAAGTGTCTTAATAAAAATAGCAATAGCATGATACCTGCTACCATCTGCAATATCACTGTTAAAGACTTGGACAACAATGCTAATTTAGTCTAAATATATTGTATTTATAAAATAGTTTGGCTGTTAGAAATTTCCCCAAAACGTGTAGCCTCTTTGGGCAGGCTCTGTTGTGCACTATCTGCTATGGGTCAACCATACTAACAGTTGCTAGTTGATTACCTACAAGATGATGGATTATTTCATTAGGCAATCAATGCTTACAAAAGTGACAACATCTCCGTATTTTCATCCTTTTAAATATCATTAGTATTTTCCCTCTTTGCAGAAACATGTTTACATATGAGTTCTGATGATGTAGCTCAGAGATTTTTATTTGATTTTTCCTATTTTTTCATGTTGAAGGTGGAAGCTATGCTGGATAAAACAATATCTGCTATGTCTAGTGTTTTTATCGGTGCATCCGGGTCTACATTCACTGAGGACATTCTTCGGCTACGAAAGGACTGGGGATCAGCATCCTTATGCGACGAATATTTATGTCAGGGTGAAGTTCCCAACTTCATTGCTGATAATGAGTGAAGCTAAAATTAAATACACAATAATCGTGCTTTGCTGAGTGTATATTTGTCTTCCTCTGTATGATAGTAGTATATACCAGTACCAATTACTGTTCTTTTTGCTGGGTTCTATATTATTAGGGAGTTCCATGTTTGTGCTAATTCGAGGTTTGTTTTGTTTTGTTTTATATGGTAGCTTAAAAGAGTCGCCCATCTCTTCTCTTGGGTTGTAATATTCTGTACCCTAGATTGCCTGTGTTTATCAGATTCTTGCACTGGTGAGCAGTGATAACATATTCTTGAGAATGTCAAATAACTGAATGATTCATTAGTCTGTTTCTTGATCTACTTTCTTTGTCGATGATCATCTAAAAATTTATTTAGTAAAATGGGAAGGAAATTGTAATGTATGTGGTTTTCTTTGTCGTGTTCAAAATGAACTCCAGTGTTCAGAAACAACAATGCACTATCCCTGTTGCACCTAAACTTTGTTTTTCATCTGATCTGGATTGTGTGTTTGTGGGTGGGTGGGTTTGCTGCCCACCTAAATGACTTCCTTGATGTAATAATTTATATTTGTAACCTCCTAATCAAGTAAATCCAATCAAGGGTAGAAGTATAATTTTTACAAAATAATCACAAATGATCATATGTTGGGTTGGGTGCAAACAATTGCTGGAAGCATTTGGATTTGAACTTGGGATTAACTATCTCTACTACTTCCTTCCAAATGTGAATTCGGACTTTGATGAATCCCTAGACTACGACTCCGACTCTGGCAACAAATTGATGTTGTATTAATTTTAGACTCTGCCTTTGTTTGTTACACATACCAAGTTTTATACTAGTACATGGTTACCGAACAACAACGTTTTTAAGTACCCCAAGTCTTTTTACAACGCATTGCGAAAATAGGAAAACTTCAAAATTTATCGACTTAGTAGTAAGTAGTACTCCTTATGTACCATAATAATAGTCCAGCTCTGGGTTTTGACTCTGAATTTCGCCCCTTTTATCATTGTAACAATGAGCACTATAAAATAAAATAAAATATGAAACTAACTTATTTTTTTTAAAGACCAAGATTTTATTTTAGTACCAAAATACTACTAGTAATGTATAAAAGGTAGAAATAATAAGAAACTGGATTTTTCGACTCCAAAAAGGTTGTTTTCACGCAAAAACCGTAGATCGTAATTACAAACCGTAATTTTAATTTACGATTTAGGTTTTTATTTTATTTTACAAAATAAATAAATAAAAAATCATAATTCTGAATTACAATATTTATTTTGAAAAATGAAAACATATTTTGGAGATGAGGTTGTTTGTGTGTCTATGTATGTATATATATAAATGAAAAAGAAAGATAAAACGTTAAACCCAATAAATAAAAACAAATCAATATCTATCTATTGTATTGTATGTATGGATCTCTAAAGAAAGAAAGTGAAAAGAGAGAGAGAGAGAGAGAGAGATGAGAGGGAGAATAATAGTGTTTCCGATAAAGGGTAGAAAATGGTGTTTTAGTAGTAGTAGCAGTAATAGTTGTAATAGTTCCATTGATGATCATAACACCACCTTTATTGGTTTTAAACAACTCTGGCTTAATCTCATCACTAATCCTAATAATAATCCTAATAATTCTAATAATAATCCTAATTCTAATAATAATCTCGCACAAAAGGTCGAGATGCTCATCGATTTCGTATCTACTAAAGTATCTTCCCCTCCTTTCTCTTTCTTATTTCTCTTTTTTACATTTTTATTTTTATTCTTTTTCTTACTTCTTTCTTATTTATTCATTAATTTACATTAGGGTTTACGGATTTTCTATTATTGGTTTCTTCTTCTTTTTTTTTTTTTTCTATTTATTAGAGACGAAATCAATGATGATCATCTCCGACATTTTTTTTATAAGTTTTTTTTATTCTGTTTTTCTCTATTATGTGCTGGTACCTTCTTTCTAATTAGTATTACATTCCGTAGGGATATGGTACTATTTATGGGTTTCATCTCCTTCTTCTTTTTCTAATTTATTTACTATTCCTGTTGTTTACAAAAAAAATAATGCTTTCTTTCTTTTGTAGATGAATCGAGCGTGGGATGGCTTGGGAAAGGCCCCTCCCGGAACTTTCAAGAGCAAGATTCATGGGTACCACCGATCTAACTACCTTCTCTCTTTTTTTCTTCTTTTTTTTACTACATCCTTGTTTCGTCATACTCCTGTTCGCTACATATGTTTCTAGTTAGAAACTATAGGATTGTTTGGTTTCACCTTTTTTATTAGTATTATAATTGGTACGACTTAGCTTATGGAATGACGATAATAATAATGTGGGCTTTTAAACTATTTAGATGGATCTTTTGAGGTTGAGAAAAAAAAAAAAAAAAAAAAGGTTCCTTTGAATCCAGCTGAAAGCTTCTAGCTTTTATAGACCAGAGCTCATCTGTTAAGCTAATCAAAACAATGCATTCCAACTTTGAAAGAAAACTAAAGCTGAGCTTAACAGACAACAAGGTCTCTATTTAAGTGACCAAAAAGCTTAAACAGCTTGGCTTTTTCTGAGTGCTGCTCAGGCATGAAAAAGCTCAAACTTTTAAGCTGAGTGAATCTATTATCTTTCTCAAACTAAAATAAGCTACCGTATTTCCACCTCTGTTTTTAAAAAGCTGGCTTCTTACTAAAAAAAGTTTGGTTCAAAGCTTAGAAAACCCTAAAAAGTTTGCTTTCCCTCTTTGATGGAGCTTACGCTTTTTACGCTTTTAGCTCTTGCTAATATGATTTAGCTAAGTTTTTGCCTTTTAAAACACTGATTTGCACGCAGTCAAACAAATTCTAATTTGAATTGTGTCCTCCTAACTCCTTAATTTCCTGCATGATTTTGGTGTCAGGGTGGGGTTGCGGCTCTTGTCTCGTGTTGAACCTTCCGAGATTTTCCTGAAAACTATTTCTAAGGAGGTCACTGGAGTTGATGTTAAATTCCCTTCCAGGTTTCTTTTCTTTTCTTTTCATTTTGTCTACCACAACGATTTCACTCTCAAACTAATCTCTTTTACCCAGTTTACACTCTCTGGGATCTGATCTGCATCTTACTGTCTATCATATCGTTTGTAGAGACCTTGCTCCTCATTACTTAGAACTAAGCACCATTGCACAAGTCATGTGTAGAGTTTATCTTATGTGTAGAATAATTTGCTCATTGCAGTTTAAATGCACGGTTAGTGCGTCGAAGATTGAGGCACATTGCTCAAAGGTAACTTTTTAGACCTTCTCGTTAAAGTCAGTTTGTCTTTGATTAAAATGCAGTACGTAGACTGAGCTCACACAATGATATATCATATACTCCAATTGGCATATTGATGTGGATAAGTTATGTTCGAAATATCATTTTTCTGTTTAAAATATTTATAATAAAAAAGAGAGGTAAGGAATTGGAGCGCATTTGTTTGCATAAGGTCCCATGGTGATGCATACTATCAAAAATAATTAATGTATCCTAGCCATATCGTATCCTAAATTTTCAAAAGCAATCGAATCAGCCTATTGTTTATCGTTTCATATCTGATACCCGTAACCGTACATGAAACATAGTTGTCATGTCTATCAACAAAAAAACTTTGATGGAAGGTAGAGAGATTGGCGATACTACGTTATCTCTATACCGAATGGCATATTGTAAGATCAACTAATTACGTTAGTCTCCCTCCTGAAATCACTCTCTCCATATTCTATTTGGCTACTCTGAACACTTGGCACGCAATCATGTATATATATATTGGCATCCTCATGTGTTTTTTCACAGGGTTACACTAGATGCCAGCTAATGCGAATGTATGCTTTGTAATTATTTCAGGGGAACTATTATTCACAAGAAATACTTATATGGATCAGTTACCTTGCTTCCATTTACATCTGTCTTAATGGTATGTAATTTTCCATTTGCTCTCCATCAATTTACATGGCTGTTTGCTCATTCTTTTCTCTTCTCCTTCCTGCACTGATATGCATGGAAACAACTTTAATTGTTTTTCATTTTTGTTCTCTCCAGGTTCTTCCTTTGCCTAATATTCCATTCTTTTGGATCCTATTCCGCTCTTACTCTCATTGGAGAGCTCTCAAGGTGTGCACAGTTTTTCATGCATAATTATTAGATATAGCCTGATCCATTAGCTAGTTCTCTGACTAATGTTCATATTATAGGGAAGTGAAAGACTTCTGATACTAGCCTCGGATGACTCGGCTACACATAACTCTTCTGTTGTGATACCTAACAAGAAAAGTTTGGACGGTGCCGCGGAAGATGGAGCCCAGGATTCTACTCATCCTACCTGGGTAAGAACTTGTTCTCTATCTTTAGATTCTAATATAAGGCTAATAAATCGATAATAGATAGGTATACCTTTTTTAAAGGAGGTCTTAACTTGGTATTGTTAGTTGTTTTGGTTTCTTCTACTGCGGGAAATTTTATTTTTAAAAAAAACTTACCTGGCTTTGCTACATATTTATTCCAATTTGGTCTAAATGTTCAGCTTGGTATCTTCTTCAGCTTGGAGTTTCAAACGCTCTTTTTTCTTTATTTTGCCAACTCTTTTTCTTTTGTTTTTGATGAGTAGATGCTGCAGCCGTCAGAGGAACTTGAACAGCTAATTAAAAAAGTTGATCTTCAAACTGGCCTTAGCGATTCTGTTGTGTCAAAGATCTGCAGTATCTATGATTTGAACACAATGGATGTTATCAAGTACCGGGACATGGCATAATCGAGGTTTAGTTTTTGCAGCAAGAATCTGAGAATAAAAGGGTAGATTCTAGATTGTTGGAATTCGTTAGATCCTAGCATTTTATTGTCAAGCGTACAGGACTGCCTTTAGTTCTTCAATTAGCATGACTTTTTTGCGATATGTCGACTTTTGTTGATGCCACTATTAAATTAATCTGTTGTAAGCGAATATGGCAGTATGCCTTCTTAATTTGGAAGTGTCATACTTACGGCTGCATTTTTATTTGCCTGATAAATTCCGATGCTCGTACTTTGATGAACATGTTTGTTTCAGTTAGCACTTCAGCTAATAAGCACTGACCTTGGATTTTGTTTGTCCATTCAATTATCTGTATTCTATACATTATAGAAATTGAAGTTTCAAGACTTGCTGTTTTTACTAATGGAAGGATTTTGGTACAGAAAATAAAAATAAAAACTTGCTTACAAAAAAAGACCATCATGCCAAAGCTGTCAACAGTAAAGTTTATTTAACGACGATTACGACTCTTTTGAAGATTAGCTATGAGTACAACTTGATAGGTAAGATAGGCAACAAGTGCAAGTGTATAGCATTAAATAATTCACAAAGCTTTAAGCAACAATCACCCAATTATTTGTACTATAGAAATCAAAGGAAATCATGGACCTCATCCATTGCACATTTTATTCTTTTGACAAAAAGAATACATTGAATAAAAAGAACTAAAACATATACAATATTTGACAGAGAACTGGAACGTGACCATCATACTTATTTTCTATAAAACTCAGCTATATTTTCATGATGAGAGATGGGGAAAAAAGAATACAACAAATAGCTTCCGCGGTAGTCTACAATTGAAGAAAGGATAAAAAAAAATCATTCAACAGTCATGTTAACCCATCATGTATTCGTCTTGTATATCGGTGTTATCACTCTGTCGAGATCCACCACCTTCACTTCCCACTGTTCTTTTGCTCATGTTTGCCCGTTGAACAAGTCGTACCAACGCTTCCACAACTTCTGACATTGGTGGTCGGAACTCAGGCTCCGGCTAATCACATTAAAAATAAGAATCAATCACAGTGTTATCATATATAAAAAGAGTTGGTTTGGGTGTATGGTCTACATTATTGGTCCGAAAATTACATTATCCTCTCTCCTATTTTAGATTTTCAAAAACATTCACACCCTTACGGCAAATGAAAGTAGAAATATCCCACAATCAAGTGTGTAAAGACGGTAACAGTCTAGTAAATAATTTCCGGATATACTTTGAGTCGGTCAAAAAATAGGTAATATATCATAAATTGATTACCTGGACGCAAAGTGCAATGACATCAGCAAACCGTGAAAGAGATTTGACAGGGTAAAGCCCTCTAAGACCAGGGTCGACCATCTTAGACAGGGCATCAATGTCATGGAGCTGCGGTGTCGCCCATCTTACCAAAGATTGCTCCGTTCTTGGTTTTGAACTGTAGCCAATGAAATGCAAACTATTAGAAAAACTAAGGTATAACGAACAATCAAATGAGAGTTGACCAAGGAACTTACCTATCTAAAGGTTTCCGTCCAGTAAGAAGTTCCAACATTGCAACTCCAAAACTGTAGACATCACTCTTTATGGTGTATTGGCCAGACATATCAACCTCAGGTGCACTGTAACCCGACCCATCATTACGGTTCAATCCCTGAAGAACGTTACCATAGACAGAAAAAAGAAGATAAATAATTGTTTATATAGATTAACCAAAAAACATATGGCTTTCATCATATTAAATATAAAAGAAGTGAGAAGCTTAAAACATATAGTATTGTATAGTAACATTGAAAATATATAGAAACCTTGTACAAAGCATAGTGAACTGTTGCCGATTTAATGTTTATTAAGACCATTGATTTCTTTTTATAAACTAGAGATCCACACATTCAAGTCATTGGTTGTTTCCATGTAGTGGTTTGAGATGCATAGAAATTAATCACTAAAAAAAACTTCTCTTGCATTTACCTGATCTGCAGCTGATACGAGCCTTGCTAAACCACAGTCTGAAAGGTGAGGATTCAGCTCTGTGTCTAATAAAATGTTGCCTGATTTAAAAAATTTGTGAACAACTGAAGGTGAGCAAACTTCGTGCAAGTACCTGGAACAAAGAGGTAAACCAACAAATTTAAAAGTAAATAATATATCATAGTGCAGTTTACTAAAAATAAATTCAAAAGTCCATATAACTCAAAAAATATTGAGACTTTTTTACTGTGTAACCGACCTTAAAAAAGAATTTACTTTGCTGTTTCTACCACATCCTATTAACTTACTCTAATGCACGAGCAGTACCCAAAGCAATTTTGACACGGCTGTTCCACGTTAAGGGCTTGCTATATTCATCTGACAGGTGTAGGAAATCATGTAATGACCCATTCTTATAAAACTCATAAACGAGAAGGTGTTGCCCATATTCTGAACAATAACCAACCAGCTCTGCTATATTTTGGTGCCGCAACTTCGATGTTTCTGAAACTAAATCCAGAAATTCTTCCGACGAGTTACTTGGAAGAACGGAAGAATTTAATTTCTTCACTGCCAGTACCTATGGCATGAACAAATACACAAAATGTCAATATTAATAAGAGATTCTATTTGTTTTGACCAATTGTTGATCATACTCAACTCAACTAAGCCTACTCAGAAAAACAAAAAGATGGAATCGAATTCTAAGAAAATTATTGTTGCAAGGCGAGAGAATTGAAGGATACCAGTATACAAAAACATAAACAGAACATAGTTCAATGGATTGGCTTTTCATAGAGTTGGTAATTCTTTTGGCAAAAATGTTCTCGGTGCATGGTCTTGTACATATAAAGGGAACAATATCTCTGATCTAAAACTGTTTACTTTTCGAGAAAAAGTTTTGTATGTAACTATAAGAAGAACAGTACTTGAATTACCTTGCCACTATTAAACTCAGCTCGATAAACGCGCCCAATAGTACCCTCCCCGACAAGGGTATCAACATTAAAACTGTCTGTAGCCATCTGTAAATCAGCTATTGAATATGTTGTAGCATCTATTGATGTTGTACTGAGCTTCTTAGTGACAATAATAGGTTTGTTCGAGAAGTCATATTCATCAAACGATTTGTTAGGAGGTGGTCTTAGATTGATGGAAGAGGAGCTATCAAACATCTCAGCATCGGCTATGGATGAAGGTTGGAAAGCTTTTGCTTCTGCAAGAGTTGATGCCATAAAAAGAAAATCGATAAAGCTTCAGCTTAGAGGACCAAACTTCTTAATGTTAATCTGGACAATTAACATTAGGGGGTATAATCTGGACTTATTTCCTCTTAAGTGCTAACGAAACTTTAGTGGTAGTGCATTTTACTCAAAATCCAAAATCAGCTTATTGAAGGGTTTGTGCAGAAAAATGAACTAGCTTTTTAACAGTATGGTATTCAATAAATCAGTTCATTTAAGTTTCAGCGCATCGTAATTAAAAAGTGAAACCAAGTTTTTTCCTTGTGACGAAATGGGAATCAAGTCCAAAATATGTCTTTCAATGGTAAATTTCTACTTTTTACATTTACCTTGAACCTCATGGGAAGCAAGAGGTGTGAAAGGCTGAGTATCCGCCCTCTCCACATCTGCAACTGTTCTTGTTTTGGACCTTCTCTTCTTAATAACAAAGAATGCGACAATTGCACCAACAACTAAAATAGAAATCACGATTCCAGCTACAGCTCCACCCCCAATACCCGAGTCTTTACTATCACCACTAGATTTCTGATTCCCTTTACCCTTCTTTGATGGAGGTGTAGTCGAGCCCGGTGGAGGAGGGGGTGCCGGACCCGAGTTAAATAGATTTCCACCTTTCCTGTTAAGGATTTCACATATTTCATATTAATAGAAATTTATTAACGTTAGAAATGCGAAAATACAGGTGATATGCTTACTGGAGATTTATTTTCTTCAGCTGGCTGGGAATCCAACCGCTAAAACGGTTGTTTTCAATGTTCCTACAACAGTGAAATAATTTAGTAATTTGGCAAATTTCTGAAATAAGCATTTTTGTGTCGTAGTTTTTTTAATATCTTACAAGTTGTCAAGGGGAAGATTTGCGAGGACGTTTATAGATCCCGTAAGTTGGTTGTTCTGCAAATACCTTCAAGATAATAAACCATAAATCCAGGAAAGGCCAAAATGAGAATTTAAAGAACCGGTATAAAATTAGTGATGTTATAGCTAGCTTACATATTACTTATGCTTGAAAGGGAACTGAAACTTTGCGGGAGGTCACCAGTCAAAGCATTATAAGAGAGATCCCTAGAATAATAAAATATACACTTATTATAAAACCGAGTAAATTTTGCAACCCAGCAATGTTGGGGTGATTAAAAAGAGCCGAAAGTGGTTGGCAACTAAAATCTACATAACTCGTTATAATGCAGCTAACGAAGAACTCACAATGTGGAGAGTGAGGTAAGCTGACTAAACATGTCATTAACTTGTCCTTGTAGTTGGTTGTGACCAAGATTTCTACACTCGAAGAAGAATGCAAAAGTCATTAACCAATTTTGACCCTTTAAATAAGTAAGTGATTTTTTTTTTAAGAAAAAGAGACTAACATGTACTTCAAAGTAGATATCTGAGAGATTGAAAAATCGATCCCTCCAGTGAAGCCACATCCAGCTAAGTTTCTGCATTACAATATGACGATCACAACAACCGCAAAAATAAAATGTCCCAAATTTAATCTGAACAGCTAAAAATAGGAAAAGCAGAAATAAAAAATGACTAGACATACAGTTGTTGCAACTTTGGAGGAAGCTGATAAGGCATCTGATTACCAAGGTTATTGTTGCTTACATCCCTGAGTAAATTTTGATAGAATTACATATCGATATTGAAAAAAGAGAAATAAAGAAAGAACAACTGGCACATCTGAAAAGGCTTTGAAACTTACAAGTTTGTAACTTCCGTCAAACTCGTGAGCTGGTATCCCAGGTTTCCAGTCAGTGAGAGCCCAGATATCTTGCTATAATAATAGTATAAACATGTCAACGTATATTAGAATAGCAGCATTTGGATACAATTAAAAGAACGTGATATCAAAAATGCCTTTTGTCACATCCTTTTTTAGCGTCTTTCTTGTTCAGAAATCAAACAATTGCTGCATACCATTTTGTTAATCAGTTTACAATTTTTCCTTAAAAAAAATGTGAAATCTGGGATTTACATGCAAACAATGGTGTAGTCCAAACTAAAACTGTTTCAGTTCTTCTTGGACCAAACTTAACTAAATACAAAATAACGAAACTGTGAAAAAGGCAATTACAAAAGCCATACATTTCTTTGACTCTATTGCCCGAGCAACTGATGCCTTTCCAAGACTCTCCACAGGGGTCTCCACCATTGGCATTCCATTTAGTTAGTTGTTGTGGCGAATTTAAACTGCTATACATCACTCTTAACGCAGCAGCTGCCCATAAAACAAGCCACAAACACAGTCAGGGTATGAAATAATTTGGGTACCAAAACCCCCTTCAAAGACCACTCCAACAAGGTTGAAATTCTGGGTAACCAACCTATGATTTGGGGTTCTTACCTTGTATCACTAATATTGGATTGTTCGTTAATTTTCTCATAGATCCCATTAGGGACTGTAACAGCAGTTACTAGTGCTTTCTTGATAGCATGATTCTCCATTACAATTACTAGAAAGTAAAAAAAAAAAAAAAATATCCTCTAACAGTAATACTTTTATTCCTTTGTTATTTATTGTGTCTTGAATGGAGACAATGAACTAATCCAAAGTGATGTAAAAGAAGCAACGAGAACCAAACACAAAGACAGAAAGAAAAAAAAGGAATCGTCAAAAAGTTGTGCAAGAAATAAAAATTAGGAGAAGTCCTAATACCAAAACTTCAAAACCATCAACTCCAAAACCACGTACTCCGAAGCCTCCCAAACGTGATACCTCAAGAAAAGCTTCTGTAAGGGTGACATTGTCAAAGGCTCGCATGAGGTCTCTAAGGATGTATGATATTATTCCTGAGTCTTAATTTTTCTTGAGATCAAAGTCCTAAGGTTTCTCTTAATATATCCACCCATATTGATGAGGCAGTTTTATCTGGAAATTTTGACATATATAAACAAAAAAATGGTCCAGAATCTGCTGAGACAATATCACTCTTACAGAATCTTTTCGTTGGTTTAGGAGGCTTCGTAGTAGGTGGTTTTGGAGTTATGGATTTGAAGTTTTGGTTTTAGGATTATCCTAATTTTTAATCTTGCACAACTTTTGGACAATATCTTTTATTCTTTCCGTCTTTGTATTTGGTTCTGGTTGCATTTTTACATGGCTTTGGATTAGTTCATTGTCCACATGCATGCAACACACAAGAAAGAACAAAATAAATAAAAAGAATTACCGTTAGAAGATAACTTTTTTACTTTCCAGTAATTGCATGGAGAATCATGCTATCATAACTGCTGCCAAACCAGTCACCCAGCGCCAAAAAAAAGAAAAGAAAAGAAAAAAAAAACACCACAAATTTGAGCTTAATAGGTTAGTGATGTAAAAAGATTGATATATTACGAATCACACATCCCAAAATCTAAAAAAGTGACAATAGATAATAGAAATTTCAAATCACATAGAAAAGAAAACACTACAACATATAAGCCTCTATAGTAAAGATTAAAGAAGTTATATAATTATTAGTATTTTTGTTTAGTTCGAATAAAGATAATTCGGAATAATTTGTTTCATGTAAGGTAATTATTTAGATTATTCAATATTAGTTAAAAAGGCGTACAAGATTTTGTGCGGCTTAGATGTAAAAAGGGCGTCGGAGGTGTTACAGTAGCTAATTGGATAATATGATAAATAAAAACCCAAACATTACATTAGTCATACAAGAAGGGTTACCAATAATTTCAAACTTGTTGGGAGTTGTGTTTGAAGGGTGTGTCTTTATTAAAATTAAAATTAAAAAAACAAAATGAAATTAATAAAATTAGATCCACTTCTCCAGCACACAGATATTGAGTCTCTATGTAACAACATCAAACAAGAACATTTTAATTAAAAAAATAAAAGGAAAAGGAACAAAGTTGAATGTAGATATAGAGACAACAACAATAAAAAGAGAAATTAGAATAAGATAATAATAATAAAAACAGACCATCGGATTGATCAGTATCAGCATTGATGAACAAACTTCCTCCATTTAATAAAATCCATATCACTAACAATACCTCCTCTTTCATCTCCCTCATCTCTCTCTCTCTCTCTCAATAATAATAATAATAATAAACCTCAATGTGCTTATAGAACCCACCCACCCCAACTTTATTATTAATCCTGTCTGTCTGTTTGAATTATAAATAAACAAATAAACAAAAGTCAATAAAACTTTTTGTATTATTTATTTTAAAACTTTTTGTATCTTCCATTTTCTACACACACAATCGTAACTCCTCCTAATACAAATCTCTTCTCACTTTATAATATATCTATTTATGTATTTATGTGTATGTTGTGGTGAATGTGTGTGGATTTTGTAGGATTCACAGTAATGTGAATTACTAATACTTAATACTATCATCATCATCATCATCATCATAATAAGTCTCAAATTCAATTTACCCCTTTGAACTATAGGTCATTTTCAAATTCAATTAACCTCCAACTTCATATTTAATATCACTTCACTTTTCATTTCTTTATTTTTAACTTTTTCAATTTTATTTGTTTTATATACCTAGACTAGTTCGTCAATTCACACAAGTTTCGATAACAATTATCGTAAAAAAATTATCATAAATGGTTTTACATCAGAAATTAGTAATATTTTAGTGAGAATAACTTATTTTTTGTCTTATTATATAAAACAAAATACTTAACACACATAAATATGAAATAAAATATTATAATAAATGAAAAACCGACCAAAACAGATAATCATCGAGCATAAATTTATGTCATATTAAAGATGATCGTGGGGTTAATTGTAAAAGTTTGATAATTTATGAGAGATAAGTGAAAGAATTGATAGGTATAGGGGGCTATTTGTAAGTAAGCAGTAGTTGTTAAGAAAAAAAGGGCATTTTGCAAAATAGCTTATACTTAGCTGGCACGACTGTGATTTGTTAGAAATATTGAAAGCCACATAATAATAATAATTATTCTCTTTCAAATTTAAATATTTAAATTAAAAATGAGTGTGAGTTGTATACGTGTTATATACAGCTATAACCACTGTCTCATTGTGTGGATAAATAAATAGTCGTATTATTAGTATTAGCTCCCTCATTACTGAGTTTTATTTAATCATAATTGGACAAAAAAATACTACTATCAAATACTAATACTAATAGAAAACGAAAAGGGATGGAACTTTCATGCCAAATTAGTAATCTACGCAGTGAGATAATTAAGAGATTAATACAAACAACATTGCATTTTTATACTTTTGTCACACCTAGCTAGTTTTATGTTCCTTACAAAACATATTTTTCCCAAATATATATATATATATATATATATTAGTAATCGTGTCCCACGTTTTGCGTGTAAGACGCGTAATGCGATAAAATTTAAAAAATAAGTGTAGTTATGATACAAATATTTGGAGAATAAAAAAATATAAGAGTATAAGATGAGAAGACTCAAAAGAATTTTGAGAGTTTAAATAGGGATAAAAAGTGTTATTAGTTATTACTTTTTCTCTATTTTTTATGAGAATATGGTATTGTGGTAATTAATAAAAAAATGTAAGGGTATTTTTGGAAAAAAAAATGATAAAATTTGGCAGCCTCAACAAATTTTGGATTGGCTTATTATAATAGTATATATATATATATATATATATGTGTGTGTGTGTGTATTACCAGATACTCATTTCTTAGTTCTGTAAGCAGGGAACTGCGGAACCGATGAAGACATCTGTGTTTGGACGGAATCGGTTTAGATTTAGAAGTATACCGATTGAATCGGACTCAAAAAAATCTAAACAGTTCATAACGGATCAGACGACTTCTATGTTAGTGTTCAAAAGTACTCTATCATTATATACTAAATTATAGGAATATTTATATGGATACGAGTTTATTTGAAAAACGTACATCAAATTTTGACATATTTTTTACATATACATGTTACGATTTACAAAAAAACATAATAACAACTGTATATTCAGAGAAAATAAATAAATTAATGCGTAATAGTATATACAACAAAACCAAACTGGTTTTGCTTGTATTCGAATAATTACTACTAGTATAACGTTTTCATACATACCCTTCACTGTCTTTATTTATCATGTTTGTTTTTATTACAATTACAAATATCAGATACGTCTAGTACCCAATGAGTAATGGTATTGTATACGTACTCGTACTCGTACTCGTGCTATCTACGTGTTAAGAGCGAAAGGTACGCCGCATATACATTTTCGGTAAGGTTGAATATTTATGATTAACAAACAGTGAAGTTAATTAAATTTGTTTTACAAATAGTTATTGATAATTACAATAACATTAAACAAAAACAGCCGTATTTAAGCCTAAATTTTTCAAAAATTTGTTAATTATGTTTTTACAATATTTTAACTGATAAAATGAATCGTATAATATAGAAATAAACTTTTTTATTGACGTATCCTTCCTATGCTTAACAAAACTTTAAACTTTTGCAGGTTAATACTGCAGAACCTAAATAAGTTTTTTTTTTTTTTAAATATGGTACAAAACTTAAATATATATAGTATTTACGTGGTGATTTAAAATTTAAACAATTGGGTTACGGATGTTAATTTATCATATTCGCTAGGGATGGACACAGAACGGATTGAGATAAATTGACTTCAATGTTAATCCAATCCGTAAAATAAATGGCGATGCGGATTGATACGGGTTGGTAAAATTTAAATATCAATTCAACCCAACGCGTTACAATTAAAATCCTAACCCAACCAAGCTCAACTCAACCCAACCCGCAAAATAAATTGCAGGTTGGGCAGATCGGGTTTAATTAGATTGATTCTTAAACTTTTATTTTAGTCATTTATTTTTTTATAGTTTCCATAATTAACCTAAATTTTAAAGATAAAATGATTTTTTAAAGAGAAATGTAAATTAAAACCAATCAAAAATAGGTTTTAAACATTCGCAAACAAGTAACAAAAATAAAATATAATCAGAATGGAATATTGATATTTTAAAATAAACACAATGTATATATAAATATAATTTTATAATTATAAATATATTGCGGGTTGAAATGGGTTGAGACAGATTAAACTGCGGTTTGAAAAATTCAAATTCAAAATTTATAAAATATATAACGGATTGAGGCGGGATGTAACTATTTGTGTAGACAATAAATCGGCTCTAATCGGTACAGATTGGTAATTGTTTTTTGTATTGTATTGATGTGTATTTATTTTTATAATAGTGGAGTAAAATTTTAAAATAGGTAATTAATTGGTAATGCATGGGGTGGGGGATGGGTAGTAAATTAATTGGTTAATTAGTAAACGGCAAAAAATGCAATTAGTGCTATATGTGTTTAACGATCTAGGTACCATATTATCACTCTTTTACAATTGAGGTATCGAACTATCATAATGTTCACAATTCAGGTACCGAAATTAAATTAATTGGATGAAAATTAGTTTTATTTTTTATTTTGGTCTTATTCTTTGTAATTTGTATAAATCTAACCATTAATTTTCGGAAATGTCTCATTTTAGTATAAATTCAGAAAAATACCAAAAAACTAAAAAAAACAAAAATACAATTTTTTTTTTGGAAAAACCCTTTAAAAAAGAAAACCGAAAAAACCATGAAAAAATGGTAAAAAAACAAAAAAAAAATTCATGGTTTTTTTGGATTTTCTACTTTTTTTAAAGGTTTTTTCAAAATTTTTTTGGTTTTTTTGTTTTTTTTTTAAAAAAATCTGATTTTTTTGAATTTATACTAAAATGAGATATTTCAGAAAATTAAAGGTTAAATTTATACAAATTACAAATAATATGACCAAAATGAAAAATAAAAATAATTTTCATCCAATTAATTTAATGTCGGTACCTGAATTGTGAACATTATGATAGTTCAGAACCTCAATTGTAACAGAGTGATAGTATGATACATAAATCGTTAAAAACATATATATATATATATATATATGTGTATATATATATATATATATAATAATACACCAATCATATTTTTTTCCATTAGTAAACCCTAGCCCGCCGCTCACAACATAAAACATGTACACAGTCATCTCTCTCTCAATAATAAATAATAAATATAGAATAGAATCAGAGTTTGCTATGAGAGAAGTTGAATCAATATTGTCGAAAAGGTTGTGTGTGTGGGTTGTCAAGTGCAACTTACCGATAAATAAATCCTAAAACTGGGTGTAAACAGTCAAATATTGGTACATGGGTCACTATTTTTTTGAATGCGGTCATGTCTAATTCCCATGTGGTTGAGAAAGCAATGCGTACAACTCGTTCGATCAAAGCTAAGCTACTCGATTACCCTATAAATGGGGTATCCGATGGAATCTGAACACGGTTCACGCCCATTCGATATTGCTGTTTTGCGTTTCAAAGACCACACTTTACGATTTATCTATCTACCCCCTCTCTCTTAACTCTTTTCTGGATGCTTATGTAAAGTTGTGGAGTATCGGTAATTAATGATCATAGTAAAATCGAAGGAAATGAGGTCTCCTTGAAGCTATGGATTCATTTGGTGGTCAGATGGTGCCTAATTTATTATTATTATTATATGGTTTATGATTCTAGTTAAGACTTTCTCTTTTGGTCAAGTTGTACGAGGCATTTATAAGTATCTTTTTTGTTAACGAACTCATTGTAAATATGGGTTAGGTCCCACTTTATTTTATGCTACTTAATTACTAACCGGAAAAAGTTGAGAGCTGTTTACGTTAAAAAAAATGTAAATACAAGTTCAGAAAACGGTTTGAAATAGTTAATAGGCTATTAATCCGTTATCTTGCGTATTAATATGTTTTTAGGCAGTAGAAACTCTATAAAATAATACACTTGGGACCACCAAAATTTATTAATTAAAAGAGTTATTAATTAATCGATAAATTAATAATTATTAATTTATATATTAATTAATATTTTATTAATTTATAGTAAAATACTTAGTTTACAAACAACTTTCAAGTTTCCACTTAATTATTGTATACAATGCATGTATATCAAATGAAAGGCCCAATTTGAAAGAAACCTTCAATCTCCCACCTTATTATGCTTCTTGTGTTTAATGTATCACTTTATGGACATTAAAAATATTTTCTATATAAATACAAGATCAAAATAGGTTAACACAAACAAATCATACACACAACATGGCTTTCCATCTTAAAGGTGTGAAAAAAACAACAATGACGAGAAGTTCTTACCATGCTAAGGAAAATTAGAGACGAGATTTAAGGGGAAATTGATTTCAAAAAAAAAAAAAGACAATTGAGTCATTTTTCAAGAAATCTTCGTAAATCATTCATGTAATATGCTATATATAAGGAATTATTAATTTATATTTTATATGGGGTCTAAAGAAATTATCAAAAATGTATTATCTTATAATTTTAGCGAATTATTAATTTAGCACCCTATCCACGAGTCGGGACCGGCCAAAAATATTATCTTAGAGAGTTTATTAAATAATCGAGTATTAATTTATCGAGTTTCTACTGTATTGTGCGACTGACATACCATGAGTCCAAAAGCAAAGACTTGAATCCCGTTGTCACCGAGCGAAGCTGCAGCAAAGCTCGAGACTCCCAAGAAGACCTGAAAAAATCTGACTCGACATTGACATTGTAAAATTAATCAAGTAAAAGATAACTGCCGGATGACCACCCAAGTACATTAGCATCTTCAACTCGATCCATGTGACACGCATACATATAGCGGTCTAAAAAAGGGCTGCTCTCATCAAAGTAAAGTCTCAAGTTCTTCGCTATTAAATTCGCATGATCGATCATTGTTCTTCGTTGCTACTAGGAAGGGGATGTTCTTGTGTCGACCCTAATCTCCACTACTTCTTTCTGCTCCTCCATCTCTCTTTTTTTTTTTTTTTTAACTTACTTTTTTTTTAAATACGAATGAAGAGTCTCTGCTTGTTTGTTCGACAACAATGAAATGAAATCAAATATATAAATACTTCCTCCGTTCCCAATTAATTTTTCACTACGAAACTACGTGTAATTTTGACCGGCAAATAACTTGTATCAAAATTATCGGACTGAATTTTTTTAAAAGTTAATCATATAGTTTAAACATTAAATTATATGATTTAGTTTTGAAAATTTTCATTTTGACAATTTTGATACATGTTATAAACCGGTCAAAATTGCACGTAATTTCGTAGATGATAATTAATTAAGAACGGATAGAGTATGATTATTAGGTGAACTCGTAGATTCTGAATTAGTCGATTGTTAGTCACACGAAACTATTTAATTTTGATCAACTAGGTACCCGAAATTTTAATAAATTATATTCTACCCAGTACCCACTTTATAATATTTTGTTTACTTTAGGAAAAAGTTAATTAGCCCTTTTATATCAAGGATGATGATGTGAGCTATTTTTTTTTTATAAAGAAAATGGATATATTCTAGGAAAATGATGTTTGAGTAAAATGTAAGTTAAAATGTTGCTCGGTTTATACGAAAGTTTTTTATTATTAACAAAATTTAAAGGGTAAATTTGTATTAATTATATAATGTTGTATACCTCTTTATATGTGACTATCTTTTCATCCTTATACTAAAATTCCTTATACAGCCAGTTAAAAAGGAAAGAAAGAAATAGTGTATATATATTGATGATTTATTTGAAAGTGATGTACCAAACCTTGATTTATTAGAAAATTTTGTTAATAAGTTGGATCTCTTAATTCGTGTGTGGTTTGTATGTTAGTGTTTATAGATTGTAAACTAAGTTTGAATTAATTTTTTAATAAAGTCAGCCAAGTTCTGAAAGTATCGCTCTAGTATATATATATATATATATATATATATATATATAGTTCATAGAAACAAATTAATGTGCTGCTAAATAATCAAATGTGCCTTCTAATATATACTTCCTCCGTCTCATATCTATTATCCACTTTGTTGAATATATATAGGTATATTATAATGAAAGTGAACACTTGTTTTGAGACGGATAAAGTATATAGTTAGTCGTAGAACTGTAACGCGATAAAAACGACATGCAAATTGCAATTAGGGGGAGATTAATTTGTAAGTTTACATCACTTTCTAACTTGTTAGAGACCGTTGAGTATGTGTTTTTCGTTAAAGGAGGCTATATATGACTGGAACCTAAATAAAAGATTGGCGTATATATATGTAACATATAAACTAGGATCGACCTTTTATTTATATATGCAAATTAATATAATATATAAACTTCATACTTGATTATCATTTCTATTAATTAATTTCGTTCCTTTTTTAGACTTGTTGAACTTTTTTACAGGACATTTGTGTTATTTTAATATGAACAATGTTTTGGTATTTTTACATTCGAAATATGTTTCATGTGGATTTGTTAAATTAGTTTGAGAGTTTTTGAAGAGATTCTTGCCCTAGTTTATATTCAATTCTCTTTTTTTCTTTGGTATGTTATTTATTTTTACTCTATAGTATCCTATTCATTAATTAGGTCAAGTATCTACCTCGAAGGAAGGGATATCAGACAAACATATACCATAATTGAATAAAATTTTCCAAAAGAGCATCTCACTTTAATTTTAAAAAATAAAGTGTATTAAAACTTAAAAGAAGATATTAAAAGATACCAACTTTCAATTATTTGTTTGTTCCATCTTCCTTTTTTTTGTCATGCCACAAATAAAATTACAAACCTCTTCAACAAAAAACGTTAACTTCTGTTTCTTGTTTTATTCCTTAAATATATATATATATATATGTCATCTTTCCATTTGAGTTGCGCATTTGCGTCTACGCATAAATCAAATGGAATCCCCATAATTTTCATAACCAAAATAACCATTTTCGTATGGCAAAGTTACACCATTTTAGAAAGAAATTTGAGTGTAAGTTTTTGTTTATTGATATTTTTGTTTGTTTCCGTCTAGATATGTCTTTTAATAATACAAAAGTACTTAAAGAATTAGCAACGTGTAGTTATTCAAACAAGACGTTTAAAGAAATAAATTATTCAATATTTGTCTAATGTAGTAATTAGTGTACTATTCAACACAACATTTTAATGTTTAATTTAGCTCTGATTGTGGCAAGTAATTGTTAACAGTTGAAGCACACTTCAATGTCATTATTAACACAACTGATCAAAAGTAGAGATATTGACTTATTATTTGATACCATTAATTTGACTAAACTTTAGATTCAACTCGTCGATCTTAAATTTAATTGATCAAAACTCGACACAAAGAAAGAAATCAAAACCAACAACAAAACCTAGCTAGCCATACCAACCCAAACAGACATAACAAATATGTATGCATGTTACACATTTGTCATAAAATAAATAGTATTTATTTTAACTTAATAAGTAAACATTACACGTTCCGTATTTATCTTTTTTTTGTGGAAAACTTATTCCCTTTGATGATATACTATAATTATAGCCCATATGCATTACATCATGATAATGCGTGCACATACATATATAATTCTACTTATCCCATAAAACAAGAAAAGAAAAAAAGGGCAAATGACATGCACAAAAACCAACTAAATTTAGATAAGACACGTGTCATACCCTACCAATAAAACAGACCCTATAAATATAAAACAACCCCTTCCCAAGAACTAACAATACTACAATTAAGATTGCCTTTGCTTATAAGTTACTACACTGAATATTTGATTATGTCATTCCTAAAACCAAACGGTGTCAATGGTTTATCCTCACAAACAAGTACATACCTCATAGTACGTCCCGATAATGGCGGATTTGGTGACCTTTTCCGGTTCTTTGTTGGCCCTGACACCGCCCTAAAGTTTCTTGAAGGGTCGGATACGAAGGCGGTGTTGGGCGGTGGAGATACGCCCGACCGTCGATGGGTTATATTTGTGTCTATAGTGGTGAGGAAGATTATACACTTTTTCGGTAAACCAATGGAGTGGACTGGTTGGTGTTTCGAGTTTATTCTTAACCTTTTATCTAACAATGGCAACTTTCTTGGTCTGCTTTACAACCTTGTTTCTGGTATTTTTCTTATTTCTTTTTGTAATTTTATGTCACCTGCGTTTTCTTCTTGGAGAAACCAATGCCATCATGTTACACATGGTGGTGTTTTTGTACTATTGAAATTTGGTCAATCACTGGTTACCTCTTTTTTTACTGGGAAAGGGCTTTATTTGACTCTTTTCTTGCACTTTTTAAACTTGAGTTGTTGCTCTTTCCTATAGTGGGCTAATAATTATGTACTATTCTGATACATCATGTTTCCTTCTTGCAAGTCAAAGACTGCAGTTATATATCTTGGTTCACTACTAAATACTAATTGATAGTTTGTTGAAGTTTAAGGCAAATATCTGTTCCTTGTTTGCATTTTACGGCTCTAGGCCTGAGATTTGTCGTAAACTTGTATTTTTCTGAACGATATAAAGTCTTGATACGGTTAATCAGTAATTTCGGAAGGGAACAGATAGCTGAAGTCTATTATTACCTTCTTACCTACATTCAATAAATTATACTATAAAACACTTCCTTTTAATCATGATTAGCGACAGTTCTATTGATATATGATACTGAGTTTGTCAGCTGAATATTTGTCCTCCTCAAGCTTGAATAGAAGGAAAAAAAGAGACTAAATATTTCAACTTCATAGTTAGAGAACTGGCCAAGTTCTGAAATGTAATACATATTTGTTTGAGTGAGCAGGAAAAGTGGTGATGCCACAAAGGGGTACTGAAAATTTTATTAGTGCAATTGGACATTTAGATGGGCGTATAAATCTCTACAAGTTTGAGACTACAACCGAAGGATATAGCAGTGAATCTCCTTTTACTGGGAGAGGCTTAGTTGTAGAACCTGGAAATCGTGCACTTATGGACCTATGTATGATGGCGTCAAAGTTAGCGTATGAGAATGCAATCATTGTTAAGAATGTCATAAATCAACATTGGAAGGCAAGTCTTGTTCCTTTTCTTTGAAAAACGAGTAACACATGTTCTAACACTAGTAATCATCGTGATTCTTCTTTTCTTTTGCATCGACATGAGATATAATCATTAGTTTTAGCCCCTTTCTACAAGTTATTTTTTAATGTTGATCTCTTATGGCATTACTTGACAACTTATGAATTTTGTCTTTTCTTTGTTTCAAGCAGATGCATTTTATTGATTTCTACAACTGTTGGAATGGTAAGTTCAATTGACCCCAAGTATTTGTTTATATCAACAAAATATTTAGTTTTTTTCCCCTCTTTCTGAAACTTAATGGCTTCTTCAGAAACTTTTTGGGAACCGTTTTTTTTTTTTTTGCAGATTACCAAAAGGATATGTCTACCCAAGTTTTCATACTAAGTGATAAACCAAAAGATGCAAACTTGATACTTATCAGCTTCAGGGGTACAGAGCCCTTCGATGCCGATGACTGGATAACTGATTTTGACTACTCTTGGTATGAAATACCAAAACTAGGAAAAGTCCACATGGGTTTCTTGGAAGCGTTGGGTTTGGGTAGCAGAGTCGATACATCAACGTTTGCAAGTACTCTTCAAACTCAAAACACAAAATCAACCTATTCAAATGGATCGGCATCGACCAAATTAAATTCAGAAAATGGAAAATCTGCAGGGAAACTCATTCCTGAAATGGTGGAGATGACTGCTTATTTTGCAGTGAAAACTAAGCTCAAAAGCTTACTGAAAGAACACAAGAATGCAAAATTTGTAGTTACTGGGCATAGTTTAGGAGGGGCCTTAGCCATATTGTTCCCAACAGTTTTAGTATTACATGAAGAGAAAGAGCTTATGAGAAGATTGTCGGGCGTATATACGTATGGCCAACCACGAGTGGGGAATGGACAGTTGGGCCAGTATATGGAAGCCCAGTTGAATCATTTTGGGCCCAGGTACTTTCGGGTGGTCTACTGTAATGACGTTGTGCCGAGGTTACCCTATGATGATAAAACCTTCTTATATAAACATTTCGGAGAATGCCTCTACTATAACAGCCTCTACATCGATCAAGTACGTACTTTCTCAAAACTTACCCTTTTTCTCTTTCTTTTTTTCCCAACCAGAATGAGTACTACGTTTAACCAACTGTTAACAAAAAGTTGTAGTAGGGTCCCAAAATTGAAAACAAGGTTTAGACATTGAGAATTTACGTCTATTAATAATATGAGTGGCACAAACAAGCATAATTTTTGCAGAAATGGACGCACGCCAGCTTTCAAGGCTATGCATCGTAATTCCTATTTTGTGTTTTACTCTATTTGTTTTGATTGTTTTCAGAAAGTAGACGAGGAGCCAAACAGAAACTACTATGAACTCATGTACCTGATTCCAGATCACATAAATGCTATTTGGGAATTGATTAGAAGCTTATTTAGTGGTTATATATACGGAGCAGAGTATAATGAAGGGTGGTTATCGGTATGTCTAAGGATGGCTGGAGTGGTCTGCCCTGGTATTTCAGCACACAGCCCTACTAATTATGTCAACTCCATTAGGCTCGGAAACGATATTAAGACCGTCCAGATGCATACCCACCCTATAGAATGATTTCTTTAAATAAAAATTAAAAAAAATGCTCTTATAGTTTTAATTGTTTTTTCTTCCCCCACCAAAATGTAGCTACCGGTTTCCAGTTATGCCTGTTGGTTCTGGATTTGGGGATTTGTGCCATTTTTATAAGTGGTCCTATTTCATTCTTTGAGTGTTTTTGTTCCTTGTAGTTTTGGTTATTTTTCATGTTCGAATAAAATGTTTGTTCTTGTTTTGGCTTGAATGTAATTTTCTCTATTTAATTTATGAATGAAAATAAACTGTTGTTTTTCTGATTTTTATACCATTTCAGAAATATCTGATAGAAAGAAAAAATACACCCATTTCAGTCTCTCAGAGAGCTTTATTGAATAAGTTTTCAAAAATTAACCTCTTACAACTGTCGAAATATTAAATAAAAGAACTAGTCAAAAGTATCGTTTATGATATTGGGAAACTAGTTATCGAGAGAAATATTAAGGCCATCTCAATATACTCGAAGGTCTAGAATTCCCGAAAAGAATTGAAAGTAACCTGTTTTGTCACCAAAATCCGCAAGTGGTGTGTAACCTTTCATATTGTACATGATTAATCAAGCAACCGAGGCTGTATCAATTTATGTCACATTAGACTGTATGAGCAGACGAATATTTGCTTGTGTCTAAGTTTTTAAGCCTCAAAACTGATTCGACGTGACCTTGCAAAGTGTGCAACTCCCCTAGTCTGCAAATGAAGGGAGTCAGTAAAACAATGTACCAAATGTGTTACTAGCCAGTTAACTGAAATAACCATGAAAAAAACATAACTCAGAAAACGCCAGGTGGGCGCTATAAATGAAGAAAATAGTGTACCTAGCTATTTCAGCACGGCGTTTAGCTTGTTCAGCAATAATAGAAGATCGCCTCGAACTTATCTCTAGTTCTCCCGACATCAATCCTTGCAGTGTTCTTTGAGAAAGTACCCACTTAGCCTCTCTATCTTCCTTCCCATAATCATTCTTTGAAGAGAAAGCAGTCTGAAATTGAAGTACCCAAAACGAGATATTTCAACTACGAAAACCAAGGTGGAAAACAGAATAAGATAGAAAATGAATGTATACAAACCTTCCTATCAAAAACTAAATTCCATGCTTCTCCGCTGAGACCATAGCGAACCATAAACTTGATGATATCAAGAGGAATGTAGAATATCAAACTGTACAGCCATATAACACCTGCCCAGCCCCATCCAATACCGCTTATAGAAGCAAAATCGATATTTGCATAGACTGCAATCAAAGTAGCAACCTATACCAAGTGTAACAAAAATATAAAGTTCATCAGTTATCCAGGCCCCTCTTCGTTTTTATTTTTTATTGCAGTATCCAGAAGGTCATTAAGAAAATGACCAACTGGAATAGCAGACCGTAAATAAATGATTAAACATTCAAAGTAAGTTTTTTTTATAGGTGAAAAATAAACTTACCAGTTGCGCCAACACAAATGCACACATCAATAACGTCCCGGGCCTCTCTAAAAATGACCAACTTTGACTGCGGGTGACGAATATAAGAGCTTGGCTGATAATGCTGACTTGCAGATAAATAGCTGATGATAATTCTTCGCTATTGTCAGACAGAGATCTGACATTAAAGTAAGTCTGCAATTATATTAACAAAAAAGTAATTCTCAAGCATCAACCCATGAAATCAAATTTCTTAAAACTTTATGCATATCGAAGATCGCAACACGCATGCTAAGGAAACCATTTTGTGATTAGTTACCTCGAAGAAAGATGTGTCCGATGCAACCCAATAAAAAAGGACAGTTACTAAAGCAAGGTAAGTTCCAATGAAAATTCCGGTTGCGAATATTTCATTAAGCTTCCAACTGTCTGGCATTGGAGAGGGCTTCACCCGGTCCTTCGAGATTGTCATGATGGTCCCTGTTTAACCACCGTGAAAAATTTGTTATTAGCATGCGCTGGTAGTTGAAGATAAGGTTAAATTAATTTTCTCGTGCAATTTTGTGTAAACCAACTCATCTCTACATCTGTTACTTTTATCTGTAATATACTATTACTATCAGATTGCAAATCTAAACAATTCAGTTGTTGTTTCCCTTTCTTTATTTACATTACTCACCATCATTCAATATTGCTATTATGAGGACCATGAATGGTGGAAAGTCGTACTCCCATATCAACGCTAGTAACGTAAAACCAACCTTCAACAAATTGAACATCTCGTGTAAATTCATGTTATAGATTCAAAAGGACATCATTACTTTATAGGACACAACAAAGTATAAGATATCACTTCTTACCACAATCCGAATTGTTATTGAAACGGCATATATCTGCAGAGTCAAATGTATTCTATGTAAGAAATCCCACCACATGAGAAAGGCAATAAATATTTAGTGATCTTGTATTTCTAATGTGCCATATAGCCTAGGCTACTGCTTTAACCATAAAAAAAATTCGGTGTACAGAGATGTTAGAAACATTTCCCCAACCACATCAATACACGTTTCTAATAAGGCCGTCTTTTAACATATGATTTTCTTGGCATTGTATGCACAAGATAGCTGCGACTCGGGGGAACACTTGACATTTCAATTTTATTTTTCACGTATAAATAAAATTCAAAAACTTGTACAATAGTTGAAGAAGAGATTTAGATCATACTGTATAATTCTTCATCCTCTGGAAAATAGCGCGGCTGGTTAAAACAGCACTAATGATGACACTTAATCCAGGCTCTGTCAATACAATATCAGAAGCACCCCGCGCTGCGTCTGTAGCATCAGCCACTGCTATTCCAATATCTGCCTTTTTTAAAGCTGGTGCATCGTTCACACCATCGCCAGTCATCCCCACCACGTGCTTCTTCTCTTTTAAAATCTTCACTATTTCGTATTTATGTTCTGAAAAGCACACAATATTAATGTTTTAATATTCAGAATTGCTTTTGGATTCTAGAAAAAGGTGTAAGTTCATTTGTAGGAGATAGTTTTATGAGTTTGATTTTCATACCAGGAAAAACACCAGCAAAGCCATCTGCCTGCTCAATAAGCTCGTCGACAGGAAGAGCTTCAGTTTCACCCCATTGACGGCTCAATAATGATGAAGAAGGATACATATTAGTTCCCATACCAAGTCGTCTACCTGTCTCCTTGGCTATTGCCAACTGATCACCTGTATCACCAGACAAACGCAATAGAATTTAGATATTGTTTCATCCTCATTGCTATACGAGACTATTATCTACTAAAAAATTCTTTCTGATATAATCAATCCGAAGTCACCTGATAGATATTTTACATTTGGCCAATCACATATGAACTTAAATGTTCAGTAATATTTTCTCATAGAATATTTTCCTTCGACTTCTTATTGCAATTTTTGGGCTGTTAAACAAAAATATATATTTCCCCCCCTTTTTTTGGCGTTTAAAAATTTTAACTTCTAACATCTCTCTTCCAGAAATTTATATCCAATTACTAAATCTAACACAAATACTATTGAGTTAGAAAACTAAAGTTCAGTACATAAACAAGCACGGAAAGTCCAAATAAGCTCCACATAAATAACAGACCTGTGATCATTTTAACATTAACTCCGAGGTTAAGTGCTCTACGTATGGTCTCAGCACTGTCGTGCCTCGGAGGATCGAACAATGGTAACAAGCCACAGAATTTCCAAGGCCCTCCTGAACTGTCTTTTTTTTTTTCTGGAACTTCCTGGGAAGTAACAAGAAAAATAATTACTATATATATGATTTGCATACTTACACCAGTTACCAACATCTCAGCATGCTTCAATTTCAAAAAAGTTCCTATCTTTTCAGAGTGATGGAAAAGGAGAAAGAATGGGATAACAGTAATAACAAGTAGAGTAGAGAGAAACATAAAAATCCATTTTTAATTAAATTACCAATTTCACTGTAATTCCAGCACTAGAGAAAAATTACCTGAACAGCAACCCCAAGAGACCGGAGGCCACGTTCCGCATAATTGTCAATAATGGCGTGCACTTTTGCAGCTATTTGTTCTTTCTCTTCGCAGAGATCCAGTATCTGGAATTAAAGCGAAAAGAGTTAATTGCCATCATTTTAGTGGTTCTTCAAGCAGAACAGAACTCCAATAGTCAAGAGACCAGATGTTTCTGTTTCAATGGAAGTCAAATTGAAAAAGTAATGGTCACTTTAAAGAAAATTTTGAACTTTTGGGTACTTCACTATCCATGCAATAGACTACTGGGATCTTTGATTACGAGTAATATTTACCTGTTCAGGTGCCCCTTTGCTGGCGCGGTACCAATTTCCCTCTAAATCAATATATGTAATAGCAGTGCGTTTGTCAACAGGATTAAAAGGCAGGAAATGCACTTCTGAGATGTTTGCTCTAGCCTGTTGCCAAAAAAGGCTTCATAAGAAAGACATGCGTATGAATATAAAATAAATCATCACACTCTTTAACGAAATATTTTCTCTAACCTCCTTTGGATCGGCAAGCATATTAGTAATAGCAGTATCAATAGCATCCTGATTTTCTAATCTTGCTGCTCTAGCAGCTAGCAAGACAACAGTATCTTTGTCCATGTCTTTGTCAAAAACCTAACAACAGTTTACACCACAGATAAATCTCCTGAAAAACCAAATGCTATGACGGACGTGCTAGACCACCTTGATCACAAGATAAATCTTGCCTAAAGTGAATACTGAAGAAGTAAACTTTTTATACCTCGAGAAGGTTTCGATCAACGGTGAGGCGATTTAAAGTAAGAGTCCCGGTTTTATCACTACAAAGGACATCCATCCCAGCCATTTCTTCAATTGCCGTCATCCTCTTGGTAATCGCACCCTTTTGGAACAAAATACATATTAGGAAAAATGAATAATGTAATATCATACCATTATCACAAAATAATGCAAAATCTATTCAATGAGAGCACCTGTTGGGAGAGTCGATGGGAACCGATTGCAAGTGTGACTGATAATACTGTAGGCATGGCTATGGGTATTCCTCCAATCAGTAGCACAAGTAGATTGTCAATCCCTTTCCTATATGTGCGTTGTTGTATAGGAAACATGACAATAATTTCAAACAACATTCCCACAGCTATTGAACAGATGCAAAAATTTCCGATTGAAGTAAGGACCTGCATGAAAGGTCAAGATTTAACTTTCCTTTTACAAAGACATTACAAATGTATAACTCTCCACCTGATCAACATGGTTGTTTAGTGTTTAATTTGGCAAAGTATGTTTATATACTCAAAAAAATATATAATAAGTTGTGAATTACCTGCTGGAAATGACCAACAACTTCGGTGGAATCAACAAGGTGTGCAGCTTTCCCAAAAAAGGAATTTACTCCGGTGGCTATTACTACAGCTTCAATCTCTCCATGCTTACATGTGGAGCCTGAGTACACTTCATCACCCTTTTTTTTGGTCACCGGAAGTGATTCTCCTGTTAGAGCTGACTGCATACAACCTTAAGTGTCATTCTCTTTATTCACAACAGTGACTGACGTCCACAACAGAATATAAAATATAAAGAAGTAAAGCATGTTCTTGCCTGGTCAATTTTGAGTGGATCTCCCTCGAGCAGGCGAGCATCTGCAGGGATAATATCCCCCAATTTGATGCTGATAATATCACCTGGTACTAGAATTGACGCATCTTCCTCTTGCCAGCGACCATCTCTGAGGACCTGTATAAAACAAGATGGTATTTTTCTACTCTTTTTAGGAAATAAAAAACAGGCAAAAAGTAGGCTAAGCAACCTCGTTTAACTTGCTTAAAAACTTCACAATTGTATGCAAGTTCTAATAAGTGGGGATTCTGTTCAACTGAATACACACCTTAGTTTTTGGTGCCAAATGAGCCATAAGTGCTGCTGCTGCATTACCAGCACTGTTTTCCTCGATAAAGCTAATTGTTGAATTTATTATAAGCAGGCAGATAATTCCTAAAAAATCTTGCCAGTCAGGACCCTGCCCCTGAAGTTTAAATAAGCGAATATATGGTCAAAGACATACAGAAACAGGGTAAAATCAAATTGCAGCAAATAGAAAATAATGCGCCTGACAGAAACCCTGATGTAAGAAAACAGATTTTATGAAAAGAAAATTCAAGGTTTTTATGTACTTACTCCACCATTTGCAAGGGCAATTGCCATCACTGCTGCTGCTTCCATTACCCAAGACAAGGGATTCCACATGAAACTTAGGAATTTTAGAAACTTGTTTTCCTGTATGGATAGGTAAAGAGAAAGTTAAAATAAGCCAATCATTAGATGTTCACCACG
Source organism: Primula veris (assembly GCA_963682055.1). NCBI lineage: Eukaryota > Viridiplantae > Streptophyta > Magnoliopsida > Ericales > Primulaceae > Primula > Primula veris. Next base: position 42,103,324 of record OY821742.1, read on the forward strand.
GATATCACCTCAAACTTACCCCTTCATGTTTTTTATTATATTGGACGCCATTAATGAATGTCTATTTATTTGTTGAAATTTGGAATACAAATTAAATCCTTACCGGCTTTTCTTCAAGTTTGTTTGGCCCGAATATAGCCAATCTAATTTCTGCATCTTCAGTGGTAAGCCCTGCCCGAGTTGTTTTCAATTGCTCAAAAACTTCATCCAATGGCAAGCGTTCCTGGTAAACCAAAGTTTAACCACTAAAACGTATTTAAATGTGAAGTTTAAAATGCTTAAATTTACTCAAGTGGCTGGACATTTTACCAGATCAATCCCTTCCCTATTGAAATTCTCAGGATCCAGTAGCGGCCTTTCCAGATCTTCAGCCATTTTCTAGCTTTAATGTCTGGAAAAGAGACAAAATTATATATTTTTGTTAAAAGTGTCAAACTTATGTATGAAATCTTGTGGCTTTGTTCCAAGTTTTATTGGCCACCAGAAAAGTAGTATTCGAATGGAAGTTTACAAAATCATCACAATAGATAGGGATACAAAGTTGAAACAAAAAGTATCTTAACACTGAAAAAAAAACTGTTTGCCTAGTCTTGTCCTTAAGATACTCAACTTACAACCTAGTGATTCTGTAAACTAAAAGCCGTTTGTATTAGTTTACAATGACGAAACCAGGAACTGATCCGAAGTGATGAAATTAATTCATTTATGAAATTGTATGTTTTGGAAGGTATGAGACTAATATTTGAACATAAATTTGCACTTAAAGTATGCATGTGACTAAGAAGTGAGACGTAAGACATTTAAAACTAAGGGATACGGGAGTTGCTACGACTCCTACACAGTCACTAACTACTCAGTACTCACAACTTAGTTGTTTCGAGATTTCCTTCTTGTCTACGATTATAAACCAAATACATACACACACAATAAGATGCTACAATTATTCCCTAAAAAACTATTTAATTGATTTTGAGATTACATGAACCGGTCCACCACTTGCTCAATCAATTTAATTATACTTAAAAATCGCATAATATCATCATGGAAAATGATGAATACAATTAGATAAAACTATAAATGCAGAAAGAACCGTGCTGAAATAATAAAAAAGAATGAATAAGTAATACGTTAGACGAAGATGTAAAATGCGAATGGAAATAATTAGAAAAAAACAAAAGCAAACTGACAATTGAGAAGGAGGAGAAATAGGAAAGTGAGAGGAGTATGAAATAGTGTAAGTGTTATGTTTTAATGAGCAAAGTTTAGATTAGGGGGATTTATTTATTTAAACCTGTAAAAATAGCAAACGATGGTTTAGAAAATGATATAGAAAAAGGGGTGGGTAGCTCACAACTAACAAAATTATATATATTCAACTTTCCAGCTTCAGGTCTTTTTCCCATTGAATAGAGAAAGAGAAAGAGATACAAACAGAGATATAGAGATAGATAGAGAGTATGCGTAACTAACTAACTAACTAACTGTCTTTCAAACTTAACCTTCAATGTTCAAACCAAACGGTCTAAACCATATTTATAAATATTTGTGTGTTTGGTGTATTTATTACTTATTTACTATTTCTACTTTTTCCCTTCAACCAATTAAGTCCATTACATTCATTTCTTTCTTTATTAGTATATATCTCATTTTACTATTAATAAACACACACGAGTATTTTGATTGTTGAATAAATCTTGGAGTTTTTTCATTATAGTTTTTACTTGTTTTGCAAACATGTTTTTACTTGTATATATTTTTATTCCTTCATAAGATTAAGAGCGAAAAATAGAAACGAGATATACATATTCATGATTTGTTGTGGGCAGCCCAGTCTACTCGAACATGCCACATACTCCATACGCCGGGGCCATGAAATGACCAAGGTTTGGGTATCGAGAATATAATTTTGTTGTGTTATGGCAAGAAACAACAACAATGTCAATCAAGAATATGTGTGTTGGTGAATTACTTATTTACTACTTTTGCGGATTCATTTCTAAGTCGTTGCGGATTCAACTATGGTGATTCAAGCCTCTTGAAGATAATTTAACAGTACCTATTTGTTTGTAAACATTGATAAATAGAAACTTTTTCCTTTTGAAAATAATTAAATTGCTAGTGAAACCATTTATTCAAACGGTAAGTGGCGAGAATTGACTACCTAGTTTGGTTTTCCTTTTCGACCGCTTTTTACGGAGTATATCACCTTTAACCGCTTAATTATAAGTGCACTTTTGAACATTGTTGACTAAAAATTCGTTTGCCTCAGCCTAGCTGGGCGTTCGTTGCCACCTAGCTACTGCCTGACTTACACATAGGCTGCGTCTAAGGTCGTTTTCCAGAACAATGATCAGCTGAACTTTTTTAAGTATCACGAACAATCATGTATGAGTATTTAATTGGACTGTTATTTAAAAAAATTATATATGCATGGTAGGAAAGAGTATGTGAACGTTTTGTGGATAATTATATTATTATTTGGATGGAAAAGTTAATGCAATCTGAAATGGATTTTAATTAATAACTGAGACCTTTCATTCGATTGTTGGATCAAATATGGAAGGGTGAAGATGCACTTAATTTGTCTAAAAATAAAAATTACGGTCTGTTAATTTATTATAGTTCAACTCGATCGGCATGCAAATCATTTAGGATTGCATCAATATTTCACAAGCAATAATTAATGCCTACAATCAATCACCTTAATTAGTTGAAGCTTTAGCTACACTTTTGGAACTATACCGATTTTGGACATGACAAACCCGATCCTCTCAGTAATTAAACAAACTCATCGATCGAATCAGGTGTGTTTACACGCACACGCACACATGCACAAACAAGTATAGCATTTGTTTTTCTATAATATTACACTCATCGACACAATTAATCTACTACTTGAACAATCTACCAAGTGACAAAATTGGAACAATTTATTTTACAATTAGCGGCGGGATCAAACAAAGTAATTAAAGGGGTCCAGTTTTTTTCAAAGTTAATTACTACTACTACTCCAAGTTTGACAGAAAATAATAGTGGTATATTTTGTTAGGGTCGATACAGACGAACACAAAAAAAGACAGAAAATTTAAACCGAGTACACACTCTTTGATAACGAAGTTCACCCAAATTGGCTACGTCTCCGGACCGCTACACGTGGCACTTAGTATTATTAAGAGGATTACAATCGTAATCTAGCCTAGTTACAATCTATGGTCAAACCTCATTTGGCTCCACAACTCAACAATCTCCCACTTGGAGTCAAATGTCGAGTGCTTCAAAAGAATTCTGATTATCCCCGACCACCGAACTTACTGTGCTCCATCGAGCAGAATGCTCCCATCGGTATCCCTGTATAATAATTGTTACTCTTCAGAGTTGCACAATTCTTCATGTAGCGGCGACCCTGAGTCTCAAGCTCGGAGTCCTACTGAGGTTGCACACAGCCTCAGTTTGTCGATTGTAACAGCCTTCTTTAGCATATCGGCGGGGTTCTTAGCGCCCTCAATCTTTTCTAGCGCGAAGATTCCATCTTCTAGAACATCCCGGATAAAATGGTAACGAATCTGTATGTGCTTGGTGCGTGAATGGAATACAGGGTTCTTAGCTAGCTGAACTGCACTTTGACTATCACAGTGCAGAACTCCCTTGTCGGTTTTCTGACCGAGCTCATCTAAGAAACCTTGTAGCCAAATCATCTCTTTGCTTGCTTCCGTCATCGCGACGTACTCAGCCTCTGTGGTCGACAATGCAACAATCTTTTGTAGCTTAGATGTCCAACTCACAGCAGTACCATCGTAGGTACAAACACATCCCGTTGTGCTCTTTCGGCTGTCCAGATCACCGGCCATGTCAGCATCCACATAGCCGTACAGGCCTTCCGAGGTCTTTCGGAAACATAATGCCAAACTCACGGTACCCGAGAGATATCTCAATATCCACTTCACAGCTTCCCAATGGTGCTTGCCCGGGTTACTCATGTAACGACTGGCAACTCCCACTGCATGGGCAATGTCCGGTCTTGTACACACCATAGCGTACATCAGGCTACCAATTGCTGAAGCGTAGGGTATGTTCGACATACGATCCTTTCCTTCCTCGTCTGTGGGGGATTGTTTCTTCGACAAGCTAAAGTGTGCGGCTAGCGGTGAGCCTACAGCCTTGGCGTCACTCATGCTAAATCGTGCCAACACTTTCTTCACATACTCGGCTTGCGACAGAAACAGTGACCCATCCCTTTCTCGGGAAATCCTCATACCGAGGATCTGATTTGCGGCACCTAAATCTTTCATCTCAAACTGTTTCGCCAACTGTTGCTTGACCTTGTTAATCTCCACAAGGCTTGTCCCGGCAAGCAACATGTCATCTACATACAACAGTAGTATGACATACGAAGAGTTCGCAAATCTCTTCACGAAACAGCAGTGATCACTATCACTTCTTTTGAACCCGGTATCCGCCATGAAACTGTCAAACTTCTTATACCACTGCCGTGGTGCTTGTTTTAACCCGTACAAGCTCTTTCGCAGTTTGCAGACCAGTTTCTCTTTTCCCTTTTCGGCAAACCCTTCAGGTTGGAGCATGTAAATTTCTTCTTCTAGATCTCCATGGAGAAATGCAGTTTTCACATCTAACTGCTCAAGATGAAGATTCGCATTTACAACAATGCTCAACAATAGCCGAATAGTCGTCATCTTTACGACTGGTGAAAAGATCTCGGTGTAGTCAATTCCTGCCTTTTGCTGGAACCCTTTGACTACTAGGCGTGCCTTATACCGTTTCGTGCCGTCTTGTTCCTCCTTCAGTCGGAACACCCATTTGTTGCTCAGTGCCCTTTTCCCCTTGGGCAGTTCGGCTAACTGCCAAGTCACACTCTTCTCAAGTGACTTCATCTCATCCTTCATCGCGAGCTCCCACTTGCTCGAGTCTTTCAGCTCCAAAGCTTCTTCTCTACTTTCGGGCTCGCCTGCATCACTGAGCAATATGTAATGCAGGGAAGGAGAGTATCGGGCAGGAGGTCTCTTCTCGCGATGACCTCGGCCCAATTCAGGTCGGGGAGTTTGGGGTAGCTCCTCGTCCTCTTCAGCATCTGCTGGAGGGTTGGCGAGCACCACTGGCTCATCTTCAGTGTCATTTTCCAACTCTCTTGGAAACACATTCATGTCGACCATATCACTTTCCTCGGACGGGAGCGCATCTTCTTCTACCACTACATTTTGTCGATCTTTGTACAAAATGCCTTCGTTGAAGATGACATCCTTACTGCGAATGTTCTTCTTTGTTTGACTATCCCAGAAGCGATATCCGAACTCAGCTCCACCGTATCCCACAAAGTAACACACTTTGGATTTCGAGTCAAGCTTGGTACGTTCATTTATGTCGACATGGATATATGACAGACAACCGAACACTCGCAAGTGTTCATAAGAGATAGGTTTTCCTATCCATTCTTCTTCGGGAATTCTCCTCTCTATTGGCACTGAGGGTCCGCGGTTAATGAGGTAAACCGTCGTGCTTACTGCATGTGCCCACAAGGCTTTGGGCAACCCACTTTGCAGTCTCATACTCCTAGCACGCTCATTGATTGTTCGGTTCATTCGCTCAGCCACGCCATTTTGCTGTGGCGTTCTTCGGATGGTCTTCTCCATTTGAATGCCTCTCTGAGCACAGAACCCTACGAACTTCGCATCAATGTACTCTCCGCCGTTATCGGACCTCAAACACTTGAGTTTATTCCCGGTCTCTAGTTCGACCATGGCCTTCCATTCTTGAAATTTCTTAAACACCTCAGACTTGTGTTTCAAGAAGTAGACCCATGTTTTCCTCGTCGAATCATCAATGAAGGTCACATAGTACTGAGCTCCTCCTAGTGAGGTTACTGGAGATGGTCTCCATACATCTGAGTGGACTAGTGCTAGCTTCTTCTCCTTGGGAGTTTTTCCACCTTTCCGGAAGCTCACTTTCTTCTGCTTCCCGAAGATGCAACCTTCACACATATCGAGGTTGACAGACTTCAAGCCTGGAAGTTTGCTGTCCTTCGCTAACACTTTCATCCCCTTCTCACTCATGTGACCCAACCGTCGATGCCACAGTTCCGAGCAGTTCTGCGACACAGCTGTCGCAATTGTACGCTCCTCATCGGTCGTCATGTACAATGTACCGACCTTACTCCCTCGGGCTATCACCATAGCTCCTCGTGAAACTTTCCAAGCTCCACTGCTGAACGAAATGGAGTGCCTTTCGGCATCGAGTTGACCTACTGAGATCAGATTCTTGGTCAACCTCGGGACATGCCTCACTTTCGTCAGCTTCCATACCGATCCATTTGGAATGCGAATCTTCACATCGCCAGTTCCAACAACATCCAACGCTTCTCCGTCGGCTAGATACACTTTACCGAAATTACCCGCATGGTAATTTTCGAATAAATCCTTTTGAGCGGTCGTGTGAAATGATGCCCCAGAGTCTAGAATCCACGATTCTATATTTCTCTGTTCGGTAAGCAACAAACAGTCACCCGAATCCTCGTCGCTCGCAACATTAACCACGTGATCACGGCCGGTACCCTTCTTCGGCTGCTTGCACTCATGACTGAAGTGCCCCATACCCTGGCAGTTATAGCACCGAAGATTCTTCTTACTTCGATCGCTATCTTTGCCTCCTCGGCTTTGCCCTCTTCTACCTCGGGATTGCGAACGTCCTCTAACGTCCCATACCCTGGCCTTACTCCGGTCTCTTGAACCCATGTTCAAGGCTGCTCCATCATTTGAGCATTCACCCATGTCTAATCTCCTGAGTTCCTCAGCGAGTATTTGATCTCGGATGCCGTTGTAAGTCAGTTTCTCCTTTCCAATTGAGTTGCTAACAGCAGCTCGCATGAATTCCCAACTGTTCGGTAAAGAGGCTAGCAGTATAAGGGCTCTCACTTCGTATTCAAAAGTTATCTCCACCGCATCCAACTGATTTACGGTGTCGATGAACTTGTTCACGTGATTTGCGACAGGTGTGTCCTCAGCCATGCGTAGGTTGAACAATTTACGCATGAGATGTACCTTGTTGTTCGCGGATGGTTTCTCATACATGTCGGTGAGGATCTTCATCATTCCCATCGTCGTCGTCTCTCTTGCGACGTTATGTGCTACACTCCTAGATAGTGTTAGGCGGATCACTCCCAACACTTGTCGGTCTAAGAGTTTCCACGCTTCCTCGGTGGTCGTGGTCGGCCTTTCCTCAAAGAGAAGTGGCTGATGCATCTTCCTCCCGTAGAGGTAGTCCTCTATTTGCATTCTCCAGAATGCGAAGTCCTTCCCGTCGAACTTCTCGATCCCGTGTGCGGTTCTGTCTTCTTTCGCCATCGATCTTCCTCAGCTCTGATACCACTTATTAGGGTCGATACAGGCGAACACAAAGAAAGAAAGAAAACTTAAACCGAGCACACACTCTTTGATAACGGAGTTCACCCAAATTGGCTACGTCTCCGGGCCGCTACACGTGGCACTTAGTATTATTAAGAGGATTACAATCGTAATCTAGCCTACTTACAAGCTATGATTCTCTCGCAAGTAGAACTCTTCTCTTTATAATATAGAGGTGTTGTGTAAAGGTGTAATTACAATACAAGATATTGAGGCATATAAATAGAACCCATAATGACTCATATTACAATTTCAGGCGATGTGGTATATTGAGGAAACATGGTCAAACCTCATTTGGCTCCACAACTCAACATATTTGCCGTGAAGTAGTACTTTTACAATCATTTTTTTTTCATAGTTATTGGAGTTTTCTATACAGTAAAATTTTAATAACATTGTTGTTGGCACGTAAACTATATAATATTATGGATATATTTTTAATTATTTAAAAAGTAGTAATTAACTAAACTAGTATTTAAGTATTTCATGGCTAACAATCACAATCAATTCATTCATTCATCCACCATTACCAACATTATGGGAATGCATCCCTTTTTGAACTCAGTGCACTAATATTAATATATATATAGTATATTTACCACCGCCCAAACAGATTGATTCCAGTGAAATTACTGATTTGGGAAAATCTCTCCAGCTATTATTGCAGATAACCCAACTAGCTAGGAAAATCTCTCCAGCTATTATTTTCCTCGTATACTATTATTCCCCTACTTATTTTATCCAAAAGAATTTTTAAAAAATTTGAATATTTTTATACAATTACTATAAGACATGTATCAATGCATTACAATAATTATTTTAAAAAAATACACACGCAATTTATTTTGAAATAAATATATAAATTAGTGTAAATTAAACATTAAATTTTAGAAAAATTGTCTAAAACAATATTATGTCCAAATATTTTAAAATTTGAATACAATATAATATAAAAACTTATAAATTTACAAAACAAGTTATGAAAATTTAGATAAAAATAAACAAAATAACACAAAATGGAGTAAAAAATAAGAGGTATAAGATTTAAACTAGCATGTTAGCTGGTTATTGTATGGGGGTGATTTGTCACTCTTATGAAATGAAATTCATGCGTCCTTATTTATTTTATGTCACTGTTAACTCAATCTGTATAGTATAATAAATGTGTAGTTAATATTTGGTCATCTTCATGAAAGTCCTGAAAACGTATAAAATCAGTGGAGATTGAGGTTGTCTAGAAACCAGCTAAAAATGGGACACGTAAGAATATCATAATAAATCAACAAGTGAAATATCTTTTGATATATATATTACAACTCAAATCTCAACTTCCACATGTAAATTAAATTTGCTAGCCTACACCATTTCTATACAATCCCACCATCTTCCACTCTTCCTTGTTTTTTTTTTTTGGTGTGTGTGTGTGTGTGTGTGTGTGTGTGTGTGTGTGTGTTCAAAATGACTCTTCGTTGTTCTTAGTAACCAAATTTGAAATGCATATAAATGAACATTATATAAATTATTAATTATTAACTTGGCCGTTGAGGGGTGACGGGTGACACAATTAACGTCCTTATAAATTGTTTTACGGTAAACCAATCATCCGAAAAATCTATTTTACCCGTAAATATTTATTTACATCCATTTTACAACAAAATAAAGAAAGCCTTAAAATGAAAATCTTCCTCTCTTTGGCTCTTTTGTAAATACATAGACACCCCTCTCATATATATATTACAAAAACCACACAAGAGTAAGCAGCTAGTGACACAATCTAAATTTGCCTCGTTAATATATATAGGTGGACATTTTTTTTTTTTAAGAAAAATCACTACAGCATCTTAAATTGAGAAAATTAGTTAAATATTACTATAAATTTTAGAAAGAAGACATGGCAATTAACAAATATACTGAAGGTACGTAGATATATATATATATATATAGTAAAGGACAAATCTGTTAATTACTTCTTCAATATAAAATAGATCATTGTAGTATATGGATTTAGAGGGATGTGTGTTTAATTAGTCGAAATGAATGAATAGAGACAATATCTTTGTTCCCAAATTAAGGTTCTCAACTTCTGCCTTGTACACTCTTCATTACAACTCTCCAACTTTCAACCTTCCTTTTCTTATCATTTTTCAGCTCCCTTAATTAACTCATAAACAAAACAAAACAAAACAAAACAAAACAAATCAATCTCGTGCGTTACACTACTACTAGTGTTGATAACTTATTTTTACATAATAATACAATTGTTAAAAGGTAGTAACCCAAGCCCCATGTTCAATCCAATCTTTTTTTGCTTATGACAAAAACAATATGCCCAAGCACATCTTTCCTTGCAAATCCCTCATTTTTCGAGCCTGGCCATGTTCATCACCCCTTATAATTAGTACTAGTACAATTTAATCATATAGTAATAGTATTTTAAGGGTAAATAAGCAAGGTTCCAGTGAACTTCACCCTTTACTCCAACTTCACACCCTCTAATTATATTTATAACAGTTCTTTCCAACACTTTTTGAGTGTTGAGAAAAAAAAAAGCCAATTAGCATATACTCGGAGTAGCTTGCTAAATGTATATGTCCCAAATATTTAGTCTTATTTCATGGACTATACAATTTATAAATGGAAATAATACTATATTTTTTTGCCGGATTGGAGGGAGTAAAATTAATTAAACTTCTAAGATATATAGAGAGCAAAGATCAGTAAACCGGAAAATAAAAACAAAAACTAATAAGAAACCTATACAAAAGATCAGTTGTGATTAAGACTTGAGAGGCAATTATAAATCCAAATTTTCTTTTTTGCTTTTTTAAAATTGAATACTGTTTAGAGATATGAATTCTGAATAATTTTGTTTGACAAATATTGAAATGAAGTAAATGCAAGTTACTGGAATATTACATATATCTTTAAGCAATTATATGATGTAGAGTAAAATTTGAACTTGAAATTAAAATAAACTAAAACAAAAGTAAATAATTTTAAAAGCCTTAGTCAACCCTTATTACTAGTATAAATACAAGGCTCCCTACTCAGGGTCCAGCTCCATTTATATATTCTGAGTTTTTTTCCTCGTCACCTCTTTAACTTTCTATCTTTTTCTCTTTTTTCATTTTTAATCCCAATAAAATTCTGAATAGAAACTCTCACTGATCACATAAAAGATGGCTTATGAGCAAATGAAGAAAAAGTTAAAGAGCAACTCAAAGTTGAGAATTAAGGGTTATGGCCGGTTCACTAGGAAGTGTTCTTCATTGGTTAAGGAGCAAAGAGCCCGACTTTATATTCTCCGTCGCTGCGCTACCACACTCCTTTGTTGGTACATCCAGGGAGACGATCATTAGTCACTAATCATTACCCTTATTTTCTTCATTCACCTTGTTAAAAAACATCCTTGAACCATTTTCCTTTTTTTTTTTTTTTTATTATCTATTTTCCTTCTAACCCAAGTGCTAAATGTTTACATATATGATATATCCATACGAATGATAGAGATGTATGTTTGCGATGACTAAATATGGTCAAATTCCCTTCACTTTTTTGTTGGCCATGCCAACACAAGGTTTATCTAGCTACTTTGTGTATTTACCTTTCCACATTTTTAGAACCTAATTGGTTTTTACTATTTGGTTTTTTGGGTACACGAGTAGCTTTTTGAGCTTTCATTACGGTTCATCATGAGGAACCATACTGTTGATGGATGAATCGGATCAAAATTCATGCTAAAGGAAGATCTAACCATGCGCATCAATTTCGAGTTGTGGATATACTTGGCATAAGTTTATGGGTTTAAGAAGGCTTTATTTATATAACTTTACAATTTTATTTTGAGTTATGATATGTTGTAATTTCATGAATGAATAAATGGCCAGACTAATATGAAGTGATAAGTTAATTAAGGACGTGGAATATTATTACATGTGGTCTTAATTTGACTCTTTGTTTGTATTACCAAAGTTTCCATTGTGAAGTTTGTAAGACAATTGTTGGAATACAAAGCTTAATTATATGTTATTAAATATATTTAATTATCTCCCGCTTACTACTTACAAGTGAATCTGTTGAGCATATTATGTTGGTAATGAGTGGACATAAAAATTGAAAACAGCTGTTTATGGATATTTTTATTCCACTAATTAAAGTAGATGCGAATTTCAGTTTCTTTGCTTTAAATTAAATTGAATCGGAATCTGATGATCTTCTGAAAACAGACATGATCAAACCATTTTATTATTTATTCATTAGATTAATATGTGACCTCAACGTCTCTGCATGCTACTATTACTGATGTTGTTGTTGTTGTTTTATTGATTTAAACTATAAATGATGAAAACGAGCAAATGTATTTGCTAATATACTGTAGTGAGGAAAATACATTCCACGATTCCGGTTACACAAAATAAAATTTTTAAATATTAATTTAGTACACCCCGAAAAAATATATATTGCATCCATCTAATAAGTATCTGCTACGAGTAATAGTGCAACTATAACTAACAAATTATCCAAATACAAAATTTTAAAAGCTTACCACAAGGAGTAGTTCTAACTATACAGTTCGTGATTAACTTTACATATTCTATTTTGACTACTGTCTATGTCTATGTAGGTACCTAGGTACCAAAATTTTCCAAATAAACAAAATAAAAAAAAGATAAGCTTAACAACTTAGCTGATTTGTCCATTGATCTAAAAATTTCAAACGATACAGAAAAATTGACTACAAATACGAATTTATTAGTTTAAACTTTGTTGTAATATGACTATATATGAAACTACACAAAAATATTTATTTATAAAATCTTAAAAATACAATTAATTAATAGAGAAGTCAAAGAGTAACCTAATGTTAATTAAATAAAGAGTAAAAAATAGCCACAAGATTCGAACTGGGACTTTGTGACACAAAATATTTTTGTTTACTATTTAAAATAAGTTACTATTTGTTTATTTGATGGACTGTTAATATATAAAAACTTAAATATCCGAATTTTTATATATATAAAAAAATATTTTTAAAATTTTTAGATGACGCCTTGCCACCCCCCATTCCGCCCCTGCTTGAACCCCCCATACAATTACATCCGGTCCCAAACAACGAGATAATATATATGTGCAAGAAAAACTAAACGAACAGAAAAATTACATTTTGACTTATTATGTTAAACTATATATTTTTTTTTATTATACACATATTTATATCATAACTATACATAATTTTTATAATTTTATTGCATTACACACCATACACGCAACACGTGAAGCACGATTAATAGTATTTTCGGAGTATATATAATCCGGTGATCCATTTTGTATGAACAATATTTCTGATGGTACATACTTAAAAGTATTGATTCCTTCATTAATAATAAACAGCACAAATGACATGTAAACGTTTTTTGTGTTTGTGTTTGTGTTTGTGTTTGATGATAAAGCTAGACGTACTGATAATAGATTTAACGTCATGGTTATATATATTGACCATGCATAAAAAAGAACACACATGCATGGTTTAATTTTACTCACCATGAATTAACACTACTATTGTGTTGTGACATGTGTGTACGTATTAGTTTATATGTAGAATTTTCATTTTTCTTATTACAGTACCTTTATATCTATATACTGTTTACTTGAGCATAATTTTGAAATTTGTCTTTTGAAGTTGAAGCGATAACTTAAAAAATTAAAAAATTAAAAAATTATGTAGAATGAACTAACAGTAGTATTATTATTACTAAATCAAATATTTTTAAAAAAATAATAGTTTAATTAAAATTCAAAACTAAAAAAAAAAAAAAAAAAGGAATATAGAAATAAGGTAAGGAAGAATGAAGAAATAGGTTCCTTTGCAAAAATTAAGAAGAAATAGGTGTTAGATGTTTAAATAAAGTACTACTCCAGTTTGTTTGTATGGTTGCAATTAAAATTAAAATATTTTATTCCCTCCCTCCCTTTTTATCTCTCTCTCTCTCTCTGAGACTCTCTCTCACTCATCATTCATTGGTTAATATTTCAAAAAAAACACCATCATTTATGTTTATAACCGCTCCATGTTTTATTTCTCTGCATGAGATTCTTCTAATTCAAATAATAATAATAATTAATAATTAATAATGTGTCCCTCCAATTAGTTTATTTACTCAGGTTCGGTTCTTTCTATCTATCTATCTATCTCGATTTTACTTATTATTTATATATATATTTATATATTATCAGGCTGATTAATTTCCACTTAATTAGTTGGCCTGCATTAGTTAGTAATCCAATTTAAGTTATTTTTTGTATGGTTTGCAATTGGTTTCACTTAATTAATATTGTTACACACACCCAATGTGTTTGTGAAAATGCCTAACATTACTAACTTGACATTAAATACTCCCTCCCTCCCTTTTTATATATATATATATATATATATACTTGTTTTGCGCATACCATATCCATGTGTTTTTTTTTCTTGTATAAAAATGATCCACTACTTAAAAACTAATTATTATTATTATTATTATTATTATTATTATTATTATTATTATTATAAGTGTGTGAAATTTGTTTAATTGTTATTCACTAACCCATTCCAAATCTTGCATTGCTAGAGCTCTCACAACTCTTTTTAACCAACCTTTTTTTTTTTTTTTATATTCTTCTTCTTTTTATTATTATTTAGCTAGCTACTCGACCATCCATGTTATCAATTACCTTATCTTTATCTAAACACAAATTAAATTGACCCAATTAATCTCTCTCAGTACTAGCTACTACTTTTTCTCTTTCTTTCCTACTTCCACTTTTTACTCCCCTCTTCTTAACCATTGTATCATTTAATTAGGGTTTGCAACTCACTATTTTATTTAGTCTCTACACCTCTTATGTCTTATCGTATTAATGGTCTTTATGTAATCCCGATATTGGTTTTCTTAACTCCATTATCTTGTCCCGTTATATGACAGGTAAACAAGGACCGAAGCTTTTTCTTTCGTCGATTCTTGGGTGGGGTTCCTTCTTAAATGCTTTGGGTATTTATTTACAGATATTACAGTTCCAATAGCTCCTCGATTGGTTCGTATAAACCATTTAGTACCCTATATATGACTACTCGTGGGGCTAGTTATCTACTCTCCCTTATCAAACCTAAGAAGTCATATTTAGAACCCTGTCCTTTTTTACAGTCACAAAAACGATGTATGACCAGACACAGGCGAGTACAAGACAGGAGCAAGAACAAGCGAGTTCACGACCTCGAAATCGCCACCGAGAAGTACAAAATCGCCTCAAAGATTATATTCCTGATGGATATCCTGAAACAAGAGCCGGAACAAATCATACCCATCAGATCACTCGAACAGCACAGGAGACAGATCAATCTCCCCAAGCCCAATAAGATGTCGGATTTTCTTAGAAAAGTGCCCAAGCTCTTTGAGCTTTATAAAGACCAGAGGGGAGTTACGTGGTGCGGGTTAAGCAAAGCTGGCGAAGATTTGGTTCTAGAAGAAGAGAGGGTTACAGAGGAGTACGCTGACAAGGCGGCCGAGCACGTGACTAGGTTTTTAATGATGTCGGTGGGCAAGCGTCTGCCACTGGACAAGGTTGCCCATTTCAGGAGAGACTTTGGTTTGCCCTTTAATTTCAGGAAAGATTGGATCTTTAGCTACCCCAAGCTGTTTAGGGTTGTTAAGGACGAGGACGATATAGAGTTTCTTGAGCTCGTCTTGTGGGATCCACGTTGGGCAATCACCGAGCTGGAAAAGAAAAAAGTTGGCGTGTGTGATGATCATAAGCCAGGATTGCTCGCGCTCGACTTTCCGATGAAATACCCTTCCGATTATAAGAAGGTTTACAGATACGGTGCCAAGATCGACCATTTTCAGAAAAGAGAGTATCTGTCACCTTATGCAGATGCGAGTGGTTTGACAGCTGGATCGCTTGAATACGACAAAAGGGCGGTAGCGGTTATGCATGAGTTGCTTAGCTTTACGATAGAAAAAAAATTGGTGACAGATCATTTGACCCATTTCAGAAGAGAGCTTGTGATGCCTCAGAGACTGATGAGACTTTTACTTAAGCATTTTGGTATATTTTATGTTTCTGAGAGAGGTAAGAGGTTTAGCGTGTTTTTAACCGAAGCATATAATGGTTCGGAATTGATTGAGAAATGCCCTTTGGTGGTTTGGAAGGAAAAGGTCTTGAGTCTTATTGGTTACAGAGGGAAGAAGAAGAAAATTGCAACTTTTGAGGATTTTGTAGAGTCGGAGGGTGAAGATTTATTTGATGAGGGGTCTAATAAGGACAAAGTGAATCTTCAAAAAGAGGAGGAAGACACGATGAGTGGTTTAGATGATTGTCGACTTTCACATGATTCTGACATGGAGATGGATATTGGAGAGATTTATAGAGAATACAACAAAAAAGAAACATCATAAGGAA
Organism: Primula veris; assembly: GCA_963682055.1. Classification (NCBI taxonomy): domain Eukaryota; kingdom Viridiplantae; phylum Streptophyta; class Magnoliopsida; order Ericales; family Primulaceae; genus Primula; species Primula veris. Next base: position 42,119,175 of record OY821742.1, read on the forward strand.
GGTTGGGAAGAAACTTAAAGATATTCTTGCTTGTGGTGATTCTCGGGATTTTACTTGCTCATATTTATCATGTTGGTGCTGTCAGAGAATTAGAAAGAGAATCCATACAAGATTAGTTTCTTGCCCCAAACTGTTGTAATACTGAATTGTTCAAATTATGTTCCAGTCACTAGGTTTGCTCTACGTGCTCCCGCAGCTAACGTTTTGCTAGCATTTTTTTGTTAATGGTGAAAGAAGCATAGTCGATTCAATCTTTATCTGAGAGTTGAGACCGCAAATTCGCAGCTTAGGTCATTGAGGTTTATTATCATTTTTAACCAAAAAGTGTTTATGGACCATTCCTATAGTTTGTGTAAATTTATGGATTATGAAATAAAACACCAGATTGTCGCATCTTTGCTCATTCATTCTCCTAATTTATACTCTGTAATTCACAAATTTGACAATTTTTTTTTTTTTATAAAAATCATTCAAACTAAAAAATTATTCCATTTGCTTGTTCATGTGGATCTGTGGTTAATGTAGATCGATTTATTTTCTACTGAGATTTTCTCTTTAAGATGAAGAGAAACCATAGAAGAAAATAATGTTAAATTTCCAATATAAGTCTTCTTGAGTTGGCTTCCTGCAGATTATATATCTCACAGTTTTGTTACAAAGGTCTGTCTATTTTTGAATTGACTAAGCTCTATGTCTACCTTAGTCGATTTTTTTTTGCTGAGATTAACTGGGGAGGACCCTACTCATGGTATGTACTGTTAGCTGGAGAGGACCTTATTCAGTTGTTTTCCACGCTTATCTATCCTTTTTTATTTTACAGAAATGTTCTCGATTGGGTGAAAATAAGTTTGTTTGCCTTATCTTTTCCGATAGGGGTTATGAAATTGATGGTATCTTATATTCACTTTTTCTTTCATCTTTTCTTCTAAGTGCATTCAGAATTTTTTATTTTTTATTAATGTAACCAGCTTTATTATAGTCTCATGGAAGATTAGCCTAAAAACCCCAGTGTTACTTAACAAGTGAAGCACCAAACATTTTTAGCAGAATATATGGTCACTGCTGAAGCTGCAGCTCAGCAAACAAGTATTTTTGCAGTTGTCAAAGAGTACCGGCTAAAAATCATTTCCCTTTCTTAGAAAATCCAAAGTCAAAGAGTACCTACCACCTACAATAATAGGAAACCTTGAATAACCCAAGAAGAGATAAAACGCATATTGACGTGATTATTTTCTGAAAGTAAGCTCAGTCTTGAGATGAAGAACCCCATCAAAGAAATATTGGCCATCTTCGGCAATCAAAGCAGTCCATGGTATTCCGAAAAGATTCCTATATCCCACGGCTTTTACCTTTATACTTACTAACATAATCGTCATCTGGTTTTACCCTCGCACCAAACTCATAATCGACAGCAAAAGCAACCGATCCCTTTTCTTGCATTCGCAGAAAAAAACCCAAACAATGAAAAGAACTTTGCTAGTCAATGTTAGAATGTGCAGAAAGAAAAAAGAGTTGCCCACCTAAGTGAAACGCCTGCCAGTAAACTCTGCCTGTTGGAAAAAGACGACCACACTCTTCTCGTTTTAAATCCAAGTACACAATACACTGCTGACATGGCAGTTCAAATTCGACAACCTTAACTGGACGGTATTTGTAAGCCCGTTCTATGAATCGGCGAGAAGATGAGTTGGCATCATCGGACGCTAGAATTCTTTGCTTGTAAGGGCCTTCGGATTTGAAAAGGAGAGCCTCGAGGACAACCTTAGACAAAATATCGTGGTTGAAATCGGTACATAAGAGGACTTTTTTGAGCTTTCGACAATTCATGTGAGGGAATCGGATTAAATGGATGATACGTGTATTTAAAATTTCTCTTCGCTCTTCGAGGTTTGGGTAATGGATGCGGACCCACTTGAGTGCCAAATTGTATACAGAATCTTCTGAAGCTATTTGCAGATCATCACTTCATAGGACGGCTTCGATTCCTGCCAACGGCAATTTCAGCACCTCTTCTGGAAATTTGGTTATGTCCTTGTACCGTGTAGCTAGAAACTAAGTGCATTCAGATGTTCATTTCATGTCTTTTGTCACCAAGTCGTTCACTGTGAGCGACATTGTCTTTTAGCCAAAATAAAATTGTGAAGGTATTTTTTCTTTTTTTAGTGTAGTGTTAATCACTGATAAAAACTAGAAAATCAGCTACGCAAGCTTAGACGAGTGAATGTTTTTTAGGAGGGTCAGGGACACCACTTTTTTAGCATGTTCACGTGTTTGATCCGGAAAGACATCGCCATATAGGTTCATAGTTTAATTGTGGCAATGATACCGTAATTTCACATGGTTTAATATTCAACTTTATTTTTATTTTTATTTTTCTGGTTGTTGGGCCTTCTTTTATAAGGGACATCATTTGTATTGAAAAATTCTTTTGAGTAGAATTATAATTTACTCCAGATATCAAGTGTACATGTATAGTTACATAAAATCTACATTCACTAAAAACTCTTTCTTTCATTAAAGTACATGTATGAAACAATGGGTTTTCATTTAGGTGTCTTCCTGTTTCCACCAACATTTTCAAGCCAATCGACCACCTCTGTGATTGTCGGTCTTTTAAAAGGATTTTGGTTCACACACATACACGCTATATCAAGCACCTGAGTCATCTCCTCTTCAAAATCCTTTCCTTTCAAGATTGGATCAAACACTTCATTTTGTCTACCTTCACTTCTCAATTGTCTTACCCACACCACCAATTCTCTCGACATTTTCGGTTTAAACACTTCCACAGCCCTTTTTCCTGTCAAGACCTCTAGCATAACCACCCCAAAACTATACATATCTCCTCTTAAAGTGGCTATCCATGCGTGGCCATATTCTGGTGGTATATACCCCAAGGTTCCGACCAATTCTGTCGTGACATGTGTCTGATAAGGTAGTATCAGTCTCGACAATCCAAAATCAGCCAAGTGTGCTTCGAATTTATCATCTAGTAATATATTACTTGGTTTAATATCGCGATGGACTATATGTGGTTCACATATTTGGTGCATATATGCTAATCCACAGCCTGTTCCTTGCAATATTTTCAGCCGTGTTGGCCAATCAAGCTGGAATCCTTCTTCAACCTTCTCATGTAGCCAGTCATCTAGACTTCCATTTACCATATACGAGTATATAAGTATACGAAACCCGTCGTGTACGCAACATCCTTGAAGAGAGACCAAGTTCTTGTGCTGAGCTGTCGATAGAGCTTCCACCTCTGCTCTGAATTCTCTCTCCATGAGACCCATGTCTCCCGATAGCTTCTTAACAGCAAGCTTGGTTCCGTTTTCTAAAGTTGCTTTATAAACCAACCCGAAACCGCCACATCCGATAATGTTCTCTTGGTTAAAATTATTTGTAGCTTTCAGGATCTCGTGTATCGATAAATTCTTTATTTCAGCAGTATTGTTTCCGAAGACCATTACCAAACTGGCATCTTTTTCGGACTCGGTTGAAATTCCTGAATCAGACCTTAGGGAAATCGAATCAGCATTGACTTCATCTGTTTTACATAAAATACTTCCTTTGGAAAAAATACACACAAGGAGTGTAACAAGTGTGAATCCAACACCGAGACATATACCAATTACAAGTCCCATTATGATTCTCTGTTTGGGGCTCCTCTTTATTTTTCTAAAAGGATGACCTGTATCTGGTTGAAGAGAACAAGGTAGACGAAGAACAGAACCACATAAAAGTGGATTGCCCTCGAAGCTAGTACTTGGAAATGTGTCAAACTGACCCCCTGTTGGTATTGGTCCTTGGAGACTATTATTTGCGACACTAAATGTCGATAAAAAATTCAAAACCCTCAACGATGGTGGTATTTTACCGGATAATTTGTTTACAGAAAGATCAAGACTTTCCAAGTTTGTCAGGCTAGATAACTGGTCTGGAATTTTTCCAGAGAAGTTGTTACAGCTCAGGTCTAACACATGTAAGGACTTCAATAAACCAACCTCGACTGGGATATTCCCACTTAAATTATTGTTTTTCAAATAAATTGCCGGTGGGAGACTATCTAGCTGATTGTACTGTAAGATAGAAATGTTATTTGGTCTAACAAAAACAGGTAATTCTAATATACTCTCGATTATATCGCGCGGAGATGTTAGCCTCGTTAATCGAGTAAGTTCCAAGGGGAATCCCCCGTCAAGGAGATTGTAGGATAAATCAAGGTAAAAGAGGTTTGGATGATTTCCCAACCAACCTGAGATTGGCCCTGTTAGCTTATTATAAGAAAGGTCAACCACTTCCAACTTTTTGAGCTTCGGTAGCCAATCTGGTATCCGACCTGTTAAACCGCAAGCACCAAGAGCCAGTACTTGTATCTTTTGAAACGAGTCCTCGTCCACTAAGTCCGCATCACTGGGCATTTCTTCGTAAAAGAAGTTTTTTGTTAGGACGAGAGTGGTGAGGTTTTTGCAGCCCGCTAGTGTACTGATAGCTCCTGAGATATTTGTCAGATTATTCTTCGAAACGGATAGGAAGGAAAGTGATTGTAGTCCAACGATATTGGGAGAAATTATACCCCCTAGTTGATTATAGGCCAGACGTAGCGCTACGAGTGACTTACACCTGAAAAGTGTCTCTGGCAAGGTACCTGTAAAGTTATTGTTCCCAAGGTCTAATATTGTGAGTTTTGAGAGGTTCGAGAAATCCAATTCTGCGAGTTTACCATGTAACTTGTTCACTCTCAAATTGAGTATTCTGAGGTTTGTACAGTTCATTAACGAAACAGGTATGGTTCCAGTCAAATTGTTGATGTGGAGATATAACTCTTCCAATTTCAATAGCTTTTCGATATTATCCGGTATTGCTCCGAGAAACCCATTGCCAAACACGTTAAAAACCCTTAAATTGGTAAGATTAGCAATCCCTTCGTCAATAGGTCCGTCGAGTTTGTTTGCTGGCAAAAAAATCTCTTGCAGTGATTTAGCACTGTAAATGTCAATGGGAAACGATCCTTCGAGTTTATTTGAACCTGCCCGAAAAATCTCCAGTTTTGAACACGACCCAAATCCCGTAGGAATCTTTCCGATGAATCCATTAACGGAGAAATCGAGAAATTCGACAGATGGTGATGTGGTGCAAATCGAGGAAGGGATTGGCCCTGTGAAGCTGTTGTTCCTCACATTAAAGTAGGTTAAATTGCGAGTCAGTTGGAGGAACAGAGTTGGGATTTTCCCGATGAGGGAGTTGCTTGATAAGTCTACGGTGCAGATAGAAGTTGGTAATATAGCAGATGAGGGTAATTCTCCGGACAGGCGGTTAGAGCTCAAGTCGATGACCTGGAGGTGATTCAAGGATGTGAAGAAGGCATCAGGAAGAGGGCCAGAGAGACGATTGTGAGAGAGATTGAGGTGAGAGAGAAAGGTGAGGTTTTGGAAGGAGAGTGAGATTTTGCCTTTAAGTCCCGTGGAGGGTAGCGATATCCCGATCACCCTGGTTTTAGAATCATCACAAGATATACCTTCCCATAAGCAGCAATCAGATACCAAGGAAGACCAGTTCCGTGGAGACGACGAGAGGGTGTGAGAGAAAGAGAGGAGGGAGTCACGGTCGGTTTGGTGACAAGCTTGAGAGTGATTATTAGCAAAAGTAGATAAGAAAAAGAGGAGAAATATTGGCAAGAAATTGGTAGGAAATATTGGTAAGGAAGGAGAAAAAGAAGTAAAGGGCATGGTTACTACTACTACTACTAGTCTATGAAAATGGTGAAGAATTGGTTTGATTTATTATGTTGTGTTTGATCATAAATAAATGAAAGAAAGTAAGAAAAGGAAGGGGTTGGGAAAGGAAGACAGATAGATAAGCGTGTTGATTGAGTTGAAGATCAATTAATACTACTACTACTACTAGTGAGAAGAAGAAGGTATGGGGAATATTTACACATTATTCTTTTATTAATTCAAGTTATAAGTTTGTGTAATTGCTGCTGCAGAACTTAGTCAATTCTCTTGCCTGCCATTAAAAATAAAGAGATAGATAGGAGGAGCATTTACTACAAGATTATGGGGGGGTCGTCGTATCTGAATTCTACTCATAACACCGTTTACTTTTGAAGCCAGCCCAGCAATATCAGATATATAGTATTATTTTTTTTATTAAGATAATTCCAAGTTGATATTCAACATGATAGTGTGTGAAACTATAGTAACAATTTTATTTGAAGCGTCTAGTGTTATATATTAGTATAAGTTTTCTTTGAAGTTTCTTTTTAGAAACATGAGTGTGAATTCTGGACAAGAAGTGAAAATCTCCCTATACATGGGAAATAATATGATTGTGTTTTGTGAATGTGAATGCGAATGTGAATGTTATACTAATAGTGCCTGGTTGTGAATATGTGAATAATTAAGGTGGGGTGGGTGGGGGGGTGTCTATTGAGTTATACATGCTCTTCTCTCTTTTCCTTTTGTTTTTTTGTGCGATCTATAAAAGTCTTATCTTTTGGTCTTATTTGTTTTCCCATAGACAACGACGTTCTGTTTTTTACTCGTTTCTGAGTAGATTGTAGAAAAAACCTCTACCCCAGAGTTTCGGGATTGTGTAAATACGTTTTATTTTCAAGTTAACCCTTATATTTTTATTCGCAAAAATTATATAGCATCTTGGACCAAGTTTCAAAATATATTTTCAACTTAACATTTATAATCGAGCAATGTTATGCTGATAATGAGATGTTATCGAACTATACCGGTCGGTGTAATTATCAGAACATCATTTTTAGTACGTATCGTATATCCATACCCCCGGTACTCAATTTGTGTATATATAGTATTAAATTGAGAATTAAAGACTAGTGTAGATTTTATGATTATACCAAGTCTACTTTATATGCACCCACTTTAATTATATACTAGTATTGTAAGAGAAACTAGAAATGTCTTCCATCCAATCCAAGGTAGCAAAGGATCAGCAGGATTTATTTTACGGAAAATCAACATTTTAACCCATTAGAATAACAGTACTAAACCCAAACAATCATGAACGTAACACCTCAAAGATATTACTAAACCCAACTTGTTTTTATGTTACGTAAAAGAATAAAATATTTTTTGTATCAATGGCACGTAATTTTGAGTTTTGGCTAACAATGGCATGGCAACTTGGACCATCAATTTAACCAGTTACTGACCAATAACTGTACCTAATTAATACCCAGTTTTCGTTGTGGCCAGCCAGCCACGCAGAAAGATGGTACCCAATATCTTCAGTTGATATATATATATATATATATATATATGTTCATCCACTAAATTATAAAAAAGAAATTGTTTATATATTTATTTTATTAGTCAAGTTGGTGCTATATACGTACCCTTGATGGTCAATAGACTATAGTAAGAAACGGTCATGTTAACTTGATACGACCTTTTTTTATATTGTAAAAAAATATATACATAGCTTCAACTCTTAATTACTTCATTTCACTCCTCATGTATCAATGATGATATAACAACACTACAATTAATTAGTTTGCCCTTCATTCGTCTTGTGTGTTTTATTCCATTTCTCTTTCTTTTTTTTTTATGAATTTTCTTTTTGGTAAGTTTCTTATGATATTGCCAGGGTACAGTCGAAAAAATTAAGTAAATGATACGTGTGTGTTCCCACTTCCCAGTCTCCATCATTTCAATTTTCAAGTTTTTCCTGAATTGAAAAGAAAAAACACAAAAAACTTTCAGAAGTTACAAGGAAAAGAAAAGCCTTTGTGTAATGCATCGAAAAGCTGTGGTATTTGACCATGATACAAGTATAATACTTTAATCCTGCGTTCAAATTTGATAAGGTTGGAACGGTGCTGTATCTGTGCTGTTACAAGTGGATAACTAAAACCTCGCCATAACTCGCCTAAAACTTCCGATCACGTCCTTTTTATTATGTCATTTTTCTTAAAGCGGCTTCTTTTTTGCCACTTATCTATGTTCCGCAAGATCTTTTCCCTTTGATGCATTGCTTGTTGAGTTTCGAATTTAATAAAATAAATAAATTATATACTTGGAAATGCAAAAGTTTAACAACAGGTCTAAACAAGGGATTCCTATTTTGTAAATTCACTTGCACAGTGGAAACAGAATTATAGGTAAATAGACATTCCTGTCAAGTTTATTTAGAGATTGTTTGATTGAACTATAATCATGAATAACCTACTACCATACCAAAATCCAATGATAAACTTTCTCTGCTTTAGAAGTTTAATACTAAATCACTGAGCCAATCACAACTTCTTGAAAGATAGACAACATACATACTCCAGTCATTTACCAATAATACCACATAAAATACTACTCATAACAAAACTCTCAACAAACTTACCACTTCTAATTGGAAACAACTTCAATTCTTTCCAGCTTTGCATAACATTATTACTTAAATCTTTTCCATAACAGTGAAGGAAGGTACACACTTATTAGTTAAAACTTTTTCCGTTTTTTGTTAAAACTAATAGGTTATATTATATATCAGCTAAAACGTACGTATCCGTGTAAACTTAAAGAGTTGAAGCAAGATAATAAAAGATAAAACAGTGAAACTCCATTTGGGATAAGAGAAGAAGCAGCACGGCCCAAGAGCTACTACTGTTATGCTCATAAACTTTTAACATTTTGAAGGTAATCTAACTGGATTGAGAAACCACTGCGACTGCGGCTAAACCCTTTTTTAACACCTAGACAGAATTTGAGTTTAAATTTCACTTTTGTAAAGCTGATCTGCAAGGTTTAATTTTCACAGATTAAAAGCTTAAAACTTCCGACCACATTCCTTTTTTATGATGCAACTTTTCTTAAACTGGCTTCTTTTTTGACATTTATATATGTTTACCGAAAGCATTTCCCTTGATGTATTGCTTGTAAAGTTTCAACCTCATTAAAAATAAATTTTATACGTAGAATTTCAAAAGTTCAACAATGGGTATAAACAAGGGATTATATTTTTGTAACTTTTCGTGCACAGTAGAAACAGAATTACAGTTGATATGCATCCTTGTCATGTTCATATAATTTTTTTGATTGAACTAATTACAAATAACCAACTTCCATACCAAAATCCAATGATAAATTCTCTGCACTAAAGGTTTTTAACACCAAATCATTGAGCCAATCACAACTTCTTGAAAGATAGACAACATACATACCTGATACCCCAGTCATTTACCAATAATACACAGTACTTTACTCATAACAAGTCCCAACAAACCTACCACTTCTAGTTCTAGTTGTAAACAACTTCAACTCTTTCCAGCTTTTGCATAACATTATCAGTAGGCAATTTAAATCTTTTCCATAACAATGAAGTTACACACTTATTAGTTATTACCCAATAAGAAAGGGAAAAAGAAAAGCAAGACACAAAAGATGAAGGGAAAAAAAGCTACATAAAACAATCAAGAATTAGAAAGAGGCCGAGGCGGAGGCAATAGCTGGTGCAGCGTTTGAACCTGCTGACCACTCGCCGAGGTAGTATTTGTATTTTGCAATATAAACGGATGATGCAAAAGTTGCCCCGCAGTCCACCTCTTAGCCGGGTCTCTTTGCAAGCAGCAGGCTATAAAATCCCGAAACGCTGGCGAAGCAGAGGGCGGGGCCTCTGGCGGATGAGACATACATATCGCACACATGAGACTGGCCCACTCCCCTTGGCGTCCTACCGCAAATGGAAACTTACCCATGTAAAATTCCAATATGCTTACACCTAAGCTCCATATATCTCCAGCGTACCCATCATATTTTCCATGGTTAAGATCCGTGTTGATCCGTTCGGGGCTCATGTATGCGATGGTCCCCACAGATGAGTTGCATGGGTCCATTGTTTGGGATAGTATACGCGAAACACCGAAGTCGGCAATCTTGACCTGTTTTTGGGAGTTGACTAGCAGGTTTGAGGGTTTGATATCACGGTGAACGATTTTGCGGCGGTGAAGGTAAAATAATCCTGATAGGATTTGGCGTGTGAGGTCGGCTAAAGAGGGCTCGTGTCTGATTGGTTGCCCTTCTAATGATCCCCCGTCCATGTACTCGAGCAAAACCTGCAAAGTGGACGGAACTGGAAATTTCAGGGTAACAATAGATAATGTAGATGGAGATATTATGCCTCATGAAAAGCTAGTTAAAGACTAGCCTTTTGACAGTTTGGTAGAAAATGTTAGCCAAGTTATGCTCTAATATCAAACCTGCAGAGGGAACATAAGATCTCAAGAATAATTGAAATCGAGAATTTTAACAGAAGAATGACTGATTACAGCATACAATGACTTGGTTTGATTTAGAAAATGCTACCCAAATTATGTCTTATAACACTAAATTGGACTGATTACAGCAATTTGATCAACTATGTGACTAGATGTTCGGGATATAGTATATAGAAACCTATAAAGAGCTATACCAAGAGTAATAGTCTAGTCTTAGAATTCAAATGGTAGAGCTCTGATGAGCCAATTAGTTTGATAGGTTCAAGCGAACTGATTATTAACGGGTCACAATCGGCAGAAATTTGATCAAAATAGAGACTAAATGATCATCAAAATGAGATCTTGTGTTTTAAAACTAGGGTCCCAAACATATGTCTGCAAGATCATTTCCATATACATACATGTATATTTAGTAAGAATAAATAAGAAACAAGTAACGAGGGGTTGACCATATTGAGTATATGCAAATTTGATGAACTATGTGATTCTGGGCTTCTATAAAATGAAAACTGCAAGTAGCTAGTAAGTGAATTCAAATTATTTCCCTACTACAAATACGAACATATATATAAATCCTCTGCACCTAGTCCGGACCGAATATTTCATAGTTACACTTTTATTGGACAAACGAAAAATCACCCTTTTGTATTGTTTAAAAAGAAACAATCTGTTACCCGAGTCGGGCTGTTTTCACTTGCCACAGAACTGGCTATGGTAATGGTATTAAGGCAATTTGATGTACATGTTTATGTCAACAACTCCCAGTTGTAATGGTATTATCAAGGCAATTTGATGTACAGGGCTTAAATAAGCAAAAAAAAAAATTCACCCTTTCGTAATGTTTTTTTTTTAAATAAAATATTTCTGGTCCGTCACCTGAGTGGGTAGCTGTTTTGACTTGCCACAGAACTGACTATGGTAATGGTATGAAGGCGATTTGATGTACAGGTTTCATGAGCACAATTTGGTAAAACTAAGGGATCAAAAAAGAGATCTTTGAGAGTCAAAACACAAGTATATCCGATGATCGTGTGTGTATACATATACACAGACACAACATGTATACTTGTAGTAGTAAAAATAAAGAAAGAGAGAAAGAAAGAAAGAAAGAAAGAAAGGGGAAACAAATATATACTATAAATCCTTAGTAAAAAGGCAGCCTTGAATTGAGTTTTCTCCCAGCTGTAATGGTATTATCAAGACAATTTGATGTACAGAGCTATAAAATATCAGCACAATTTGTTCAAAAACTAAGAAATAAAAAATGACATCTTTCAGAGTCAAAACACAATACTAAATAGTAGTAGTAAAAATAAAGAAAGAAAGGAAAAAAAAAAGTACTTGGACTGTGTACATTGATCGTATTTAGTATGAATAAATAAGAAACAAACAAGTAACCAGGTGTATCGAATCGAGTATGCAAATTTGAACATCTTTCGTAAAACGAAAACTACAAGTAGCTTAGTAACCAAGTGAATTCATCAAATACATTCCTTACTTAGAGATACAAACATAGAAATGATGTTAGATCATAAATAGATAGTGAAAAGCCAAGCCTAATGAGTTTTATGTCAACAACTAACAGGTGTAAATGTAATATGGTACATCAACACAATTTGATGTACCAAGCTATAAAATATCAGTTCAAAAACTAAGAAATCAAAAATGACATCTTTCAGAGTCAAAACACAAATACTAAATAGTACAATGATAGAAAAAGACCGAAGATTTCACATTTACACTTTTTATTAAACCATATAAAAACTACGCTTTTTGTATTTGGGTTTTTTATTTATTTATTTGAAATATTTGCGGCCTGTCACCCGAGTCAAGTAGCTGTTTTGAATTGTCACAGAAGCAGGTATGGTAAATGGTATTAAGAGAAATAGATGTAATTAAGAGAAATTGATGAAAGAAAAGAAAGGAGAAAGAAAAGGGAGAGAAAAGCAAAACCTGGATCTCGCCATGGTGATCGAACATGGTGTGACACTTGACGACGTTAGGGTTGTCAACATCTCTAAGGATCTCAATCTCTCTGCAGATCTGGTTTCTAACAGAGTCATCATGGTTTCCGTAAATGACCTTGAGTGCATAGGTTCGTCTAGTAGGACGGTGAACGACTTTATAGACGGTACCACCAGCACCACTTCCGATCCTGTTAAGTCGTTCAAGTTCAGAGAAGCTCAAAAGGACATGATGTGGAGGAGGAGATGGAGTGGTTCCGTTAGAGTTAGTATTATTAATAATAATACGAGGAGGTAAGGGTAAAGGTACAGCTTTAGGCATATCTCTTTGTGGCATCGGTAATGTTAAATCCGGTCTACGCCTCTGCCTTCCTCCATCTTCCCGTTTAGCCGGTGACCCAACCATCCTTCTTCTTCTTCTTCTTCTTCTATATAGCTTAGCTCTGACTACTTATACTAGTCGTAGTTTCTTATTATTATTATTATTTCAATGGAAATTTGGAATTGAGAGAGAGAGAGAGAGAGAGAGGTTTGATTGAGCTTCTTCTACAACAACAACAAAAACGAAACCAAAATGATGGGGAGGGGGGGGGGGGGGGGTAAAATCTAAAACAAAGTAAGTATGTATGTTGGTATATTTGAATTAGTCTTCTTCTTCTTCTCCTCCTCCTAACATCATCATCATCACCCCCTGTTCTATCTATCTTTTATTTATTTATATCTAGAGAGAGAGATAGAGAGAGAGAGATGAGAAATGGGGGAAAAGAAAAGAAAAGGGTTGGGGAAATGAATGCGTAACTTCTTTCATTTCTTTTAATTAATTAATCAATCAATCACACCTTTCATAAATAAAACTCATCATTTATTTTTATTATTATTATTTTGGGGATCTAAGTTTTAATCATAATACCCACAATTCCTATCTTAAATACTCTACTCAAACTAAGGACAAAATGAATAACCATTACCCAAAACATTTCTTTCTGATTAATCATTAATATTATGTCTCCAACCCCAAACTCGTTTTGCAAAAAAAACAAATAAATATTACTTTTTTTTTACCACATTACTATTTCTATAACTAATGGATAACCAGAAGCGACAAAACCAAGAGTCTCTTTAACTAACTATGTCATTAATTGATACCAATTACAATATTTGTATACTTGTGTGTTACGGAATTTATTCTTGTTACATATACAACTAAATTTTCAAATTGTTTTATTTATTTAGTTTCACTTTTTATGTAAATTCATGAGGTAATTGAGTATATATTAATTCTTCTACTACTACTCCTAGTCATTTGCAAAAAGTAAAAATCCAGAATGACTTAAGCTAGTTTGGTAAAACCTAAAATGCATAATAGACATGATGAGTTAAGCCTACAAAAAAATAAGACAGTGATAATTAAGAAGATGTCAACTACCTACCACCCTAATTCTAGTTTTTACAATCCAAAGATAGGATAGAATAGAATAGAATAGAATGATCCACATTCCATATATACATTAATGGTAGTAGTAGTAGTAGTAGTAATATAGACCCTCATTTATTGTGTATTGTGTATTGTGTATTGTGTATTGAGTTTTGATTGGAGTGCTTTTTCACCAACAACATAAGAACTAATAATTTATTTATTTATTTATTTATTGAACTAGTCTGTCATGTCTCTATACTCGGATAGTAGTAATTTAAGTATGTAACAAATAAAGTCAGCACTTGAAAATGTCAAAACTTGTGTGTGTGTGTGCTGCCGATCCAGACTTTTACTAAACACCTACTACTATTTTTTACCTACATATATATATATACATAATATCCAAGTTAATAATTAACCAAAATATTTTCCTTTTCTTTAATAACAATTATTATTACACACGGTGTTGTGTTTTCCATGTTACTCCTTTATCATTCATATGAACTACTACTAGTAGTTTGATTTTAATTTACATCTATATATATATATCATTTAATTAATTATGGGTTAAACTCATTCACATCTCACTCGTTAAATTTTAATTTCTCTATAATTGATGAGTTTTATTTTAAAAAACAAATTACATCAAACTCATAATTAACTCTCTATTTTTAAAGAATATCACTATGACTATTTACAAATAAAGAGTAAATAGTTCATCCCATCAATTAAAAATTAATAAATCCTACTTTCGCCATATGTATTTTATTCCCTCAATTATGAATTTTATATTAAAATATAATGTTAAAATAGTTAATTATTGATAGAGAGTATGTTTTGATGATATTATAAAATGTACATAACTCTTTAAATAGCAAAAAGTTGAATTTTCACTCCGTATTTGATTGTTTTTTTTATGAGACTGATGTGAATGCTCTAGCTAGTATGGTGTGTTTGACATGTCTTAATTAATTAGTACTAACTATTTGTAAACCTTATAAAGAGGAAGGTCAAACCGGGGGCCATTCAAAACTCATGATAAAAAGGACTCTTTCTTCAAATTCAAATTCAAAGCCAGCTTATTTTGGTTTCTAATTAATATTCCTTTCCACACCTGACTAACTTAACTAAATTAAGTTTCCAGGCATGTTCCACAAAAATACAATTTGGTATGACGGATGATAAGATCTGTTTAGTCAATAGATATAGAGAGGACGTCCTTGTTTATTAAGAACGAGTAATAATTAATTAACTTGTTCAAATCAATTTTGTCCTTTTTTTATTATTATTATACGAAAAAGATGATCAATTTGTTCAAAAATCAAGACTCATTTCAACGGCTTTCTCCTCTCTATCTAGCTAATATCATTTTGTACATGTTCATTCCCTTCTATTCATTTATCGGGTTAGTTTCGATGACTCGATTATTTTACATTCAAGTCATGTACACATTCCTTATATGATTTGCTTAGAATCATTCAAGAAAAAAGTGACAAACAGAACTAACTAAAAACCAAGAAACATTAATGTGCATGAACCTTGATATAAAGAGATAATCTAACGGTTTGAAACAATTCATTCGGACTGAATGATACATTTTTCATTCAACAATTCTCATTCCTTATATATATATACTATATATATATATATATATCTGTATATTGTGTGCTCGAGTGATTATCGTGAACAACAAATTACAATTAAATGTCAAGTGATTATCCTTAACATAGATATTTTGAAATATTTTATAAATATATAAAAAACATACCTATATACATCTATAAATTAAATAATCAAAGGAGAGAAGTGGTCATCGAGCTGAACACGGTTGTCTCCATGTGGCCAACTAGCTCGCTGAACACGGAGCCTGTCTCTGCATGGCCAACTAGCTCGCTGAACACGGAGCCTGTCTCTGGATGGCCAACTAGCTCGCTGAACAGATCAACGTGTTAATTACATTTTGTTCATAATCAGGCTCATTAACAAGTGAAGCAACAATCAATAGCTAGCGTCCTATAAATGGACTTAAAATGAATTTTTCGTAAATATGGCGCAGTTAAATTTGGATAGATAGTTTACCTGCTAATGAAGATAACTCGTGAGAAAACTAGTTTTGATTCATCCCTACTGTATATTTGTTGCAAATATTGGTGGGCATGAAATTGTACGAATGTTATGGAATTAAAATTTCAGAAAAAAATAATAATAAAAAATACATGCTGCTAGTGCTAGCTAGTGAGATGTGGGAGTGTGGATCATGAGTTAACGTTGTATTTAATTTTATAAAAAGTATATTGAATTTTCCCCCAGAATTTAACAGTCTCATTTAATTTAATTATCGAGAGAGAGAGAGAGAGAGAGAGACTTTTGTGGGGTGTCAATGGAAGATTCAATCCAAATGCTGGTACAATTTATAATTTCATCATTTCATATTATAGGTTTAGCTAGAGCACCCTAGCTACATAAAACCAACTTTCAGCTATTAATTGCTGGTAACGTACATCCTATTTTTCAGTTGCCCAATTAATATTATTCGTAAACTCTGATTAATTGGATGTCTAATTATTACAGTAAAAAAAAGTTGAGAAAAAAATACCCCCCCAAGTTAGTAGATTAGTAAATCAATTTCGAGAATTTGAAGATGGCCTTCTTCGGTAAAGTATATAAAAATTTGGGGATGATGTATATGTATGTAGTCTTGTTGTGGTTGGTTTTGGGGATGATGATGTAAATAGTATTAGATCATTTCATTTTAGTTTTAGTTATACCAAGGATGAGTCTCAGATTCCTTTAATTAAATGTACTGTAATTTTGTACTTGTGTACGTGTTCATAGTATAAGAATAACAGAATGTATGCTTGATTAGATGATTATACAAAGATCGATATAAATCTACTAATTCCAAAAACAAGTCAAGTACCAATAATACTTTTTTTCTTATAGAAAATTTACATACCGGAAAAAAACTTTGTTTTATAGTATGAGATATATAAACACTGAATTTGATCAAGACTTTTATTACACATGTTACCATGCATGATGTATAAGATTTTACAATATAATTATTTGTTCAACGCTACACTAATTATTTTTGCAGTCACAAAAACTTGGATGAAAATGTAAAAAGAAATTGGAATTGTCGTTCTGTATTCAATGTACAAGCAACCATATGGCATTTGGACCGATTCGCCCGCCTCGCCTCCATCATCAACCACCTAGCTTGCCAGCTCTCTATACCTTTCTTCGATATATCTGGCGCCCATCTCGACTCCTATCAGGCTCCTCGTTTTTTTCTTCACCACCACAACACTCCGGCCTCTTCCTTCTCTGTGTACGTTGTAATTATGTACATCTAAATTTATAAAATACACAACCGATATATTTGTATTTATGATCACACATGTTTGTATATTTATGTAGATGTGTGTGTATATATATATAAGTAGAATATCCATTTTGTTGTGTGACATATTAGCTCGTTATAGATATATATAGAGATATGTATAGATATAGAGAGAGATATGAGAGAGACAACAATAGAGTCTTTATTAATCAGAATGTATATGAATGAATGATCAAATACAAGACCCCTAGCCCTCTTTATATAGATAGAGGGGTAGGGTTATAAGCCCACCTGGGCCCAATAAGTAAAAGCCCAAGATAGGTCCAATAATATCCTACAACACTCCCCCTTTGGACGTCTTGATTTATTCGTCTTCATGCTGTCGATGTGAGTCGAGTTCATTCGCAGTGCTAAACACATAAAAACCTTAGGGACGGAAAACCCAGTGTGGGACAAAACCGGTACCTAGAAGAAACTGTGTAGCCGAATGATATAGGCCGAAATATCATGTAAGTAACTAACCACAAAACAGTGTGCCTCATCAAAACCTTGCCAGAGCAAACCCAATGGGAAAATCTCTGATCGAAGGAAAAAGAGTGCAACAGTGGTAGTAGTAGGGGATCAACCACAAAACAGGTGCCTCATCAAAACCTTGCTAGAGTAAACCCAGTGGGAAAAACCTCTAGTCGAAGGACAAAAGAGTACACAGTGGTAAGAAGTATACAACAGGATACTCCCCCTAATTTCGGCAATCTTAAGTGAGATATGATAGGAACGTGTCTCGCTAAAAACCTTGCCAAGGAAAACCCAGTGGGAAAAAAACCTTGGTCTAAGGACAAAAAGAGTACACGAGCATGCGACTGGATGCTCCCCCTCACTTGTACACGACAGGGTGCGAATATTTCGACTAAGTAGTAATTAGTGCAATAAACATTCACCTGGATGCTCCCCCTCACTTGCACACGACTGGGTGCAAAGATTTCATATTCCAAGAAAGAGTACGAGCATTCGACTGGATGCTTCATTTACTTACATACGACTGGATGCAAGAAAATCTAACTTGGAATAGAACGAGCATTCAACTGGATGCTCTTAAACTTCATTTGTGAAGATTAATTTCGGCGAGAAATGCTAAATAGCATAATGTAGTCATGTCTCTCTTGATCAATAACAACAAGTTGTCTTCTATGACAAGTGTTTTATCTGGATCGTGAGACAGAACATATGTAATTCAAATATGACTAATACTAGCTCGAAGCCATATACACTCTCTAGTCGTCTCATAGAGCACGAATAGATCAGAGTGATTCACTTGGAGTCATTCCAAGACCTCCAAGATGTCGCCTTATTCCTAATGGTAAAGACATACCATGTTAGGAATATCCCTTATGCAGGTCTGATAAGTAACCGGCATCGGTATAACCGAAAAAGGGTTGCGTTAATTCGAGTACCGAAGGGGGTAGGTACACTCGATGACGCAAATGGGATAAACTAGCCCACTTTCAAAATTACCATAAGGTAAGGGAATGTGTCTTTAGTGCCATTTCGATGGCAGCGTGTTAGCGCGATGTTGTGTCGAGCTATACCATTCACAACAGACGAGATGTTCGTCCTAGCACATTAGACCAAGTACAATGATGCGCTTATTGTACTTAGATATGAACATTATGGTTCAATATCTCTTCATCGTCTCATCAGGGACGGACTGGGTCTATATCAATGTCTAGTGATCGAACGATCATGGGAGAATCTGACGACTTAGCGTCATGATGACTACAACGTCATAACACCTTCTGGGTGTAGTCTGAATCATGGACTTAGATTCAATATTTACGGGACTCAATCATCAGGTTGAGTCACTACCGTGTCTTCCCAAAATCCTTCATCTCGAAGGCAAATCCAAAAATGGATCGCGTAATAAAACACGCAAGGGCATAATACTTGTTCAAGTATCCCAAGCTAATCAAGTACTCACTTAGGCGGTATACCACATCCGCTCGGATTATATTAATCCATATAGTGAACGTCTCAGTCAATTGAGATCGTGTTCCGTGTTCAGAAACTACTTGATTTAAGCACATGAAGTCACACAGGGACCTTCATCTATATCTCTTTGTCTAAATCCCCATAGAGATAAAACCGTGACCACATTCATGGCTGCATACTCAGTTTTTCGGAAACTACTAAACTGGTAAAGTAGGGGACTGTTATAATGTCCATTACGATGAAATCAACCATCTCGTAATCAATTCCAAGGTGTGAGAGAAGCCTTGCGCTACTAGGCGAGCATTCTACAATCTCATTATTCTCATCACTTTTCCTTACGATTAACCAAATAAACGAACTTGTTTAACATTGGTGGTGTTGGAGCTACAGGTCCGAACACACTTTCGCTAAGGAGTCTACTTGGATTGCAAGTTTCCATTAGGCCAGCCTATTCTACGTTGACTTCAGGCAACGGTACATGGTTCTCTGTCATAATTTGTTCATATTATCAGTCGTCACCGAATATATGAACAAGTAATCAATGACAGTCTCGTTTCGCTTCAATATCGTCTAAGATATCATGATCGACAGATATTTCGAGATTCTTAGGATGAGGAGGAAATCACACATCTCCTTGATCCTTTATAATCTCGTGCGACAAACGAGTTTCAGTTCACCACCTCTGGGGCTGAACGAATTTGGAACCGGTCAACTTCCTCGTATCTTGGGAAGGACGACAGACTGACGGCCGACGGCAGCGTCCTTTGCTTGGCGGGTTCGGCCAAAGCAACGTGTTACAACAGGAACACGGCGTCCGACAGGGACGTCTTTCCTTGCAAGCATTTTGCAGCAGGTATAAATGATCTCGTGACATCTCATAAAGTCTTTAAATGCGTCTGGCATTTAGTTAGACTTGAGGGAGTCTATGCACTTACTTATCACTAAGTGCAGTTTTGGGATCAAGCTAAGACTGAGTGGGTTATGCCACGATACTTCACGTCGTTCCTTATCAACGGTAACGTGCAAATCTCCCCCTAACGACGGGGAGAACAGTCTTAGCGATGTCACTTTCGCATATCATGCGGTAAAGAGATCGCTTGCCAAGGTTACTCTATCAAATGATAGGCAGGAGATTCATAATCGACTTATGTCCCCTTCAGAGGTCCATATTTTGAACGCTAGAGCGGCTCAATCAAAATATTAATTAATCACTCTAAACACGCGTTAATATGAGACTTCTGGCTCATAACCAGTAACCAGCTGGTACGCATATGGTGTTTGAGTGTCTATGGGCCTCATGACGTACCAATGCAGCAAAATAGCATAACCCCACACGGAAATATAAATCTTGGTGCGCAAGACCAAGAAATGCGTGCAATCATTTGCAGTCGCATCATCAAACTTTCCGTGAGTCCATTTGGGTCTGAACATAATCGACAGGATGTTCAATTTGAATTTCCAAACTCAAGTAATTCAAATCGAAATTTCGATTTTTTTACTCTTCGGAATTATCAAGTCAACTAGACTTTTCAGGATAATCCGAATCATGAGCCATCAACTTAATGATAGGGCTAAAAGTTTGGAAAGTGCTGCATTTCTGTGGACAACAATAATCATGTGACCTTATTGTCGATGCATCAACCATAACCATTTATATTTATGGTCCGTCTTATGGTTGGATAAGTCCACAATAACTCCTTCAATTCTTTATAAGAATTCTACGAGTACTTTTCGTGATCTTTACACATACTAGTCTTTCAAGGTGAGCATTATTGGCATGAATTTCGGATTAATCACGAAATATATCCTCAAAAAGAATCCAAATGCGATGCGATTATAAATCAAACATCGTCTTTTGATCCGGGAATATCTCATCCGGTCAATGCCACAATATCAAAATGCTCTTATCAATCGACGACAGGCGAATGATAGTACAGACAATCATGTCTTAGCATCTAAATCATTTATCATTCGACGACAGGCGAAATGATAAGGTAACTTTAAATGCTTTAAAGAATGTGGTAGCAACCACTTGAAAAACATTTCAACTCCTCTAAAATACGCTTTTGGTCGTATTGAATGGAGGCTATGTAAAGAAATTTTAATTATTTCATGAGCTATTACCAGATAACACTGGTTTTCTCGAATATTTTATAACTCAACAAGGTACGACAGGACCTATAGGAGTATAACGCCTCATATTTGACAAATCAATTTGGCTTTACCAAAGATTTCGATTTGGAACGACAGGTCCAGAATCGTTGTCACTGAGTACTCTTTTAGGCAAATAGTTGGTGAAATTATGTGGTACACTGTTACCCACTATTTCCAAAAAAAATCAACTATCCCACAAGTATTGCCTAAAATTTCATAATTTAAAGTTTGGTCACATTTGTCAAAGGAATTTGCTCAAAACACTTTAAATTATTTCGAGAAATTTCGTAAACAGGCAAACCATAATCCAAAAGTATGTCCAAATGGAAAAATCATAATCCAAATGGAAAAACATAATCCAGATGAGCGAAAAAATGGCTCAATGATTTATCAAAATCAATAAAGAAAGATATCAAACTCATTTGAGCCACAAAATCGGGGGTCTCAAGAGTTTCATTTCAGTTAGCTTTAACCACATTAGCATCGGGTTTTTTTCACCTTTATAATAGTTGTGAACTATTTAAGGAGTAACCGTGCATGACCTTTGTCTTTATAGCATAGAGTTGCCTCATTGAGCATTATCTCTTGCTTTGTGACAATGGGTCATATTGTTCCTTTCAATTACTGTCTTGGAGCCACAGGTTCTCGATTTTGACGATTGTCTAAAATCTCGCTTGGCTAGGTGATTCATCGGGATCGCGACAGTTCAAGACATATAACACTTGTCTCGGTTCTCGATTCGTGAAAAAAAATGTACACGAAGAGCATTAATATCAGGCAAACAATTCGCCATTGACCCAATAGGATTAAAACTACTCACCGGGGTAATTTTCTTATCCAATAACAGATGGGCGATAAAGGAACATGGTGAATATAAATTCACGATACTGCTTATGGAATACAATTTCCAAGCTAGTATTTTGGTGAAGGATTGCTCCCATATGTCAATTTCAGACATTTGTTCACCATAGACGTCATCACGTCTCAAATGTGGCGGCGGAATAAAATCAACGCCTTAGCATTCATCTCGAGGGTAACAACAAACTCGTGTTTTACTCATCAAAGATGGCTTCCAAAAAAAATTTGGGCATCACATTTTCACACATCAGGGTGACTAACATGTGGTGACGGAATAACATCAACGTCTAAACAGTCATTTCGCAAGTATGTTTTGCGATTTTTCTCATCATAGATGGCATCCAACATGTGTTGGGAGTTCTGGATTATTTTTCATATAAAACGACTGGTTTATATGTTTATGGTTTGCACAAGCACAAACTTTTTTTCCGAAACGACAGGTTCGAAAACATTAGTTTTGCTTCTCATGTGAATCGGTTCTCATTGATCGAACGACGGGTCGATACTGAAACACCAATTCGGCGAAACATACATCACTATATAAACACACTCGGGGAAATTATTATTTAGTCAACCCCTTTCGGTAGCTCTATTTGAACACGACCAGGAAAGACGGTGAGGGGGGTGGGCACGAATGCCTCTTAAAAACCGACCTCATTAGGAGAACGACTTCCGCCTTTATCTTTCCTAGACATCGTATCCAAATAGGTGAGCCTATTTGGGGAAGGTTCATAATTTTTCCAACTTAAATGTGAAAATATATGATTTCGCAAATTACCATATTTTACACAAGTGTACATGACAGTAAATAAATACATAGATCGTACCTGCTTGCATGATTAAATAATATAGCAGTAGCATGGTAGTACATATTAGCACAATCTAAATTTACCAATTTAAACTAAGCAAGATATTACTCAATATTTAATTATTGTATTGCTATATGTGTAAATTCTATACATGGTAATTAAATCATTCATATATTACACCACAACATGCAAGGAAGCAAACTTATAGTAATTTCCAAACATGTACCAAATCACATACAATAATACGTTATACTAGTATTTCGTTTATGGTAGGAGAAAATACACATGCAATTTGTAAGGTAATCTTTAATTATAATCCATTGGCAATTGGAGGTAAATCTAATGTTCTTTTTATACACTAGCAAATTTACATGCAGTAACCTTGTTTACTTTTCCAAGTTATTAACAGTCACATACATACACGCGAATTATAAGTAATTGAGGTTTTTTTTTCATGCAGCACAAATAGAACATACTAACGGGGTTATAATTTAATTAACCTACAATGTGCTAGTATACAATATGATTCTCTCAACCTATAATATCAATTAGTAGGACTGTTATCAATCACATTACTAGCAAACTTCACATATGATTTATGCACATGACAACGATGTGATAAGTAATTTAATTAATACTCCCTATACATAGTATATGTAAACATTAGACAAGTCAGGGCAGTATTGTTCATAACAGTACGTGGTGTGATTTTCATGCAATAGCAACAGAAGTTGCAGAACGCACCTATTATATATGTATATGGTTTAGCAGCACACTAAACATCATGTGTTCAAGTTCCACTAAACTGAAAAATAGGGGGATTCAGTAATTGTACCGGATTACCAAGTGCTCCAACGATTGATCAGAACAAGAACGAGCAAAACCCTAGCATTTTTTTTTTTTTTAACCCATTCAACGAGCGTATATCCCGGTCTCCGCGAGCAGAGTGCCGATAACGTGTTGTAATACAACTATTAGCTATATATTTAGGGAGACAGAACTAGAGAGAGGGGAAAACAGTATCGTCTTTATTAATCAGAATGTATATGAATGAATGATCAAATACAAGACCCCTAGCCCTCTTTATATAGATAGAGGGGTAGGGTTATAAGCCCACCTGGGCCCAATAAGTAAAAGCCCAAGATAGGTCCAATAATATCCTACAACACATTTCTTTTTTTAATGATATCCTTGGTTTGATCATGTGGATTATATTAATTTAAGAATTAAAATAACTATATATATACCCTTCAAGTTACATGAACAACATTTCAGAAGGACACCTTCTCATTGCATATATAAATGGAAATTCTCGAAATCAAATTGGTGTAATGAATCATAAAAATGATTCGTTGGTGTATAAAATCGAAAAAAACAAAATGATAAATCGAGGATGATAATGTCAATAAGTGCTTTTCTTTTCTTTTCATTTCTATAGTTTTTCCATAATGTTTGTTTATACCAATATGATAATTTAATTTTGTTATTTTGGCAATATTAATTTGATTTGTCCCCCTTTACCTCATTAACAAAATAAGATTGAAATATGTTTGATTACGTTGGTATGTATAATTCTTTTGGATTGCTTTTGCATTGTAATAATTACCAAACATGATAAATTAACGTTCCAAAACTACAAATATCTTCAAGAAAGAAAGAGTTCGAGTTGCAACAGTACTGTGTATCTTTTTCGAGTTAGTAGTACTCCTATTATTATAAGAACCCAATAAAAAGAGTTACTACAAAAAACAAACATTCATGGGATTGGAAGAAAAAAAAACTCCAGATAAGTATAAACTCAAGAAAAAGAGTATTAGATGGTCACAATTATCATTATACTTAAGACTAGCTATTAGCTTGGTAGCTTGTTTATTTTATTTTCGTTGGGCTTAGCATATGCAAAATAAAATATGGAATTTCAATTTGGTACGAATTATTAATTTTATCAGTCAAGTAAAAACTCAAATGAGTGATATATACTGATATTTCTTTCCCTTTAATCATTTGAAGCTTGAAAAGGCCAATTACTCTTTACTTTTTTCCCTTTAATCAGAAAACTTTTCCCTTGTATTTTGATAAGATTCTTTGTTAGAACCACTCGGTATAAATATCTCTGTTTAAATAATAAATGTATCAACTCTTCTTTCCAACATTAGTTTTAGTTAAGAATGTTTAAGAGATTCCAATTTATATTTTCTGGCTGAAAATTTATTTGTTAATAGTCGTCACTTTTTTTTCCGGTAAGTAATAGTGGTCACTTCGTTGTGTTGTATTAGGTGTTACAACTTAAATTATACAGAGTTTGGTTATAACTTTACGACACGTAACTTTTTCTCTTAGTTGCAGTCTATATGAATAAAGAATGTGTACCATGCATTATGATAATTTGGTCTATCATATAAATATTTATATTTCAAGGTTGAGAAAGTGGCTGGTGGTTGTTTCTATATATCATGATGTTTAAATTAAATTGGTAAATTTGCCATGTTTATAATTGTTTTTTGGACATCTAAGAGGTATCTGCATATACTTATTAGAACTTTAGTTTTTTGGGCAGTTGCATCTATAGTGAGAAATATAATAAATTGCATCTAGCTAATTAATTAGCTACAAGCATTGTTACTGAAGTGGACACAAATTTGTCTCGTCTTTCTTTATTTGGCACGGTTGGTATACAACAATTAAGAGGACAAAGTCTAAAGGTAAATGTATTTATATACTTACTATATAATTATATTATAGTATTGGAGAGAGCACGTACGTACATATGAAGTGGTTTGCATTTTTAAATTCCAAAACTGTGCGGTTAAAACAGATAAAAAATATTCTAACCATGTTTTTATATTTGGAAGTATCCACAAAGTGTACATAAGCGCAGGTATGTAATTATTATAATACTGTATTTATTTTGTTTACAGTGAGAAGAAATTATAAGAATAAAAATATGAAATAGTACTACTCCATATGATTCGCGTAATGTTGCCTATATATATACATACATTTGTCATTTGAATTTAATTAACACTGGAGTGGACCTACCAGATTAATTTAATAAATAGGTGGTACAGTTCTTATTGCTTTCAAAAGTGGTTTAGAAATGGATTTTTAAGTGTCGTGAGTTGATGATATCTTGGCAATATATATATATATATCTTAAAACCATGTATAATCCAAAGTCTGTGCAGCAAGTGAAAGTGATGGGATTTATATTATTAATATGATGAATTAAAAATGAAGGAAGTGGATGGTGTGGAAACTACATTTCAAAGTCATCAAAGTATGTATGTATGTAAACAGCCTTCATATTCAACAACTTTGGTTGTTATGAAAGAAGAGTTATTATCACTGTGCCCATTAATAATGATTACTTGATTTTAAAATATGCCAATGGCTGTACACCCTTTTTGTCCTTTTAATAATCTAATTTACATTGGAAATAAAGAAAGTGATCATCTTTTGTTCACATTGCTTTTAATTTTTAAACCAACGTGGATAAGAAGAAGAAACCAACCAACCAGCTGAGTTCATACATATTACTAGTACTACTCCGTATATTGTTCCGAGTTCTTTTTTACAAATTTGGAATGTTTACTAAGCTTTTTAAGTTTGTTTCGGGGACCAATAAACGGAAGCAAAGCTTTTCGACCACCTTTTGTTAAGACGGTTGTTGGAGACCATCGGTTGTTATATATATATATATATATATTCAAGTAATTAAAGGGATGGAAATTTGATCATATAAAACGAAATAGTGTGTTATGTAATACTAAAATCGAGAAGAAAAGAAAGAAAGAAATGAGCCAAACTAAACCATGCATGTGAACGCTTCTTTCTACGATTATTAAAAAAAAGCTTATTGTAATTTAATTTGTAAGAAAAAAGAACCAAACAAATTGAAAGCGTGTTGAAGACGGTCTGGTCTTGTCCTCTTTCCCCACCTCCACTTTCTAAATTCTTTACTTTCTTCTTAGATGATTAAAAAAAACAAACAAATATTTCCTAAAAAAAAACACTTCATCATGATGATACTTGGCCTTTTTTTCATTCTTTTCTGTAAATTTATTTTATATCAGTGTACTACTACTTAATTTATTTATTAGATACCCTCTTAAAAATGTTATTCTCTCTCTCCTTCCTTGAATTCCTATGAAATATTCTTCTTCCTAACCAGGTGAATTCTCTCAAACAAACACTAATACTGTTATTATATATATATATTAATAACAAATATGTTGATTTCATTCTCACTGTTGCTTCCCTGTTTAACTTCCCTTGTACTGTTGTTGTTATTTCCTCTAGTTATAAATGGTCTCACTCCTGATGGTGTTACTCTCTTGTCTTTAATGAGTCACTGGACTTTTGTGCCACCTATCATCATTTCCAGCTGGAACTCCTCCTATTCCACTCCTTGTTCCTGGGTCGGAGTCCAATGTTCCCGAAATCACTCTGTCGTCACCGCACTTAACCTTTCCACTTACGAGATCACGGGCCAGTTAGGACCAGAATTAGCCCAATTAGTACATTTAAGGTCACTCGACTTAAATAGTAACATCTTTAATGGCTCAATCCCTACCGAACTAGGCAACTGTAGCCAACTCGAGCATTTGGATTTCGCGGATAATAGCTTATCCGGTGCTATACCGGAAAATATTGGGAACTTACGGAAATTGCGCAGCCTAAGCTTGAATATGAATTCCTTAACTGGTCCAATACCCGTGTCACTTTTTGACATACCAAGTCTGGAAAGTGTTTATTTGAATACAAACTCTCTTAATGGCTCGATCCCTTCAAACATTGGTAATGCAACCGAGTTAACTTATTTATGGTTATACGATAATCAATTATCTGGGATAATACCTTCCTCCTTAGGAAACTGTAGCAAGCTGCAAGACCTTTATTTGAACAATAACCAATTGGTTGGCATTATTCCAGAGAGTTTGAGTAAGCTCGAGAACATCGCATACTTAGATGTTAGTGGAAACAGTTTAGACGGGAGCATTCCCTCGGGTTTGGGTAATTGTAAGAAATTAAACACTTTGGTTTTGTCTTCTAACAATTTTAATAGTGGTATACCAACTAGTATAGGAAATTGTAGTAGCTTATCGGTTTTTTCTGCTGTCAACTGTAGCTTAACCGGCACAATCCCGAGCTCTCTAGGCCAGCTCACAAGTTTGAGTGCTCTTTACCTTAATATGAACGGTTTGACGGGTACAATACCATCGGAGCTGGGAAACTGCGTATTAATAGATGATTTGCAGATATATGAAAACCAACTTGAGGGGGAGATTCCAAAGGAATTGGGGAGACTAAGTAAATTGAAGACCCTATACCTATATTCCAACAATTTGACAGGTGAAATCCCGACAAGTATATGGAAGATTCAGAGTCTCGAGAGCCTCGCTGTGTACAATAATCGTCTTTTTGGGGAGATACCTTCGGGTATCACTGAATTAAAGAACTTGAAAAACATTTTTCTATTCAACAATCGGTTTTCGGGAGTTATACCTCAAACTTTGGGACTGAAATGCAATTTGACTGTTATTGACTTTACGAACAACTCATTTGTCGGTAAAGTGCCAGCCAATCTTTGTTCCAGGAAGCAACTGACGATACTCAACTTGGGTCTAAATCGTCTCCAAGGCAGCATACCTTCGGATGTTGGTCATTGTTCTACTTTAACTAGGTTAATTCTAAAGCAAAATAATTTCAGTGGTGCTATCCCAGAATTTTTGAAAAATCCGAATCTTTTGTACATGGATCTCAGCATTAATAACTTAAGTGGTGTCATACCTTTGAGCTTTGTAGATCTTACCAACATTACCTCGATTAACTTGTCAATGAATGGGCTTAAAGGGCCTATACCATCGGAGCTCGGAAAGCTTGAGGATCTTCAGTATCTCAGTCTCTTTCAGAATAGTTTGGAAGGTTCTTTGCCATATGAGCTGTCAAATTGCACCAAGGTATTAGAATTAAGTTTGGGTTATAATTTACTAAATGGTACTGTTCCTTATAGTTTCAGAAACTTGTCGAAGTTGAGCACCCTAGACTTAAGCGG
This sequence comes from Primula veris, assembly GCA_963682055.1. NCBI lineage: Eukaryota > Viridiplantae > Streptophyta > Magnoliopsida > Ericales > Primulaceae > Primula > Primula veris. The sequence continues at coordinate 42,148,001 of OY821742.1, forward strand.
GAATCGTTTTAGTGGTGACATTCCACCATTTTTGTTTGAACTCAAATCTCTCTCAGCTATACATTTGGGTAGAAATCTTTTCAGTGGGGAAATTTCATCAATCATAACAGCAAATGGCGCAGGACAAACCCTGAAAATTTTGAATATCAGCAGAAATGGACTTTCAGGTTCTATTCCGTCGGAAATCAAGAGCTTGATTATGCTCGAATATTTAGATGTATCTTGCAACAGCCTGACAGGAACCTTAACCGATCTTGGTCAACTTCGTTCATTAATTGAGCTCAATGTCTCCTACAATCGTTTCTCTGGTAATATACCGGAAACACTCATAAAGTTTATCAATTCAACCCCCTCATCATTTATTGGTAATTCAGGACTATGTATCACTTGCTTAAATTGTGTTCGTAATAGTGGTGGTTTCAGAGCTTGTGCTTCGAAATCTAGTAACTCGAAAGGTATCAGCCGATTATCGATTGCAATGATTGCATTAGGATCATCCCTACTTAGTTTTATTTTAGTCCTTGGGTTGGGGATTGTGATCATTCGATATAGGAGAACTACACAAGAAGTTGAGATCTCTGCCGAAGAGGTTGCATCTACGGGTCTTATTACCAAAATAATGGAAGCTACGGATAACTTAAATGACAGGTACATAATTGGGAGAGGGGCCCATGGGACAGTCTACAAGGCCATTCTACCCGAAAAAGTGTATGCTGTGAAAAAGCTCGTATTTGGTGGGGCTTTGGGAAGTAACAAAAGTATGGTTCAAGAAATACAAACACTTGGAAAGGTAAGACATCGAAATTTAATCAAACTAATAGGTTTCTGGATGAGAGAATTGGAAGATTACGGTTTGATAATTTACGAGTATATGGAGAACGGAAGCCTTCATGATGTTCTTCATGAGGTGAGACCAGCTCCGATTTTGGAATGGGACGTTCGGTACAAAATAGCACTTGGAACTGCACAAGGATTGGCCTATCTTCACGATGATTGTGATCCTGCTATTGTGCACCGTGATATCAAGCCCATGAACATCCTTTTGGACTCTGATATGGAACCTCGTATATCCGATTTCGGCATTGCTAAATTTTTGGATAAATTGTCGCCTTCGGAACCATCTAGCACAATTCCAGGCACGGTTGGATACATTGCACCAGGTATTTTGTGACATCCACGAATATCTTTTTTTCGCTTGGCAGATATCTTTTGTTTTTATTGAGGTTCCTTTGACAGATTAATTTTATGTTCATATGCGTTTGTATAAGTGAATCAAGTTTTAAGTGATAATCTAAATGGTGGATAGGTATAAAGACCATATGGTAGAGAATTGGTTGAAGGCCTGAAATCAACTGAAGAGCAATTTTTTTGCCCGAGAGTTTCTATCTCAATTCTTCTAGTAATTACGTTGTCAGAAAAACCGTACGAGCATGATGTAGTAATCAGCCAATTTTCATGCATTAGTAAGTAACTTGTTTTTTTTCCTCCAAAATATCAAAGAACTTTTTTCCCTCCAAAATATCAAAGAACCAACTAAAAGATTTGCTAAAATGAAAAGACTTGGGTAAAAGATCAAGGTTGGGGATTTGTTAAGGAACTCGAACTCTTTTTCAGCTATAGAATGGATAGACTATAGAGTATTAATTCACTATTTTTGTGATACACAGTCAGGTGGTTAGTATTTTGTACAACACATCTTTGATTGTTAAATATAATCTTTTTAATTTTGAACGTACCTGATAGTTAACTTGTTCTCGATTTTACACAGAGAATGCCTTTACAACGACTAAGAGCAAGGAATCAGATGTGTACAGTTACGGGGTTGTTCTGCTGGAGCTTATAACAAGAAATAAGACTCTGGCAACTTCCTTTCTAAATGGAGCCGATATTGTTGAGTGGTCGCGGTCTATTTGGGACAAATCTGAAGAAGATATTAATATGATTGTAGATCAGAGCCTTTTGGATGAGTTTTTGGATTCGAGTATTAGGGAACAAGTGATTGATGTGCTTTTGGTGGCTTTCAGATGTACAGAGAAGGAACCGAGCAAAAGGCCAACCATGAGACAAGTTGTAAAGCAACTTGTAGATACCAATATCAAAAATAGAGGCAAGTCCACCTAGAGTGGTTCTTTTGGACTCCCTCTCCCTTTTGTCGGGATTCCTGCCTCAAGGCGAAGATGGTATCACCTAGGTTGCAGTAAATATATTCCCCTTAGAACTCTCTTAGACTATTAGCGACTCTTCTGCTCCTTCCTGTGTAATTGGGACTGTTTGGAATTAGTTTAATTTTGCTTTTGTTTTTCCTCCGTATGTAGTTATCTTTTTCATGTAAAGAAAACAGACGCTTCTTGAAGAAAGTAATTCTGAACCGAGCTTAGTTTTTGTAGAACAAAGTTTCTTGAGTTTATATAATTAAGGGTCCATCTAATTTCAGTATTTGTTACAACTCTTTAGGAACAGAACTTGTCATTTATGGTTATGAATGACTATATTCGTTAAAAGAATAGATTGGTTGTTCGAGATAAAACCCCGAAAATCATGTCTTCGTAAGTCCTAAACTTGTGAAGGCGCTGGATTTTTTTTTTGAACTGCACTGAAGTACTGAGCATTAAAAGGTATATATATAAGTTTTTTTTCTTCCCTTATTAATAAATTGGTCTGTTATTCAAAAAAATAAATCCTAGCAGTTAATAAAATTTCGTGTAGTGTTGCAATTGCATGAATAAAACGGAAGCTAAAAGAACAAGTAACTAAATGAAACTAAATTGCAAGAATCTGAAAAAATAAGAAAAGAAAATAAACAATAAAAATAACAATAAATTTCTTTTTTTCTTCTCCTCAAAAGAGCCCGCCCACTTTGTTGATACTTTTACTGCTAATAAGTAATTTATGGTATTAATAAAATGACCCTCAAACTTTTAGATTTCACACATTAAAACCCATGCATTCTCAAATGTTTATTACTTGACCCATGTGTCCTTTTCTTTGTTTACTTCAATCATCATTCTCCTTTTTTCTTTTTTTGGTCGTCCGTCCGGGGCTTATTACAATTTATATATATATATATGCATAATGCACAATGGAGTAATTAAGTTGGCCATCCCTCTAACTTAGAGCGCTCTCTCTCTCTGAAATGTTAATAAAGCTAGCCGGCTTATCAACCCTGTTGAAGATAACGGCTCATGAAATACCACTGGTCACAAAAACCAGCCGAATCGGGTAGAAACCTTAAATTAATAATAATTATAACTTTTTTTTTGTCAAATTACAATATACTTAGAACCTTCCAAGGCCATGGATTTGAATTATTCTTGGAAAAGTGTCTGGTTGTGAGGTTGCCTAGCTTGCAAGGTATATGCCAGTGGAATTAAGTGAGATCAGTATATATATATATAGTAGGACACACCGTTCTTATAAAAATCTCACAACATTACGCAACGTTATGTGATATAGTAGTTTTTGAAAAAAAAACGCAACGCTAAAACGCTATTTGGGTGATAAAGCGAAAAAAATCACGTTATTGGGTCTAAAAGCGCAAAAAAGACAATATTTTGGACCGAAATCCTAACCACTGAGTATTTAAAAAACAAACAAAAAACCAATATTGCACTACGCCGTTTTGGTTTTAGATATATTTTTCTTTTGTAAACACTAAAATCAATGCCCTAACATTATTAGACAAACAAACAGATATTTTCACTTCATTTCTTTCCAATCCACCGCCACCCAACCTCGACGTACACCCAATCTCGATATTCACCGCCTCCGAATGGAGGTCAATCATGAATGAGTCGGTCCTTTTACTTATTACTTAAGATCAACTAATTGAGACATAGATTCAAGTCTGAATATTTGCTAATTATTGTTTATTTTTATCTAGAAACATACTATATTATATATTTCGATTTTGGATTATGGGCTTTTATCTTGTTTAGGAAAAAAATGAATAAATTTGTACGCACGTGTTTGTTTACGACTAAATTATACTTAAACTTAATATGTATCATGAACTTTTATCTTGTTTTATAGAGAGCAAAATAGATAAAATGAATGATTTTTCTTGTAAGTGAGTTGTTAAGATAGCGAAAGTGGAAGATTACAAATATTTTGTTTGCAAATTTTATGATTAAAGAATGATTTGTGATCAAATTAGTTGTATTGGATTATGTATTTGATTAATTATAACGGCCTACACATTTTATTATATTTAACTATTTAAATGTTTATATAATTAACATAAATTATATGATTACCTAGTATTGTATTGTCATATTAATAGGAAAAAAAAATACACCGCAAAACGCTTCGTTGCTATGCTATTTGCGCTTTTAGCATAGCTCTCGAAAAAACGCTATGCTAACGATAACGTTATTTAAAACAGTGTGACACACCGACCTGGTCCAGTCTATATTACTATAGTACTATTGCAGCGTGTGATATAAAGCTTGTTTTTGTTTATTAGAAAGAAAAATACGACACGACTAAAGAAGTGATATATAGACGAAGAAGAACTTGTTATGGCTTATTTTTGTGGTGGAAACAAGGGGATATTAAGTACCACACAGCTAGCACATGTAAAAAAACTTTTGACTCCAAGTTTATAGAAGACAGACAAAAACACTTCATTAGTAGTAAGCTTGTAGGTGCAAGACAAGTCGTTGTTTGCTAAACCAAATCAAAAAAGTCTTAGTTTGATCTTTCTGTTAACAGTGACAGAAATCAACATTATAAATGTTCTAGAAGAACCACATTTCCTACGGCAAAAGTTTACTGAGTTAACATAAATCAGAGAGTAAATGATTGCGGCTAAGTGAACGACCGGCGGTTCACAAACTTAGGCAAATTCTTCTCATCAGATATAGAAAGGACAACTACACTTGCCCGCTGTATGATCATTTCAATGTCTAACTCGATAATCAACTATTAAGGGGGTATGTAAAGAAACAAAAAGTAACAATGCATTCTAAGTAATTAGTGACTTATCTCTCACTTTACATTCTCTTTTATTACTGAATGAGAAAGATATTCTCCTCATTAGGCCATAGATTATGTCTGTGGTCATGGCCATCGGTGGAACTTGGTATCATGCATGCCATAGAGTCTCATCAGAACATTCATTATTTATACGGTCATTATTAGAAAAATCGACGTTTTTTATTTGCAGTACTTGCTACTCGTATGAGTCATAAATCAACATTACAACTAAATAAGCAAAAGAAACAATTAATTTACTTAAACTTTGCATATGTTTATGTAAATTGACTACAATCAATCTGTAGGATCAAGATTTAAGCATTTTTAATAAGAATAGTATTTTGGTCAATACTAACGTGTGATGTTCCTAGTCTACTACACGGCATTATTATGACTTCTAAATTCTCGTTTGCACATAATTCAAGTATTCATATATGTCATTCAAGTATTTATAAAAAAGATAAAAATAAATAATAAAATAATAAAACTCTTACTATATATATATATATATTGTTTTACAATTCCTCTCCTCAAGGAACAACCACAGCTAGCTAGCCTTTTTCTAACTCTTTTAACACTATTTCTTCTTTCTTTCTTCACCTCCCCCCATCCTCTTTATTGCATTCAATTACTTACCCTTTGAATGTTTTATTACTTTTGAAGCCTTTTATTGCCAATCCTGCCCAGTTCACTATATTTTTATAAAAATGCCCGCAAAAGACTTTCTCCCTATATTATTACTGGTATTCATGAGTTTTTACATGTTTCCATTGTTAGGACAAACCAAAAGCACAGCAATATTACCAGTAAATGTAGGGGTGATACTAGATTGGGATCATATTGTTGGGAAAGTAAGCAAGACAAGTATGACAATGGCACTTGAAGATTTCTATGCAACACATACTAACTATACCACAAGAATTGTTCTTCACAATAGGGATTCTAAAAGTGATGTTGTCGATGCAGCTTCCGCAGGTGCTTCATTTCTATTTATTTCTTCCCCTAACATTGAAAATTCACTCTACTCTTTCTTTCACTATTTTCATTTTTTTCCTGCAAATTTGAGAACACCTCTAGAATGTGATGATGACGAGCCAAAATAAAGTCGGAGATTGTTGTGAAGCTTAGGGTGATAATTCTTTTTCAGTTTTGATAAGTGAAAGCATCCAACATTAACTTTTTTGAGTTTATAATTATACTCAAAACTCTTGCAGTTAACTTATTATTTTATGTGACACAAATTTGCCTAACTGAACTCTTTGAAAACTTGCTCTGACATGATTTGTTGAGTTTTTTCAAACTTATATATATATGTCCATCAAGTTATCTTTGCTAAAACTTGATCCTAGTTTCTGGGAAGGTAGGTCTATTAATTTGAACACAAATGATTTGACACGCTCACATTTAACAAATTCATCTCAAAGCGTGTAACTTGATTGTCAGGTTAATGTCAAACTTTGGTAGGGTGTGTATATAATATAGCCCGTCAAATGTTAAATTTTTAGCCAAACGTACATGATTTAAATAATAAATATTGGAAAAATTACGGTCCGTCTCAAAAAAACTAAATAATTAAGTTTTCGTCCACACCCTAAATCCCTAACAACTCTATTAAAGTTATTTATTTATTTACACCAATTGTTTATTAAAGCGCGTAGTTATTACCCAAATACTTTTAGAAAACTACAGTTTTGTTGATCCATCAGTTTCCAAATTTAATATAATCAGTGTCCCAATTGTAGTTTTGACCCATCATTTTGAAATTTACCGACTCAAGCACGAAATTTATGGTTATAATGTGATTGTTTTCAAAACATCATTTACTGTTTTGAAAATAAGTTAGACTGTTTTGAAAACAACTCACACTATTTTATATACCGCAGACTGTTTTTAAAACGACCCGGTCTGTTTCTAAAACGACTCAAGTTGTTTTTTAAATGGCACAAACTAACGAAACCAACGAAACCGCATGTACGCGCGAATTTACTTGCCACGTCGCTGCGCGTGATTGAGTGAAAAAAGAGAGAGTAAAGCTTAATTATTTCTCGAAAAAGAGACCGATCCTTGATATAAATTCAAAAACTATACCGGGTTGAAATTAATCCTAAAATATTACTCCCTCCATCATATTTAAATGTCTACTACGAAACTACGTGCAATTTTGATCGGTCAATAACTTGTATCAAAATTGTCGGAATGATAATTTTCAAAAGTTGATCATGTAGTTCAAATGTTAAATTTTATGATTAGATTTTTAAAAAATTCATTTCGACAATTTTGATATAAGTTATAAACCGGTTAAAATTGCACGTAGTTTCGTAATGGACAATTAAATGGGAATGTTAAATTTTATGATTAGATTTTTAAAAAATTCATTTCGACAATTATAATATAAGTTATAAACCGATTAAAATTGCACGTAGTTTCGTAATGAAAAAGTAGCATACAAACAAAAGCAACCTTTAACAAAAGAAACAAAGACTTTTGACACAGTGCTGTTTCATGCTTCAGGTATAAAGTTTAGAGTAAAATGCAAATGACCCCATGTACTTTCAATTTTTGCAATTAACATTCTACTTTAAAAAAATTTTAATCAAGCCCCATGTACATTCTAAAAATCAATGCACTTAATGATACTCTTAATTAGTTGGGTTTGCAACGAAGAAACAACAATATCAATATGGAACAAACGGGAGTATATCATTGGTCTCTATTAGCATGCTAGCTTGTTGAGTTGATTATACTCCCGGTCTCTGGTGTAAAGGGTTTGTCTGGTGAACGCATGCTTGAAAGATCATATTAGCCGGAACTTTTTGCTTTATGATCAGTGTTGATTCAGTTATCAGTTATTGAAACAAAATTGAACTAGTGGAAGTACTAAATCCAATATGTATTGACATACTAGTTTTTTTGGCAGCTATAGATTTATTGAAGAATGTCCAAGTACAAGCAATACTTGGTCCGCAAAGATCCACACAAGCAGATTTTGTGACCGATATTGGAAAAAAAGCTAGAGTCCCTATAATTTCTCAAGCTACAAGTCCGTCTCTCTCATCAGTAGAAAATCCATACTTTGTCCGAGCTGCTCGAAATGCATACTTTCAGATTCAAGCCATCACAGCAATATTTGAGGCCTTCAATTGGCGTGAGGTTGTATTAATCTACGAGGACTCCTATTATGGGGGTGGTATGATCCCTTATGTAACCGATGCGCTGTTAAAGACCAACGTGCAAGTGAAACATATAAGTGTTGTATCTATTTCAACTAAGGAAGATAATATCGAAAAAGAACTATATAAACTTAAGACGATGCAAACTAGAGTATTTGTTGTGAATATGTTACCAACACTTGCTTCAAAGTTCTTTCTTAGAGCAAAAGAAGCTGAAATGATGACTAAGGGATATGCTTGGATCATCACAGCTGCACTTACGAGTCTACTGGATTCTCTTGATTCTAATGTCATAAGTTCAATGCAAGGGGTCATAGGTGTAAAGACTTATGTTCCAAATTCACATGAGCTTGAAAAATTCAACGGAAATTGGAGGAAAAGATTTCGGCAAGAGAATCCGGATATAGACAGATTTGAGCTAAATGTGTTCGGTTTATGGGCATATGATAGTGTCCATGCATTAGCAATGGCAGTAGAGAGAGCAGGAGCTTCTAAAAACAAATTCCAACCACCGGAGAATTCAAAAAACCTGACGGATTTGGATGCAATTGGAACTTCGGAAATGGGAGATACACTTCTTGAGTGCATTAGGAACATTAGGTTCCAAGGGTTGAGTGGAGATTTTCATCTTATCGATGGACAGCTACAATCATCCAACTTCCAAATTGTCAACGTTATTGGAAAAGGGGAGAGGCATATTGGGTTCTGGAACCAAAAGTATGGCATATCAAATCATTTAAAAGTAAGAAATGAAAAGAATTACACAACCAATAGCGAGGATCTTGGTGCCATTGTATGGCCTGGAGAGACGAATGAGGTACCTAGAGGCTGGGATTTGCAAGCAAGCGGAAAACGAATGAGGGTGGGAGTTCCTGTTAAGAGTGGCTTCGTTGAGTTCGTAAGTGTAACTAAGGACCCTCAAACAAAAACTCATAAATTTACAGGCTTTTGTATAGATGTGTTCATAGAAGTGCTAAACGAGGCCATATGGTCTTACGCAGTACCATATGAGTTTGTTCCTTATGAGAAAGACGATGGTGAGCCTGCTGGGGATTATAATGACCTTGTTAACCAGATCCATCTTGAGGTAATTATCTATAAACTCGGTTTCTTTTTCTTCAAATATTTATTTTTTACAAATATAAATTTTCTTTCCGCTGGGATCCAGTCTCTTGGCAACCAGGAACTACATGCCTATAGTTCTCAAGGGGATTTCGTATTCTTAAGGCTTCTTTGTTTACATTTTTTAAGAAAATATTGGATTGAGAAAATTGAAAGAACGGAGATATACCAGGCCCTAGTTTGTCTACAAAAGTTCTGCAGTAGCTTATGTGACGTGTAAAAATGTGCAGAAATACGATGCAGTTGTTGGGGATGTGACGATATTAGCAAACAGATCCAACAAGGTGGATTTTTCATTACCCTTCACAGAGTCGGGTGTGGCAATGGTTGTCCCTATCATGGGAGATGAGAGAAAGAATGCGTGGATCTTCATGATGCCATTGACAACAGACCTTTGGTTAACTACTGGGGTCTTTTTTGTATTCACAGGAGTAGTTGTTTGGGTCCTTGAACATCGTATAAATAATGAATTCCGGGGCACACCAAAAGAGCAACTTGGTATTATCTTCTGGTTCTCCTTCTCCACAATGGTTTTTGCCCAGAGTGAGTGCCTTATTCCTAAACAAAGATTTTTGACTGCTTAAATTTTACTTCTGTACCCACTATTTTCTACACATAGACCTGCTTTGTGTTTTTGTGTTTCAGCATATTTTGGAAGAGAGAAAATAATTTATTTTTATTCTTTGGTTGTAGAGGAGAAGATAATAAGCAACTTAACGCGATTCGTGGTGATAGTATGGATGTTCTTGGTGTTGATCCTCACCTCAAGCTACACTGCAAGTCTAACATCAATGCTAACAGTGCAAAAGCTACAGCCTACAATCACAGATATCAAGGATCTCATAAGGAGTGAAGAATATGTTGGATATCAAGATGGTTCATTTGTTGATGAGTTATTGATAAATAAAGGAGTTCACCCCTCTAAATTAAGGAATCTCAGCTCAATTGAAGAGTTTGACGAAGCACTAACCAAGGGTAGTAAAAATGGAGGGGTTAGTGCGATAGTTGATGAGCTTCCCTATATAAAACTTCTGCTAACCAAACACTGCACAAAGTATACTATGGTCGGACCAATTTACAAGACTTCAGGCCTCGGATTTGTAAGTACTTCCTATTTTCTGTCTGGTAAACTAACAACCGAAATTTGATTCATTCAATTTATTTGTGAGTAAAGGGAAATAAGTCTTGTTCTAAATTTTGGATCAAATATTTTATTTGCACAGGCATTTCGAAAGGGATCCCCCATTGTAACAGACGTATCAAGAGCAATATTAAGGGTAATGGAGACCAAAATGGCGAATATTGAAAGGGAGTGGTTTGGAGAAAAGGTAGCAGATTGTGCAGAGCAAACAGGGAACAAAATCACATCAGACAGTCTAAACTTGGAGAGCTTCAAGGGTCTATTTATCATCTCAGCCGCAGCATCCATATCCTCTCTCTTCATCTTCATATCCATCTTCCTGTACGAGAACCGACACATCATCAATGCCCAAGGAACTATCCTCCACAAACTCTCGGCTATAGCCAAAAGCTTCGACCAGCATAAGCAGGATGTGGTAGTAAAGGAGGAGATAGAAATGGATATACATGCAGGTATAGGGGAAGGGGCCACTACAGTTCTTGTTCCGGAATATGATTTTGGACAAAGTCCGGCAGTGAGCGTCATGAATCAAGAGGGAGAAGGGATGTTCTCCCAAAATGAAGGAGGGTTATCCGCAACAGAACCTGGAACTCCTTATAATGAGATTGAACTCATTCACAATAATAACGATAATGTCGAAGAGAGGACATAGATGCAGTAACTAGTAGTAGGGGTTTATGGATTACAAGGATCCTGTTACATTTTTTTTATCTTAATACACAATCTGTCAAAATGCAATGTAGCTCCATGCGTAGCAAATTGAACTGTATACATACATATATATATATATATATATATATACATAATATATTCTTTATTTAGTAAATAAAAAATTAAGGATTTACATAGTATGATCAATTGCATTCCTCTAAGTACAGCTTAAAATCAAAGACAACAATGAAGAAAGGTGATCAAGAAATACTACTCAAATCAAGACACCGATTGTGTGCTTTAAAGTAAAAGGAAAATAAAAGTCTAAAGATCATCCCAGCATTAAAGGAAATGTTACAGGAACTAAAGTACGTAAGAACCGCCACATGGTCCTCCACACCACAGAAATCTGGAGATGTGTTTAGACGAGCAACTCATTTATAAACATGTCCAGACTCCAATGATATGAGGACCACACGACGGTATTCTTGAAAGACGATTCACAAAAGCCTCACGTGGAAATTAAATTGAAATAGTGAAAGAATATAAGAAATATTATTTTTAATATCCCTGATTGCAATCAACATTTACAGAAACTCAACTAAAATCTACATAATAGCCGACTAGCGTAACAAGGTGAAAAGATTATGAACAAACAAGAGACGAAAACTAGTACCAAACAAAGCACTAGCAACAAATACAGAGGGATTGTATCCTCGTTAGATTTATGCTCTAATTTACACATCTGAGGGTAGGAATGGGGTATCATTTAAGAACTGCCATGAGATCTGATAGAAGAAATTGATTGTGCTGAAACTGAAGCAGTTGGGCTGTTAAGATCTCGGTCCCCGTTGGCAACTTTAGGTTTACCGCTGAACCTGTCTAGCGTGTCTTGGCAAACCTCAGTAAACCACTCATCTTCAGGTAGATAACTGCACAATAACATTAGTTTATTAGCCAGTGATACGCTGTTGCGAATTCCAAATGGATTCGGGTACCGTACATATAAAAGAGCCTAGTAGCCTACCTATAGCCAACACCTACGAACTAATGTACAAGTACAGTAAAATAACTACGAACAAATATACATAGCGGAGTTGCCAGTAATACATTAAATATCCGGAAGTTGCGAAGGAATTATGAAGTAGTCATCTGATTCAAGGTGGCACTAAATTCAGTATTGATACGAAAACTTTACTGGAAAGAAGACCAAGAAATACAATATTTTGGAGATTTACGAGAACTTTACCGGAATAGATAAGATTTAACATATCTAATGTAAAAAGACCCTTAGTTTTTAATTGTTCTTTTAATGTAAAAAGATCAAATAAATTCCGATATCCATTCACATTAGCCAACAATCTTGCAACCAGAGACCCTTAATTTTTAATTGTTCTTTTAATGTAAATAATATCTCAATATCTCAACCATAACAGAGAAACATGAGCCCTCCTCGACAATTTACCGGATACAGAATCTAAAAAAAAAAACAGACAGAATAAATGGTATGTCAAGAATGGGGTTTTATACCTTTTAGTACCTTCGTTTCTTAAACTTTTTCCCTTTTATACCTTGGTTTCTTAAATTTTCTTTTTTATACCTTGGTTTCTACTTTTTTTCCCTTTTTGGTCAATTTTGACCAATTTTGACTTTTCTTTTCAAACTTTCAAAAAAACCGCAGTATCAAAGCCACGTGTCTAAGTTTCGGCGATGGAAATTGACCCAAAAAAGAAAAAAAATGTAGAAACCAAGGTAAAAAAAAAAAAATTAGAAATCAAGGGACAAAAAGGCAAAAAAATGAAGAAACCAAGGTACAAAAAAGAAATTTTAAGAAATGAAGGTACAAAAGAGAAAAAAATGAAGAAACGAAGGTACGAAATGATAATAAACCCGTCAAGAATGCCAAAAAAGAAAACAGAAAGCAAAGCAAGTTAAACCTATTTATTCACCTGTATGGATCCATTCCAGTTGAAGCAAAAGCCGCGAATGCTTTGGTTATGATCTCATTCACCACTCGGTTCAAATTCCTAGATAAGTAACGGCCTTGGGAAGTAAAGCAAATAATGAACTTCATGTCCAAATAGAGCTGCACAAGGACAATGGTTCAGAAAAACAGTTCAGTGTAAAATCTGTACAAAAAGAATATTTATCAGCGATTTAATAGCATGCGATACAAACCTGCTGAAGACCAAGAGGTCCTAATGGGGTCGGTCCTTCCTCAATATCATCCCAAAAGCTTTGGTCTCCTGATAGCCATAATATGACTGTTTCAGTCAGCCTCATAAACAGCAATGTGGCAAACCTTTCCCTACCTACAAACACCTCTGATGCTATGCTCGCCATTCTACTAAGCTTTGCATAAAGTTCCTGGATGATGATACAATAGATCATTAGGGTCGAGACACTATTTAACAACATAGACTATTCAACAAGAATTTTGATGTAAAATTGAGCACGACAAACGGTAACATCATAGGCAAAAGCACGTTATACATCACATAATTGTAGTATTTGCTGAAGTGAAACCAATTGGATGCCAGAAACTAAATATATAAAAGCACATCTGAGATACTAACTAAACAAGGAATCAACGTTTTAAACTATAAAACTACACCTTAGTATGAGTTCCCAGATAAAAAGATTAAATTTTTTTAACAGCGGGTTAATCCTAAAACAACACTCTCAAACGTATGTGAAAAGGTGGAACGATGAGAAGTCCAAAATAACTACCGCCTACCAGTGTTCACAAAAAAAGGGAAGTTCTATAAACCAAATGGTGAATGAAATAAGAGATGAGAAGAAAAGGGCAAGCCTAGATATGGAAGTCAATAAGGATTTTACTGATATGACTTTCAGTAATCATTACAACTTTTTGTCTATACACAGAACAACCTTTCACATTTCAGCATCTTAGGATAATTACCAACGGTCCAACACGCAGAATGTTACTAAAGCTATGACCTTGATAAAGAAAAGGTTTTACAAAAAACGAATATAAAAAGTTTCTGGGTGCACTTTCTGTTAAACACACCAACGGGATTTCCACAATACGACTTAAAACCCCTTTCTTTTTTTTGTTGTGATAATGCCATTTCTGTACAAACTGGTTTCTCAAAGACCCTCTTATTTGGTTTTTTGTTTTTTCAAGACCAACCCCTTTAGAGCATTCACATTAGTGCACAATATAAATAGAGGTAAAGAGCTTTATAAGAGACTTGTATAATATTTTCATAAACATTACACATCAGTTCTCTAAAGGTAACATATAGGTGACTTACCAAAAAAAGGTAACATATAGGTGACTTCCCAAAAAAAGGTAACATATAAGTGATTCTTTTGGTCAACTTCCAAAACAACACATTCACAAGAGGATATCTACACATTCTGAAACGTAACTGAGAGGGTGGATAGAAAAATAGTGCATAATGACAACCAGTGTATTATTCAAATCACGAACAGGAGCTAGTGCAAACCAGACGTTAACTGAAAAGAGAGCTGACAAAATGAAAGTAAGAACAAGCCTAAATAAGAAGGGTGAAATGCAAAAGACACCCATGTTTTTCGGGATTTTGTAAAAGCTCGCATCTACATTATTTTTACAATTAAACTGTGTACTATCGACTTGTTGCAATTAACACCCATATCCAACTTTGATATAGCCAAACTATGTGCATGGTGATCCATTTAGATTTGTTTTGTTTTGTTTCGCTAGATGTAGTTTAGCGATATATACGTACAAAGAAAGCCCTGAACCAAGAAAAGCCAATTAGAGCAACCTTAAGCAAAAAAAAAACATACTAAAGCAGAAAAGTACTTTTTTAATAAAATTTGATCTTAAACAGCATTCGCTTGCTTAGAGTGCATATAAGTCAAAATAATAGTATGTAGAATAAAGAAAGAGTTATCCAAACCCGTCCATCCTTGCACAGTTGCACTGTCATAGAGTTAGATATGATGTTGATTGCAAAAGGAAGATAATATGGTGTTGTCTTGGATAAAGGCATTTTACTCAAATAAGAAATTAGATTCCAGAAACTAACTATATAAAAGCACATCTGACATACTACTAAACAAGGAATCAACATTTTAAACTATGAAACTACACCATAAACAGATAGTCAGATAATGAGTTCCCAAACTATAAGATCAAAAAATTCAACAGCGGATTAATTCCAAAACAACACACTTTCAAACGTACGTGAGAGGGTAGAAAGATGAGAAGTGCACAATAACTACCAGAGTTCACAAAAAAAGTAAGTACTGTAAACCAAACGATGAACGAAGAAAGAGATGAGAAGGAAAGGGCAAGCCTAGATAAGAAAGTCACTAAGGACTTTACTGGTACGACTTCCATCAATCATTACATCTTTTTGTTTATACAGAGATCAACCTTTTCACGTTTCAAAATCTTAGGATAATTACAAACACTCAGAATTTTACTAAAGATATGGCCTTTATACAGAAAAGGTATTACAAAAGACCAAAAATAAAAAGATTCTGGGTGCACTTTCTGTTTAACACACTAACGGGATCTTCACAATAAGACTTAAAACCCCTTTCTTATTTGTTATGATAATACCAATTTGTACAAACTGGTTTCTCAAGGACATCCTATTTGTAAATTTTTGTTTTTTTCAAGACGAACAACTTTACATTACTCCACATTTCCGTATTGGATCCCTCAATTTCCAAACATTATTCCTATTCCTGGAAGGGTTGATTGTTCTGTTTGTCTGTGTTGCAAGTTCCAAATAATAATTCAATTTTTTAATCTATTAATTCCAAGTTGTGCATTAAGATGCTGGGACCTAAAGATATAAAAGTCAGATCTGACATGATAAACAAGGAATTAACATCATAAACTATAAAACTACCGTAAACGCAGACACCAAGTTCCCCAACAGCAACATCTTAAATTTAACAGCAAAAAAATTCCAAAACAACACATTCATAAACAGAGGCCTACACATTCTGAAACGTAAGTGAGAGGGTGGATAGAAAGTTGGTGCATATTGTGTATTGTTCAAATCACAAACAGGAACTAGTGCAAACCAGAAGGTAAATGAAAAGAGAACTGACAAAAATGAAAGTAAGAACAAGCCTAAATAAGAAGGGTAAAATGCAAATAATACCCATGTTTTTTGGAAATCGAAAAAAGCCCGCATCTACCTTATTTTTAATTAAACTGTGTACTATCGACTTGTCGCAAATAACACCCATATCCAACTTTAATATAGCAAAACTCTGTGCATGGCGATCCATTTTAGAATTTTTTGTTTTGTTTCGATAGATGTAGTCATGTAGTTTAGTGACATCTACGTACAAAGAGATCCCTGAACCAAGAGAAGCCAAATAGAGCAACCTTAAACAAAAAAAACCATACTAAAACAGAACACTACTTTTATAAAAAAAAAATTGATCTCAAACAGCATTTGCTTGCTTAGAGTGACTATAAGATAAAATATTGTATAGAATAAAGAAAGAATTATCCAAACCGGTCCATCCTTGCATAGTTGCACCGTCTTAAAGTTAGATATGGTGTTGATTGCAAAAGGTAGATAATATGTAGAAAAAAAGAAAAATTATCCAAAACGGACCATCCATGCAAAATTACACCGTCTTAAAGTGGGATTTGGTGTTGATTGCAAAAGGTAGATAATGAGAAGATGTTTGCATGGTGCATGGGGTTATAGGCCTTTTACCCAAATAAGAAATTAAAGCCTAATAAGCTTAATAGGAACTAGTATACCTGGAATATTGGGGAAGGGAGCCAATCAATTTCATCTGAATTACCATCCATATTTAAGTACATGTCAGCAGTGAGATGGCTGTCACCATCCTCGGTGAAAATAAGATCTAGTGCATGCTGTCTACAGAAGCTATCTTTGAGTCTATCAACTGAGCTCACAAGACGCCTCTTCCATTCTTTTTGCTCTGGATGACGATTTTGCCTATCCACAAGCCCTCTCCGAAGATCTTCTTTGTAGTTAGTCTGATTCAACGGAGCGAGCTTCATGGCCGCACGTGGTAAAAGTTCGTCTGCTAATAAAGAAGCATTTGCCAGTAAGGCAATCTGCTGGGCTTCAGTCTCAGCCATTCGCACAATCTTATTTGCAGAACCTTCATTATTTGCTTCTTCTTCCATGGACCCTGGTAATGCTTTTATCAGCATGTTAACATAAGAATTAAATATTTGGAACAAGCCCTCTAGAGTTTTCCCTCCCAACTGCATACTGAGAAGTGGCCCCACGTCCTCAAAGAAGTCCTACAAAAAGCAAATAATCATACATGTGAATAAAATGATCTGACATGGCTATAAACGCTGCTTCTTTTTTCCGTATTCATTCCCAATTGCTACGTAAAGTCATAGTATTGTATTATAATCATGACAGTACGACACTCATTATCATTATAAATAAAATATAACAAATGAAATGAAACTTAGGGGTCCACGTACCTAGCTATGAAAGTGAAACTAGGCGGGCCTAAGTGCCTATTATCTTAAAGTTTAAAATTTTCCCTAGCTGTCAAAGATCAAACTCAAGATGAATTATCAAACGATTTCAGGCACACAATTGTGTGGGGATTGGAAGGGCCAACTTTGGACAATATAACAAGACAGGACTAATCTACCGCTAGTTTAGTTACAGATTATGCAGAAAGTATTTACCTGAACCATCAGGTTAAACCTGTGAGCACTACTAGAAAGCTTATTGTAACGACCCGGTCCTCCGACCAGACCGTCACCATCTGCTTCCTACCACCAATATTGTCCGCTTTGGCCCAATTTCGTCCTCGCTTCTTGGGCCGCACGGCTTTAAAAGGCCTTGGTGATAAGAAGGAGGATACTCCTACCTTATATACCATATAGGTACTACATATCTAGGCGATGTGGGATAGCTCACTTCTCTTTACCACGGTATTTTTCTACGAAAATCCGGGTTTTTACACTCTTCCCCCCTTCAGGCACGACGTCCTCGTCGGGCACGCCGTCCTTCCGGGGTTGCCAGTGCCCACATCGGCTAGATAGCGGCTCTGATACCAATTGTAACGACCCGGTCCTCCGACCAGACCGCCACCATCTGCTTCCTACCACCAATATTGTCCGCTTTGGCCCAATTTCGTCCTCGCTTCTTGGGCCGCACGGCTTTAAAAGGCCTTGGTGATAAGAAGGAGGATACTCCTACCTTATATACCATATAGGTACTACATATCTAGGCGATGTGGGATAGCTCACTTCTCTTTACCACGGTATTTTTCTACGAAAATCCGGGTTTTTACACTTATGCTGATATACCGCTGTCGTACTGCTGGAAAACCTTCCAGATTGACGCGTAACAGAAGGAGGGAAAGTAAGTTCCCAATCATCAGCAGCAGCAAGTGCCGCGGTACTTTCTTCGATGCGCTTCAAATTAGCATCCAACGCTTGTTCAACACTGGGTCTAAACAGTTTCAACAGCACAGGACAGAGCGATAAACCTCGAGCTTCTAACAAAGAACAATGACCTAACGCTATTTGCACACACTCTGCCGCTGCCCTTAAACCTCCAGCAGCGGCAGATGAGGCCAAAGCATGTCGTTTCACAAGAAGGGCAAATGCCTCTGTTTGCTTTGTAGCCCACATCACAAGCTCAGAAGTATAAGCAGGCTCTTTGCCGAAAATAGCCATCGAGTCATTAGCGGCTTGTGATATTGCAGAGAATATTAGTTGTGATAAAGCAGCTGTATATGCTCCTCCATAAGAGGTGCTTGAGGGTCGAAGCGTTTGCGTGTTATACGTATATCTCTGGTAATGTGCATTCAGAAGCAAACTATGAGCACGCGGGCCGTCACCAAGCTTTTTAAGAGCAGAAATAGATGCACGGAGCTCACTGCCACGTGTAGAAGGTTGACAAGCAGCTTCAGCTAACTGAACCACAAGGGGGTATGTAAAGAAACAAAAAGTAACAATGCATTCTAAGTAATTAGTGACTTATCTCTCAGTTTACATTCTCTTTTATTACTGAATGAGAAAGATATTCTCCTCATTAGGCCATAGATTATGTCTGTGGTCATGGCCATCGGTGGAACTTGGTATCATGCATGCCATAGAGTCTCATCAGAACATTCATTATTTATACGGTCATTATTAGAAAAATCGACGTTTTTTATTTGCAGTACTTGCTACTCGTATGAGTCATAAATCAACATTACAACTAAATAAGCAAAAGAAACAATTAATTTACTTAAACTTTGCATATGTTTATGTAAATTGACTACAATCAATCTGTAGGATCAAGATTTAAGCACTGACTTTATGGGTTGACTTTTAAAATTTTAATAAGAACAGTATTTTGGTCAATACTAACTTGTGATGTTCCTAGTATACTACACGGCATTATTATGACTTCTAAATTCTCGTTTGCACATAATTCAAGTATTCAAAAATTGTTTAGTAAAATTGATTTTGACACGAGCATATATGCATCAAATGTAAAATAATCCAAAAACTCAGCTATAGCATTTTCTGCAAGAGTTGCACTAGAAGTGTTATAAGAAACCTAAGCGTTAATTGAGGTTAAAGGCAGGAAAACAAACATTCTCATTTGTTTTTAATCTTTGGATGGAGCTTTTGAATCAACTTTTTGGCTTTGAAAAGCTTTTGTAAATCAGAGATTTATTTACCTATGCCAGAGCATATTGAGGTTTGGTCAGTTATTCCAATTATGTAATCCAGTACTCGCTGGCAACATTATTGTTTTGTAGTAAGAGTTTGTTGAGATAGCTTTTAATTTGCTCAAGCTGATCAGTCTGACCGAGTCAACAATATGAACAGTGTGGATTGACTTTATGAACATGTTAAGCACAAAGTACTTATTTATAAAAAATATAAAAATAAAACTCTTACTATATATATATATTGTTTTACAGTTCCTCTCCTCAAGGAACAAACACAGCTAGCTAGCCTTTTTCTAACTCTTTTAACACTATTTCTTCTTTCTTTCTTCACCTCCCCCCATCCTCTTTATTGCATTCAATTACTTACCCTTTGAATGTTTTATTACTTTTGAAGCCTTTTATTGCCAATCCTGCCCAGTTCACTATATTTTTATAAAAATGCCCGCAAAAGACTTTCTCCCTATATTAATACTGGTATTCATGAGTTTTTACATGTTTCCATTGTTAGGACAAACCAAAAGCACAGCAATATTACCAGTAAATGTAGGGGTGATACTAGATTGGGATCATATTGTTGGGAAAGTAAGCAAGACAAGTATGACAATGGCACTTGAAGATTTCTATGCAACACATACTAACTATACCACAAGAATTGTTCTTCACAATAGGGATTCTAAAAGTGATGTTGTCGATGCAGCTTCCGCAGGTGCTTCATTTCTATTTATTTCTTCCCCTAACATTGAAAATTCACTCTACTCTTTCTTTCACTATTTTCATTTTTTTCCTGCAAATTTGAGAACACCTCTAGAATGTGATGATGACGAGCCAAAATAAAGTCGGAGATTGTTGTGAAGCTTAGGGTGATAATTCTTTTTCAGTTTTGACAAGTGAAAGCATCCAACATTAACTTTTTTGAGTTTATAATTATACTCAAAACTCTTGCAGTTAACTTATTATTTTATGTGACACAAATTTGCCTAACTGAACTCTTTGAAAACTTGCTCTGACATGATTTGTTGAGTTTTTTCAAACTTATATATATATGTCCATCAAGTTATCTTTGCTAAAACTTGATCCTAGTTTCTGGGAAGGTAGGTCTATTAATTTGAACACAAATGATTTGACACGCTCACATTTAACAAATTCATCTCAAAGCGTGTAACTTGATTGTCAGGTTAATGTCAAACTTTGGTAGGGTGTGTATATAATATACTCCCGTCAAATGTTAAATTTTTAGCCAAACGTATACATGATTTAAATAATAAATATTGGAAAAATTACTGTCCATCTCAAAAAAAACTAAATAATTAAGTTTTGGTCCACTCCCTAAACCCCTAACAACTCTATTAAAGTTATTTATTTATTTACACCAATTGTTTATTAAAGCGCGTAGTTATTACCCAAATACTTTTAGAAAACTACAGTTTTGTTGATCCATCAGTTTCCAAATTTAATATAATCAATGTCCCAATTGTAGTTTTGACCCATCATTTTGAAATTTACCTGACTCAAGCACGAAATTTATGGTTATAATGTGATTGTTTTCAAAACATCATTTACTGTTTTGAAAATAAGTTAGGCTGTTTTGAAAACAACTCACACTATTTTATATACCGCAGACTGTTTTTAAAACGACCCGGTCTGTTTCTAAAATGACTCAAACTGTTTTTTAAATGGCACAAACTAACGAAACCAACGAAACCGCGTGTATGTGCGAGTTTACTTGTCACGTCGCAGCGCGTGATTGAGTGAAAAAAGAGAGACTAAAGCTTAATTATTTCTCAAAAAAAGACCGATCCTTGATATAAATTCAAAAACTATACCGGGTTGAAATTAACCCTAAAATATTACTTCCTCCGTTTCTATTTAATTGTCCACTACGAAACTACGTGTAATTTTGACCGGCTAATAACTTGTATCAAAATTGTCGGAATGATAATTTTTAAAAGTTGATCATGTAGTTTAAATGTTAAATTTTATGATTACATTTTAAAAAAATTCATTTCGACAATTTTGATATAAATTATAAACTGATTAAAATTATACGTAATTTCGTAATATACAATTAAATGGGAACGGAGCATACAAACAAAAGCAACCTTTAACAAAAGAAACAAAGACTTTTGACACAGTGCTGTTTCATGCTTCAGGTATAAAGTTTAGAGTAAAATGCAAATGACCCCATGTACTTTCAATTTTTGCAATTAACATTCTACTTTTAAATTTTTTTAATCATGCCCCATGTACATTCTAAAAATCAATGCACTTAATGATACTCTTAATTAGTTGGGTTTGCAACGAAGAAACAACAATATCAATATGGAACAAACGGGAGTATATCATTGGTCTCTATTAGCATGCTAGCTTGTTGAGTTGATTATACTCCCGGTCTCTGGTGTAAAGGGTTTGTCTGGTGAACGCATGCTTGAAAGATCATATTAGCCGGAACTTTTTGCTTTATGATCAGTGTTGATTCAGTTATCAGTTATTGAAACAAAATTGAACTAGTGGAAGTACTAAATCCAATATGTATTGACATACTAGTTTTTTTGGCAGCTATAGATTTATTGAAGAATGTCCAAGTACAAGCAATACTTGGTCCGCAAAGATCCACACAAGCAGATTTTGTGACCGATATTGGAAAAAAAGCTAGAGTCCCTATAATTTCTCAAGCTACAAGTCCGTCTCTCTCATCAGTAGAAAATCCATACTTTGTCCGAGCTGCTCGAAATGCATACTTTCAGATTCAAGCCATCACAGCAATATTTGAGGCCTTCAATTGGCGTGAGGTTGTATTAATCTACGAGGACTCCTATTATGGGGGTGGTATGATCCCTTATGTAACCGATGCGCTGTTAAAGACCAACGTGCAAGTGAAACATATAAGCGTTGTATCTATTTCAACTAAGGAAGATAATATCGAAAAAGAACTATATAAACTTAAGACGATGCAAACTAGAGTATTTGTTGTGCATATGTTACCAACACTTGCTTCACGGTTATTTCTCAGAGCAAAAGAAGCTGAAATGATGACTAAGGGATATGCTTGGATCATCACAGCTGCACTTACGAGTCTACTGGATTCTCTTGATTCTAATGTCATAAGTTCAATGCAAGGGGTCATAGGTGTAAAGACTTATGTTCCAAAATCACATGAGCTTGAAAAATTCAACGGAAATTGGAGGAAAAGATTTCGGCAAGAGAATCCGGATATAGACAGATTTGAGCTAAATGTGTTCGGTTTATGGGCATATGATAGTGTCCATGCATTAGCAATGGCAGTAGAGAGAGCAGGAGCTTCTAAAAACAAATTCCAACCACCGGAGAATTCAAAAAACCTGACGGATTTGGATGCAATTGGAACTTCGGAAATGGGAGATACACTTCTTGAGTGCATTAGGAACATTAGGTTCCAAGGGTTGAGTGGAGATTTTCATCTTATCGATGGAGAGCTACAATCATCCAACTTTCAAATTGTCAACGTTATTGGAAAAGGGGAGAGGCATATTGGGTTCTGGAACCAAAAGTATGGCATATCAAATCATTTAAAAGTAAGAAATGAAAAGAATTACACAACCAATAGCGAGGATCTTGGTGCCATTGTATGGCCTGGCGAGACGAATGAGGTACCTAGAGGCTGGGATTTGCAAGCAAGCGGAAAACGAATGAGGGTGGGCGTTCCTGTTAAGAGTGGCTTCGTTGAGTTCGTAAGGGTAATTAAGGACCCTCAAACAAAAACTTATAAATTTACAGGCTTTTGTATAGATGTGTTCATAGAAGTGCTAAACGAGGCCATATGGTCTTACGCAGTACCATATGAGTTTGTTCCTTATGAGAAAGACGATGGTGAGCCTGCTGGGGATTATAATGACCTTGTTAACCAGATCTATCTTGAGGTAATTATCTATAAACTCGGTTTCTTTTTCTTCAAATATTTATTTTTTACAAATATAAATTTTCTTTCCGCTGGGATCCAGTCTCTTGGCAACCAGGAACTACATGCCTATAGTTCTCAAGGGGCTTTCGTATTCTTAAGGCTTCTTTGTTTACATTTTTTAAGAAAATATTGGATTGAAAAAATTGAAAGAACGGAGATATGCCAGGCCCTAGTTTGTCTACAAAAGTTCTGCAGTAGCTTATGTGACGTGTAAAAATGTGCAGAAATACGATGCAGTTGTTGGGGATGTGACTATATTAGCAAACAGATCCAACAAAGTGGATTTTTCATTACCCTTCACAGAGTCGGGTGTGGCAATGGTTGTCCCTATCATGGGAGATGAGAGAAATAATGCGTGGATCTTCATGAAGCCATTGACAACAGACCTTTGGTTAACTACTGGGGTCTTTTTTGTATTCATAGGAGTAGTTGTTTGGGTCCTTGAACATCGTATAAATAATGAATTCCGGGGCACACCAAAAGAGCAACTTGGTATTATCTTCTGGTTCTCCTTCTCCACAATGGTTTTTGCCCAGAGTGAGTGCCTTATTCCTAAACAAAGATTTTTGACTGCTTAAATTTTACTTCTGCACCCACTATTTTCTACACACAGACCTGCTTTGTGTTTTTGTGTTTCAGCATATTTTGGAAGAGGAAAAATAATTTATTTTTATTCTTTGATTGTAGAGGAGAAGATAATAAGCAACTTAACGCGATTCGTGGTGATAGTATGGATGTTCTTGCTGTTGATCCTCACGTCAAGCTACACTGCAAGTCTAACATCAATGCTAACAGTGCAAAAGCTACAGCCTACAATCACAGATATCAAGGATCTCATAAGGAGTGGAGAATATGTTGGATATCAAGATGGTTCATTTGTTGATGAGTTATTGATAAATAAAGGAGTTCACCCCTCTAAATTAAGGAATCTCAGCTCAATTGATGACTTTGACGAAGCACTAACCAAGGGTAGTAAAAATGGAGGGGTTGGTGCGATATTTGATGAGCTTCCCTATATAAAACTTCTGCTAACCAAATACTGCACAAAGTATACTATGGTCGGACCAATTTACAAGACTTCAGGCCTCGGATTTGTAAGTACTTCCTATTTTCTGTCTGGTAAACTAACAACCGAAATTTGATTCATTCAATTTATTTGTGAGTAAAGGGAAATAAGTCTTGTTCTAAATTTTGGATCAAATATTTTATTTGCACAGGCATTTCGAAAGGGATCCCCCATTGTATCAGACGTATCAAGAGCAATATTAAGGGTAATGGAGACCAAAATGGCGAATATTGAAAGGGAGTGGTTTGGAGAAAAGGTAGCAGATTGTGCAGAGCAAACAGGGAACAAAATCACATCAGACAGTCTAAACTTGGAGAGCTTCAAGGGTCTATTTATCATCGCAGCCGCAGCATCCATATCCTCTCTCTTCATCTTCATATCCATCTTCCTGTACGAGAACCGACACATCATCAATGCCCAAGGAACTATCCTCTACAAACTCTCGGCTATAGCCAAAAGCTTCGACCAGCATAAGCAGGATGTGGTAGTAAAGGAGGAGATAGAAATGGATATACATGCAGGTATAGGGGAAGGGGACAACACAGTTCTTGTTCCGGAATATGATTTTGGACAAAGTCCGGCAGTGAGCGTCATGAATCAAGAGGGAGAAGGGATGTTCTCCCAAAATGAAGGAGGGTTATCCGCAACAGAACCTGGAACTCCTTATAACGAGATTGAACTCATTCACAATAATAACGATAATGTCGAAGAGAGGGCATAGATGCAGTAACTAGTAGTAGGGGTTTATGGATTACAAGGATCCTGTTACATTTTTTTATCTTAATACACAGTCTGTCAAAATGCAATGTAGCTCCATGCGTACTAAATTGAACTGTATACATACATACATGTATATATACATAATATATTCTTTATTTAGTAAATAAAAAATTAAGGATTTATATAGTATGATCAATTGCATTCCTCTAAGTACAGCTTAAAATAGAAAGGTGATCAAGAAATACTACTCAAATCAAGACACCGATTGTATGCTTTAAAGTAAAAGGAAAATAAAAGTCTAAAGATCATCCCAGCATAAAGGAAATGTTACAGGGACTAAAGTACGTAAGAACCGCCACATGGTCCTCCACACCACAAAAATCTGGAGATGTGTTTAGACGAGCAACTCATTTATAAACATGTCCAGACTCCAATGATATGAGGACAACACGACGGTATTCTTGAAAGACGATTCACAAAAGCCTCACGTGGAAATTAAATTGAAATAGTGAAAGAATATAAGAAATATTATTTTTAATATCCATGATTGCAATCAACATTTACAGAAACTCAACCAAAATCTACATAATAGCCGACTAGCGTAACAAAGTGAAAAGATTATGAACAAACAAGAGACGAAAACTAGTACCAAACAAAGCACTAGCAACAAATACAGAGGGATTGTATCCTCGTTAGATTTATGATCTAATTTACACATCTGAGGGTAGGAATGGGGTATCATTTAAGAACTGCCATGAGATCTGATAGAAGAAATTGATTGTGCTGAAACTGAAGCAGTTGGGCTGTTAAGATCTCGGTCCCCATTGGCAACTTTAGGTTTACCGCTGAACCTGTCTAGCGTGTCTTGGCAAACCTCAGTAAACCACTCATCTTCAGGTAGATAACTGCACAATAACATTAGTTTATTAGCCAGTGATACGCTGTTGCGAATTCCAAATGGATTCGGGGACCGTACATATAAAAGAGCCTAGTAGCCTACCTATAGCCAACACCTACGAACTAATGTACAAGTACGGTAAAATAACTACGAACAAATATACATAGCGGAGTTGCCAGTAATACATTAAATATCCGGAAGTTGCGAAGGAATTATGAAGTAGTCATCTGATTCAAGGTGGCACTAAATTCAGTATTGATACGAAAACTTTACTGGAAAGAAGACCAAGAAATACAATATTTTGGAGATTTACGAGAACTTTACCGGAATAGATAAGATTTAACATATCTAATGTAAAAAGACCCTTAGTTTTTAATTGTTCTTTTAATGTAAAAAGATCAAATAAATTCCGATGTCCATTCACATTAGCCAACAATCTTGCAACCAGAGACCCTTACTTTTTAATTGTTCTTTTAATGTAAATAATATCTCAATATCTCAACCATAACAGAGAAACATGAGCCCTCCACGACAATTTACCGGATACAGAATCTAAAAAAAAAAAAACAGACAGAGAATAAATGGTATGTCAAGAATGGGGTTTTATGCCTTTTAGTACCTTCGTTTCTTAAACTTTTTCCCTTTAATACCTTGGTTTCTTAAATTTTCTTTTTTATACCTTGGTTTCTACTTTTTTTCCCTTTTTGGTCAATTTTGACCAATTTTGACTTTTCTTTTCAAACTTTCAAAAAAACCGCAGTATCAAAGCCACGTGTCTAAGTTTTGGCGATGGAAATTGACCCAAAAAAGAAAAAAAATGTAGAAACCAAGGTAAAAAAAAGGAAAAAAAAATTAGAAATCAAGGCACAAAAAGGCAAAAAAATGAAGAAACCAAGGTACAAAAAAGAAATTTTAAGAAACGAAGGTACAAAAGAGAAAAAAATGAAGAAACGAAGGTACGAAATGATAATAAACCCGTCAAGAATGCCAAAAAAGAAAACAGAAAGCAAAGCAAGTTAAACCTATTTATTCACCTGTATGGATCCATTCCAGTTGAAGCAAAAGCCGCGAATGCTTTGGTTATGATCTCATTCACCACTCGGTTCAAATTCCTAGATAAGTAACGGCCTTGGGAAGTAAAGCAAATAATGAACTTCATGTCCAAATAGAGCTGCACAGGGACAATGGTTCAGAAAAACAGTTCAGTGTAAAATCTGTACAAAAAGAATATTTATCAGCGATTTAATAGCAAGCGATACAAACCTGCTGAAGACCAAGAGGTCCTAATGGGGTCGGTCCTTCCTCAATATCATCCCAAAAGCTTTGGTCTCCTGATAGCCATAATATGACTGTTTCAGTCAGCCTCATAAACAGCAATGTGGCAAACCTTTCCCTACCTACAAACACCTCTGATGCTATGCTCGCCATTCTACTAAGCTTTGCATAAAGTTCCTGGATGATGATACAATAGATCATTAGGGTCGAGACACTATTTAACAACATAGACTATTCAACAAGAATTTTGATGTAAAATTGAGCACGACAAACGGTAACATCATAGGCAAAAGCACGTTATACATCACATAATTGTAGTATTTGCTGAAGTGAAACCAATTGGATGCCAGAAACTAAATATATAAAAGCACATCTGAGATACTAACTAAACAAGGAATCAACGTTTTAAACTATAAAACTACACCTTAGTATGAGAAAAGGTGGAACGATGAGAAGTCCAAAATAACTACCGCCTACCAGTGTTCACAAAAAAAGGGAAGTTCTATAAACCAAATGGTGAATGAAATAAGAGATGAGAAGAAAAGGGCAAGCCTAGATATGGAAGTCAATAAGGATTTTACTGATGACTTTAATTAATCATTACAACTTTTTGTCTAACACAGATCAACCTTTCACATTTCAGCATCTTAGGATAATTACCAACGGTCCAACACGCAGAATGTTACTAAAGCTATGACTTTGATAGAAAAGGTTTTACAAAAAACGAATATAAAAAGTTTCTGGGTGCACCTTCTGTTAAACACACCAACGGGATTTCCACAATACAACTTAAAACCCCTTTTTTTTTTTTGTGATAATGCCATTTCTGTACAAACTGGTTTCTCAAAGACCCTCTTATTTGGTTTTTTTTTGGTTTTTTGTTTTTTCAAGACCAACCCCTGTAGAGCATTCACATTAGTGCACAATATAAATAGAGGTAAAGAGCTTTATAAGAGACTTGTATAATATTTTCATAAACATTACACATCAGTTCTCTAAAGGTAACATATAGGTGACTTACCAATAAAAGGTAACATATAGGTGATTAAAAAAATTATATTTCTTTTGGTCAACTTCCAAAACAACACATTCACAAGCGGATATCTACACATTCTGAAACGTAACTGAGAGGGTGGATAGAAAAATAGTGCATAATGACAACCAGTGTATTATTCAAATCACGAACAGGAGCTAGTGCAAACCAGACGGTAACTGAAAAGAGAGCTGACAAAATGAAAGTAAGAACAAGCCTAAATAAGAAGGGTGAAATGCAAAAGACACCCATGTTTTCCGGGATTTTGTAAAAGCTCACATCTACATTATTTTTACAATTAAACTGTGTACTATCGACTTGTTGCAATTAACACCCATATCCAACTTTGATATAGCCAAACCATGTGCATGGTGATCCATTTAGATTTGTTTTGTTTTGTTTCGCTAGATGTAGTTTAGCGAATATACGTACAAAGAAAGCCCTGAACCAAGAAAAGCCAATTAGAGCAACCTTAAGCAAAAAAAAAAACATACTAAAGCAGAAAAGTACTTTTTTAATAAAATTTGATCTTAAACAGCATTCACTTGCTTAGAGTGCATATAAGTCAAAATAATAGTATGTAGAATAAAGAAAGAGTTATCCAAACCCGTCCATCCTTGCACAGTTGCACTGTCATAGAGTTAGATATGATGTTGATTGCAAAAGGTAGATAATATGGTGTTGTCTTGGATAAAGGCATTTTACTCAAATAAGAAATTAGATTCCAGAAACTAACTATATAAAAACACATTTGACATACTACTAAACAAGGAATCAACATTTTAAACTATGAAACTACACCATAAACAGATAGTCAGATAATGAGTTCCCAAACTATAAGATCAAAAAATTCAACAGCGGATTAATTCCAAAACAACACACTTTCAAACGTACGTGAGAGGGTAGAAAGATGAGAAGTGCACAATAACTACCAGAGTTAACAAAAAAAGTAAGTACTGTAAACCAAACAATGAACGAAGAAAGAGATGAGAAGAAAAGGGCAAGCCTAGATAAGAAAGTCAATAAGGACTTTACTGGTACGACTTCCATTAATCGTTACATCTTTTTGTTTATACAGAGATCAACCTTTTCACGTTTCAAAATCTTAGGATAATTACAAACACTCAGAATATTACTAAAGCTATGGCCTTTATACAGAAAAGGTATTACAAAAAACCAAAAATAAAAAGATTCTGGGTGCACTTTCTGTTTAACACACTAACGGGATCTTCACAATAAGACTTAAAACCCTTTTCTTATTTGTTATGATAATACCAATTTGTACAAACTGGTTTCTCAAGGACATCCTATTTGTAAATTTTTGTTATTTTCAAGACGAACACCTTTACATTACTCCACATTTCCGTATTGGATCCCTCAATTTCCAAACATTATTCTTATTCCTGGAAGGGTTGATTGTTCTGTTTGTCTGTGTTGCAGGTTCCAAATAATAATTTAATTTTTTAATCTATTAATTCCAAGTTGTGCATTAAAATGCTGGGACCTAAGGATATAAAAGTCAGATCTGACATGATAAACAAGGAATTAACATCATAAACTATAAAACTACCGTAAACGCAGACACCAAGTTCCCCAACAGCAACATCTTAAATTTAACAGCAAAAAAATTTCAAAACAACACATTCATATAACAGAGGCCTACACATTCTGAAACGTAAGTGAGAGGGTGGATAGAAAGTTGGTGCATATTGACAACCAGTGTATTGTTCAAATCACAAACAGGAACTAGTGCAAACCAGAAGGTAAATGAAAAGAGAACTGACAAAAATGAAAGTAAGAACAAGCCTAAATAAGAAGGGTAAAATGCAAATAATACCCATGTTTTTTGGAAATCGAAAAAAGCCCGCATCTACCTTATTTTTAATTAAACTGTGTACTATCGACTTGTCGCAAATAACACCCATATCCAACTTTAATATAGCAAAACTCTGTGCATGGCGATCCATTTTAGAATTTTTTGTTTTGTTTCGATAGATGTAGTCATGTAGTTTAGCGACATTTACGTACAAAGAGATCCCTGAACCAAGAGAAGCCAAATAGAGCAACCTTAAGCAAAAAAAACCATACTAAAACAGAACACTACTTTTATAAAAAAAATTGATCTCAAACAGCATTTGCTTGCTTAGAGTGACTATAAGCTAAAATATTGTATAGAATAAAGAAAGAATTATCCAAACCGGTCCATCCTTGCATAGTTGCACTGTCTTAAAGTTAGATATGGTGTTGATTGCAAAAGGTAGATAATATGTAGAAAAAAAGAAAAATTATCCAAACCGGACCATCCATGCAAAATTACACCGTCTTAAAGTGGGACTTGGTGTTGATTGCAAAAGGTAGATAATAAGAAGATGCTTGCATGGTGCATGGGGTTATAGGCCTTTTACCCAAATAAGAAATTAAAGCCTAATAAGCTTAATAGGAACTAGTATACCTGGAATATTGGGGAAGGGAGCCAATCAATTTCATCTGAATTACCATCCATATTTAAGTACATGTCAGCAGTGAGATGGCTGTCACCATCCTCGGTGAAAATAAGATCTAGTGCATGCTGTCTACAGAAGCTATCTTTGAGTCTATCAACTGAGCTCACAAGACGTCTCTTCCATTCTTTTTGCTCTGGATGACGATTTTGCCTATCCACAAGCCCTCTCCGAAGATCTTCTTTGTAGTTAGTCTGATTCAACGGAGCGAGCTTCATGGCCGCACGTGGTAAAAGTTCGTCTGCTAATAAAGAAGCATTTGCCAGTAAGGCAATCTGCTGGGCTTCAGTCTCAGCCATTCGCACAATCTTATTTGCAGAACCTTCATTATTTGCTTCTTCTTCCATGGACCCTGGTAATGCTTTTATCAGCATGTTAACATAAGAATTAAATATTTGGAACAAGCCCTCTAGAGTTTTCCCTCCCAACTGCATACTGAGAAGTGGCCCCACGTCCTCAAAGAAGTCCTATAAAAAGCAAATAATCAATCATGTGAATATAATGATCTGACATGGCTATAAACGCTGCTTCTTTTTTCCGTATTCATTCCCAATTGCTACGTAAAGTCATAGTATTGTATTATAATCATGACAGTATGACACTCATTATCATTATAAATAAAATATAACAAATGAAATGAAACTTAGGGGTCCATGTACCTAGCTATGAAAGTGAAACTAGGCAGGCCTAAGTGCCTATTATCTTAAAGTTTAAAATTTTCCCTAGCTGTCAAAGATCAAACTCAAGATGAATTATCAAACGATTTCAGGCACACAATTGTGTGGGGACTGGAAGGGCCAACTTTGGACAATATAACAAGACAGGACTAATCTACCGCTAGTTTAGTTACAGATTATGCAGAAAGTATTTACCTGAACCATCAGGTTAAACCTGTGAGCACTACTAGAAAGCTTATGCTGATATACCGCTGTCGTACTGCTGGAAAACCTTCCAGATTGACGCGTAACAGGAGGGAAAGTAAGTTCCCAATCATCAGCAGCAGCAAGTGCCGCGGTACTTTCTTCGATGCGCTTCAAATTAGCATCCAACGCTTGTTCAACACTGGGTCTAAACAGTTTCAACAGCACAGGACAGAGCGATAAACCTCGAGCTTCTAACAAAGAACAATGACCTAACGCTATTTGCACACACTCTGCCGCTGCCCTTAAACCTCCAGCAGCGGCAGATGAGGCCAAAGCATGTCGTTTCACAAGAAGGGCAAATGCCTCTGTTTGCTTTGTAGCCCACATCACAAGCTCAGAAGTATAAGCAGGCTCTTTGCCGAAAATAGCCATCGAGTCATTAGCGGCTTGTGATATTGCAGAGAATATTAGTTGCGATAAAGCAGCTGTATATGCTCCTCCATAAGAGGTGCTTGAGGGTCGAAGCGTTTGCATGTTATACGTATATCTCTGGTAATGTGCATTCAGAAGCAAACTATGAGCACGCGGGCCGTCACCAAGCTTTTTAAGAGCAGAAATAGATGCACGGAGCTCACTGCCACGTGTAGAAGGTTGACAAGCAGCTTCAGCTAACTGATCAGCTAATTTTTGTCTACGTTCACTGATTGAAATCTGTAAAGACAACAGTACTGCTGGAGTTAAGAGCTTCTTTACTTTTGCTTCGGAAACTATTTTGTCTCCTTCATCCAGGGTTTCTAACGCCTCGTCTACCCTTCTCTCAGCTAACAGCACATCGAGTAAATCTGGGAACTCTATCAGACGCTTTTCTAGGTCAAAGGATTCTCTGTCTTCATAATTAAACGACCCATCTAAAGCGGAACTATCAGGGACAGTAGTGGAAAGTGAATCGAGGTGGACTCCTTCAGCTAAACCATGTATCAGGGTTGCCTGAGTAGACAGAAGGTTTCTAATTGATGAGAGCTCCCCTTCTAAATCAGATATCTCTTTTGATGTCCTGCAAAGGAACAGGAAAAACAAAAATTAGCATACTCTGTACCGAATAAACTATCGGCATGGTAAGTGATATTATTCTCATGAAAAGATGCATTTAAATCACAAGCACTCAAACCGGTTTAGTAGGACTTTGACAAGGGCCAATGTTTACAAAACCATGAGCTAAAAAGACGTTGAAGGACCCCCTATGGCGCTTTAGATTTAACCTATTTTTAAAAATGTGACAAGGCAAGTTACGAATGGGTGATTACATCACAATGAGTTCAACGTGCGACTAAGAGTGTTCAGACCCTTTAGTATTTTTATTTTTTATAACAATTATTTGTTCCACGGTTGTGAAAATGGAAGTATGGAAATCAGGAAAGGACATGAAAAAAGAAGCAAAAGAATGAACAGAATGAGTGAAAGATTAATGTCTGAATCACATTTTCTTTTATTTTGTTCCAGGTAAGAAAAAAGGATTACAAAGGAAATTATTAATTCAGACGAACCACAAAGATGACTCTCGTTAACCAAAATGATACCAGGAATTGCCTAACCCTGTAGCAGGAAATGTTTTTGAGTTCCAAAATGAAGGGAAAAAAACGGCGACTGTTGGAATTTCTCAACCCACATGTTAACCAACAAACAAGAAAGCGAAGTAAATGCAATTAGAGAAATGATGAGTGATTGGATAGTGAAAAGGTTAAAAAGTGGATACCGTATGAAGGCTGGGTAGTTAGCGTAAACACTCTTTCGCATTTCCTCAGCAGAGGCTCTCTTTAAATCCAAAAGATATGTGCATAATTGCTTTATTTCCTGTATGAAAAGCAAAAGCCCAGATTACAGTTGAGCTACTTATCTTTAAGACTGTGGTTTAAGTCCGATTAATAGTGAAATAAACTAACAAAGCTCAGACTGAAATAGTAATAAATCAGAGCTAGTAAATGTTGTTATTTGGTAGGAAGAAAGATGGGAAAGAAAGAGTTGAAAACAGAACGGGGGTGGAGAGAGCCCAATCCACAAAGGGCAGTGGGGGAGTCGAAAATGTCAAAAAAAGGGCCATATTTTTATATTTCATCCAACTCCAGTGTGTTATATATCACACTCACATATCACATAAAAACTAGAAACAAATATAAACAAAATAGAGAGAAATACAAGTAGATGCCAGATTATATGTTGAGAGTCTTTTTATTAAAGTTTGTTAACAGATTTACACCACTGGGCCTTTAGTGTGTGTGTGTGTGTGTGTGTGTGTTTAGAGAGAGTTAAAAAACACATTTTGGTGTTATATATTTTACAAAAAAGGTAAAAGACACAGATGAACACAAAATAGACCCAAAAAAATAAGAATAATAATAAAGAAAGAAGGAAGAGTAGAAAGGAAGGGAAGGGGTACTTGTTCGGTGAAGTTGTTGTTGTTGAAGTTGGAGTGAAGGTATGAATCGGGATCAAAACGGTCAGATTTGAAAACATCGATGCTGCCATGATTATTAAAATGACCAACGCCAACAGAAGAAGGAGGAGTTAGTTTAGGGTGATGAACAGATGATGATGATGATGATGCCTTCTTAACAGCTGATGATGATGAGATTGTGTTTCTTGACCACCTTGATGTTGTTCCTGCTTTCCCACTCCCCATCCTCTCTTTCTCTCTCAAACAACAACTCTTTTATTATATCTCTGATTTGATCTCTCAACACTCAACTCAAACACCGCCACTTTCTTTTCTTTTCTTTTCTTTTTCTTTTCTTTTCAATTCAAAACCCCGACACCCACCCCTAAACTAATAGCTCTATATTATTATTAACTTAATAGTTTTAGATTACGCAGACCCGATCCCTACTCAACCGTCTTCTCTCTCTATATATCTATATATCTATATCTATATATCTATTATCTGTGGTTGGCGGATTGGATTGACCAAAAGAGACTCGGAGACAGACTTTACTTTTACTTTTACTTTTTAATTAATTACACACACACACACCAATTCAATTACGCTACAAAACTTAACTCCTTTTTTATTTATTATTACGGACTTATTACTTACTCTCTTTTTTCTATTTTATTTTTTATTTACTCCTTTCCTAATACACACACTTTACCTACTTACTCCTACTTTTCTCTCTCCCCCTCTTTCTCTCACCTTCCTTTTGCTTAATTTCGTTTAGAGGTCCACACTTTTACCAAAATCCCCACTCTACCCCTCTAATCCTACCACTTTACCTATCCTCACCCTCTTAACACTTGTGTAATCGGTTGTAAATTCCAAAATACTGTCAAATTCGGGAAACCCTCTAAAACAAGTGTAATCGGTTGTAAATTCTAAAATACTGTCAAATTCGGGAAACCCTCTAAAACAAGTGTAATCGGTTGTAAATTCCAAAATACTGTCAAATTCGATTGACTTTTTTTATTTATTTTTGTAGAATCACGAGTTTATTGGGTGGAATCTAGATTTAATTTTTTAAATGGCTAAAATGTAATTTAGCTAATTAAAAGAAATTTTGACCGTGTTATCTCTACGACCGTCCCAAAATAGTACAAAACTTTCTTTCTCTCTCTCAATTCTTTTCACCTTCAACTCAAAAAGTCAAAACCCATCAAAGGTAAAATAAAAAAAAATACAGTTAATTAATTACTTTTATTACTCATTTAATTTTTTTTTTTATAGTTAATTAATTATTGTTATTACTCATTTAATTTCTATTTTTTTACAACTACTCTTTTAATTGTCGATAACATGTAACCGTGATTAGTGAATCGTGATACGCATACTAATTTTTGGTAGAGAACTTGTGTTTAATTAACTTAATTTACATTTGAAACTTGTGTGATGACATTGACGATGATGGCGATGGAGATAATGGTCTAGGTGGAGAAGGAACATCAATAGACCATCTTTATTAGTTTTTAAAATTATTTTGCTCTATGAAGTATGGATATGTTTTATTTTTTACCTTTGCATAGACATTTGAAGTCTTGAACTATGCATGTTTAAGATTGTTTTAGTTGAACTATGTATGTTTAATGGCTATTTCCAGTATTTATGTTTAATTGGTTTATTTGTTAAAAAATTATAATTTTATTTCACATTGAAAGTAGAATCTACGATTTACGATTCGATTCTACGAACCCCTTAACGATCCTAAGTAGAATCTAGAGTTTAACAACATTGTAGGTGCGTTGCGTGATGTACTCTGAATTTTTATAACTCACTACTTCCGGATATCTATTATTCAGACATATCTAAATTCATTTATAAACGTATATATGCCGTTTATTTATTATATTCTCAATAAGATTTGCCACATATACCCCCGATATATATATATATATATATATATATATATAACAAATATATATATATATATATGTATATATATATGTGTGTGTATATATATTAAAACAATATATATGTATTTTGCAAGTTTATTTATTATGGATATAAATGTAAATTTATAAAATAGTTCAACCCCAATAAAAAGCAATAAATATTTCATGTATGTACTATTAATCTCGCATTCATTTGTTATCACATCATAGTCCGAAGGTATTCATAGTCATGTTACTATTAATACTGTAGTCAAACGATACCTAGTAGCAGTAGTATTAATCAAAATAGTTTAGTTTTTTTTTTAAATGAAGAATGGTTTAGCTTACTTGGTTATACTTTCTGATTTGAGTTATGAAGTTTTTTGATGACATTTTTTTTAAAATTTAATATATGAAAAATAACAACAATGAGATTGGAACTCACGTTGAGAAAAAAAGTAGCTACACCAAAACTAATATTTTACCAACTAGAGTATATATAATATGTAGAATTATTAAAATAAAATTAAAAAAAGGACGCCTTTAATTTGGTCTAGCTATCCACCAAAACTAATTTGGCCTAACTCGTGGAAAAGAAGACCACATTATATATACATGCTCCATTAGTGTAGTAAAAAGGGTCTATGCATGACAATATATAGTCGAATTAAGATATGAATGATGTTTGCTATGATCTTAAAAAAATGTAACTCCTATTAGTTCTATATATATATATAGACTACACCAGTACGTTCAATCAATCATCATAAGTCACACAGGACACTAAGGCATCATATATAACGTCACATGCACTATATAATTATGATATAAGGAAGAATATTTTCATCAAGAAGAACCTAGCTTAAATGACAATATTATATTGTTGTTTATCCCAAATTCCAAATTTGAAAGACAGGTGATGGAAAATCCAAAATGAAAGAGGGGAAGACAGCAATAACTTTTTTATCAAAAATAAAGATGTGGACGTACGTTATGAGCAGCTGAGCCACGCTGTTATGGATGGTTAAGCGGCTCCATCTGAAGAAAAGTCCGCACATATATTGATGCTTTTACTGGTAAAAATACTAACTTGTGTTGTGAAAACGAAGTAACAAAGATGTGGACGTACGCCATGAACAGCTGAGCCACACCGTTGTGGATGGTCAAGCGGCTCCACCTGAAGAAAAATCCGCACGCATATTGATACTCTTACTGGTAAAAATACTAACTTATGTTGTGAAAACGAAGTAACAAAGATGTGGACATACGTCATGAGCAGCTGAGCCACGCCGTTGTGCATGGTCAAGCGGCTCCACCTGAAGAAAAGTCCGCACGTATATTGATGCTCTTACTGATAAAAATATTAACTTGTGTTGTGAAAACGAAGTATCAAAGATGTGGACGTACGTCATGAGCAGCTGAGCCACGCTGTTGTGGATGGTCAAGCGGCTCCACCTGAAGAAAAGTCCGTACGTATATTGATGCTCTTACTAATAAAAATATTAACTTGTGTTGTGAAAACGAAGTAACAATGAGCGTAACATTTGATTGTTTGGGAGTCTTGCTCTATCATTTAATCAAACTTGAAGTTCAGATAACAAACTCTTAACTTTGTTTGGGAGTCCTGCTCTATCATTTAATCAAACTTGAAGTTCAGATAACAAAATCTTAAGTTAAACTTCCATTCAGTATAAAAGGTTGGTAAATTTGATTTTATTTCTAACTTGTTGGTTAAGATTTGCCCGCTTATTTGGAATTCGTACACTCGTACAACTATTCACAAGTTGTATACATAAGAAAATCTTATACCGAAATTTAACATGCACTTGTTTTTGTTTAATAGTCAGTGTAGAATTAACTTGGAAGGTCATTATTCTTCATTATTAGTTAAATGCATCATCATCTCCATAGCTTTCTAAGAAAATTACAGAAGTAGTATTTATATTCTAACGCATTTCATGTTTAACATCAAAGGTTTAATAAGTTATCTTTTCCTATAAATAAAATAAACTATTGTCCAAATGCCAAAATTTTAAGTCTGGTTTCGGACTTCAAAATACAGTATGTTACTTAATACTGTAATTTAAGAACTACTATTTCTATTTGGCTATTGATGTTTTCATACAATGTTATGAGATTAACATGTGGTACTATTAAAAAGGTACATTACTAGTTATATTTGGGTATTGTTGTTTTAATATAATCTTTTGTAATTTACACACATTGAATATGAGTTAACAAATGAAACGGTCAAAAGAAAAGAAAAGAAATACGAAAATAAATTTGAGTAAAATAATGTGTGCAATGCAATCATTTTTATTTATTTATAATTAATGGTGGGAAACCTCACTCTTTATTTTATTATTAATTTTAAATAAACGTGGACAAGGTTGAACAGGGTACAAATGAGAAAAACATAAACTTATTAAGAAATAACAAAAACTGGCTGGCGTAGCCGCTAATAAAAGAACTTAAAAAGGATCCAATTAATTAATAAAAGTGAATAAAAGTCTTATTTGGATTTTTGTTAAATCCATATTTTAGCCACCCCTAGCTTTAGGTGTGGAACTTCTAATAAAAAAATAAAATATATATATATAAAAAAAAAGGGAAAGCCAAATGAGTTTCCTAAACATTAAATTTTGACTACAACACTCTTCTTCCCTCCAAATTCCAAATAATAATAATAATAATAATAATAATAATAATAATTATATACATATTAGCCTCTTTCATTTTTTCACATAGCAAGAGTGAGACTCCAAATTTGTGATACCTAAAACCAGGTACATTCTTTTAATAAAACTGATTTGTTAAATTTAGAATTAGTATTTATTCTTTTTAGTATCAGTTTTTTTTAACAACTTTAGTATATTCTTTGCACACCAACTGTTTGATTAATATATTTATCTATGGATGAAATATATATTATAGATATTCACTAGCTACATACATACATGATCAGATTCCTGAAGAATAAATTAGCAACTAAATTCATGTTATTTTTATTATCAATTAAAATAACATCTTAAAGAGGAGTGATGAGTTTCAAAGTCATAAACTAATTTGTCTCTTGCTTTCTTCCTCTTTATTTTTTTAACTGTTAGAAACTTACTTTACTTTCTCTCCTGCTAAATATTTCTTTTCCGTAATTAATAAAATTTTACATTGTTTCGTTACTTTCTAATTATATTTTTGTAGCTTTATGAATTCTTAATATTTTTGTTAGCTTTGTGTAGCATTAGGTTCACATAAAAAAATTAATTAGAGAGATAGATAAAATAAAATAAAATAAAAGGAAGTTTATAGGGTAGGTGTTATTTTGTGTGAATATAAAAATGTTCTGTAAAATTGAAAAGTGTAGTTATTTTTTGTTAAATTTGGGGAAATCAAAAGAGGAAGCTGTCGTGCTTGCTCAACCAAACAGAACAGTTGGTCTGAGTACAGTTTTTCCATTCCGTTCTAATATAGTCGGGGTTTAGGTTTCTGATGCGTGCCGTGTATATAATACATATAGCCCATTAAGTAGTGAGCCTCCGTCCCGCTTGTATCAGTGTTGGGACTTGGGTGTAATGTACGTGTTTCCGGCGACAGCAGTAGCAGGTAGTTGGAGTGATGGCGTTGTGATGGTGCCACATCATCGTCTTCCTATGATGATGACTAGCAGCAGCTGCTCCTCCTCCTCCTCCTTTTCATTGTATCCCCGTCATCAGTTCATTAGTAGTAAGCTCCTCTACCTGTCTTCGTTTACATTTTACAGGCTTCACAAATTTCACCACCCACTAGAATTTCTTCCTCTCTTTTTTTTTTAAAAAAAACAATTCTCCTATACCCTATTTAGTAGTACTACTACTACTTAGTACTTACTAGTTTGTTTTTTGCCTACTATTCCTTTCCAATTTACACCGCAGAAAACAGTCTCTTGTAAATTGTAATCATTTGTTTACTATACTT
This sequence comes from Primula veris, assembly GCA_963682055.1. Taxonomy (NCBI): domain Eukaryota; kingdom Viridiplantae; phylum Streptophyta; class Magnoliopsida; order Ericales; family Primulaceae; genus Primula; species Primula veris. The sequence continues at coordinate 42,188,317 of OY821742.1, forward strand.
TTTGTCCAGCAATGAAATTGTTTAGAAAATTAAAAATGGAATGCTTAGTAATTAAGTATCAGGGCCGGTCCGGTGCCTTTTTAGAACCAATTAAGTTAAAAATCAGCTCTTTTTTTTAACTTTGTCCGAAAAATTTATATCGTGCTTTGAAAATCAATCCCAGAAATGTTACAAATTTGAACCATATCGTAATAAAACAAAATAGTCTTTTACATTACACAAAATAGACCATCAAATAAGTAGGTTCTTAATGTATTGTATCACTGGAGAAAAATGACTTCGTTCTGGAAAAAAAAAAGTTTTTTTTTGCGCCTATTCAAAGACCGGCGTCTAAGTTATTTGTCTTAAATGTCTTACCCCCAAACCGTCCCATAAGTAGTACCTCACACTGCTGTTGCAAAGGTAAATCAGTATAGTAGTATTAGCTATATGTATGTTACATGACTGTCTGCCTGCCACAGGAAGTGGAGGGTTGCATCTGTACGGAGTCATGAGCCGCTGCTACTCTCCGCACCTCTCACTCTCTGGACTATCAAATCACTCTCTTAAGAATAATAATATCAAGATAATGAACCGCCACATCATATACTCCTCTTCCACTTATTCTTCATCATCTGCACGGGATGACGATGATTATGATGAATATGATCAAGTTCTGGAAGAGCACGACGTTGTTACATTTCTCGACCCTCCTAAAGAACTCATTCCTTTCGACCCTTCTTCTTACAATCCCTCCGCTTATCTTTGGTATACACTTAGCTTAAGCTTAGTTTTATTCCCCAGCCTTAACTGGCCACCAAATATAGGACGGATTATTGTTTCACGCCTCTTTCCATTTTTGTCTGATCAGGAAGAAGATCGAAGATGTGCCAGAGGAAAGGCGTCATCGGTTGTTGCACTTGCTCCAATCCAGGTCCCCCCCTCCTCTCTTTCTCTCTTCTAATGGTGACTTCTACTCTTTTTTACTTAGTACGGAGTCTATCTTAATAACTTACGTGTCTATGTTTCACACAACGAATTGGCAGGCTCATAACTAGGGCTTGGGGGATAGCTGGCACCAAATATGATGATCCTAAGTTAACAAACAAAACAGCTTCTGCCTTGTTGTCGGATGGAGACAGCCGTTCCTCCTCCTTCCTTGAATTCTGGAATTGCCGAACTAGTGGAGGTTACTACGACTGAGATATTTTGTATATATATATTCCCATTAATATATATTAGCTTCAGATTACACTGCACATCTCCAACATCTTATTTGAAGTTTACATGTTGTGATGTAGGACCCATGCCTCTTTCATGGATCAATTCCTTCAAGAAGGTTGGTGAACCATCTTCTGCATTTTAATTTGTTTGTTTCTTTTGTGCCTTGGGGGGATATATCTTTGATTATACTCGTGCATTTTCAGGCAATATTCCGCTCTAAAGACGGCAGGACATGTGGGCGATTGTCAGGTAGGCTAAAACTTTTGCCTTTTCACAATTTGTGTTTTAGGAAACTATAGTAATATCTGATAAGAATTTGATAACATGTCAGCTGGATCATTTGTTGGTAGACTAGCATATTCCTCTGCTCCGCTATATTTCACAGTTAGTGAAGTTAAAGAAGTCATGTCAACTGAACATCCTTGTGATTTTGCTTACCACTTTGGAGATGGACTCTCTGGTATTCACGACTACCCTTCAGGTTTCCCGAAACCAGGTCCGCAACTTCTTTAAATATTAAAAATAAATAAATCAATGGACATTCAAGACTTATCTCTTCAGTTACAATATTCAATAAGCATATGTTACATTTGCAGCTATGTAATGGCTTCTTGGTACTGTGGTATAAGTACAAGCAGGGGGGCGTAGAAAAAAAATTGCTACTAGAATTTTAAGAAAAACAACATTCAAAATAATCGAAAACCGAGTTTAAAAGTCTATTCTGAAGGTTAAAAAAACGAGTTGGTAATTGTAAAAAACACAGTAAATTTAAAATTATAATTTTATTTTTTTTGCTAACATCAAAATGAAGTATTCGAAGAGTATTTGTAGATTTTAAGAATAAAGATAGAAATATAGGGATGTTATTGAAAATAATGAGCAATGAAGTGTTACTCATGTAACTAAATGAACATGAATGAAATAAAAAAGAATACGTTGTGATGCTTATTCAATTTTAGGTAGCATTACCATATGAGCTAAGCATGACTATATATCTTATGGAGGGCTATTAATATAAATAACCTAATTTCTGAAAATTTCCTTATAAAAAAAATCGTTTTTAAAATATCCGGGGTGGCGGTGGCTCCCCCCCCCCCCCCCCCCCCCCCCTAAATCAGCCCCTGAGTATAAGTATAACCATTGACCATTGTTGAGCCTGTGCAAATATGTTTACCTTCTACGTCATTACGTCTTTATCGGGCATCCGGCTTAGCGGTGTAAAAGTAGGGTCAATTTTATTAATCTTGTCTAAGCTGTGACTTTTGAGATTCTTATTGCAAGAAAAATTTACCCTTCAATACGTTTTTCCATGTGATTGCAGCTAAACACCCATGGCCTTTTAATGACCAAGTTGTGATATATGTTCGTCGTTTGGGACCAGGAGTTTTGGTGGGGCAAGCTTGGCAAGAAGGAGAAGATTTGGAAAAACTGCCGCAAAAGTTGTGTGGTGAGATCTTAATGGTAAAGGATTATTACGCCACTTCAGTTGATAAGCAGTGAAATTTGTGCTGATTCGCTTCACGAAAACTCAAGAGTTCTAATGGTGGATATAGCTTTGTGGTTTTTATGTTGATATTATCAAGAAGGCGGAAAAATTGTGGAAGACCAAAACAATGGTTTTATATGCATGACGTTGTCAGCTATTTACCATAGTGGGGAAGATCCATCATAAATTTGTGACCTTTTTATTGATTTTAAAGTTACCTGGATAAGCTGAAATTTAACATGTGAAGCTTTTCTTTCATCTGATTTGTCAAATGTTCAGTTTATCTGAGTAGATAACTCTCGCATTGCTCGATTCATCGTGATTATGCATATTTTGCTTAGTTCATTTGTGGTTAGTATCGAAAATGTCATGCAGGAACTCATACCTATCCGAAAGTATAAACCAATACCTTTAATCGCAATAAAGTGAGAAAACAGCCACTCATGAGCTCACAAGTGAAGGTGGTGTTTTTATGTGATAATATTTCCTACTAAAAAAAATTCATCAGCACTGGAAACCCATAAGAACATAAATTACCTGAACACAGTTTTTTTTTTTTTTGGAGATTTACCTGAACACAGGTTGCATAAGCAAAAGAGTACTACAAATAATGGAATGATTCGATTCACATAACAACATAACTTGCACCTTTCTCACAAGATACAACCAATACATCCCATTTCTAACCGTTGAAAAAAAAAAGGAACTCATCATAAAGAAGAGGGTAGAATGAAAGTAGTCCCAAACCTCGTTGCTTCAAAAATAATATCAAAAGAAATGCTTAAACTAATAACAGACATCTATAATTCTATTACATAAAGGGTTGGTATGTATATATAATTGCCATCAAATCAAGCGCCTCCCTTCTGCTTAAGAGTGATCTTGTCTCCAAGGCTAAGAGCAATGCCTTGAGTCTTGCTTCTAATTCTAATATACCCGCTCAGCTTTCCATCAAGTTGCTTCTCAATACTAACATTCACCAAAGCGTCTTCCCCAAATATGCTTTTTGCATATAAGTTAGCTGCAAGGAATCCACACTCACCGTCCAAAGCAGACCTGTTTTATGAATCAACAAGGACAGCCAACAATTACTATGCAAGAGAATGAATTCGGAGAAAATAAGCAAGTGATAAGTACTAGAGAAGATTAGTCGCAAGGAGAAAAAAATGAATGATAACAAGTAGAGCAATGGTAGCTTACAGTGGTGTTAGACACTTCATATTTGTAGACTTGATGATATGGTTCAAGAAATCCTTCTCATGTTGAATAATGGTATTCACCGCAACCTTAAGAAAGGGTAACAGTACAGTTTGTTATATATTGAAATAAAGAAGGACCACATGATAACAAAAAAAGATAAGCTAGTTTGTTGGAAGAGAAAATAGTAACAAGTAGGCTGCAAAGAAACTAAAACAAGTAGGTGAAATACCAACTGCACTTGGTAATTGGGTAGATTGCAAACTCATTGAAATGTTAATCGTTCTTTACAAGTGATTTTGTTGAAAGATAAAATTTTAATTGAGGAAGCACTGCACCGTCAAAACCATGTGCGTTAATCTAAAGAAAGTATACCCAAAATCATCACTCGAAAACTACAGCATGCTATATTTGACAAGTATAACAGTGAAATGCCATGAATACCTTGTTTTCCCACTCGAATTCAGCCCACATGGTCCTAAATGCCACATCAGCACAGGTTGCTGGAGATATGTAATCCATGATATCAATGTGTATGTCATTAAGGACAATGACATTGCGCTCAAGCACATTAGAAGTCTCGTAAACTAGATTTCCAAATATGACTCCCGTTTCAGTGGATGAAACCTTAATGTTGGCCTTTATCTGCTTGCTAGATTCTGGTGCTAACGTGTAGTTTTGGGGCCGCTCAACAAGCTTAAGATCACCCATAGTTGCCAACTCCAAGCACAAATTCTGAAGGGTCTCTTTAGTACGGTTAATTACAGTGACATCGAGGACTATGTCATAATGGTGAACTGTTACGTAAGCCTCAGCATAAACAGGGTCGCTGAAACCTGTAAGCTGAAGGATGCGGTTAAGTTTATTTGCATCATGACCATCTTTCATGAACTCTCCAGTAGCCCGTTTTAGATCATCTTGAACCTCGTCTTCTAATTCCAGCTGGCTCATACCCTGAGACATGATGGCGTCAGGAAAATAGAGGCATTTAATACAATGGAATACAAGTATCAGTAGACATGGTATTCCGTAAGCAAGCACCTTGAGAAAATATAACACGGTACACGTCCAAACAATTAAAGTTACTAAACATTTGCAAAAAAAAAAAGAAGGATCGTTTTTATTTCCTCTACAGCTTTTTAGTTGCTTAACGAAAGTGCAATTTTCCTTATCAATTAGCTCAGATCTCAATATGTGAAGCAAATGCAAGTGTTCATCTAATTATGACACATACACGCCTAAGAAATAATTAAATGCATTTTTTAAACTTTGTATGCATTAAGACATCAAGGACGGAAGTTTTTTGAGGAGCAACAGTGACCAAGTACAACTTGAAAAAGTAGAGAACGGAATAAAAGATACATATGGGCAATAGACCCGGCTAACACGAAAGAATAAAAGCATGTATATGGTATTCAGGTAAGCAAGTACCAGAAAAACAACAAAAACAAAAAGGACCAAGCAATTATACATCCAAACTATTAAAGCCAGAATTAGTTTACATAAAAGAAACAACGTTTCTATTTTCCTTTTTGGTTGCATTTGCCTATGGAATTTGCCCTTCCTTTCTATTTACATCTGGTCTCAATCTTTTTTAAAAGACGGAAAAAAACTGTGATCTCAATCTATGGCAAAGGCCAAAGTTCATTTAATTTCGACAACTGTAAACCCGAAACACCTTGTTTTCGTATGCATATGAAGACAAAACTAAAGCAAAAGTTTGTTAAGAAGAGCAGTTTCATGCGGAGTAGATAATCGGTGGACCAGGTCCACTACAATATAGTGGTCTCAACCAATTAAACCCTCGATTTTTTTTTGAGGAAACCCTTGTGGGACCTAAAAATAAAAATAGTTAACTAAAATAGTCTTGGTTGGGTCCACCATTTTAGTGGATGGACCCGACCACTGAATTTCTTTTCCTGTTTCACATAGATAAGACATGCAAAGGACTGTCGATTAAGTATGAACAAGATGATGAATGTCCAGTTCAATACATGGATATGTAACTTGCAATCAGGCATAGACGCAGAAACGAAAATACGAAAAGAATGAATTGAGAGGGTAATTCAGTAATGTCTCGAAAGAATTAACGAAGACAGGCAAGTAGGAGATACACTGGCATTGAAGCAGTGTAAATAATTGTTATAAAAAAATTCACAATCCCAAGAACATAAAGCAGTGAAGCAAAATTAGCCGATTCAATTTCTATGGTCAATAATTGTCAAAAAGATATATCAAACGAAACAAAATAAATGCACATGTTTTATGAAGTCAAGCAAAACCAACGTAAGCAGTAAAGTAAATAATACCTTGCGGCTCTTCAAGTGGTAGAAGTCGATGAGGTCATCGGGCTGTGCATGGGCAATCTGAGCTTTTGCTTTGTTTTCTTCCGTCTCACGAAGCAGCTTATCTGCAAGCATCTTAACAAAACTCTCTCTACAGCTTGCCAGCCAAATCTTTCTCACCTCATCTCCAGTATCACATAGCAATCTGATACACAACTGGATCCTATCATAAGAGTCGCTATCAATAGGATGCGGTAGATAAGAAGATACTCCCAATTGTAGCATAGAAACCATTATCAACACCGACTGTGTCTTAGTTTTGTTCACTTCAGCTTTCGACGACTGAACCTCCTCCAGTCTCAGTACAAGCTTTGAAAGCGTGCAAGCAACAACTGCCCCAAGGAAAAAATCCCCTGCAAGGATCAGCGATCTCAAGTTCCCAACAGACCCCAGCGACCCTTGAGCAAGTGTTGGCGGTGACACGGCAGTCTCCAACACAGCACTCTGCGTGGCATACGTCCCGTCTGCTAGAATCGCAGGCCTCTTGGAAGAGACGGTGATAGAGTTCACCTGCTGTGTATTCTTCAAGAAGTTCTGTTGTTCCTCTCCTTCTTCCGTAGGAGTGTAGAACGGGAGCTCTCCCAGACACTGTTTTATAGTTGCTAACCCACTCTCAACTTCAGACAGAGAAAGACAGTACTCTCCGATGATCCAAAGCGCACACGAACATACACGTGCGGCACGGATCTGATAGAATGTGTCCAGAAGCCTTGTTATGATAGACACCCTTAAATTAGGGTTGGTTTCGGTGATTTCCCTCACGAAAACAACCACGTCGAGAGCCAAGGCAACATTGCTATCACCCAGGAAATCCATGAGAAGATGTACAACCGTGCTCGCGACCTCAGGAAACTTGATGGCACAAGAATGGATGGCTTGTACTAGCATATGCCTGTACTCCCCGTTCTTCTCTAGCTCCCCGCTCTGAGTCTTGACAACCTCTTTCTTCAACATAAGGACAACCTCATCCACATTCCTCGGGACAATCAGTTCCAGGACGATGTCGATGGTTTTCCTGCGGATATCAACATTGGGGCTGGAAAGAGCCCTCAGGATGTCCATGATCATATCTACCATGATCTCTCTGTGGGAAGCCTTGAGCTCATTAAGACGGTCAAGCACAATGAGCTTGACGTTGTTATCGCTCTGAGAAAGCAACAGCTGGCAGTACGTGTTAGCAGCGGCCCTGATGGCAGTAGGGGCGGAGGAGAGAGAAACAAGGGTCCCTGCACACTCGTAGACGACAGCTGCGGAAGGAGCAGTGGCCAAAGATATGATGATGGTGATGTATTTGCCCTTTTCGGCCTTGTTAGTCTTGCACACCTTGCGGATCAACTCCAAAACCACCATCTGAAGCTGCTCACCCCAATCGATGATCCTATCCACATGGGTGAACAGATAGTTAACCGCCTTATCCTGTGCACAATGGTACAGCATGAGGAAGGCGTTCCTCTTAGCAGAGGCATCCTGTTCGGAAAGGAGCAGCTTCTCAATCAGATCAGGCCCGTTATCAAGCAGCTGGTCCCCACCATGTGGGAGCTTATAAATGGACATGACAGCCAAGATGGCGTTCCTACGAACAAAGGCAGACCGGTGCTCAAGGTTGGACAGGACGGTAGGGATGAGAGGCTCGATGACCTCAGTCTCCCTGAGACGGCATAGGAAGCGCAAGGTGACACCGCGGATGTACTCGTTAGGGTGGTTGAGATTGTTCAGTAGGTTTTGGCAGATGAGAATCATCTCAGGGAGGGGTTTGCCATTGGAGTCGGTTTTTTCGATGATCTCAAAGTAGTGAAGGAGGAGCTTCTGGATGGTGTGGTCCTCAGAAGGGAGAACGTATCGGATGATGGTTATGAACAGTTGAGGGATGGTTTCTCCGTTGAGAAGGAGCATTATTGCCTTTTTTAAAGCCTCGGTCTTGGCCTCAATGTCATTTCCTTCTAGGGCTTCCTTGATATCGTTTGCGAGTGCAGGTGTGCCTTTATCAAAGTAAACCACCAATGTGCAATTCTTCTCCATTTCCACTCCCCCCTAAACCCTATATGTTCTTCCTTCCTCTTTTTATCTGAATAATAATAACAATAACGATAATAATAATAAGCAAAAACAGACCTGGGAAGTCAATGTAGCAGTACTATAAATCACTTGTATTAAAAAAAAAACACACACACACACACACCTTAAGGCGCCTCGGAACGCGCTTCATCACTTATATTTTTTTTTATTGAGATTCAGACTTAAACGTAAACAACGAAAAAACAGGGTGTATTGGGTAATAACGCGCATTAGTGTGTGTGTAGTATGAAAAATTATGATATTAATAGATGGCAAAACCCTAAACTATGTGCTTTTTACTTAATTCCAAACAGTTGTGGGCTCTCGCTCTCTTAAAAGAAGTAGGCCTATGAATGAATATAATGTGATATACACTACTAGTAGTAATAATGAGAAGATGTAAAATAGAGAGTGAGATTAATAATAATAATAATAATAATAATAATAATAATAATAATAATAATAATAATAATGGTGTGAGCTATATATATATATATATATATATATATAAATTAGTATAAAATAGGATCAATTAAATATTATGTGTGAGAATAAGAGAGAGTTAAAAAGGTACGTACCTCCCTATACAAAGAGAGGGTGTTAGTAAAAATAATGCAAAAAGGGATTTTCTTTCTGATAATGCAATTGGAGAATCTTCTTCTCTTCTCTTGCAAAACTCTCTCTCTCTCTCTCTCTCTCTCTGTGGGAGGGAGGGAGGGAGGAATATTCAGAACACATCTAAATTATGAGGCTTTGTTTTTCCACTCCATTTTATTTTATATTATTTCACTCACAAAACTTAAATAATATTTATACCGTTTCATATCCTATCTACTTAATTCATTTTTACGGTTTTTTTTTAATAGTAAAATGATGAAATTGTATCAACGCCTTAAATCAATATGTTTTTCACTAACGGATCAACTGAATAATTTTTTTAATTTATGAAAATTAAATGACAATAAGACATAAAATGGTGAGACCAATAATTAAACACAAAACCTTTTTAAGGTCGAACATTTTAAGTTAATCGAAACAACTATTACACCACAACAACATTATTAGTAATTAACTAGCTTAACAAATATATATATATAATTGTTAATAAATTCAAAAATTAATAGAGGACTTTTATAAAACATATAATAACGTATATTTCTACATACTGAAAACCGAATTCGGATATGTGTAAAGTTAATTAAGATTGATTTTCGTTGTGCGGTTTGTAGTATTTTAATTTAAAATTCCAAATTAAGATGCTAAAAAGCGTTTTTTTGGAAATTCGTTGGTCCAAGTACTACGAGTACTTGACATGTATAGATCTTAAAAAAATAACGGGAGTCAATTTTCTTTTTTTAGAATAAACTTATTAGAATAAACTTGTTAGAATAAACTTGTTCTATCTGTATCTTGTTAGAATAAACTATTTTTACACGTAGTTATTCTCTTTAGTTATGCTATTAATATTGCTGAATACAAAAGTTAACATTTAACAAAGCACAATCATTGTATTAAACCGAATGTGGAAGTCTGTTGGGTTAAAAAATGGGTGGAAATTTGTAGTTTGTAGTTGAAGTTAATTTGATTTCAATATTGTTGGGTTTGTATTAATAATAATGGGATGCTAACAAAAACAAAGTTAAGAAAGTGTAAAATGAAAATAGAATGTAATGAAAGTTAATATGAGTTGTAGGGTAGGAAGTAGAAAGTAAAGAAGAAGATTAAATGGAAATAGTGGGTATAGTATAAGGTGAGATGGGATGGAACTCTGAATCAAATTACACACACATACTAACTAATCGTGCCCCCACACGTTACATGTACGACATGTAATACAATAAAAATATAAAATATAGGTATAGTTATATTATAAATATATGAATAATAAAAAAAATATAGTTTAAGATTTAAAAGAATGTTTGGTTTGGTTTGGTTGTTAAAAAGTTATAAATAGTTTTATTAGTTTTTAATTTTTATATTTTTATTAAAATAGATTAATATTGTAATTAATATAATATATTTTTTTTAAAAATATAATGAGTGAATTGATTGGGGGGGTTAATTATAATAGAAGGATAGATAGAAATATAAAAGATATTAGGGAGAGTGAGTACACCACCGCCTTCATTTTCCGCCAATAATAGAAAGTAAGTAATACTTATTATTATTTACTTACCTTTTCTCACTTGTTACTCCCTATTCTATTTAATTTAATTTAATTTAATTTAACCCAACACTTCTTTTCCATACATATTTCTTCATTCTCATTCACTATTTTGTTGTGGTTTTGTTTATTTTGGAATAATTACTTACTTTCTGTTTTTCAAAGAGGAGGAGGAGGGTGAGTAGATTTGTGTCTAATTTATTCTACAACTACTTATTGTTGTCCTAGTTTTAATTTCAGTTCAATTTGCCTTATTTGCTTGCTTACTTTTGCTTGTACACACTCTTTCTTACTCTAATTGGATTTCTTTATGTTTATCAATTCGCCTCATTTGTTGCCGAATATATATATATATATATTACCTTTATTTACGGGCAGAGTTTTTATAAATTAAATTATTGTAGATGTTCCTTTAGTCTAACTTCATTTTCTGTAGTCCTATGGTACCATTTTATAAGAATGTTGATCTCGCCATTGCTTTTTGATTTGTCTCTGTCCCTACCTAATACCAATTTTTCGGGCAATCTAAAGCCTTGTTTGATATTATAGTTAGGTAACTCCGTGTGCTTCTGTTGAATGTTAAATTAATCAGTTTCTTTATGTAATATAATCTGTAAAAAATTGGCAGGGATTTAATTTTTAGTATAAAACATCAGTAACTCTGAACTTACAAATGTTAGTTGTAGTAAATGCTTAGTACTAGATCTTAATATTTTTGATTGACAATTTGTTATTTGACTAGGTGGGTTTTCAATTCTTTGAGTTAGGACAGAACTCAGCTTTCACAAAACTAACTGCAAATTAGTTAAATATTTGTGCATATATCCGTCTCTTGGGGATTGTTTAGTTGCAGTTTCTTTTCCCTTTTGCTTGTAAGTAGTGTTGAATTTGTTCGTCCATTGTTAAGGTAAGAGTTTTTTTTTTTCAGCATCCTTTTCTAAGTCATCTCATTTGTGTCGAATGGTAGCCAAACAACTTTTTGTGAATTTAATGAATTAAATTTGCATACATCCATCTCTTGGTGATTGTTTGGCTGCAGCTTTTTTTCCCTTTTTGCTCATAAATTTCGTTGAACTTGGTCGTTCATTTTAAAATCTGACAATTTCGTCACCAGGGTCTAATACATCAGCTCGTTTGCCTCGAATAATAGCTAAACAACATCCCCCCTCTATATGTGTGTATCTGAATGAATTATAAGCTTAATATCAAAATTAGTTTAGCATATTTACCCAAATATCAAAGAGTATTTTTATGAGTCAAAATTGCTATTAGTTTCGAAAAGTCAGAAGAAAAGTTGACGGATGGAGTAGAGTAGAATATAAATTTAGGAAAATTGGGCGGTGAAAATGAAAAATTGGGCGGGGGGTAGTTCAAAAATTTGGTAAAATACTTTTTAAGGACAGGACATGGCGGATGAAACACGTCTGTTCTCTCTCGCTCACTCTCTCTCTCTCTCTCTGGATCCGACGATCTATTCACCTAGCCGCTCCTATACATCATACATATATATATAGAGAGAAAGAAAGCGCAAGCTACATCATGTATATAATATATATATATATAGAGAGAGAGAGAGATAGATACAGAAAAGTTTTCATTCGACGATACATACGACCGGTAACCCATCGCCTCAGATTCTTCATTAGATCCGTCAATTATTGTGTTAAGATCTTAGATTTTAAGCCTTTAACACTCGTATGCTTTCTCTCTCTCTATCTATCTATATATATGTATTTATGTATGTATGCATAATGTTTATAGCTTCGGGTTTTTTTTTTTGATCTGTTTCCTGACCGAAAGGGTGGTTAATTAGATAATTTCTTGAAGTAAACCGTTTGTAAGGTATCAAGTGCTGTGTTGTGCTGTGATGTTTTTTTTTTATTTCTTTTATATTTCAAAAATTTAGAATTATGGATACACTACTAATTAGTTATGTTTTTGAGTAGTTTTGATTTTCATTTTATAGTTGATTTATGCTGTTTCTCTAAAGTTAATTAGCATTCAGTTGTGATGGTTTGTTCTTTTTAATATACATTTATATTTCTACCTATATATGCATAATGTTTTCAGCTTTAATTAGGTTGATCTGACCTAAATGTGTTAAAGTTAACAAGCGTTGAATTGTGATGGTTATCTTCGTTGATATTCGGAAAACTAGAAGTCCATTTGTACAAATTGATTTGTTTGATTTATATGGGAATATATATGATTTTCATGTTTTGTATCTCGAAAATAATAAGTCTGTTGTCACATTATTGGTTTATCAATGTGAGACTTAGATACAGTTATCAAGCTTCTGACTATTTTGCACCTTCTTGAATTGAGTAAAATCTGTTTGGTTGGTAAATGTTAATATATTTATTGCGTGTGGCACTGAATTTGCTGTTATACATGAGTAAGTCCTATATTATTGGATGCTGTTCATAACTAATATGAAATTTGAATTTAGAAGCTGAACTAATTGAGCAAATGAGAATAATTTTTTCTATTGTTGGACAAAAAAGTTAGATATCCTCCATACATACTTAATGTGCTTATACAAAAGGCATACGAGTGCTTGTAATCACACATCTTATAAAGTAGAAATAAATCCAAAAATCAATACTAAACCTTAATGAGTCGATAGCCGGTAATAATTTAAACCGCACTGTTATGGTGCTTGCAAAAACATTATGTTACATGATTTCTATTGGTGGTTCTAAAATGTCCATAGTTATCTTTTTCTCTCTTGCCAGTTCTTTATCATTTAAAATTTAATAATAATAAGTAATGACCATTTGTGAGCAAACCTCAAAGCACGATCAGTATCATGTGGCTTGGAAATAATGAATAATGATTCTTGCTTGCAGGCTTACTGCTAGTGATGGTAACTTTCTAAATGTGTTACTTGAGGACTATGGGGCATGTGGCTCACGGAAAGTTATTTCAGGTAGAATTGGTTTTTTTCTTGAATTTTCTTTGATGTTGCTTAAACATGCCCACTCCTATTTCTTTTCTCGAATGCTTTGTTTGTCCATGACATTCAGTTTGAACCAAGTAGCTCTAGTTTTGGCAAGGATAACCAAATATGCCCTTTGCAAATAATGATGATGGGCATGAAAGGAAAATTGTCCAAGGAGTTTACATGTTTTATATAAAATATTCTTATGAAGCTTTCTTCTCACTGAACTTCGGTAGTAGCTTAGCTTCTGTTGTGTTTTTTTGTCTTTTTGGGGTTTAGATGTTTAATGTTTTCATGTTTTCGGCCTTCACTCCGTGGGTGTTTACTGAATTGTGACTAATGTAGTTAAATCCACTGGTTGAATCACACGTTAAATCTGCCTATGGTGTTCATTCTGTGAAGCCTCCGTTTCTAGGAATGAACCGTAAAATCTCGTTTTTGTAAGTATATTATCACATTAACAAGGTATATATATTTAAGTATATATTTTTGTGTCTTTGAGCTGTAGTCAATGCTATCAAAACCTCTCGTTACTCGATAGCAAAGCATGAAATGTGCAAATTGGGATATAATCTGTGAACTCTCAATATTGTAGGGCTAAAGCGATTGAATTGCTGGTTTATAAACCAGATATGCTTTTCGAACAAAATTAATGGCTGAAGTTAATTTCACAGTGAAATGTGTATAATTCTAATTGACCGAGTATGAGAAGCTGTTTACACTCCCACAATTCAAAATGTGTAATTTGAGTGAAACCAGGTTGAAAACATTATTACGGGACTCAATATATTTAAAATGTCAATTTTCGTGGGATAAACGTTTGGATCTTGATTTTTTCCGGCTGAAGGTTAATTTAACAGTTAAATTTTTTTTTAATACAATTCGATCATTTTCTTTGATTATTCCCTTAATTTTTTACCTTGTTATTTGGCACAAATTTTATAAGTTATGTCGTTTTACTTTTGTCTATTGTAGTATAGTTGTAGATGGCTGTAACTCTTGTGGTTTTAGTGATATTTACTCTTTTAGGTATGTTTTTGTATGTATTGTTACTTGACTTTTATTTATAGACACCCTTGCGGCTTTTTTTAACTGTTTCGTTCAAGACTATTTAAAACTGACTTTTAGAAAAGAAAAAAACCATGCATACTCATCAACTTGCTCCAAACTATTTGATAGGTTGGTTTGGATTATTGGGATTCTCTCCTTTTCCAGTTTTTCAGCTTTTTAACAGTAGCCATGGTATGAATAATCCGGCTGCGACAACAAACATGATGGGCTGCGGGTACTTTGTTAGTTTCTTATAGTCCTTATTTTTTTTTATTAATCTTTAACATGGCTCTATGTTTAGTTAGTATTCTGTAAATTTAGGCTTAAGTATTGGCGGTGCATTTTTTTTTGTTCTTTTATAAAATTGCACTTATTGTTTGCATGGTGCAAGAACCGAGTCTAATCCAAAGGGCTATGACCATGTAGTCTATAATATAGATTTGGAATTGCATTAATAATCTTACTAAGGGTAGATTCTACTCATACCATGCATGTGTATATACGGTTGCGTGTATTTGGAAGAATTAGTTGTCTACTTTGTGTTTTTCAAAGAGGAGGGTAAGTAGATTTGTGTCTAATTGTACAAGTTATTGTTGTCGTAGTCGTAGTTTAATCTCAGTAAATTAGGCTTAATTGCTTGCTTAATTTTGCTTGTTGAGACTGTTTGATAGTCTAATTGGATTTTTTTATATAATTTTGTTTATCAATTCGCCTCATTTGCTGTCAAATGGATGTATATATATATATATTGTCTTTATTTATGGTGGTAGCACTTGAAGTGTTAATTGTTTACCATAGTTTAAATGAATTGTGCTTATTTTTGTTTTCTTAATTTTCTGGCAGGGTTTGTTCCTGCTTAATCTTAATGTTTTTTTTTCTTATACGTGTTCTTATGTTTATGTCACAATATTTCAAAACACTAAAAACTAATCGGATGTTCCCGCAGTATTAATAAATATTCTGGACTTCTATACTTGGTTTGTAATTGTTGTCAATCCAATCAACGCTGTTTTCAATACGTATTTGTTGGTTCGTATTTTTATTTTACAGGCAGAGTTTTTATAAATTAAATTATTGTAGATGTTTCTTTAGTTAAGTTCATTTTCTGTAGCCCTATGCTACCAATTTATAAGAATGTTGATCTCGCTAATGATTTTGATTTGTCTCTGTCCCTACTTAATACTCCCTCCGTTCCCATTTAATTGTCCATTACGAAACTACGTGCAATTTTGATCGGCCAATAACTTGTATCAAAATTGTCGGAATGAAATTTTTTAAAAATTGATCATATAGTTCAAATGTTAAATTTTATGATTAGATTTAAAAAAAAACCATTTCGATAATTTTGATACAAGTTATAAGCCGGTTAAAATTGCACGTAGTTTCGTAATGAACAATTAAATGGGAACGGAGGGAGTACCAATTTTACGGGTAATCTAAATTTTTGTTTGATATTATAGTTAGGTAACTTCGTGTCCTTCATGTAATATAATTTGTAAAAATTGGCAGGGATTTAATTTTAGTATAAAACATTAGTAACTCTGAACTTATAAATGTAGTTGTAGTAAATGCTTAGTACTAGATCTTAATCTTTTTGATTGACAAATTGTTATTTGACCAGGTGGGTTTTCAATCATTAGGAGTTAGGACAGAACTCAGTTTTTTTGACAAAACTAACTGCAAATTAGTTAGAAATATGTGATTTGTATTGTTTTTCTATTTGTAATTGGTTGTGTTATTAGGTGTTTGTCATAGCAAAGAAATTTTCAAAGCTAGGGCCAATCGGTGGAGCTGTTGCCTCAATTCTCCTGCAGCTAGTGGAGCAACAACGATTGTAGCTGGGGATCGTCTCCGGCGGCCCCACCTCATCATCAAGATCGAACCAGTCCTCGTACTCCGATCAGAGAAGGAGCAGGTAGGGTTTCGATCAGACCGCCAGAGAGACAATGACCAGACTGCCGCCTCAGTTCGGCCAAATATCGTTCTTCAGATATAGTTTTTTGAAATTCCTAATAAGTTTCTATAGATTGAGTTTCACTTAATTCATTGCAACTTGATTTAGTTTTGATCTGCTTTCTGTTATGTGTTGAATTAATTAGATCTAGTTCTTGAATACCCTAGTTAATTTATACTGGGGTAGTTAATTGAAACTTGAATTAATTTCGATACTATATGTTCTAGTTTTTCGAGTATTTTTTACTGATTGATTTTTGGTTAATTAATTGCAACTTGAGATTTGGTAACTATTGAAGTAAATCAGATCTAATGTTTTGAAAACCCTAAGTAATATCTACAGTTTTATTTTAGGTTATTTAATTGCAACTCCATTGTTCATTATAAGTAAAAGCCTTTTTAGTATATCAAAATCTGGTGTGTTGTTTTTTTTCCTTTTCATATACATTTTCGACCATAGGCCTTTTAGTGAATGTAATTGGTTCGACGCTATGATATATCTTCTTAACGATGGATTGATTGCCTATTTATAATGAAATACGGTTTCTAAACCCCTAATAAGCATTTGACTGTGATAAGCATTTGATTTTGGCTATTTATAATCAAATGCTTATCAATTTCTAAACCCCATTTTTACATGATTTTGTGGCCTATAGTTTATGCTTTTATTAAGATTTTACATTGTCATTTTATTTCTTAAATTTATGATTTATAGTACACGCTTTTTACCATTTTTCGTTTCCACAATTTCTTTTATGATTTTGTGGCCTATAGCACATGCTTTTATTGAAATTTTACATTGTCATTTTATTTCTTGGATTTATGGCTTATATTACACGGTTTTTACCATTTTTTCGTTTTTATGTTTTTTTGTATGATTTTGTGACCTACATACACTTTTATTGATATTTAATATTGTCATTTTATTTCTTGGATTTATGTATTATGTACGCGGTTTTTACCGTTTTCGTTTCAGGAATTTTTTGCTTAATTTTGTGGCATATAGCTCACGCTTTTATTAAGATTTTAAATTATCATTTTATTTTTTGGATTTATGGTTTATATTACACGGTTTTTACCATTTTTTGTTTTTACGCTTTTTTGCATGATTTTGTGGCCTATATCACACTTTTATTGAGATTTTACTTTGTATTTTTCTTTCATAGATTTATAGCCTATAGTAAATGTTTTATAGCGTTTTTTCGTTTTCTGCACTTTTTTGTTGCCTTTAACACATTTTTATTGATATTTTACAATGTAAATTTATTTCTTGAATCTATGGCTTATACTACGCCTTTTTACAGTTTTTCGTTTCTACCATTTTTTGCATGATTTTGCACACGATTTAATTGATATTTTTATTTCTTATATTTATGGCTCATTGTACACGGTTTTCACCGTTTTCATTTATGTCCATTTTTGCATGATTTTGTGGCCTATATCACACGCATTTATTGATATTTTACATTGTCATTTTATTTCTTAGATTTATGGCTTATTGTACACGGTTTTTACCGTTCGTTTCTGCCTATTTTTGCATGATTTTGTGGTCTATAACTCACGCTTTTATTGAGATTTTACATTGTCATTTTATTTCTTAAATTTATGCCTTATATTACACAACTTTTACCGTTTTTCGTTTATGCTTTTTTTTTCATGATTTTGTGGCCTACCACACGTTTTTAATGAGATTTTAAATTGTCGTTTTTTTCTTGGATTTATGGCTTATATTACAATGTTTTTACCGTTTTTTCGTTTGTGCCATTTTTTGCATTATTTTATGGTTTATAGCTCACGCTTTTATTGATATTTTAGTTTGTCTTTTTCTTTCTTTGATTTATGCCATATAGTATACGCTTTTGACCATTTTTTTTTCCTTTCTGCATTTTTTGCATGATTTTATGGCATGTAGCACATGATTTTATTGATATTTTACATTGTCATTTTATTTCTTTTTATTGATATTTTACATTGTCATTTTATTTTTTAGATTTATGGCTGACTGTACACGGTTTTTACCGTTCTTTGGTGCCCATTTTTGCATGATTTTGTGGTCTACAACTCACGCTTTTATTGAGATTTTACATTGTCATTTTATTTCTTAAATTTATGCCTTATATTACATAACTTTTACTGTTTTTCGTTTCTGCCTTTTTTTTCATGATTTTGTGGCCTACCACACGTTTTTAATGAGATTTTAAATTGTCGTTTTTTTCTTGGATTTATTGTTTATAGTATATGGTTTTTACCGTTTTTCGATTCTGCCTTTTTGAATTGTCATTTTCTTTCTTGGATTTATGCACAATAAAACACGGTTTTTACCGTTTTTCTTTTCCACCATTTTTTGTGTGATTTTGTAGCCTTTAGCTCACGCTTTTATTGATATTTTAATTTGTCTTTTTTTTTTCTTTGATTTATGGCTTATAGTACACGTTTTTTTTTTTTTTTTTTTTACCGATTTTGTGTCTTATAGCTCATGCTTTTATTATTGATATTTTATTGTATTTTTTTATTTTCTTGGATTTATGTCCTATAGTACACGTTTTTTGGAGTTTTTCATTTCTGCCATTTTTTTGCATGATTTTGTGGGCTACAACACACGCTTTTATTGATAGTTTACATTGTGTTTTTACCGTTTTTCGTCTTAGCCCTTTTTTGTATGATTGTGTGACTTATAACACACTTTTATTGAGATTTTACGTTGTCTTTTTATTTCTTGAATTTATGGCTTATAGTACACGCCTTTTATCGTTTTTCATTTCCGCTATTTTTTTCATGATTTTATGGCCTACTACAACAAACTTTTATTGAGAATTTAAATTGTCATTTTATTTTTTGGATCTGTGTCTTATATTACACGATTTTTAACGTTTTTTCGTTTGTGCTATTTTTTGTATTATTTTGTGGTTTATAGCTCACACTTTTATTGATATTTTATTGTCTTTTCTCTTTCCTTTATGCTTTTTTTGCATGATTTTATGACATGTGACATGTAGCACATGATTTTATTGATATTTTAAATTATCATATTATTTCTTGAATTTATGGATTATAATATACGCTTTTTACCATTTTTCGATTCTTCCTTTTTTCATAATTTTGTGGCCTATAGCTAACGCTTTTATTGATATTTTACTTTGTCTTTTTCTTTCTTGAATTTATAGCCTATAGTACATGTTTTTTTTTACAGTTTTTCGTTTCAGCTTTTTTTTGCATGATTTTGTGGCCTATAACTCACGCTTTTATTGAGATTTTAGAATGTCATTTTATTTCTTTTATTTATGGCTTATTGCACACGATTTTTACCGTTCTTCGTTTCTGCTCATTCTTGCATGATTTTGTGGCCTATAACTCACGCTTTTATTGAGATTTTAGAATGTCATTTTATTTCTTTTATTTATGTCTATTACACGATTTTTACAATTTTTTGTTTGTGCCATTTCTTGCATGATTTTATGGCGTATAACACACGCCTTTAATGATATTTTACATGATTTTGTAGCCGATAGCTCATGTTTTTATTAAGATTTTACATTGTCATTTTATTTATGATTTATAGTACATGTTTTTTTACCATTTTTCGTTTCCGCCATTTCTTGCATGATTTGTGATCTATAGCACATGGTTTTATTGAGATTTTACAATGTCATTTTATTTCTTTGAATTATGGCTTATATTACACGGTTTTTATTATTTTTTCGTTTTTACGCTTTTTTTCATTATTTTGTGATCTATAGCACACGTTTTTATTGATATTTAACATTGTCATTTTATTTCTTGGATTTATATATTATAATACACGATTTTTACCGTTTTTCGTTGATACCATTTTTTGCTTGATTTTGTGGTATATAGAACACGATTTAATTGATATTTTGAATTATCATTTTATTTCTTAGATTTATGGCTCATTGTACATGATTTTTACCGTTTTCGTTTCTGCCCATTTTTCCATGATTTTGTGTTATAGCACACTTTTATTAATATTTTACCTATAACTCACGCTTTTATTGAGATTTTAGAATGTCATTTTATTTCTTTTATTTATGGCTTATTGTACACGATTTTTACCGTTCTTCGTTTCTGCCCATTCTTGCATGATTTAGTGGCCTATAATCACGCTTTTATTGAGATTTTAGAATGTCATTTTATTTCTTTTATTTATGTCTATTACAGGATTTTTACCATTTTTTGTTTGTGCCCTTTCTTGCATAATTTTATGGCCTATAACACACGCTTTTACGGATATTTTACATGATTTTGTAGCCGATAGCTCATGTTTTTATTAAGATTTTACATTGTCATTTTATTTATTAAATTTATGATTTATAGTAAACGTTTTTTTACCATTTTTCGTTTCCGCCATTTCTTGCATAATTTGTGATCTATAGCACATGCTTTTATTGAGATTTTAGAATGTCATTTTATTTCTTTTATTTATAGCTTATATTACAAGATTTTTACCATTTTTTCGTTTGACGCTTTTTTTCATTATTTTGTGATCTTGCACAAGATTTTATTGATATTTGACATTGTCATTTTATTTCTTGGATTTATATATTATAACACACGGTTTTTATCGTTTTTCGTTGATACCATTTTTTACATGATTTTGTGGCATATAACACACGATTTAATTGATATTTTGAATTATCATTTTATTTCTTAGATTTATGGCTTATTGTAGATGATTTTTACCGTTTTCGTTTCTGCCCATTTTTCTATGATTTTGTGGCATAGCATACTTTTATTGATATTTTACATTATCATTTTATTTATTTGATTTATGGCTTATTGTACACAATTTTTACCGTTCTTCGTTTCTGCCTATTTTTGCTTGATTTTGTGGCCTATAACTCACGCTTTTATTGAGATTTTAGATTGTCATTTTATTTCTTGGATTTATGGCTTATTGTACACGATTTTTACCGTTATTCGTTTCTGCCCATTTTTGCATTATTTTGTGGCCTATAACTCACGCTTTTATTGAGATTTTAGAATGTCATTTTATTTCTTTTATTTATGGCTTATATTACACGGTTTTTACCATTTTTTCGTTTTGACGTTTTTTTTCATTATTTTGTTATCTAGCACACGTTTTTATTGATATTTATATATTATAATACACGGTTTTTACCGTTTTTCGTTGATACCATTTTTTGAATGATTTTGTGGCATATAAAACACGATTTAATTGATATTTTGAATTATCATTTTATTTCTTAGATTTATGGCTTATTGTACATGATTTTTACCGTTTTCGTTTCTTCCCATTTTTCCATGATTTTGTGGCATAGCATACTTTTATTGATATTTTACATTATCATTTTATTTATTGGATTTATGGCTTATTGTACACGATTTTTACCGTTATTCGTTTCTGTCCATTTTTGCTTGATTTTGTGGCCTATAACTCACGCTTTTATTGAGATTTTAGATTGTCATTTTATTTCTTGGATTTATGGCTTATTGTACACGATTTTTACCGTTCTTCATTTCTGCCCATTTTTGCAAGATTTTGTGGCCTATAACTCACGTTTTTATTGAGATTTTAAATTGTCATTTTATTTCTTGGATTTATGGCTTATTGTACACGATTTTTACCGTTCTTCGTTTCTGCCCATTTTTGCATGATTTTTTGGGGACTATAACTCACGCTTTTATTGAGATTTTAGATTGTCATTTTATTTCTTTGATTTATAGCTTATTGTACACGATTTTTACCGTCCTTCCTTTCTGCCCATTTTTTCATGATTTTGTGGCCTATAACTCACGCTTTTATTTAGATTTTAGATTGTCATTTTATTTCTTCGATTTATGGCTTATTGTACACGATTTTTACCGTTCTTCGTTTCTGCACATTTTTGCATGATTTTTTGGCCTATAACTCACGCTTTTATTTAGATTTTAGATTGTCATTTTATTTCTTGGATTTATGGCTTATTGTACACGATTTTTACCGTTATTCGTTTCTGCCCATTTTTGCATGATTTTGTGGCCTATAACTCACGCTTTTATTAAAATTTTAGATTGTCGTTTTATTTTTTGGATTTATGGCTTATTGTACACGATTTTTACCGTTTTTCGTTTTTGCCCATTTTTGCATGATTTTGTGGCCTATAACTCACGCTTTTATTGAGATTTTAGATTGTCATTTTATTTTTTGGATTTATGGCTTATTGTACACGATTTTTTACCGTTCTTCGTTTCTGCCCATTTTTGCTTGATTTTGTGGCCTATAACTCACGCTTTTATTGAGATTTTAGACTGTCATTTTATTTCTTGGATTTATGGCTAGTACACGATTTCTACCGTTCTTCGTTTCTGCCCATTTTTGCAAGATTTTGTGGCTTATAACTCACGCTTTTATTGAGATTGTAGATTGTCATTTTATTTCTTGGATTTATGTCTTATTGTACACGATTTTTACCGTTCTTCGTTTCTGCCTATTTTTGCATGATTTTGTGGCCTATAACTCACGTTTTTATTGAGATTTTAGATTGTCATTTTATTTTTTGGATTTATGGCTTATTGTACACGATTTTTACCGTTCTTCGTTTCTGCCCATTTTTGCTTGATTTTGTGGCTATAACTCACGCTTTTATTGAGATTTTAGAATGTCATTTTATTCCTTGGATTTATGGCTTATTGTACACGATTTTTACCGTTCTTCGTTTCTGCCCATTTTTGCTTGATTTTGTGGCCTATAACTCACGCTTTTATTGAGATTTTAGAATGTCATTTTATTTCTTTTATTTATGGCTTATATTACAAGATTTTTACCATTTTTTCGTTTTGACGCTTTTTTTCATTATTTTGTGATCTTGCACAAGATTTTATTGATATTTAACATTGTCATTTTATTTCTTGGATTTATATATTATAACACACGGTTTTTACCATTTTTCGTTGATACTGTTTTTTGCATGATTTTGTGGCATATAACACACGATTTAATTGATATTTTGAATTATCATTTTATTTCTTAGATTTATGCTCATTGTACATGATTTTTACCTTTTTCGTTTCTGCCCATTTTTCCATGATTTTGTGGCATAGCATACTTTTATTGATATTTTACATTATCATTTTATTTATTGGATTTATGGCTTATTGTACACGATTTTTACCGTTCTTCGTTTCTGCACATTTTTGCATGATTTTGTGGCCTATAACTCACACTTTTATTGAGATTTTAGATTGTCATTTTATTTCTTGGATTTATGGCTTATTGTACAAGATTTTTACCGTTCTTCGTTTCTGCCCATTTTTGCTTGATTTTGTGGCCAATAACTCACGCTTTTATTGAGATTTTAGATTGTCATTTTATTTCTTGGATTTATGGCTTATTGTACACGATTTATACCGTTCTTCGTTTCTGCCCATTTTTGCATGATTTTGTGGCCTATAACTCACGCTTTTATTGAGATTTTAAATTGTCATTTTATTTTTTGGATTTATGGCTTATTGTACACGATTTTTACCATTCTTCGTTTCTGCCCATTTTTGCTTGATTTTGTGGCCTATAACTCACGCTTTTATTGAGATTTTAGATTGTCATTTTATTTCTTGGATTTATGGCTTATTTTACACGATTTTTACCGTCCTTCGTTTCTGTCCATTTTTGCAAGATTTTGTGGCCTATAACTCACGCTTTTATTGAGATTTTAGATTGTCATTTTATTTCTTGGATTTATGGCTTATTGTACACGATTTTTAGCGTCCTTCGTTTCTGCCCATTTTTTCATGATTTTGTGGCCTATAACTCACGCTTTTATTTAGATTTTAGATTGTCATTTTATTTCTTGGATTTATGGCTTATTGTACACGATTTTTACCGTTCTTTGTTTCTGCCCATTTTTGCAAGATTTTGTGGCCTATAACTCACGCTTTTATTGATATTTTAGATTGTCATTTTATTTCTTGGATTTATGTCTTATTGTACACGATTTTTACCGTTCTTCGTTTCTGCCCATTTTTCCATGATTTTGTGGCATATAACTCACGCTTTTATTGAGATTTTAGATTGTCATTTTATTTTTTGGATTTATGGCTTATTGTACACGATTTTTACCGTTCTTCCTTTCTGCCCATTTTTGCTTGATTTTGTGGCCTATAACTCACGCTTTTATTGAGATTTTAGATTGTCATTTTATTTCTTGGATTTATGGATTATTGTACACGATTTATACCGTTCTTCGTTTCTGCCCATTTTTGCATGATTTTGTGGCCTATAACTCACGCTTTTATTGAGATTTTAGATTGTCATTTTATTTCTTGGATTTATGTCTTATTGTACACGATTTTTACCGTTCTTCGTTTCTGCCCATTTTTGCTTGATTTTGTGGCCTATAACTCACGCTTTTATTGAGATTTTAGATTGTCATTTTATTTCTTGGATTTATGGCTTATTTTACACGATTTTTACCGTCCTTCGTTTCTGTCCATTTTTGCAAGATTTTGTGGCCTATAACTCACGCTTTTATTGAGATTTTAGATTGTCATTTTATTTCTTGGATTTATGGCTTATTGTACACGATTTTTAGCGTCCTTCGTTTCTGCCCATTTTTTCATGATTTTGTGGCCTATAACTCACGCTTTTATTTAGATTTTAGATTGTCATTTTATTTCTTGGATTTATGGCTTATTGTACACGATTTTTACCGTTCTTTGTTTCTGCCCATTTTTGCAAGATTTTGTGGCCTATAACTCACGCTTTTATTGAGATTTTAGATTGTCATTTTATTTCTTGGATTTATGTCTTATTGTACACGATTTTTACCGTGCTTCGTTTCTGCCCATTTTTCCATGATTTTGTGGACTATAACTCACGCTTTTATTGAGATTTTAGATTGTCATTTTATTTTTTGGATTTATGGCTTATTGTACACGATTTTTACCGTTCTTCCTTTCTGCCCATTTTTGCTTGATTTTGTGGCCTATAACTCACGCTTTTATTGAGATTTTAGATTGTCATTTTATTTCTTGGATTTATGGCTTATTGTACACGATTTTTACCGTTCTTCGTTTCTGCCCATTTTTGCAAGATTTTGTGGCCTATAACTCACGCTTTTATTGAGATTTTAGATTGTCATTTTATTTCTTAGATTTATGTCTTATTGTACACGATTTTTACCGTGCTTCGTTTCTGCCCATTTTTTCATGATTTTGTGGCCTATAACTCACGCTTTTATTTAGATTTTAGATTGTCATTTTATTTCTTGGATTTATGGCTTATTGTACACGATTTTTACCGTCCTTCGTTTCTGCCCATTTTTACATGATTTTGTGGACTATAACTCACGCTTTTATTGAGATTTTAGATTGTCATTTTATTTCTTGGATTTATGGCTTATTGTACACGATTTTTACCGTTATTCGTTTCTGCCCATTTTTGCAAGATTTTGTGGCCTATAACGCACGCTTTTATTGAGATTTTAGATTGTCATTTTATTTCTTGGATTTATGGCTTATTGTACACGATTTTTACCGTTCTTCGTTTCTGCCCATTTTTGCATGATTTTGTGGCCTATAACTCACGCTTTTATTGAGATTTTAGATTGTCATTTTATTTCTTGGATTTATGGTTTATTGTACACGATTTTTACCGTGTTTCGTTTCTGCCCATTTTTGCATGATTTTGTGACTATAACTCACGCTTTTATTGAGATTTTAGATTGTCATTTTATTTCTTGGATTTATGTCTTATTGTACACGATTTTTACCGTGCTTCGTTTCTGCCCATTTTTGCATGATTTTGTGGGCTATAACTCACGCTTTTATTGAGATTTTAGATTGTCAATTTATTTCTTGGATTTATGGCTTATTGTACACGATTTTTACCGTTCTTCGTTTCTGCCCAATTTTGCTTGATTTTGTGGCCTATAACTCACGCTTTTATTGAGATTTTAGATTATCATTTTATTTCTTGGATTTATGGCTTATTATACACGATTTTTACCGTCCTTCGTTTCTGCCCATTTTTACATGATTTTGTGGACTATAACTCACGCTTTTATTGAGATTTTAGATTGTCATTTTATTTCTTGGATTTATGGCTTATTGTACACGATTTTTACCGTTATTCGTTTCTGCCCATTTTTGCAAGATTTTGTGGCCTATAACGCACGCTTTTATTGAGATTTTAGATTGTCATTTTATTTCTTGGATTTATGGCTTATTGTACACGATTTTTACCGTTCTTCGTTTCTGCCCATTTTTGCATGATTTTGTGGCCTATAACTCACGCTTTTATTGAGATTTTAGATTGTCATTTTATTTCTTGGATTTATGTCTTATTGTACACGATTTTTACCGTGTTTCGTTTCTGCCCATTTTTCCATGATTTTGTGGACTATAACTCACGCTTTTATTGAGATTTTAGATTGTCATTTTATTTTTTGGATTTATGGCTTATTGTACACGATTTTTACCGTTCTTCCTTTCTGCCCATTTTTGCTTGATTTTGTGGCCTATAACTCACGCTTTTATTGAGATTTTAGATTGTCATTTTATTTCTTGGATTTATGGCTTATTGTACACGATTTTTACCGTTCTTCGTTTCTGCCCATTTTTGCAAGATTTTGTGGCCTATAACGCACGCTTTTATTGAGATTTTAGATTGTCATTTTATTTCTTGGATTTATGTCTTATTGTACACGATTTTTACCGTGCTTCGTTTCTGCCCATTTTTTCATGATTTTGTGGCCTATAACTCACGCTTTTATTTAGATTTTAGATTGTCATTTTATTTCTTGGATTTATGGCTTATTGTACACGATTTTTACCGTCCTTCGTTTCTGCCCATTTTTACATGATTTTGTGGACTATAACTCACGCTTTTATTGAGATTTTAGATTGTCATTTTATTTCTTGGATTTATGGCTTATTGTACACGATTTTTACCGTTATTCGTTTCTGCCCATTTTTGAAAGATTTTGTGGCCTATAACGCACGCTTTTATTGAGATTTTAGATTGTCATTTTATTTCTTGGATTTATGGCTTATTGTACACGATTTTTACCGTTCTTCGTTTCTGCCCATTTTTCCATGATTTTGTGGCATATAACTCACGCTTTTATTGAGATTTTAGATTGTCATTTTATTTTTTGGATTTATGGCTTATTGTACACGATTTTTACCGTTCTTCCTTTCTGCCCATTTTTGCTTGATTTTGTGGCCTATAACTCACGCTTTTATTGAGATTTTAGATTGTCATTTTATTTCTTGGATTTATGGCTTATTGTACACGATTTATACCGTTCTTCGTTTCTGCCCATTTTTGCATGATTTTGTGGCCTATAACTCACGCTTTTATTGAGATTTTAGATTGTCATTTTATTTCTTGGATTTATGTCTTATTGTACACGATTTTTACCGTTCTTCGTTTCTGCCCATTTTTGCTTGATTTTGTGGCCTATAACTCACGCTTTTATTGAGATTTTAGATTGTCATTTTATTTCTTGGATTTATGGCTTATTTTACACGATTTTTACCGTCCTTCGTTTCTGTCCATTTTTGCAAGATTTTGTGGCCTATAACTCACGCTTTTATTGAGATTTTAGATTGTCATTTTATTTCTTGGATTTATGGCTTATTGTACACGATTTTTAGCGTCCTTCGTTTCTGCCCATTTTTTCATGATTTTGTGGCCTATAACTCACGCTTTTATTTAGATTTTAGATTGTCATTTTATTTCTTGGATTTATGGCTTATTGTACACGATTTTTACCGTTCTTTGTTTCTGCCCATTTTTGCAAGATTTTGTGGCCTATAACTCACGCTTTTATTGAGATTTTAGATTGTCATTTTATTTCTTGGATTTATGTCTTATTGTACACGATTTTTACCGTGCTTCGTTTCTGCCCATTTTTCCATGATTTTGTGGACTATAACTCACGCTTTTATTGAGATTTTAGATTGTCATTTTATTTTTTGGATTTATGGCTTATTGTACACGATTTTTACCGTTCTTCCTTTCTGCCCATTTTTGCTTGATTTTGTGGCCTATAACTCACGCTTTTATTGAGATTTTAGATTGTCATTTTATTTCTTGGATTTATGGCTTATTGTACACGATTTTTACCGTTCTTCGTTTCTGCCCATTTTTGCATGATTTTGTGGCCTATAACTCACGCTTTTATTGAGATTTTAGATTGTCATTTTATTTCTTGGATTTATGTCTTATTGTACACGATTTTTACCGTTATTCGTTTTTGCCCATTTTTGCAAGATTTTGTGGCCTATAACGCATGCTTTTATTGAGATTTTAGATTGTCATTTTATTTCTTGGATTTATGGCTTATTGTACACGATTTTTACCGTGCTTCGTTTCTGCCCATTTTTTCATGATTTTGTGGCCTATAACTCACGCTTTTATTGAGATTTTAGATTGTCATTTTATTTCTTGGATTTATGGCTTATTGTACACGATTTTTACCGTTATTCGTTTTTGCCCATTTTTGCAAGATTTTGTGGCCTATAACGCATGCTTTTATTGAGATTTTAGATTGTCATTTTATTTCTTGGATTTATGGCTTATTGTACACGATTTTTACCGTTCTTCGTTTCTGCCCATTTTTGCATGATTTTGTGGCCTATAACTCACGCTTTTATTGAGATTTTAGATTGTCATTTTATTTCTTGGATTTATGGCTTATTGTACACGATTTTTACCGTCCTTCGTTTCTGCCCATTTTTGCATGATTTTGTGACTATAACTCACGCTTTTATTGAGATTTTAGATTGTCATTATATTTTTTGGATTTATGTCTTATTGTACACGATTTTTACCGTGCTTCGTTTCTGCCCATTTTTGCATGATTTTGTGGGCTATAACTCACGCTTTTATTGAGATTTTAGATTGTTATTTTATTTCTTGGATTTATGGCTTATTGTACACGATTTTTACCGTTCTTCGTTTCTGCCCAATTTTGCTTGATTTTGTGGCCTATAACTCACGCTTTTATTGAGATTTTAGATTATCATTTTATTTCTTGGATTTATGGCTTATTGTACACGATTTTTACCGTTCTTCGTTTCTGCACATTTTTGCATGATTTTGTGGCCTATAACTCACACTTTTATTGAGATTTTAGATTGTCATTTTATTTCTTGGATTTATGGCTTATTGTACAAGATTTTTACCGTTCTTCGTTTCTGCCCATTTTTGCTTGATTTTGTGGCCAATAACTCACGCTTTAATTAAGATTTTAGATTGTCATTTTATTTCTTGGATTTATGGCTTATTGTACACGATTTTTACCGTTCTTCGTTTCTGCCCATTTTTGCAAGATTTTGTGGCCTATAACTCACGCTTTTATTGAGATTTTAGATTGTCATTTTATTTCTTGGATTTATGTCTTATTGTACACGATTTTTACCGTGCTTCGTTTCTGCCCATTTTTCCATGATTTTGTGGATTATAACTCACGTTTTTATTGAGATTTTATATTGTCATTTTATTTTTTGGATTTATGGCTTATTGTACACGATTTTTACCGTTATTCGTTTCTGCCCATTTTTGCAAGATTTTGTGGCCTATAACGCATGCTTTTATTGAGATTTTAGATTGTCATTTTATTTCTTGGATTTATGGCTTATTGTACACGATTTTTACCGTTCTTCGTTTCTGCCCATTTTTGCATGATTTTGTGGCCTATAACTCACGCTTTTATTGAGATTTTAGATTGTCATTTTATTTCTTGGATTTATGGCTTATTGTACACGATTTTTACCGTTCTTCGTTTCTGCACATTTTTGCATGATTTTGTGGCCTATAACTCACACTTTTATTGAGATTTTAGATTGTCATTTTATTTCTTGGATTTATGGCTTATTGTACAAGATTTTTACCGTTCTTCGTTTCTGCCCATTTTTGCTTGATTTTGTGGCCAATAACTCACGCTTTAATTAAGATTTTAGATTGTCATTTTATTTCTTGGATTTATGGCTTATTGTACACGATTTTTACCGTTCTTCGTTTCTGCCCATTTTTGCAAGATTTTGTGGCCTATAACTCACGCTTTTATTGAGATTTTAGATTGTCATTTTATTTCTTGGATTTATGTCTTATTGTACACGATTTTTACCGTGCTTCGTTTCTGCCCATTTTTCCATGATTTTGTGGACTATAACTCACGCTTTTATTGAGATTTTAGATTGTCATTTTATTTTTTGGATTTATGGCTTATTGTACACGATTTTTACCGTTCTTCCTTTCTGCCCATTTTTGCTTGATTTTGTGGCCTATAACTCACGCTTTTATTGAGATTTTAGATTGTCATTTTATTTCTTGGATTTATGGCTTATTGTACACGATTTTTACCGTTCTTCGTTTCTGCCCATTTTTGCAAGATTTTGTGGCCTATAACTCACGCTTTTATTGAGATTTTAGATTGTCATTTTATTTCTTGGATTTATGTCTTATTGTACACGATTTTTACCGTGCTTCGTTTCTGCCCATTTTTTCATGATTTTGTGGCCTATAACTCATGCTTTTATTTAGATTTTAGATTGTCATTTTATTTCTTGGATTTATGGCTTATTGTACACGATTTTTACCGTCCTTCGTTTCTGCCCATTTTTACATGATTTTGTGGACTATAACTCACGCTTTTATTGAGATTTTAGATTGTCATTTTATTTCTTGGATTTATGGCTTATTGTACACGATTTTTACCGTTATTCGTTTCTGCCCATTTTTGCAAGATTTTGTGGCCTATAACGCACGCTTTTATTGAGATTTTAGATTGTCATTTTATTTCTTGGATTTATGGCTTATTGTACACGATTTTTACCGTTCTTCGTTTCTGCCCATTTTTGCATGATTTTGTGGCCTATAACTCACGCTTTTATTGAGATTTTAGATTGTCATTTTATTTTTTGGATTTATGTCTTATTGTACACGATTTTTACCGTGTTTCGTTTCTGCCCATTTTTCTATGATTTTGTGGACTATAACTCACGCTTTTATTGAGATTTTAGATTGTCATTTTATTTTTTGGATTTATGGCTTATTGTACACGATTTTTACCGTTCTTCCTTTCTGCCCATTTTTGCTTGATTTTGTGGCCTATAACTCACGCTTTTATTGAGATTTTAGATTGTCATTTTATTTCTTGGATTTATGGCTTATTGTACACGATTTTTACCGTTCTTCGTTTCTGCCCATTTTTGCAAGATTTTGTGGCCTATAACTCACGCTTTTATTGAGATTTTAGATTGTCATTTTATTTCTTGGATTTATGTCTTATTGTACACGATTTTTACCGTGCTTCGTTTCTGCCCATTTTTTCATGATTTTGTGGCCTATAACTCACGCTTTTATTTAGATTTTAGATTGTCATTTTATTTCTTGGATTTATGGCTTATTGTACACGATTTTTACCGTCCTTCGTTTCTGCCCATTTTTACATGATTTTGTGGACTATAACTCACGCTTTTATTGAGATTTTAGATTGTCATTTTATTTCTTGGATTTATGGCTTATTGTACACGATTTTTACCGTTATTCGTTTCAGCCCATTTTTGCAAGATTTTGTGGCCTATAACGCATGCTTTTATTGAGATTTTAGATTGTCATTTTATTTCTTGGATTTATGGCTTATTGTACACGATTTTTACCGTTCTTCGTTTCTGCCCATTTTTGCATGATTTTGTGGCCTATAACTCACGCTTTTATTGAGATTTTAGATTGTCATTTTATTTCTTGGATTTATGGCTTATTGTACACGATTTTTACCGTCCTTCGTTTCTGCCCATTTTTGCATGATTTTGTGACTATAACTCACGCTTTTATTGAGATTTTAGATTGTCATTTTATTTCTTGGATTTATGTCTTATTGTACACGATTTTTACCGTGCTTCGTTTCTGCCCATTTTTGCATGATTTTGTGGGCTATAACTCACGCTTTTATTGAGATTTTAGATTGTTATTTTATTTCTTGGATTTATGGCTTATTGTACACGATTTTTACCGTTCTTCGTTTCTGCCCAATTTTGCTTGATTTTGTGGCCTATAACTCACGCTTTTATTGAGATTTTAGATTGTCATTTTATTTCTTGGATTTATGGCTTATTGTACACGATTTTTACCGTTCTTCGTTTCTGCACATTTTTGCATGATTTTGTGGCCTATAACTCACACTTTTATTGAGATTTTAGATTGTCATTTTATTTCTTGGATTTATGGCTTATTGTACAAGATTTTTACCGTTTTTCGTTTCTGCCCATTTTTGCTTGATTTTGTGGCCAATAACTCACGCTTTAATTAAGATTTTAGATTGTCATTTTATTTCTTGGATTTATGCCTTATTGTACACGATATTTACCGTTCTTCGTTTCTGCCCATTTTTGCAAGATTTTGTGGCCTATAACTCACGCTTTTATTGAGATTTTAGATTGTCATTTTATTTCTTGGATTTATGTCTTATTGTACACGATTTTTACCGTGCTTCGTTTCTGCCCATTTTTCCATGATTTTGTGGACTATAACTCACGCTTTTA
Source organism: Primula veris (assembly GCA_963682055.1). Lineage (NCBI taxonomy): Eukaryota > Viridiplantae > Streptophyta > Magnoliopsida > Ericales > Primulaceae > Primula > Primula veris. The sequence continues at coordinate 42,221,217 of OY821742.1, forward strand.
TTGAGATTTTAGATTGTCATTTTATTTTTTGGATTTATGGCTTATTGTACACGATTTTTACCGTTCTTCCTTTCTTCCCATTTTTGCTTGATTTTGTGGCCTATAACTCACGTTTTTATTGAGATTTTAGATTGTCATTTTATTTCTTGGATTTATGGCTTATTGTACACGATTTTTACAGTTCTTCGTTTCTGCCCATTTTTGCAAGATTTTGTGGCCTATAACTCACGCTTTTATTGAGATTTTAGATTGTCATTTTATTTCTTGGATTTATGTCTTATTGTACACGATTTTTACCGTGCTTCGTTTCTGCCCATTTTTTCATGATTTTGTGGCCTATAACTCACGCTTTTATTTAGATTTTAGATTGTCATTTTATTTCTTGGATTTATGGCTTATTGTACACGATTTTTACCGTCCTTCGTTTCTGCCCATTTTTACATGATTTTGTGGACTATAACTCACGATTTTATTGAGATTTTAGATTGTCATTTTATTTCTTGGATTTATGGCTTATTGTACACGATTTTTACCGTTATTCGTTTCTGCCCATTTTTGCAAGATTTTGTGGCCTATAACGCATGCTTTTATAGAGATTTTAGATTGTCATTTTATTTCTTGGATTTATGGCTTATTGTACACGATTTTTACCGTTCTTCGTTTCTGCCCATTTTTGCATGATTTTGTGGCCTATAACTCACGCTTTTATTGAGATTTTAGATTGTCATTTTATTTCTTGGATTTATGGCTTATTGTACACGATTTTTACCGTCCTTCGTTTCTGCCCATTTTTGCATGATTTTGTGGCCTATAACTCACGCTTTTATTGAGATTTTAGATTGTCATTTTATTTCTTGGATTTATGTTTTATTGTACACGATTTTTATCGTGCTTCGTTTCTGCCCATTTTTGCATGATTTTGTGGGCTATAACTCACGCTTTTATTGAGATTTTAGATTGTTATTTTATTTCTTGGATTTATGGCTTATTGTACACGATTTTTACCGTTCTTCGTTTCTGCCCATTTTTGCTTGATTTTGTGGCATATAACTCACGCTTTTATTGAGATTTTAGATTGTCATTTTATTTCTTGGATTTATGGCTTATTGTACACGATTTTTACCGTTCTTCGTTTCTGCACATTTTTGCATGATTTTGTGGCCTATAACTCACGTTTTTATTGAGATTTTAGATTGTCATTTTATTTCTTGAATTTATGGCTTATTGTACAAGATTTTTACCGTTTTTCGTTTCTGCCCATTTTTGCTTGATTTTGTGGCCTATAACTCACGCTTTTATTGAGATTTTAGATTGTCATTTTATTTCTTGGATTTATGGCTTATTGTACACGATTTTTACCGTGCTTCGTTTCTGCCCATTTTTGCAAGATTTTGTGGCCTATAACGCACGCTTTTATTGAGATTTTAGATTGTCATTTTATTTCTTGGATTTATGGCTTATTGTACACGATTTTTACCGTTCTTCGTTTCTGCCCATTTTTGCAAGATTTTGTGGCCTATAACGCACGCTTTTATTGAGATTTTAGATTGTCATTTTATTTCTTGGATTTATGGCTTATTGTACACGATTTTTACCGTCCTTCGTTTCTGCCCATTTTTACATGATTTTGTGGACTATAACTCACGCTTTTATTGAGATTTTAGATTGTCATTTTATTTCTTGGATTTATGGCTTATTGTACACGATTTTTACCGTTCTTCGTTTCTGCCCATTTTTGCAAGATTTTGTGGCCTATAACGCACGCTTTTATTGAGATTTTAGATTGTCATTTTATTTCTTGGATTTATGGCTTATTGTACACGATTTTTACCGTTCTTCGTTTCTGCCCATTTTTGCATGATTTTGTGGCCTATAACTCACGCTTTTATTGAGATTTTAGATTGTCATTTTATTTCTTGGATTTATGTCTTATTGTACATGATTTTTACCGTGTTTCGTTTCTGCCCATTTTTCCATGATTTTGTGGACTATAACTCACGCTTTTATTGAGATTTTAGATTGTCATTTTATTTTTTGGATTTATGGCTTATTGTACACGATTTTTACCGTTCTTCGTTTCTGCCCATTTTTGCTTGATTTTGTGGCCTATAACTCACGCTTTTATTGAGATTTTAGATTGTCATTTTATTTCTTGGATTTATGTCTTATTGTACACGATTTTTACCGTGCTTCGTTTCTGCCCATTTTTGCAAGATTTTGTGGCCTATAACGCACGCTTTTATTGAGATTTTAGATTGTCATTTTATTTCTTGGATTTATGGCTTATTGTACACGATTTTTACCGTTCTTCGTTTCTGCCCATTTTTGCATGATTTTGTGGCCTATAACTCACGCTTTTATTGAGATTTTAGATTGTCATTTTATTTCTTGGATTTATGTCTTATTGTACACGATTTTTACCGTGTTTCGTTTCTGCCCATTTTTCCATGATTTTGTGGACTATAACTCACGCTTTTATTGAGATTTTAGATTGTCATTTTATTTCTTGGATTTATGTCTTATTGTACACGATTTTTACCGTTCTTCGTTTCTGCCCATTTTTGCAAGATTTTGTGGCCTATAACTCACGCTTTTATTGAGATTTTAGATTGTTATTTTATTTCTTGGATTTATGGCTTATTGTACACGATTTTTACCGTTCTTCGTTTCTGCCCATTTTTGCAAGATTTTGTGGCCTATAACTCACGCTTTTATTGAGATTTTAGATTGTCATTTTATTTCTTGGATTTATGTCTTATTGTACACGATTTTTACCGTGCTTCGTTTCTGCCCATTTTTCCATGATTTTGTGGACTATAACTCACGCTTTTATTGAGATTTTAGATTGTCATTTTATTTTTTGGATTTATGGCTTATTGTACACGATTTTTACCGTTCTTCGTTTCTGCCCATTTTTGCTTGATTTTGTGGCCTATAACTCACGCTTTTATTGAGATTTTAGATTGTCATTTTATTTCTTGGATTTATGGCTTATTGTACACGATTTTTACCGTTCTTCGTTTCTGCCCATTTTTGCAAGATTTTGTGGCCTATAACTCACGCTTTTATTGAGATTTTAGATTGTCATTTTATTTCTTGGATTTATGTCTTATTGTACACGATTTTTACCGTGCTTCGTTTCTGCCCATTTTTTCATGATTTTGTGGCCTATAACTCACGCTTTTATTTAGATTTTAGATTGTCATTTTATTTCTTGGATTTATGGCTTATTGTACACGATTTTTACCGTCCTTCGTTTCTGCCCATTTTTACATGATTTTGTGGACTATAACTCACGATTTTATTGAGATTTTAGATTGTCATTTTATTTCTTGGATTTATGGCTTATTGTACACGATTTTTACCGTTATTCGTTTCTGCCCATTTTTGCAAGATTTTGTGGCCTATAACGCATGCTTTTATAGAGATTTTAGATTGTCATTTTATTTCTTGGATTTATGGCTTATTGTACACGATTTTTACCGTTCTTCGTTTCTGCCCATTTTTGCATGATTTTGTGGCCTATAACTCACGCTTTTATTGAGATTTTAGATTGTCATTTTATTTCTTGGATTTATGGCTTATTGTACACGATTTTTACCGTCCTTCGTTTCTGCCCATTTTTGCATGATTTTGTGGCCTATAACTCACGCTTTTATTGAGATTTTAGATTGTCATTTTATTTCTTGGATTTATGTTTTATTGTACACGATTTTTATCGTGCTTCGTTTCTGCCCATTTTTGCATGATTTTGTGGGCTATAACTCACGCTTTTATTGAGATTTTAGATTGTTATTTTATTTCTTGGATTTATGGCTTATTGTACACGATTTTTACCGTTCTTCGTTTCTGCCCATTTTTGCTTGATTTTGTGGCATATAACTCACGCTTTTATTGAGATTTTAGATTGTCATTTTATTTCTTGGATTTATGGCTTATTGTACACGATTTTTACCGTTCTTCGTTTCTGCACATTTTTGCATGATTTTGTGGCCTATAACTCACGTTTTTATTGAGATTTTAGATTGTCATTTTATTTCTTGAATTTATGGCTTATTGTACAAGATTTTTACCGTTTTTCGTTTCTGCCCATTTTTGCTTGATTTTGTGGCCTATAACTCACGCTTTTATTGAGATTTTAGATTGTCATTTTATTTCTTGGATTTATGGCTTATTGTACACGATTTTTACCGTTCTTCGTTTCTGCCCATTTTTGCATGATTTTGTGGCCTATAACTCACGCTTTTATTGAGATTTTAGATTGTCATTTTATTTCTTGGATTTGTGGCTTATTGTACACGATTTTTACCGTTCTTCGTTTCTGCCCATTTTTGCAAGATTTTGTGGCCTATAACGCACGCTTTTATTGAGATTTTAGATTGTCATTTTATTTCTTGGATTTATGGCTTATTGTACACGATTTTTACCGTCCTTCGTTTCTGCCCATTTTTACATGATTTTGTGGACTATAACTCACGCTTTTATTGAGATTTTAGATTGTCATTTTATTTCTTGGATTTATGGCTTATTGTACACGATTTTTACCGTTCTTCGTTTCTGCCCATTTTTGCAAGATTTTGTGGCCTATAACGCACGCTTTTATTGAGATTTTAGATTGTCATTTTATTTCTTGGATTTATGGCTTATTGTACACGATTTTTACCGTTCTTCGTTTCTGCCCATTTTTGCATGATTTTGTGGCCTATAACTCACGCTTTTATTGAGATTTTAGATTGTCATTTTATTTCTTGGATTTATGTCTTATTGTACATGATTTTTACCGTGTTTCGTTTCTGCCCATTTTTCCATGATTTTGTGGACTATAACTCACGCTTTTATTGAGATTTTAGATTGTCATTTTATTTTTTGGATTTATGGCTTATTGTACACGATTTTTACCGTTCTTCGTTTCTGCCCATTTTTGCTTGATTTTGTGGCCTATAACTCACGCTTTTATTGAGATTTTAGATTGTCATTTTATTTCTTGGATTTATGTCTTATTGTACACGATTTTTACCGTGCTTCGTTTCTGCCCATTTTTGCAAGATTTTGTGGCCTATAACGCACGCTTTTATTGAGATTTTAGATTGTCATTTTATTTCTTGGATTTATGGCTTATTGTACACGATTTTTACCGTTCTTCGTTTCTGCCCATTTTTGCATGATTTTGTGGCCTATAACTCACGCTTTTATTGAGATTTTAGATTGTCATTTTATTTCTTGGATTTATGTCTTATTGTACACGATTTTTACCGTGTTTCGTTTCTGCCCATTTTTCCATGATTTTGTGGACTATAACTCACGCTTTTATTGAGATTTTAGATTGTCATTTTATTTCTTGGATTTATGTCTTATTGTACACGATTTTTACCGTTCTTCGTTTCTGCCCATTTTTGCAAGATTTTGTGGCCTATAACTCACGCTTTTATTGAGATTTTAGATTGTTATTTTATTTCTTGGATTTATGGCTTATTGTACACGATTTTTACCGTTCTTCGTTTCTGCCCATTTTTGCAAGATTTTGTGGCCTATAACTCACGCTTTTATTGAGATTTTAGATTGTCATTTTATTTCTTGGATTTATGTCTTATTGTACACGATTTTTACCGTGCTTCGTTTCTGCCCATTTTTCCATGATTTTGTGGACTATAACTCACGCTTTTATTGAGATTTTAGATTGTCATTTTATTTTTTGGATTTATGGCTTATTGTACACGATTTTTACCGTTCTTCGTTTCTGCCCATTTTTGCTTGATTTTGTGGCCTATAACTCACGCTTTTATTGAGATTTTAGATTGTCATTTTATTTCTTGGATTTATGGCTTATTGTACACGATTTTTACCGTTCTTCGTTTCTGCCCATTTTTGCAAGATTTTGTGGCCTATAACTCACGCTTTTATTGAGATTTTAGATTGTCATTTTATTTCTTGGATTTATGTCTTATTGTACACGATTTTTACCGTGCTTCGTTTCTGCCCATTTTTTCATGATTTTGTGGCCTATAACTCACGCTTTTATTTAGATTTTAGATTGTCATTTTATTTCTTGGATTTATGGCTTATTGTACACGATTTTTACCGTCCTTCGTTTCTGCCCATTTTTACATGATTTTGTGGACTATAACTCACGCTTTTATTGAGATTTTAGATTGTCATTTTATTTCTTGGATTTATGGCTTATTGTACACGATTTTTACCGTTATTCGTTTCTGCCCATTTTTGCAAGATTTTGTGGCCTATAACGCACGCTTTTATTGAGATTTTAGATTGTCATTTTATTTCTTGGATTTATGGCTTATTGTACACGATTTTTACCGTTCTTCGTTTCTGCCCATTTTTGCATGATTTTGTGGCCTATAACTCACGCTTTTATTGAGATTTTAGATTGTCATTTTATTTTTTGGATTTATGTCTTATTGTACACGATTTTTACCGTGTTTCGTTTCTGCCCATTTTTCTATGATTTTGTGGACTATAACTCACGCTTTTATTGAGATTTTAGATTGTCATTTTATTTTTTGGATTTATGGCTTATTGTACACGATTTTTACCGTTCTTCCTTTCTGCCCATTTTTGCTTGATTTTGTGGCCTATAACTCACGCTTTTATTGAGATTTTAGATTGTCATTTTATTTCTTGGATTTATGGCTTATTGTACACGATTTTTACCGTTCTTCGTTTCTGCCCATTTTTGCAAGATTTTGTGGCCTATAACTCACGCTTTTATTGAGATTTTAGATTGTCATTTTATTTCTTGGATTTATGTCTTATTGTACACGATTTTTACCGTGCTTCGTTTCTGCCCATTTTTTCATGATTTTGTGGCCTATAACTCACGCTTTTATTTAGATTTTAGATTGTCATTTTATTTCTTGGATTTATGGCTTATTGTACACGATTTTTACCGTCCTTCGTTTCTGCCCATTTTTACATGATTTTGTGGACTATAACTCACGCTTTTATTGAGATTTTAGATTGTCATTTTATTTCTTGGATTTATGGCTTATTGTACACGATTTTTACCGTTATTCGTTTCAGCCCATTTTTGCAAGATTTTGTGGCCTATAACGCATGCTTTTATTGAGATTTTAGATTGTCATTTTATTTCTTGGATTTATGGCTTATTGTACACGATTTTTACCGTTCTTCGTTTCTGCCCATTTTTGCATGATTTTGTGGCCTATAACTCACGCTTTTATTGAGATTTTAGATTGTCATTTTATTTCTTGGATTTATGGCTTATTGTACACGATTTTTACCGTCCTTCGTTTCTGCCCATTTTTGCATGATTTTGTGACTATAACTCACGCTTTTATTGAGATTTTAGATTGTCATTTTATTTCTTGGATTTATGTCTTATTGTACACGATTTTTACCGTGCTTCGTTTCTGCCCATTTTTGCATGATTTTGTGGGCTATAACTCACGCTTTTATTGAGATTTTAGATTGTTATTTTATTTCTTGGATTTATGGCTTATTGTACACGATTTTTACCGTTCTTCGTTTCTGCCCAATTTTGCTTGATTTTGTGGCCTATAACTCACGCTTTTATTGAGATTTTAGATTGTCATTTTATTTCTTGGATTTATGGCTTATTGTACACGATTTTTACCGTTCTTCGTTTCTGCACATTTTTGCATGATTTTGTGGCCTATAACTCACACTTTTATTGAGATTTTAGATTGTCATTTTATTTCTTGGATTTATGGCTTATTGTACAAGATTTTTACCGTTTTTCGTTTCTGCCCATTTTTGCTTGATTTTGTGGCCAATAACTCACGCTTTAATTAAGATTTTAGATTGTCATTTTATTTCTTGGATTTATGCCTTATTGTACACGATATTTACCGTTCTTCGTTTCTGCCCATTTTTGCAAGATTTTGTGGCCTATAACTCACGCTTTTATTGAGATTTTAGATTGTCATTTTATTTCTTGGATTTATGTCTTATTGTACACGATTTTTACCGTGCTTCGTTTCTGCCCATTTTTCCATGATTTTGTGGACTATAACTCACGCTTTTATTGAGATTTTAGATTGTCATTTTATTTTTTGGATTTATGGCTTATTGTACACGATTTTTACCGTTCTTCCTTTCTTCCCATTTTTGCTTGATTTTGTGGCCTATAACTCACGTTTTTATTGAGATTTTAGATTGTCATTTTATTTCTTGGATTTATGGCTTATTGTACACGATTTTTACAGTTCTTCGTTTCTGCCCATTTTTGCAAGATTTTGTGGCCTATAACTCACGCTTTTATTGAGATTTTAGATTGTCATTTTATTTCTTGGATTTATGTCTTATTGTACACGATTTTTACCGTGCTTCGTTTCTGCCCATTTTTTCATGATTTTGTGGCCTATAACTCACGCTTTTATTTAGATTTTAGATTGTCATTTTATTTCTTGGATTTATGGCTTATTGTACACGATTTTTACCGTCCTTCGTTTCTGCCCATTTTTACATGATTTTGTGGACTATAACTCACGATTTTATTGAGATTTTAGATTGTCATTTTATTTCTTGGATTTATGGCTTATTGTACACGATTTTTACCGTTATTCGTTTCTGCCCATTTTTGCAAGATTTTGTGGCCTATAACGCATGCTTTTATAGAGATTTTAGATTGTCATTTTATTTCTTGGATTTATGGCTTATTGTACACGATTTTTACCGTTCTTCGTTTCTGCCCATTTTTGCATGATTTTGTGGCCTATAACTCACGCTTTTATTGAGATTTTAGATTGTCATTTTATTTCTTGGATTTATGGCTTATTGTACACGATTTTTACCGTCCTTCGTTTCTGCCCATTTTTGCATGATTTTGTGGCCTATAACTCACGCTTTTATTGAGATTTTAGATTGTCATTTTATTTCTTGGATTTATGTTTTATTGTACACGATTTTTACCGTGCTTCGTTTCTGCCCATTTTTGCATGATTTTGTGGGCTATAACTCACGCTTTTATTGAGATTTTAGATTGTTATTTTATTTCTTGGATTTATGGCTTATTGTACACGATTTTTACCGTTCTTCGTTTCTGCCCATTTTTGCTTTATTTTGTGGCATATAACTCACGCTTTTATTGAGATTTTAGATTGTCATTTTATTTCTTGGATTTATGGCTTATTGTACACGATTTTTACCGTTCTTCGTTTCTGCACATTTTTGCATGATTTTGTGGCCTATAACTCACGTTTTTATTGAGATTTTAGATTGTCATTTTATTTCTTGGATTTATGGCTTATTGTACAAGATTTTTACCGTTTTTCGTTTCTGCCCATTTTTGCTTGATTTTGTGGCCTATAACTCACGCTTTTATTGAGATTTTAGATTGTCATTTTATTTCTTGGATTTATGGCTTATTGTACACGATTTTTACCGTTCTTCGTTTCTGCCCATTTTTGCATGATTTTGTGGCCTATAACTCACGCTTTTATTGAGATTTTAGATTGTCATTTTATTTCTTGGATTTGTGGCTTATTGTACACGATTTTTACCGTTCTTCGTTTCTGCCCATTTTTGCAAGATTTTGTGGCCTATAACGCACGCTTTTATTGAGATTTTAGATTGTCATTTTATTTCTTGGATTTATGGCTTATTGTACACGATTTTTACCGTCCTTCGTTTCTGCCCATTTTTACATGATTTTGTGGACTATAACTCACGCTTTTATTGAGATTTTAGATTGTCATTTTATTTCTTGGATTTATGGCTTATTGTACACGATTTTTACCGTTCTTCGTTTCTGCCCATTTTTGCAAGATTTTGTGGCCTATAACGCACGCTTTTATTGAGATTTTAGATTGTCATTTTATTTCTTGGATTTATGGCTTATTGTACACGATTTTTACCGTTCTTCGTTTCTGCCCATTTTTGCATGATTTTGTGGCCTATAACTCACGCTTTTATTGAGATTTTAGATTGTCATTTTATTTCTTGGATTTATGTCTTATTGTACATGATTTTTACCGTGTTTCGTTTCTGCCCATTTTTCCATGATTTTGTGGACTATAACTCACGCTTTTATTGAGATTTTAGATTGTCATTTTATTTTTTGGATTTATGGCTTATTGTACACGATTTTTACCGTTCTTCGTTTCTGCCCATTTTTGCTTGATTTTGTGGCCTATAACTCACGCTTTTATTGAGATTTTAGATTGTCATTTTATTTCTTGGATTTATGTCTTATTGTACACGATTTTTACCGTGCTTCGTTTCTGCCCATTTTTGCAAGATTTTGTGGCCTATAACGCACGCTTTTATTGAGATTTTAGATTGTCATTTTATTTCTTGGATTTATGGCTTATTGTACACGATTTTTACCGTTCTTCGTTTCTGCCCATTTTTGCATGATTTTGTGGCCTATAACTCACGCTTTTATTGAGATTTTAGATTGTCATTTTATTTCTTGAATTTATGTCTTATTGTACACGATTTTTACCGTGTTTCGTTTCTGCCCATTTTTCCATGATTTTGTGGACTATAACTCACGCTTTTATTGAGATTTTAGATTGTCATTTTATTTTTTGGATTTATGGCTTATTGTACACGATTTTTACCGTTCTTCGTTTCTGCCCATTTTTGCTTGATTTTGTGGCCTATAACTCACGCTTTTATTGAGATTTTAGATTGTCATTTTATTTCTTGGATTTATGTCTTATTGTACACGATTTTTACCGTGCTTCGTTTCTGCCCATTTTTTCATGATTTTGTGGCCTATAACTCACGCTTTTATTTAGATTTTAGATTGTCATTTTATTTCTTGGATTTATGGCTTATTGTACACGATTTTTACCGTTCTTCGTTTCTGCCAATTTTTGCAAGATTTTGTGGCCTATAACTCACGCTTTTATTGAGATTTTAGATTGTCATTTTATTTCTTGGATTTATGTCTTATTGTACACGATTTTTACCGTGCTTCGTTTCTGCCCATTTTTTCATGATTTTGTGGCCTATAACTCACGCTTTTATTGAGATTTTAGATTGTCATTTTATTTCTTGGATTTATGTCTTATTGTACACGATTTTTACCGTTCTTCGTTTCTGCCCATTTTTGCAAGATTTTGTGGCCTATAACTCACGCTTTTATTGAGATTTTAGATTGTTATTTTATTTCTTGGATTTATGGCTTATTGTACACGATTTTTACCGTTCTTCGTTTCTGCCCATTTTTGCTTGATTTTGTGGCCTATAACTCACGCTTTTATTGAGATTTTAGATTGTCATTTTATTTCTTGGATTTATGGCTTATTGTACACGATTTTTACCGTTCTTCGTTTCTACACATTTTTGCATGATTTTGTGGCCTATAACTCACGCTTTTATTGAGATTTTAGATTGTCATTTTATTTCTTGGATTTATGGCTTATTGTACAAGATTTTTACCGTTCTTCGTTTCTGCCCATTTTTGCTTGATTTTGTGGCCTATAACTCACGCTTTTATTGAGATTTTAGATTGTCATTTTATTTCTTGGATTTATGGCTTATTGTACACAATTTTTACCGTTCTTCGTTTCTACACATTTTTGCATGATTTTGTGGCCTATAACTCACACTTTTATTGAGATTTTAGATTGTCATTTTATTTCTTGGATTTATGGCTTATTGTACAAGATTTTTATCGTTCTTCGTTTCTGCCCATTTTTGCTTGATTTTGTGGCCTATAACTCACGCTTTTATTGAGATTTTAGATTGTCATTTTATTTCTTGGATTGATGGCTTATTGTACACGATTTTTACCGTCCTTCGTTTCTGCCCATTTTTGCATGATTTTGTGGCCACTCACGCTTTTATTGAGATTTTAGATTGTCATTTTATTTCTTGGATTTGTGGCTTATTGTACACGATTTTTACCGTTCTTCGTTTCTGCCCATTTTTGCAAGATTTTGTGGCCTATAACTCACGCTTTTATTGAGATTTTAGATTGTGATTTTATTTCTTGGATTTATGGCTTATTGTACACGATTTTTACCGTTCTTCGTTTCTGCCCATTTTTTCATGATTTTGTGGCCTATAACTCACGCTTTTATTTAGATTTTAGATTGTCATTTTATTTCTTGGATTTATGGCTTATTGTACACGATTTTTACCGTTCTTCGTTTCTGCCCATTTTTGCAAGATTTTGTGGCCTATAACTCACGCTTTTATTGAGATTTTAGATTGTCATTTTATTTCTTGGATTTATGTCTTATTGTACACGATTTTTACCGTTCTTCGTTTCTGCCCATTTTTTCATGATTTTGTGGCCTATAACTCACGCTTTTATTTAGATTTTAGATTGTCATTTTATTTCTTGGATTTATGGCTTATTGTACACGATATTTACCGTTCTTCGTTTCTGCCCATTTTTGCAAGATTTTGTGGCCTATAACTCACGCTTTTATTGAGATTTTAGATTGTCATTTTATTTCTTGGATTTATGGCTTATTGTACACGATTTTTACCGTTCTTCGTTTCTGCACATTTTTGCATGATTTTGTGGCCTATAACTCACGCTTTTATTGAGATTTTAGATTGTCATTTTATTTCTTGGATTTATGGCTTATTGTACAAGATTTTTACCGTTCTTCGTTTCTGCCCATTTTTGCTTGATTTTGTGGCCAATAACTCACGCTTTAATTAAGATTTTAGATTGTCATTTTATTTCTTGGATTTATGGCTTATTGTACACGATTTTTACCGTTCTTCGTTTCTGCCCATTTTTGCATGATTTTGTGACTATAACTCACGCTTTTATTGAGATTTTAGATTGTCATTTTATTTCTTGGATTTATGTCTTATTGTACACGATTTTTACCGTGCTTCGTTTCTGCCCATTTTTGCATGATTTTGTGGGCTATAACTCACGCTTTTATTGAGATTTTAGATTGTTATTTTATTTCTTGGATTTATGGCTTATTGTACACGATTTTTACCGTTCTTCGTTTCTGCCCAATTTTGCTTGATTTTGTGGCCTATAACTCACGCTTTTATTGAGATTTTAGATTGTCATTTTATTTCTTGGATTTATGGCTTATTGTACACGATTTTTACCGTTCTTCGTTTCTGCACATTTTTGCATGATTTTGTGTCCTATAACTCACCCTTTTATTGAGATTTTAGATTGTCATTTTATTTCTTGGATTTATGGCTTATTGTACAAGATTTTTACCGTTCTTCGTTTCTGCCCATTTTTGCTTGATTTTGTGGCCAATAACTCACGCTTTAATTAAGATTTTAGATTGTCATTTTATTTCTTGGATTTATGGCTTATTGTACACGATTTTTACCGTTCTTCGTTTCTGCCCATTTTTGCAAGATTTTGTGGCCTATAACTCACGCTTTTATTGAGATTTTAGATTGTCATTTTATTTCTTGGATTTATGTCTTATTGTACACGATTTTTACCGTGCTTCGTTTCTGCCCATTTTTCCATGATTTTGTGGACTATAACTCACGCTTTTATTGAGATTTTAGATTGTCATTTTATTTTTTGGATTTATGGCTTATTGTACACGATTTTTACCGTTCTTCCTTTCTGCCCATTTTTGCTTGATTTTGTGGCCTATAACTCACGCTTTTATTGAGATTTTAGATTGTCATTTTATTTCTTGGATTTATGGCTTATTGTACACGATTTTTACCGTTCTTCGTTTCTGCCCATTTTTGCAAGATTTTGTGGCCTATAACTCACGCTTTTATTGAGATTTTAGATTGTCATTTTATTTCTTGGATTTATGTCTTATTGTACACGATTTTTACCGTTCTTCGTTTCTGCCCATTTTTTCATGATTTTGTGGCCTATAACTCACGCTTTTATTTAGATTTTAGATTGTCATTTTATTTCTTGGATTTATGGCTTATTGTACACGATATTTACCGTTCTTCGTTTCTGCCCATTTTTGCAAGATTTTGTGGCCTATAACTCACGCTTTTATTGAGATTTTAGATTGTCATTTTATTTCTTGGATTTATGTCTTATTGTACACGATTTTTACCGTTCTTCGTTTCTGCCCATTTTTGCAAGATTTTGTGGCCTATAACTCACGCTTTTATTGAGATTTTAGATTGTGATTTTATTTCTTGGATTTATGGCTTATTGTACACGATTTTTACCGTTCTTCGTTTCTGCCCATTTTTTCATGATTTTGTGGCCTATAACTCACGCTTTTATTTAGATTTTAGATTGTCATTTTATTTCTTGGATTTATGGCTTATTGTACACGATTTTTACCGTTCTTCGTTTCTGCCCATTTTTGCAAGATTTTGTGGCCTATAACTCACGCTTTTATTGAGATTTTAGATTGTCATTTTATTTCTTGGATTTATGTCTTATTGTACACGATTTTTACCGTTCTTCGTTTCTGCCCAATTTTTCATGATTTTGTGGCCTATAACTCACGCTTTTATTTAGATTTTAGATTGTCATTTTATTTCTTGGATTTATGGCTTATTGTACACGATATTTACCGTTCTTCGTTTCTGCCCATTTTTGCAAGATTTTGTGGCCTATAACTCACGCTTTTATTGAGATTTTAGATTGTCATTTTATTTCTTGGATTTATGGCTTATTGTACACGATTTTTACCGTTCTTCGTTTCTGCACATTTTTGCATGATTTTGTGGCCTATAACTCACGCTTTTATTGAGATTTTAGATTGTCATTTTATTTCTTGGATTTATGGCTTATTGTACAAGATTTTTACCGTTCTTCGTTTCTGCCCATTTTTGCTTGATTTTGTGGCCAATAACTCACGCTTTAATTAAGATTTTAGATTGTCATTTTATTTCTTGGATTTATGGCTTATTGTACACGATTTTTACCGTTCTTCGTTTCTGCCCATTTTTGCATGATTTTGTGACTATAACTCACGCTTTTATTGAGATTTTAGATTGTCATTTTATTTCTTGGATTTATGTCTTATTGTACACGATTTTTACCGTGCTTCGTTTCTGCCCATTTTTGCATGATTTTGTGGGCTATAACTCACGCTTTTATTGAGATTTTAGATTGTTATTTTATTTCTTGGATTTATGGCTTATTGTACACGATTTTTACCGTTCTTCGTTTCTGCCCAATTTTGCTTGATTTTGTGGCCTATAACTCACGCTTTTATTGAGATTTTAGATTGTCATTTTATTTCTTGGATTTATGGCTTATTGTACACGATTTTTACCGTTCTTCGTTTCTGCACATTTTTGCATGATTTTGTGTCCTATAACTCACCCTTTTATTGAGATTTTAGATTGTCATTTTATTTCTTGGATTTATGGCTTATTGTACAAGATTTTTACCGTTCTTCGTTTCTGCCCATTTTTGCTTGATTTTGTGGCCAATAACTCACGCTTTAATTAAGATTTTAGATTGTCATTTTATTTCTTGGATTTATGGCTTATTGTACACGATTTTTACCGTTCTTCGTTTCTGCCCATTTTTGCAAGATTTTGTGGCCTATAACTCACGCTTTTATTGAGATTTTAGATTGTCATTTTATTTCTTGGATTTATGTCTTATTGTACACGATTTTTACCGTGCTTCGTTTCTGCCCATTTTTCCATGATTTTGTGGACTATAACTCACGCTTTTATTGAGATTTTAGATTGTCATTTTATTTTTTGGATTTATGGCTTATTGTACACGATTTTTACCGTTCTTCCTTTCTGCCCATTTTTGCTTGATTTTGTGGCCTATAACTCACGCTTTTATTGAGATTTTAGATTGTCATTTTATTTCTTGGATTTATGGCTTATTGTACACGATTTTTACCGTTCTTCGTTTCTGCCCATTTTTGCAAGATTTTGTGGCCTATAACTCACGCTTTTATTGAGATTTTAGATTGTCATTTTATTTCTTGGATTTATGTCTTATTGTACACGATTTTTACCGTTCTTCGTTTCTGCCCATTTTTTCATGATTTTGTGGCCTATAACTCACGCTTTTATTTAGATTTTAGATTGTCATTTTATTTCTTGGATTTATGGCTTATTGTACACGATATTTACCGTTCTTCGTTTCTGCCCATTTTTGCAAGATTTTGTGGCCTATAACTCACGCTTTTATTGAGATTTTAGATTGTCATTTTATTTCTTGGATTTATGTCTTATTGTACACGATTTTTACCGTTCTTCGTTTCTGCCCATTTTTGCAAGATTTTGTGGCCTATAACTCACGCTTTTATTGAGATTTTAGATTGTGATTTTATTTCTTGGATTTATGGCTTATTGTACACGATTTTTACCGTTCTTCGTTTCTGCCCATTTTTTCATGATTTTGTGGCCTATAACTCACGCTTTTATTTAGATTTTAGATTGTCATTTTATTTCTTGGATTTATGGCTTATTGTACACGATTTTTACCGTTCTTCGTTTCTGCCCATTTTTGCAAGATTTTGTGGCCTATAACTCACGCTTTTATTGAGATTTTAGATTGTCATTTTATTTCTTGGATTTATGTCTTATTGTACACGATTTTTACCGTTCTTCGTTTCTGCCCAATTTTTCATGATTTTGTGGCCTATAACTCACGCTTTTATTTAGATTTTAGATTGTCATTTTATTTCTTGGATTTATGGCTTATTGTACACGATATTTACCGTTCTTCGTTTCTGCCCATTTTTGCAAGATTTTGTGGCCTATAACTCACGCTTTTATTGAGATTTTAGATTGTCATTTTATTTCTTGGATTTATGGCTTATTGTACACGATTTTTACCGTTCTTCGTTTCTGCACATTTTTGCATGATTTTGTGTCCTATAACTCACCCTTTTATTGAGATTTTAGATTGTCATTTTATTTCTTGGATTTATGGCTTATTGTACAAGATTTTTACCGTTCTTCGTTTCTGCCCATTTTTGCTTGATTTTGTGGCCAATAACTCACGCTTTAATTAAGATTTTAGATTGTCATTTTATTTCTTGGATTTATGGCTTATTGTACACGATTTTTACCGTTCTTCGTTTCTGCCCATTTTTGCAAGATTTTGTGGCCTATAACTCACGCTTTTATTGAGATTTTAGATTGTCATTTTATTTCTTGGATTTATGTCTTATTGTACACGATTTTTACCGTGCTTCGTTTCTGCCCATTTTTCCATGATTTTGTGGACTATAACTCACGCTTTTATTGAGATTTTAGATTGTCATTTTATTTTTTGGATTTATGGCTTATTGTACACGATTTTTACCGTTCTTCCTTTCTGCCCATTTTTGCTTGATTTTGTGGCCTATAACTCACGCTTTTATTGAGATTTTAGATTGTCATTTTATTTCTTGGATTTATGGCTTATTGTACACGATTTTTACCGTTCTTCGTTTCTGCCCATTTTTGCAAGATTTTGTGGCCTATAACTCACGCTTTTATTGAGATTTTAGATTGTCATTTTATTTCTTGGATTTATGTCTTATTGTACACGATTTTTACCGTTCTTCGTTTCTGCCCATTTTTTCATGATTTTGTGGCCTATAACTCACGCTTTTATTTAGATTTTAGATTGTCATTTTATTTCTTGGATTTATGGCTTATTGTACACGATATTTACCGTTCTTCGTTTCTGCCCATTTTTGCAAGATTTTGTGGCCTATAACTCACGCTTTTATTGAGATTTTAGATTGTCATTTTATTTCTTGGATTTATGTCTTATTGTACACGATTTTTACCGTTCTTCGTTTCTGCCCATTTTTGCAAGATTTTGTGGCCTATAACTCACGCTTTTATTGAGATTTTAGATTGTGATTTTATTTCTTGGATTTATGGCTTATTGTACACGATTTTTACCGTTCTTCGTTTCTGCCCATTTTTTCATGATTTTGTGGCCTATAACTCACGCTTTTATTTAGATTTTAGATTGTCATTTTATTTCTTGGATTTATGGCTTATTGTACACGATTTTTACCGTTCTTTGTTTCTGCCCATTTTTGCAAGATTTTGTGGCCTATAACTCACGCTTTTATTGAGATTTTAGATTGTCATTTTATTTCTTGGATTTATGTCTTATTGTACACGATTTTTACCGTTCTTCGTTTCTGCCCAATTTTTCATGATTTTGTGGCCTATAACTCACGCTTTTATTTAGATTTTAGATTGTCATTTTATTTCTTGGATTTATGGCTTATTGTACACGATATTTACCGTTCTTCGTTTCTGCCCATTTTTGCAAGATTTTGTGGCCTATAACTCACGCTTTTATTGAGATTTTAGATTGTCATTTTATTTCTTGGATTTATGGCTTATTGTACACGATTTTTACCGTTCTTCGTTTCTGCACATTTTTGCATGATTTTGTGGCCTATAACTCACGCTTTTATTGAGATTTTAGATTGTCATTTTATTTCTTGGATTTATGGCTTATTGTACAAGATTTTTACCGTTCTTCGTTTCTGCCCATTTTTGCTTGATTTTGTGGCCAATAACTCACGCTTTAATTAAGATTTTAGATTGTCATTTTATTTCTTGGATTTATGGCTTATTGTACACGATTTTTACCGTTCTTCGTTTCTGCCCATTTTTGCATGATTTTGTGACTATAACTCACGCTTTTATTGAGATTTTAGATTGTCATTTTATTTCTTGGATTTATGTCTTATTGTACACGATTTTTACCGTGCTTCGTTTCTGCCCATTTTTGCATGATTTTGTGGGCTATAACTCACGCTTTTATTGAGATTTTAGATTGTTATTTTATTTCTTGGATTTATGGCTTATTGTACACGATTTTTACCGTTCTTCGTTTCTGCCCAATTTTGCTTGATTTTGTGGCCTATAACTCACGCTTTTATTGAGATTTTAGATTGTCATTTTATTTCTTGGATTTATGGCTTATTGTACACGATTTTTACCGTTCTTCGTTTCTGCACATTTTTGCATGATTTTGTGTCCTATAACTCACCCTTTTATTGAGATTTTAGATTGTCATTTTATTTCTTGGATTTATGGCTTATTGTACAAGATTTTTACCGTTCTTCGTTTCTGCCCATTTTTGCTTGATTTTGTGGCCTATTACTCACGCTTTAATTAAGATTTTAGATTGTCATTTTATTTCTTGGATTTATGGCTTATTGTACACGATTTTTACCGTTCTTCGTTTCTGCCCATTTTTGCAAGATTTTGTGGCCTATAACTCACGCTTTTATTGAGATTTTAGATTGTCATTTTATTTCTTGGATTTATGTCTTATTGTACACGATTTTTACCGTGCTTCGTTTCTGCCCATTTTTCCATGATTTTGTGGACTATAACTCACGCTTTTATTGAGATTTTAGATTGTCATTTTATTTTTTGGATTTATGGCTTATTGTACACGATTTTTACCGTTCTTCCTTTCTGCCCATTTTTGCTTGATTTTGTGGCCTATAACTCACGCTTTTATTGAGATTTTAGATTGTCATTTTATTTCTTGGATTTATGGCTTATTGTACACGATTTTTACCGTTCTTCGTTTCTGCCCATTTTTGCAAGATTTTGTGGCCTATAACTCACGCTTTTATTGAGATTTTAGATTGTCATTTTATTTCTTGGATTTATGTCTTATTGTACACGATTTTTACCGTTCTTCGTTTCTGCCCATTTTTTCATGATTTTGTGGCCTATAACTCACGCTTTTATTTAGATTTTAGATTGTCATTTTATTTCTTGGATTTATGGCTTATTGTACACGATATTTACCGTTCTTCGTTTCTGCCCATTTTTGCTTGATTTTGTGGCCTATAACTCACGCTTTTATTGAGATTTTAGATTGTCATTTTATTTCTTGGATTTATGTCTTATTGTACACGATTTTTACCGTTCTTCGTTTCTGCCCATTTTTGCAAGATTTTGTGGCCTATAACTCACGCTTTTATTGAGATTTTAGATTGTGATTTTATTTCTTGGATTTATGGCTTATTGTACACGATTTTTACCGTTCTTCGTTTCTGCCCATTTTTTCATGATTTTGTGGCCTATAACTCACGCTTTTATTTAGATTTTAGATTGTCATTTTATTTTTTGGATTTATGGCTTATTGTACACGATTTTTACCGTTCTTCCTTTCTGCCCATTTTTGCTTGATTTTGTGGCCTATAACTCACGCTTTTATTGAGATTTTAGATTGTCATTTTATTTCTTAGATTTATGGCTTATTGTACACGATTTTTACCGTTCTTCGTTTCTGCCCATTTTTGCAAGATTTTGTGGCCTATAACTCACGCTTTTATTGAGATTTTAGATTGTCATTTTATTTCTTGGATTTATGTCTTATTGTACACGATTTTTACCGTTCTTCGTTTCTGCCCATTTTTTCATGATTTTGTGGCCTATAACTCACGCTTTTATTTAGATTTTAGATTGTCATTTTATTTCTTGGATTTATGGCTTATTGTACACGATATTTACCGTTCTTCGTTTCTGCCCATTTTTGCTTGATTTTGTGGCCTATAACTCACGCTTTTATTGAGATTTTAGATTGTCATTTTATTTCTTGGATTTATGTCTTATTGTACACGATTTTTACCGTTCTTCGTTTCTGCCCATTTTTGCAAGATTTTGTGGCCTATAACTCACGCTTTTATTGAGATTTTAGATTGTGATTTTATTTCTTGGATTTATGGCTTATTGTACACGATTTTTACCGTTCTTCGTTTCTGCCCATTTTTTCATGATTTTGTGGCCTATAACTCACGCTTTTATTTAGATTTTAGATTGTCATTTTATTTCTTGGATTTATGGCTTATTGTACACGATTTTTACCGTTCTTCGTTTCTGCCCATTTTTGCAAGATTTTGTGGCCTATAACTCACGCTTTTATTGAGATTTTAGATTGTCATTTTATTTCTTGGATTTATGTCTTATTGTACACGATTTTTACCGTTCTTCGTTTCTGCCCATTTTTTCATGATTTTGTGGCCTATAACTCACGCTTTTATTTAGATTTTAGATTGTCATTTTATTTCTTGGATTTATGGCTTATTGTAC
Source organism: Primula veris (assembly GCA_963682055.1). Taxonomy (NCBI): domain Eukaryota; kingdom Viridiplantae; phylum Streptophyta; class Magnoliopsida; order Ericales; family Primulaceae; genus Primula; species Primula veris. The sequence continues at coordinate 42,242,145 of OY821742.1, forward strand.
ACGATATTTACCGTTCTTCGTTTCTGCCCATTTTTGCAAGATTTTGTGGCCTATAACTCACGCTTTTATTGAGATTTTAGATTGTCATTTTATTTCTTGGATTTATGGCTTATTGTACACGATTTTTACCGTTCTTCGTTTCTGCACATTTTTGCATGATTTTGTGGCCTATAACTCACGCTTTTATTGAGATTTTAGATTGTCATTTTATTTCTTGGATTTATGGCTTATTGTACAAGATTTTTACCGTTCTTCGTTTCTGCCCATTTTTGCTTGATTTTGTGGCCAATAACTCACGCTTTAATTAAGATTTTAGATTGTCATTTTATTTCTTGGATTTATGGCTTATTGTACACGATTTTTACCGTTCTTCGTTTCTGCCCATTTTTGCATGATTTTGTGACTATAACTCACGCTTTTATTGAGATTTTAGATTGTCATTTTATTTCTTGGATTTATGTCTTATTGTACACGATTTTACCGTGCTTCGTTTCTGCCCATTTTTGCATGATTTTGTGGGCTATAACTCACGCTTTTATTGAGATTTTAGATTGTTATTTTATTTCTTGGATTTATGGCTTATTGTACACGATTTTTACCGTTCTTCGTTTCTGCCCAATTTTGCTTGATTTTGTGGCCTATAACTCACGCTTTTATTGAGATTTTAGATTGTCATTTTATTTCTTGGATTTATGGCTTATTGTACACGATTTTTACCGTTCTTCGTTTCTGCACATTTTTGCATGATTTTGTGTCCTATAACTCACCCTTTTATTGAGATTTTAGATTGTCATTTTATTTCTTGGATTTATGGCTTATTGTACAAGATTTTTACCGTTTTTCGTTTCTGCCCATTTTTGCTTGATTTTGTGGCCAATAACTCACGCTTTAATTAAGATTTTAGATTGTCATTTTATTTCTTGGATTTATGGCTTATTGTACACGATTTTTACTGTTCTTCGTTTCTGCCCATTTTTGCAAGATTTTGTGGCCTATAACTCACGCTTTTATTGAGATTTTAGATTGTCATTTTATTTCTTGGATTTATGTCTTATTGTACACGATTTTTACCGTGCTTCGTTTCTGCCCATTTTTCCATGATTTTGTGGACTATAACTCACGCTTTTATTGAGATTTTAGATTGTCATTTTATTTTTTGGATTTATGGCTTATTGTACACGATTTTTACCGTTCTTCCTTGCTGCCCATTTTTGCTTGATTTTGTGGCCTATAACTCACGCTTTTATTGAGATTTTAGATTGTCATTTTATTTCTTGGATTTATGGCTTATTGTACACGATTTTTACCGTTCTTCGTTTCTGCCCATTTTTGCAAGATTTTGTGGCCTATAACTCACGCTTTTATTGAGATTTTAGATTGTCATTTTATTTCTTGGATTTATGTCTTATTGTACACGATTTTTACCGTGCTTCGTTTCTGCCCATTTTTTCATGATTTTGTGGCCTATAACTCACGCTTTTATTTAGATTTTAGATTGTCATTTTATTTCTTGGATTTATGGCTTATTGTACACGATTTTTACCGTCCTTCATTTCTGCCCATTTTTACATGATTTTGTGGACTATAACTCACGCTTTTATTGAGATTTTAGATTGTCATTTTATTTCTTGGATTTATGGCTTATTGTACACGATTTTTACCGTTATTCGTTTCTGCCCATTTTTGCAAGATTTTGTGGCCTATAACGCACGCTTTTATTGAGATTTTAGATTGTCATTTTATTTCTTGGATTTATGGCTTATTGTACACGATTTTTACCGTTCTTCGTTTCTGCCCATTTTTGCATGATTTTGTGGCCTATAACTCACGCTTTTATTGAGATTTTAGATTGTCATTTTATTTCTTGGATTTATGTCTTATTGTACACGATTTTTACCGTGTTTCGTTTCTGCCCATTTTTCCATGATTTTGTGGACTATAACTCACGCTTTTATTGAGATTTTAGATTGTCATTTTATTTTTTGGATTTATGGCTTATTGTACACGATTTTTACCGTTCTTCCTTTCTGCTCATTTTTGCTTGATTTTGTGGCCTATAACTCACGCTTTTATTGAGATTTTAGATTGTCATTTTATTTCTTGGATTTATGGCTTATTGTACACGATTTTTACCGTTCTTCGTTTCTGCCCATTTTTGCAAGATTTTGTGGCCTATAACTCACGCTTTTATTGAGATTTTAGATTGTCATTTTATTTCTTGGATTTATGTCTTATTGTACACGATTTTTACCGTGCTTCGTTTCTGCCCATTTTTTCATGATTTTGTGGCCTATAACTCACGCTTTTATTTAGATTTTAGATTGTCATTTTATTTCTTGGATTTATGGCTTATTGTACACGATTTTTACCGTCCTTCGTTTCTGCCCATTTTTACATGATTTTGTGGACTATAACTCACGATTTTATTGAGATTTTAGATTGTCATTTTATTTCTTGGATTTATGGCTTATTGTACACGATTTTTACCGTTATTCGTTTCTGCCCAATTTTGCTTGATTTTGTGGCCTATAACTCACGCTTTTATTGAGATTTTAGATTGTCATTTTATTTCTTGGATTTATGGCTTATTGTACACGATTTTTACCGTCCTTCGTTTCTGCCCATTTTTGCATGATTTTGTGGACTATTATAACTCACGCTTTTATTGAGATTTTAGTTTGTCATTTTATTTCTTGGATTTATGGCTTATTGTACACGATTTTTACCGTCCTTCGTTTCTGCCCATTTTTTCATGATTTTGTGGCCTATAACTCACGCTTTTATTGAGATTTTAGATTGTGATTTTATTTCTTGGATTTATGGCTTATTGTACACGATTTTTACCGTTATTCGTTTCTGCCCATTTTTGCAAGATTTTGTGGCCTATAACGCACGCTTTTATTTAGATTTTAGATTGTCATTTTATTTCTTGGATTTATGGCTTATTGTACACGATTTTTACCGTTCTTCGTTTCTGCCCATTTTTGCATGATTTTGTGGCCTATAACTCACGCTTTTATTGAGATTTTAGATTGTCATTTTATTTCTTGGATTTATGTCTTATTGTACACGATTTTTACCGTGTTTCGTTTCTGCCCATTTTTCCATGATTTTGTGGACTATAACTCACGCTTTTATTGAGATTTTAGATTGTCATTTTATTTTTTGGATTTATGGCTTATTGTACACGATTTTTACCGTTCTTCCTTTCTGCTCATTTTTGCTTGATTTTGTGGCCTATAACTCACGCTTTTATTGAGATTTTAGATTGTCATTTTATTTCTTGGATTTATGGCTTATTGTACACGATTTTTACCGTTCTTCGTTTCTGCCCATTTTTGCAAGATTTTGTGGCCTATAACTCACGCTTTTATTGAGATTTTAGATTGTCATTTTATTTCTTGGATTTATGTCTTATTGTACACGATTTTTACCGTGCTTCGTTTCTGCCCATTTTTTCATGATTTTGTGGCCTATAACTCACGCTTTTATTTAGATTTTAGATTGTCATTTTATTTCTTGGATTTATGGCTTATTGTACACGATTTTTACCGTTCTTCGTTTCTGCCCATTTTTGCAAGATTTTGTGGCCTATAACTCACGCTTTTATTGAGATTTTAGATTGTCATTTTATTTCTTGGATTTATGTCTTATTGTACACGATTTTTACCGTTCTTCGTTTCTGCCCAATTTTTCATGATTTTGTGGCCTATAACTCACGCTTTTATTTAGATTTTAGATTGTCATTTTATTTCTTGGATTTATGGCTTATTGTACACGATATTTACCGTTCTTCGTTTCTGCCCATTTTTGCAAGATTTTGTGGCCTATAACTCACGCTTTTATTGAGATTTTAGATTGTCATTTTATTTCTTGGATTTATGGCTTATTGTACACGATTTTTACCGTTCTTCGTTTCTGCACATTTTTGCATGATTTTGTGGCCTATAACTCACGCTTTTATTGAGATTTTAGATTGTCATTTTATTTCTTGGATTTATGGCTTATTGTACAAGATTTTTACCGTTCTTCGTTTCTGCCCATTTTTGCTTGATTTTGTGGCCAATAACTCACGCTTTAATTAAGATTTTAGATTGTCATTTTATTTCTTGGATTTATGGCTTATTGTACACGATTTTTACCGTTCTTCGTTTCTGCCCATTTTTGCATGATTTTGTGACTATAACTCACGCTTTTATTGAGATTTTAGATTGTCATTTTATTTCTTGGATTTATGTCTTATTGTACACGATTTTTACCGTGCTTCGTTTCTGCCCATTTTTGCATGATTTTGTGGGCTATAACTCACGCTTTTATTGAGATTTTAGATTGTTATTTTATTTCTTGGATTTATGGCTTATTGTACACGATTTTTACCGTTCTTCGTTTCTGCCCAATTTTGCTTGATTTTGTGGCCTATAACTCACGCTTTTATTGAGATTTTAGATTGTCATTTTATTTCTTGGATTTATGGCTTATTGTACACGATTTTTACCGTTCTTCGTTTCTGCACATTTTTGCATGATTTTGTGTCCTATAACTCACCCTTTTATTGAGATTTTAGATTGTCATTTTATTTCTTGGATTTATGGCTTATTGTACAAGATTTTTACCGTTCTTCGTTTCTGCCCATTTTTGCTTGATTTTGTGGCCAATAACTCACGCTTTAATTAAGATTTTAGATTGTCATTTTATTTCTTGGATTTATGGCTTATTGTACACGATTTTTACCGTTCTTCGTTTCTGCCCATTTTTGCAAGATTTTGTGGCCTATAACTCACGCTTTTATTGAGATTTTAGATTGTCATTTTATTTCTTGGATTTATGTCTTATTGTACACGATTTTTACCGTGCTTCGTTTCTGCCCATTTTTCCATGATTTTGTGGACTATAACTCACGCTTTTATTGAGATTTTAGATTGTCATTTTATTTTTTGGATTTATGGCTTATTGTACACGATTTTTACCGTTCTTCCTTTCTGCCCATTTTTGCTTGATTTTGTGGCCTATAACTCACGCTTTTATTGAGATTTTAGATTGTCATTTTATTTCTTGGATTTATGGCTTATTGTACACGATTTTTACCGTTCTTCGTTTCTGCCCATTTTTGCAAGATTTTGTGGCCTATAACTCACGCTTTTATTGAGATTTTAGATTGTCATTTTATTTCTTGGATTTATGTCTTATTGTACACGATTTTTACCGTTCTTCGTTTCTGCCCATTTTTTCATGATTTTGTGGCCTATAACTCACGCTTTTATTTAGATTTTAGATTGTCATTTTATTTCTTGGATTTATGGCTTATTGTACACGATATTTACCGTTCTTCGTTTCTGCCCATTTTTGCAAGATTTTGTGGCCTATAACTCACGCTTTTATTGAGATTTTAGATTGTCATTTTATTTCTTGGATTTATGTCTTATTGTACACGATTTTTACCGTTCTTCGTTTCTGCCCATTTTTGCAAGATTTTGTGGCCTATAACTCACGCTTTTATTGAGATTTTAGATTGTGATTTTATTTCTTGGATTTATGGCTTATTGTACACGATTTTTACCGTTCTTCGTTTCTGCCCATTTTTTCATGATTTTGTGGCCTATAACTCACGCTTTTATTTAGATTTTAGATTGTCATTTTATTTCTTGGATTTATGGCTTATTGTACACGATTTTTACCGTTCTTCGTTTCTGCCCATTTTTGCAAGATTTTGTGGCCTATAACTCACGCTTTTATTGAGATTTTAGATTGTCATTTTATTTCTTGGATTTATGTCTTATTGTACACGATTTTTACCGTTCTTCGTTTCTGCCCAATTTTTCATGATTTTGTGGCCTATAACTCACGCTTTTATTTAGATTTTAGATTGTCATTTTATTTCTTGGATTTATGGCTTATTGTACACGATATTTACCGTTCTTCGTTTCTGCCCATTTTTGCAAGATTTTGTGGCCTATAACTCACGCTTTTATTGAGATTTTAGATTGTCATTTTATTTCTTGGATTTATGGCTTATTGTACACGATTTTTACCGTTCTTCGTTTCTGCACATTTTTGCATGATTTTGTGGCCTATAACTCACGCTTTTATTGAGATTTTAGATTGTCATTTTATTTCTTGGATTTATGGCTTATTGTACAAGATTTTTACCGTTCTTCGTTTCTGCCCATTTTTGCTTGATTTTGTGGCCAATAACTCACGCTTTAATTAAGATTTTAGATTGTCATTTTATTTCTTGGATTTATGGCTTATTGTACACGATTTTTACCGTTCTTCGTTTCTGCCCATTTTTGCATGATTTTGTGACTATAACTCACGCTTTTATTGAGATTTTAGATTGTCATTTTATTTCTTGGATTTATGTCTTATTGTACACGATTTTTACCGTGCTTCGTTTCTGCCCATTTTTGCATGATTTTGTGGGCTATAACTCACGCTTTTATTGAGATTTTAGATTGTTATTTTATTTCTTGGATTTATGGCTTATTGTACACGATTTTTACCGTTCTTCGTTTCTGCCCAATTTTGCTTGATTTTGTGGCCTATAACTCACGGTTTTATTGAGATTTTAGATTGTCATTTTATTTCTTGGATTTATGGCTTATTGTACACGATTTTTACCGTTCTTCGTTTCTGCACATTTTTGCATGATTTTGTGTCCTATAACTCACCCTTTTATTGAGATTTTAGATTGTCATTTTATTTCTTGGATTTATGGCTTATTGTACAAGATTTTTACCGTTCTTCGTTTCTGCCCATTTTTGCTTGATTTTGTGGCCTATTACTCACGCTTTAATTAAGATTTTAGATTGTCATTTTATTTCTTGGATTTATGGCTTATTGTACACGATTTTTACCGTTCTTCGTTTCTGCCCATTTTTGCAAGATTTTGTGGCCTATAACTCACGCTTTTATTGAGATTTTAGATTGTCATTTTATTTCTTGGATTTATGTCTTATTGTACACGATTTTTACCGTGCTTCGTTTCTGCCCATTTTTCCATGATTTTGTGGACTATAACTCACGCTTTTATTGAGATTTTAGATTGTCATTTTATTTTTTGGATTTATGGCTTATTGTACACGATTTTTACCGTTCTTCCTTTCTGCCCATTTTTGCTTGATTTTGTGGCCTATAACTCACGCTTTTATTGAGATTTTAGATTGTCATTTTATTTCTTGGATTTATGGCTTATTGTACACGATTTTTACCGTTCTTCGTTTCTGCCCATTTTTGCAAGATTTTGTGGCCTATAACTCACGCTTTTATTGAGATTTTAGATTGTCATTTTATTTCTTGGATTTATGTCTTATTGTACACGATTTTTACCGTTCTTCGTTTCTGCCCATTTTTTCATGATTTTGTGGCCTATAACTCACGCTTTTATTTAGATTTTAGATTGTCATTTTATTTCTTGGATTTATGGCTTATTGTACACGATATTTACCGTTCTTCGTTTCTGCCCATTTTTGCTTGATTTTGTGGCCTATAACTCACGCTTTTATTGAGATTTTAGATTGTCATTTTATTTCTTGGATTTATGTCTTATTGTACACGATTTTTACCGTTCTTCGTTTCTGCCCATTTTTGCAAGATTTTGTGGCCTATAACTCACGCTTTTATTGAGATTTTAGATTGTGATTTTATTTCTTGGATTTATGGCTTATTGTACACGATTTTTACCGTTCTTCGTTTCTGCCCATTTTTTCATGATTTTGTGGCCTATAACTCACGCTTTTATTTAGATTTTAGATTGTCATTTTATTTCTTGGATTTATGGCTTATTGTACACGATTTTTACCGTTCTTCGTTTCTGCCCATTTTTGCAAGATTTTGTGGCCTATAACTCACGCTTTTATTGAGATTTTAGATTGTCATTTTATTTCTTGGATTTATGTCTTATTGTACACGATTTTTACCGTTCTTCGTTTCTGCCCATTTTTTCATGATTTTGTGGCCTATAACTCACGCTTTTATTTAGATTTTAGATTGTCATTTTATTTCTTGGATTTATGGCTTATTGTACACGATATTTACCGTTCTTCGTTTCTGCCCATTTTTGCAAGATTTTGTGGCCTATAACTCACGCTTTTATTGAGATTTTAGATTGTCATTTTATTTCTTGGATTTATGGCTTATTGTACACGATTTTTACCGTTCTTCGTTTCTGCACATTTTTGCATGATTTTGTGGCCTATAACTCACGCTTTTATTGAGATTTTAGATTGTCATTTTATTTCTTGGATTTATGGCTTATTGTACAAGATTTTTACCGTTCTTCGTTTCTGCCCATTTTTGCTTGATTTTGTGGCCAATAACTCACGCTTTAATTAAGATTTTAGATTGTCATTTTATTTCTTGGATTTATGGCTTATTGTACACGATTTTTACCGTTCTTCGTTTCTGCCCATTTTTGCATGATTTTGTGACTATAACTCACGCTTTTATTGAGATTTTAGATTGTCATTTTATTTCTTGGATTTATGTCTTATTGTACACGATTTTACCGTGCTTCGTTTCTGCCCATTTTTGCATGATTTTGTGGGCTATAACTCACGCTTTTATTGAGATTTTAGATTGTTATTTTATTTCTTGGATTTATGGCTTATTGTACACGATTTTTACCGTTCTTCGTTTCTGCCCAATTTTGCTTGATTTTGTGGCCTATAACTCACGCTTTTATTGAGATTTTAGATTGTCATTTTATTTCTTGGATTTATGGCTTATTGTACACGATTTTTACCGTTCTTCGTTTCTGCACATTTTTGCATGATTTTGTGTCCTATAACTCACCCTTTTATTGAGATTTTAGATTGTCATTTTATTTCTTGGATTTATGGCTTATTGTACAAGATTTTTACCGTTCTTCGTTTCTGCCCATTTTTGCTTGATTTTGTGGCCAATAACTCACGCTTTAATTAAGATTTTAGATTGTCATTTTATTTCTTGGATTTATGGCTTATTGTACACGATTTTTACTGTTCTTCGTTTCTGCCCATTTTTGCAAGATTTTGTGGCCTATAACTCACGCTTTTATTGAGATTTTAGATTGTCATTTTATTTCTTGGATTTATGTCTTATTGTACACGATTTTTACCGTGCTTCGTTTCTGCCCATTTTTCCATGATTTTGTGGACTATAACTCACGCTTTTATTGAGATTTTAGATTGTCATTTTATTTTTTGGATTTATGGCTTATTGTACACGATTTTTACCGTTCTTCCTTTCTGCCCATTTTTGCTTGATTTTGTGGCCTATAACTCACGCTTTTATTGAGATTTTAGATTGTCATTTTATTTCTTGGATTTATGGCTTATTGTACACGATTTTTACCGTTCTTCGTTTCTGCCCATTTTTGCAAGATTTTGTGGCCTATAACTCACGCTTTTATTGAGATTTTAGATTGTCATTTTATTTCTTGGATTTATGTCTTATTGTACACGATTTTTACCGTGCTTCGTTTCTGCCCATTTTTTCATGATTTTGTGGCCTATAACTCACGCTTTTATTTAGATTTTAGATTGTCATTTTATTTCTTGGATTTATGGCTTATTGTACACGATTTTTACCGTCCTTCATTTCTGCCCATTTTTACATGATTTTGTGGACTATAACTCACGCTTTTATTGAGATTTTAGATTGTCATTTTATTTCTTGGATTTATGGCTTATTGTACACGATTTTTACCGTTATTCGTTTCTGCCCATTTTTGCAAGATTTTGTGGCCTATAACGCACGCTTTTATTGAGATTTTAGATTGTCATTTTATTTCTTGGATTTATGGCTTATTGTACACGATTTTTACCGTTCTTCATTTCTGCCCATTTTTGCATGATTTTGTGGCCTATAACTCACGCTTTTATTGAGATTTTAGATTGTCATTTTATTTCTTGGATTTATGTCTTATTGTACACGATTTTTACCGTGTTTCGTTTCTGCCCATTTTTCCATGATTTGGTGGACTATAACTCACGCTTTTATTGAGATTTTAGATTGTCATTTTATTTTTTGGATTTATGGCTTATTGTACACGATTTTTACCGTTCTTCCTTTCTGCTCATTTTTGCTTGATTTTGTGGCCTATAACTCACGCTTTTATTGAGATTTTAGATTGTCATTTTATTTCTTGGATTTATGGCTTATTGTACACGATTTTTACCGTTCTTCGTTTCTGCCCATTTTTGCAAGATTTTGTGGCCTATAACTCACGCTTTTATTGAGATTTTAGATTGTCATTTTATTTCTTGGATTTATGTCTTATTGTACACGATTTTTACCGTGCTTCGTTTCTGCCCATTTTTTCATGATTTTGTGGCCTATAACTCACGCTTTTATTTAGATTTTAGATTGTCATTTTATTTCTTGGATTTATGGCTTATTGTACACGATTTTTACCGTCCTTCGTTTCTGCCCATTTTTACATGATTTTGTGGACTATAACTCACGATTTTATTGAGATTTTAGATTGTCATTTTATTTCTTGGATTTATGGCTTATTGTACACGATTTTTACCGTTATTCGTTTCTGCCCAATTTTGCTTGATTTTGTGGCCTATAACTCACGCTTTTATTGAGATTTTAGATTGTCATTTTATTTCTTGGATTTATGGCTTATTGTACACGATTTTTACCGTCCTTCGTTTCTGCCCATTTTTGCATGATTTTGTGGACTATTATAACTCACGCTTTTATTGAGATTTTAGTTTGTCATTTTATTTCTTGGATTTATGGCTTATTGTACACGATTTTTACCGTCCTTCGTTTCTGCCCATTTTTTCATGATTTTGTGGCCTATAACTCACGCTTTTATTGAGATTTTAGATTGTCATTTTATTTCTTGGATTTATGGCTTATTGTACACGATTTTTACCGTTATTCGTTTCTGCCCATTTTTGCAAGATTTTGTGGCCTATAACGCACGCTTTTATTGAGATTTTAGATTGTCATTTTATTTCTTGGATTTATGGCTTATTGTACACGATTTTTACCGTTCTTCGTTTCTGCCCATTTTTGCATGATTTTGTGGCCTATAACTCACGCTTTTATTGAGATTTTAGATTGTCATTTTATTTCTTGGATTTATGTCTTATTGTACACGATTTTTACCGTGTTTCGTTTCTGCCCATTTTTCCATGATTTTGTGGACTATAACTCACGCTTTTATTGAGATTTTAGATTGTCATTTTATTTTTTGGATTTATGGCTTATTGTACACGATTTTTACCGTTCTTCCTTTCTGCTCATTTTTGCTTGATTTTGTGGCCTATAACTCACGCTTTTATTGAGATTTTAGATTGTCATTTTATTTCTTGGATTTATGGCTTATTGTACACGATTTTTACCGTTCTTCGTTTCTGCCCATTTTTGCAAGATTTTGTGGCCTATAACTCACGCTTTTATTGAGATTTTAGATTGTCATTTTATTTCTTGGATTTATGTCTTATTGTACACGATTTTTACCGTGCTTCGTTTCTGCCCATTTTTTCATGATTTTGTGGCCTATAACTCACGCTTTTATTTAGATTTTAGATTGTCATTTTATTTCTTGGATTTATGGCTTATTGTACACGATTTTTACCGTCCTTCGTTTCTGCCCATTTTTACATGATTTTGTGGACTATAACTCACGATTTTATTGAGATTTTAGATTGTCATTTTATTTCTTGGATTTATGGCTTATTGTACACGATTTTTACCGTTATTCGTTTCTGCCCAATTTTGCTTGATTTTGTGGCCTATAACTCACGCTTTTATTGAGATTTTAGATTGTCATTTTATTTCTTGGATTTATGGCTTATTGTACACGATTTTTACCGTCCTTCGTTTCTGCCCATTTTTGCATGATTTTGTGGACTATTATAACTCACGCTTTTATTGAGATTTTAGTTTGTCATTTTATTTCTTGGATTTATGGCTTATTGTACACGATTTTTACCGTCCTTCGTTTCTGCCCATTTTTTCATGATTTTGTGGCCTATAACTCACGCTTTTATTGAGATTTTAGATTGTCATTTTATTTCTTGGATTTATGGCTTATTGTACACGATTTTTACCGTTATTCGTTTCTGCCCATTTTTGCAAGATTTTGTGGCCTGTAACGCACGCTTTTATTGAGATTTTAGATTGTCATTTTATTTCTTGGATTTATGGCTTATTGTACACGATTTTTACCGTTCTTCATTTCTGCCCATTTTTGCATGATTTTGTGGCCTATAACTCACGCTTTTATTGAGATTTTAGATTGTCATTTTATTTCTTGGATTTATGTCTTATTGTACACGATTTTTACCGTGTTTCGTTTCTGCCCATTTTTCCATGATTTTGTGGACTATAACTCACGCTTTTATTGAGATTTTAGATTGTCATTTTATTTTTTGGATTTATGGCTTATTGTACACGATTTTTACCGTTCTTCCTTTCTGCTCATTTTTGCTTGATTTTGTGGCCTATAACTCACGCTTTTATTGAGATTTTAGATTGTCATTTTATTTCTTGGATTTATGGCTTATTGTACACGATTTTTACCGTTCTTCGTTTCTGCCCATTTTTGCAAGATTTTGTGGCCTATAACTCACGCTTTTATTGAGATTTTAGATTGTCATTTTATTTCTTGGATTTATGTCTTATTGTACACGATTTTTACCGTGCTTCGTTTCTGCCCATTTTTTCATGATTTTGTGGCCTATAACTCACGCTTTTATTTAGATTTTAGATTGTCATTTTATTTCTTGGATTTATGGCTTATTGTACACGATTTTTACCGTTATTCGTTTCTGCCCATTTTTGCAAGATTTTGTGGCCTATAACGCACGCTTTTATTGAGATTTTAGATTGTCATTTTATTTCTTGGATTTATGGCTTATTGTACACGATTTTTACCGTTCTTCGTTTCTGCCCATTTTTGCATGATTTTGTGGCCTATAACTCACGCTTTTATTGAGATTTTAGATTGTCATTTTATTTCTTGGATTTATGTCTTATTGTACACGATTTTTACCGTGTTTCGTTTCTGCCCATTTTTCCATGATTTTGTGGACTATAACTCACGCTTTTATTGAGATTTTAGATTGTCATTTTATTTTTTGGATTTATGGCTTATTGTACACGATTTTTACCGTTCTTCCTTTCTGCTCATTTTTGCTTGATTTTGTGGCCTATAACTCACGCTTTTATTGAGATTTTAGATTGTCATTTTATTTCTTGGATTTATGGCTTATTGTACACGATTTTTACCGTTCTTCGTTTCTGCCCATTTTTGCAAGATTTTGTGGCCTATAACTCACGCTTTTATTGAGATTTTAGATTGTCATTTTATTTCTTGGATTTATGTCTTATTGTACACGATTTTTACCGTGCTTCGTTTCTGCCCATTTTTTCATGATTTTGTGGCCTATAACTCACGCTTTTATTTAGATTTTAGATTGTCATTTTATTTCTTGGATTTATGGCTTATTGTACACGATTTTTACCGTCCTTCGTTTCTGCCCATTTTTACATGATTTTGTGGACTATAACTCACGATTTTATTGAGATTTTAGATTGTCATTTTATTTCTTGGATTTATGGCTTATTGTACACGATTTTTACCGTTATTCGTTTCTGCCCAATTTTGCTTGATTTTGTGGCCTATAACTCACGCTTTTATTGAGATTTTAGATTGTCATTTTATTTCTTGGATTTATGGCTTATTGTACACGATTTTTACCGTCCTTCGTTTCTGCCCATTTTTGCATGATTTTGTGGACTATTATAACTCACGCTTTTATTGAGATTTTAGTTTGTCATTTTATTTCTTGGATTTATGGCTTATTGTACACGATTTTTACCGTCCTTCGTTTCTGCCCATTTTTTCATGATTTTGTGGCCTATAACTCACGCTTTTATTGAGATTTTAGATTGTCATTTTATTTCTTGGATTTATGGCTTATTGTACACGATTTTTACCGTTATTCGTTTCTGCCCATTTTTGCAAGATTTTGTGGCCTGTAACGCACGCTTTTATTGAGATTTTAGATTGTCATTTTATTTCTTGGATTTATGGCTTATTGTACACGATTTTTACCGTTCTTCATTTCTGCCCATTTTTGCATGATTTTGTGGCCTATAACTCACGCTTTTATTGAGATTTTAGATTGTCATTTTATTTCTTGGATTTATGTCTTATTGTACACGATTTTTACCGTGTTTCGTTTCTGCCCATTTTTCCATGATTTTGTGGACTATAACTCACGCTTTTATTGAGATTTTAGATTGTCATTTTATTTTTTGGATTTATGGCTTATTGTACACGATTTTTACCGTTCTTCCTTTCTGCTCATTTTTGCTTGATTTTGTGGCCTATAACTCACGCTTTTATTGAGATTTTAGATTGTCATTTTATTTCTTGGATTTATGGCTTATTGTACACGATTTTTACCGTTCTTCGTTTCTGCCCATTTTTGCAAGATTTTGTGGCCTATAACTCACGCTTTTATTGAGATTTTAGATTGTCATTTTATTTCTTGGATTTATGTCTTATTGTACACGATTTTTACCGTGCTTCGTTTCTGCCCATTTTTTCATGATTTTGTGGCCTATAACTCACGCTTTTATTTAGATTTTAGATTGTCATTTTATTTCTTGGATTTATGGCTTATTGTACACGATTTTTACCGTTATTCGTTTCTGCCCATTTTTGCAAGATTTTGTGGCCTATAACGCACGCTTTTATTGAGATTTTAGATTGTCATTTTATTTCTTGGATTTATGGCTTATTGTACACGATTTTTACCGTTCTTCGTTTCTGCCCATTTTTGCATGATTTTGTGGCCTATAACTCACGCTTTTATTGAGATTTTAGATTGTCATTTTATTTCTTGGATTTATGTCTTATTGTACACGATTTTTACCGTGTTTCGTTTCTGCCCATTTTTCCATGATTTTGTGGACTATAACTCACGCTTTTATTGAGATTTTAGATTGTCATTTTATTTTTTGGATTTATGGCTTATTGTACACGATTTTTACCGTTCTTCCTTTCTGCTCATTTTTGCTTGATTTTGTGGCCTATAACTCACGCTTTTATTGAGATTTTAGATTGTCATTTTATTTCTTGGATTTATGGCTTATTGTACACGATTTTTACCGTTCTTCGTTTCTGCCCATTTTTGCAAGATTTTGTGGCCTATAACTCACGCTTTTATTGAGATTTTAGATTGTCATTTTATTTCTTGGATTTATGTCTTATTGTACACGATTTTTACCGTGCTTCGTTTCTGCCCATTTTTTCATGATTTTGTGGCCTATAACTCACGCTTTTATTTAGATTTTAGATTGTCATTTTATTTCTTGGATTTATGGCTTATTGTACACGATTTTTACCGTCCTTCGTTTCTGCCCATTTTTACATGATTTTGTGGACTATAACTCACGATTTTATTGAGATTTTAGATTGTCATTTTATTTCTTGGATTTATGGCTTATTGTACACGATTTTTACCGTTATTCGTTTCTGCCCAATTTTGCTTGATTTTGTGGCCTATAACTCACGCTTTTATTGAGATTTTAGATTGTCATTTTATTTCTTGGATTTATGGCTTATTGTACACGATTTTTACCGTCCTTCGTTTCTGCCCATTTTTGCATGATTTTGTGGACTATTATAACTCACGCTTTTATTGAGATTTTAGTTTGTCATTTTATTTCTTGGATTTATGGCTTATTGTACACGATTTTTACCGTCCTTCGTTTCTGCCCATTTTTTCATGATTTTGTGGCCTATAACTCACGCTTTTATTGAGATTTTAGATTGTCATTTTATTTCTTGGATTTATGGCTTATTGTACACGATTTTTACCGTTATTCGTTTCTGCCCATTTTTGCAAGATTTTGTGGCCTATAACGCACGCTTTTATTGAGATTTTAGATTGTCATTTTATTTCTTGGATTTATGGCTTATTGTACACGATTTTTACCGTTCTTCATTTCTGCCCATTTTTGCATGATTTTGTGGCCTATAACTCACGCTTTTATTGAGATTTTAGATTGTCATTTTATTTCTTGGATTTATGTCTTATTGTACACGATTTTTACCGTGTTTCGTTTCTGCCCATTTTTCCATGATTTTGTGGACTATAACTCACGCTTTTATTGAGATTTTAGATTGTCATTTTATTTTTTGGATTTATGGCTTATTGTACACGATTTTTACCGTTCTTCCTTTCTGCTCATTTTTGCTTGATTTTGTGGCCTATAACTCACGCTTTTATTGAGATTTTAGATTGTCATTTTATTTCTTGGATTTATGGCTTATTGTACACGATTTTTACCGTTCTTCGTTTCTGCCCATTTTTGCAAGATTTTGTGGCCTATAACTCACGCTTTTATTGAGATTTTAGATTGTCATTTTATTTCTTGGATTTATGTCTTATTGTACACGATTTTTACCGTGCTTCGTTTCTGCCCATTTTTTCATGATTTTGTGGCCTATAACTCACGCTTTTATTTAGATTTTAGATTGTCATTTTATTTCTTGGATTTATGGCTTATTGTACACGATTTTTACCGTCCTTCCTTTCTGCCCATTTTTACATGATTTTGTGGACTATAACTCACGATTTTATTGAGATTTTAGATTGTCATTTTATTTCTTGGATTTATGGCTTATTGTACACGATTTTTACCGTTATTCGTTTCTGCCCATTTTTGCAAGATTTTGTGGCCTATAACGCATGCTTTTATTGAGATTTTAGATTGTCATTTTATTTCTTGGATTTATGGCTTATTGTACACGATTTTTACCGTTCTTCGTTTCTGCCCATTTTTGCATGATTTTGTGGCCTATAACTCACGCTTTTATTGAGATTTTAGATTGTCATTTTATTTCTTGGATTTATGGCTTATTGTACACGATTTTTACCGTCCTTCGTTTCTGCCCATTTTTGCATGATTTTGTGGCCTATAACTCACGCTTTTATTGAGATTTTAGATTGTCATTTTATTTCTTGGATTTATGTCTTATTGTACACGATTTTTACCGTTCTTCGTTTCTGCCTATTTTTGCTTGATTTTGTGGCCTATAACTCACGTTTTTATTGAGATTTTAGATTGTCATTTTATTTCTTGGATTTATGGCTTATTGTACACGATTTTTACCGTCCTTCGTTTCTGCCCATTTTTGCATGATTTTGTGGACTATTATAACTCACGCTTTTATTGAGATTTTAGTTTGTCATTTTATTTCTTGGATTTATGGCTTATTGTACACGATTTTTACCGTCCTTCGTTTCTGCCCATTTTTTCATGATTTTGTGGCCTATAACTCACGCTTTTATTTAGATTTTAGATTGTCATTTTATTTCTTGGATTTATGGCTTATTGTACACGATTTTTACCGTTCTTCGTTTCTGCCCATTTTTGCAAGATTTTGTGGCCTATAACTCACGCTTTTATTGAGATTTTAGATTGTCATTTTATTTCTTGGATTTATGTCTTATTGTACACGATTTTTACCGTTCTTCGTTTCTGCCCATTTTTTCATGATTTTGTGGCCTATAACTCACGCTTTTATTTAGATTTTAGATTGTCATTTTATTTCTTGGATTGATGGCTTATTGTACACGATTTTTTCCGTTCTTCGTTTCTGCCCATTTTTGCAAGATTTTGTGGCCTATAACTCACGCTTTTATTGAGATTTTAGATTGTCATTTTATTTCTTGGATTTATTGCTTATTGTACACGATTTTTACCGTCCTTCGTTTCTGCCCATTTTTGCATGATTTTGTGGCCTATAACTCACGCTTTTATTTAGATGTTAGATTGTCATTTTATTTCTTGGATTTATGTCTTATTGTACACGATTTTTACCGTTCTTCGTTTCTGCCCATTTTTGCTTGATTTTGTGGCCTATAACTCACGCTTTTATTGAGATTTTAGATTGTCATTTTATTTGTTGGATTTATGGCTTATTGTACACGATTTTTACTGTTCTTCGTTTCTGCCCATTTTTGCTTGATTTTGTGGCCTATAACTCACGCTTTTATTGAGATTTTAGATTGTCATTTTATTTCTTGGATTTATGGCTTATTGTACACGATTTCTACCGTGCTTCGTTTCTGCCCATTTTTGCAAGATTTTGTGGCCTATAACTCACGCTTTTATTGAGATTTTAGATTGTCATTTTATTTCTTGGATTTATGGCTTATTATACACGATTTTTACCGTCCTTCGTTTCTGCCCATTTTTTCATGATTTTGTGGCCTATAACTCACGCTTTTATTTAGATTTTAGATTGTCATTTTATTTCTTGGATTTATGGCTTATTGTACACGATTTTTACCGTCCTTCGTTTCTGCCCATTTTTACATGATTTTGTGGACTATAACGCACGCTTTTATTGAGATTTTAGATTGTCATTTTATTTCTTGGATTTATGGCTTATTGTACACAATTTTTACCGTTATTCGTTTCTGCCCATTTTTGCATGATTATTTGGACTATAACTCACGCTTTTATTGAGATTTTAGATTGTTATTTTATTTCTTGGATTTGTGGCTTATTGTACACGATTTTTACCGTTCTTCGTTTCTGCCCATTTTTGCATGATTTTGTGGCTTATAACTCACGCTTTTATTGAGATTTTAGATTGTCATTTTATTTTTTGGATTTATGGCTTATTGTACACGATTTTTACCGTTCTTCGTTTCTGCCCATTTTTGCAAGATTTTGTGGCCTATAACTCACGCTTTTATTGAGATTTTAGATTGTCATTTTATTTCTTGGATTTATGTCTTATTGTACACGATTTTTACCGTGCTTCGTTTCTGCCCATTTTTCCATGATTTTGTGGACTATAACTCACGCTTTTATTGAGATTTTAGATTGTCATTTTATTTTTTGGATTTATGGCTTATTGTACACAATTTTTACCGTTCTTCCTTTCTGCCCATTTTTGCTTGATTTTGTGGCCTATAACTCACGCTTTTATTGAGATTTTAGATTGTCATTTTATTTCTTGGATTTATGGCTTATTGTACAAGATTTTTACCGTTCTTCGTTTCTGCCCATTTTTGCTTGATTTTGTGGCCAATAACTCACGCTTTAATTAAGATTTTAGATTGTCATTTTATTTCTTGGATTTATGGCTTATTGTACACGATTTTTACCGTTCTTCGTTTCTGCCCATTTTTGCGTGATTTTGTGACTATAACTCACGCTTTTATTGAGATTTTAGATTGTCATTTTATTTCTTGGATTTATGTCTTATTGTACACGATTTTACCGTGCTTCGTTTCTGCCCATTTTTGCATGATTTTGTGGGCTATAACTCACGCTTTTATTGAGATTTTAGATTGTTATTTTATTTCTTGGATTTATGGCTTATTGTACACGATTTTTACCGTTCTTCGTTTCTGCCCAATTTTGCTTGATTTTGTGGCCTATAACTCACGCTTTTATTGAGATTTTAGATTGTCATTTTATTTCTTGGATTTATGGCTTATTGTACACGATTTTTACCGTTCTTCGTTTCTGCACATTTTTGCATGATTTTGTGTCCTATAACTCACCCTTTTATTGAGATTTTAGATTGTCATTTTATTTTTTGGATTTATGGCTTATTGTACACGATTTTTACCGTTCTTCCTTTCTGCCCATTTTTGCTTGATTTTGTGGCCTATAACTCACGCTTTTATTGAGATTTTAGATTGTCATTTTATTTCTTGGATTTATGGCTTATTGTACACGATTTTTACCGTTCTTCGTTTCTGCCCATTTTTGCAAGATTTTGTGGCCTATAACTCACGCTTTTATTGAGATTTTAGATTGTCATTTTATTTCTTGGATTTATGTCTTATTGTACACGATTTTTACCGTGCTTCGTTTCTGCCCATTTTTTCATGATTTTGTGGCCTATAACTCACGCTTTTATTTAGATTTTAGATTGTCATTTTATTTCTTGGATTTATGGCTTATTGTACACGATTTTTACCGTCCTTCATTTCTGCCCATTTTTACATGATTTTGTGGACTATAACTCACGCTTTTATTGAGATTTTAGATTGTCATTTTATTTCTTGGATTTATGGCTTATTGTACACGATTTTTACCGTTATTCGTTTCTGCCCATTTTTGCAAGATTTTGTGGCCTATAACGCACGCTTTTATTGAGATTTTAGATTGTCATTTTATTTCTTGGATTTATGGCTTATTGTACACGATTTTTACCGTTCTTCGTTTCTGCCCATTTTTGCATGATTTTGTGGCCTATAACTCACGCTTTTATTGAGATTTTAGATTGTCATTTTATTTCTTGGATTTATGTCTTATTGTACACGATTTTTACCGTGTTTCGTTTCTGCCCATTTTTCCATGATTTTGTGGACTATAACTCACGCTTTTATTGAGATTTTAGATTGTCATTTTATTTTTTGGATTTATGGCTTATTGTACACGATTTTTACCGTTCTTCCTTTCTGCTCATTTTTGCTTGATTTTGTGGCCTATAACTCACGCTTTTATTGAGATTTTAGATTGTCATTTTATTTCTTGGATTTATGGCTTATTGTACACGATTTTTACCGTTCTTCGTTTCTGCCCATTTTTGCAAGATTTTGTGGCCTATAACTCACGCTTTTATTGAGATTTTAGATTGTCATTTTATTTCTTGGATTTATGTCTTATTGTACACGATTTTTACCGTGCTTCGTTTCTGCACATTTTTTCATGATTTTGTGGCCTATAACTCACGCTTTTATTTAGATTTTAGATTGTCATTTTATTTCTTGGATTTATGGCTTATTGTACACGATTTTTACCGTCCTTCGTTTCTGCCCATTTTTACATGATTTTGTGGACTATAACTCACGATTTTATTGAGATTTTAGATTGTCATTTTATTTCTTGGATTTATGGCTTATTGTACACGATTTTTACCGTTATTCGTTTCTGCCCAATTTTGCTTGATTTTGTGGCCTATAACTCACGCTTTTATTGAGATTTTAGATTGTCATTTTATTTCTTGGATTTATGGCTTATTGTACACGATTTTTACCGTCCTTCGTTTCTGCCCATTTTTGCATGATTTTGTGGACTATTATAACTCACGCTTTTATTGAGATTTTAGTTTGTCATTTTATTTCTTGGATTTATGGCTTATTGTACACGATTTTTACCGTCCTTCGTTTCTGCCCATTTTTTCATGATTTTGTGGCCTATAACTCACGCTTTTATTGAGATTTTAGATTGTCATTTTATTTTTTGGATTTATGGCTTATTGTACACGATTTTTACCGTTATTCGTTTCTGCCCATTTTTGCAAGATTTTGTGGCCTATAACGCACGCTTTTATTGAGATTTTAGATTGTCATTTTATTTCTTGGATTTATGGCTTATTGTACACGATTTTTACCGTTCTTCGTTTCTGCCCATTTTTGCATGATTTTGTGGCCTATAACTCACGCTTTTATTGAGATTTTAGATTGTCATTTTATTTCTTGGATTTATGTCTTATTGTACACGATTTTTACCGTGTTTCGTTTCTGCCCATTTTTCCATGATTTTGTGGACTATAACTCACGCTTTTATTGAGATTTTAGATTGTCATTTTATTTTTTGGATTTATGGCTTATTGTACACGATTTTTACCGTTCTTCCTTTCTGCTCATTTTTGCTTGATTTTGTGGCCTATAACTCACGCTTTTATTGAGATTTTAGATTGTCATTTTATTTCTTGGATTTATGGCTTATTGTACACGATTTTTACCGTTCTTCGTTTCTGCCCATTTTTGCAAGATTTTGTGGCCTATAACTCACGCTTTTATTGAGATTTTAGATTGTCATTTTATTTCTTGGATTTATGTCTTATTGTACACGATTTTTACCGTGCTTCGTTTCTGCCCATTTTTTCATGATTTTGTGGCCTATAACTCACGCTTTTATTTAGATTTTAGATTGTCATTTTATTTCTTGGATTTATGGCTTATTGTACACGATTTTTACCGTCCTTCCTTTCTGCCCATTTTTACATGATTTTGTGGACTATAACTCACGATTTTATTGAGATTTTAGATTGTCATTTTATTTCTTGGATTTATGGCTTATTGTACACGATTTTTACCGTTATTCGTTTCTGCCCATTTTTGCAAGATTTTGTGGCCTATAACGCATGCTTTTATTGAGATTTTAGATTGTCATTTTATTTCTTGGATTTATGGCTTATTGTACACGATTTTTACCGTTCTTCGTTTCTGCCCATTTTTGCATGATTTTGTGGCCTATAACTCACGCTTTTATTGAGATTTTAGATTGTCATTTTATTTCTTGGATTTATGGCTTATTGTACACGATTTTTACCGTCTTTCGTTTCTGCCCATTTTTGCATGATTTTGTGGCCTATAACTCACGCTTTTATTGAGATTTTAGATTGTCATTTTATTTCTTGGATTTATGTCTTATTGTACACGATTTTTACCGTTCTTCGTTTCTGCCCATTTTTGCTTGATTTTGTGGCCTATAACTCACGTTTTTATTGAGATTTTAGATTGTCATTTTATTTCTTGGATTTATGGCTTATTGTACACGATTTTTACCGTCCTTCGTTTCTGCCCATTTTTGCATGATTTTGTGGACTATTATAACTCACGCTTTTATTGAGATTTTAGTTTGTCATTTTATTTCTTGGATTTATGGCTTATTGTACACGATTTTTACCGTCCTTCGTTTCTGCCCATTTTTTCATGATTTTGTGGCCTATAACTCACGCTTTTATTTAGATTTTAGATTGTCATTTTATTTCTTGGATTTATGGCTTATTGTACACGATTTTTACCGTTCTTCGTTTCTGCCCATTTTTGCAAGATTTTGTGGCCTATAACTCACGCTTTTATTGAGATTTTAGATTGTCATTTTATTTCTTGGATTTATGTCTTATTGTACACGATTTTTACCGTTCTTCGTTTCTGCCCATTTTTTCATGATTTTGTGGCCTATAACTCACGCTTTTATTTAGATTTTAGATTGTCATTTTATTTCTTGGATTGATGGCTTATTGTACACGATTTTTTCCGTTCTTCGTTTCTGCCCATTTTTGCAAGATTTTGTGGCCTATAACTCACGCTTTTATTGAGATTTTAGATTGTCATTTTATTTCTTGGATTTATTGCTTATTGTACACGATTTTTACCGTCCTTCGTTTCTGCCCATTTTTGCATGATTTTGTGGCCTATAACTCACGCTTTTATTTAGATGTTAGATTGTCATTTTATTTCTTGGATTTATGTCTTATTGTACACGATTTTTACCGTTCTTCGTTTCTGCCCATTTTTGCTTGATTTTGTGGCCTATAACTCACGCTTTTATTGAGATTTTAGATTGTCATTTTATTTGTTGGATTTATGGCTTATTGTACACGATTTTTACTGTTCTTCGTTTCTGCCCATTTTTGCTTGATTTTGTGGCCTATAACTCACGCTTTTATTGAGATTTTAGATTGTCATTTTATTTCTTGGATTTATGGCTTATTGTACACGATTTCTACCGTGCTTCGTTTCTGCCCATTTTTGCAAGATTTTGTGGCCTATAACTCACGCTTTTATTGAGATTTTAGATTGTCATTTTATTTCTTGGATTTATGGCTTATTATACACGATTTTTACCGTCCTTCGTTTCTGCCCATTTTTTCATGATTTTGTGGCCTATAACTCACGCTTTTATTTAGATTTTAGATTGTCATTTTATTTCTTGGATTTATGGCTTATTGTACACGATTTTTACCGTCCTTCGTTTCTGCCCATTTTTACATGATTTTGTGGACTATAACGCACGCTTTTATTGAGATTTTAGATTGTCATTTTATTTCTTGGATTTATGGCTTATTGTACACAATTTTTACCGTTATTCGTTTCTGCCCATTTTTGCATGATTATTTGGACTATAACTCACGCTTTTATTGAGATTTTAGATTGTTATTTTATTTCTTGGATTTGTGGCTTATTGTACACGATTTTTACCGTTCTTCGTTTCTGCCCATTTTTGCATGATTTTGTGGCCTATAACTCACGCTTTTATTGAGATTTTAGATTGTCATTTTATTTTTTGGATTTATGGCTTATTGTACACGATTTTTACCGTTCTTCGTTTCTGCCCATTTTTGCAAGATTTTGTGGCCTATAACTCACGCTTTTATTGAGATTTTAGATTGTCATTTTATTTCTTGGATTTATGTCTTATTGTACACGATTTTTACCGTGCTTCGTTTCTGCCCATTTTTCCATGATTTTGTGGACTATAACTCACGCTTTTATTGAGATTTTAGATTGTCATTTTATTTTTTGGATTTATGGCTTATTGTACACAATTTTTACCGTTCTTCCTTTCTGCCCATTTTTGCTTGATTTTGTGGCCTATAACTCACGCTTTTATTGAGATTTTAGATTGTCATTTTATTTCTTGGATTTATGGCTTATTGTACACGATTTTTACCGTTCTTCGTTTCTGCCCATTTTTGCAAGATTTTGTGGCCTATAACTCACGCTTTTATTGAGATTTTAGATTGTCATTTTATTTCTTGGATTTATGGCTTATTGTACACGATTTTTACCGTTATTCGTTTCTGCCCATTTTTGCAAGATTTTGTGGCCTATAACGCACGCTTTTATTGAGATTTTAGATTGTCATTTTATTTCTTGGATTTATGGCTTATTGTACACGATTTTTACCGTTCTTCGTTTCTGCCCATTTTTGCATGATTTTGTGGCCTATAACTCACGCTTTTATTGAGATTTTAGATTGTCATTTTATTTCTTGGATTTATGGCTTATTGTACACGATTTTTACCGTCCTTCGTTTCTGCCCATTTTTGCATGATTTTGTGGCCTACAACTCACGCTTTTATTGAGATTTTAGATTGTCATTTTATTTCTTGGATTTATGTCTTATTGTACACGATTTTTACCGTGCTTCGTTTCTGCCCATTTTTGCATGATTTTGTGGGCTATAACTCACGCTTTTATTGAGATTTTAGATTGTTATTTTATTTCTTGGATTTATGGCTTATTGTACACGATTTTTACCGTTCTTCGTTTCTGCCCATTTTTGCTTGATTTTGTGGCATATAACTCACGCTTTTATTGAGATTTTAGATTGTCATTTTATTTCTTGGATTTATGGCTTATTGTACACGATTTTTACCGTCCTTCGTTTCTGCCCATTTTTACATGATTTTGTGGACTATAACTCACGCTTTTATTGAGATTTTAGATTGTCATTTTATTTCTTGGATTTATGGCTTATTGAACACGATTTTTACCGTTATTCGTTTCTGCCCATTTTTGCAAGATTTTGTGGCCTATAACGCACGCTTTTATTGAGATTTTAGATTGTCATTTTATTTCTTGGATTTATGGCTTATTGTACACGATTTTTTCCGTTCTTCGTTTCTGCCCATTTTTGCATGATTTTGTGGCCTATAACTCACGCTTTTATTGAGATTTTAGATTGTCATTTTATTTCTTGGATTTATGTCTTATTGTACACGATTTTTACCGTGTTTCGTTTCTGCCCATTTTTCCATGATTTTGTGGACTATAACTCACGCTTTTATTGAGATTTTAGATTGTCATTTTATTTTTTGGATTTATGGCTTATTGTACACGATTTTTACCGTTCTTCCTTTCTGCCCATTTTTGCTTGATTTTGTGGCCTATAACTCACGCTTTTATTGAGATTTTAGATTGTCATTTTATTTCTTGGATTTATGGCTTATTGTACACGATTTTTACCGTTCTTCGTTTCTGCCCATTTTTGCAAGATTTTGTGGCCTATAACTCACGCTTTTATTGAGATTTTAGATTGTCATTTTATTTCTTGGATTTATGTCTTATTGTACACGATTTTTACCGTGCTTCGTTTCTGCCCATTTTTTCATGATTTTGTGGCCTATAACTCACGCTTTTATTTAGATTTTAGATTGTCATTTTATTTCTTGGATTTATGGCTTATTGTACACGATTTTTACCGTCCTTCGTTTCTGCCCATTTTTACATGATTTTGTGGACTATAACTCACGATTTTATTGAGATTTTAGATTGTCATTTTATTTCTTGGATTTATGGCTTATTATACACGATTTTTACCGTTATTCGTTTCTGCCCATTTTTGCAAGATTTTGTGGCCTATAACGCATGCTTTTATTGAGATTTTAGATTGTCATTTTATTTCTTGGATTTATGGCTTATTGTACACGATTTTTACCGTTCTTCGTTTCTGCCCATTTTTGCATGATTTTGTGGCCTATAACTCACGCTTTTATTGAGATTTTAGATTGTCATTTTATTTCTTGGATTTATGGCTTATTGTACACGATTTTTACCGTCCTTCGTTTCTGCCCATTTTTGCATGATTTTGTGGCCTATAACTCACGCTTTTATTGAGATTTTAGATTGTCATTTTATTTCTTGGATTTATGTTTTATTGTACACGATTTTTACCGTGCTTCGTTTCTGCCCATTTTTGCATGATTTTGTGGGCTATAACTCACGCTTTTATTGAGATTTTAGATTGTTATTTTATTTCTTGGATTTATGGCTTATTGTACACGATTTTTACCGTTCTTCGTTTCTGCCCATTTTTGCTTGATTTTGTGGCATATAACTCACGCTTTTATTGAGATTTTAGATTGTCATTTTATTTCTTGGATTTATGGCTTATTGTACACGATTTTTACCGTCCTTCGTTTCTGCCCATTTTTACATGATTTTGTGGACTATAACTCACGCTTTTATTGAGATTTTAGATTGTCATTTTATTTCTTGGATTTATGGCTTATTGTACACGATTTTTACCGTTATTCGTTTCTGCCCATTTTTGCAAGATTTTGTGGCCTATAACGCACGCTTTTATTGAGATTTTAGATTGTCATTTTATTTCTTGGATTTATGGCTTATTGTACACGATTTTTACCGTTCTTCGTTTCTGCCCATTTTTGCATGATTTTGTGGCCTATAACTCACGCTTTTATTGAGATTTTAGATTGTCATTTTATTTCTTGGATTTATGTCTTATTGTACACGATTTTTACCGTGTTTCGTTTCTGCCCATTTTTCCATGATTTTGTGGACTATAACTCACGCTTTTATTGAGATTTTAGATTGTCATTTTATTTTTTGGATTTATGGCTTATTGTACACGATTTTTACCGTTCTTCCTTTCTGCCCATTTTTGCTTGATTTTGTGGCCTATAACTCACGCTTTTATTGAGATTTTAGATTGTCATTTTATTTCTTGGATTTATGGCTTATTGTACACGATTTTTACCGTTCTTCGTTTCTGCCCATTTTTGCAAGATTTTGTGGCCTATAACTCACGCTTTTATTGAGATTTTAGATTGTCATTTTATTTCTTGGATTTATTTCTTATTGTACACGATTTTTACCGTGCTTCGTTTCTGCCCATTTTTTCATGATTTTGTGGCCTATAACTCACGCTTTTATTTAGATTTTAGATTGTCATTTTATTTCTTGGATTTATGGCTTATTGTACACGATTTTTACCGTCCTTCGTTTCTGCCCATTTTTACATGATTTTGTGGACTATAACTCACGATTTTATTGAGATTTTAGATTGTCATTTTATTTCTTGGATTTATGGCTTATTGTTCACGATTTTTACCGTTATTCGTTTCTGCCCATTTTTGCAAGATTTTGTGGCCTATAACGCATGCTTTTATTGAGATTTTAGATTGTCATTTTATTTCTTAGATTTATGGCTTATTGTACACGATTTTTACCGTTCTTCGTTTCTGCCCATTTTTGCATGATTTTGTGGCCTATAACTCACGCTTTTATTGAGATTTTAGATTGTCATTTTATTTCTTGGATTTATGGCTTATTGTACACGATTTTTACCGTCCTTCGTTTCTGCCCATTTTTGCATGATTTTGTGGCCTATAACTCACGCTTTTATTGAGATTTTAGATTGTCATTTTATTTCTTGGATTTATGTCTTATTGTACACGATTTTTACCGTGCTTCGTTTCTGCCCATTTTTGCATGATTTTGTGGGCTATAACTCACGCTTTTATTGAGATTTTAGATTGTTATTTTATTTCTTGGATTTATGGCTTATTGTACACGATTTTTACCGTTCTTCGTTTCTGCCCATTTTTGCTTGATTTTGTGGCATATAACTCACGCTTTTATTGAGATTTTAGATTGTCATTTTATTTCTTGGATTTATGGCTTATTGTACACGATTTTTACCGTTCTTCGTTTCTGCACATTTTTGCATGATTTTGTGGCCTATAACTCACGCTTTTATTGAGATTTTAGATTGTCATTTTATTTCTTGGATTTATGGCTTATTGTACAAGATTTTTACCGTTCTTCGTTTCTGCCCATTTTTGCTTGATTTTGTGGCCTATAACTCACGCTTTTATTGAGATTTTAGATTGTCATTTTATTTCTTGGATTTATGTCTTATTGTACACGATTTTTACCGTGTTTCGTTTCTGCCCATTTTTCCATGATTTTGTGGACTATAACTCACGATTTTATTGAGATTTTAGATTGTCATTTTATTTCTTGGATTTATGGCTTATTGTACACGATTTTTACCGTTATTCGTTTCTGCCCATTTTTGCAAGATTTTGTGGCCTATAACGCATGCTTTTATTGAGATTTTAGATTGTCATTTTATTTCTTGGATTTATGGCTTATTGTACACGATTTTTACCGTTCTTCGTTTCTGCCCATTTTTGCATGATTTTGTGGCCTATAACTCACGCTTTTATTGAGATTTTAGATTGTCATTTTATTTCTTGGATTTATGGCTTATTGTACACGATTTTTACCGTCCTTCGTTTCTGCCCATTTTTGCATGATTTTGTGGCCTATAACTCACGCTTTTATTGAGATTTTAGATTGTCATTTTATTTCTTGGATTTATGTCTTATTGTACACGATTTTTACCGTGCTTCGTTTCTGCCCATTTTTGCATGATTTTGTGGGCTATAACTCACGCTTTTATTGAGATTTTAGATTGTTATTTTATTTCTTGGATTTATGGCTTATTGTACACGATTTTTACCGTTCTTCGTTTCTGCCCATTTTTGCTTGATTTTGTGGCATATAACTCACGCTTTTATTGAGATTTTAGATTGTCATTTTATTTCTTGGATTTATGGCTTATTGTACACGATTTTTACCGTTCTTCGTTTCTGCACATTTTTGCATGATTTTGTGGCCTATAACTCACGCTTTTATTGAGATTTTAGATTGTCATTTTATTTCTTGGATTTATGGCTTATTGTACAAGATTTTTACCGTTCTTCGTTTCTGCCCATTTTTGCTTGATTTTGTGGCCTATAACTCACGCTTTTATTGAGATTTTAGATTGTCATTTTATTTCTTGGATTTATGGCTTATTGTACTCGATTTTTACCGTCCTTCGTTTCTGCCCATTTTTGCATGATTTTGTGGCCTATAACTCACGCTTTTATTGAGATTTTAGATTGTCATTTTATTTCTTGGATTTGTGGCTTATTGTACACGATTTTTACCGTTCTTCGTTTCTGTCCATTTTTGCAAGATTTTGTGGCCTATAACTCACGCTTTTATTGAGATTTTAGATTGTGATTTTATTTCTTAGATTTATGGCTTATTGTACACGATTTTTACCATTCTTCGTTTCTGCCTATTTTTTCATGATTTTGTGGCCTATAACTCACGCTTTTATTTAGATTTTAGATTGTCATTTTATTTCTTGGATTTATGGCTTATTGTACACGATTTTTACCGTTCTTCGTTTCTGCCCATTTTTGCAAGATTTTGTGGCCTATAACTCACGCTTTTATTGAGATTTTAGATTGTCATTTTATTTCTTGGATTTATGTCTTATTGTACACGATTTTTACCGTGCTTCGTTTCTGCCCATTTTTTCATGATTTTGTGGCCTATAACTCACGCTTTTATTTAGCTTTTAGATTGTCATTTTATTTCTTGGATTTATGGCTTATTGTACACGATTTTTACCGTCCTTCGTTTCTGCCCATTTTTACATGATTTTGTGGACTATAACTCACGCTTTTATTGAGATTTTAGATTGTCATTTTATTTCTTGGATTTATGGCTTATTGTACACGATTTTTACCGTTATTCGTTTCTGCCCATTTTTGCAAGATTTTGTGGCCTATAACGCACGCTTTTATTGAGATTTTAGATTGTCATTTTATTTCTTGGATTTATGGCTTATTGTACACGATTTTTACCGTTCTTCGTTTCTGCCCATTTTTGCATGATTTTGTGGCCTATAACTCACGCTTTTATTGAGATTTTAGATTGTCATTTTATTTCTTGGATTTATGTCTTATTGTACACGATTTTTACCGTGCTTCGTTTCTGCCCATTTTTTCATGATTTTGTGGCCTATAACTCACGCTTTTATTTAGATTTTAGATTGTCATTTTATTTCTTGGATTTATGGCTTATTGTACACGATTTTTACCGTCCTTCGTTTCTGCCCATTTTTACATGATTTTGTGGACTATATAACTCACGCTTTTATTGAGATTTTAGATTGTCATTTTATTTCTTGGATTTATGGCTTATTGTACACGATTTTTACCGTTATTCGTTTCTGCCCATTTTTGCAAGATTTTGTGGCCTATAACGCACGCTTTTATTGAGATTTTAGATTGTCATTTTATTTCTTGGATTTATGGCTTATTGTACACGATTTTTACCGTTCTTCGTTTCTGCCCATTTTTGCATGATTTTGTGGCCTATAACTCACGCTTTTATTGAGATTTTAGATTGTCATTTTATTTCTTGGATTTATGTCTTATTGTACACGATTTTTACCGTGTTTCGTTTCTGCCCATTTTTCCATGATTTTGTGGACTATAACTCACGCTTTTATTGAGATTTTAGATTGTCATTTTATTTTTTGGATTTATGGCTTATTGTACACGATTTTTACCGTTCTTCGTTTCTGCCCATTTTTGCTTGATTTTGTGGCCTATAACTCACGCTTTTATTGAGATTTTAGATTGTCATTTTATTTCTTGGATTTATGTCTTATTGTACACGATTTTTACCGTGCTTCGTTTCTGCCCATTTTTTCATGATTTTGTGGCCTATAACTCACGCTTTTATTTAGATTTTAGATTGTCATTTTATTTCTTGGATTTATGGCTTATTGTACACGATTTTTACCGTTCTTCGTTTCTGCCCATTTTTGCAAGATTTTGTGGCCTATAACTCACGCTTTTATTGAGATTTTAAATTGTCATTTTATTTCTTGGATTTATGTCTTATTGTACACGATTTTTACCGTGCTTCGTTTCTGCCCATTTTTTCATGATTTTGTGGCCTATAACTCATGCTTTTATTGAGATTTTAGATTGTCATTTTATTTCTTGGATTTAAGGCTTATTGTACACGATTTTTACCGTTCTTCGTTTCTGCCCATTTTTGCAAGATTTTGTGGCCTATAACTCACGCTTTTATTGAGATTTTAGATTGTCATTTTATTTCTTGGATTTATGTCTTATTGTACACGATTTTTACCGTGCTTCGTTTCTGCCCATTTTTTCATGATTTTGTGGCCTATAACTCACGCTTTTATTTAGATTTTAGATTGTCATTTTATTTCTTGGATTTATGGCTTATTGTACACGATTTTTACCGTCCTTCGTTTCTGCCCATTTTTACATGATTTTGTGGACTATATAACTCACGCTTTTATTGAGATTTTAGATTGTCATTTTATTTCTTGGATTTATGGCTTATTGTACACGATTTTTACCGTTATTCGTTTCTGCCCATTTTTGCAAGATTTTGTGGCCTATAACGCACGCTTTTATTGAGATTTTAGATTGTCATTTTATTTCTTGGATTTATGGCTTATTGTACACGATTTTTACCGTTCTTCGTTTCTGCCCATTTTTGCATGATTTTGTGGCCTATAACTCACGCTTTTATTGAGATTTTAGATTGTCATTTTATTTCTTGGATTTATGTCTTATTGTACACGATTTTTACCGTGTTTCGTTTCTGCCCATTTTTCCATGATTTTGTGGACTATAACTCACGCTTTTATTGAGATTTTAGATTGTCATTTTATTTTTTGGATTTATGGCTTATTGTACACGATTTTTACCGTTCTTCGTTTCTGCCCATTTTTGCTTGATTTTGTGGCCTATAACTCACGCTTTTATTGAGATTTTAGATTGTCATTTTATTTCTTGGATTTATGTCTTATTGTACACGATTTTTACCGTGCTTCGTTTCTGCCCATTTTTCCATGATTTTGTGGCCTATAACTCACGCTTTTATTTAGATTTTAGATTGTCATTTTATTTCTTGGATTTATGGCTTATTGTACACGATTTTTACCGTTCTTCGTTTCTGCCCATTTTTGCAAGATTTTGTGGCCTATAACTCACGCTTTTATTGAGATTTTAAATTGTCATTTTATTTCTTGGATTTATGTCTTATTGTACACGATTTTTACCGTGCTTCGTTTCTGCCCATTTTTTCATGATTTTGTGGCCTATAACTCATGCTTTTATTGAGATTTTAGATTGTCATTTTATTTCTTGGATTTAAGGCTTATTGTACACGATTTTTACCGTTCTTCGTTTCTGCCCATTTTTGCAAGATTTTGTGGCCTATAACTCACGCTTTTATTGAGATTTTAGATTGTCATTTTATTTCTTGGATTTATGTCTTATTGTACACGATTTTTACCGTGCTTCGTTTCTGCCCATTTTTTCATGATTTTGTGGCCTATAACTCACGCTTTTATTTAGATTTTAGATTGTCATTTTATTTCTTGGATTTATGGCTTATTGTACACGATTTTTACCGTCCTTCGTTTCTGCCCATTTTTACATGATTTTGTGGACTATATAACTCACGCTTTTATTGAGATTTTAGATTGTCATTTTATTTCTTGGATTTATGGCTTATTGTACACGATTTTTACCGTTATTCGTTTCTGCCCATTTTTGCAAGATTTTGTGGCCTATAACGCACGCTTTTATTGAGATTTTAGATTGTCATTTTATTTCTTGGATTTATGGCTTATTGTACACGATTTTTACCGTTCTTCGTTTCTGCCCATTTTTGCATGATTTTGTGGCCTATAACTCACGCTTTTATTGAGATTTTAGATTGTCATTTTATTTCTTGGATTTATGTCTTATTGTACACGATTTTTACCGTGTTTCGTTTCTGCCCATTTTTCCATGATTTTGTGGACTATAACTCACGCTTTTATTGAGATTTTAGATTGTCATTTTATTTTTTGGATTTATGGCTTATTGTACACGATTTTTACCGTTCTTCGTTTCTGCCCATTTTTGCTTGATTTTGTGGCCTATAACTCACGCTTTTATTGAGATTTTAGATTGTCATTTTATTTCTTGGATTTATGTCTTATTGTACACGATTTTTACCGTGCTTCGTTTCTGCCCATTTTTTCATGATTTTGTGGCCTATAACTCACGCTTTTATTTAGATTTTAGATTGTCATTTTATTTCTTGGATTTATGGCTTATTGTACACGATTTTTACCGTCCTTCGTTTCTGCCCATTTTTACATGATTTTGTGGACTATATAACTCACGCTTTTATTGAGATTTTAGATTGTCATTTTATTTCTTGGATTTATGGCTTATTGTACACGATTTTTACCGTTATTCGTTTCTGCCCATTTTTGCAAGATTTTGTGGCCTATAACGCACGCTTTTATTGAGATTTTAGATTGTCATTTTATTTCTTGGATTTATGGCTTATTGTACACGATTTTTACCGTTCTTCGTTTCTGCCCATTTTTGCATGATTTTGTGGCCTATAACTCACGCTTTTATTGAGATTTTAGATTGTCATTTTATTTCTTGGATTTATGTC
This sequence comes from Primula veris, assembly GCA_963682055.1. Classification (NCBI taxonomy): domain Eukaryota; kingdom Viridiplantae; phylum Streptophyta; class Magnoliopsida; order Ericales; family Primulaceae; genus Primula; species Primula veris. Next base: position 42,276,026 of record OY821742.1, read on the forward strand.
TTATTGTACACGATTTTTACCGTGTTTCGTTTCTGCCCATTTTTCCATGATTTTGTGGACTATAACTCACGCTTTTATTGAGATTTTAGATTGTCATTTTATTTTTTGGATTTATGGCTTATTGTACACGATTTTTACCGTTCTTCGTTTCTGCCCATTTTTGCTTGATTTTGTGGCCTATAACTCACGCTTTTATTGAGATTTTAGATTGTCATTTTATTTCTTGGATTTATGTCTTATTGTACACGATTTTTACCGTGCTTCGTTTCTGCCCATTTTTTCATGATTTTGTGGCCTATAACTCACGCTTTTATTTAGATTTTAGATTGTCATTTTATTTCTTGGATTTATGGCTTATTGTACACGATTTTTACCGTCCTTCGTTTCTGCCCATTTTTACATGATTTTGTGGACTATATAACTCACGCTTTTATTGAGATTTTAGATTGTCATTTTATTTCTTGGATTTATGGCTTATTGTACACGATTTTTACCGTTATTCGTTTCTGCCCATTTTTGCAAGATTTTGTGGCCTATAACGCACGCTTTTATTGAGATTTTAGATTGTCATTTTATTTCTTGGATTTATGGCTTATTGTACACGATTTTTACCGTTCTTCGTTTCTGCCCATTTTTGCATGATTTTGTGGCCTATAACTCACGCTTTTATTGAGATTTTAGATTGTCATTTTATTTCTTGGATTTATGTCTTATTGTACACGATTTTTACCGTGTTTCGTTTCTGCCCATTTTTCCATGATTTTGTGGACTATAACTCACGCTTTTATTGAGATTTTAGATTGTCATTTTATTTTTTGGATTTATGGCTTATTGTACACGATTTTTACCGTTCTTCGTTTCTGCCCATTTTTGCTTGATTTTGTGGCCTATAACTCACGCTTTTATTGAGATTTTAGATTGTCATTTTATTTCTTGGATTTATGTCTTATTGTACACGATTTTTACCGTGCTTCGTTTCTGCCCATTTTTTCATGATTTTGTGGCCTATAACTCACGCTTTTATTTAGATTTTAGATTGTCATTTTATTTCTTGGATTTATGGCTTATTGTACACGATTTTTACCGTTCTTCGTTTCTGCCCATTTTTGCAAGATTTTGTGGCCTATAACTCACGCTTTTATTGAGATTTTAGATTGTCATTTTATTTCTTGGATTTATGTCTTATTGTACACGATTTTTACCGTGCTTCGTTTCTGCCCATTTTTTCATGATTTTGTGGCCTATAACTCATGCTTTTATTGAGATTTTAGATTGTCATTTTATTTCTTGGATTTATGGCTTATTGTACACGATTTTTACCGTTCTTCGTTTCTGCCCATTTTTGCAAGATTTTGTGGCCTATAACTCACGCTTTTATTGAGATTTTAGATTGTCATTTTATTTCTTGGATTTATGTCTTATTGTACACGATTTTTACCGTGCTTCGTTTCTGCCCATTTTTTCATGATTTTGTGGTCTATAACTCACGCTTTTATTTAGATTTTAGATTGTCATTTTATTTCTTGGATTTATGGCTTATTGTACACGATTTTTACCGTCCTTCGTTTCTGCCCATTTTTACATGATTTTGTGGACTATAACTCACGATTTTATTGAGATTTTAGATTGTCATTTTATTTCTTGGATTTATGGCTTATTGTACACGATTTTTACCGTTATTCGTTTCTGCCCATTTTTGCAAGATTTTGTGGCCTATAACGCACGCATTGTCATTTTATTTCTTGGATTTATGGCTTATTGTACACGATTTTTACCGTTCTTCGTTTCTGCCCATTTTTGCATGATTTTGTGGCCTATAACTCACGCTTTTATTGAGATTTTAGATTGTCATTTTATTTCTTGGATTTATGGCTTATTGTACACGATTTTTACCGTCCTTCGTTTCTGCCCATTTTTGCATGATTTTGTGGCCTATAACTCACGCTTTTATTGAGATTTTAGATTGTCATTTTATTTCTTGGATTTATGTCTTATTGTACACGATTTTTACCGTGCTTCGTTTCTGCCCATTTTTGCATGATTTTGTGGGCTATAACTCACGCTTTTATTGAGATTTTAGATTGTCATTTTATTTCTTGGATTTATGGCTTATTGTACACGATTTTTACCGTTCTTCGTTTCTGCCCATTTTTGCAAGATTTTGTGGCCTATAACTCACGCTTTTATTGAGATTTTAGATTGTCATTTTATTTCTTGGATTTATGTCTTATTGTACACGATTTTTACCGTTCTTCGTTTCTGCCCATTTTTGCATGATTTTGTGGCCTATAACTCACGCTTTTATTGAGATTTTAGATTGTCATTTTATTTCTTGGATTTATGGCTTATTGTACACGATTTTTACCGTCCTTCGTTTCTGCCCATTTTTGCTTGATTTTGTGGCCAATAACTCACGCTTTAATTAAGATTTTAGATTGTCATTTTATTTCTTGGATTTATGGCTTATTGTACACGATTTTTACCGTTCTTCGTTTCTGCCCATTTTTGCAAGATTTTGTGGCCTATAACTCACGCTTTTATTGAGATTTCAGATTGTCATTTTATTTCTTAGATTTATGGCTTATTGTACACGATTTTTACCGTTATTCGTTTCTGCCCATTTTTGCATGATTTTGTGGCCTATAACTCACGCTTTTATTGAGATTTTAGATTGTCATTTTATTTCTTGGATTTATGGCTTATTGTACACGATTTTTACCGTCCTTCGTTTCTGCCCATTTTTACATGATTTTGTGGACTATAACTCATGATTTTATTGAGATTTTAGATTGTCATTTTATTTCTTGGATTTATGGCTTATTGTACACGATTTTTACCGTTATTCGTTTCTGCCCATTTTTGCAAGATTTTGTGGCCTATAACGCACGCATTGTCATTTTATTTCTTGGATTTATGGCTTATTGTACACGATTTTTACCGTTCTTCGTTTCTGCCCATTTTTGCATGATTTTGTGGCCTATAACTCACGCTTTTATTGAGATTTTAGATTGTCATTTTATTTCTTGGATTTATGGCTTATTGTACACGATTTTTACCGTCCTTCGTTTCTGCCCATTTTTGCATGATTTTGTGGCCTATAACTCACGCTTTTATTGAGATTTTAGATTGTCATTTTATTTCTTGGATTTATGTCTTATTGTACACGATTTTTACCGTGTTTCGTTTCTGCCCATTTTTGCATGATTTTGTGGGCTATAACTCACGCTTTTATTGAGATTTTAGATTGTCATTTTATTTCTTGGATTTATGGCTTATTGTACACGATTTTTACCGTTCTTCGTTTCTGCCCATTTTTGCAAGATTTTGTGGCCTATAACTCACGCTTTTATTGAGATTTTAGATTGTCATTTTATTTCTTGGATTTATGTCTTATTGTACACGATTTTTACCGTTCTTCGTTTCTGCCCATTTTTGCAAGATTTTGTGGCCTATAACTCACGCTTTTATTGAGATTTTAGATTGTCATTTTATTTCTTGGATTTATGTCTTATTGTACACGATTTTTACCGTTCTTCGTTTCTGCCCATTTTTGCAAGATTTTGTGGCCTATAACTCACGCTTTTATTGAGATTTTAGATTGTCATTTTATTTCTTGGATTTATGGCTTATTGTACACGATTTTTACCGTCCTTCGTTTCTGCCCATTTTTGCTTGATTTTGTGGCCAATAACTCACGCTTTTATTGAGATTTTAGATTGTCATTTTATTTCTTGGATTTATGGCTTATTGTACACGATTTTTACCGTTCTTCGTTTCTGCCCATTTTTGCAAGATTTTGTGGCCTATAACTCACGCTTTTATTGAGATTTTAGATTGTCATTTTATTTCTTGGATTTATGGCTTATTGTACACGATTTTTACCGTTATTCGTTTCTGCCCATTTTTGCAAGATTTTGTGGCCTATAACTCACGCTTTTATTGAGATTTTAGATTGTCATTTTATTTCTTGGATTTATGTCTTATTGTACACGATTTTTACCGTGCTTCGTTTCTGCCCATTTTTCCATGATTTTGTGGACTATAACTCACGCTTTTATTGAGATTTTAGATTGTCATTTTATTTTTTGGATTTATGGCTTATTGTACACGATTTTTACCGTTCTTCCTTTCTGCCCATTTTTGCTTGATTTTGTGGCCTATAACTCACGCTTTTATTGAGATTTTAGATTGTCATTTTATTTCTTGGATTTATGGCTTATTGTACACGATTTTTACCGTTCTTCGTTTCTGCCCATTTTTGCAAGATTTTGTGGCCTATAACTCACGCTTTTATTGAGATTTTAGATTGTCATTTTATTTCTTGGATTTATGTCTTATTGTACACGATTTTTACCGTGCTTCGTTTCTGCCCATTTTTTCATGATTTTGTGGCCTATAACTCACGCTTTTATTTAGATTTTAGATTGTCATTTTATTTCTTGGATTTATGGCTTATTGTACACGATTTTTACCGTCCTTCGTTTCTGCCCATTTTTACATGATTTTGTGGACTATAACTCACGCTTTTATTGAGATTTTAGATTGTCATTTTATTTCTTGGATTTATGGCTTATTGTACACGATTTTTACCGTTATTCGTTTCTGCCCATTTTTGCAAGATTTTGTGGCCTATAACGCACGCTTTTATTGAGATTTTAGATTGTCATTTTATTTCTTGGATTTATGGCTTATTGTACACGATTTTTACCGTTCTTCGTTTCTGCCCATTTTTGCATGATTTTGTGGCCTATAACTCACGCTTTTATTGAGATTTTAGATTGTCATTTTATTTCTTGGATTTATGTCTTATTGTACATGATTTTTACCGTGTTTCGTTTCTACCCATTTTTCCATGATTTTGTGGACTATAACTCACGCTTTTATTGAGATTTTAGATTGTCATTTTATTTTTTGGATTTATGGCTTATTGTACACGTTTACCGTTCTTCCTTTCTGCTCATTTTTGCTTGATTTTGTGGCCTATAACTCACGCTTTTATTGAGATTTTAGATTGTCATTTTATTTCTTGGATTTATGGCTTATTGTACACGATTTTTACCGTTCTTCGTTTCTGCCCATTTTTGCAAGATTTTGTGGCCTATAACTCACGCTTTTATTGAGATTTTAGATTGTCATTTTATTTCTTGGATTTATGTCTTATTGTACACGATTTTTACCGTGCTTCGTTTCTGCCCATTTTTTCATGATTTTGTGGCCTATAACTCACGCTTTTATTTAGATTTTAGATTGTCATTTTATTTCTTGGATTTATGGCTTATTGTACACGATTTTTACCGTCCTTCGTTTCTGCCCATTTTTACATGATTTTGTGGACTATAACTCACGCTTTTATTGAGATTTTAGATTGTCATTTTATTTCTTGGATTTATGGCTTATTGTACACGATTTTTACCGTTATTCGTTTCTGCCCATTTTTGCAAGATTTTGTGGCCTATAACGCACGCTTTTATTGAGATTTTAGATTGTCATTTTATTTTTTGGATTTATGGCTTATTGTACACGATTTTTACCGTTCTTCCTTTCTGCTCATTTTTGCTTGATTTTGTGGCCTATAACTCACGCTTTTGTTGAGATTTTAGATTGTCATTTTATTTCTTGGATTTATGGCTTATTGTACACGATTTTTACCGTTCTTCGTTTCTGCCCATTTTTGCAAGATTTTGTGGCCTATAACTCACGCTTTTATTGAGATTTTAGATTGTCATTTTATTTCTTGGATTTATGTCTTATTGTACACGATTTTTACCGTGCTTCGTTTCTGCCCATTTTTTCATGATTTTGTGGCCTATAACTCACGCTTTTATTTAGATTTTAGATTGTCATTTTATTTCTTGGATTTATGGCTTATTGTACACGATTTTTACCGTCCTTCGTTTCTGCCCATTTTTACATGATTTTGTGGACTATAACTCACGATTTTATTGAGATTTTAGATTGTCATTTTATTTCTTGGATTTATGGCTTATTGTACACGATTTTTACCGTTATTCGTTTCTGCCCATTTTTGCAAGATTTTGTGGCCTATAACGCACGCTTTTATTGAGATTTTAGATTGTCATTTTATTTTTTGGATTTATGGCTTATTGTACACGATTTTTACCGTTCTTCCTTTCTGCTCATTTTTGCTTGATTTTGTGGCCTATAACTCACGCTTTTGTTGAGATTTTAGATTTTCATTTTATTTCTTGGATTTATGGCTTATTGTACACGATTTTTACCGTTCTTCGTTTCTGCCCATTTTTGCAAGATTTTGTGGCCTATAACTCACGCTTTTATTGAGATTTTAGATTGTCATTTTATTTCTTGGATTTATGACTTATTGTACACGATTTTTACCGTGCTTCGTTTCTGCCCATTTTTTCATGATTTTGTGGCCTATAACTCACGCTTTTATTTAGATTTTAGATTGTCATTTTATTTCTTGGATTTATGGCTTATTGTACACGATTTTTACCGTCCTTCGTTTCTGCCCATTTTTACATGATTTTGTGGACTATAACTCACGATTTTATTGAGATTTTAGATTGTAATTTTATTTCTTGGATTTATGGCTTATTGTACACGATTTTTACCGTTCTTCCTTTCTGCCCATTTTTGCTTGATTTTGTGGCCTATAACTCACGCTTTTATTGAGATTTTAGATTGTCATTTTATTTTTTGGATTTATGGCTTATTGTACACGATTTTTACCGTCCTTCGTTTCTGCCCATTTTTGCATGATTTTGTGGACTATTATAACTCACGCTTTTATTGAGATTTTAGTTTGTCATTTTATTTCTTGGATTTATGGCTTATTGTACACGATTTTTACCGTCCTTCGTTTCTGCCCATTTTTTCATGATTTTGTGGCCTATAACTCACGCTTTTATTTAGATTTTAGATTGTCATTTTATTTCTTGGATTTATGGCTTATTGTACACGATTTTTACCGTTCTTCGTTTCTGCCCATTTTTGCAAGATTTTGTGGCCTATAACTCACGCTTTTATTGAGATTTTAGATTGTCATTTTATTTCTTGGATTTATGTCTTATTGTACACGATTTTTACCGTTCTTCGTTTCTGCCCATTTTTTCATGATTTTGTGGCCTATAACTCACGCTTTTATTTAGATTTTAGATTGTCATTTTATTTCTTGGATTGATGGCTTATTGTACACGATTTTTTCCGTTCTTCGTTTCTGCCCATTTTTGCAAGATTTTGTGGCCTATAACTCACGCTTTTATTGAGATTTTAGATTGTCATTTTATTTCTTGGATTTATTGCTTATTGTACACGATTTTTACCGTCCTTCGTTTCTGCCCATTTTTGCATGATTTTGTGGCCTATAACTCACGCTTTTATTTAGATGTTAGATTGTCATTTTATTTCTTGGATTTATGTCTTATTGTACACGATTTTTACCGTTCTTCGTTTCTGCCCATTTTTGCTTGATTTTGTGGCCTATAACTCACGCTTTTATTGAGATTTTAGATTGTCATTTTATTTTTTGGATTTATGGCTTATTGTACACGATTTTTACCGTCCTTCGTTTCTGCCCATTTTTGCATGATTTTGTGGACTATTATAACTCACGCTTTTATTGAGATTTTAGTTTGTCATTTTATTTCTTGGATTTATGGCTTATTGTACACGATTTTTACCGTCCTTCGTTTCTGCCCATTTTTTCATGATTTTGTGGCCTATAACTCACGCTTTTATTTAGATTTTAGATTGTCATTTTATTTCTTGGATTTATGGCTTATTGTACACGATTTTTACCGTTCTTCGTTTCTGCACATTTTTGCATGATTTTGTGGCCTATAACTCACGCTTTTATTGTGATTTTAGATTGTCATTTTATTTCTTGGATTTATGGCTTATTGTACAAGATTTTTACCGTTCTTCGTTTCTGCCCATTTTTGCTTGATTTTGTGGCCTATAACTCACGCTTTTATTGAGATTTTAGATTGTCATTTTATTTCTTGGATTTATGGCTTATTGTACAAGATTTTTACCGTTCTTCGTTTCTGCCCATTTTTGCATGATTTTGTGGCCTATAACTCACGCTTTTATTGAGATTTTAGATTGTCATTTTATTTCTTGGATTTATGGCTTATTGTACACGATTTTTACCGTTCTTCGTTTCTGCCCATTTTTGCAAGATTTTGTGGCCTATAACTCACGCTTTTATTGAGATTTTAGATTGTCATTTTATTTCTTAGATTTATTGCTTATTGTACACGATTTTTACCGTCCTTCGTTTCTGCCCATTTTTGCATGATTTTGTGGCCTATAACTCACGCTTTTATTTAGATGTTAGATTGTCATTTTATTTCTTGGATTTATGTCTTATTGTACACGATTTTTACCGTTCTTCGTTTCTGCCCATTTTTGCAAGATTTTGTGGCCTATAACTCACGCTTTTATTGAGATTTTAGATTGTCATTTTATTTTTTGGATTTATGGCTTATTGTACACGATTTTTACCGTCCTTCGTTTCTGCCCATTTTTGCATGATTTTGTGGACTATTATAACTCACGCTTTTATTGAGATTTTAGTTTGTCATTTTATTTCTTGGATTTATGGCTTATTGTACACGATTTTTACCGTCCTTCGTTTCTGCCCATTTTTTCATGATTTTGTGGCCTATAACTCACGCTTTTATTTAGATTTTAGATTGTCATTTTATTTCTTGGATTTATGGCTTATTGTACACGATTTTTACCGTTCTTCGTTTCTGCCCATTTTTGCAAGATTTTGTGGCCTATAACTCACGCTTTTATTGAGATTTTAGATTGTCATTTTATTTCTTGGATTTATGTCTTATTGTACACGATTTTTACCGTTCTTCGTTTCTGCCCATTTTTTCATGATTTTGTGGCCTATAACTCACGCTTTTATTTAGATTTTAGATTGTCATTTTATTTCTTGGATTGATGGCTTATTGTACACGATTTTTTCCGTTCTTCGTTTCTGCCCAATTGTGCAAGATTTTGTGGCCTATAACTCACGCTTTTATTGAGATTTTAGATTGTCATTTTATTTCTTGGATTTATTGCTTATTGTACACGATTTTTACCGTCCTTCGTTTCTGCCCATTTTTGCATGATTTTGTGGCCTATAACTCACGCTTTTATTTAGATGTTAGATTGTCATTTTATTTCTTGGATTTATGTCTTATTGTACACGATTTTTACCGTTCTTCGTTTCTGCCCATTTTTGCTTGATTTTGTGGCCTATAACTCACGCTTTTATTGAGATTTTAGATTGTCATTTTATTTTTTGGATTTATGGCTTATTGTACACGATTTTTACCGTCCTTCGTTTCTGCCCATTTTTGCATGATTTTGTGGACTATTATAACTCACGCTTTTATTGAGATTTTAGTTTGTCATTTTATTTCTTGGATTTATGGCTTATTGTACACGATTTTTACCGTCCTTCGTTTCTGCCCATTTTTTCATGATTTTGTGGCCTATAACTCACGCTTTTATTTAGATTTTAGATTGTCATTTTATTTCTTGGATTTATGGCTTATTGTACACGATTTTTAACGTTCTTCGTTTCTGCCCATTTTTGCAAGATTTTGTGGCCTATAACTCACGCTTTTATTGAGATTTTAGATTGTCATTTTATTTCTTGGATTTATGGCTTATTGTACACGATTTTTACCGTCCTTCGTTTCTGCCCATTTTTTCATGATTTTGTGGCCTATAACTCACGGTTTTATTTAGATTTTAGATTGTCATTTTATTTCTTGGATTTATGGCTTATTGTACACGATTTTTACCGTCCTTCGTTTCTGCCCATTTTTGCATGATTTTGTGGACTATAACTCACGCTTTTATTGAGATTTTAGATTGTCATTTTATTTCTTGGATTTATGTCTTATTGTACACGATTTTTACCGTTCTTCGTTTCTGCCCATTTTTGCTTGATTTTGTGGCCTATAACTCACGCTTTTATTGAGATTTTAGATTGTCATTTTATTTCTTGGATTTATGGCTTATTGTACACGATTTTTACCGTTCTTCGTTTCTGCCCATTTTTGCTTGATTTTGTGGCCTATAACTCACGCTTTTATTGAGATTTTAGATTGTCATTTTATTTGTTGGATTTATGGCTTATTGTACACGATTTTTACTGTTCTTCGTTTCTGCCCATTTTTGCTTGATTTTGTGGCCTATAACTCACGCTTTTATTGAGATTTTAGATTGTCATTTTATTTCTTGGATTTATGGCTTATTGTACACGATTTCTACCGTGCTTCATTTCTGCCCATTTTTGCAAGATTTTGTGGCCTATAACTCACGCTTTTATTGAGATTTTAGATTGTCATTTTATTTCTTGGATTTATGGCTTATTATACACGATTTTTACCGTCCTTCGTTTCTGCCCATTTTTTCATGATTTTGTGGCCTATAACTAATGCTTTTAATTAGATTTTAGATTGTCATTTTATTTCTTGGATTTATGGCTTATTGTACACGATTTTTACCGTCCTTCGTTTCTGCCCATTTTTACATGATTTTGTGGACTATAACGCACGCTTTTATTGAGATTTTAGATTGTCATTTTATTTCTTGGATTTATGGCTTATTGTACACAATTTTTACCGTTATTCGTTTCTGCCCATTTTTGCATGATTATTTGGACTATAACTCACGCTTTTATTGAGATTTTAGATTGTTATTTTATTTCTTGGATTTGTGGCTTATTGTACACGATTTTTACCGTTCTTCGTTTCTGCCCATTTTTGCATGATTTTGTGGCCTATAACTCACGCTTTTATTGAGATTTTAGATTGTCATTTTATTTTTTGGATTTATGGCTTATTGTACACGATTTTTACCGTTCTTCGTTTCTGCCCATTTTTGCAAGATTTTGTGGCCTATAACTCACGCTTTTATTGAGATTTTAGATTGTCATTTTATTTCTTGGATTTATGTCTTATTGTACACGATTTTTACCGTGCTTCGTTTCTGCCCATTTTTCCATGATTTTGTGGACTATAACTCACGCTTTTATTGAGATTTTAGATTGTCATTTTATTTTTTGGATTTATGGCTTATTGTACACGATTTTTACCGTTCTTCCTTTCTGCCCATTTTTGCTTGATTTTGTGGCCTATAACTCACGCTTTTATTGAGATTTTAGATTGTCATTTTATTTCTTGGATTTATGGCTTATTGTACACGATTTTTACCGTTCTTCGTTTCTGCCCATTTTTGCAAGATTTTGTGGCCTATAACTCACGCTTTTATTGAGATTTTAGATTGTCATTTTATTTCTTAGATTTATGTCTTATTGTACATGATTTTTACCGTGCTTCGTTTCTGCCCATTTTTTCATGATTTTGTGGCCTATAACTCACGCTTTTATTTAGATTTTAGATTGTCATTTTATTTCTTGGATTTATGGCTTATTGTACACGATTTTTACCGTCCTTCGTTTCTGCCCATTTTTACATGATTTTGTGGACTATAACTCACGCTTTTATTGAGATTTTAGATTGTCATTTTATTTCTTGGATTTATGGCTTATTGTACACGATTTTTACCGTTATTCGTTTCTGCCCATTTTTGCAAGATTTTGTGGCCTATAACGCACGCTTTTATTGAGATTTTAGATTGTCATTTTATTTCTTGGATTTATGGCTTATTGTACACGATTTTTACCGTTCTTCGTTTCTGCCCATTTTTGCATGATTTTGTGGCCTATAACTCACGCTTTTATTGAGATTTTAGATTGTCATTTTATTTCTTGGATTTATGTCTTATTGTACACGATTTTTACCGTGTTTCGTTTCTGCCCATTTTTCCATGATTTTGTGGACTATAACTCACGATTTTATTGAGATTTTAGATTGTCATTTTATTTCTTGGATTTATGGCTTATTGTACACGATTTTTACCGTTATTCGTTTCTGCCCATTTTTGCATGATTATTTGGACTATAACTCACGCTTTTATTGAGATTTTAGATTGTTATTTTATTTCTTGGATTTGTGGCTTATTGTACACGATTTTTACCGTTCTTCGTTTCTGCCCATTTTTGCATGATTTTGTGGCCTATAACTCACGCTTTTATTGAGATTTTAGATTGTCATTTTATTTTTTGGATTTATGGCTTATTGTACACGATTTTTACCGTTCTTCGTTTCTGCCCATTTTTGCAAGATTTTGTGGCCTATAACTCACGCTTTTATTGAGATTTTAGATTGTCATTTTATTTCTTGGATTTATGTCTTATTGTACACGATTTTTACCGTGCTTCGTTTCTGCCCATTTTTCCATGATTTTGTGGACTATAACTCACGCTTTTATTGAGATTTTAGATTGTCATTTTATTTTTTGGATTTATGGCTTATTGTACACGATTTTTACCGTTCTTCCTTTCTGCCCATTTTTGCTTGATTTTGTGGCCTATAACTCACGCTTTTATTGAGATTTTAGATTGTCATTTTATTTCTTGGATTTATGGCTTATTGTACACGATTTTTACCGTTCTTCGTTTCTGCCCATTTTTGCAAGATTTTGTGGCCTATAACTCACGCTTTTATTGAGATTTTAGATTGTCATTTTATTTCTTAGATTTATGTCTTATTGTACATGATTTTTACCGTGCTTCGTTTCTGCCCATTTTTTCATGATTTTGTGGCCTATAACTCACGCTTTTATTTAGATTTTAGATTGTCATTTTATTTCTTGGATTTATGGCTTATTGTACACGATTTTTACCGTCCTTCGTTTCTGCCCATTTTTACATGATTTTGTGGACTATAACTCACGCTTTTATTGAGATTTTAGATTGTCATTTTATTTCTTGGATTTATGGCTTATTGTACACGATTTTTACCGTTATTCGTTTCTGCCCATTTTTGCAAGATTTTGTGGCCTATAACGCACGCTTTTATTGAGATTTTAGATTGTCATTTTATTTCTTGGATTGATGGCTTATTGTACACGATTTTTTCCGTTCTTCGTTTCTGCCCAATTGTGCAAGATTTTGTGGCCTATAACTCACGCTTTTATTGAGATTTTAGATTGTCATTTTATTTCTTGGATTTATTGCTTATTGTACACGATTTTTACCGTCCTTCGTTTCTGCCCATTTTTGCATGATTTTGTGGCCTATAACTCACGCTTTTATTTAGATGTTAGATTGTCATTTTATTTCTTGGATTTATGTCTTATTGTACACGATTTTTACCGTTCTTCGTTTCTGCCCATTTTTGCTTGATTTTGTGGCCTATAACTCACGCTTTTATTGAGATTTTAGATTGTCATTTTATTTTTTGGATTTATGGCTTATTGTACACGATTTTTACCGTCCTTCGTTTCTGCCCATTTTTGCATGATTTTGTGGACTATTATAACTCACGCTTTTATTGAGATTTTAGTTTGTCATTTTATTTCTTGGATTTATGGCTTATTGTACACGATTTTTACCGTCCTTCGTTTCTGCCCATTTTTTCATGATTTTGTGGCCTATAACTCACGCTTTTATTTAGATTTTAGATTGTCATTTTATTTCTTGGATTTATGGCTTATTGTACACGATTTTTAACGTTCTTCGTTTCTGCCCATTTTTGCAAGATTTTGTGGCCTATAACTCACGCTTTTATTGAGATTTTAGATTGTCATTTTATTTCTTGGATTTATGGCTTATTGTACACGATTTTTACCGTCCTTCGTTTCTGCCCATTTTTTCATGATTTTGTGGCCTATAACTCACGGTTTTATTTAGATTTTAGATTGTCATTTTATTTCTTGGATTTATGGCTTATTGTACACGATTTTTACCGTCCTTCGTTTCTGCCCATTTTTGCATGATTTTGTGGACTATAACTCACGCTTTTATTGAGATTTTAGATTGTCATTTTATTTCTTGGATTTATGTCTTATTGTACACGATTTTTACCGTTCTTCGTTTCTGCCCATTTTTGCTTGATTTTGTGGCCTATAACTCACGCTTTTATTGAGATTTTAGATTGTCATTTTATTTCTTGGATTTATGGCTTATTGTACACGATTTTTACCGTTCTTCGTTTCTGCCCATTTTTGCTTGATTTTGTGGCCTATAACTCACGCTTTTATTGAGATTTTAGATTGTCATTTTATTTGTTGGATTTATGGCTTATTGTACACGATTTTTACTGTTCTTCGTTTCTGCCCATTTTTGCTTGATTTTGTGGCCTATAACTCACGCTTTTATTGAGATTTTAGATTGTCATTTTATTTCTTGGATTTATGGCTTATTGTACACGATTTCTACCGTGCTTCATTTCTGCCCATTTTTGCAAGATTTTGTGGCCTATAACTCACGCTTTTATTGAGATTTTAGATTGTCATTTTATTTCTTGGATTTATGGCTTATTATACACGATTTTTACCGTCCTTCGTTTCTGCCCATTTTTTCATGATTTTGTGGCCTATAACTCATGCTTTTATTTAGATTTTAGATTGTCATTTTATTTCTTGGATTTATGGCTTATTGTACACGATTTTTACCGTCCTTCGTTTCTGCCCATTTTTACATGATTTTGTGGACTATAACGCACGCTTTTATTGAGATTTTAGATTGTCATTTTATTTCTTGGATTTATGGCTTATTGTACACAATTTTTACCGTTATTCGTTTCTGCCCATTTTTGCATGATTATTTGGACTATAACTCACGCTTTTATTGAGATTTTAGATTGTTATTTTATTTCTTGGATTTGTGGCTTATTGTACACGATTTTTACCGTTCTTCGTTTCTGCCCATTTTTGCATGATTTTGTGGCCTATAACTCACGCTTTTATTGAGATTTTAGATTGTCATTTTATTTTTTGGATTTATGGCTTATTGTACACGATTTTTACCGTTCTTCGTTTCTGCCCATTTTTGCAAGATTTTGTGGCCTATAACTCACGCTTTTATTGAGATTTTAGATTGTCATTTTATTTCTTGGATTTATGTCTTATTGTACACGATTTTTACCGTGCTTCGTTTCTGCCCATTTTTCCATGATTTTGTGGACTATAACTCACGCTTTTATTGAGATTTTAGATTGTCATTTTATTTTTTGGATTTATGGCTTATTGTACACGATTTTTACCGTTCTTCCTTTCTGCCCATTTTTGCTTGATTTTGTGGCCTATAACTCACGCTTTTATTGAGATTTTAGATTGTCATTTTATTTCTTGGATTTATGGCTTATTGTACACGATTTTTACCGTTCTTCGTTTCTGCCCATTTTTGCAAGATTTTGTGGCCTATAACTCACGCTTTTATTGAGATTTTAGATTGTCATTTTATTTCTTAGATTTATGTCTTATTGTACATGATTTTTACCGTGCTTCGTTTCTGCCCATTTTTTCATGATTTTGTGGCCTATAACTCACGCTTTTATTTAGATTTTAGATTGTCATTTTATTTCTTGGATTTATGGCTTATTGTACACGATTTTTACCGTCCTTCGTTTCTGCCCATTTTTACATGATTTTGTGGACTATAACTCACGCTTTTATTGAGATTTTAGATTGTCATTTTATTTCTTGGATTTATGGCTTATTGTACACGATTTTTACCGTTATTCGTTTCTGCCCATTTTTGCAAGATTTTGTGGCCTATAACGCACGCTTTTATTGAGATTTTAGATTGTCATTTTATTTCTTGGATTTATGGCTTATTGTACACGATTTTTACCGTTCTTCGTTTCTGCCCATTTTTGCATGATTTTGTGGCCTATAACTCACGCTTTTATTGAGATTTTAGATTGTCATTTTATTTCTTGGATTTATGTCTTATTGTACACGATTTTTACCGTGTTTCGTTTCTGCCCATTTTTCCATGATTTTGTGGACTATAACTCACGATTTTATTGAGATTTTAGATTGTCATTTTATTTCTTGGATTTATGGCTTATTGTACACGATTTTTACCGTTATTCGTTTCTGCCCATTTTTGCATGATTATTTGGACTATAACTCACGCTTTTATTGAGATTTTAGATTGTTATTTTATTTCTTGGATTTGTGGCTTATTGTACACGATTTTTACCGTTCTTCGTTTCTGCCCATTTTTGCATGATTTTGTGGCCTATAACTCACGCTTTTATTGAGATTTTAGATTGTCATTTTATTTTTTGGATTTATGGCTTATTGTACACGATTTTTACCGTTCTTCGTTTCTGCCCATTTTTGCAAGATTTTGTGGCCTATAACTCACGCTTTTATTGAGATTTTAGATTGTCATTTTATTTCTTGGATTTATGTCTTATTGTACACGATTTTTACCGTGCTTCGTTTCTGCCCATTTTTCCATGATTTTGTGGACTATAACTCACGCTTTTATTGAGATTTTAGATTGTCATTTTATTTTTTGGATTTATGGCTTATTGTACACGATTTTTACCGTTCTTCCTTTCTGCCCATTTTTGCTTGATTTTGTGGCCTATAACTCACGCTTTTATTGAGATTTTAGATTGTCATTTTATTTCTTGGATTTATGGCTTATTGTACACGATTTTTACCGTTCTTCGTTTCTGCCCATTTTTGCAAGATTTTGTGGCCTATAACTCACGCTTTTATTGAGATTTTAGATTGTCATTTTATTTCTTAGATTTATGTCTTATTGTACATGATTTTTACCGTGCTTCGTTTCTGCCCATTTTTTCATGATTTTGTGGCCTATAACTCACGCTTTTATTTAGATTTTAGATTGTCATTTTATTTCTTGGATTTATGGCTTATTGTACACGATTTTTACCGTCCTTCGTTTCTGCCCATTTTTACATGATTTTGTGGACTATAACTCACGCTTTTATTGAGATTTTAGATTGTCATTTTATTTCTTGGATTTATGGCTTATTGTACACGATTTTTACCGTTATTCGTTTCTGCCCATTTTTGCAAGATTTTGTGGCCTATAACGCACGCTTTTATTGAGATTTTAGATTGTCATTTTATTTCTTGGATTTATGGCTTATTGTACACGATTTTTACCGTTCTTCGTTTCTGCCCATTTTTGCATGATTTTGTGGCCTATAACTCACGCTTTTATTGAGATTTTAGATTGTCATTTTATTTCTTGGATTTATGTCTTATTGTACACGATTTTTACCGTGTTTCGTTTCTGCCCATTTTTCCATGATTTTGTGGACTATAACTCACGCTTTTATTGAGATTTTAGATTGTCATTTTATTTTTTGGATTTATGGCTTATTGTACACGATTTTTACCGTTCTTCCTTTCTGCCCATTTTTGCTTGATTTTGTGGCCTATAACTCACGCTTTTATTGAGATTTTAGATTGTCATTTTATTTCTTGGATTTATGGCTTATTGTACACGATTTTTACCGTTCTTCGTTTCTGCCCATTTTTGCAAGATTTTGTGGCCTATAACTCACGCTTTTATTGAGATTTTAGATTGTCATTTTATTTCTTGGATTTATGTCTTATTGTACACGATTTTTACCGTGCTTCGTTTCTGCCCATTTTTCCATGATTTTGTGGACTATAACTTACGCTTTTATTGAGATTTTAGATTGTCATTTTATTTTTTGGATTTATGGCTTATTGTACAAGATTTTTACCGTTCTTCCTTTCTGCCCATTTTTGCTTGATTTTGTGGCCTATAACTCACGCTTTTATTGAGATTTTAGTTTGTCATTTTATTTCTTGGATTTATGGCTTATTGTACACGATTTTTACCGTTCTTCGTTTCTGCCCATTTTTGCAAGATTTTGTGGCCTATAACTCACGCTTTTATTGAGATTTTAGATTGTCATTTTATTTCTTGGATTTATGTCTTATTGTACACGATTTTTACCGTGCTTCGTTTCTGCCCATTTTTTCATGATTTTGTGGCCTATAACTCACGCTTTTATTTAGATATTAGATTGTCATTTTATTTCTTGGATTTATGGCTTATTGTACACGATTTTTACCGTCCTTCGTTTCTGCCCATTTTTACATGATTTTGTGGACTATAACTCACGCTTTTATTGAGATTTTAGATTGTCATTTTATTTCTTGGATTTATGGCTTATTGTACACGATTTTTACCGTTATTCGTTTCTGCCCATTTTTGCAAGATTTTGTGGCCTATAACGCACGCTTTTATTGAGATTTTAGATTGTCATTTTATTTCTTGGATTTATGGCTTATTGTACACGATTTTTACCGTTCTTCGTTTCTGCCCATTTTTGCATGATTTTGTGGCCTATAACTCACGCTTTTATTGAGATTTTAGATTGTCATTTTATTTCTTGGATTTATGTCTTATTGTACACGATTTTTACCGTGTTTCGTTTCTGCCCATTTTTCCATGATTTTGTGAACTATAACTCACGCTTTTATTGAGATTTTAGATTGTCATTTTATTTTTTGGATTTATGGCTTATTGTACACGATTTTTACCGTTCTTCCTTTCTGCCCATTTTTGCTTGATTTTGTGGCCTATAACTCACGCTTTTATTGAGATTTTAGATTGTCATTTTATTTCTTGGATTTATGGCTTATTGTACACGATTTTTACCGTTCTTCGTTTCTACCCATTTTTGCAAGATTTTGTGGCCTATAACTCACGCTTTTATTGAGATTTTAGATTGTCATTTTATTTCTTGGATTTATGTCTTATTGTACACGATTTTTACCGTGCTTCGTTTCTGCCCATTTTTTCATGATTTTGTGGCCTATAACTCCCGCTTTTATTTAGATTTTAGATTGTCATTTTATTTCTTGGATTTATGGCTTATTGTACACGATTTTTACCGTCCTTCGTTTCTGCCCATTTTTACATGATTTTGTGGACTATAACTCACGATTTTATTGAGATTTTAGATTGTCATTTTATTTCTTGGATTTATGGCTTATTGTACACGATTTTTACCGTTATTCGTTTCTGCCCATTTTTGCAAGATTTTGTGGCCTATAACGCATGCTTTTATTGAGATTTTAGATTGTCATTTTATTTCTTGGATTTATGGCTTATTGTACACGATTTTTACCGTTCTTCGTTTCTGCCCATTTTTGCATGATTTTGTGGCCTATAACTCACGCTTTTATTGAGATTTTAGATTGTCATTTTATTTCTTGGATTTATGGCTTATTGTACACGATTTTTACCGTCCTTCGTTTCTGCCCATTTTTGCATGATTTTGTGGCCTATAACTCACGCTTTTATTGAGATTTTAGATTGTCATTTTATTTCTTGGATTTGTGGCTTATTGTACACGATTTTTACCGTTCTTCGTTTCTGCCCATTTTTGCAAGATTTTGTGGCCTATAACTCACGCTTTTATTGAGATTTTAGATTGTGATTTTATTTCTTGGATTTATGGCTTATTGTACACGATTTTTACCGTTCTTCGTTTCTGCCCATTTTTTCATGATTTTGTGGCCTATAACTCACGCTTTTATTTAGATTTTAGATTGTCATTTTATTTCTTGGATTTATGGCTTATTGTACACGATTTTTACCGTTCTTCGTTTCTGCCCATTTTTGCAAGATTTTGTGGCCTATAACTCACGCTTTTATTGAGATTTTAGATTGTCATTTTATTTCTTGGATTTATGTCTTATTGTACACGATTTTTACCGTTCTTCGTTTCTGCCCATTTTTTCATGATTTTGTGGCCTATAACTCACGCTTTTATTTAGATTTTAGATTGTCATTTTATTTCTTGGATTTATGGCTTATTGTACACGATTTTTACCGTCCTTCGTTTCTGCCCATTTTTACATGATTTTGTGGACTATAACTCACGCTTTTATTGAGATTTTAGATTGTCATTTTATTTCTTGGATTTATGGCTTATTGTACACGATTTTTACCGTTATTCGTTTCTGCCCATTTTTGCAAGATTTTGTGGCCTATAACGCACGCTTTTATTGAGATTTTAGATTGTCATTTTATTTCTTGGATTTATGGCTTATTGTACACGATTTTTACCGTTCTTCGTTTCTGCCCATTTTTGCATGATTTTGTGGCCTATAACTCACGCTTTTATTGAGATTTTAGATTGTCATTTTATTTCTTGGATTTATGTCTTATTGTACACGATTTTTACCGTGTTTCGTTTCTGCCCATTTTTCCATGATTTTGTGAACTATAACTCACGCTTTTATTGAGATTTTAGATTGTCATTTTATTTTTTGGATTTATGGCTTATTGTACACGATTTTTACCGTCCTTCGTTTCTGCCCATTTTTGCATGATTTTGTGGACTATTATAACTCACGCTTTTATTGAGATTTTAGTTTGTCATTTTATTTCTTGGATTTATGGCTTATTGTACACGATTTTTACCGTCCTTCGTTTCTGCCCATTTTTTCATGATTTTGTGGCCTATAACTCACGCTTTTATTTAGATTTTAGATTGTCATTTTATTTCTTGGATTTATGGCTTATTGTACACGATTTTTAACGTTCTTCGTTTCTGCCCATTTTTGCAAGATTTTGTGGCCTATAACTCACGCTTTTATTGAGATTTTAGATTGTCATTTTATTTCTTGGATTTATGGCTTATTGTACACGATTTTTACCGTCCTTCGTTTCTGCCCATTTTTTCATGATTTTGTGGCCTATAACTCACGGTTTTATTTAGATTTTAGATTGTCATTTTATTTCTTGGATTTATGGCTTATTGTACACGATTTTTACCGTCCTTCGTTTCTGCCCATTTTTGCATGATTTTGTGGACTATAACTCACGCTTTTATTGAGATTTTAGATTGTCATTTTATTTCTTGGATTTATGTCTTATTGTACACGATTTTTACCGTTCTTCGTTTCTGCCCATTTTTGCTTGATTTTGTGGCCTATAACTCACGCTTTTATTGAGATTTTAGATTGTTATTTTATTTCTTGGATTTATGGCTTATTGTACACGATTTTTACCGTTCTTCGTTTCTGCCCATTTTTGCTTCATTTTGTGGCCTATAACTCACGCTTTTATTGAGATTTTATATTGTCATTTTATTTGTTGGATTTATGGCTTATTGTACACGATTTTTACTGTTCTTCGTTTCTGCCCATTTTTGCTTGATTTTGTGGCCTATAACTCACGCTTTTATTGAGATTTTAGATTGTCATTTTATTTCTTGGATTTATGGCTTATTGTACACGATTTCTACCGTGCTTCATTTCTGCCCATTTTTGCAAGATTTTGTGGCCTATAACTCACGCTTTTATTGAGATTTTAGATTGTCATTTTATTTCTTGGATTTATGGCTTATTATACACGATTTTTACCGTCCTTCGTTTCTGCCCATTTTTTCATGATTTTGTGGCCTATAACTCATGCTTTTATTTAGATTTTAGATTGTCATTTTATTTCTTGGATTTATGGCTTATTGTACACGATTTTTACCGTCCTTCGTTTCTGCCCATTTTTACATGATTTTGTGGACTATAACGCACGCTTTTATTGAGATTTTAGATTGTCATTTTATTTCTTGGATTTATGGCTTATTGTACACAATTTTTACCGTTATTCGTTTCTGCCCATTTTTGCATGATTATTTGGACTATAACTCACGCTTTTATTGAGATTTTAGATTGTTATTTTATTTCTTGGATTTGTGGCTTATTGTACACGATTTTTACCGTTCTTCGTTTCTGCCCATTTTTGCATGATTTTGTGGCCTATAACTCACGCTTTTATTGAGATTTTAGATTGTCATTTTATTTTTTGGATTTATGGCTTATTGTACACGATTTTTACCGTTCTTCGTTTCTGTCCATTTTTGCAAGATTTTGTGGCCTATAACTCACGCTTTTATTGAGATTTTAGATTGTCATTTTATTTCTTGGATTTATGTCTTATTGTACACGATTTTTACCGTGCTTCGTTTCTGCCCATTTTTCCATGATTTTGTGGACTATAACTCACGCTTTTATTGAGATTTTAGATTGTCATTTTATTTTTTGGATTTATGGCTTATTGTACACGATTTTTACCGTTCTTCCTTTCTGCCCATTTTTGCTTGATTTTGTGGCCTATAACTCACGCTTTTATTGAGATTTTAGATTGTCATTTTATTTCTTGGATTTATGGCTTATTGTACACGATTTTTACCGTTCTTCGTTTCTGCCCATTTTTGCAAGATTTTGTGGCCTATAACTCACGCTTTTATTGAGATTTTAGATTGTCATTTTATTTCTTGGATTTATGTCTTATTGTACATGATTTTTACCGTGCTTCGTTTCTGCCCATTTTTTCATGATTTTGTGGCCTATAACTCACGCTTTTATTTAGATTTTAGATTGTCATTTTATTTCTTGGATTTATGGCTTATTGTACACGATTTTTACCGTCCTTCGTTTCTGCCCATTTTTACATGATTTTGTGGACTATAACTCACGCTTTTATTGAGATTTTAGATTGTCATTTTATTTCTTGGATTTATGGCTTATTGTACACGATTTTTACCGTTATTCGTTTCTGCCCATTTTTGCAAGATTTTGTGGCCTATAACGCACGCTTTTATTGAGATTTTAGATTGTCATTTTATTTCTTGGATTTATGGCTTATTGTACACGATTTTTACCGTTCTTCGTTTCTGCCCATTTTTGCATGATTTTGTGGCCTATAACTCACGCTTTTATTGAGATTTTAGATTGTCATTTTATTTCTTGGATTTATGTCTTATTGTACACGATTTTTACCGTGTTTCGTTTCTGCCCATTTTTCCATGATTTTGTGGACTATAACTCACGCTTTTATTGAGATTTTAGATTGTCATTTTAGTTTTTTGGATTTATGGCTTATTGTACACGATTTTTACCGTTCTTCCTTTCTGCCCATTTTTGCTTGATTTTGTGGCCTATAACTCACGCTTTTATTGAGATTTTAGATTGTCATTTTATTTCTTGGATTTATGGCTTATTGTACACGATTTTTACCGTTCTTCGTTTCTGCCCATTTTTGCAAGATTTTGTGGCCTATAACTCACGCTTTTATTGAGATTTTAGATTGTCATTTTATTTCTTGGATTTATGTCTTATTGTACACGATTTTTACCGTGCTTCGTTTCTGCCCATTTTTCCATGATTTTGTGGACTATAACTTACGCTTTTATTGAGATTTTAGATTGTCATTTTATTTTTTGGATTTATGGCTTATTGTACAAGATTTTTACCGTTCTTCCTTTCTGCCCATTTTTGCTTGATTTTGTGGCCTATAACTCACGCTTTTATTGAGATTTTAGTTTGTCATTTTATTTCTTGGATTTATGGCTTATTGTACACGATTTTTACCGTTCTTCGTTTCTGCCCATTTTTGCAAGATTTTGTGGCCTATAACTCACGCTTTTATTGAGATTTTAGATTGTCATTTTATTTCTTGGATTTATGTCTTATTGTACACGATTTTTACCGTGCTTCGTTTCTGCCCATTTTTTCATGATTTTGTGGCCTATAACTCACGCTTTTATTTAGATTTTAGATTGTCATTTTATTTCTTGGATTTATGGCTTATTGTACACGATTTTTACCGTCCTTCGTTTCTGCCCATTTTTACATGATTTTGTGGACTATAACTCACGCTTTTATTGAGATTTTAGATTGTCATTTTATTTCTTGGATTTATGGCTTATTGTACACGATTTTTACCGTTATTCGTTTCTGCCCATTTTTGCAAGATTTTGTGGCCTATAACGCACGCTTTTATTGAGATTTTAGATTGTCATTTTATTTCTTGGATTTATGGCTTATTGTACACGATTTTTACCGTTCTTCGTTTCTGCCCATTTTTGCATGATTTTGTGGCCTATAACTCACGCTTTTATTGAGATTTTAGATTGTCATTTTATTTCTTGGATTTATGTCTTATTGTACACGATTTTTACCGTGTTTCGTTTCTGCCCATTTTTCCATGATTTTGTGAACTATAACTCACGCTTTTATTGAGATTTTAGATTGTCATTTTATTTTTTGGATTTATGGCTTATTGTACACGATTTTTACCGTTCTTCCTTTCTGCCCATTTTTGCTTGATTTTGTGGCCTATAACTCACGCTTTTATTGAGATTTTAGATTGTCATTTTATTTCTTGGATTTATGGCTTATTGTACACGATTTTTACCGTTCTTCGTTTCAACCCATTTTTGCAAGATTTTGTGGCCTATAACTCACGCTTTTATTGAGATTTTAGATTGTCATTTTATTTCTTGGATTTATGTCTTATTGTACACGATTTTTACCGTGCTTCGTTTCTGCCCATTTTTTCATGATTTTGTGGCCTATAACTCCTGCTTTTATTTTGATTTTAGATTGTCATTTTATTTCTTGGATTTATGGCTTATTGTACACGATTTTTACCGTCCTTCGTTTCTGCCCATTTTTACATGATTTTGTGGACTATAACTCACGATTTTATTGAGATTTTAGATTGTCATTTTATTTCTTGGATTTATGGCTTATTGTACACGATTTTTACCGTTATTCGTTTCTGCCCATTTTTGCAAGATTTTGTGGCCTATAACGCATGCTTTTATTGAGATTTTAGATTGTCATTTTATTTCTTGGATTTATGGCTTATTGTACACGATTTTTACCGTTCTTCGTTTCTGCCCATTTTTGCATGATTTTGTGGCCTATAACTCACGCTTTTATTGAGATTTTAGATTGTCATTTTATTTCTTGGATTTATGGCTTATTGTACACGATTTTTACCGTCCTTCGTTTCTGCCCATTTTTGCATGATTTTGTGGCCTATAACTCACGCTTTTATTGAGATTTTAGATTGTCATTTTATTTCTTGGATTTGTGGCTTATTGTACACGATTTTTACCGTTCTTCGTTTCTGCCCATTTTTGCAAGATTTTGTGGCCTATAACTCACGCTTTTATTGAGATTTTAGATTGTGATTTTATTTCTTGGATTTATGGCTTATTGTACACGATTTTTACCGTTCTTCGTTTCTGCCCATTTTTTCATGATTTTGTGGCCTATAACTCACGCTTTTATTTAGATTTTAGATTGTCATTTTATTTCTTGGATTTATGGCTTATTGTACACGATTTTTACCGTTCTTCGTTTCTGCCCATTTTTGCAAGATTTTGTGGCCTATAACTCACGCTTTTATTGAGATTTTAGATTGTCATTTTATTTCTTGGATTTATGTCTTATTGTACACGATTTTTACCGTTCTTCGTTTCTGCCCATTTTTTCATGATTTTGTGGCCTATAACTCACGCTTTTATTTAGATTTTAGATTGTCATTTTATTTCTTGGATTTATGGCTTATTGTACACGATTTTTACCGTTCTTCGTTTCTGCCCATTTTTGCAAGATTTTGTGGCCTATAACTCACGCTTTTATTGAGATTTTAGATTGTCATTTTATTTCTTGGATTTATTGCTTATTGTACACGATTTTTACCGTCCTTCGTTTCTGCCCATTTTTGCATGATTTTGTGGCCTATAACTCACGCTTTTATTTAGATGTTAGATTGTCATTTTATTTCTTGGATTTATGTCTTATTGTACACGATTTTTACCGTTCTTCGTTTCTGCCCATTTTTGCTTGATTTTGTGGCCTATAACTCACGCTTTTATTGAGATTTTAGATTGTCATTTTATTTTTTGGATTTATGGCTTATTGTACACGATTTTTACCGTCCTTCGTTTCTGCCCATTTTTGCATGATTTTGTGGACTATTATAACTCACGCTTTTATTGAGATTTTAGTTTGTCATTTTATTTCTTGGATTTATGGCTTATTGTACACGATTTTTACCGTCCTTCGTTTCTGCCCATTTTTTCATGATTTTGTGGCCTATAACTCACGCTTTTATTTAGATTTTAGATTGTCATTTTATTTCTTAGATTTATGGCTTATTGTACACGATTTTTACCGTTCTTCGTTTCTGCCCATTTTTGCAAGATTTTGTGGCCTATAACTCACGCTTTTATTGAGATTTTAGATTGTCATTTTATTTCTTGGATTTATGTCTTATTGTACACGATTTTTACCGTTCTTCGTTTCTGCCCATTTTTTCATGATTTTGTGGCCTATAACTCACGCTTTTATTTAGATTTTAGATTGTCATTTTATTTCTTGGATTTATGGCTTATTGTACACGATTTTTTCCGTTCTTCGTTTCTGCCCATTTTTGCAAGATTTTGTGGCCTATAACTCACGCTTTTATTGAGATTTTAGATTGTCATTTTATTTCTTGGATTTATTGCTTATTGTACACGATTTTTACCGTCCTTCGTTTCTGCCCATTTTTGCATGATTTTGTGGCCTATAACTCACGCTTTTATTTAGATGTTAGATTGTCATTTTATTTCTTGGATTTATGTCTTATTGTACACGATTTTTACCGTTCTTCGTTTCTGCCCATTTTTGCTTGATTTTGTGGCCTATAACTCACGCTTTTATTGAGATTTTAGATTGTCATTTTATTTTTTGGATTTATGGCTTATTGTACACGATTTTTACCGTCCTTCGTTTCTGCCCATTTTTGCATGATTTTGTGGACTATTATAACTCACGCTTTTATTGAGATTTTAGTTTGTCATTTTATTTCTTGGATTTATGGCTTATTGTACACGATTTTTACCGTTCTTCGTTTCTGCCCATTTTTTCATGATTTTGTGGCCTATAACTCACGCTTTTATTGAGATTTTAGATTGTCATTTTATTTCTTGGATTTATGTCTTATTGTACACGATTTTTACCGTGCTTCGTTTCTGCCCATTTTTCCATGATTTTGTGGACTATAACTCACGCTTTTATTGAGATTTTAGATTGTCATTTTATTTTTTGGATTTATGGCTTATTGTACACGATTTTTACCGTTCTTCCTTTCTGCCCATTTTTGCTTGATTTTGTGGCCTATAACTCACGCTTTTATTGAGATTTTAGATTGTCATTTTATTTCTTGGATTTATGGCTTATTGTACACGATTTTTACCGTCCTTCGTTTCTGCCCATTTTTGCATGATTTTGTGGCCTATAACTCACGCTTTTATTGAGATTTTAGATTGTCATTTTATTTCTTGGATTTATTGCTTATTGTACACGATTTTTACCGTCCTTCGTTTCTGCCCATTTTTGCATGATTTTGTGGCCTATAACTCACGCTTTTATTTAGATGTTAGATTGTCATTTTATTTCTTGGATTTATGTCTTATTGTACACGATTTTTACCGTTCTTCGTTTCTGCCCATTTTTGCTTGATTTTGTGGCCTATAACTCACGCTTTTATTGAGATTTTAGATTGTCATTTTATTTTTTGGATTTATGGCTTATTGTACACGATTTTTACCGTCCTTCGTTTCTGCCCATTTTTGCATGATTTTGTGGACTATTATAACTCACGCTTTTATTGAGATTTTAGTTTGTCATTTTATTTCTTGGATTTATGGCTTATTGTACACGATTTTTACCGTTCTTCGTTTCTGCCCATTTTTGCAAGATTTTGTGGCCTATAACTCACGCTTTTATTGAGATTTTAGATTGTCATTTTATTTCTTGGATTTATGTCTTATTGTACACGATTTTTACCGTGCTTCGTTTCTGCCCATTTTTCCATGATTTTGTGGACTATAACTCACGCTTTTCTTGAGATTTTAGATTGTCATTTTATTTTTTGGATTTATGGCTTATTGTACACGATTTTTACCGTTCTTCCTTTCTGCCCATTTTTGCTTGATTTTGTGGCCTATAACTCACGCTTTTATTGAGATTTTAGATTGTCATTTTATTTCTTGGATTTATGGCTTATTGTACACGATTTTTACCGTTCTTCGTTTCTGCCCATTTTTGCAAGATTTTGTGGCCTATAACTCACGCTTTTATTGAGATTTTAGATTGTCATTTTATTTCTTGGATTTATGTCTTATTGTACACGATTTTTACCGTGCTTCGTTTCTGCCCATTTTTTCATGATTTTGTGGCCTATAACTCACGCTTTTATTTAGATTTTAGATTGTCATTTTATTTCTTGGATTTATGGCTTATTGTACACGATTTTTACCGTCCTTCGTTTCTGCCCATTTTTACATGATTTTGTGGACTATAACTCACGCTTTTATTGAGATTTTAGATTGTCATTTTATTTCTTGGATTTATGGCTTATTGTACACGATTTTTACCGTTATTCGTTTCTGCCCATTTTTGCAAGATTTTGTGGCCTATAACGCACGCTTTTATTGAGATTTTAGATTGTCATTTTATTTCTTGGATTTATGGCTTATTGTACACGATTTTTACCGTTCTTCGTTTCTGCCCATTTTTGCATGATTTTGTGGCCTATAACTCACGCTTTTATTGAGATTTTAGATTGTCATTTTATTTTTTGGATTTATGGCTTATTGTACACGATTTTTACCGTTCTTCCTTTCTGCCCATTTTTGCTTGATTTTGTGGCCTATAACTCACGCTTTTATTGAGATTTTAGATTGTCATTTTATTTCTTGGATTTATGGCTTATTGTACACGATTTTTACCGTTCTTCGTTTCTGCCCATTTTTGCAAGATTTTGTGGCCTATAACTCACGCTTTTATTGAGATTTTAGATTGTCATTTTATTTCTTGGATTTATTGTTTATTGTACACGATTTTTACCGTCCTTCGTTTCTGCCCATTTTTGCATGATTTTGTGGCCTATAACTCACGCTTTTATTTAGATGTTAGATTGTCATTTTATTTCTTGGATTTATGTCTTATTGTACACGATTTTTACCGTTATTCGTTTCTGCCCATTTTTGCTTGATTTTGTGGCCTATAACTCACGCTTTTATTGAGATTTTAGATTGTCATTTTATTTTTTGGATTTATGGCTTATTGTACACGATTTTTACCGTCCTTCGTTTCTGCCCATTTTTGCATGATTTTGTGGACTATTATAACTCACGCTTTTATTGAGATTTTAGTTTGTCATTTTATTTCTTGGATTTATGGCTTATTGTACACGATTTTTACCGTTCTTCGTTTCTGCCCATTTTTGCAAGATTTTGTGGCCTATAACTCACGCTTTTATTGAGATTTTAGATTGTCATTTTATTTCTTGGATTTATGTCTTATTGTACACGATTTTTACCGTGCTTCGTTTCTGCCCATTTTTCCATGATTTTGTGGACTATAACTCACGCTTTTATTGAGATTTTAGATTGTCATTTTATTTTTTGGATTTATGGCTTATTGTACACGATTTTTACCGTTCTTCCTTTCTGCCCATTTTTGCTTGATTTTGTGGCCTATAACTCACGCTTTTATTGAGATTTTAGATTGTCATTTTATTTCATGGATTTATGGCTTATTGTACACGATTTTTACCGTTCTTCATTTCTGCCCATTTTTGCAAGATTTTGTGGCCTATAACTCACGCTTTTATTGAGATTTTAGATTGTCATTTTATTTCTTGGATTTATGTCTTATTGTACACGATTTTTACCGTGCTTCGTTTCTGCCCATTTTTTCATGATTTTGTGGCCTATAACTCACGCTTTTATTTAGATTTTAGATTGTTTTTTTATTTCTTGGATTTATGGCTTATTGTACACGATTTTTACCGTCCTTCGTTTCTGCCCATTTTTACATGATTTTGTGGACTATAACTCACGCTTTTATTGAGATTTTAGATTGTCATTTTATTTCTTGGATTTATGGCTTATTGTACACGATTTTTACCGTTATTCGTTTCTGCCCATTTTTGCAAGATTTTGTGGCCTATAACGCACGCTTTTATTGAGATTTTAGATTGTCATTTTATTTCTTGGATTTATGGCTTATTGTACACGATTTTTACCGTTCTTCGTTTCTGCCCATTTTTGCATGATTTTGTGGCCTATAACTCACGCTTTTATTGAGATTTTAGATTGTCATTTTATTTTTTGGATTTATGGCTTATTGTACACGATTTTTACCGTTCTTCCTTTCTGCCCATTTTTGCTTGATTTTGTGGCCTATAACTCACGCTTTTATTGAGATTTTAGATTGTCATTTTATTTCTTGGATTTATGGCTTATTGCACACGATTTTTACCGTTCTTCGTTTCTGCCCATTTTTGCAAGATTTTGTGGCCTATAACTCACGCTTTTATTGAGATTTTAGATTGTCATTTTATTTCTTGGATTTATTGCTTATTGTACACGATTTTTACCGTCCTTCGTTTCTGCCCATTTTTGCATGATTTTGTGGCCTATAACTCACGCTTTTATTTAGATGTTAGATTGTCATTTTATTTCTTGGATTTATGTCTTATTGTACACGATTTTTACCGTTCTTCGTTTCTGCCCATTTTTGCTTGATTTTGTGGCCTATAACTCACGCTTTTATTGAGATTTTAGATTGTCATTTTATTTTTTGGATTTATGGCTTATTGTACACGATTTTTACCGTCCTTCGTTTCTGCCCATTTTTGCATGATTTTGTGGACTATTATAACTCACGCTTTTATTGAGATTTTAGTTTGTCATTTTATTTCTTGGATTTATGGCTTATTGTACACGATTTTTACCGTCCTTCGTTTCTGCCCATTTTTTCATGATTTTGTGGCCTATAACTCACGCTTTTATTTAGATTTTAGATTGTCATTTTATTTCTTAGATTTATGGCTTATTGTACACGATTTTTACCGTTCTTCGTTTCTGCCCATTTTTGCAAGATTTTGTGGCCTATAACTCACGCTTTTATTGAGATTTTAGATTGTCATTTTATTTCTTGGATTTATGTCTTATTGTACACGATTTTTACCGTTCTTCGTTTCTGCCCATTTTTTCATGATTTTGTGGCCTATAACTCACGCTTTTATTTAGATTTTAGATTGTCATTTTATTTCTTGGATTTATGGCTTATTGTACACGATTTTTTCCGTTCTTCGTTTCTGCCCATTTTTGCAAGATTTTGTGGCCTATAACTCACGCTTTTATTGAGATTTTAGATTGTCATTTTATTTCTTGGATTTATTGCTTATTGTACACGATTTTTACCGTCCTTCGTTTCTGCCCATTTTTGCATGATTTTGTGGCCTATAACTCACGCTTTTATTTAGATGTTAGATTGTCATTTTATTTCTTGGATTTATGTCTTATTGTACACGATTTTTACCGTTCTTCGTTTCTGCCCATTTTTGCTTGATTTTGTGGCCTATAACTCACGCTTTTATTGAGATTTTAGATTGTCATTTTATTTTTTGGATTTATGGCTTATTGTACACGATTTTTACCGTCCTTCGTTTCTGCCCATTTTTGCATGATTTTGTGGACTATTATAACTCACGCTTTTATTGAGATTTTAGTTTGTCATTTTATTTCTTGGATTTATGGCTTATTGTACACGATTTTTACCGTTCTTCGTTTCTGCCCATTTTTGCAAGATTTTGTGGCCTATAACTCACGCTTTTATTGAGATTTTAGATTGTCATTTTATTTCTTGGATTTATGTCTTATTGTACACGATTTTTACCGTGCTTCGTTTCTGCCCATTTTTCCGTGATTTTGTGGACTATAACTCACGCTTTTATTGAGATTTTAGATTGTCATTTTATTTTTTGGATTTATGGCTTATTGTACACGATTTTTACCGTTCTTCCTTTCTGCCCATTTTTGCTTGATTTTGTGGCCTATAACTCACGCTTTTATTGAGATTTTAGATTGTCATTTTATTTCTTGGATTTATGGCTTATTGTACACGATT
Organism: Primula veris; assembly: GCA_963682055.1. NCBI lineage: Eukaryota > Viridiplantae > Streptophyta > Magnoliopsida > Ericales > Primulaceae > Primula > Primula veris. The sequence goes on from OY821742.1 coordinate 42,307,667, forward strand.
TTTACCGTCCTTCGTTTCTGCCCATTTTTGCATGATTTTGTGGCCTATAACTCACGCTTTTATTGAGATTTTAGATTGTCATTTTATTTCTTGGATTTATTGCTTATTGTACACGATTTTTACCGTCCTCCGTTTCTGCCCATTTTTGCATGATTTTGTGGCCTATAACTCACGCTTTTATTTAGATGTTAGATTGTCATTTTATTTCTTGGATTTATGTCTTATTGTACACGATTTTTACCGTTCTTCGTTTCTGCCCATTTTTGCTTGATTTTGTGGCCTATAACTCACGCTTTTATTGAGATTTTAGATTGTCATTTTATTTTTTGGATTTATGGCTTATTGTACACGATTTTTACCGTCCTTCGTTTCTGCCCATTTTTGCATGATTTTGTGGACTATTATAACTCACGCTTTTATTAAGATTTTAGTTTGTCATTTTATTTCTTGGATTTATGGCTTATTGTACACGATTTTTACCGTTCTTCGTTTCTGCCCATTTTTGCAAGATTTTGTGGCCTATAACTCACGCTTTTATTGAGATTTTAGATTGTCATTTTATTTCTTGGATTTATGTCTTATTGTACACGATTTTTACCGTGCTTCGTTTCTGCCCATTTTTCCATGATTTTGTGGACTATAACTCACGCTTTTATTGAGATTTTAGATTGTCATTTTATTTTTTGGATTTATGGCTTATTGTACACGATTTTTACCGTTCTTCCTTTCTGCCCATTTTTGCTTGATTTTGTGGCCTATAACTCACGCTTTTATTGAGATTTTAGATTGTCATTTTATTTCTTGGATTTATGGCTTATTGTACACGATTTTTACCGTCCTTCGTTTCTGCCCATTTTTGCATGATTTTGTGGCCTATAACTCACGCTTTTATTGAGATTTTAGATTGTCATTTTATTTCTTGGATTTATTGCTTATTGTACACGATTTTTACCGTCCTTCGTTTCTGCCCATTTTTGCATGATTATGTGGCCTATAACTCACGCTTTTATTTAGATGTTAGATTGTCATTTTATTTCTTGGATTTATGTCTTATTGTACACGATTTTTACCGTTCTTCGTTTCTGCCCATTTTTGCTTGATTTTGTGGCCTATAACTCACGCTTTTATTGAGATTTTAGATTGTCATTTTATTTTTTGGATTTATGGCTTATTGTACACGATTTTTACCGTCCTTCGTTTCTGCCCATTTTTGCATGATTTTGTGGACTATTATAACTCACGCTTCTATTGAGATTTTAGTTTGTCATTTTATTTCTTGGATTTATGGCTTATTGTACACGATTTTTACCGTTCTTCGTTTCTGCCCATTTTTGCAAGATTTTGTGGCCTATAACTCACGCTTTTATTGAGATTTTAGATTGTCATTTTATTTCTTGGATTTATGTCTTATTGTACACGATTTTTACCGTGCTTCGTTTCTGCCCATTTTTCCATGATTTTGTGGACTATAACTCACGCTTTTATTGAGATTTTAGATTGTCATTTTATTTTTTGGATTTATGGCTTATTGTACACGATTTTTACCGTTCTTCCTTTCTGCCCATTTTTGCTTGATTTTGTGGCCTATAACTCACGCTTTTATTGAGATTTTAGATTGTCATTTTATTTCTTGGATTTATGGCTTATTGTACACGATTTTTACCGTTCTTCGTTTCTGCCCATTTTTGCAAGATTTTGTGGCCTATAACTCACGCTTTTATTGAGATTTTAGATTGTCATTTTATTTCTTGGATTTATGTCTTATTGTACACGATTTTTACCGTGCTTCGTTTCTGCCCATTTTTCCATGATTTTGTGGACTATAACTCACGCTTTTATTGAGATTTTAGATTGTCATTTTATTTTTTGGATTTATGGCTTATTGTACACGATTTTTACCGTTCTTCCTTTCTGCCCATTTTTGCTTGATTTTGTGGCCTATAACTCACGCTTTTATTGAGATTTTAGATTGTCATTTTATTTCTTGGATTTATGGCTTATTGTACACGATTTTTACCGTCCTTCGTTTCTGCCCATTTTTGCATGATTTTGTGGCCTATAACTCACGCTTTTATTGAGATTTTAGATTGTCATTTTATTTCTTGGATTTATTGCTTATTGTACACGATTTTTACCGTCCTTCGTTTCTGCCCATTTTTGCATGATTTTGTGGCCTATAACTCACGCTTTTATTTAGATGTTAGATTGTCATTTTATTTCTTGGATTTATGTCTTATTGTACACGATTTTTACCGTTCTTCGTTTCTGCCCATTTTTGCTTGATTTTGTGGCCTATAACTCACGCTTTTATTGAGATTTTAGATTGTCATTTTATTTTTTGGATTTATGGCTTATTGTACACGATTTTTACCGTCCTTCGTTTCTGCCCATTTTTGCATGATTTTGTGGACTATTATAACTCACGCTTCTATTGAGATTTTAGTTTGTCATTTTATTTCTTGGATTTATGGCTTATTGTACACGATTTTTACCGTTCTTCGTTTCTGCCCATTTTTGCAAGATTTTGTGGCCTATAACTCACGCTTTTATTGAGATTTTAGATTGTCATTTTATTTCTTGGATTTATGTCTTATTGTACACGATTTTTACCGTGCTTCGTTTCTGCCCATTTTTCCATGATTTTGTGGACTATAACTCACGCTTTTATTGAGATTTTAGATTGTCATTTTATTTTTTGGATTTATGGCTTATTGTACACGATTTTTACCGTTCTTCCTTTCTGCCCATTTTTGCTTGATTTTGTGGCCTATAACTCACGCTTTTATTGAGATTTTAGATTGTCATTTTATTTCTTGGATTTATGGCTTATTGTACACGATTTTTACCGTTCTTCGTTTCTGCCCATTTTTGCAAGATTTTGTGGCCTATAACTCACGCTTTTATTGAGATTTTAGATTGTCATTTTATTTCTTAGATTTATGTCTTATTGTACACGATTTTTACCGTGCTTCGTTTCTGCCCATTTTTTCATGATTTTGTGGCCTATAACTCACGCTTTTATTTAGATTTTAGATTGTCATTTTATTTCTTGGATTTATGGCTTATTGTACACGATTTTTACCGTCCTTCGTTTCTGCCCATTTTTACATGATTTTGTGGACTATAACTCACGCTTTTATTGAGATTTTAGATTGTCATTTTATTTCTTGGATTTATGGCTTATTGTACACGATTTTTACCGTTATTCGTTTCTGCCCATTTTTGCAAGATTTTGTGGCCTATAACGCACGCTTTTATTGAGATTTTAGATTGTCATTTTATTTCTTGGATTTATGGCTTATTGTACACGATTTTTACCGTTCTTCGTTTCTGCCCATTTTTGCATGATTTTGTGGCCTATAACTCACGCTTTTATTGAGATTTTAGATTGTCATTTTATTTTTTGGATTTATGGCTTATTGTACACGATTTTTACCGTTCTTCCTTTCTGCCCATTTTTGCTTGATTTTGTGGCCTATAACTCACGCTTTTATTGAGATTTTAGATTGTCATTTTATTTCTTGGATTTATGGCTTATTGTACACGATTTTTACCGTTCTTCGTTTCTGCCCATTTTTGCAAGATTTTGTGGCCTATAACTCACGCTTTTATTGAGATTTTAGATTGTCATTTTATTTCTTGGATTTATTGCTTATTGTACACGATTTTTACCGTCCTTCGTTTCTGCCCATTTTTGCATGATTTTGTGGCCTATAACTCACGCTTTTATTTACATGTTAGATTGTCATTTTATTTCTTGGATTTATGTCTTATTGTACACGATTTTTACCGTTCTTCGTTTCTGCCCATTTTTGCTTGATTTTGTGGCCTATAACTCACGCTTTTATTGAGATTTTAGATTGTCATTTTATTTTTTGGATTTATGGCTTATTGTACACGATTTTTACCGTCCTTCGTTTCTGCCCATTTTTGCATGATTTTGTGGACTATTATAACTCACGCTTTTATTGAGATTTTAGTTTGTCATTTTATTTCTTGGATTTATGGCTTATTGTACACGATTTTTACCGTCCTTCGTTTCTGCCCATTTTTTCATGATTTTGTGGCCTATAACTCACGCTTTTATTTAGATTTTAGATTGTCATTTTATTTCTTAGATTTATGGCTTATTGTACACGATTTTTACCGTTCTTCGTTTCTGCCCATTTTTGCAAGATTTTGTGGCCTATAACTCACGCTTTTATTGAGATTTTAGATTGTTATTTTATTTCTTGGATTTATGTCTTATTGTACACGATTTTTACCGTTCTTCGTTTCTGCCCATTTTTGCAAGATTTTGTGGCCTATAACGCACGCTTTTATTGAGATTTTAGATTGTCATTTTATTTCTTGGATTTATTGCTTATTGTACACGATTTTTACCGTCCTTCGTTTCTGCCCATTTTTGCATGATTTTGTGGCCTATAACTCACGCTTTTATTTAGATGTTAGATTGTCATTTTATTTCTTGGATTTATGTCTTATTGTACACGATTTTTACCGTTCTTCATTTCTGCCCATTTTTGCTTGATTTTGTGGCCTATAACTCACGCTTTTATTGAGATTTTAGATTGTCATTTTATTTTTTGGATTTATGGCTTATTGTACACGATTTTTACCGTCCTTCGTTTCTGCCCATTTTTGCATGATTTTGTGGACTATTATAATTCACGCTTTTATTGAGATTTTAGTTTGTCATTTTATTTCTTGGATTTATGGCTTATTGTACACGATTTTTACCGTTCTTCGTTTCTGCCCATTTTTGCAAGATTTTGTGGCCTATAACTCACGCTTTTATTGAGATTTTAGATTGTCATTTTATTTCTTGGATTTATGTCTTATTGTACACGATTTTTACCGTGCTTCGTTTCTGCCCATTTTTCCATGATTTTGTGGACTATAACTCACGCTTTTATTGAGATTTTAGATTGTCATTTTATTTTTTGGATTTATGGCTTATTGTACACGATTTTTACCGTTCTTCCTTTCTTCCCATTTTTGCTTGATTTTGTGGCCTATAACTCACGCTTTTATTGAGATTTTAGATTGTCATTTTATTTCTTGGATTTATGGCTTATTCTACACGATTTTTACCGTTCTTCGTTTCTGCCCATTTTTGCAAGATTTTGTGGCCTATAACTCACGCTTTTATTGAGATTTTAGATTGTCATTTTATTTCTTGGATTTATGTCTTATTGTACACGATTTTTACCGTGCTTCGTTTCTGCCCATTTTTTCATGATTTTGTGGCCTATAACTCACGCTTTTATTTAGATTTTAGATTGTCATTTTATTTCTTGGATTTATGGCTTATTGTACACGATTTTTACCGTCCTTCGTTTCTGCCCATTTTTACATGATTTTGTGGACTATAACTCACGCTTTTATTGAGATTTTAGATTGTCATTTTATTTCTTGGATTTATGGCTTATTGTACACGATTTTTACCGTTATTCGTTTCTGCCCATTTTTGCAAGATTTTGTGGCCTATAACGCACGCTTTTATTGAGATTTTAGATTGTCATTTTATTTCTTGGATTTATGGCTTATTGTACACGATTTTTACCGTTCTTCGTTTCTGCCCATTTTTGCATGATTTTGTGGCCTATAACTCACGCTTTTATTGAGATTTTAGATTGTCATTTTATTTCTTGGATTTATGTCTTATTGTACACGATTTTTACCGTGTTTCGTTTCTGCCCATTTTTCCATGATTTTGTGGACTATAACTCACGCTTTTATTGAGATTTTAGATTGTCATTTTATTTTTTGGATTTATGGCTTATTGTACACGATTTTTACCGTCCTTCGTTTCTGCCCATTTTTGCATGATTTTGTGGACTATTATAACTCACGCTTTTATTGAGATTTTAGTTTGTCATTTTATTTCTTGGATTTATGGCTTATTGTACACGATTTTTACCGTTCTTCGTTTCTGCCCATTTTTGCAAGATTTTGTGGCCTATAACTCACGCTTTTATTGAGATTTTAGATTGTCATTTTATTTCTTGGATTTATGTCTTATTGTACACGATTTTTACCGTGTTTCGTTTCTGCCCATTTTTCCATGATTTTGTGGACTATAACTCACGCTTTTATTGAGATTTTAGATTGTCATTTTATTTTTTGGATTTATGGCTTATTGTACACGATTTTTACCGTCCTTCGTTTCTGCCCATTTTTGCATGATTTTGTGGACTATTATAACTCACGCTTTTATTGAGATTTTAGTTTGTCATTTTATTTCTTGGATTTATGGCTTATTGTACACGATTTTTACCGTTCTTCGTTTCTGCCCATTTTTGCATGATTTTGTGGCCTATAACTCACGCTTTTATTGAGATTTTAGATTGTCATTTTATTTCTTGGATTTATGTCTTATTGTACACGATTTTTACCGTGCTTCGTTTCTGCCCATTTTTTCATGATTTTGTGGCCTATAACTCACGCTTTTATTTAGATTTTAGATTGTCATTTTATTTCTTGGATTTATGGCTTATTGTACACGATTTTTACCGTCCTTCGTTTCTGCCCATTTTTACATGATTTTGTGGACTATAACTCACGCTTTTATTGAGATTTTAGATTGTCATTTTATTTCTTGGATTTATGGCTTATTGTACACGATTTTTACCGTTATTCGTTTCTGCCCATTTTTGCAAGATTTGTGGCCTATAACGCACGCTTTTATTGAGATTTTAGATTGTCATTTTATTTCTTGGATTTATGGCTTATTGTACATGATTTTTACCGTTCTTCGTTTCTGCCCATTTTTGCATGATTTTGTGGCCTATAACTCACGCTTTTATTGAGATTTTAGATTGTCATTTTATTTCTTGGATTTATGTCTTATTGTACACGATTTTTACCGTGTTTCGTTTCTGCCCATTTTTCCATGATTTTGTGGACTATAACTCACGCTTTTATTGAGATTTTAGATTGTCATTTTATTTTTTGGATTTATGGCTTATTGTACACGATTTTTACCGTGCTTCGTTTCTGCCCATTTTTCCATGATTTTGTGGACTATAACTCACGCTTTTATTGAGATTTTAGATTGTCATTTTATTTCTTGGATTTATGTCTTATTGTACACGATTTTTACCGTGCTTCGTTTCTGCCCATTTTTCCATGATTTTGTGGACTATAACTCACGCTTTTATTGAGATTTTAGATTGTAATTTTATTTTTTGGATTTATGGCTTATTGTACACGATTTTTACCGTTCTTCCTTTCTGCCCATTTTTGCTTGATTTTGTGGCCTATAACTCACGCTTTTATTGAGATTTTAGATTGTCATTTTATTTCTTGGATTTATGGCTTATTGTACACGATTTTTACCGTTCTTCGTTTCTGCCCATTTTTGCAAGATTTTGTGGCCTATAACTCACGCTTTTATTGAGATTTTAGATTGTCATTTTATTTCTTGGATTTATGTCTTATTGTACACGATTTTTACCGTGCTTCGTTTCTGCCCATTTTTTCATGATTTTGTGGCCTATAACTCACGCTTTTATTTAGATTTTAGATTGTCATTTTATTTCTTGGATTTATGGCTTATTGTACACGATTTTTACCGTTCTTCGTTTCTGCCCATTTTTGCATGATTTTGTGGCCTATAACTCACGCTTTTATTGAGATTTTAGATTGTCATTTTATTTCTTGGATTTATGGCTTATTGTACACGATTTTTACCGTTCTTCCTTTCTGCCCATTTTTGCTTTATTTTGTGGCCTATAACTCACGCTTTTATTGAGATTTTAGATTGTCATTTTATTTCTTGGATTTATGGCTTATTGTACACGATTTTTACCGTTCTTCGTTTCTGCCCATTTTTGCAAGATTTTGTGGCCTATAACTCACGCTTTTATTGAGATTTTAGATTGTCATTTTATTTCTTGGATTTATGTCTTATTGTACACGATTTTTACCGTGCTTCGTTTCTGCCCATTTTTTCATGATTTTGTGGCCTATAACTCACGCTTTTATTTAGATTTTAGATTGTCATTTTATTTCTTGGATTTATGGCTTATTGTACACGATTTTTACCGTCCTTCGTTTCTGCCCATTTTTACATGATTTTGTGGACTATACTCACGCTTTTATTGAGATTTTAGATTGTCATTTTATTTCTTGGATTTATGGCTTATTGTACACGATTTTTACCGTTATTCGTTTCTGCCCATTTTTGCAAGATTTTGTGGCCTATAACGCACGCTTTTATTGAGATTTTAGATTGTCATTTTATTTCTTGGATTTATGGCTTATTGTACACGATTTTTACCGTTCTTCGTTTCTGCCCATTTTTGCATGATTTTGTGGCCTATAACTCACGCTTTTATTGAGATTTTAGATTGTCATTTTATTTCTTGGATTTATGTCTTATTGTACACGATTTTTACCGTGTTTCGTTTCTGCCCATTTTTCCATGATTTTGTGGACTATAACTCACGCTTTTATTGAGATTTTAGATTGTCATTTTATTTTTTGGATTTATGGCTTATTGTACACGATTTTTACCGTTCTTCCTTTCTGCCCATTTTTGCTTGATTTTGTGGCCTATAACTCACGCTTTTATTGAGATTTTAGATTGTCATTTTATTTCTTGGATTTATGGCTTATTGTACACGATTTTTACCGTTCTTCGTTTCTGCCCATTTTTGCAAGATTTTGTGGCCTATAACTCACGCTTTTATTGAGATTTTAGATTGTCATTTTATTTCTTGGATTTATGTCTTATTGTACACGATTTTTACCGTGCTTCGTTTCTGCCCATTTTTTCATGATTTTGTGGCCTATAACTCACGCTTTTATTTAGATTTTAGATTGTCATTTTATTTCTTGGATTTATGGCTTATTGTACACGATTTTTACCGTCCTTCGTTTCTGCCCATTTTTACATGATTTTGTGGACTATAACTCACGATTTTATTGAGATTTTAGATTGTCATTTTATTTCTTGGATTTATGGCTTATTGTACACGATTTTTACCGTTATTCGTTTCTGCCCATTTTTGCAAGATTTTGTGGCCTGTAACGCATGCTTTTATTGAGATTTTAGATTGTCATTTTATTTCTTGGATTTATGGCTTATTGTACACGATTTTTACCGTTCTTCGTTTCTGCCCATTTTTGCATGATTTTGTGGCCTATAACTCACGCTTCTATTGAGATTTTAGATTGTCATTTTATTTCTTGGATTTATGGCTTATTGTACACGATTTTTACCGTCCTTCGTTTCTGCCCATTTTTGCATGATTTTGTGGCCTATAACTCACGCTTTTATTGAGATTTTATATTGTCATTTTATTTCTTGGATTTGTGGCTTATTGTACACGATTTTTACCGTTCTTCGTTTCTGCCCATTTTTGCAAGATTTTGTGGCCTATAACTCACGCTTTTATTGAGATTTTAGATTGTGATTTTATTTCTTGGATTTATGGCTTATTGTACACGATTTTTACCGTTCTTCGTTTCTGCCCATTTTTTCATGATTTTGTGGCCTATAACTCACGCTTTTATTTAGATTTTAGATTGTCATTTTATTTCTTGGATTTATGGCTTATTGTACACGATTTTTACCGTTCTTCGTTTCTGCCCATTTTTGCAAGATTTTGTGGCCTATAACTCACGCTTTTATTGAGATTTTAGATTGTCATTTTATTTCTTGGATTTATGGCTTATTGTACACGATTTTTACCGTTCTTCGTTTCTGCCCATTTTTGCATGATTTTGTGGCCTATAACTCACGCTTTTATTGAGATTTTAGATTGTCATTTTATTTCTTGGATTTATGGCTTATTGTGCACGATTTTTACCGTTCTTCCTTTCTGCCCATTTTTGCTTTATTTTGTGGCCTATAACTCACGCTTTTATTGAGATTTTAGATTGTCATTTTATTTCTTGGATTTATGGCTTATTGTACACGATTTTTACCGTTCTTCGTTTCTGCCCATTTTTGCAAGATTTTGTGGCCTATAACTCACGCTTTTATTGAGATTTTAGATTGTCATTTTATTTCTTGGATTTATGTCTTATTGTACACGATTTTTACCGTGCTTCGTTTCTGCCCATTTTTTCATGATTTTGTGGCCTATAACTCACGCTTTTATTTAGATTTTAGATTGTCATTTTATTTCTTGGATTTATGGCTTATTGTACACGATTTTTACCGTCCTTCGTTTCTGCCCATTTTTACATGATTTTGTGGACTATACTCACGCTTTTATTGAGATTTTAGATTGTCATTTTATTTCTTGGATTTATGGCTTATTGTACACGATTTTTACCGTTATTCGTTTCTGCCCATTTTTGCAAGATTTTGTGGCCTATAACGCACGCTTTTATTGAGATTTTAGATTGTCATTTTATTTCTTGGATTTATGGCTTATTGTACACGATTTTTACCGTTCTTCGTTTCTGCCCATTTTTGCATGATTTTGTGGCCTATAACTCACGCTTTTATTGAGATTTTAGATTGTCATTTTATTTCTTGGATTTATGTCTTATTGTACACGATTTTTACCGTGTTTCGTTTCTGCCCATTTTTCCATGATTTTGTGGACTATAACTCACGCTTTTATTGAGATTTTAGATTGTCATTTTATTTTTTGGATTTATGGCTTATTGTACACGATTTTTACCGTTCTTCCTTTCTGCCCATTTTTGCTTGATTTTGTGGCCTATAACTCACGCTTTTATTGAGATTTTAGATTGTCATTTTATTTCTTGGATTTATGGCTTATTGTACACGATTTTTACCGTTCTTCGTTTCTGCCCATTTTTGCAAGATTTTGTGGCCTATAACTCACGCTTTTATTGAGATTTTAGATTGTCATTTTATTTCTTGGATTTATGTCTTATTGTACACGATTTTTACCGTGCTTCGTTTCTGCCCATTTTTTCATGATTTTGTGGCCTATAACTCACGCTTTTATTTAGATTTTAGATTGTCATTTTATTTCTTGGATTTATGGCTTATTGTACACGATTTTTACCGTCCTTCGTTTCTGCCCATTTTTACATGATTTTGTGGACTATAACTCACGATTTTATTGAGATTTTAGATTGTCATTTTATTTCTTGGATTTATGGCTTATTGTACACGATTTTTACCGTTATTCGTTTCTGCCCATTTTTGCAAGATTTTGTGGCCTGTAACGCATGCTTTTATTGAGATTTTAGATTGTCATTTTATTTCTTGGATTTATGGCTTATTGTACACGATTTTTACCGTTCTTCGTTTCTGCCCATTTTTGCATGATTTTGTGGCCTATAACTCACGCTTCTATTGAGATTTTAGATTGTCATTTTATTTCTTGGATTTATGGCTTATTGTACACGATTTTTACCGTCCTTCGTTTCTGCCCATTTTTGCATGATTTTGTGGCCTATAACTCACGCTTTTATTGAGATTTTATATTGTCATTTTATTTCTTGGATTTGTGGCTTATTGTACACGATTTTTACCGTTCTTCGTTTCTGCCCATTTTTGCAAGATTTTGTGGCCTATAACTCACGCTTTTATTGAGATTTTAGATTGTGATTTTATTTCTTGGATTTATGGCTTATTGTACACGATTTTTACCGTTCTTCGTTTCTGCCCATTTTTTCATGATTTTGTGGCCTATAACTCACGCTTTTATTTAGATTTTAGATTGTCATTTTATTTCTTGGATTTATGGCTTATTGTACACGATTTTTACCGTTCTTCGTTTCTGCCCATTTTTGCAAGATTTTGTGGCCTATAACTCACGCTTTTATTGAGATTTTAGATTGTCATTTTATTTCTTGGATTTATGGCTTATTGTACACGATTTTTACCGTTCTTCGTTTCTGCCCATTTTTGCATGATTTTGTGGCCTATAACTCACGCTTTTATTGAGATTTTAGATTGTCATTTTATTTCTTGGATTTATGGCTTATTGTACACGATTTTTACCGTTCTTCCTTTCTGCCCATTTTTGCTTTATTTTGTGGCCTATAACTCACGCTTTTATTGAGATTTTAGATTGTCATTTTATTTCTTGGATTTATGGCTTATTGTACACGATTTTTACCGTTCTTCGTTTCTGCCCATTTTTGCAAGATTTTGTGGCCTATAACTCACGCTTTTATTGAGATTTTAGATTGTCATTTTATTTCTTGGATTTATGGCTTATTGTACACGATTTTTACCGTTCTTCGTTTCTGCCCATTTTTGCAAGATTTTGTGGCCTATAACTCACGCTTTTATTGAGATTTTAGATTGTGATTTTATTTCTTGGATTTATGGCTTATTGTACACGATTTTTACCGTTCTTCGTTTCTGCCCATTTTTTCATGATTTTGTGGCCTATAACTCACGCTTTTATTTAGATTTTAGATTGTCATTTTATTTCTTGGATTTATGGCTTATTGTACACGATTTTTACCGTTCTTCGTTTCTGCCCATTTTTGCAAGATTTTGTGGCCTATAACTCACGCTTTTATTGAGATTTTAGATTGTCATTTTATTTCTTGGATTTATGGCTTATTGTACACGATTTTTACCGTTCTTCGTTTCTGCCCATTTTTGCATGATTTTGTGGCCTATAACTCACGCTTTTATTGAGATTTTAGATTGTCATTTTATTTCTTGGATTTATGGCTTATTGTACACGATTTTTACCGTTCTTCCTTTCTGCCCATTTTTGCTTTATTTTGTGGCCTATAACTCACGCTTTTATTGAGATTTTAGATTGTCATTTTATTTCTTGGATTTATGGCTTATTGTACACGATTTTTACCGTTCTTCGTTTCTGCCCATTTTTGCATGATTTTGTGGCCTATAACTCACGCTTCTATTGAGATTTTAGATTGTCATTTTATTTCTTGGATTTATGGCTTATTGTACACGATTTTTACCGTCCTTCGTTTCTGCCCATTTTTGCATGATTTTGTGGCCTATAACTCACGCTTTTATTGAGATTTTATATTGTCATTTTATTTCTTGGATTTGTGGCTTATTGTACACGATTTTTACCGTTCTTCGTTTCTGCCCATTTTTGCAAGATTTTGTGGCCTATAACTCACGCTTTTATTGAGATTTTAGATTGTGATTTTATTTCTTGGATTTATGGCTTATTGTACACGATTTTTACCGTTCTTCGTTTCTGCCCATTTTTTCATGATTTTGTGGCCTATAACTCACGCTTTTATTTAGATTTTAGATTGTCATTTTATTTCTTGGATTTATGGCTTATTGTACACGATTTTTACCGTTCTTCGTTTCTGCCCATTTTTGCAAGATTTTGTGGCCTATAACTCACGCTTTTATTGAGATTTTAGATTGTCATTTTATTTCTTGGATTTATGGCTTATTGTACACGATTTTTACCGTTCTTCGTTTCTGCCCATTTTTGCATGATTTTGTGGCCTATAACTCACGCTTTTATTGAGATTTTAGATTGTCATTTTATTTCTTGGATTTATGGCTTATTGTACACGATTTTTACCGTTCTTCCTTTCTGCCCATTTTTGCTTTATTTTGTGGCCTATAACTCACGCTTTTATTGAGATTTTAGATTGTCATTTTATTTCTTGGATTTATGGCTTATTGTACACGATTTTTACCGTTCTTCGTTTCTGCCCATTTTTGCAAGATTTTGTGGCCTATAACTCACGCTTTTATTGAGATTTTAGATTGTCATTTTATTTCTTGGATTTATGTCTTATTGTACACGATTTTTACCGTGCTTCGTTTCTGCCCATTTTTTCATGATTTTGTGGCCTATAACTCACGCTTTTATTTAGATTTTAGATTGTCATTTTATTTCTTGGATTTATGGCTTATTGTACACGATTTTTACCGTCCTTCGTTTCTGCCCATTTTTACATGATTTTGTGGACTATACTCACGCTTTTATTGAGATTTTAGATTGTCATTTTATTTCTTGGATTTATGGCTTATTGTACACGATTTTTACCGTTATTCGTTTCTGCCCATTTTTGCAAGATTTTGTGGCCTATAACGCACGCTTTTATTGAGATTTTAGATTGTCATTTTATTTCTTGGATTTATGGCTTATTGTACACGATTTTTACCGTTCTTCGTTTCTGCCCATTTTTGCATGATTTTGTGGCCTATAACTCACGCTTTTATTGAGATTTTAGATTGTCATTTTATTTCTTGGATTTATGTCTTATTGTACACGATTTTTACCGTGTTTCGTTTCTGCCCATTTTTCCATGATTTTGTGGACTATAACTCACGCTTTTATTGAGATTTTAGATTGTCATTTTATTTTTTGGATTTATGGCTTATTGTACACGATTTTTACCGTTCTTCCTTTCTGCCCATTTTTGCTTGATTTTGTGGCCTATAACTCACGCTTTTATTGAGATTTTAGATTGTCATTTTATTTCTTGGATTTATGGCTTATTGTACACGATTTTTACCGTTCTTCGTTTCTGCCCATTTTTGCAAGATTTTGTGGCCTATAACTCACGCTTTTATTGAGATTTTAGATTGTCATTTTATTTCTTGGATTTATGTCTTATTGTACACGATTTTTACCGTGCTTCGTTTCTGCCCATTTTTTCATGATTTTGTGGCCTATAACTCACGCTTTTATTTAGATTTTAGATTGTCATTTTATTTCTTGGATTTATGGCTTATTGTACACGATTTTTACCGTCCTTCGTTTCTGCCCATTTTTACATGATTTTGTGGACTATAACTCACGATTTTATTGAGATTTTAGATTGTCATTTTATTTCTTGGATTTATGGCTTATTGTACACGATTTTTACCGTTATTCGTTTCTGCCCATTTTTGCAAGATTTTGTGGCCTGTAACGCATGCTTTTATTGAGATTTTAGATTGTCATTTTATTTCTTGGATTTATGGCTTATTGTACACGATTTTTACCGTTCTTCGTTTCTGCCCATTTTTGCATGATTTTGTGGCCTATAACTCACGCTTTTATTGAGATTTTAGATTGTCATTTTATTTCTTGGATTTATGGCTTATTGTACACGATTTTTACCGTCCTTCGTTTCTGCCCATTTTTGCATGATTTTGTGGCCTATAACTCACGCTTTTATTGAGATTTTATATTGTCATTTTATTTCTTGGATTTATGGCTTATTGTACACGATTTTTACCGTTCTTCGTTTCTGCCCATTTTTGCAAGATTTTGTGGCCTATAACTCACGCTTTTATTGAGATTTTAGATTGTGATTTTATTTCTTGGATTTATGGCTTATTGTACACGATTTTTACCGTTCTTCGTTTCTGCCCATTTTTTCATGATTTTGTGGCCTATAACTCACGCTTTTATTTAGATTTTAGATTGTCATTTTATTTCTTGGATTTATGGCTTATTGTACACGATTTTTACCGTTCTTCGTTTCTGCCCATTTTTGCAAGATTTTGTGGCCTATAACTCACGCTTTTATTGAGATTTTAGATTGTCATTTTATTTCTTGGATTTATGGCTTATTGTACACGATTTTTACCGTTCTTCGTTTCTGCCCATTTTTGCATGATTTTGTGGCCTATAACTCACGCTTTTATTGAGATTTTAGATTGTCATTTTATTTCTTGGATTTATGGCTTATTGTACACGATTTTTACCGTTCTTCCTTTCTGCCCATTTTTGCTTTATTTTGTGGCCTATAACTCACGCTTTTATTGAGATTTTAGATTGTCATTTTATTTCTTGGATTTATGGCTTATTGTACACGATTTTTACCGTTCTTCGTTTCTGCCCATTTTTGCAAGATTTTGTGGCCTATAACTCACGCTTTTATTGAGATTTTAGATTGTCATTTTATTTCTTGGATTTATGTCTTATTGTACACGATTTTTACCGTGCTTCGTTTCTGCCCATTTTTTCATGATTTTGTGGCCTATAACTCACGCTTTTATTTAGATTTTAGATTGTCATTTTATTTCTTGGATTTATGGCTTATTGTACACGATTTTTACCGTCCTTCGTTTCTGCCCATTTTTACATGATTTTGTGGACTATACTCACGCTTTTATTGAGATTTTAGATTGTCATTTTATTTCTTGGATTTATGGCTTATTGTACACGATTTTTACCGTTATTCGTTTCTGCCCATTTTTGCAAGATTTTGTGGCCTATAACGCACGCTTTTATTGAGATTTTAGATTGTCATTTTATTTCTTGGATTTATGGCTTATTGTACACGATTTTTACCGTTCTTCGTTTCTGCCCATTTTTGCATGATTTTGTGGCCTATAACTCACGCTTTTATTGAGATTTTAGATTGTCATTTTATTTCTTGGATTTATGTCTTATTGTACACGATTTTTACCGTGTTTCGTTTCTGCCCATTTTTCCATGATTTTGTGGACTATAACTCACGCTTTTATTGAGATTTTAGATTGTCATTTTATTTTTTGGATTTATGGCTTATTGTACACGATTTTTACCGTTCTTCCTTTCTGCCCATTTTTGCTTGATTTTGTGGCCTATAACTCACGCTTTTATTGAGATTTTAGATTGTCATTTTATTTCTTGGATTTATGGCTTATTGTACACGATTTTTACCGTTCTTCGTTTCTGCCCATTTTTGCAAGATTTTGTGGCCTATAACTCACGCTTTTATTGAGATTTTAGATTGTCATTTTATTTCTTGGATTTATGTCTTATTGTACACGATTTTTACCGTGCTTCGTTTCTGCCCATTTTTTCATGATTTTGTGGCCTATAACTCACGCTTTTATTTAGATTTTAGATTGTCATTTTATTTCTTGGATTTATGGCTTATTGTACACGATTTTTACCGTCCTTCGTTTCTGCCCATTTTTACATGATTTTGTGGACTATAACTCACGATTTTATTGAGATTTTAGATTGTCATTTTATTTCTTGGATTTATGGCTTATTGTACACGATTTTTACCGTTATTCGTTTCTGCCCATTTTTGCAAGATTTTGTGGCCTGTAACGCATGCTTTTATTGAGATTTTAGATTGTCATTTTATTTCTTGGATTTATGGCTTATTGTACACGATTTTTACCGTTCTTCGTTTCTGCCCATTTTTGCATGATTTTGTGGCCTATAACTCACGCTTTTATTGAGATTTTAGATTGTCATTTTATTTCTTGGATTTATGGCTTATTGTACACGATTTTTACCGTCCTTCGTTTCTGCCCATTTTTGCATGATTTTGTGGCCTATAACTCACGCTTTTATTGAGATTTTATATTGTCATTTTATTTCTTGGATTTGTGGCTTATTGTACACGATTTTTACCGTTCTTCGTTTCTGCCCATTTTTGCAAGATTTTGTGGCCTATAACTCACGCTTTTATTGAGATTTTAGATTGTGATTTTATTTCTTGGATTTATGGCTTATTGTACACGATTTTTACCGTTCTTCGTTTCTGCCCATTTTTTCATGATTTTGTGGCCTATAACTCACGCTTTTATTTAGATTTTAGATTGTCATTTTATTTCTTGGATTTATGGCTTATTGTACACGATTTTTACCGTTCTTCGTTTCTGCCCATTTTTGCAAGATTTTGTGGCCTATAACTCACGCTTTTATTGAGATTTTAGATTGTCATTTTATTTCTTGGATTTATGGCTTATTGTACACGATTTTTACCGTTCTTCGTTTCTGCCCATTTTTGCATGATTTTGTGGCCTATAACTCACGCTTTTATTGAGATTTTAGATTGTCATTTTATTTCTTGGATTTATGGCTTATTGTACACGATTTTTACCGTTCTTCCTTTCTGCCCATTTTTGCTTTATTTTGTGGCCTATAACTCACGCTTTTATTGAGATTTTAGATTGTCATTTTATTTCTTGGATTTATGGCTTATTGTACACGATTTTTACCGTTCTTCGTTTCTGCCCATTTTTGCAAGATTTTGTGGCCTATAACTCACGCTTTTATTGAGATTTTAGATTGTCATTTTATTTCTTGGATTTATGTCTTATTGTACACGATTTTTACCGTGCTTCGTTTCTGCCCATTTTTCCATGATTTTGTGGACTATAACTTACGCTTTTATTGAGATTTTAGATTGTCATTTTATTTCTTGGATTTGTGGCTTATTGTACACGATTTTTACCGTTCTTCGTTTCTGCCCATTTTTGCAAGATTTTGTGGCCTATAACTCACGCTTTTATTGAGATTTTAGATTGTGATTTTATTTCTTGGATTTATGGCTTATTGTACACGATTTTTACCGTTCTTCGTTTCTGCCCATTTTTTCATGATTTTGTGGCCTATAACTCACGCTTTTATTTAGATTTTAGATTGTCATTTTATTTCTTGGATTTATGGCTTATTGTACACGATTTTTACCGTTATTCGTTTCTGCCCATTTTTGCAAGATTTTGTGGCCTATAACTCACGCTTTTATTGAGATTTTAGATTGTCATTTTATTTCTTGGATTTATGGCTTATTGTACACGATTTTTACCGTTCTTCGTTTCTGCCCATTTTTGCAAGATTTTGTGGCCTATAACTCACGCTTTTATTGAGATTTTAGATTGTCATTTTATTTCTTGGATTTATGTCTTATTGTACACGATTTTTACCGTGCTTCGTTTCTGCCCATTTTTCCATGATTTTGTGGACTATAACTTACGCTTTTATTGAGATTTTAGATTGTCATTTTATTTCTTGGATTTATGGCTTATTGTACACGATTTTTACCGTTCTTCCTTTCTGCCCATTTTTGCTTGATTTTGTGGCCTATAACTCACGCTTTTATTGAGATTTTAGATTGTCATTTTATTTCTTGGATTTATGGCTTATTGTACACGATTTTTACCGTTCTTCGTTTCTGCCCATTTTTGCAAGATTTTGTGGCATATAACTCACGCTTTTATTGAGATTTTAGATTGTCATTTTATTTCTTGGATTTATGTCTTATTGTACACGATTTTTACCGTGCTTCGTTTCTGCCCATTTTTTCATGATTTTGTGGCCTATAACTCACGCTTTTATTTAGATTTTAGATTGTCATTTTATTTCTTGGATTTATGGCTTATTGTACACGATTTTTACCGTCCTTCGTTTCTGCCCATTTTTACATGATTTTGTGGACTATAACTCACGCTTTTATTGAGATTTTAGATTGTCATTTTATTTCTTGGATTTATGGCTTATTGTACACGATTTTTACCGTTATTCGTTTCTGCCCATTTTTGCAAGATTTTGTGGCCTATAACGCACGCTTTTATTGAGATTTTAGATTGTCATTTTATTTCTTGGATTTATGGCTTATTGTACACGATTTTTACCGTTCTTCGTTTCTGCCCATTTTTGCATGATTTTGTGGCCTATAACTCACGCTTTTATTGAGATTTTAGATTGTCATTTTATTTCTTGGATTTATGTCTTATTGTACACGATTTTTACCGTGTTTCGTTTCTGCCCATTTTTCCATGATTTTGTGGCCTGTAACTCACGCTTTTATTGAGATTTTAGATTGTCATTTTATTTTTTGGATTTATGGCTTATTGTACACGATTTTTACCGTTCTTCCTTTCTGCCCATTTTTTCTTGATTTTGTGGCCTATAACTCACGCTTTTATTGAGATTTTAGATTGTCATTTTATTTCTTGGATTTATGGCTTATTGTACACGATTTTTACCGTTCTTCGTTTCTGCCCATTTTTGCAAGATTTTGTGGCCTATAACTCACGCTTTTATTGAGATTTTAGATTGTCATTTTATTTCTTGGATTTATGTCTTATTGTACACGATTTTTACCGTGCTTCGTTTCTGCCCATTTTTTCATGATTTTGTGGCCTATAACTCACGCTTTTATTTAGATTTTAGATTGTCATTTTATTTCTTGGATTTATGGCTTATTGTACACGATTTTTACCGTCCTTCGTTTCTGCCCATTTTTACATGATTTTGTGGACTATAACTCACGATTTTATTGAGATTTTAGATTGTCATTTTATTTCTTGGATTTATGGCTTATTGTACACGATTTTTACCGTTCTTCGTTTCTGCCCATTTTTGCAAGATTTTGTGGCCTGTAACGCATGCTTTTATTGAGATTTTAGATTGTCATTTTATTTCTTGGATTTATGGCTTATTGTACACGATTTTTACCGTCCTTCGTTTCTGCCCATTTTTGCATGATTTTGTGGCCTATAACTCACGCTTTTATTGAGATTTTAGATTGTCATTTTATTTCTTGGATTTATGGCTTATTGTACACGATTTTTACCGTCCTTCGTTTCTGCCCATTTTTGCATGATTTTGTGGCCTATAACTCACGCTTTTATTGAGATTTTAGATTGTCATTTTATTTCTTGGATATGTGGCTTATTGTACACGATTTTTACCGTTCTTCGTTTCTGCCCATTTTTTCATGATTTTGTGGCCTATAACTCACGCTTTTATTTAGATTTTAGATTGTCATTTTATTTCTTGGATTTATGGCTTATTGTACACGATTTTTACCGTTCTTCGTTTCTGCCCATTTTTGCAAGATTTTGTGGCCTATAACTCACGCTTTTATTGAGATTTTAGATTGTCATTTTATTTCTTGGATTTATGGCTTATTGTACACGATTTTTACCGTTCTTCGTTTCTGCCCATTTTTGCATGATTTTGTGGCCTATAACTCACGCTTTTATTGAGATTTTAGATTGTCATTTTATTTCTTGGATTTATGGCTTATTGTACACGATTTTTACCGTTCTTCCTTTCTGCCCATTTTTGCTTTATTTTGTGGCCTATAACTCACGCTTTTATTGAGATTTTAGATTGTCATTTTATTTCTTGGATTTATGGCTTATTGTACACGATTTTTACCGTTCTTCGTTTCTGCCCATTTTTGCAAGATTTTGTGGCCTATAACTCACGCTTTTATTGAGATTTTAGATTGTCATTTTATTTCTTGGATTTATGTCTTATTGTACACGATTTTTACCGTGCTTCGTTTCTGCCCATTTTTCCATGATTTTGTGGACTATAACTTACGCTTTTATTGAGATTTTAGATTGTCATTTTATTTCTTGGATTTGTGGCTTATTGTACACGATTTTTACCGTTCTTCGTTTCTGCCCATTTTTGCAAGATTTTGTGGCCTATAACTCACGCTTTTATTGAGATTTTAGATTGTGATTTTATTTCTTGGATTTATGGCTTATTGTACACGATTTTTACCGTTCTTCGTTTCTGCCCATTTTTTCATGATTTTGTGGCCTATAACTCACGCTTTTATTTAGATTTTAGATTGTCATTTTATTTCTTGGATTTATGGCTTATTGTACACGATTTTTACCGTTATTCGTTTCTGCCCATTTTTGCAAGATTTTGTGGCCTATAACTCACGCTTTTATTGAGATTTTAGATTGTCATTTTATTTCTTGGATTTATGGCTTATTGTACACGATTTTTACCGTTCTTCGTTTCTGCCCATTTTTGCAAGATTTTGTGGCCTATAACTCACGCTTTTATTGAGATTTTAGATTGTCATTTTATTTCTTGGATTTATGTCTTATTGTACACGATTTTTACCGTGCTTCGTTTCTGCCCATTTTTCCATGATTTTGTGGACTATAACTTACGCTTTTATTGAGATTTTAGATTGTCATTTTATTTCTTGGATTTATGGCTTATTGTACACGATTTTTACCGTTCTTCCTTTCTGCCCATTTTTGCTTGATTTTGTGGCCTATAACTCACGCTTTTATTGAGATTTTAGATTGTCATTTTATTTCTTGGATTTATGGCTTATTGTACACGATTTTTACCGTTCTTCGTTTCTGCCCATTTTTGCAAGATTTTGTGGCATATAACTCACGCTTTTATTGAGATTTTAGATTGTCATTTTATTTCTTGGATTTATGTCTTATTGTACACGATTTTTACCGTGCTTCGTTTCTGCCCATTTTTTCATGATTTTGTGGCCTATAACTCACGCTTTTATTTAGATTTTAGATTGTCATTTTATTTCTTGGATTTATGGCTTATTGTACACGATTTTTACCGTCCTTCGTTTCTGCCCATTTTTACATGATTTTGTGGACTATAACTCACGCTTTTATTGAGATTTTAGATTGTCATTTTATTTCTTGGATTTATGGCTTATTGTACACGATTTTTACCGTTATTCGTTTCTGCCCATTTTTGCAAGATTTTGTGGCCTATAACGCACGCTTTTATTGAGATTTTAGATTGTCATTTTATTTCTTGGATTTATGTCTTATTGTACACGATTTTTACCGTGTTTCGTTTCTGCCCATTTTTCCATGATTTTGTGGCCTGTAACTCACGCTTTTATTGAGATTTTAGATTGTCATTTTATTTCTTGGATTTATGTCTTATTGTACACGATTTTTACCGTGTTTCGTTTCTGCCCATTTTTCCATGATTTTGTGGCCTGTAACTCACGCTTTTATTGAGATTTTAGATTGTCATTTTATTTTTTGGATTTATGGCTTATTGTACACGATTTTTACCGTTCTTCCTTTCTGCCCATTTTTTCTTGATTTTGTGGCCTATAACTCACGCTTTTATTGAGATTTTAGATTGTCATTTTATTTCTTGGATTTATGGCTTATTGTACACGATTTTTACCGTTCTTCGTTTCTGCCCATTTTTGCAAGATTTTGTGGCCTATAAGTCACGCTTTTATTGAGATTTTAGATTGTCATTTTATTTCTTGGATTTATGTCTTATTGTACACGATTTTTACCGTGCTTCGTTTCTGCCCATTTTTTCATGATTTTGTGGCCTATAACTCACGCTTTTATTTAGATTTTAGATTGTCATTTTATTTCTTGGATTTATGGCTTATTGTACACGATTTTTACCGTCCTTCGTTTCTGCCCATTTTTACATGATTTTGTGGACTATAACTCACGATTTTATTGAGATTTTAGATTGTCATTTTATTTCTTGGATTTATGGCTTATTGTACACGATTTTTACCATTCTTCGTTTCTGCCCATTTTTGCAAGATTTTGTGGCCTGTAACGCATGCTTTTATTGAGATTTTAGATTGTCATTTTATTTCTTGGATTTATGGCTTATTGTACACGATTTTTACCGTTCTTCGTTTCTGCCCATTTTTGCATGATTTTGTGGCCTATAACTCACGCTTTTATTGAGATTTTAGATTGTCATTTTATTTCTTGGATTTATGGCTTATTGTACACGATTTTTACCGTCCTTCGTTTCTGCCCATTTTTGCATGATTTTGTGGCCTATAACTCACGCTTTTATTGAGATTTTAGATTGTCATTTTATTTCTTGGATTTGTGGCTTATTGTACACGATTTTTACCGTTCTTCGTTTCTGCCCATTTTTGCAAGATTTTGTGGCCTATAACTCACGCTTTTATTGAGATTTTAGATTGTGATTTTATTTCTTGGATTTATGGCTTATTGTACACGATTTTTACCGTTCTTCGTTTCTGCCCATTTTTTCATGATTTTGTGGCCTATAACTCACGCTTTTATTTAGATTTTAGATTGTCATTTTATTTCTTGGATTTATGGCTTATTGTACACGATTTTTACCGTTCTTCGTTTCTGCCCATTTTTGCAAGATTTTGTGGCCTATAACTCACGCTTTTATTGAGATTTTAGATTGTCATTTTATTTCTTGGATTTATGGCTTATTGCACACGATTTTTACCGTTCTTCGTTTCTGCCCATTTTTGCATGATTTTGTGGCCTATAACTCACGCTTTTATTGAGATTTTAGATTGTCATTTTATTTCTTGGATTTATGGCTTATTGTACACGATTTTTACCGTTCTTCCTTTCTGCCCATTTTTGCTTGATTTTGTGCCCTATAACTCACGCTTTTATTGAGATTTTAGATTGTCATTTTATTTCTTGGATTTATGGCTTATTGTACACGATTTTTACCGTTCTTCGTTTCTGCCCATTTTTGCAAGATTTTGTGGCCTATAACTCACGCTTTTATTGAGATTTTAGATTGTCATTTTATTTCTTGGATTTATGTCTTATTGTACACGATTTTTACCGTGCTTCGTTTCTGCCCATTTTTCCATGATTTTGTGGACTATAACTTACGCTTTTATTGAGATTTTAGATTGTCATTTTATTTCTTGGATTTGTGGCTTATTGTACACGATTTTTACCGTTCTTCGTTTCTGCCCATTTTTGCAAGATTTTGTGGCCTATAACTCACGCTTTTATTGAGATTTTAGATTGTGATTTTATTTCTTGGATTTATGGCTTATTGTACACGATTTTTACCGTTCTTCGTTTCTGCCCATTTTTTCATGATTTTGTGGCCTATAACTCACGCTTTTATTTAGATTTTAGATTGTCATTTTATTTCTTGGATTTATGGCTTATTGTACACGATTTTTACCGTTCTTCGTTTCTGCCCATTTTTGCAAGATTTTGTGGCCTATAACTCACGCTTTTATTGAGATTTTAGATTGTCATTTTATTTCTTGGATTTATGTCTTATTGTACACGATTTTTACCGTTCTTCGTTTCTGCCCATTTTTGCTTGATTTTGTGGCCTATAACTCACGCTCTTATTGAGATTTTAGATTGTCATTTTATTTTTTGGATTTATGGCTTATTGTACACGATTTTTACCGTCCTTCGTTTCTGCCCATTTTTGCAAGATTTTGTGGACTATTATAACTCACGCTTTTATTGAGATTTTAGTTTGTCATTTTATTTCTTGGATTTATGGCTTATTGTACACGATTTTTACCGTCCTTCGTTTCTGCCCATTTTTTCATGATTTTGTGGCCTATAACTCACGCTTTTATTTAGATTTTAGATTGTCATTTTATTTTTTGGATTTATGGCTTATTGTACACGATTTTTACCGTTCTTCGTTTCTGCCCATTTTTGCAAGATTTTGTGGCCTATAACTCACGCTTTTATTGAGATTTTAGATTGTCATTTTATTTCTTGGATTTATGGCTTATTGTACACGATTTTTACCGTTCTTCGTTTCTGCCCATTTTTTCATGATTTTGTGGCCTATAACTCACGCTTTTATTTAGATTTTAGATTGTCATTTTATTTCTTGGATTTATGGCTTATTGTACACGATTTTTTCCGTCCTTCGTTTCTGCCCATTTTTTCATGATTTTGTGGCCTATAACTCACGCTTTTATTGAGATTTTAGATTGTCATTTTATTTCTTGGATTTATTGCTTATTGTACACGATTTTTACCGTCCTTCGTTTCTGCCCATTTTTGCAAGATTTTGTGGCCTATAACTCACGCTTTTATTGAGATGTTAGATTGTCATTTTATTTCTTGGATTTATGGCTTATTGTACACGATTTTTACCGTTCTTCGTTTCTGCCCATTTTTTCATGATTTTGTGGCCTATAACTCACGCTTTTATTTAGATTTTAGATTGTCATTTTATTTCTTGGATTTATGGCTTATTGTACACGATTTTTTCCGTTCTTCGTTTCTGCCCATTTTTGCAAGATTTTGTGGCCTATAACTCACGCTTTTATTGAGATTTTAGATTGTCATTTTATTTCTTGGATTTATTGCTTATTGTACACGATTTTTACCGTCCTTCGTTTCTGCCCATTTTTGCATGATTTTGTGGCCTATAACTCACGCTTTTATTTAGATGTTAGATTGTCATTTTATTTCTTGGATTTATGTCTTATTGTACACGATTTTTACCGTTCTTCGTTTCTGCCCATTTTTGCTTGATTTTGTGGCCTATAACTCACGCTTTTATTGAGATTTTAGATTGTCATTTTATTTTTTGGATTTATGGCTTATTGTACACGATTTTTACCGTCCTTCGTTTCTGCCCATTTTTGCATGATTTTGTGGACTATTATAACTCACGCCTTTATTGAGATTTTAGTTTGTCATTTTATTTCTTGGATTTATGGCTTATTGTACACGATTTTTACCGTCCTTCGTTTCTGCCCATTTTTTCATGATTTTGTGGCCTATAACTCACGCTTTTATTGAGATTTTAGATTGTCATTTTATTTCTTGGATTTATGGCTTATTGTACACGATTTTTACCGTTCTTCGTTTCTGCCCATTTTTGCAAGATTTTGTGGCCTATAACTCACGCTTTTATTGAGATTTTAGATTGTCATTTTATTTCTTGGATTTATGGCTTATTGTACACGATTTTTACCGTCCTTCGTTTCTGCCCATTTTTTCATGATTTTGTGGCCTATAACTCACGCTTTTATTTAGATTTTAGATTGTCATTTTATTTCTTGGATTTATGGCTTATTGTACACGATTTTTACCGTCCTTCGTTTCTGCCCATTTTTGCATGATTTTGTGGACTATAACTCACGCTTTTATTGAGATTTTAGATTGTCATTTTATTTCTTGGATTTATGTCTTATTGTACACGATTTCTACCGTGCTTCGTTTCTGCCCATTTTTGCTTGATTTTGTGGCCTATAACTCACGCTTTTATTGAGATTTTAGATTGTCATTTTATTTCTTGGATTTATGGCTTATTGTACACGATTTTTACCGTTCTTCGTTTCTGCCCATTTTTGCTTGATTTTGTGGCCTATAACTCACGCTTTTATTGAGATTTTAGATTGTCATTTTATTTGTTGGATTTATGGCTTATTGTACACGATTTTTACTGTTCTTCGTTTCTGCCCATTTTTGCTTGATTTTGTGGCCTATAACTCACGCTTTTATTGAGATTTTAGATTGTCATTTTATTTCTTGGATTTATGGCTTATTGTACACGATTTCTACCGTGTTTCGTTTCTGCCCATTTTTGCAAGATTTTGTGGCCTATAACTCACGCTTTTATTGAGATTTTAGATTGTCATTTTATTTCTTGGATTTGTGGCTTATTGTACACGATTTTTACCGTTCTTCGTTTCTGCCCATTTTTGCATGATTTTGTGGCCTATAACTCACGCTTTTATTGAGATTTTAGATTGTCATTTTATTTTTTGGATTTATGGCTTATTGTACACGATTTTTACCGTACTTTGTTTCTGCCCATTTTTGCATGATTTTGTGGCCTATAACTCACGCTTTTATTGAGATTTTAGATTGTCATTTTATTTCTTGGATTTATGGCTTATTATACACGATTTTTACCGTCCTTCGTTTCTGCCCATTTTTGCATGATTTTGTGGACTATTATAACTCACGCTTTTATTGAGATTTTAGTTTGTCATTTTATTTCTTGGATTTATGGCTTATCGTACACGATTTTTACCGTCCTTCGTTTCTGCCGATTTTTTCATGATTTTGTGGCCTATAACTCACGCTTTTACTTAGATTTTAGATTGTCATTTTATTTCTTGGATTTATGGCTTATTGTACACGATTTTTACCGTTATTCGTTTCTGCCCATTTTTGCAAGATTTTGTGGCCTATAACGCACGCTTTTATTGAGATTTTAGATTGTCATTTTATTTCTTGGATTTATGGCTTATTGTACACGATTTTTACCGTTCTTCGTTTCTGCCCATTTTTGCATGATTTTGTGGCCTATAACTCACGCTTTTATTGAGATTTTAGATTGTCATTTTATTTCTTGGATTTATGTCTTATTGTACACGATTTTTACCGTGTTTCGTTTCTGCCCATTTTTCCATGATTTTGTGGACTATAACTCACGCTTTTATTGAGATTTTAGATTGTCATTTTATTTTTTGGATTTATGGCTTATTGTACACGATTTTTACCGTTCTTCCTTTCTGCCCATTTTTGCTTGATTTTGTGGCCTATAACTCACGCTTTTATTGAGATTTTAGATTGTCATTTTATTTCTTGGATTTATGGCTTATTGTACACGATTTTTACCGTTCTTCGTTTCTGCCCATTTTTGCAAGATTTTGTGGCCTATAACTCACGCTTTTATTGAGATTTTAGATTGTCATTTTATTTCTTGGATTTATGTCTTATTGTACACGATTTTTACCGTGCTTCGTTTCTGCCCATTTTTTCATGATTTTGTGGCCTATAACTCACGCTTTTATTTAGATTTTAGATTGTCATTTTATTTCTTGGATTTATGGCTTATTGTACACGATTTTTACCGTCCTTCGTTTCTGCCCATTTTTACATGATTTTGTGGACTATAACTCACGATTTTATTGAGATTTTAGATTGTCATTTTATTTCTTGGATTTATGGCTTATTGTACACGATTTTTACCGTTATTCGTTTCTGCCCATTTTTGCAAGATTTCGTGGCCTGTAACGCATGCTTTTATTGAGATTTTAGATTGTCATTTTATTTCTTGGATTTATGGCTTATTGTACACGATTTTTACCGTTCTTCGTTTCTGCCCATTTTTGCATGATTTTGTGGCCTATAACTCACGCTTTTATTGAGATTTTAGATTGTCATTTTATTTCTTGGATTTATGGCTTATTGTACACGATTTTTACCGTCCTTCGTTTCTGCCCATTTTTGCATGATTTTGTGGCCTATAACTCACGCTTTTATTGAGATTTTATATTGTCATTTTATTTCTTGGATTTGTGGCTTATTGTACACGATTTTTACCGTTCTTCGTTTCTGCCCATTTTTGCAAGATTTTGTGGCCTATAACTCACGCTTTTATTGAGATTTTAGATTGTGATTTTATTTCTTGGATTTATGGCTTATTGTACACGATTTTTACCGTTCTTCGTTTCTGCCCATTTTTTCATGATTTTGTGGCCTATAACTCACGCTTTTATTTAGATTTTAGATTGTCATTTTATTTCTTGGATTTATGGCTTATTGTACACGATTTTTACCGTTCTTCGTTTCTGCCCATTTTTGCAAGATTTTGTGGCCTATAACTCACGCTTTTATTGAGATTTTAGATTGTCATTTTATTTCTTGGATTTATGGCTTATTGTACACGATTTTTACCGTTCTTCGTTTCTGCCCATTTTTGCATGATTTTGTGGCCTATAACTCACGCTTTTATTGAGATTTTAGATTGTCATTTTATTTCTTGGATTTATGGCTTATTGTACACGATTTTTACCGTTCTTCCTTTCTGCCCATTTTTGCTTGATTTTGTGGCCTATAACTCACGCTTTTATTGAGATTTTAGATTGTCATTTTATTTCTTGGATTTATGGCTTATTGTACACGATTTTTACCGTCCTTCGTTTCTGCCCATTTTTGCATGATTTTGTGGCCTATAACTCACGCTTTTATTGAGATTTTATATTGTCATTTTATTTCTTGGATTTGTGGCTTATTGTACACGATTTTTACCGTTCTTCGTTTCTGCCCATTTTTGCAAGATTTTGTGGCCTATAACTCACGCTTTTATTGAGATTTTAGATTGTGATTTTATTTCTTGGATTTATGGCTTATTGTACACGATTTTTACCGTTCTTCGTTTCTGCCCATTTTTTCATGATTTTGTGGCCTATAACTCACGCTTTTATTTAGATTTTAGATTGTCATTTTATTTCTTGGATTTATGGCTTATTGTACACGATTTTTACCGTGCTTCGTTTCTGCCCATTTTTGCATGATTTTGTGGCCTATAACTCACGCTTTTATTGAGATTTTAGATTGTCATTTTATTTCTTGGATTTATGTCTTATTGTACACGATTTTTACCGTGTTTCGTTTCTGCCCATTTTTCCATGATTTTGTGGACTATAACTCACGCTTTTATTGAGATTTTAGATTGTCATTTTATTTTTTGGATTTATGGCTTATTGTACACGATTTTTACCGTTCTTCCTTTCTGCCCATTTTTGCTTGATTTTGTGGCCTATAACTCACGCTTTTATTGAGATTTTAGATTGTCATTTTATTTCTTGGATTTATGGCTTATTGTACACGATTTTTACCGTTCTTCGTTTCTGCCCATTTTTGCAAGATTTTGTGGCCTATAACTCACGCTTTTATTGAGATTTTAGATTGTCATTTTATTTCTTGGATTTATGTCTTATTGTACACGATTTTTACCGTGCTTCGTTTCTGCCCATTTTTTCATGATTTTGTGGCCTATAACTCACGCTTTTATTTAGATTTTAGATTGTCATTTTATTTCTTGGATTTATGGCTTATTGTACACGATTTTTACCGTCCTTCGTTTCTGCCCATTTTTACATGATTTTGTGGACTATAACTCACGATTTTATTGAGATTTTAGATTGTCATTTTATTTCTTGGATTTATGGCTTATTGTACACGATTTTTACCGTTATTCGTTTCTGCCCATTTTTGCAAGATTTCGTGGCCTGTAACGCATGCTTTTATTGAGATTTTAGATTGTCATTTTATTTCTTGGATTTATGGCTTATTGTACACGATTTTTACCGTTCTTCGTTTCTGCCCATTTTTGCATGATTTTGTGGCCTATAACTCACGCTTTTATTGAGATTTTAGATTGTCATTTTATTTCTTGGATTTATGGCTTATTGTACACGATTTTTACCGTCCTTCGTTTCTGCCCATTTTTGCATGATTTTGTGGCCTATAACTCACGCTTTTATTGAGATTTTATATTGTCATTTTATTTCTTGGATTTGTGGCTTATTGTACACGATTTTTACCGTTCTTCGTTTCTGCCCATTTTTGCAAGATTTTGTGGCCTATAACTCACGCTTTTATTGAGATTTTAGATTGTGATTTTATTTCTTGGATTTATGGCTTATTGTACACGATTTTTACCGTTCTTCGTTTCTGCCCATTTTTTCATGATTTTGTGGCCTATAACTCACGCTTTTATTTAGATTTTAGATTGTCATTTTATTTCTTGGATTTATGGCTTATTGTACACGATTTTTACCGTTCTTCGTTTCTGCCCATTTTTGCAAGATTTTGTGGCCTATAACTCACGCTTTTATTGAGATTTTAGATTGTCATTTTATTTCTTGGATTTATGGCTTATTGTACACGATTTTTACCGTTCTTCGTTTCTGCCCATTTTTGCATGATTTTGTGGCCTATAACTCACGCTTTTATTGAGATTTTAGATTGTCATTTTATTTCTTGGATTTATGGCTTATTGTACACGATTTTTACCGTTCTTCCTTTCTGCCCATTTTTGCTTGATTTTGTGGCCTATAACTCACGCTTTTATTGAGATTTTAGATTGTCATTTTATTTCTTGGATTTATGGCTTATTGTACACGATTTTTACCGTTCTTCGTTTCTGCCCATTTTTGCAAGATTTTGTGGCCTATAACTCACGCTTTTATTGAGATTTTAGATTGTCATTTTATTTCTTGGATTTATGTCTTATTGTACACGATTTTTACCGTGCTTCGTTTCTGCCCATTTTTCCATGATTTTGTGGACTATAACTTACGCTTTTATTGAGATTTTAGATTGTCATTTTATTTCTTGGATTTGTGGCTTATTGTACACGATTTTTACCGTTCTTCGTTTCTGCCCATTTTTGCAAGATTTTGTGGCCTATAACTCACGCTTTTATTGAGATTTTAGATTGTGATTTTATTTCTTGGATTTATGGCTTATTGTACACGATTTTTACCGTTCTTCGTTTCTGCCCATTTTTGCATGATTTTGTGGCCTATAACTCACGCTTTTATTGAGATTTTAGATTGTCATTTTATTTCTTGGATTTATGTCTTATTGTACACGATTTTTACCGTGTTTCGTTTCTGCCCATTTTTCCATGATTTTGTGGACTATAACTCACGCTTTTATTGAGATTTTAGATTGTCATTTTATTTTTTGGATTTATGGCTTATTGTACACGATTTTTACCGTTCTTCCTTTCTGCCCATTTTTGCTTGATTTTGTGGCCTATACTCACGCTTTTATTGAGATTTTAGATTGTCATTTTATTTCTTGGATTTATGGCTTATTGTACACGATTTTTACCGTTCTTCGTTTCTGCCCATTTTTGCAAGATTTTGTGGCCTATAACTCACGCTTTTATTGAGATTTTAGATTGTCATTTTATTTCTTGGATTTATGTCTTATTGTACACGATTTTTACCGTGCTTCGTTTCTGCCCATTTTTTCATGATTTTGTGGCCTATAACTCACGCTTTTATTTAGATTTTAGATTGTCATTTTATTTCTTGGATTTATGGCTTATTGTACACGATTTTTACCGTCCTTCGTTTCTGCCCATTTTTACATGATTTTGTGGACTATAACTCACGATTTTATTGAGATTTTAGATTGTCATTTTATTTCTTGGATTTATGGCTTATTGTACACGATTTTTACCGTTATTCGTTTCTGCCCATTTTTGCAAGATTTTGTGGCCTGTAACGCATGCTTTTATTGAGATTTTAGATTGTCATTTTATTTCTTGGATTTATGGCTTATTGTACACGATTTTTACCGTTCTTCGTTTCTGCCCATTTTTGCATGATTTTGTGGCCTATAACTCACGCTTTTATTGAGATTTTAGATTGTCATTTTATTTCTTGGATTTATGGCTTATTGTACACGATTTTTACCGTTCTTCCTTTCTGCCCATTTTTGCTTGATTTTGTGGCCTATAACTCACGCTTTTATTGAGATTTTAGATTGTCATTTTATTTCTTGGATTTATGGCTTATTGTACACGATTTTTACCGTTCTTCGTTTCTGCCCATTTTTGCAAGATTTTGTGGCCTATAACTCACGCTTTTATTGAGATTTTAGATTGTCATTTTATTTCTTGGATTTATGTCTTATTGTACACGATTTTTACCGTGCTTCGTTTCTGCCCATTTTTCCATGATTTTGTGGACTATAACTTACGCTTTTATTGAGATTTTAGATTGTCATTTTATTTCTTGGATTTGTGGCTTATTGTACACGATTTTTACCGTTCTTCGTTTCTGCCCATTTTTGCAAGATTTTGTGGCCTATAACTCACGCTTTTATTGAGATTTTAGATTGTGATTTTATTTCTTGGATTTATGGCTTATTGTACACGATTTTTACCGTTCTTCGTTTCTGCCCATTTTTGCATGATTTTGTGGCCTATAACTCACGCTTTTATTGAGATTTTAGATTGTCATTTTATTTCTTGGATTTATGTCTTATTGTACACGATTTTTACCGTGTTTCGTTTCTGCCCATTTTTCCATGATTTTGTGGACTATAACTCACGCTTTTATTGAGATTTTAGATTGTCATTTTATTTTTTGGATTTATGGCTTATTGTACACGATTTTTACCGTTCTTCCTTTCTGCCCATTTTTGCTTGATTTTGTGGCCTATACTCACGCTTTTATTGAGATTTTAGATTGTCATTTTATTTCTTGGATTTATGGCTTATTGTACACGATTTTTACCGTTCTTCGTTTCTGCCCATTTTTGCAAGATTTTGTGGCCTATAACTCACGCTTTTATTGAGATTTTAGATTGTCATTTTATTTCTTGGATTTATGTCTTATTGTACACGATTTTTACCGTGCTTCGTTTCTGCCCATTTTTTCATGATTTTGTGGCCTATAACTCACGCTTTTATTTAGATTTTAGATTGTCATTTTATTTCTTGAATTTATGGCTTATTGTACACGATTTTTACCGTCCTTCGTTTCTGCCCATTTTTACATGATTTTGTGGACTATAACTCACGATTTTATTGAGATTTTAGATTGTCATTTTATTTCTTGGATTTATGGCTTATTGTACACGATTTTTACCGTTATTCGTTTCTGCCCATTTTTGCAAGATTTTGTGGCCTGTAACGCATGCTTTTATTGAGATTTTAGATTGTCATTTTATTTCTTGGATTTATGGCTTATTGTACACGATTTTTACCGTTCTTCGTTTCTGCCCATTTTTGCATGATTTTGTGGCCTATAACTCACGCTTTTATTGAGATTTTAGATTGTCATTTTATTTCTTGGATTTATGGCTTATTGTACACGATTTTTACCGTCCTTCGTTTCTGCCCATTTTTGCATGATTTTGTGGCCTATAACTCACGCTTTTATTGAGATTTTATATTGTCATTTTATTTCTTGGATTTGTGGCTTATTGTACACGATTTTTACCGTTCTTCGTTTCTGCCCATTTTTGCATGATTTTGTGGCCTATAACTCACGCTTTTATTTAGATTTTAGATTGTCATTTTATTTCTTGGATTTATGGCTTATTGTACACGATTTTTACCGTCCTTCGTTTCTGCCCATTTTTGCATGATTTTGTGGACTATAACTCACGCTTTTATTGAGATTTTAGATTGTCATTTTATTTCTTGGATTTATGTCTTATTGTACACGATTTTTACCGTTCTTCGTTTCTGCCCATTTTTGCTTGATTTTGTGGCCTATAACTCACGCTTTTATTGAGATTTTAGATTGTCATTTTATTTCTTGGATTTATGGCTTATTGTACACGATTTTTACCGTTCTTCGTTTCTGCCCATTTTTGCTTGATTTTGTGGCCTATAACTCACGCTTTTATTGAGATTTTAGATTGTCATTTTATTTGTTGGATTTATGGCTTATTGTACACGATTTTTACCGTTCTTCGTTTCTGCCCATTTTTGCTTGATTTTGTGGCCTATAACTCACGCTTTTATTGAGATTTTAGATTGTCATTTTATTTCTTGGATTTATGGCTTATTGTACACGATTTCTACCGTGCTTCGTTTCTGCCCATTTTTGCAAGATTTTGTGGCCTATAACTCACGCTTTTATTGAGATTTTAGATTGTCATTTTATTTCTTGGATTTATGGCTTATTATACACGATTTTTACCGTCCTTCGTTTCTGCCCATTTTTTCATGATTTTGTGGCCTATAACTCACGCTTTTATTTAGATTTTAGATTGTCATTTTATTTCTTGGATTTATGGCTTATTGTACACGATTTTTACCGTCCTTCGTTTCTGCCCATTTTTACATGATTTTGTGGACTATAACGCACGCTTTTATTGAGATTTTAGATTGTCATTTTATTTCTTGGATTTATGGCTTATTGTACACAATTTTTACCGTTATTCGTTTCTGCCCATTTTTGCATGATTATTTGGACTATAACTCACGCTTTTATTGAGATTTTAGATTGTTATTTTATTTCTTGGATTTGTGGCTTATTGTACACGATTTTTACCGTTTTTCGTTTCTGCCCATTTTTGCATGATTTTGTGGCCTATAACTCACGCTTTTATTGAGATTTTAGATTGTCATTTTATTTTTTGGATTTATGGCTTATTGTACACGATTTTTACCGTCCTTTGTTTCTGCCCATTTTTGCATGATTTTGTGGCCTATAACTCACGCTTTTATTGAGATTTTAGATTGTCATTTTATTTCTTGGATTTATGGTTTATTATACACGATTTTTACCGTCCTTCGTTTCTGCCCATTTTTGCATGATTTTGTGGACTATTATAACTCACGCTTTTATTGAGATTTTAGTTTGTCATTTTATTTCTTGGATTTATGGCTTATCGTACACGATTTTTACCGTTGTTCGTTTCTGCCGATTTTTTCATGATTTTGTGGCCTATAACTCACGCTTTTACTTAGATTTTAGATTGTCATTTTATTTCTTGGATTTATGGCTTATTGTACACGATTTTTACCGTTCTTCGTTTCTGCCCATTTTTGCAAGATTTTGTGGCCTATAACTCACGCTTTTATTGAGATTTTAGATTGTCATTTTATTTCTTGGATTTATGGCTTATTGTACACGATTTTTACCGTCCTTCGTTTCTGCCCATTTTTTCATGATTTTGTGGCCTATAACTCACGCTTTTACTTAGATTTTAGATTGTCATTTTATTTCTTGGATTTATGGCTTATTGTACACGATTTTTACCGTTCTTCGTTTCTGCCCATTTTTGCAAGATTTTGTGGCCTATAACTCACGCTTTTATTAAGATTTTAGATTGTCATTTTATTTCTTGGATTTATGGCTTATTGTACACGATTTTTACCGTCCTTCGTTTCTGCCCATTTTTTCATGATTTTGTGGCCTATAACTCACGCTTTTATTTAGATTTTAGATTGTCATTTTATTTCTTGGATTTATGGCTTATTGTACATGATTTTTACCGTTCTTCGTTTCTGCCCATTTTTGCAAGATTTTGTGGCCTATAACTCACGCTTTTATTGAGATTTTAGATTGTCATTTTATTTCTTGGATTTATTGTTTATTGTACACGATTTTTACCGTCCTTCGTTTCTGCCCATTTTTGCATGATTTTGTGGCCTATAACTCACGCTTTTATTTAGATGTTAGATTGTCATTTTATTTCTTGGATTTATGTCTTATTGTACACGATTTTTACCGTTCTTCGTTTCTGCCCATTTTTGCTTGATTTTGTGGCCTATAACTCACGCTTTTATTGAAATTTTAGATTGTCATTTTATTTTTTGGATTTATGGCTTATTGTACACGATTTTTACCGTCCTTCGTTTCTGCCCATTTTTGCATGATTTTGTGGACTATTATAACTCACGCTTTTATTGAGATTTTAGTTTGTCATTTTATTTCTTGGATTTACGGCTTATTGTACACGATTTTTACCGTCCTTCGTTTCTGCCCATTTTTGCATGATTTTGTGGACTATAACTCACGCTTTTATTGAGATTTTAGATTGTCATTTTATTTTTTGGATTTATGGGTTATTGTACACGATTTTTACCGTTCTTCGTTTCTGCCCATTTTTGCTTGATTTTGTGGCCTATAACTCACGCTTTTATTGAGATTTTAGATTGTCATTTTATTTCTTGGATTTATGGCTTATTGTACACGATTTTTACCGTTCTTCGTTTCTGCCCATTTTTGCAAGATTTTGTGGCATATAACTCACGCTTTTATTGAGATTTTAGATTGTCATTTTATTTCTTGGATTTATGGCTTATTATACACGATTTTCACCGTCCTTCGTTTCTGCCCATTTTTTCATGATTTTGTGGCCTATAACTCACGCTTTTATTTAGATTTTAGATTGTCATTTTATTTCTTGGATTTATGGCTTATTGTACACGATTTTTACCGTCCTTCGTTTCTGCCCATTTTTACAAGATTTTGTGGACTATAACTCACGCTTTTATTGAGATTTTAGATTGTCATTTTATTTTTTAGATTTATGGCTTATTGTACACGATTTTTACCGTTCTTCTATTCTGCTCATTTTTGCTTGATTTTGTGGCCTATAACTCACGCTTTTATTGAGATTTTAGATTGTCATTTTATTTTTTAGATTTATGGCTTATTGTACACGATTTTTACCGTTCTTCTATTCTGCCCATTTTTGCTTGATTTTGTGGCCTATAACTCACGCTTTTATTGAGATTTTAGATTGTCATTTTATTTCTTGGATTTATGGCTTATTGTCCACGATTTTTACCGTTCTTCGTTTCTGCCCATTTTTGCAAGATTTTGTGGCCTATAACTCACGCTTTTATTGAGATTTTAGATTGTCATTTTATTTCTTGGATTTATGGCTTATTGTACACGATTTTTACCGTCCTTCGTTTCTGCCCATTTTTTCATGATTTTGTGGTCTATAACTCACGCTTTTATTTAGATTTTAGATTGTCATTTTATTTCTTGGATTTATGGCTTATTGTACACGATTTTTACCGTCCTTCGTTTCTGCCCATTTTTACATGATTTTGTGGACTAAAACGCACGCTTTTATTGAGATTTTAGATTGTCATTTTATTTCTTGGATTTATGGCTTATTGTACACGATTTTTACCGTTCTTCGTTTCTGCCCATTTTTGCATGATTTTGTGGCCTATAACTCACGCTTTTATTGAGATTTTAGATTGTCATTTTATTTTTTGGATTTATGGCTTATTGTACACGATTTTTACCGTTTTTCGTTTCTGCCCATTTTTGCTTGATTTTGTGGCCTATAACTCACGCTTTTATTGAGATTTTAGATTGTCATTTTATTTTTTGGATTTATGGCTTATTGTACACGATTTTTACCGTCCTTCGTTTCTGCCCATTTTTGCATGATTTTGTGGACTATTATAACTCACGCTTTTATTGAGATTTTAGTTTGTCATTTTATTTCTTGGATTTACGGCTTATTGTACACGATTTTTACCGTCCTTCGTTTCTGCCCATTTTTGCATGATTTTGTGGACTATAACTCACGCTTTTATTGAGATTTTAGATTGTCATTTTATTTTTTGGATTTATGGCTTATTGTACACGATTTTTACCGTTCTTCGTTTCTGCCCATTTTTGCTTGATTTTGTGGCCTATAACTCACGCTTTTATTGAGATTTTAGATTGTCATTTTATTTCTTGGATTTATGGCTTATTGTACACGATTTTTACCGTTCTTCGTTTCTGCCCATTTTTGCAAGATTTTGTGGCATATAACTCACGCTTTTATTGAGATTTTAGATTGTCATTTTATTTCTTGGATTTATGGCTTATTATACACGATTTTCACCGTCCTTCGTTTCTGCCCATTTTTTCATGATTTTGTGGCCTATAACTCACGCTTTTATTTAGATTTTAGATTGTCATTTTATTTCTTGGATTTATGGCTTATTGTACACGATTTTTACCGTCCTTCGTTTCTGCCCATTTTTACAAGATTTTGTGGACTATAACTCACGCTTTTATTGAGATTTTAGATTGTCATTTTATTTTTTAGATTTATGGCTTATTGTACACGATTTTTACCGTTCTTCTATTCTGCCCATTTTTGCTTGATTTTGTGGCCTATAACTCACGCTTTTATTGAGATTTTAGATTGTCATTTTATTTTTTAGATTTATGGCTTATTGTACACGATTTTTACCGTTCTTCTATTCTGCCCATTTTTGCTTGATTTTGTGGCCTATAACTCACGCTTTTATTGAGATTTTAGATTGTCATTTTATTTCTTGGATTTATGGCTTATTGTCCACGATTTTTACCGTTCTTCGTTTCTGCCCATTTTTGCAAGATTTTGTGGCCTATAACTCACGCTTTTATTGAGATTTTAGATTGTCATTTTATTTCTTGGATTTATGGCTTATTGTACACGATTTTTACCGTCCTTCGTTTCTGCCCATTTTTTCATGATTTTGTGGTCTATAACTCACGCTTTTATTTAGATTTTAGATTGTCATTTTATTTCTTGGATTTATGGCTTATTGTACACGATTTTTACCGTCCTTCGTTTCTGCCCATTTTTACATGATTTTGTGGACTAAAACGCACGCTTTTATTGAGATTTTAGATTGTCATTTTATTTCTTGGATTTATGGCTTATTGTACACGATTTTTACCGTTATTCGTTTCTGCCCATTTTTGCATGATTTTGTGGCCTATAACTCACGCTTTTATTGAGATTTTAGATTGTCATTTTATTTTTTGGATTTATGGCTTATTGTACACGATTTTTACCGTTTTTCGTTTCTGCCCATTTTTGCTTGATTTTGTGGCCTATAACTCACGCTTTTATTGAGATTTTAGATTGTCATTTTATTTTTTGGATTTATGGCTTATTGTACACGATTTTTACCGTCCTTCGTTTCTGCCCATTTTTGCATGATTTTGTGGACTATTATAACTCACGCTTTTATTGAGATTTTAGTTTGTCATTTTATTTCTTGGATTTACGGCTTATTGTACACGATTTTTACCGTCCTTCGTTTCTGCCCATTTTTGCATGATTTTGTGGACTATAACTCACGCTTTTATTGAGATTTTAGATTGTCATTTTATTTTTTGGATTTATGGCTTATTGTACACGATTTTTACCGTTCTTCGTTTCTGCCCATTTTTGCTTGATTTTGTGGCCTATAACTCACGCTTTTATTGAGATTTTAGATTGTCATTTTATTTCTTGGATTTATGGCTTATTGTACACGATTTTTACCGTTCTTCGTTTCTGCCCATTTTTGCAAGATTTTGTGGCATATAACTCACGCTTTTATTGAGATTTTAGATTGTCATTTTATTTCTTGGATTTATGGCTTATTATACACGATTTTCACCGTCCTTCGTTTCTGCCCATTTTTTCATGATTTTGTGGCCTATAACTCACGCTTTTATTTAGATTTTAGATTGTCATTTTATTTCTTGGATTTATGGCTTATTGTACACGATTTTTACCGTCCTTCGTTTCTGCCCATTTTTACAAGATTTTGTGGACTATAACTCACGCTTTTATTGAGATTTTAGATTGTCATTTTATTTTTTAGATTTATGGCTTATTGTACACGATTTTTACCGTTCTTCTATTCTGCCCATTTTTGCTTGATTTTGTGGCCTATAACTCACGCTTTTATTGAGATTTTAGATTGTCATTTTATTTTTTAGATTTATGGCTTATTGTACACGATTTTTACCGTTCTTCTATTCTGCCCATTTTTGCTTGATTTTGTGGCATATAACTCACGCTTTTATTGAGATTTTAGATTGTCATTTTATTTCTTGGATTTATGGCTTATTGTCCACGATTTTTACCGTTCTTCGTTTCTGCCCATTTTTGCAAGATTTTGTGGCCTATAACTCACGCTTTTATTGAGATTTTAGATTGTCATTTTATTTCTTGGATTTATGGCTTATTGTACACGATTTTTACCGTCCTTCGTTTCTGCCCATTTTTTCATGATTTTGTGGTCTATAACTCACGCTTTTATTTAGATTTTAGATTGTCATTTTATATCTTGGATTTATGGCTTATTGTACACGATTTTTACCGTCCTTCGTTTCTGTCCATTTTTACATGATTTTGTGGACTAAAACGCACGCTTTTATTGAGATTTTAGATTGTCATTTTATTTCTTGGATTTATGGCTTATTGTACACGATTTTTACCGTTCTTCGTTTCTGCCCATTTTTGCATGATTTTGTGGCCTATAACTCACGCTTTTATTGAGATTTTAGATTGTCATTTTATTTTTTGGATTTATGGCTTATTGTACACGATTTTTACCGTTTTTCGTTTCTGCCCATTTTTGCTTGATTTTGTGGCATATAACTCACGCTTTTATTTAGATTTTAGAATGTCATTTTATTTCTTTTATTTATGGCTTATATTACAAGATTTTTACCATTTTTTCGTTTTGACGCTTTTTTTCATTATTTTGTGATCTTGCACAAGATTTTATTGATATTTAACATTGTCATTTTATTTCTTGGATTTATATATTATAACACACGGTTTTTACCGTTTTTCGTTGATACCATTTTTTGCATGATTTTGTGGCATATAACACACGATTTAATTGATATTTTGAATTATCATTTTATTTCTTAGATTTATGGCTCATTGTACATGATTTTTACCGTTTTCGTTTCTGCCCATTTTTCCATGATTTTGTGGCATAGCATACTTTTATTGATATTTTACATTATCATTTTATTTATTGGATTTATGGCTTATTGTACACGATTTTTACCGTTCTTCGTTTCTGCACATTTTTGCATGATTTTGTGGCCTATAACTCACACCTTTATTGAGATTTTAGATTGTCATTTTATTTCTTGGATTTATGGCTTATTGTACAAGATTTTTACCGTTCTTCGTTTCTGTCCATTTTTGCTTGATTTTGTGGCCAATAACTCACGCTTTTATTGAGATTTTAGATTGTCATTTTATTTCTTGGATTTATGGCTTATTGTACACGATTTTTACCGTTCTTCGTTTCTGCCCATTTTTGCATGATTTTGTGGCCTATAACTCACGCTTTAATTGAGATTTTAAATTGTCATTTTATTTCTTGGATTTATGGCTTATTCTACACGATTTTTACCGTTCTTCGTTTCTGCCCATTTTTAAAAGATTTTGTGGACTATAACTCACGCTTTTATTGAGATTTTAGATTGTCATTTTATTTCTTGGATTTATGGCTCATTGTACACGATTTTTACCGTTTTTCGTTTCTGCCCATTTTTGCATGATTTTGTGGCCTATAACTCACGCTTTTATTTAGATTTTAGATTGTCATTTTATTTCTTGGATTTATGACTTATTGTACACGATTTTTACCGTTATTCGTTTCTGCCCATTTCTGCATGATTTTGTGGACTATAACTCACGCTTTTATTAAGATTTTAGATTGTCATTTTATTTCTTGGATTTATGGCTTATTGTACACGATTTTTACCGTTCTTCGTTTCTGCCCATTTTTGCATGATTTTGTGGCCTATAACTCACGCTTTTATTGAGATTTTAGATTGTCATTTTATTTCTTGGATTATGTCTTATTGTACACGATTTTTACCGTTCTTCGTTTCTGCTCATTTTTGCATGATTTTGTGGCCTATAACTCACGCTTTTATTGAGATTTTAGATTGTCATTTTATTTTTTGGATTTATGGCTTATTGTACACGATTTTTACCGTTCTTCGTTTCTGCCCATTTTTGCTTGATTTTGTGGCCTATAACTCACGCTTTTATTGAGATTTTAGATTGTCATTTTATTTCTTGGATTTCTGGCTTATTGTACACGATTTTTACCGTTATTCGTTTCTGCCCATTTTTGCATGATTTTGTGGCCTATAACTCACGCTTTTATTGAGATTTTAAATTGTCATTTTATTTCTTGGATTTATGACTTATTGTACACGATTTTTACCGTTATTCGTTTCTGCCCATTTCTGCTTGATTTTGTGGACTATAACTCACGCTTTTATTAAGATTTTAGATTGTCATTTTATTTCTTGTATTTATGGCTTATTGTACACGATTTTTACCGTTCTTCGTTTCTGCTCATTTTTGCATGATTTTGTGGCCTATAACTCACGCTTTTATTGAGATTTTAGATTGTCATTTTATTTCTTGGATTTATGTCTTATTGTACACGATTTTTACCGTTCTTCGTTTCTGCTCATTTTTGCATGATTTTGTGGCCTATAACTCACGCTTTTATTGAGATTTTAGATTGTCATTTTATTACTTAGATTTATGGCTTATTATACACGATTTTTACCGTCCTTCGTTTCTGCCCATTTTTGCATGATTTGGTGGCCTATAACTCACGCTTTTATTGAGATTTTAGATTGTCATTTTATTTCTTGGATTTATGGCTTATTGTACACGATTTTTACCGTTCTTCGTTTCTGCCCATTTTTGCAAGATTTTGTGGCCTATAACACACGCTTTTATTGAGATTTTAGATTGTCATTTTATTTCTTAGATTTATGGCTTATTGTACACGATTTTTACCGTTCTTCGTTTCTGCCCATTTTTGCATGATTTTGTGGCCTATAACTCACGCTTTTATTGAGATTTTAGATTGTCATTTTATTTCTTGGATTTCTGGCTTATTGTACACGATTTTTACCGTTCTTCGTTTCTGCCCATTTTTGCATGATTTTGTGGCCTATAACTCACGCTTTTATTGAGATTTTAAATTCTCATTTTATTTCTTGGATTTATGACTTATTGTACACGATTTTTACCGTTATTCGTTTCTGCCCATTTCTGCTTGATTTTGTGGACTATAACTCACGCTTTTATTAAGATTTTAGATTGTCATTTTATTTCTTGGATTTATGGCTTATTGTACACGATTTTTACCGTTCTTCGTTTCTGCTCATTTTTGCATGATTTTGTGGCCTATAACTCACGCTTTTATTGAGATTTTAGATTGTCATTTTATTTCTTGGATTTATGTCTTATTGTACACGATTTTTACCGTTCTTCGTTTCTGCTCATTTTTGCATGATTTTGTGGCCTATAACTCACGCTTTTATTGAGATTTTAGATTGTCATTTTATTACTTAGATTTATGGCTTATTATACACGATTTTTACCGTCCTTCGTTTCTGCCCATTTTTGCATGATTTGGTGGCCTATAACTCACGCTTTTATTGAGATTTTAGATTGTCATTTTATTTCTTGGATTTATGGCTTATTGTACACGATTTTTACCGTTCTTCGTTTCTGCCCATTTTTGCAAGATTTTGTGGCCTATAACACACGCTTTTATTGAGATTTTAGATTGTCATTTTATTTCTTAGATTTATGGCTTATTGTACACGATTTTTACCGTTCTTCGTTTCTGCCCATTTTTGCATGATTTTGTGGCCTATAACTCACGCTTTTATTGAGATTTTAGAATGTCATTTTATTTCTTTTATTTATGGCTTATATTACACGGTTTTTATCATTTTTTCGTTTTGACGCTTTTTTTCATTATTTTGTTATCTAGCACACGCTTTTATTAATATTTATATATTATAATACACGGTTTTTACCGTTTTTCGTTGATACCATTTTTTGCATGATTTTATGGCATATAACACACGATTTAATTGATATTTTGAATTATCATTTTATTTCTTAGATTTATGGCTTATTATACATGATTTTTACCGTTTTCGTTTCTGCCCATTTTTCCATGATTTTGTGGCATAGCATACTTTTAATGATATTTTACATTATCATTTTATTTATTGGATTTATGGCTTATTGTACACGATTTTTACCGTTCTTCGTTTCTGCCCATTTTTGCTTGATTTTGTGGCCTATAACTCACGCTTTTATTGAGATTTTAGATTGTCATTTTATTTCTTGGATTTATGGCTTATTGTACACGATTTTTACCGTTATTCGTTTCTGCCCATTTTGCATGATTTTGTGGCCTATAACTCACGCTTTTATTGAGATTTTAGAATGTCATTTTATTTCTTTTATTTATGGCTTATATTACACGGTTTTTACCATTTTTTCGTTTTGACGCTTTTTTTCATTATTTTGTGATCTATGACACACCCTTTTATTGATATTTAACATTGTCATTTTATTTCTTGGAGTTATATATTATAATACGCGGTTTTTACCGTTTTTCGTTGATACCATTATTTGCATGATTTTGTGGCATATAGCACACGATTTAATTGATATTTTGAATTATCATTTTATTTCTTAGATTTATGGCTCATTGTACATGATTTTTATCGTTTTCGTTTCTGCCCATTTTTCCATGATTTTGTGGCATA
Source organism: Primula veris (assembly GCA_963682055.1). Classification (NCBI taxonomy): domain Eukaryota; kingdom Viridiplantae; phylum Streptophyta; class Magnoliopsida; order Ericales; family Primulaceae; genus Primula; species Primula veris. Next base: position 42,352,430 of record OY821742.1, read on the forward strand.
GCATATTTTTAATGATATTTTACATTATCATTTTATTTATTGGATTTATGGCTTATTGTACACGATTTTTACCGTTTTTCGTTTCTGCCCATTTTTGCTTGATTTTGTGGACTATAACTCACGCTTTTATTGAGATTTTAGATTGTCATTTTATTTCTTGGATTTATGGCTCATTGTACACGATTTTTACCGTTCTTCGTTTCTGCCCATTTTGCATGATTTTGTGGCCTATAACTCACGCTTTTATTGAGATTTTAGAATGTCATTTTATTTCTTTTATTTATGGCTTATATTACACGGTTTTTACCATTTTTTCGTTTTGACGCTTTTTTTCATTATTTTGTGATCTATGACACCCTTTTATTGATATTTAACATTGTCATTTTATTTCTTGGAGTTATATATTATAATACGCGGTTTTTACCGTTTTTCGTTGATACCATTATTTGCATGATTTTGTGGCATATAGCACACGATTTAATTGATATTTTGAATTATCATTTTATTTCTTAGATTTATGGCTCATTGTACATGATTTTTATCGTTTTCGTTTCTGCCCATTTTTCCATGATTTTGTGGCATAGCATACTTTTATTGATATTTTACATTATCATTTTATTTCTTGGATTTATGGCTTATTGTACACGATTTTTACCGTTCTTCGTTTCTGCCCATTTTTGCATGATTTTGTGGTCTATAACTCACGCTTTTATTGAGATTTTAGATTGCATTTTATTTCTTGGATTTATGGCTTTTTGTACATGATTTTTACCGTTCTTCATTTCTGCCCATTTTTGCATGATTTTGTGGTCTATAACTCACGCTTTTATTGAGATTTTAGAATGTCATTTTATTTCTTTTATTTATGGCTTATTGTACACGATTTTTACCGTTCTTCGTTTCTGCTCATTCTTGCATGATTTTATGGCCTATAACACACGCTTTTACTGATATTTTACCTGATTTTGTAGCCGATAGCTCATGTTTTTATTAAGATTTTACATTGTCATTTTATTTATTAAATTTATGATTTATAGTACACGTTTTTTTACCATTTTTCGTTTCTGCCATTTATTGCATGATTTGTGATTTATAGCACATGCTTTTATTGAGATTTTACAATGTCATTTTATTTTTTGAATTATGGCTTATATTACACGGTTTTTATCATTTTTTCGTTTTTACGCTTTTTTTCATTATTTTGTGATCTATAGCACACGCTTTTATTGATATTTAACATTGTCATTTTATTTCTTGGATTTATATATTATAATACACGGTTTTTACCGTTTTTCGTTGATACCATTTTTTGCATGATTTTGTGGCATATAGAACACGATTTAATTGATATTTTGAATTGTCATTTTGTTTCTTAGATTTATGGCTCATTGTACATGATTTTTACCGTTTTCGTTTCTGCCCATTTTTCCATGCTTTTGTGGCATAACACACTTTTATTGATATTTTACATTATGATTTTATTTCTTAGATTTATGGCTTATTCTACACGATTTTTACCGTTCTTCGTTTTTGCCCATTTTTGCATGATTTTGTAGCCTATAACTCACGCTTTTATTGAGATTTTATAATGTCATTTTATTTCTTTTATTTATGGCTTATTGTACACGATTTTTACCGTTCTTCGTTTCTGCCCATTCTTGTATGATTTTGTGGCCTTTAACTCACGCTTTTATTGAGATTTTAGAATGTCATTTTATTTCTTTTATTTATGTCTATTACACGATTTTTACCATTTTTTGTTTGTGCCCTTTCTTGCATGATTTTATGGCCTATAACACACGCTTTTACTGATATTTTACATGATTTTGTAGCCGATAGCTCATGGTTTTATTAAAATTTTACATTGTTATTTTATTTATTAAATTTATGATTTATAGTACACGTTTTTTTACCATTTTTCCTTTCCGCCATTTCTTGCATGATTTGTGATCTATAGCACATGCTTTTATTGAGATTTTACAATGTCATTTTATTTCTTTGAATTATGGCTTATATTACACGGTTTTTACCATTTTTTCGTTTTTTCGCTTTTTTTCATTATTTTGTGATCTACGCTTTTATTGGTATTTAACATTGTCATTTTATTTATTGGATTTATATATTATAATACACGATTTTTACCGTTTTTCGTTGATACCATTTTTTGCATGATTTTGTGGCATATAGCACACGATTGAATTGATATTTTGAATTATCATTTTATTTCTTAGATTTATGGCTCATTGTACATGATTTTTACCGTTTTCGTTTCTGCCATTTTTCCATGATTTTGTGGCATTGCACACTTTTATTGATATTTTACATTATCATTTTATTTCTTGGATTTATGGCTTATTGTACACGATTTTTACCATTCTTCGTTTCTGCCCATTTTTGCATTATTTTGTGGCCTATAACTCACGCTTTTATTGAGATTTTAGAATGTCATTTTATTTCTTTTATTTATGTCTATTACACGATTTTTACCATTTTTTTGTTTGTGCCCTTTTTAGCATGATTTTGTGGCCTATAGCATACAATTTTATTTAGATTTTAAATTGTCATTTTATTTCTTGGATTTATGGCTTATATTAAACCGTTTTCAACGTTTTTTCGTTTGTGCCCTTTTTTGCATTAATTTGTCGCATATTTATTAATATTTTAGTTTGTCTTTTTCTTTCTTGGATTTACGCTTTTTACCGTTTTTTTCGTTTCACCCTATTTTGCATGATTTTGTGGCCTGCTTTTATTGATATTTTACATTGTTATTCTATTTCTTTGAATTTATATATTATAATACACGGTTTTTACCGTTTTTCGTTTATGCGTTTTTTTTCATGATTGTGTTGAAATTTTAAATTGTTATTTTCTTTCTTCGATTTATGGTCTATAATACATGATTTTTACTGTTTTTCGTTTCTAACATTTTTTGCATGATTTTGTGGCTTATAGCACACCCTTTTACTGAGATTTTTTATTGTCATTTTATTTCTTGGATTTATGGATTATTTTACACTTCTTTTTACCGTTTTTCATTTATTTCTTTTTTTTTCATGATTTTGTGGCCTATATAGCACGCTTTTATTGAAAATTTATTTTTTCATTTTATTTATAGCTTATAGTACAATTTTTTTTTACCGTTTTCCGTTTCTACTTTTTTTTTTGCATTATTTTGTGGCCGATAGCACACGCTTTTATTCAGATTTTACATTATCATTTTATTTCTTGTATTTAAGGTTTATATTACACGGTTTTTAACGTTTTTTCATTTTTTTTTTGTTTCTACCTATTTTGCATGATTTTATGGCATGTAGCACATGCTTTTATTGATATTTTACATTGTCATTTTATATCTTGAATTTATATATAATAATACATAGTTTTTTTACCGTTTTTCGTTTATGCATTTTTTTCATGATTTTGTGCACGATTTTATTGAGATTTTAAATTGTTAATTTCGTTCTTCGATTTATGGCCTATAATATATAGTTTCTACTTTTTTTCTTTTATACCATTTTTTGCATGATTTTTTGGCTAGCACACACTTTTATTGAGATTTTTGATTGTCATTTTATTTCTTGGATTTATGAATTATTTTACACGTTCTTTTTACCGTTTTTTCATTTATTCCTTTTTTTTTCATGATTTTGTGGCTTATATACACGCTTTTAGTTGAGATTTTATTTTTTCATTTTATTTCTTGTATAGTGGCTTATAGTACACTTTTTTTTTACTGTTTTCCGTTTCTACCCTTTTTTTTTGCATTATTTTGTGGCCGAAACACACTTTTATTCAGATTTTACATTGTCATTTTATTTCTTGTATTTATGGTTTATATTATACAGTTTTTAACGTTTTTTTCGTTTGTGCCTTTTTTGCATTATTTGTACACGCGTTTTACCGTTTTTTTTGTTTCCTATTTTGTATGATTTTATGGCCTGTAGCACATCATTTTATTGATATTCGTTTCTGCATTTTTTTCATAATTTTGTGGCCTATAGCACACGCTTTTATTGTCATTTTAAATTGTCTTTTTCTTTCTTAGATTTATGATCTATAGTACACGATTTTTACCGTTTTTTGTTTCACCCCTTTTCTGCATGATTTTGTGGCTTATAGCTCATTCTTTTATTGATATTTTATTTTTTCATTTTATTTCTTTAATTTATGGTTTACAGTACACTTTTTATCGTTTTCCGTTTTTGTCCTTTTTTGCATGATTTTGTGGCCTTATAGCACACAATTTTATTGAAATTTTACATTGTCATTTTATTTCTTGGATTTATATATTATAATATACGGTTTTTACCGTTTTTCGTTTATGCCTTTTTTTTTATGATTTTGTGGCCACAATTTTATTGAGATTTTAAATTGTTATTTTATTTCTTCGATTTATGGCATATAATACATGATTTTTACTGTTTTTCGTTTCTACTATTTTTTGCATGATTTTGTGGAATATTGCACACTTTTATTAAGATTTTTGATTGTCATTTTATTTCTTGGATTTATGGATTATTTTACACGTTTTTTTTTTTACCGTTTTTCATTTTTCTTTTTTTTTTTCATGATTTTGTGGCCTATATATCACGCTTTTATTGAGATTTTATTTTTTCATTTTTTCATTTTATTTGTTGTATTTATGGCTTATAGTACACTTTTTTTTTACCGTTTTCCGTTTCTACCTTTTTTTGCATTATTTTGTAGTCGATAGCAAACGCTTTTATTCAGATTTTACATTGTCATTTATGGTTTATATTACACGGTTTTTAACGTTTTTCTGTTTGTGCTTTTTTTGCATTATTTTGTCGCTTATAATTCACGCTTTTATTGATATTTTAGTTTGTGTTTTTATTTATTTGATTTATGGCCTATAATACACGCTTTTTACCGTTTTTTTTTGTTCCAACCTATTTTGCATGATTTTATGGCATGTAGCACATGTTTTTCGTTTCTGCATTTTTTTCATGATTTTGTGACCTACAACACAAGCTTTTATTGTCATTTTAAATTGTCTTTTTCTATCTTAGATTTATGGCTTATATTACACGATTTTTACCGTTTTTTGTTTCACCTCTTTTTGCATGATTTTGTGGCTTATAGCTCATTTTATTTCTTGGATTTATGGCTTACAATACACTTTTTACCGTTTTCCGTTTTTGCTCTTTTTTACATGATTTTGTGGCTTAGCACACGATTTTATTGAGATTTTACATTGTCATTTTATTTTTGGATTTATGGCTTATATTAAACGGTTTTTAACGTTTTTTCGGTTGTGCCCTTTTTTGCATTAATTTGTCGCATATAGCTCATGCTTTTATAATATTTTAGTTTGTTTTTTTCTTTCTTGGATTTACGCTTTTTACCGTTTTTTTCGTTTCACCCCTATTTTGCATGATTTTGTGGCCTGCTTTTATTGATATTTTACATTGTTATTTTATTTCTTGAATTTATATATTATAATACACGGTTTCAACATTTTTCGTTTATGCGGTTTTTTCATGATTTTGTGGCCACGATTTTATTGAGATTTTAAATTGTTATTTTCTTTATTCGATTTATGGCATATAGTTCATGGTTTTTACTGTTTTTGTTTCTACCATTTTTTGCATGATTTTGTGGCATATAGCACACTTTTATTGAGATTTTTGATTTATTGAGATTTTTTATTGTCATTTTATTTCTTGCATTTATGGATTATTTTACACATTTTTACCATTTTTCATTTATGCCTTTTTTTTACATGATTTTGTGGCCTATATAACACACTTTTATTAAGATTTTATTTTTTTCATTTTATTTCTTGCATTTATGTCTTATAGTACACTTTTATACCGTTTTCCGTTTCTACCTTTTTTGCATGATTTTGTGGCCGATAGCACACGTTTTTATTAAGATTTTACATTGTCATTTTATTTCTTGTATTTATTGCTTATATTACACGGTTTTTAACATTTTTTCGTTTGTATCATTTTTTGCATTATTTTGTCGCTTATAGCTCACACTTTTATTGATATTTTACATTGTCATTTTTACTATCTATACATTTTAAAGACATGAATAAGTTTACACGCGTAATTATTAATTTATACACGAAGAAAATAAAGTTAAAAAATTTAGAGAATATTTTGTTAGAACTCCATGTGGGTGAATGGACGTATAATGATAGTATAATTATACTCGTTTGTATAATGATAGTATTTTCTTTAATTTGGTGGACCTAGTATGGATTCTTGTCTAAACTTGAGTTTTATTTAACTATGTATTGAAATTGATGGTGAATATGTACATACTTGAATGAAAATACTAGTTATCTATATTAATATTTTTAGTGTTGGTTTATCACATCCTTGCTCTTGTGTATTTTCATTTCAAGTTCAAATTTTGACAAATAAAGTTTTTTTTTTAATTTACTACCTATTTGGTTTGTTTGTGATTTTAAAAATATTGAAATGAACTAATTTTTTAAGTTAAAATGTAAATTGAAGCTCTTGGTATTGGTAACATTGTTGCAACACAAGGTAAATAATAAAGGAGTCATTCTTCACAACTCGCCATGCCTGGAGGCCCGGGTTGGAATCCCCGTAGATGCAAATAATTGTTCTAGGTAATTGGGGAATTAAGTATTCAACCAATAGAAGAAATTAAATAAAAATGGAGGAAAATATATACATAAGTTGAATAGTGGCCTAATGGTGGAGCGGTTCACTTGCACGCTAGAGACCTGGGTTCTGAGAGGTTCAGGATTTCAGAGGGGTTCGTTTCAGGGTTCCTCAGGGGTTCAGGGGTTAGGGCTCCTAAGGGGTTCAGGGTTTTTTGATGAGCTATTTTAGCTTCTTTATGGAAAAACAAAAAAAATCCTTCATACCAAAGTTAAACCTTCACTAAAATAGCTTTTAAAACACCTTTCTATAGTTTTTAAGTTGTTCAGAGTATCCATTATAGTTGTTTTAATTTTAACAATATTAATTTTGACATATCATCATTTAATTGCATGTTAAATGACACATGTGTAACTTAAATTTAATCTTCACATTAGTGTATTAACTTAACAAAGTTATCTAAATTTAATTAACATTAATTATTAATTGAAATCTCATTAATTAGCCGTTTTGTAAACCTCCACCAAAATAGGAACTAGAATAGCAGTAGTTGAAATAGAGTTTACGTTGAAATTAATGGTATTTTGCCACATCATCAACTAACAACATTAAAAACATTGTTATCTTTAACAATATTTTTAACATCTATAAAGATAATACACGATTTAACATAACTAATGAAGACAAAAAATATGCATTTTTAACTAACTATTTTAGTTAACAATAGAGATAACTGAGTCTATTGTCAGTAAATAAAAGTCCAAGTAACAGTATATACAAAAACATACCTAAAAGAGTAAAATATCGCTAAAACTACTAAAGTTGCAGCATTCTACAACTATTCTACAATAGACAGTAAAACAACAGCACATGTAGTAATACGTCAATGATTATTAGTAATATTACACCATTTGTCCAACCTATTAAATGCAATAAAAACTTGTCCAGGACATTTTCCTCATTGATTCTAATATTGATTGATTAACGTGATCATCATGATGTTTTGCTATTATTCAAGGCAAATGAGCTGATGTATTAGACGCGGGTGAAGAAAATGTCAGACTTTAAAATGGACGAACAAGGCAAATGAGCTGATGTATTAGACGCGGGTGAAGAAAAAGTCGGACTTTAAAATGGACGACCAAGTTCAGCACAATTTATGAGCAAAAAGGAAGAAAAAAAAGTTGCATAAACAATAACTAACTTACGCGGGAACGAATGGGTGTTTGGTTTATGACGACTAGTACGATCTGGGTAATCATGCTTATAACTTACTTTAAATAGTAAAATTTTATTAAGAAAAAAAACAGCTTATAAGTTGTGCTAAAATCTGGAGAAAACCAGCTCAAAAGTTGTGTTAAAACAGCCAGCAGTTTAATTATTATCGGCAATCAACTATGGTTTAGTATTGATTTTTGTATTTCTTTCGACCTTAAAAGATATGACTATAAGCACCACCAATTCACATATAAACATAGCATCAGTCAATTACAAAAGGACAAATGATATACAACTTAGAGAAAAGGCTGCCGAAAGTGAATCATTTGGTTGCAAAAAATATAACCTCGTTTTTTTAAAAATCATTTAAAAAAAATTACTCTTTTTCAGAAATGCTAGAAATTCAAACCAAAAACCTGTAGGTTATTTGGCCAAAAGTAGGCTAATAATCTAGGCTATTAAGCATGTTTCCCAGATGTCGATTTGCTTATAAACTAGTTTATTATTTAAGCCGAGCAATTTATTCAAATCAGAGAAAGATCTAATCATGTGGATTTTGAAAGGTTGGTGTAGTTTTTAGATTGGTGAGTGAACTATGAACTATAGTAGTATGATGTACTAATAGGTCAGTGTAAGAAATATAATTTCCACCAATACTTAGAAAGTATTGGTGAGAAATTAATGCAATTCAAAATCTATATTAGAAAGTACATGGTCACAGCCCTTAGATTAGACTCGGTTCTTGTTCCACATGACCCTGGGATATCACACAATAAGTGCAAATTTGTAAAAAGAACAAAAAAAAGAAGATACTTCCACCAATACTTAGGTCTAAAGGTACAGAAACTAAAAGTAGCCCAATCCAAAAAAAGGAGCCATGCTAAATATTAATTAAAAAAAAAACAGAGGACTGTTAGAAACAAAGTACCTGCAGTCTGATCATGTTTATTGTTGCAGCCGGATTATTCATATTGTGGCTACTGTTAAGAGAACAAGAGAATTCCAATAATCCAAACCAACCTGTCAAATAGTTTGGAACAAGTTGATGAGTATGCATGATTTTATTCTTTTCTGAAAATCAGTTTTAAAAAGTCATTGATCGAAACAGTTAAAAAAAGCCTCTAGGGTGTATAAATAAAAGTCAAGTAACAATACATACAAAAACATATCTAAAAGAGTAAATATCGCTAAAACCACAAAAGTTACAGCCTTCTACAAAAACATTACAACAGAAGCTAAGCTACTACCGAAGTTCAGTGAGAGGAAAGCTTCATAATTTGCAAAAGGCATATTTGGTTGTCGTTTGCTAAAACTAGAGCTATTTGGTTCGAACTGAATGTCATGGACAGACAAAGCATTCGAGCTGTCTTTTAACGAGTTTTTAAAGCTATGTGAAAACAACTTAAAAGCTGGTAGAAAAGCTGTCTTCTGAGTTGTTTTAAAAGCTATGTATGAACAAAATATAAACAAAAAAAATTAGAAAAATATACAAGTGGGAAAAATGGATTTCTGGGTTTTAAGCTGTTCAAAACATAAATTTGCAGAAACATCATTGAGAATTAAATATTTACGAAGCAATATAAATAAACCACCATTCATAAATTACGCAAGTAACCCTGTTATCACCCCCGGCTATTGCGTGCACCCTCGCCATACAAGTACAAACTCCCCCTTTCATTTCAAAAGTATATGATCAGCATGTATGCTAGTTTTCTCCTAATAATTAGTATTCCACGTGACAACAAAATCTGATGGTCAATTGCAGTGTACTAACATGAAAACCAAAGCTGCAAACAAAACAATTAGTATACGAAGTGATGCAATGGTTCGGTTATTATAGCTTTTTTTCATTTCAGGAATTGTGAAGTTATTTGTAGAAAGTTAGATTCTCTGTTCACAAACGTGAGTACAAACTTTTAGCATTCAGTTATACATAGACATGAGTTTTGATATGCAATTAATTATATTACTTACTGAAAAGTGAATGGCTCCATATAAAAAAACATAATTTGCATGTTTACAATTAATAACCGTTTAAAATGATTGTGAATCTTTTAAATGTTTGTCTTTGCGGTTATTTCAACTAGTAAGCACAAAAAGGATCCAATTTCAAGTTCTGGCAACTAACAGACGGATATGTGCAAATTTAATTCCTTCAATTCATAAAAAACTGTTTGGCTCCGGTCGTGGCAAATGACTTAGAAGAGGTTGTAAACAAAATATCAGAATTAAAAATGGACGAACAAATTCACCAGTACATATAAGCAAAGTAGGCAACCTCTTACATTGAGAAAATGAGCCAAATGTAATGATGTCAGTATTGGAACAAGCAAGGCATTTTTGGGGGAAACATGGCAACGAATGGGTGTTTGGTTAATGACGGAGAGTACGATCTGGTTAATTATGCTTATGAGTTATTTTATTTAGTACTCCCTCCGTTCCTTTTTAAAATGTTCACTTTCCTTATAATAGTTTTTGGTTCACTATCTAACTGTCATAAATTGTTTTTTTGAGACAATTGGTTGCACAAAACATAACCTGTATTTTGATATTAGTGAATCATTTAAAAAAAAAAGTGAATGTTTTTCAGAAAAGCTAGGAAATCTAACTTTAAACGTGTAAGTTATTTGACCAAATATAACTAATAGTCTAGGTTACTAAGCATGTTACCCAGATGCCACTTTGCTTATAAACTAGTTTATTATTTAAGCCAAGCAATTAAGTTGGAGCCAATCAAAGCCATAAGTCATTCAGATCAGAGAGAAAGAACTACCAATATACATGTACACACAGATATACTCTATCTCATATTTTAAAATGACACAAACAAGTATACCACTAATCTCGAGAAAAGCTTAGTAGTTGCCTCCGCCTTGGAGCCCTCATTTAGTCATTTAGGGTGAAAATTATTTCAGAGTTTAAGCAGACCAAACAAGTTCAGCACAACTTATTAGTTCATTAAATACAGGGAATTAGAAACTCAAAATTACATAAAGAGACACACATATATACATATACAGCTTTTAAGCCGATAAACCCAATGGATTCCAGGTATTTAAACAACAAAACTGAGCTTAAAAGATCCAACCAATCAAGGCCAATTGTAACCATATGCCCAAAACTCCTAGCCAAAAATCAGCAATGCTAAGCAAATTTAATGAGTAGGAACTGATAAACTGGCAACGTATGGAAGATTTAATCAAACCCACCTATATTTCATGGGATTAAGCAATTGACTACTGGTTGATTGGTTCTCGTTAAAGGTCTAACAACTTCCCAAACAAGCTCAATGAGCATGAATTTTATGATATAAAAGAATTAAAAACAAAAACCATCACAACTGAATGCTACTTAACTTTAAAAACAACATAAACCAACACTATAAACATGAAAATCACAACTACATCTAAATAGATCTAACTAATCTATGGTGTATCCATAAATTATAAGTTTTTGACATAGGAAATAATTCAAAAAAATCCATCACAACGCAACACTTGATATTTTAAAAACAATTTGAAAAACCAATTTACTTCAGCAAATACAAGTCACGAAAAAATCAAACAAATCGAAGCTATAAACATTATGCATACATACATAAATATGTATATATAAATACATATGTATATATAGAGAGAGAAAGAGAGAGAGAAGGAAACATACGAGTGCCTGCTTCCAAGAGACTTAAAGATCTAATCTGAACAATGATATTTGGCCGATCTGATGAAACTCCGAAAGCTATCTCAAAAGAAGCTGATTCTCTCTCTATATCTATTATTTCTATGTATGTCTTTTCTGGAAAGTCGGTGAGGGATAGAGGTTTTTAAAAAATGTCTGAATACTCCGTGAATTTGATTTTCGATAAATTATAAGTCCCGCCATTTTCTTTTAATAAAAGTCGCTTTGATGGCGCTTGTGCTTCCATTGCACCCAATGTATCACCACGATATGATCTTTGAAGAGCTAATACCTATATTATAATTAAAAATAAAATAATGACCAAAATTACATGATACTTAAGGTAGCTTCCACAACCGAACAATGAAAGTGAAAGAAGGCAAGCACCCTCTGACACATTGCCACCCATTTGAAAATGACTATTATTACAATAAAAATGAAAAGATTGTATATTTGAATATAGATTACCTCAAGTTCAATACATTTATCAGCAATTTCACCCTTGGAATGGTCCATAAGGATGTCATGATCAAACAAGGATTTACGAAATGCCATCTTCTGAGCAATTTCAATTGCTGTTGATCCATTATCCAATAAGAAAGCTCGAGAGCCCATCCTAATAGTCATCACAGAAAAAATCAATTTTATACTGAATTTATCGGACTTGGCTTAACAAAAGTTATCGTAAATGGTACACATTCAAGTATGCAAGAAAAACAAATAACAAATCAGTTAACATTTCTAGCAAGTATATGTTCCGAATTTAGAGAACAGTTATCAGAAGATCTAAAGCTTTTCCCACACCTTTGAACAAAAGCTTGGCAGATCCAAATCAAATTAAGTCTACTGATTTTCCTTTTAACAGAATGCCAATATATAGTTTGTATAACTGTTCATGCAAGGATAACACACGGCATAACTTTAAAAAATCAAACAAGCATAGCCTTTAAAGATAGCTAATAGAGTTAGCAATTAAAATATAACCTTTTCCGACACCTTGGAGCAAAAGCTCGGCACATTCTAAAGCTGGTTAGTAAACATTCTCAGGGAACATCACATGACCATACCTTGCAGCAGCATAACCCATATCTCTTGCAAGCTCAATCTGTAACCACCTATATTGATACATTTAACATAGTAAACAATCCTTACATAAAATCCTGTAGACGGAAAAAAGAAGATAAAAGCAACCCAAAGCTACTAAGTTATGAAATAAGTATTCAACGATAAGTGACCTGTAAAGTCTGGTCAGGTCTTTGTGTCCACCAACTTGCACAAACGTCAAATTGTTGCATGAGCAAGTCATGTTCCAAACTCTGGGTGGGATTAAAAAACAAAGAAAACTATCTCAGATAAGTAACTATGATAAGTAGCTCAACTATTCATTCCCAAGAAAAAAACTGAAACGTGAAATGGATTAGTGCAATAACTTGCCCTATTGTCTTTCCCAGTACAATTAGTCAAAACTAGGATAAGTAGTTCCACTATTATACAAATAGTTTGATTCTGTTAACTGGTTATTGCACCACGAAAAAAGAATGAAACTTATAATACCATAAAATACAATTAAAAACAATAGAAGATATAGTTAACCTTGTGAACTGTAAAGTGCTCTCCACAACGAGAGTCGATAACTGAAACGGACTCTTCAGGTACAAGTTTGTGCTGAGTGAATGGCCACCAAAATACATTTTTTTCCTTTTTGCCATGTTTTGCAGTCTCTCCTTTCTCTCTCTAAAAGACGAAAGCATAACTTTTTTGACATAGTTAAAGGCAGGCATAACTTCATTCAACCATTCTGTCAAGTCATCAAAAGCACAAACATTGGAACCCTAACGAATTTGCAAAAAAATAAATAATAATGAAATGGTCATGAGAACCCATGTAAAAGAAATACTCCGCAAATAGATTAGTGCTTGTTCAGCTGGATCTTAAAAGCTCCAGATTTCTGCTCTTTTTGTGATATTTAGCTGGATTATCTTTGTGATAGTTAGCTGGATAATCCAGCTTTTAAGCAAATAATAAAGAGGCTTTAACTTTACGCATATAACCCAAGCTTTTTTGCTGAAAAACACTGCAGTGGAGCTATCATATTTCTAAAATGAAAATTTTCAATTACTGTACCTATTCTGCCCCTAAAAACATTCTGGCCTATCATCAAGCTGCTTATATTACCAACAATTATCTATCTCTAATACGAATTGGTCACTACAGTATTTGGTACCTTTGAGACTCTAGTAAATAATATAATTGTATGTTGTACTAAGCCAGCTTAAATTTTCAGCTACCAAATGTGTCAATGCACTTAAAAGCACTAAAAAGGCTTTTCTTACATGTTGGATAAACCCACCTTTTGCTTTAAGCTTATTCACACATGGCTGAATATGAGAACAACTTAAAGATAATGAATCTAGCAAAGTTCTAAAAGCATAACTGATTATCTGTTTCTAAGATAACGATAAAGGGACCTCGTTTACAAGACCATTATCTTCTAGAACAACTGCTACAACATCATAGACTCGAATTCTTAAACTTCCATATGCTCCTGAGATAGTTGATAAAATTCCACCGAGTTGTAAGAAAGTAGAGATAGACAGTGTGGAATGACGATAAAAGTAGTATAGGCTATAAAGCAAAGCAAGAACCAAAATCCTCGATAATCGATTAAAGAGTGTATTATAAGCCATAAACCCACTTAAAAAATGGTCTGTTTTGAAAGTCAACAAAAACATGTACTTGAAGCTATAAAACCACACATGAAACAGTCAATATTGAAAGTCAATAAAAACGTGTCTTATAGGCCATAAAACCACCCAAACAACAAAAAAGCTTGTAAGTCAATAAAAGTGAGGATAATAACTTAATAAGGCATAAAACTACTAAAAAACTGACAGCATCGAAAGTTGATTAAATAGTGTACTATAGAATGGACTGTCTAAAGTCAACAAAAGAGTGTATTATAAGTGATAAAACCATACAAAAAACAACCACACTCAAAATTCGGTAAAAACGTGTAATATATGCCATGTATGGCCGACCCTAGTGGCAGCCTAGCCAGCTACCCAGCTTAGGTGCCGGCCAACGAATAGGGGCAAAAATTATATTACGAAACAATGAAAATTTGGGCTTAATTGGTACAATTGATGGTCTACATTCTATTACTTTTTGGAACAGAGTTAAGGGGTCTCAAAATATGACCTGCCAAATTCTAGTAACATCTGGGAGGCGTTCAAAAATTTACGTTGGAACAACTTATAGGCGTTCCAATTTTTGTTGGGACGGCCTTTAGGCATCCCAATTTGTTAATTAGGACGAAACAAAAGTGTTCCAGCTTTAAACTGGAACATTACAAACGTGTTAGAAAAGCTGTCTTCTGAGTTGTTTTAAAAGCTATGTATGAACAAAATATAAACAAAAAAAAATTAGAAAAAGATACAAGTGGGAAAAATGGATTTCTGGGTTTTAAGGTGTTCAAAACATAAATTTGCACAAACATCTTTGAGAATTAAACATTTACGAAGCAATACAAATAAACCATTCATAAATTACTGAAGTAACCCTGTTATCACCCCCGGCTATTGCGTGCACCATCGCCATAAACACATACACATTATAATACCTCACTGTATACTTTAGCAAATTTTATTGCAAGTACAAACTCCCCCTTTCATTTCAATAGTATATGATCTGCATGTATGCGAGTTTTCTCCTAATAATTTGTATTCTACGTGACAATTTTTTTAATGATCAATTGCAGTGTACTAATATGGAAACCAAAGCTGCAAACAAAACAATTAGTATACGAAGTGATGCAATGGTTTGGTTATTATCGCTTTTTTTCATTTCAGGAATTGAAAAGTTGTGTAGAAAGTTAGATTCTCTGTCCACAAATGTGAGTACAAACCTTTACCATTCAGTGATACATAGAGATGAGTTTTGATATGCAATTAATTATATTACTAACTGAAAAGTGAATGGCTCCATATAAAAAAAACATAATTTGCATGTTTGCAATTAATAACCGTTTAAAATGATTGTGAATCTCTTAAATGTTTGTCCTTGCGGTTATTTCAAATAGTAAGCACAAAAAGGATCCAATTTCAAGTTCTGGCAACTAACAAACGGATATGTGCAAATTTAATTCCTTCAATTCATAAAAAAATGTTTGGCTCCTGGTCGTGGCAAATGACTTAGAAGAGGTTGTAAACAAAATATCAGAATTAAAAATGGACGAACAAATTCACCAGTACTTATAAGCAAAGTAGGCAACCTCTTACATTAAGAAAATGAGCAAATGTAATGATGTCGGTATGATGTCGGTATTGGAACAAGCAAGGCATTTTTGGGGAAAACATGACAACGAATGGGTGTTTGGTTAATGACGTAGAGTACGATCTGGGTAATTATGCTTATAACTTATTTTATTTAGTACTCCCTCCGTCCCTTTTTAAATGTCCACCTTTCTATTTTGGGCAGTCCCTAATTAAATGTACATTTTCCTTATTTAGTAACAAATAGATGACACAATTACTAAGTTGCCTTTCCATTTCAATTATTAAATAGTGAAAGTCAAAAGGACACATTTACACATAACCACAAAAGAGAATGTGCCGCCCATTTTTATGTAAAAATAAAGAAGAATGCATTGATTACACCCATGCTTTGTAGAAAAAGAGATGAAAAATTCAAATACTTTTACGGGCCCATGGTTATACATAAGGGTAAATTTGGTAAACTATGGACAAAATTTACACATCCTTAAAAGCACTATTCCCAAGAGTGGACATTTAAAAAGGGACGGAGGGATTATAATTTTATTTGAAAAAAAAAACAGCTTATAAACTGTGTTAAAAGCTGAAAAACCATTTAAAAGTTGCGTTAAAACAGCCAGCAAACACCATTTCACATATAAACATACACACACACACATCATATACAGCTTTTAAGCCGATGAGCTCAAAAGATTCAACCAATCAAGGCCAACTATAACTTATGCCTAAAGCTCCTAACCAAATTCAACAATGGCAAGCAAATTTAATGAGTAAAAACTAAATACACTAGCAACTTATGGAAAATTTACTAAAACCCACCTAGATTTCATGGGATTAAACAATTGACTAAAGGTCTAATAACTTCCTAATTAACAAAAATAGCAATAACGAAAGGCAGTTCCTATTTTCCACAGAAATTTTTAGAAAAAAACATCAAACATTATACAACATTTTTTTAATATAAAGTAGGTCATAGTCACAGTTCACAATATAGCAATCTACATAAGAACAATATTTTATGAAAGGTATTTATACATATAACATTACTCTAAATCTTGAAAAGGTGAAGTTGTAAGTGAATGAGAAAATAAGTAGATTTCAGATAATGGTGTATGTGTTTAATTTAGACAAAGGGGAATTCTATAAATGCATAACGAAAATAAAAAACAAAAGGGAAATTAGTGAGTATTTATCTATAAATTTTGATATCGAAAAAAAAGAAAATCTCAGTTCCATGCATCCCGCTCGTCCCTCCGTAACAATCCTATCATACTTGAGTGCAATCAATATATCTGGAAATTGCAAAAGTGGCCACAAGTTTGCATCATTGTGGAACTGATAATTGACAATAAAATTCAAAAGTCCCTTTTCAACTTCACTTTACCGTTCCTTTGTTTAGTCTCGTTATATGACCTCTATACTCTTTCAGCCATTTATACCAAAAAAATTAGTAAGGCGGACATTAAATGTAGGAAAAGGCAATCTAGCTAACACATGAATACCTAACAGAATAAACCTTCAAAACTAAAAAACACTAATCATGTTGCACCCAAACAACCTTTGATGCAGGGCAAGCCCCAGCAAGCTAAAGA
Organism: Primula veris; assembly: GCA_963682055.1. Classification (NCBI taxonomy): domain Eukaryota; kingdom Viridiplantae; phylum Streptophyta; class Magnoliopsida; order Ericales; family Primulaceae; genus Primula; species Primula veris. The sequence goes on from OY821742.1 coordinate 42,369,791, forward strand.
AGGGTAACATGTTATTGTGCAAGATAAATATCTTACAAAACAGTAAACATTAGCAGATACATAACAGATGTGAGGCTAAAGGGCTGACAACACACACACATAGAAGTAGATATATATGTATATACATTTGTAATTAATTTTACAAGATCTGGAAAAATATTTGTAATTAAGTTTAAGAGCTACGACAACATATATACATAATAATGCCTAAAAGTATGCCCTAAAATGTCTCCAGCAGATCTGCGGGTAAAAATAGACAAATAGATACATAATTTCGTTTCAAAACAGTAAAAACCAACAGAACCAAGAGGTAAAATGGTTAAACAGTAAAAGGAAAAAAAAAACTGAATTCCGATTTTGAGGCAGATGAAACAGCGGTGTCCATAAATTCTAAATTTTCGAAATATAAAAGAATAAAAAGAAAACATCACAGGACAACACTATATACCTTAAAACACTGTTTTAAAAGGCGGCTGAAGCGGGCGCCTAGGTGCTAGGCGGTGCCTCGCCGCCCCGACTTTTGCTAGGCGCTTTAAAATAGTTTTTAAATTGGGCCACCCCAAATTCCGATGGGTCAAAAGGTTAAAATAGGTAAGAATAAATATATACTCCCTCCGTCTCGAAATAAAAATCGAAGTTATAAACATTATGCATACATACATAAATATGTATATACACATATCTATGTCTATTATAATAAGGGAGCCCAGAAATAGTTAGTTATTTTTTAAGCTGCTAAAGTGCCACACCTTTTTTTAAAAAAACACCCCAAATCTTTTGTTAATTACAAACACTACGGTTCTATCTCTCATTTGTATATATTGGAAACAGTTCCTTTTTCACCAAATAAACAAAAATTACCAAAACCCACATCTCTCTCCTTCTTTCCTTCATAAATATCACTTTAAAGGTAAATCAATCCGTGACAGGGTATCTGGGTAACGAACAATTTACTTGGTTTTTATTTCATTTTTTTCATTTCAATTTATCTGCCAAAGTGCTGTTGTATTACTTTTTTAAAAGTTTTAACAATTCGTTTTTGTACCGCATAGTTCCAATAGATGATACCAAACACGAATATTGGGTTCATAAAGACAGTTACGAGTTTAATGTCGGTATACGTCGCGCACACGCAACGCATATGCCATGATTACTAGTATAAATATATACATACGGTAATATATAATTGATTGGGTATTATGGCTCTTACAAAATCACATAATAAAAATAGGGTTAGTAGTGTACAAAATCAAACTACCCATCAACAGGTATCTCAATTAAAACTGAAAATAAAAGACAAGGAGATTAAATTATCTGACAGATTTAAATAAATGGATATTTGAAACCCAATACACATCATAAATACTTGCGATAATAAGGAACAAATTTGGAACAATTAATTCAGTGAAGTGGTCAACTAACCAGAAGATGGAACATTGGAGAATGTTATAAGAAGATATTAAATCAATATAAAGATTCTTTCTCTTTCTCTTTCTCTTTCTAAGGACGGGGGAATTTGTGTTCTTTATTAACGAACCCTAATTACTTCGTCGATGGGATCGTAGCTGTTAATATAGATATAGAGATAGATAGGACTGTTTGGTTTATTGGCTTTTGTTTCATTGTTTTAATTGTTGTATTAATAGTTTTATTTCCATAATTAGTGTGAACTGTTACATTACTGTTTCATTGTATTATTATTAGCAGTTGATAATAAATCATGTGTATAACTTCCTTAAATGTTTACGTGTGAGTTGGTGTACCAGGTTTGTTTAGATTAAATTTTGTAGAATGATCTTTAAAAGGTTAGTCGTATTGTCCTAAAATCGAGTTCCGCATCTTTATAATGTAAGTTTTATAAAATGATTGTAATTAGTCTAAATAAACAAGTTGATAATTTAAAAAACTAATTTATATTACTAATTAAAAAATTATACGAAATTTTATAGAATCATACCACATCTTGGTCGAATCGTTCGCTTTTTTTGCCTCATTTCTTCGGGTTTAAAACATGCTTGAAATTTTTTAACCCACTTACTCACATCCACAAAGTGGTGGCACAACATTTCCAATGAACTGTTTGAAACCCAACCAATCGGTAACTCATTGTGGTAATCGGCATGAATTTTCATCCAATATTGCATTTTTTGTTGTTGATAACTGTATCGATTTTAGTTAGTTTTTTTTTTTTGTTCTTGGTTTGTATTTTGAAGGTTGAGAACATTGAGATTGGAAAGTTTGCGTTTAATATTGAGGTGAGTCGTCGTATGGATATTGGGAGGCATTATATTGGGGGAGACACGTAATTCGTTTCATACTCGAGGTTTATTGGGTAATTGAAATTATTTCCACCAAAATTGTTCATTTTTAGAGAATAAGTGTGTTTAATGGTATATAAAAGGTAGTAAAAGTGAGACAATTGTGTGGTTGAGTATCTAACTAGAACAATCATCTAATTTGATTGTTTATGGTACAGTCAGTTTAACCACCGTTTAAAAACAAATTGTACAACACACTAATAACCCAAATAAAAATATAGTACCCTAGGGGCCTACCTAAATTTAAATACTAATCAAAATTTAATTTATTTTATCCATTTTACCTTTTTTTTATGCAAACGGATTGTGAACCAGTTATATAGGGTGATTGTTCCCTAGTAATTTCCGTGTGGTTTGAAAGAGTATGAGTGTGAGTTTATACAGGGAAAGACATGAGTTAAATTTTAACTTTTTAAAACATTTTGTACCAAAAAAATTTAAATTATCCGTTATTTAGGACTTATTTGTATAATTTTAATGTCGATGGACCAAAAAATATATTAAAGTTACCGTTTATTACCATTACAAGGAATAATTTGTAAGAATATGAAACTACACGGGTCAAGAGAGTAATTAATAACGGTAAGTTTTTTTAATACATTACAAATTACAGAGACTGATCTGTAATTAATACATGAATCAGTCCTTATAATTTGTTCAGGAAAACCAACATACATAGAAGTGAGAAATAGAAACAGCACAACAGAGGGGAAGAGGTCAAAACCACCACAATCGCAACCGCTCCACACATACGATAAAGATGACGACGTGATTGATGCGGATCTGCCCACTGCAACCAAGCCCCCGATGAACATACTCTTATCTTAGTTTCAAATATTTGTAAACTAGTATAAGCATCTGTACATTTTAACAGATTAGTTTTTAGAGTCACTCCAGTTGGGTTGTTAGACTGACCGTCACATTAAAAATTAGAGGGTTAAGAATACCTCCGCTTAATTGTGTTTTACAAAACTATGTATAACTTCAATTGGTTAAGAGTATATATTAAGATTGTCGAAATGGTTATTTTCAAATTTACTCATATAGTTTAACACTTTTCCAAAATACTCATATATATACTCGTATATATTTCAAAAATATGAAATAATATTTGATGGGTCAAAATTGATAATAGTTTCGGAAGGTAAAATGAAAAGTTAGACGGATGAAAAAAGAATAAATTGGGTAAATTTAGGCGGTGAAATGAAAATTCCAAAATTTTGGGCGCTGAAATGAAATTTCGAATTTTCCGTTGAAGCCCGTGTTACAAGACCCACCAAAATCAAACACAACTCTTTTTTTTTTTTCTCTCTCTCTCTCACACACACACACACAATAAAACCCACCAAAATAACCAACACCATAACCACTAAAATTCATCAATTGGATTACATCTTCACAAACTCCTACCTATTGGTCTACGTTATCACCTCTGTCATTCCTTCAGCTAGTGGAGTGACGACGATTTCAGCAAGGGATCGTCGTCTCCGGCGCCACCTCATCATCGAGATCGAACCAGTCCTCATACACCTATCGGAGAAGGAACAGTTAGTGTTTCGATCAGACCGCCAGAGAAGATGATGACCAGACCCCCTCATCAGGACTCCCTCGCCATCGAGCTCGGCATCTATGATGTGTATAAATTGACCTATTTTTGATGGTATTTGTCTATCTATATATGTATATATATACATATGTATGTATGTAGAATACCCCTTTTGTTATACTATTGTTTATAGTTTTTAGTATTAGGATTCTTTGATTTTACATACTTTTTAGGTTTTTATTTGGTTTTGTGTTCATAAGCTGTGATC